>CAJVRI010000724.1:0-2400000 GCA_911649635.1 Poeciliopsis gracilis
GCCTGAAATACAGCAGCCTTTTTAGAGCCTGACTGTAATGGAATGATAGCGCCACCCAGAGGACGGTAGTAAAATGGCCGATAGTCCATGTGATACAGCAACAGCAAATAAGGGTTAATTGTAACCTTTGCTCCAAGTGTAACCCACAGTATGTATTTTCTGTGTATAATCTTCTTTCATTCAAACTTTCTACTACTTACCACTCCATCATTTTTCTTGTTCCTGTGTTTGAGCGTAAAAAGGGGAATCCAGCGTTTAGTGTGAGCAGAGAATCAGATCCAGTCTGATCTCAACACGTCGGATCTGATTTCATCTGGATTTTTGTCGAGTGGCTCTTCAAAAGCACACACTGTGATTCTGTCAGTCTGTGTCACTGCTTTTAGCTGTTTTGTCATTTGTCTTAAAACTTGTGCACATGTTTTGATTTCTTTGACTTTTCTGTAACCAGGTTGCTGTGTGTTGCAGATGTTCTGCCCAGGTTCCTGTTGAAAATGAGATCTGGACCTCAATGGGGTTTTTAACTGGAAGAATAAAGGCAATAAAAAAATAAAATACATTTTTTAACCATTAGAGTTTGTTGTGTGTCTGTATATGTCTAAAAGAGTCTGACAGTTTCTAACCACTTTTTCACAGTTATCAGAAATGCAGATGTTATAACTCGGGTTCATTAGGTTTAATTCTGCCTGACAAATTAAGACGGTTGTTGGATTACATGAAAATCCAGCAAAGAGTTCATGAAAAAGGGCGTGTCTGGGATTATTCAGTCGGTTTCCAATTGGGTTTAAAACACAGAAAGAAAAACAAATGCTACAACGTCGGACACGTTTGTTACTCTAAATTCATGTAAGGTATGTTGGTGTTTTAGGAGATTTTCTACAGGGATCGGGATGTTCATGGCTGGAATCGGTTCTGGACACACGAACCGACCGAACCTGTTGGACCTTAATCAGCTCTGTGGTCACAAGAGTATAAGTAACCCAATATTAATATAAGTACTTTACTTTAAATCTTATCTAATTACTTAAAATGTTTAGATTTCATCCTTTAAAACTTTTATGCTTTTAAACAAGGACTGGTCTCAGCTATTTTTATTCAGCTGCAAGCTGGAACCTTACTTCCTCTTTTTTCAGGAAACCTGCTCTTCCTGTCTCATCTCTCACTCTGACTATGATTTCTTATGATTAGATAGAAAAAATAAGTTTAATTAAAGCAAAGTTTGCAGGAGACAAAAACAACACACACAACCAGGTTTATTTTATTGCAGTCTGGGTCAACTGTTGGGTCTAGATGTGATTTGTGTGACTTATTTTAAAGGTAACTTTATTTATTGTTACTGTTAACTAAATTCTCCAGCACGGGGAAGTGGGATGATCTCGGATTTTCTTGACAGTAGGAGTGGCATCTTAAAAACACATGAAAACATGATAATCTCCTAATGATGTGATATGACAGATGAAATAACATGAACGCACAAGATGAAATGAGTGTTGATTTCATGCAAAACAATCAAGTTTATTTATTGACCATGAACAACAAATGAGTCACTAAATATATTTGAAGTGTTTCATTGAATTATGTGCTTTTCTAACAATGTGTAACCATGGCGACATTTTATTTCTGATGGTTGGACATGAGGAACAAGTGTCAAAGTATGCTGTGGTGTCAAGAAAAAGCAGAAGCTAAGAGAATGAAACGGAAACAGGGCATCTGTAAAAAGTGTTTTTTGAGTTTTATGCTCAGATCCTCTTTAGCTGCTGGTTTGTCAGTTTGTCTCTTGCTAAACCAGAGAGACAGACGACCAGTGCAGGACGTGAAGATGGACCACGTCTTGCTCTGTGTGCTGGACTTCCTGAGTGAGTACATGACTTTTAATCGAGCAGATCGAGGAAAATACTTGAAATGAGAAGATTAGGATGAGATGGATTCATTTCTTTTGTTCACTTAAAAACATAAACTGAGCCAACATCCATTTTTACGCTGTTTCAGTTCAACCGATCTTTATTTTTTGCAGTTCTCAGTTTTCTCTGCTGTGGAAAATCTCAAGGTAAAAGGAAACTCCTTGTTTCTGAACATTTATTTAATGATTTGGTTCTGATCAGCTGCATGTGAACAAGTTTCAGGCTCTTTTAGTATCATTTGTTCAGTCAAAGAAAGCAGTGGATTATTGTCAACACTTTACATTTTTCTACATGTTCATGTCGACAGCACATTGACTTATAACATTTCCTGAATAACTTTGTTTTCCTCTTGTTTTTTTATTAATTCCCATCCAGATGTACCAGATTCAGTCCTGACTGTGTCTCCATCATGGTTGAGTCCTGGAGCCTCAGTGACTCTGAGCTGTGAGGTTAAACCTTCATCTGCAGGATGGAGGTTCTACTGGTATCAAGCTGTTCCTGATTTATCAAATAACAACTACAGATATGAGCTGCTGCCTGGTAGCATCAGTGGGACTGTAGAGAAATCCTTCATCATTACTGGACAGAAACACACAGCAGGATTTGCATGTAGAGCTGGAAGAGGAAACCCAGAATATTTCACTGATTACAGTGAACCAAAGTTCATCTGGTCATCAGGTCAGTTCTGGTTTTGTCCATCAATGTTCATGTGTTCATCTACTTTATCCATCTATGATTATTACCAATCTTTGAAGTCGGGTCTCAGAGATCAAATGCTCACAATGTCGTCCTAAGAGATATTTCAAATTTGTTAAAAACAAACATTGAAATAAACACCATGCATAATCTAAATTGTATAGGATTTAATGATATCTGCTGTAACACGGCAGATTCTGGTGATTTTATGTTTCTCTCTGGTCTCAGTGTTCTTGGGTTGGGTTTGTATATTTCTGTGTTTTTCTGTTCCTCTTTTAGTTTGTTCAGTCGTGTTCAAGCTCACTTTAGTTTAAACCTTCTTGATCCCTCTAGTTTTATCATTTATGTTACTTATTTTGCTTAGATCTGTCTTGTTCTTGTCTTTCTTTATGTCAGTCCATTGTAATTTCTAGTTATTCACCTGAAAATACAAGGAAAGACTGTCCAAATAGAAATGATTCATTATTAATATTAAAGCAGATAAATATGACTCTTTGGGTATGAAAGCTTTTCCTCTCATCCTGGATGCAGCCCGTCCTGCCAGCTCTTCTTCAATGTCCAGCTTGGTCCATTATGTTTGACATAATAAACCAGAACTGAACACATTCTCATGCTAATATGTTGACATCATCTTTAGTCAAATTCTTTCTTCTTCAGTTCTTGTTTTCTCTTCCTTCATTTTATTATTTTCAATCCTTTTCATTGTCGACTGCAATTGGCAAGAAACAAGATTTTTAAAAAGTTTGCATTCCAAGAATCCGACAACAAAATGCAATTAAAATCATAAGCAGTTTTATTTAGTCGTCTTATTCTAATTGTGTCGTATTTATGTTTCCAGTCTCACAATGAAAGTGCAACGTAGTTTAACACAGACTCCTGCAGATCCTCCTCATGGATTGCCGTATTATTTGTGTCTTTACACGGGTCTTGGTAGAATGTGAGGGATTGTACTCACAACCTTTAGATCAAATCTAGTAATTTTCTGCCAATCAGCTGACGACTAAACAACCAAAACAAAAATTGTAATCCAGTGGTAAAAATGCAAAGACAAAATAATGGCTCTATTTAACATAATTGTAGCAAGTCTTTAACATGTTAGGGTTTAGCCAGAGTTTTGTTTGTGTTGATTATTTTCTCCATGTTGTTTTTCAGATCCTCATCCAGCAGCGTCTCTCTCAGTGAGTCCTGACAGAGATCAACACTTCACCTCTCAGTCTGTGACACTGAACTGTGGAGGAAACTCTGCTGAGTGGAGAGTGAAGGAGTTTAGAGAAAACCGTTATGGGTTAATAATTTTTAATGGAGATGAAGATGATGAATTCCATTTGTCAGATTGCTCAGACTGGTGGGAAATGACTGGATCCTCATGCACCATTAAAAGTTACTGGTCCCATGAAGGAGTTTACTGGTGTGAGTCTGGATCAGGAAAGTTCAGCAATGCAGTCAACATCAGCATACATTGTATGTTTTGTTTTGCAGCTACTTAAAATAAAACAAACTGAATTGTTTCTGCTCATCAATGTATCTGTACTTGAAATAAGAATCATCAGTGAATGTTTCTAGCAGAATAGTTAGATTGTGGTCTGGAAAACTGTAAAAAATATGGAGTTATAATTTCTTGGAAAGATTTTGACATAATAAATTTATTACAGAGTTTTTGATTTATTTTACTGAATCTCTTCTTCCAACAGCACCAGATTCAGTCCTGACTGTGTCTCCATCATGGTTGAGTCCTGGAGCCTCAGTGACTCTGAGCTGTGAGATTAAAGCTTCATCTGCAGGATGGAGGTTCTACTGGTATCAAGCTGTTCCTCATTTATCAAATAACAACTACAGATATGAGCTGCTGCCTGGTAGCATCAGTGGGACTGTAGAGAAATCCTTCATCGTTACTGGACAGAAACACACAGCAGGATTTGCATGTAGAGCTGGAAGAGGAAACCCAGAATATTTCACTGATTACAGTGAACCAAAGTTTGTCTGGTCTGCAGGTCAGTTCTGGTTTTGTCCATCGATGTTCATGTGTTCATTTACTTTATCCATCTATGATTATTACCAATCTTTGAAGTCGTTTCTCAGAGATCAAATGCTCACAATGTCGTCCTAAGAGATATTTCTAATTTGTTAAAAACAAACATTGAAATAAACACCATGCATAATCTAAATTGTATAGGATTTAATGATATCTGCTGTAACACGGCAGATTCTGGTGATTTTATGTTTCTCTCTGGTCTCAGTGTTCTTGGGTTGGGTTTGTATATTTCTGTGTTTTTCTGTTCCTCTTTTAGTTTGTTCAGTCGTGTTCAAGCTCACTTTAGTTTAAACCTTCTTGATCCCTCTAGTTTTATCATTTCATGTTAATTATTTTGCTTAGATCTGTCTTGTTCTTGTCTTCCTTTATGTCAGTCCATTGTAATTTCTAGTTATTCACGTGAAAATACAATGAAAGACTGTCCAAATAGAAATGATTCATTATTAATATTAGAGCAGATAAATATGACTCTTTGGGTATGAAAGCTTTTCCTCTCATCCTGGATGCAGCCCGTCCTGCCAGCTCTTCTTCAATGTCCAGCTTGGTCTATTATGTGTGACATAATAAACCAGAACTGAACATATTCTCATGCTAATATGTTGACATCATCTTTAGTCAAATTCTTTCTTCTTCACTTCTTGTTTTCTCTTCCTCCATTTTATTATTTTAAATCCTTTTCACTGTCGACTGCAATTGGCAAGAAACAAAATTTTTAAAATGTTTGCATTCCAAGAAGCCGACAACAAAATGCAATTAGAATCATAAGCAGTTTTATTTAGTTGTCTTATTCTAATTGTGTCGTATTTATGTTTCCAGTCTGACAATAAAAGTTTAACATAGTTTAACAGAACCGTCTGTGAAACTTCAACCCCTGAAATAGTCCTAAATATTTTTATATTTTAACTATTATATTCCTGTGTTTAATGTAAGTAAAACTAACTATAGGACTTTGCTGAAGCTCCTAAAAATGACATGAGTCATTGTCTGCAAGCGATTGATGGACTCATTAAACCATAACCATCCTTCACCTGCAGGTTGCATCCCAGGTCCCTCCTGCAGATCCTCCTCATTGATTGCCGTATTATTTGTGTCTTTACACGGGTCATGGTAGAATGTGAGGGATTGTACTCACAACCTTTAGATCAAATCTAGTAGTTTTCTGCCAATCAGCTGACGACTAAACAACCAAAACAAAACTTGTAATCCAGTGGTAAAAATGCAAAGACAAAATAATGGCTCTATTTAACATAATTGTAGCAAGTCTTTAACATGTTAGGGTTTAGCCAGAGTTTTGTCTGTGTTGATTATTTTCTCCATGTTGTTTTTCAGATCCTCATCCAGCAGCGTCTCTCTCAGTGAGTCCTGACAGAGATCAACACTTCACCTCTCAGTCTGTGACACTGAACTGTGGAGAAAACTCTACTGAGTGGAGAGTGAAGAGGTTTAGAGAAAACTATGATGAGTTGATATGGTCAAGTGGTGATGAATATGATGAATTCCAGTTGTCAGATTGCTCCGACTGGAGGGAAATGACTGGATCCTCATGCACCATTAACAGTCGCTGGTCCTTTAAATCAGTGTACTGGTGTGAGTCTGGATCAGGAGAGTTCAGCAATGCAGTCAACATCAGTATATATGGTAAGTCAATACATGTATTATTTCATTCACTAGAGGAATTTTACAGCTTTCCAGTATTAGAGACTGAATACAGTCGGCACTGAATGTCACAGGGTGGAAATATGTTATCAGTTTGGCAACATTTCACATGATTTGTGCTTTGTTGCACTTTTGATTGTTGGATCTGATGAATGAATGAGTTGGAAGAGCAGGAGCTATAACTTCAAAGCATGAATTTATTTAAAAACACATCAGTCTTCCACCAAAATCAGAAAGGCTTAGTTTTTGATCTGAAATTAGATCGTTTAAATCAATCTGGTTTTTATAACATACTATTGAATCTTCATTGTTGTTTCAGCTGCTGTTATAAATGTTGATGCACATAATTGCTACATAGTCCACTACCAATAATAATAGTGAAATACAAATATTTATTTGGCAAATTTTACAATTGAAATAAAAGATGCTGAAGATAAAATGTAAAACATCAATGATAAAAATCATGTGTTCATGTTTTTCTCTAATTGTCTCCAGCAGCTGATTTCTGACTGAAGCTTCATTTTCTCTGACTGGTTCACAGATGAAGATCTTCTCCTGGTGAGCCCCGTCCATCCTGTGACTGAAGGAGCTTCTGTCACTCTGAGCTGCAGACGGAGAGGAGAAAACAAACTTTCTAATGTGACTTTCTATCACAATGACAAACTGATCCAACATGACAGCAGAGGAGAGCTGAAGATCTCTGCAGTGTCTCAGTCAGATGAAGGTTTCTACAAGTGTGAACATTCAGGAGACGTTTCACCTGAGAGCTGGATGACTGTTAAAGGTGAGATTCTTAATATACTCATCTTATTGAATGGTTGTTTTAGTGTTTTTGTCTCGTGCGCTATCATTGTCACAAGTAATATTCCTCATTGCTCTCTAAACACAGCCGACTCTGGACCCGGAAGCTCTTCTTTCCCTGTCCTGTTTGTGACCATATCAGTGATTGGAATCGTCGTTCTCATTCTCCTGCTGCTGATTTGTTACGTCGAAAAGCCAAAATGTGAGGGCGTCTTCTTCTGACTCGGTCATATTTCAACACTTTCACCAAAAATCTTCTTTTGTGGACCAGGTTGCGGTTCGGAGCAGCCAGTCGGTCAGGATGAACATCTGCATCAAGTTTACTCCTCTCTCCTGCAAGGTCAGTCTTTCACTGTGTCCTGAATGTTAACTAATCTTTAAAACAGATTTTAATCAGAAAACATTTCCATCCATCCAGTCCAACTTTAACAGAATGTGTATTTCTTCTGCTGCAGCTTTAAATCTGTTCATTTGTTAAGCTTCCATCTGCATCACAGACAAAGATTGACTAATTAATCTGTGTTGGACTTTGATTGACCTTTAGGCGACCTTTGTGTCTATGAAACAATCGGAGGCCCTGAAAACTCTGGAAACGGTGCAGTATAAAGTCGTCTCTATCAAATAATGTTGGAGCCGTTGCTATTATACCATAACTCATCAGTGATATAGTCAGTTTCAGTATTTTTAGTTCGGAATGAAGGTGTTTCTGTTTCGTTTGTCTCTTGACTCAGAGCAACAATCTGGTAACAACAACATTTGTGTTTCCTCTGATCGTGTGAACAGGGCAACTTGATGATTCAGAGAAGATCTCTGACAAAGTTGATGCGACTTCAGAATGAAAAATAAAAGTAGGTAAAAAAAAAAAATCTCATCTTTAACGGTTTATTAAATCTCTAAATTGTTTCTGTTCTGATATTTTCCTCATATTTTTAAGATTGAAAATCCAGCGCAGTGTCAAAGTTTGTATTTTTTTTCCCAAGTTGAAGTCCTGCTCCACATTACTACTGTGCCAGTCATTAACACAAATTGCCAAGCATAGACTTCATCCAATGGAGTGAAATTGATTGAGAGCTAAATCAGTTTATAGCAGGTTCTGAATCAACACTTTTTAAATGTTTTCATCATTTTTATCAGTGCACTGAATTGCTTTACTCACTTGCTAAAAATGTAGTAGAATGAACCTTTAATATATCCCATCAGTACCGTTGACTCTCTCTTGTCTTTCAGGTCCATGGAATGAAGTTCAGGAAAACTACAAGAGGAAAATCTAAATTTACTCATCATTAGACCTTCACCTGTTACATCTCTCTGTCATGTGAAAATAGAGGATCCATTTATATATATATATATATATATATATATATATATATATATATATATATATATATATATATATATATATATATATATATATATATATAAAATGGTAATGGCGAACCAACCAGACATTGTCGTAGTGGACAAACAACAGAGGAAAGCCATTGTGGTAGACATAGCAATACCAAGTGATTGCGACATCAGGAAAAAGGAGCACGAGAACCTGGAGAAATACCAGGGCCTTAGGGAGGAACTGGAGAGCCTGGAAGGTGAAGACCACAGTGGTGCCTGTGGTCATCGGGGCCCTCGGGGCAGTCACCCCCAAACTGGATCAATGGCTACAACAGATCCCAGGAACATATATATATATATATATATATATATATATATATATATATATATATATATATATATATATATATATATATATATATATATATATAAAGTATATATATATATATATATACTTTATATTTACTTGCTGATTTTTATATTTTTTTATATTTACTTGCTGATTTTTTTTTCCATCTATATTATGTATTGCATTTGTTGTCAACAAATGCAATAGGGAATTAGAGTTTTCTGTCGCTTTATTGGCATTTTTTATTATATCTGATATAAAATCTAAACGAATCGGCCACAGCTGGTGCCTGAAATACAGCAGCCTTTTTAGAGCCTGACTGTAATGGAATGATAGCGCCACCCAGAGGACGGTAGTAAAATGGCCGATAGTCCATGCCGGTTCCCCACCTGCCTGGTGGGGAACCAGATTTTGTTGTTGCTGTTGTTTCTGCGGTCGCATTTTTTTTTGTCACCCATCTGTTTGGTTGCTGTTTTGTTTCGCTATTTTGCATCACGCTCTTCTCATTTGTTTTTTTCTTTTTTCTTTTTCTTTTTATATATATATTGTGAAAATGTGAAGGTGAGATCTGTCCAGGTTGATGCAGAAAACAGATCAAGCAAGGCCTGAGAGACTGAAGTAATCTTGTATGTTGATTCACTGTTGATTATGAAAAAGTGTATTATGTTGATGTATTAATGATTATAAAGTGAGTAAATTTTGAAGTTGATTATTGATGATTATATAAAAACAGTTGAGTAACGAATCACAAGTTGAAAGTTCTATAATCTTATTTGATTATTAAAACTAATGAGTGTCAACCAGTTATGGTTTGAGAAATGTATTATAAAAATGGCTGTGTTGATGATTTATGGTAATCATATAGCATATAAAGAACTGAAATCACATAATAAAAGAATAGGGACAGTCTGTGGGTGCAGAGGCAAGCCTGGACATGTCTGGAGGATGGGGTTGCCTGGTCTGTGTACCAAATTAGGAAATCCGGGAGCAAAGCCAAGAATTTGAAATTAACAAATAAATCAGAAGCGGACAGGGCGTCGACCAAATATGGGAAAGTATGGGACCTTCGAAGAGGTAATCAGATGCTTGAGAAGTCACGTATACCATCTCCCCAAACACAACAGCTAGAGGAAAGAGTATAAATAAACGGAGAAGCAGAGAGCTGTGGTTCTTGGTCTCTGGCGGATCGAGCTGGCAGCAGCAGGACAATGGATCAGCAAGAAGCCGCGCCGTGGAACCAGAGGGAAGTCAAGCCTTCGCACCGCTGAAAGGGAGACGGGACCCGACACCCAACAGCTCTGGCTCCTGATTTGATTGTGGCTTCACACTCAACCCAAAAGATCTCAAGATTGCTGCAATGGACTTGGGAATCGGACAAAGGCCACAAAGAGTGATGAAGGTCAGGATGTTTGGAAGATAACAGCCGACTTTGCTTTGTTCCTATTCGAAGGAGGATATGTCTTAATAAGACAAGACTCTGTCCAAGGGTATTCAAGTCTTCTGTTGCCGAGATGCTGTACCACCTGGGTATGAGTCTGCCTGCACCCCAAAGCCTTATTCAGTAAATTGATGGCACAGTTTAGGCAAAGAAGTTAGGAGAGGTTTGAGATTGATCTTAATTAAACTTTTTGTTGTTCTTAAATATTTACAATCATTGATTATTAATCCAGTTGTCATTTACTCCTGCTCAAAGCTTGCATAAATAAATATATATATCAAAATTCTAATGAGCTTTGTGGACATTGAAATTAATTGAGTCATTTTATTGTTTAGGGCGGGGCTGGCTATTGTGTAATAACAAACAGAGGATAAATTTATGAACACTAAAATGACACCGAACCCATTTTCAGTATAAACTGATTGTTGCTCAAACAGCATCTCGTCTTTTCTCTGTGTTTTTCTTCCACAATACATTTTTCTGCTGGGAAACCAGGGAATAAAAACCTGCTGTGGTTTTTCCTTCCACACCAGGGAAAACCTCAAAACATTTTGTGGTTTTCTCTTTATGTTGTCATGGTGTCACCTTTGTACAGAACTTGGAAAAAATATTTATTTACATCTCATTTTTAAACCAAGTTCAGTTCTTTTTTTTTTTTTTTTGTATTAGTGAATGTGATTAACCGAGTTAAAAACAGGAGGCATCTCAGGAGATGTTAGAAAAATAATTTATTATTATTAGACCATGAAAGACCTGAGAGTCTAGCCTATAATAATAATAATAATAATAATAATAATAATAATAATAATAATAATAATAATAATAATAATAATAATAATAATAATAATATTATTATTATTATTATTATTATTATTATTATTATTATTATTATATTTCTATTATAACTATAATAATATGATTATTATAATTATAATATTATTATAGTAAGATAATATCATTAATTATTATAGTAATAATAATTTATATTATTAAATAATATTAATTAAATAATATTAATTATTATTATTATTATTATAATTATTATTATTATTATTATATAATAAAAATAATGAATTGAAAAAAACCAAACTGGCTGCACAAATATAACTTTAATCAAACTTTAGCTTTAATAACATAAAGTTACATCATTTTAAAAGTTACTTTCGTAACAAATTTATGTCAGATAATGATTCCTTGGTTGTCAAGTTGTCATAGCAAAGACATTTTGAATCATGCCAACTTTGTATTGAAAGTGTCATGATTTACTGAATGACACTTTATGACAACAATCATAAACATTCATGAAGACTTACTCATGTTCATGGCAGGTGTTTTGACATGTTTATGATGGTGTCATGAGAGTCTTATTCACAACCCGTCAAATAAAGTGTTACCAACTTTTCTGAACAAAGAAAACACAAATTCCCCCTGCCAGCAGGAACTAGTGGCGTCGTCCAATCGGCATGCAAGCCTGCTGAGCCCTGACCAACGTCTTTGTTCTGGCAACTCCAAGGCAGGTAAGAACCAGCAAGAAACAACAAAATTAACTTTAAGTTAATTTTGTATATAAATGCATTTGTTAACTAAATATACATGCTAACAAATAGAACAAATGGCATTTTCCCAAAATACCAACCCAGTTATGGATAACTACAGTCCAGTCAAGTATCCTGAAGCAATCAGGCTGTGATCGAAAACATGTAACCGCCTCTAAAGAGGCCTCTAAAGAGGCGGTTACATGTTTCACAGTCATTTGAAGTCATCTTCCAGGCAGCCAACAATTACCTCTAATAAGCTACAGTACCTCTCTTCATTTAGTATTTCTTTGAACTTTTGATGATGGCTCCATTCAGGTGCGTGAATATCTTCTCCACAGAGCTATACCCCCCACAACCACCACACCTACACCCACTACTGCCCCAATCCCTATGGCAACGTTCCTGAAGAAATTTCCTTCCTTCTTTTGGTCGGGAATTGTTTTGGTCTCGTCCTCTTTCTTATCTTTGATCGCTGTCTCTGCTTCCTTCCTTCGTTTATCTTCCGCCACTTCTATCGCTTTCTTTATCATATCATCAATAACTTTCTCTGCTTCCTTCCTTTTCTTCCTTCACATCTATCACTTTGTTTATCATATCATCAATCACATTATCTTAGTTTTGATTCTTGTTCCGGTTAGAGCGCCTCTAGCGGTGGAAAAAAATCCACAGAATAGCCGCTCCTTTTTTATTAGCCGCATGGTTCAAAACCTATGAAAAAAGTAGCGGCTTATAGTCCAAAAATTACGGTAACTTTAATCTAACTTTAGCTTTAATAACATAAAGCTACATCATTTTAAAAGTTACTTTTGTAACAAATTTATGTCAGATAATGATTCCTTGGTTGTCAAGTTGTCATAGCAAAGACATTTTGAATCATGCCAACTTTGTATTGAAAGTGTCATGATTTACTGAATGACACTTTATGACAACAATCATAAACATTCATGAAGACTTACTCATGTTCATGGCAGGTGTTTTGACATGTTTATGATGGTGTCATGAGAGTCTTATTCACAACCCGTCAAATAAAGTGTTACCAACTTTTCTGAACAAAGAAAACACAAATTCCCCCTGCCAGCAGGAACTAGTAGCGTCGTCCAATCGGCATGCAAGCCTGCTGAGCCCTGACCAACGTCTTTGTTCTGGCAACTCCAAGGCAGGTAAGAACCAGCAAGAAACAACAAAAATATAAATGCATATGTTAACTAAATGTGCATGCTAACAAATAGAACAAATGGCATTTTCCCAAAATACCAACCCAGTTATGGATAACTACAGTCCAGTCAAGTATCCTGAAGCAATCAGGCTGTGATCGAAAACATGTAACCGCCTCTAAAGAGGCCTCTAAAGAGGCGGTTACATGTTTCACAGTCATTTGAAGTCATCTTCCAGGCAGCCAACAATTACCTCTAATAAGCTACAGTACCTCTCTTCGTTTAGTATTTCTTTGAACTTTTGATGATGGCTCCATTCAGGTGCGTGAATATCTTCTCCACAGAGCTATACCCCCCACAACCACCACACCTACACCCACTACTGCCCCAATCCCTATGGCAACGTTCCTGAAGAAATTTCCTTCCTTCTTTTGGTCGGGAATTGTTTTGGTCTCGTCCTCTTTCTTATCTTTGATCGCTGTCTCTGCTTCCTTCCTTCGTTTATCTTCCGCCACTTCTATCGCTTTCTTTATCATATCATCAATAACTTTCTCTGCTTCCTTCCTTTCTTTCTCTTCCGCCACTTCTATCACTTTGTTTATCATATCATCAATCACTTTCTCTGCTTCCTTCCTTTCTTTTTCTTCCTTCACATCTATCACTTTGTTTATCATATCATCAATCACATTATCTTAGTTTTGATTCTTGTTCCGGTTAGAGCGCCTCTAGCGGTGGAAAAAAATCCACAGAATAGCCGCTCCTTTTTTATTAGCCGCATGGTTCAAAACCTATGAAAAAAGTAGCGGCTTATAGTCCAAAAATTACGGTAACTTTAATCTAACTTTAGCTTTAATAACATAAAGCTACATCATTTTAAAAGTTACTTTTGTAACAAATTTATGTCAGATAATGATTCCTTGGTTGTCAAGTTGTCATAGCAAAGACATTTTGAATCATGCCAACTTTGTATTGAAAGTGTCATGATTTACTGAATGACACTTTATGACAACAATCATAAACATTCATAAAGACTTACTCATGTTCATGGCAGGTGTTTTGACATGTTTATTTCTTTGAACTTTTGATGATGGCTCAATTCAGGTGCGTGAATATCTTCTCCACAGAGCTATACCCCCCACAACCACGACACCTACACCCACTACTGCCCCAATCCCTATAGCAACGTTTCTGAAGAAATTTCCTTCCTTCTTTTGGTCGGGAATTGTTTTGGTCTCGTCCTCTTCCTTATCTTTGATCACATTTTCTGCTTCCTTCCTTCCTTTTTCTTCCGCCACTTCTATCGCTTTGTTTATCATATCATCAATAACTGTCTCTGCTTCCTTCCTTCCTTTCTCTTCTGCCACTTCTATCGCTTTGTTTATCATATCATCAATAACTGTCTCTGCTTCCTTCCTTCTTTCTCTTCCGCCACTTCTATCGCTTTGTTTATCATATCATCAATAACTTTCTCTGCTTCCTTCCTTCGTTTCTCTTCCGCCACTTCTATCGCTTTGTTTATCATATCATCAATAACTGCCCGTGATTCGTTCTCTGCCTCTGCTTCTCTCATTGCCAACTCCTTCTCCAGTATAAAAACTTCATTTTGCAATTCAGCTATTTGCCTGTCCACTTCTTCTACTTGGTCTTGTACGAGCAGTCTAGAGTAATTTGATAAATCAATCATCTCACCAATTATTTCTAAATAAGTGGGTTCGTCCATTTTTCTTGGGATCCGTTGGTTTGAAAAGTCGTCTGGAATTGCTGAGCTCTTCACTGACTGAACGTGTCTGTTTCGTCCCAAAATGCAAGACTGAAGTATTGTGATGTAATAGAGAACAGCGTGATGTCACAAATTGATGTCACAGCCTCAGTAGAACAAATTGCAAACTCATCAAGTTTGAATGAAAACAATCTGTGGGTGTTTTTGTTTGTTGTTGTTTTTTGTTTTTTTACCTTATTTCAAACAAATAACATCCATACAGAGGTTAACTCAAAGTCATATATTAAAATATAATTAAAACAAATAAAGAACAATTGCAGATATTGAGGGTGTTGATGTTAAAGACTAGAAAGAAAAAAGCTAAATAAATGTATAAATATATACATTGGTGAAACATAATGATGTGTACTTTTCCAGTTAGGTTTTCATAATAAAATGTCAAAAATATATTCAAATACATATGAATATCTTAGATTATAGCAAAAAGAACAATAAAGGCAACAAAAGAGAAGAAAAACATAACAGGGATCTGCTTATGAGAAGTCAATTCTAGAAGAGAGGAAAAGCTTTTGTTACTCCAGGTGAATTGGAGTCAGTAGGATGACAATGTCTCCAAATATCTACTAAATTTAGCCGGTTAGAGAAGTCCTAAACATGGTTCTGTCCATTTCTAGAGGGATGTCTATCCAGTTGAGTGGAAAAGAGCACATTAAAATCTCCCCCTAAAACAGTGCTTCTCAAATAGTGGGGAGGCTCCATCAAGGGGGGCGCGTTTGACTTCGGGAAAAATGCTTTTTTATTTTTTTGATTTTGATTTTTTTATTTCCTGTCCAAGAATAAAGTGCAATTGCACCTGCACTACATTAGGGGGCAGTGGCGCTCTCATTGGCAGAGTGTGCGCAGGGAGCATTCGCTCGGTGGTGTCGGGGTTTTGTTTGCACTGAGCATGCGCGCTTTGCACACAGCACAGAGTGCGAGTACGAAGCGCGAAATCGACGTGTAGCAGACCCTCAAGTGACGCCATGAAAAAAATATTTAACAGGCATGAGAAGACAGTCGGAGAGGGACGGAGAGAAAAAGACAAACGAAACTCTCCCGAAAGATAAGGCGAGGAAATATGACGAAGCTGTTGGCTTCACCGTGACTACGGTGGGAGACGAGGAAAGACCGGTGTGCTCACTGTGTCTAAAAATGTCAGCAGCGGAGAGCATGAAGCCAAATAAATTAAGGCGTCACTTAAAGACATCACACCCCAATCACGCTGATTAGCCGCTTGATTTTTTTTCAGTTTAATTAAGGATTTAATTTTATTTTTGGATTTCAGTTGCACTTTAAATCTTTTCTGTCACAGCTAATAAAGCCATTCTTTGTTGTAAGTTGGTCCATATTGCTTTTTTTTATTTTTTTTTTTATTCTCGTACACGTGGCATCCATTTCTCTAAACATGTTTCCTTCATGGTTGCTCATGGTGACACAGACGTCCTGCTCTTCCTAAATGAAAACTGCTGTCAATTACCTTAATCACTGAGGAGCGAAATGTCTTCAAGAAGCAAACGATGACAGAAGAAGGTAGTTTTGCTCTTCCTTTGAAAGAAACGACATCATCATCTGACATAAAATGTTCAGGTAAACATGACAATGAACAAAAGGAATCAAGCTTCTATTTTTAGTGTGAAAAACTGAGTTTGCGATTGCAGAGAAAAGGAAAGTCAGCGGATAAAAAACAGAACTTGTCGTCATTTTTCGGTCGATAAGAAACAGAACATCTCGATATAATTACACAGGAACTGATTTTATTTTGCCTCATATGGAAACAAAGTGTCATTTGTTTTCACAACAACAACATGTGAACTGCATGCAGTCTTTGAAGACTCATGTCCTCTTGCAGATTGAGGCACAAAGTCCTTTTATTCACTGTGATTCAGACAGGAAAAGAGGAGAGAAGGATGGAGCTCACAAGATCAGTACAAGTGTTTCTGTTTGGGATCAAGAACTGAGAGAAAAATACTCATTTAGTCTGATTTGTTTATGTGAAGCTATGCAACATGAAATCAAAAAGAAACGCAAATATTAGCAACAATAAGAGAGTGACGCATCATCTGAGTTCTTCAGAACATCAGGATTATAAAAGCTTTTGGTTCAGCTGTGAGAGTTTTGAAAGAATCTATGTTATGTAACTTCAAACACATTTTACACATTTATCGCATGAACTGACTGTAGATAACCACGTTTGTATTATCTCGTCTTTGGCCTCGTCGTTCCTTGGGCCTGCAGTGGCCCTAATGCTACAATTAGAGCTTTAACGCTTAGAACAAATGAAGTTCAGTTCCTCTGTGTCGTTTCTTTGGAACCATCTATGTTCTCCTCCAGCCTGCATGGCTCCAGACGTGTTGCAGTCGTTCATCCAGCCTGCAGAGGTCGAGTTCTTATCGCTGATCATATCCTTACAGACCCAGAACCAGAAATTCAGAGTGCAGTTGAAGCGCAAACCCAACCAGACATAATCAGTCGATGCCTCCTTGACTTTCTCCTGGATCCATATCTGATCGTCCATGTTGGTGATGGTGACCAGGTCATCATGATGATCTCTGCAGTAGTACAAGGCGTCCTTCCAGGTTTTATTCTCTTTGATCAGGATCACTTTATCTGTAACAGAAGATCACAGGACAATCAAAATAATTCACACTTTAGGTTTAAAAACAGTGAAATGCAGCATAGAGAAACAATAATGTCTCTGACTCAAGGGAAAATGTTGAATTTGAACTTTTTTATGTTTTATAATTTGACAAATTACTAAAACATACTCAAATATGTTTTAGTACATACATATATATATATATATATATATATATATATATATATATATACATATATATATATATATATATATATATATATATATATATATATATTACACATTTGGCTCCTCAGTGAGGTTTTATCTCTTGATTTTATTGTGCTTCTTATGTTGGTTCTATGTTTTGAATGGTTTTAAGGTTGACTTCTATGATACAGCGCTTTGTCATTTTATGTCTGTGAAAAGCGCTTTAAAAACTTTACTTACTAGATGAACACATTTTTTTCTTTTTTCTTTTTTTTTTTCCACACAGCATTAAGCACTTTGCTTTGCCTTGTTGCTGAAAATGTGCTATATCAATAAAATCACCTTCTTTTATTGTGGGAATATTTATCAGATCAACTCACCATCATAACAGATGAAGGGTTTTTTCTCATCACAGTTCTCATTCCTCCATCTGCCTCCATCATCAATCTTAGTCATGGCACATTGACCACCATAAGCTAACTGATTGTCAAACCATTTATTCCAGTATCTGAAAGAGAAACTGCTTCCATCTGACCACCTCCATGTGTCTCTGAATAAACCAGTAAAAATGTATGTATTAGTTCCCACAGAACTAATCTCATTCTTCAGTTCTTCATCCTGTAGTTGCTTCATTCCACTGATCAGGTCTGTGTGATTCTCTCTGCAGTAACTCTGAGCTTCTGTCCACTTTTTATTTTCTCGAATCAAGTGATATTTCTTGGATGAATTACTGTCTGTGTGATAAATGAGATATGAGGATTAGTTTAAATAAATATTTTCTTCCCAGAATACAATCATAAGTTAAATATTGCAACAAAAATACCATGTTCAAGTTCCAAATCTCATAGTGAAGACTTTTCTAAAAATATATTGGTTATTTTTAGTCACAATTTCTTTTACATTTGATAAAAAATTTTCCATTCAAAATGGTGGATTTAAATTCAACCGTAAGACTCAAACGTTCTCACCATCATAGCAGAGAAAATATTGAGGTTCATAACAGGAATGGTCTCCCCACTCCAGGTTCTTCCATATGATTCCACAGTTTTGCCACCCAGTTGCATCATTTGGTTCTCCTGGGTTCCAGTTTGTCTCACTTTCATTGAACTCCACTTCAGATTGAGACCAGTACCATGTTCTGGTACCATGTGTTTGATCATACAGACCAATCCAAGCTTCCTTTATGTCTCCATCTGAGATGTTGATGAGTCTCTTCATGTCCTTCATGTTAGTCACTGTGATCAGGTCAGTGTGTTTCTCTCTGCAGTACTGCTGAGCTTCAGTCCAGGTTTTATTCTCATTAATGTAGTGAAACTCATAGAGCTGACAAACCGCTGGACAACATTGACCTAAAACAGATGAAAATACTAAAGCATTTTAAAGCTGTCTTGTGAATAGATCCAATCACAGCAAAGACTTTATTGGGATTGTATTCATTATTTTATCATCTAAAAGTCTTTTTGGTGGAAAATAAATATAGCATATTTTATTGAAAAAGCCAACATAATTCATGCAGAGCCACTTACTCGTCCAAATCAGCAGAAGCAGAGTCCACTGCATATTTGCTGTTAGATGGAAATGTTTGATTTTGACGGATTTTTTTCTGTTGGGGAAAAAAAAACATTCATGTAAAATCTCCCCAAAAACGAAATGTAACAATAAACAATCTTTTTGTATCTAAGAGTGAAGTTAAATAAAATAAAAGGACTGTACTTCATCAAACTTCCTTGAAGATTTATGAGACTTAGTCATTTTATTTATTTATTTTACATTTATTTAGGATTTTATAGGCCTAGAGGAAACCAGAGAGCATTTGTTTTATACTAAAATCTAAAAAATCACCACAAGAATTGTAAATCTACTTTAAAAAAATATTTTTAATTCAACATCAAGTTATTAAAATATAGTTTTGTTAGCAGGAGGCGCATGGACAACTCAATATTACAAATATTAATACTTGCATGAAGAATCAGAAAAAGTAGAAGCCACTAATGTGGATCCAGCTACAAACAGACGCTCATCTGATAAAAGATTGAAAAACTTACATTCAGTCAGGTTCTCTTGTGTCGACGTGAAGTAAAGATGTTCTGGTTCTGCTGCAGGCAGATCTGTTTGCTCCGTTCGCTCCATTGACGGATAACCCTCAGTGTGAGGATTTGAATATTCAAACATGCAAAAATAAACATCACATGTCTCAGCTAACTAGATGTAGCTTTAAAATGTGTCAGTATTGATGGATTTAAGGATAAGTGTCTTTGTTTAGCATCTATTTTAACCATCTATTCAGTCCATCATTCTCATTTTGGGTTTTTTTTCCAAAATACCAGCCTGGTTATGAAGAACTGATGTGCAGCTAAATATCCTCTGTGAAGAAAAATGTTTTTATGTAATCAGTTTCTCATTCTCTATGCAGAGTTTCCTCCGCACTCGAACAATAAAGCTGACAGCTATAGTCAATATTATGTTTTAAATGCATATTAAAACCTCTGACTGGTTTATTGGCTGTTTCAAAATTAGTGTATTCCACAAAACACTGTTTTCACAAGAGTCACTTGATCAACAAGCAACAAGCGTATTTTTATATACAAACATAACTAAATGTCTCTGATGATGTAATGTTTTGTGAAGTCTTTTTTCTGGTCTTCATCTCAATTTGCATGTTATAATAATAAAAACTGACGTTTCCACACGGAGAGCAGCTGTCATAAAAAACACACACACACGAACATACACGCCTTTGAAACATCCGTGTTTTTGGCTTTCAAGCTCTCAACATCAAGCATAGCGATCAATCAATGAATCGATTGAGTTTTTTAAAAATCAACTGTAAACATAATTGATCATCTTCTCTAATGTTTTGTGATGTCGTGTCTCCTTCTGTTCTTCGTGTCTCTGCAGCCATTTGCATGTCATAATAATAAAAACTGACCCGGTCCTCGGTCTGTTTCCTTGTCTCCTCATAAAACTAAACTCAGCACAATGACCGACTGTTTTTACTTCCTCCTGGAAACTTTTCAGAGCAGCTGCCATAAAAATCAACACATTTGCATCCATTTCTCTAAACATGTTTCCTTCATGGTTGCTCATGGTGACACAAACGTCTTGCTCTTCCTAAATGAAAACTCTGCTGTCAATTACCTTAATCACTGAGGAGTGAAATGTCTTCAAGAAGCAAAGGATGCTGGGTCACTTATAGCTGATCATAAAATGATAGAAATAGGCATATTTTTATTTATTTTCATATATACAGGAAAAGAAGAGAGAAGGATGGAGCTCACAAGATCAGTACAAGTGTTTCTGTTTGGGATCAAGAACTGAGAGAAAAATACTCATTTAGTCTGATTTGTTTATGTGAAGCTATGCAACATGAAATCAAAAAGAAACGCAAATATTAGCAACCATAAGAGAGTGAACGCATCATCTGAGTTCTTCAGAACATCAGGATTATAAAAGCTTTTGGTTCAGCTGTGAGAGTTTTGAAAGAATCTATGTTATGCAACTTCAAACACATTTTACACATTTATCGCATGAACTGACTGTAGATAACCACGTTTGTATTATCTCGTCTTTGGCCTCGTCGTTCCTTGGGCCTGCAGTGGCCCTAATGCTACAATTAGAGCTTTAACGCTTAGAACAAATGAAGTTCAGTTCCTCTGTGTCGTTTCTTTGGAACCATCTATGTTCTCCTCCAGCCTGCATGGCTCCAGACGTGTTGCAGTCGTTCATCCATCCTGCAGAGGTCGGGTTCTTATCGCTGATCATATCCTTACAGACCCAGAACCAGAAATTCAGAGTGCAGTTGAAACGCAAACCCAACCAGACATAATCAGTTGATGCGTTCTTGACTTTCTCCTGGATCCATCTCTGATCGTCCATGTTGGTGATGGTGACCAGGTCATCATGATGATCTCTGCAGTAGTACAAGGCGTCCTCCCAGGTTTTATTCTCTTTGATCAGGATCACTTTATCTGTAACAGAAGATCACAGGACAATCAAAATAATTCACACTTCAGGTTTAAAAACAGTGAAATACAGCATAGAGAAACAATAATGTCTCTGACTCAAGGGAAAATGTTGAATTTGAACTTTTTTATGTTTTAGTAATTTGACAAATTACTAATACAAATATGTTTTAGTACATACATATATATATATATTACACATTTGGCTCCTCAGTGAGGTTTTATCTCTTGATTTTATTGTGCTTCTTATGTTGGTTCTATGTTTTGAATGGTTTTGAGGTTGACTTCTATGATACAGCGCTTTGTCATTTTATGTCTGTGAAAAGCGCTTTAAAAACGTTACTTACTAGATGAACACATTTTTTTTTTCTTTTTTTTTTCCACACAGCATTAAGCACTTTGCTTTGCCTTGTTGCTGAAAATGTGCTATATCCATAAAATCACCTTATTTTATTGTGGGAATATTTATCAGATCAACTCACCATCATAACAGATGAAGGGTTTTTTCTCATCGCAGTTCTCATTCCTCCATCTGCCTCCATCATCAGACACAGTCGTGGCACATTGACCACTGTTGATTATATCATTATCAAACTGTAGATTCCAGTGTCTGAAAGAGAAACTGCTTCCATCTGACCACCTCCAGTTGTCTCTGAACAGACCAATGTATAGTTCATCATGAGAGTTTATCAATTTCTTCAGTTCTCCATCCTTTAGTTGCTTCATTCCACTGATCAGGTCTGTGTGTTTCTCTCTGCAGTAACTCTGAGCTTCTGTCCACTTTTTATTTTCTCGAATAAAGTGATATTTCTTGGATGAATTACTGTCTGTGTGATAAAGTGTGAGCGCCAAATCAATCAAACGATTTTTTCCACACAGTACAATTTCAAATCAGAAGTTGCATCAACATCAACATGTTCAAGTAATTGAATCAATTTCAAGTTAAATTTTTTTTTTTCTCATGGTAAATTGAACATTTTTAGTCTTTCTTTTTACTTTTAATACATTTCCATCCACAATCCTGAATTGCACTAGAGTGTTAAATCTCAAATCCTCTCACCATCATAGCAGAGGAAATAAACAGGTGTATCACAGGACACGTCGTCCCACTTCATGTTATTCAAGAGTTTCCCACAGTTCTGTATCCCTCCAAAATCATTTGGTTCTCCATTGTCCCAGTTTGTCTCACTTTCATTGAACTCCACTCCAGGCAGAGACCAGTACCATGTTCTGGTACCATGTGTTTGATCATACAGACCAATCCAAGCTTCCTTTATGTCTCCATCTGAGATGTTGATGAGTCTCTTCATGTCCTTCATGTTAGTCACTGTGATCAGGTCAGTGTGATTCTTTCTGCAGTACTGCTGAGCTTCAGTCCAGGTTTTATTCTCATTAATGTAGTGAATCTCATAGAGCTGACAAGTCATTGCATAATATTGACCTAAAACAGCAGAAAAGTTGACATTAATCATAAGGATGTTATAAAGTGGAACATGGCAATTAGAGCATAGATTTTAGTCATTTTTATTCAACAAGTCTTTGTCACCATACATCAGTCCTCTATGAGAAAATTAAACTTGCATTATTTTTTTTTTTTTAAAAAACCTGCAACATAATTCACGTGGAGACGCTTACTCATCCAGATGAGCAGAAGCAGATTCCACTTCATGTTTGCTGTCAGACGTTGCATCTGATGTCGTCGTCTCACAGATTTGTCTTCGCTGGAGGAAACGCGTAGAATTTGAAAAATAAATTGCAACATTAAAAACAAAGCTGACCTGAGATTAAAAAGTTGGTCTTCATAGAAACTTTCTTGAAGATTTACAATGATTTGATAAAGATTCACTTTGGATTTTACCAAAACGTCTATTTTAGTGTTTTAGGGAAGCACAGAGGATCCTCGTGTCCAACCACAATAAGTGGAATAAACTTTAAGAACCTTCTTAAAGAGATATACAACTTGATTTAAATCAGTAGTTCCCAAAGATTTTCTCTGCCCCTTGTAAATTCCTCCCCAAAAAAGAAAAATAACATCAACTGGTCGCACACATCGTTCAACCAGACATGAACCTTTACACATATTTTGTTTTCAAGCTCCACTGAAGTTGATTTCACACTTCAAGTTGCAACAAAACTGCATTTTGTCATGTAGTGGTGTTGTGGAGGTGGTGAGGCAGGTGCTCGGAGTCCCAGGTAAGTGAAAAAAAGGTGGATCTTTAATGCGGCTGGCAGTTTTCCAAAAAATACAAACAACAAGTTAGTCCGCGGCCAGGCAGCACGGCTGAGCAGAAGCCAGGTTTGAACATCAGGCCTGTTTGACCTGTTGCTACCGGACAGCACAACAAACGATGACAAGTAACGACAAGGACCCGATGAGGAACAAAGGACACAGGTGGGATTAAATACACTGAGGGTAATCAGGGGAACAAGACAGACCTGGGAGCAATCAAGGGGAAGACAGGACAACGAGGAGACTCAGGACACAGAAAACTCAAATAAACGTAACAGAAACACACGGAACACAACAGTACCCCACCCTTAAGGGCGGCTTCCAGACGCCCCCAGAGAAAAAAGTACAAAAACAAAAACCAGGGTGGGCGGAGGGGCGATGGAAGGGGGGCCAGAGTCCGAAAAACAAAAAATCAACAGAAAACTACCCACAAAAGATGGGCGTAAACACAAAAAGGGTCTAAGAGTCCAAAACAAACAGAAAACTATCCACAGAGTGGGTGGAGGCATCGAGGGAGGCCCAAATAGAAGTCCGGCGGGTGTCCGGCGGGCGTCCGGTGGGCGTCCGGCGGAGGGAGGAAGAGAAGGAGGAGCACTGGAAGGGGGCGACTCTAAAGGAGGAGAACTAGGAGGGGACGATTCGGGAGGAAGGACGCAGAGAGGAGGGGACGAGGGAGAACTAGGAGGCAACTAGGAAAGAGAACTAGTAGGTGTTACTTTTAGTAGGTAGGACGAGGTAGAAGCTCAGTAGACAAATAACTTAACAGCTTTTATTCATAACTCGCTCAGCAGTACAGTAACATAAACTTTTCCGCCATCTTATCTCTTCTTCTACTATGCCTCTCTTTCTCCTCTCGATCCTATTCTGGAACGCCACCTAGTGGTAGATACAACAGTAGGCAATGAAGGAGGAGATCTAGGAGGCAACGAGGGAAGAGATCTAGGAGGATCGGGGAAAGCATTAAGAGTCTCGGGGGCAGCACTAGGAAGCAACGAGGGAGCACTAGGAATAAACCCACTAACTGGGGCAGGAACGCCGGCAGGTAAGCAGGCAGCGGTGAGCGGAGCTGGTCCTGCCGCGGCAGCATGAGAAACAGAGGCTGCCGGAGCAGAGGCGGCAGGAGCTTTGTCTGCAGGGGCCAAAGCTGGGTCTGCAGGGGCCAAAGCTGGGTCTGCAGGGGCCAGAGCTGGGACTGTAGGAGCCGGAGCTGGGTCTGCAGGGGCTGGAGCCATTGTGGCATGAGGAGCCGGAGCTGGACCTGGAGGCGACATCAACCCCGGCGACGCGAGGGTTGGGTTGGCGGAGTGAAAGTCTGGCTTGGGAGGCAGAGGGCCGCCCCTCAGCACGGCGGCTGCCGACTGAAATTGCCACTCTGCCTCCTGTCGCAACTCCACCAGCCCCAAGCCCGGAAGTCGCAGGATCCATGTGTCCAACAGATTCAATAGACGGGTGGCCATGCCCAGACACTGGGGAGCTGAGTATGAGCTTTCCACCAACTCCAGATAGTCCTTGACAGTGTCCCAAAACTCCTCTGGGTCCATGATGGTATAGAGCGTGCCTCACCGTATTTTCTGGTCGGGTCCTTCTGTCATGTAGTGGTGTTGTGGAGATGGTGAGGTAGACGCTCGGACACCCAGGTAAGTAAAAAAAAGGTGGATATTTAATGTGGCTGGCAATTTTCCAAAAAATACAAACAACAAGAAAAACAGTAGTCTGCGGCCAGGCAGCACGGCTGAGCGGAAGCCAGGGCTCACACCGGTAGCAACAGGTCAAACAGGCGGACAGCACAACAAACGACAAGTAATGACAATGACAAGGACCCGACAAGGAACAAAGGACACAGGTGGGATTAAATGCACTGAGGGTATTCAGGGGAACAAGACTCCCCTTGATTGCTCCCAATCAAGGGGAAGACAGGACAACGAGGAGACTCAGGACACAGAAAACTCAAAAACAACAGAATCACACGGAATACAACACATTTACACTTTTGAATAACTGGTTGTTTTTTTTTTTTTTCATCCATACCTCTTCAGGTGCCCCCCATGCGCTGGCACTGCGTCCCCCCCTGGGAAGCACGCCCCACAGTTTGGGAACCACCGATTTAAACTGACCGTTGCTTCATTAAAGCAGGAACAACAAAGTACTGCAATTATCACTACTAATATAAAGAATAAAGAAAGCAAAATGCCAATAAATACATATCCTTTAGTTAACAGATAAGTGAATTAACAGCATGAGGCGAGGATGAAGACTTACGTCTGCAGCCGTGGTTACGTCGTCTTAATGTTGGTTCAACGGCTGTTCAAAATCCATCTGACGAAACCTTTGTAGGTCTGGGCTTTGGTGAGGCAGCGAGTTTGAATATTCAAAACTGAACAGAAACAAATCGATATCTCCGTTTCCTTATGTGCAGGATCAACAGGGCTCAGTGTTAGCAGATGTAAAGTCATCATGCTTCACATTATTAACTTCCACAGTGAATGAAACATGAAGTCGGCATATTATATAGTACTGATGTTTATTAGAAGATTTATAAAGTGAGAGAATAAATAAATGTTAAGCTTTCCTTTCATTTAAGTGGAACATTGAGCCTTGTTGTCCGAAAGAAGTAGACGGAAAATATTTCCTCATACAATGACGGAAAAAAAACTTTCCCAGTTGTTGCTATTAATAACACTGAAACAACCGTTTGTTTGGGAACACATCAGACCAGTTGGATGGAGCGCTCCTCACTCCTTACTGTGGCGTTTTCATCCTGGATCTCATGTGTAGCTTCCATTCAACACCGACGTCAGCATTTGACTATCAAAACATGGCGGCTGAAAATCTTTCATCAGTCACAGAATAAAGTCAGGAGGATTTTTACTTCTTCATTTTCCAACAGTTTAAACTGTCAAAAGATTCTGCATCAGATCCTGGCAAGTTCCTCGCCATCAACGCTGAACTTTCCACTTTCAACTAAGTCCAGTTGGATCTGCTCTGAGGACGACGTTTCCTGTTCAGTGTGACGGTGCATTTTTTCCTAACGCCATCATTTCCTGTTCGGTGTCTGCAGTATGTTTCATTTTGTCATCTGCGGCGTTTGCCGCCGTTTCTGATGTTCAAACTTGGAGTTTTTTTTTTTTTTTTTTCTTTTCTTTACATTATCTTCCAAACATTTATCTGAAAGAAAAACGTGTTGCAGGTTTTCCCTTCCACAACAAGTAAAAGCAAAGAACAGTTTTTTTTGTTTGTTTCTCTTTATGTTTTAAAATACTTTTTTGTTTTACATCTCATTCACATTTTTTCCATGTTATGTTTTGAAGCCACTTCCTTTGAATTACTTGCTTTTCCTGGTTCTCATGTATTCCTTCTATTCAGCATTAATGTCAGTATTTAAATATCAAATTACTCCACCCAAACATCTGCACCTGTCACAAAACTCAGTCAGATTATTATTATTATTATTATTATTATTATTATTATTATTATTATTATTATTATTATTATTATTATTATTATTATTATTTGTGATGATGTGAGAAGACTTTTAAAAACATTTCAAGGATCCACAACATTTAAGCTCCATGAACTAAAATTGATTTGGTTTCAGAAGCTCCAGTTTCTTACCAAAAAGTTTTTTTTTTTTAAATTAGTTTTTAATTAAGATATTGAACAGATAAAACAGGTAATGCTAAAGAAAACCTTAACAAATAAACTCATGTATTTAACAGAGTACAGTTCATTCTGGGAGCCTTAAACGTTTCTTGGTTAAAGATTTTCTTTTTGTTTTATTAATGGCGCCAAATACAGGCATGAAAATTAAAGACCAGATATTTTTGTTTCAGATATTTTTCTCTACATACTTGACGTTCGAGAAAATGACTCTTTTCTCCAGCTAATAAGAGAAATGTGGTTCAGAGAGTTTCCTGCTCCTCAAACGATCTCCAGTCTTTCAGAGATCTGAATTCAGATGTTTTTTAATGAATCCATATTCTGAATTTATGTGAAGCTCCTGGAGCAACATGGAAGTTGGGATGAATGTCAATAAATGCAGAAGATGTGATGTACCGAAGCCAAATTACTCAGCCTGAGTCTAGATAAACTGAAAAGAATACAAAGACGTTCATTTCTTTTTTGCTATTTTATGGTTTATTTATGTCCTTATTGACATACTCTGATACATTTGTGTCTTTTAATGACGTAGATATTCAACATGCAAATACAATTAACATTAAATTTGGTCTTTCTTGATGTCCAGGGCAATCAAGCAATCAAAAAAGATTAAAGATAAAAAATGACACCTGGCTAAAAACAACTGATGTACTGATGGCCTTTACTTGGAACAAATGAAATTAAACTTCTCAGTATCTTTTTTCTTCCTCCACTTATGTCCTCCGCCCGTCTCCATGGCTCCAGACATGTCGCAGTCGTCCATCGGTCCATCTGGGGCCCAGTTCTCATAGCTGACCTCCTCGTCACTGACCCAGAACCAGAAATCCAGAGTCCAGGCGTAGTGCAGACCCATCCAGACAAAAGGAGTCGATGCGTTCTTGACTTTCTCCTGGATCCATCTCTGATCGTCCATGTTGGTGATGGTGACCAGGTCATGGTGGTGATCTCTGCAGTAGTTCAAGGCGTCCTCCCAGGTTTTATTTTCTTTGATTAAGGTCACTTTATCTGTCAAGTTCAGAAACAGACTAAAATAATTCTTTCCTTATGTCTTAGGATGTCATTTGTAAACAAGAACAATGAAATCTATAATGGAGAACCTAAAATATATCTGTGATTTGGGACAACATTTTGAAATTTCAAGTGTTTTGTACGTTCATGATTTGAGGTAAACATATTTATATTTTCAAGTAACTTAAATATTTTGTTCCAAACACAAATATAAAAATGCGTATAGGTTGATGAATAGATTCAACTGTTCTTCTGCAATGCAATATTAATTATTTTATTGTGGGAATATTTATCAGATCAACTCACCATCATAACAGATGAAGGGTTTTCTTCCATCACAGTTCTCATTCTTCCATCTGCCTCCATCCTCAATCTTAGTCATGGCACATTGACCACCATAACTTGCCTGATTGTCAAACCATTTATTCCAGTATCTGAAAGAGAAACTGCTTCCATCTGACCACCTCCATGTGTCTCTGAATAAACCAGTAAAAATGTATGTATTAGTTCCCACAGAACTGATCTCATTCTT
Source organism: Poeciliopsis gracilis (assembly GCA_911649635.1). Lineage (NCBI taxonomy): Eukaryota > Metazoa > Chordata > Actinopteri > Cyprinodontiformes > Poeciliidae > Poeciliopsis > Poeciliopsis gracilis. Next base: position 28,825 of record CAJVRI010000724.1, read on the forward strand.
CACATCTTTATCCTGTAGTTGCTTCGTTCCACTGATCAGGTCTGTGTGTTTCTCTCTGCAGTAACTCTGAGCTTCTGTCCACTTTTTATTTTCTCGAATCAAGTGATATTTCTTGGATGAATTACTGTCTGTGTGATAAACGAGATATGAGGATTAGTTTAAATAAATATTTTCTTCCCAGAATTCAATCATAAGTTATATATTGCAACAAAAATACCATGTTCAAGTTCCAAATCTCATAGTGAAGACTTTTCTAATAATATTTTGGTTATTTTTAGTCGTAATTTGTTTTATTTCTGATGAAGATTTTTCATTCAAAATGGTGGATTTAAATTCAACTGTAAGACTCAAACGTTCTCACCATCATAGCAGAGAAAATATTGAGGTTCATTACAGGACAGGTCTCCCCACTTCAGATTCTTCCATATGATTCCACAGTTTTGCCACCCAGTTTTGTCATTTGGTTCTCCTGGGTTCCAGTTTGTCTCACTTTCATTGAACTCCACTTCAGATTGAGACCAGTGCCATGTTCTGGTACCATGTGTTTGATAATACAGACCAATCCAGGCTCCCATCTGATCATCAGGTAAGATACTGATGAGTCTCTTCATGTCCTTCATGTTAGTCACTGTGATCAGGTCAGTGTGTTTCTCTCTGCAGTACTGCTGAGCTTCAGTCCAGTTCTTTGCCTCTTTAATGTAGTGAAACTCATAGAGCTGAGAAACCGCTGGACAACATTGACCTAAAACAGATGAAAATACTAAGTGGATTTATTCACAAGACAATTTTAAAGTGCTGTAAGTCAATCACAGCAAAGACTTTATTGGGATTGTATTCATTATTTTATCATCTAAAAGTCTTTTTGGTGGAAAATAAATATAGCATATTTTATTGAAAAAGCCAACATAATTCATGCAGAGCCACTTACTCGTCCAAATCAGCAGAAGCAGAGTCCACTGCATATTTGCTGTTAGACGGAAATGTTTGATTTTGACAGATTTTTTTCTGTTGGGGAAAAAAAACATTCATGTAAAATCTCCCCAAAAACGAAATGTAACAATAAACAATCTTTTTGTATCTAAGTGTGAAGTTAAATAAAATAAAAAGACTGTACTTCATCAAACTTCATTGAAGGTTTATGAGACTTAGTCATTTTATTTATTTATTTATTTAATATTTATTTAGGATTTTATAGGCCTAGAGGAAACCAGAGAGCATTTGTTTTATACTAAAATCTAAAAAATCACCACAAGAATTGTAAATCTACTTTAAAAAAATATTTTTAATTCAACATCAAGTTATTAAAATATAGTTTTGTTAGCAGGAGGCGCATGGACAACTCAATATTACAAATATTAATACTTGCATGAAGAATCAGAAAAAGTAGAAGCCACTAATGTGGATCCAGCTACAAACAGACGCTCATCTGATAAAAGATTGAAAAACTTACATTCAGTCAGGTTCTCTTGTGTCGACGTGAAGTAAAGATGTTCTGGTTCTGCTGCAGGCAGATCTGTTTGCTCCGTTCGCTCCGTTGACGGATAACCCTCAGTGTGAGGATTTGAATATTCAAACATGCAAAAATAAACATCACATGTCTCAGCTAACTAGATGTAGCTTTAAAATGTGTCAGTATTGACGGATTTAAGGATAAGTGTCTTTGTTTAGCATCTATTTTAACCATCTATTTAGTCCATCATTGTCATTTTGGGTTTTTTTTTCCAAAATACCAGCCTGGTTATGAAGAACTGATGTGCAGCTAAATATTTATTTAATCAGTTTCTCATTCTCTGTGCAGAGTTTCTTCCGCACTTGAACAATCAAACTTGCGTGTTTTTACCTTTCAAGCTCTCAAACTCAAGCATAGCGATCAATCAATGAATCGATTGAGTTTTTTTTTTAAATCAACTGTAAACATAATTGATCATCTTCTCTAATGTTTTGTGATGTCGTGTCTCCTTCTGTTCTTCGTGTCTCTGCAGCCATTTGCATGTCATAATAATAAAAACTGCTCCCATGCTCACGCACACTGTTTGCTTGTCTCCTCATAAAACTAAACTCAGCACAATGACCGACTGTTTTTACTTCCTCCTGGAAACTTTTCAGAGCAGCTGCCATAAAAATCAACACATTTGCATCCATTTCTCTAAACATGTTTCCTTCATGGTTGCTCATGGTGACACAAACGTCTTGCTCTTGATCGTGCAGTCTTACTTTTTTACATACCGCTACATAAAGTACATGTAATCTGGCAAACAGTGTTTATGACAGTTTATGCAACTTCAAAACACGTTTTACCTTTAAACAGTTTGTGAGATCTGAATGTAAACAGCGACGCCATTTTTCTGACTGCAGGCGCCGCATCGTTCCTTTGGTCTGCCACGATGTTCCAGTCTTGTGGTGCATAGAAGCTTCTCCGTGTTTGGTTCCGGTTTCTGTGGAGGCAGAGCAGAACCAGAACCGGAAGACCTCAGAGGTCTGGAGGGTTGATGTAACAACGACAGATCTTCAATGTATGTCCATGCTCAGTCAGTCATTGGCTTGTAAACCGTTCATTCCTACACCTACACTGTACACAGAAGTAGAAATTGATTTGGTTTGTCTGGAGCCAAAGAGACATCAAGAGATGTACAGTTTCCCTCAACAGTAAAGCAACAGGAAACTCGGGTTTTGCTTCATCTCTTTTTGTCGAGAAGCTCACAGCAGAGCAACTTTCTCGTCCTCCTTCACTCCTTGATCTGGCAGGAGTAAAAATTATTTGTGCTTTTTTTATGTATACACAGTCATCCTTAACGAATCAGTTTATACTCTACCATTGACTGGATTTTCAGGACTTCCAACTGACTCATAAACGCCAGAATCAACTGCAGGGTGGAAAGCAAGACAGTGACAAACCACAATCTCTCTAATTTTACCTCTGCAAACTGTTTCAGCAGGATTATTATGTTGTACACACGTGTCATGCATTTATATATACATATACATTTTAGTGTGTTTTAGCGTTTCTCACATTGTAAGGCCCATTTTTACTATAAACACTACAGTTTTAGGGTTCGGGGTTCGGAATTGAGTTTATGGTTAGGTTTAGGAAGAGATGAATGGATGCCAAAGAAAAGTTTTTGTGAACATATAAAAACATTATATATGCATGTGCGTGAGGTGGAGTAGTGAAAGCAGCAGTGGATCGCTTTTATCGGGATTAATGGAAATAATTTTTGAAGCTTTAGAGATGACTGACCTTGGAGGAGAGCTGAGTATAGTTGGTTTGGGGTTTCATCCTGTTTATCAGTAGGAGCTCTGCCTGAGGTCTGATCAGTTCTGTGACACTTAGAAAGCCTAACATAGGCAACACATTAGAATTTGACCATATATATATATATATATTACACATTTAATTTGGGAAAACAGTCATTTTGCTTGTGCACTTTTTCAAATTTAAAGATCTTTCCAGCATTACTTAGAACAAACTCATAAATTCCTTGAGAAACAAGGAAATCAAACTCATCAGAGTTCTCAGAGTTTGAGAACTCTGATGAAATTCATCCGTTTTTTTCATGTCCTTCCTTTCTCGGTTCCGAAGAGACAAAATTTTCTAAAGCGCACAGAAACTATTGTTTTCATACTTTGGTATTAAGTGCAAACTGTAAAAACTTTTAGTTTTTAAGATTATTGAGCCAGGAAGACTTATATTACTGATATAATGACAGTGCAAGTTTTACCATGGAAACATACTTTGAATGTATAAAGTCCAACAAGTGCCAGGATTGTCTTCTTTCTTCTGTACATTTTACCATCAGGAGTGAAATGAATCCTTTTTCATTTACCAGGCAAAACGGTTAACTAACGTGGGTCAGTTCATGAAACACTGAAATGTTCTCCTTTCCAGAAAACTTAATTCAACTGAGACCTAATGAATTTCTGAAACTGTCATAATGAAGTTGTCTTATGGTTTTTCTCTGCCTGTTCTTTATTTTATCACTTTGTGCAGAAGCTTCCTCCATGAGTAGAGCGCACAGAAGTCAGTCACTAAGCAGCTACAACAGAGCCGCTGCAACACAGACAGCTACAGCAGAATCGGCATCAACTCTGAAGAAAGTTGTGTCATAGCTAATGTGAATATGCTGTGTAGTTAGAAAGACACTAAAAACACAAAGACAGTATTTAGTCAACATATCTTTATTAGGGTTCTGAGCTCATGGAAGTGAGCGGACGGCCAAAGCAAAGCAGGGAACCATGTTGGTTTCACTACGTTTTTCCATTATTCTCATTATATGTTCTTGAAACTCTTACTGGAGCCGCGCAACTTATTACAACACACTGCTACTCAGATGCACACATTCAGGGATTTTCACCTTTACGTGGCGCTATGGTAGAAAATACCCATTTTTTCTCATGAGGTGAAAACGACATGTTCCATTAACAAAATTGATTTGGGCAAAATTCCAACAGAACACTGCAAGACATTTTTGGGTGAATTTATATTTTTCACCAGCCAAGAGCCATGAAGAATGAATTAACCAAAACTTATCTCACCCCCTGAGATGAACTCTGAGCCCAATAAAATGTGACATAATATAAGCTTGTCGATTCATTCCTCTTGACAAAATCTTCAGTCTGAATCTGACCTGGCGCTGACATTAGCATAATCCGATTGTTCTTGACCTGAAATTGTAATTTAGTCCCTCAGTTTATTGTTTGAAGTTGCTTTATAATTCCAAATCTTAACAGCATTTTTATGGCAATGAATCTTTATACTGTACCATTTTCGTAGTTTCCAGGCTGTCTGACTGTTTCGTAAACACTGAGGTCTCCTACAAGTCAGTGATAAACACAGAAAAGTTAAAAAAGTCACATTGTGTCAGTGATGCTGATGGAAAGTTAACATTAGAACCACTATCCACATTTTTACATCTCTAACTTAAATTCATTTTATCCAAATTATTGTTTCAAATAGATGGATGTTATTCATTCATGTTAAATTCATGTTAAATAGTTGACTAAGATCAGCTACTTAAGGCTGGACAGAAGCACATTTCAAAATAATATTCAGGCATCATATTATTCCCTTGTCTACAAAGACAATCTCAATAGTTGAAATAAAAATAACGTATATATTTTATCCTATTATTTTAATAAATACATATTTTTTGGTATATCATAAAACTAAATAAAAGTCAACCCAAAGAGATCTTTTTTATTTTGAGAATCGACATTAAGTATAAAAAACCATGAATATAATTGATGTTAAAAATGTGTGGAAACATTGAGAGCAAAGTGAGACTCTGACCATGGAGGAGAGAGGAGTACACTGGCTGCTGCTGCTCATCCTGGTAGACAGTCTCCACTCTTCCAGGACCTTTTCACAAAACACACATTTTTATTTTATGTAATGTCCCTCCTAAATGAATATAAAAACTGTAAAATTGATGGATGGGTTTAAATGTTGTGTTTGTAGATAAAAATACTAATCAAATAAATAAACTGGGTCAATTATCACTCAATGGTGGAGAAAAGGAAAAAGTAATAAATGCTGTTAACAGAAAACTACACTGGATCCTAAACATGTTGCTGAAACTCCTTCCTCAAATCCTTCACTTCAATTCTTCTCTCTGACCTGCAGGTGGCGGTAATGATCCTAAAGACCATTTGTCACTTTGAAGCACATTAATGGCGGATTAGCCAATTACCTCTATTCAACACATGGAATCATATCAGTGGAAAACATGTTGCTGCATTTCCAATACAAATGTGCACAAAGATTGACAAAATATCACTAATGGAAAAAAAAATGTTGATCAAGACTTGTGATCTGAGAAGTTTTTTTTTATTGAACTTCTTTGGAAAATTGCTGTTTACATTAATTACATTCATTTAAGGTGAATAGACACTAAAGCCAGTTTTAACTCCAACAGACCTGCTTCATGTTTAGAGCTAAAATAAGTCGATTGATTCAGTTGCCAAACTAAATATACTTCAATTGAAAGACATTATTACAACCAAACATTGCTATTTGATAAATAAAAAAAGTGTTAAATTCAGTAATTATTTTTATCCCTTCTCTTGGTTTTTGTTGTTTCAGTTTATGACTCAGTTCTGCATTTGATAAATGAAAGAGTGAAACATACAAATTCACTGCTTCAGGTTCTCACCTTTGTTCTGTCTGAACCAACACAGCAGCAGCAGGAGAACGAAGAGAACGACTCCAATCACTGATCCAACGACCAACAGCACAGGAAACGAAGAGCCTTCAGGTGTCAATGCAGGTTTAGCAGCTGAAAATGATCAGAGGATACACAAAAACAAGATCGCTTTCATACAAATTATTTCTCATTAAATAATTTAAATATTGTATCTCTGCTCACCTTTAACAGTGATCCAGCTCTCAGGTGAAACGTCTCCTGAATGTTCACACTTGTAGAAACCTTCATCTGACTGAGACACTGCAGAGATATTCAGCTCTGCTCTGCTGTCATTTTGGATCAGTTTGTCATTGTGATAGAAAGTCACATTAGAAAGTTTGTTTTCTCCTCTCCGTCTGCAGCTCAGAGTGACAGAAGCTCCTTCAGTCACAGGATGGACGGGGCTCACCAGGAGAAGATCTTCATCTGTGAACCAGTCAGAGAAAATGAAGCTTCAGTCAGAAATCAGCTGCTGGAGACAATTAGAGAAAAACATGAACACATGATTTTTATCATTGATGTTTTACATTTCATGTTCAGCATCTTTTATTTCAATTGTAAAATTTGCCAAATAAATATCTGCATTTCACTATTATTATTGGTAGTGGACTATGTAGCAATTATGTGCATCAACATTTATAACAGCAGCTGAAACAACAATGAAGATTCAATAATATGTTATAAAAACCAGATTGATTTAAACGATCTAATTTCAGATCAAAAACTAAGCCTTTCTGATTTTGGTGGAAGACTGATGTGTTTTTAAATAAATTCATGCTTTGAAGTTATAGCTCCTGCTCTTCCAACTCATTCATTCATCAGATCCAACAATCAAAAGTGCAACAGAGCATAAATCATGTGAAATGTTGCCAAACTGATAACATATTTCCACCCTGTGACATTCAGTGCCGACTGTATTCAGTCTCTAATACTGGAAAGCTGTAAAATTCCTCTAGTGAATGAAATAATACATGTATTGACTTACCATATATACTGATGTTGACTGCATTGCTGAACTCTCCTGATCCAGACTCACACCAGTACACTCCTTCATGGGACCAGCGACTGTTAATGGTGCAAGAGGATCCAGTCATTTCCCCCCAGTAGGAGCAATCTGACAACCACTGATATTCTTCTCTAAACTCCTTCACTCTCCACTCAGTAGAGTTTCCTCCACAGTTCAGTGTCACAGACTGAGAGGTGAAGTGTTGATCTCTGTCAGGACTCACTGAGAGAGACGCTGCTGGATGAGGATCTGAAAAACAACATGGAGAAAATAATCAACACAGACAAAACTCTGGCTAAACCCTAACATGTTAAAGACTTGCTACAATTATGTTAAATAGAGCCATTATTTTGTCTTTGCATTTTTACCACTGGATTACAAGTTTTGGTTTGGTTGTTTAGTCGTCAGCTGATTGGAAGAAAACTACTAGATTTGATCTAAAGGTTGTGAGTACAATCCCTCACATTCTACCATGATCCGTGTAAAGACACAAATAATACGGCAATCCATGAGGAGGATCTGCAGGAGGGACCTGGGATGCAACCTGCAGGTGAAGGATGGTTATGGTTTAATGAGTCCATCAATCGCTTGCAGACAATGACTCATGTCATTTTTAGGAGCTTCAGCAAAGTCCTATAGTTAGTTTTACTTACATTAAACACAGGAATATAATAGTTAAAATATAAACATATTTAGGACTATTTCAGGGGTTGAAGTTTCACAGACGGTTCTGTTAAACTACGTTGCACTTTTATTGTCAGACTGGAAACATAAATAAGACACAATTAGAATAAGACGACTAAATAAAACCAATTATGATTCTAATTGCATTTTGTTGTCGGCTTCTTGGAATACAAACATTTTAAAAATCTTGTTTCTTGCCAATTGCAGTCGACAGTGAAAAGGATTGAAAATAATAAAATGAAGGAAGAGAAAACAAGAACTGAAGAAGAAAGAATTTGACAAAGTTTATGTCATCATATTAGCATGAGAATATGTTCAGTTCTGGTTTATTATGTCAAACATAACATGTCATACAGCTGTGGGATCATTTGTAATTTATTCCAACTTGGTGTTTTATGGTGAATGGTCAGAATTTGAGGCTTGGATTCGCCTGCATGATTTGATGCAGCAAAACAATTTTGATAACTTTTGATCTTCAATGCCTTGAGACTCTAAGTGATGTTGGACCATGTATGTCAAACGCTGTGGGAGGAGTTTGCTCAGATGAATGTTTGAAAAAGACAAAATGGTGGCTTTGATCCTAAAATGGCCGACATACTCTTGGATATGGACCCTAGGCTAAAGAGACTTTTTAAGGATCCTGTGAAGTCCCATATGTGTGCTCAAGTTCATGATTGTCTATCAAATTGTGGTTTGGGTCTGATTTTGTAAAGATTTCTAGGGGGCGCTGTGGGGGAATTCAGCTACATGTAACAGAGAGATCAGGACGACCTTGGAGATGAAAAGCTAAGATGGAGACTGAGACAAGCAGAGGTTCTGGTATCATCTGTAGCTGGACATTGAAGAAGAGCTGGCAGGTCGGGCTGCATCCAGGATGAGAGCAAAAGCTTTCATACCCAAAGAGTCATATTTATCTGCTTTAATATTAATAATGAATCATTTCAATTTGGACAGTCTTTCATTGTATTTTCACGAGAATAACTAGAAATTACAATGAACTGACATAAAGGAAGACAAAAACAAGACAGATCTAAGCAAAATAAGTAACATAAATGATAAAACTAGAGGGATCAAGAAGGGTTAAACTAAAGTGAGCTTGAACACGACTGAACAAACTAAAAGAGGAACAGAAAAACACAGAAATATACAAACCCAACCCAAGAACACTGAGACCAGAGAGAAACATAAAATCACCAGAATCTGCCGTGTTACAGCAGATATCATTAAATTATATACAATTTAGATTATGCATGGTGTTTATTTCAATGTTTGTTTTTAACAAATTAGAAATATCTCTTAGGACGACATTGTGAGCATTTGATCTCTGAGACCCGACTTCAAAGATTGGTAATAATCATAGATGGATAAAGTAGATGAACACATGAACATCGATGGACAAAACCAGAACTGACCTGATGACCAGATAAACTTTGGTTCACTGTAATCAGTGAAATATTCTGGGTTTCCTCTTCCAGCTCTACATGCAAATCCTGCTGTGTGTTTCTGTCCAGTAATGATGAAGGATTTCTCTACAGTCCCACTGATGCTACCAGGCAGCAGCTCATATCTGTAGTTGTTCTTTGATAAATGAGGAACAGCTTGATACCAGTAGAACCTCCATCCTGTAGATGAAGGTTCAACCTCACAGCTCAGAGTCACTGAGGCTCCAGGACTCAACCATGATGGAGACACAGTCAGGACTGAATCTGGTGCTGTTGGAAGAAGAGATTCAGTAAAATAAATCAAAAACTCTGTAATAAATTTATTATGTCAAAATCTTTCCAAGAAATTATAACTCCATATTTTTTACAGTTTTCCAGACCACAGTCTAACTAATCTGTTAGAAACATTCACTGATGATTCTTATTTAAAGAAGAGACACATTGAAGAGCAGAATCAATTCAGTTTATTTTATTTTAAGTAGCTCCAAAACAAAACATACCATCTATGCTGATGTTGACTGCATTGCTGAACTCTCCTGATCCAGACTCACACCAGTACACTGATTTATGGGACCAGCGACTGTTAATGGTGCATGAGGATCCAGTCATTTCCCACAAGTTGGAGCAAAATGACAAATGGAATTCATCATCTTCATCTCCATTAAAAATTATAAACCCATAACGGTTTTCTCTAAACTCCTTCACTCTCCACTCAGTAGAGTTTCCTCCACAGTTCAGTGTCACAGACTGAGAGGTGAAGTGTTGATCTCTGTCAGGACTCACTGAGAGAGACGCTGCTGGATGAGGATCTGAAAAACAACATGGAGAAAATAATCAACACAGACAAAACTCTGGCTAAACCCTAACATGTTAAAGACTTGCTGCAATTATGTTAAATAGAGCCATTATTTTGTCTTGGCATTTTTACCACTGGATTACAATTTTTGGTTTGGTTGTTTAGTCGTCAGCTGATTGGCAGAAAACTACTAGATTTGATCTAAAGGTTGTGAGTACAATTCCTCACATTCTACCATGACCCGTGTAAAGACACAAATAATACGGCAATCAATGAGGAGGATCTGCAGGAGTCTGTGTTAAACTACGTTGTACTTTTATTGTCAGACTGGAAACATAAATACGACACAATTAGAATAAGACGACTAAATAAAACTGCTTATGATTCTAATTGCATTTTGTTGTCGGATTCTTGGAATGCAAACATTTTAAAAATCTTCTTTCTTGCCAATTGCAGTCGACAGTGAAAAGGATTGAAAAGAATAAAGTGGAGGAAGAAAAAACAAGAACTGAAGAAGAAAGAATTTGACAAAGATGATGTCAACATATTAGCATGAGAATGTGTTCAGTTCTGGTTTATTATGTCAAACATAATAGACCAAGCTGGACATTGAAGAAGAGCTGGCAGGACGGGCTGCATCCAGGATGAGAGGAAAAGCTTTCATACCCAAAGAGTCATATTTATCTGCTTTAATATTAATAATGAATCATTTCTATTTGGACAGTCTTTCCTTGTATTTTCACGTGAATAACTAGAAATTACAATGGACTGACATAAAGGAAGACAAGAACAAGACAGATCTAAGCAAAATAAGTAACATAAATGATAAAACTAGAGGGATCAAGAAGGGTTAAACTAAAGTGAGCTTGAACACGACTGAACAAACTAAAAGAGGAACAGAAAAACACAGAAATATACAAACCCAACCCAAGAACACTGAGACCAGAGAGAAACATAAAATCACCAGAATCTGCCGTGTTACAGCAGATATCATTAAATCCTATACAATTTAGATTATGCATGGTGTTTATTTCAATGTTTGTTTTTTAACAAATTAGAAATATCTCTTAGGACGACATTGTGAGCATTTGATCTCTGAGACCCGACTTCAAAGATTGGTAATAATCATAGATGGATAAAGTAGATGAACACATGAACATCGATGGACAAAACCAGAACTGACCTGATGACCAGATGAACTTTGGTTCACTGTAATCAGTGAAATATTCTGGGTTTCCTCTTCCAGCTCTACATGCAAATCCTGCTGTGTGTTTCTGTCCAGTAATGATGAAGGATTTCTCTACAGTCCCACTGATGCTACCAGGCAGCAGCTCATATCTGTAGTTGTTATTTGATAAATCAGGAACAGCTTGATACCAGTAGAACCTCCATCCTGCAGATGAAGCTTTAATCTCACAGCTCAGAGTCACTGAGGCTCCAGGACTCAACCATGATGGAGACACAGTCAGGACTGAATCTGGTGCATCTGGATGAGGATTAATAAAAAAAAAAAAAACAAGAGGAAAACAAAGTTATACAGGAAATGTTATAAGTCAATGTGCTGTCGACATGAACATGTAGAAAAATGTAAAGTGTTGACAATAATCCACTGCTTTCTTTGACTGAACAAATGATACTAAAAGAGCCTGAAACTTGTTCACATGCAGCTGATCAGAACCAAATCATTAAATAAATGTTCAGAAACAAGGAGTTTCCTTTTACCTTGAGATTTTCCACAGCAGAGAAAACTGAGAACTGCAAAAAATAAAGATCGGTACTTTATTAGATCGATTAGAAAATGGACAATAGCTGTGCTGTCTTTCTGTATTTGCTTTAGGCCAGTTTGAAGTTGAACTGAAACAGCGTAAGAATGGATGTTTGGTCAGTTTATGTTTCTAAGTGAACAAAAGAAATGAATCCATCTCATCCTAATCTTCTCATTTCAAGCATTTTCCTCGATCTGCTCGATTAAAAGTCATGTACTCACTCAGGAAGTCCAGCACACAGAGCAAAACGTGGTCCATCTTCACGTCCTGCACTGGTCGTCTGTCTCTCTGGTTTAGCAAGAGACAAACTGACAAACCAGCAGCTAAAGAGGATCTGAGCATAAAACTCAATGCACACTATTTACAGATGCCCTGTTTCCGTTTCACACTCTTAGCCTCCGCTGTTTCTTGAGACCACAGCATACTTTGACACTTGTTCCTCAATAAAATGTTGCCATGGTTACACATTGTTAGAAAAGCACATAATTCAATGAAACACTTCAAATATATTTAGTGACTCATTTGTTGTTCATGGTCAATAAATAAACTTGATTGTTTTGCATGAAATCAACACTGATTTCATCTTGTGCGTTCATGTTATTTCATATATATACATCATATCACATCATTGGGAGATGATCATGTTTTCATGTGTTTTTAAGCTGCAGCTCCTACTTAACATGTTTAAAATCTAAATCTGATGTTTTTCTATTAGAGAAGGAACTTAAATATTCTTTACGTCTGTGTTCTGTCTGCAATCTGAGCAACAAACTAATGACAGTAGAAACAACATTTAGCTTTAATGTTGTTCATATTTAAATGTTAAGTTCTGAATAATAATAAAACACGTGACAAACTGAGTAAAATGGTGTCAGTTTAGAGCAGGGTGCTTTGAGGAAGTGCTCTAGTTAAATACAAGAAGCATTTTTTTCTTTTTGTTGTACCTTGCAACATGTTTGTATCTTTACTTCAAGTTGATCCTTTTTCAGCTTTAGTTATTAAAAGAATAAACAAAGCAATTTACAAACAAAGATCATTTTAAAGCAAACCAATCAAAACACTATAAATCACTGAACGGTTTAGCACCGCAATACATTGAAGTTCTTCTGGTGTGTATCAACCTTCCAGTCCTCTCAGGTCTTCTGGTTCTGGTTCTGGTTCTGCTCTGCATCTCCAGAACCAGAACCAAACATGGAGAAGCAGCATGAAGCTTCTCTGCACCACAAATCTGGAACAAACGCCCAGAAAACTGCAAAACAGCTGAAATACTGAGCCAGCCATGAGATAAAACTTGGCCGTATTACATTACACATTATTTGGTGTAATGTAATATTTTACATTACACCAAATAATGTAAAATAAATCATTTTTTTGCCATTACAATTTTGTCTTCATAACTGGTGGAAAGCTGCATTGCTAAGACATCAGCATTAGGCCTGCTTAATGCTTCCTGCTTCTGCAAGAGGGCTTATCAGCAGAACACAGACGTCTCTTTGCTTCTGTGTGCCGCTTCTGCAAATTAAGCACATTCTTGATTCTAAGAAGTGGATATAAACTTAGCTCTTAGTGTGAACATGACGTGTCAGATCGCACTTCTTTTTTTCATGTCAGCCAGCATCTCTCACATCGGTTCAAGTAAAAAAAATTAAATACGTGCAAGCTTGTTCTCGCATACGAAGTAGTAGTTGCTGGGTTTATAGTGAATTATTGCACTTCCTCCTCCATCACTGTTTAATTGTGGTTCAACAGAATCATCTTCAAAAGCAAACCGAGGAAACCAGCATAAACAAACATTACGCCACCTGCATCAATCCATTTCTGCCGCTTATCCGGAGTCGGGTCGCAGGCGTAGCAGCTTCAGAAGAGAGGCCCAGACTTCATTCTCCCCAGCCACTTCTTCCAGCTCCTCCGGGGAAATCCCAAGGTGTTCCCAGGCCAGCCAAGAGACATAGTCCCTCCGGTGAGTCCTGGGTCTTCCCCAGGGTCTGCTCCCGGTGGGATGTGACCGAAACACCTCACCAGGGAGGCGTCCAGGAGGCGTCCTGACCAGATGACCGAGCCTCAACTGGCTCCTCTCGTTGTGGAGTAACAGCAGCTCTGCTCTGAGTCCCTCCCGGATGACTGAGCTTCTCACCTTTTCTCTAAGGGAGAGCCCAGACACCCTACGGAGAAAACCCATTTTGGCCGCTTGTATCTGTGACCTTGTTCTTCCAGTCATGACCATAGATGATGGTGGGAAAGTAGATCAACCGGTAAATCGAGAGCGTCGCTTTTTGACTCAGCTCTCTTCACCACGACGGACCGGTACAGTGCCCGCTGTCCCAGACCTGTCAGACCGCCTGTCGACATCCCGCTCACTTCTTCCCTTATTTATGAACAAGATCCCGAGATACTTGAACTCCTCCACTTGGTGCCTTCTCCCCCAACCCAGAGAAGGCACTCTACCCCTTTCCCGGCTCAAGCACATGGCCTCGGATTTGGAGGCAGTGATCCTCATCCTGGCCGCTTCCAGTGAGAGCTGCAGATAACGTCCTGCCAACAGGACCAGATCATCCACAAATAGCAGAGATGTGATTGCAAGGCCACCAAAATGGATCCCCTCAGCACCTCGACTGCGCCTAGAAATTCTGTCCATGAAAGTAATGAACCGAATCAGTGACCAAGGGCAGCCCTGGTGGAGTCCAAATCCCACCGGAAATGAGCCCAACTTACTGCCAGCAATGTAGACCAGACTCTGACACCGGTCATACAGGGACCTGACAGCCTGCATCCAAGGGCCCGGTACCCCATACTCCTAGAGAACCCCCCACTGGGCTTCCTGAGGGACACGGTCGAACGCCTCCTCCAAGTTCACAAAACACATGTAGACTTGTTGGGCTAACTCCCATGCACCTTCCAGGACCCTGATGAGGGTGTAGAGCTGGTCCATTGTTGCACGACCAGGACGAAAACCACACTGCTCTTCCTGAATCCGAGGTTCGACTATCCGTTGGACCATCCTCTCCAGGACCCCCGAATACTTTGCCAGGGAGGCTTAAGAGTGTGACCTCTCTATAATTGGAGGACACCCTCCGGTCCCCTGCCGGTACCCATCAGCTGCTTCCACCCCATCCACCCAAGTACCCCCTCTTAGCGCCCTGCCACCAAGGACCTTTTTAACCACCTCAGTGATTTCGACCCCAGAGTTTGGAGAGCCCGACCCAGAGTCCTAAGCCTCAGCTTCCTCAATGGAAGGCATGTCAGTGGGATTGAGGAGATCTTCGAATTATTCTGCCCACTGGCCCACAATGTCCCGAGTTGAGGTCAGCAGGACACCATCCCCACTACAAACAGTGGTGGTGCTGCACTGCTTCCCCTTACTGAGATGCTGGACAAGAATCAACTTGAAGCCGTGCGGAAGTCGTTCTGCATGGCTTCTCCGAACTCCTCCCATGACCGGGTTTTTGCCTCAGCAACCACCCGAGCCATGCCGCTTCGCCCTGCGGTCCCCATCAGCTGCTTCTGGAGTCCCAGAGGCCAAAAAGGCCCAATAGGACTCCTTCTTGAGCCTGACAGCATCCCTCACCTCAAGGTGTCCACCAACGGGTTCCAGGGTTGCTGCCACGACAGGCACCAACAGCCTCACGGCCGCAGCTCCAGTGAGCCGCCTCGACAATGGAGGAACATGGTCCACTAAGACTCAATGTTCCCTCCTCCCCTCGAACGAGTTCAAAGTTCTTCTGGATATGGGAGTTAAAGTTATTTTTTTTCTGCGGTTTGTCAGAAGAACCTGAGAAACCGTCCATCTTCAAAGATGAACTATGTCACAGAAAATCCTTCACTAGTAACCGGCACAATGCAGAGAGAACTGGTTCCACAGCCAAATGCAAACAGTAAAATGTTGATTGTAAAACCCAGCAAATCATCTTTTTTTTATTGCACTGAACAAATAGTAGAAACCTCCACCTCCCCTTGACGAGGCCTTGCAAGCGTTTCTGAGCTGATGGAGAGATGTTGTAGAGCAGGTCTACCTGCTGTCTTTGCCAGGGTTTTGAACCTTGGACAAGCGGAGAAGTAGATCTGAATCCACTGCCTTTCCATGCAGGCGCAGAGGACGCCTGCTCCTTGGGCCGGCGGTGAGTCTATGAGCCTTTCCTGCTGTTTGGGGAGGATTTCCATGCTCACCGCTTCATATTGGGAGATTTTTATTTGATTGTTTCTTATCTTGGTTTGTATGTGTCAATTAATCAGATTTTTGTCTGCATTCCTATCTGACTGGTCAGTTGTCTGCTGCATATCTTTGGGTTGGTGAGATTCCAGCCCAGCTGTTGTCCAGTGACGATGCCTTGAGGGTGAAAACTTTCTTCCCTCTGGCCTTGTTACAGTTTGCTTCTGTCTCCTGCAGCTGACCTGAAGCCGCTTCGCCTGCTTCCTTATCTGACTGGTCTCACACCAAGGTCGAGCTCAACTTGTAGTTATTTCACACTCATGCATTTCACAGATTAACATTTTTATTGCAGATATGAAAATCACCACAAACTCACATTTTTATTACAGATATAAAACAAAACTTATTTTCACTTAACATTATTTGATTAGCAAGTCAGATCCAAGAAACAGCAAAGAATTATTAGATATAACTTAACCGTTAACTTTTTGTTCTTCAGTAATCATCTCAATACCTCTGACAACAAGACTCTCTTCCATTTCACATCTAATAACACAACAAAGCTCAACAAGCAAAAAATAATAGATTGGTTTTAAAATCTGCATTAAGAAACATTCATCTTATCAATTTTTAGCCTTTTGTGGCGCATATGTACCTCATTTTGAAGGGATATGTAAATGTTACCATAGCGACCAGAGTCAGAGAGCGTTAGGGCAGTGGTCGAGACGAGATGAGAGGACGGTTTAAGGATCGTCGGCCGATTTTCCAAACCTCTTGTGACCACAGAGCTGATTAAGGTCCAACAGGTTCGGTCGGTTCGTGTGTCCAGAACCGATTCCAGCCATGAACATCCCGATCCCTGTAGAAAATCTCCTAAAACACCAACATACCTTACGTGAATTTAGAGTAACAAACGTGTCCGACGTTGTAGCATTTGTTTTTCTCTCTGTGTTTTAAACCCAATTGGAAACCGACTGAATAATCCCAGACACGCCCTTTTTCATGAACTCTTTGCTGGATTTTTATGTAATCCAACAACCGTCTTAATTTGTCAGGCAGAATTAAACCTCATGAACCCGAGTTATAACATCTGCATTTCTGATAACTGTGAAAAAGTGGTTAGAAACTGTCAGACTCTTTCAGACATATACAGACATGCAACAAACTCTAATGGTTAAAAAAATGTATTTTATTGTTTTTATTGCCTTTATTCTTCCAGGTAAAACCCCCATTGAGGTCCAGATCTCATTTTCAACAGGAACCTGGGCAGAACATCTGCAACACACAGCAACCTGGTTACAGAAAAGTCAAAGAAATCAAAACATGTCCACAAGTTTTAAGACAAATGACAAAACAGCTAAAAGCAGTGACACAGACTGACAGAATCACAGTGTGTGCTTTTGAAGAGCCACTCGACAAAAATCCAGATGAAATCAGATCCGACGTGTTGAGATCAGACTGGATCTGATTCTCTGCTCACACTAAACGCTGGATTCCCCTTTTTACGCTCAAACACAGGAACAAGAAAAATGATGGAGTGGTAAGTAGTAGAAAGTTTGCATGAAAGAAGATTATACACAGAAAATACATACTGTGGGTTACACTTGGACCAAAGGTTACAATTAACCCTTATTTGCTGTTGCTGTATCACATGGACTATCGGCCATTTTACTACCGTCCTCTGGGTGGCGCTGTCATTCCATTACAGTCAGGCTCTAAAAAGGCTGCTGTATTTCAGGCACTTTTTTCGGATGAAAGCAAATTTTGCATGTCATTCGGAAATCAAAGTGCCAGAGTCTGGAGGAAGACTGGGGAGAAGGAATTGCCAAAATGCCAGAAGTCCAGTGTCAAGTACCCACAGTCAGTGATGGTCTGGGATGCCATGTCAGCTGCTGGTGTTGGTCCACTGTGTTTTATCAAGGGCAGGGTCAATGCAGCTATCTATCAGGAGATTTTGGAGCACTTCATGCTTCCATCTGCTGAAAAGCTTTATGGAGATAAAGATTTCATTTTTCAGCACGACCTGGCACCTGCTCACAGTGCCAAAACCACTGGCAAATGGTTTACTGACCATGGTATCACTGTGCTCAATTGGCCTGCCAACTCTCCTGACCTGAACCCCATAGAGAATCTGTGGGATACTGTGAAGGGAAAGTTGAGAGACGCAAGACCCAACACTCTGGATGAGCTAAAGGCCGCTATCGAAGCATCCTGGGCCTCCATAAAACCTCAGCAGGGCCAAAGGCTGATAGCCTCCATGCCACGCCGCACTGAAGCAGTCATTTCTGCAAAAGGATTCCCGACCAAGTATTGAGTGCATAACTGTACATAATTATTTGAAGGTTGACGTTTTTGTATTAAAAACACTTTTCTTTTATTGGTCGGATGAAATATGCTAATTTTTTGAGATTGAAATGTTGGGTTTTGATGAGCTTTATGCAACAATCATCTGTATTAAGACAATAAAGGACCTGAAATATTTCAGTTAGTGTGCAATGAATCTAAAATATATGCATGTAAAATTTTTATCATTACATTATGGAAAATAATTAACTTTCTCACAATATGCTAATATTTTGAGAAGGACCTGTACACTTCGTATTCGTTCTCTGTGCTGTGTGCAAAGCGCGCATGCTCAGTGCAAACAAAACCCCGACACCACCGAGCGAATGCTCCCTGCGCACACTCTGCCAATGAGAGCGCCACTGCCCCCTAATGTAGTGCAGGTGCAATTGCACTTTATTCTTGGACAGTAAATAAAAAAATCAAAATAAAAAAATAAAAAAGCATTTTTCCCGAAGTCAAACGCGCCCCCCTTGATGGAGCCTCCCCACTATTTGAGAAGCACTGTTTTAGGGGGAGATTTTAATGTGCTCTTTTCCACTCAACTGGATAGACGTCCCTGTAGAAATGGACACAACCATATTTTGGACTTCTCTAACCGGCTAAATTTAGTAGATATTTGGAGACATTGTCATCCTACTGACTCCAATTCACCTGGAGTAACAAAAGCTTTTCCTCTCTTCTAGAATTGACTTCTCATAAGCAGATCCTTGTTATGTTTTTCTTCTCTTTTATTGCCTTTATTGTTCTTTTTGCTATAATCTAAGATATTCATATGTATTTGAATACATTTTTGACATTTTGTTATGAAAACCTAACTGAAAAAGTACACATCATTATGTTTCACCAATGTATATATTTATACATTTATTTAGCTTTTTTTCTTTCTAGTCTTTAACATCAACACCCTCAATATCTGCAATTGTTCTTTATTTGTTTTTAATTATATTTTAATATATGACTTTGAGTTAACCTCTGTATGGATGTTATTTGTTTGAAATAAGGTAAAAAAACAAAAAACAACAACAAAAAAAAAACACCCACAGATTGTTTTCATTCAAACTTGATGAGTTTGCAATTTGTTCTACTGAGGCTGTGACATCAATTTGTGACATCATGCTGTTCTCTATTACATCACAATACTTCAGTCTTGAATTTTGGGACGAAACAGACACGTTCAGTCAGTGAAGAGCTCAGCAATACCAGACGACTTTTCAAACCAACGGATACCAAGAAAAATGGACGAACCCACTTATTTAGAAATAATTGGTGAGATGATTGATTTATCAAATTACTCTAGACTCCTCGTACAAGACCAAGTAGAAGAAGTGGACAGGCAAATAGCTGAATTGCAAAATGAAGTTTTTATACTGGAGAAGGAGTTGGCAAGGAGAGAAGCAGAGGCAGAGAACGAATCACGGGCAGTGATAGATGATATTTTAAACAGAGTGATCGAAGTGGAGAAAGAGAAAGGAAGGAAGGAAGCAGAGAATGTGATAGATGATATGATAAACAAAGTGATAGAAGTGGCAGAAGAGAAAGGAAGGAAGGAAGCAGAAAAGCGATCAAAGATAAGGAAGAGGATGAGACCAAAACAATTCCCGACCAAAAGAAGGAAGGAAATTTCTTCAGAAACGTTGCCATAGGGATTGGGGCAGTAGTGGGTGTAGGTGTGGTGGTTGTGGGGGGTATAGCTCTGTGGAGAAGATATTCACGCACCTGAATGGAGCCATCATCAAAAGTTCAAAGAAATAAACATGTCAAAACACCTGCCATGAACATGAGTAAGTCTTCATGAATGTTTATGATTGTTGTCATAAAGTGTCATTCAGTAAATCATGACACTTTCAATACAAAGTTGGCATGATTCAAAATGTCTTTGCTATGACAACTTGACAACCAAGGAATCATTATCTGACATAAATTTGTTACAAAAGTAACTTTTAAAATGATGTAGCTTTATGTTATTAAAGCTAAAGTTTGATTAAAGTTACCTTAATTTTTGGACTATAAGCCGCTACTTTTTTCATAGGTTTTGAACCATGCGGCTAATAAAAAGGAGCGGCTATTCTGTGGATTTTTTTCCACCGCTAGAGGCGCTCTAACCGGAACAAGAATCAAAACTAAGATAATGCGATTGATGATATGATAAACAAAGTGATAGAAGTGGCAGAAGAGAAAGGAAGGAAGGAAGCAGAGAAAGCGATCAAAGATAAGGAAGAGGACGAGACCAAAACAATTCCCGACCAAAAGAAGGAAGGAAATTTCTTCAGGAACGTTGCCATAGGGATTGGGGCAGTAGTGGGTGTAGGTGTCGTGGTTGTGGGGGGTATAGCTCTGTGGAGAAGATATTCACGCACCTGAATGGAGCCATCATCAAAAGTTCAAAGAAATACTAAACGAAGAGAGGTACTGTAGCTTATTAGAGGTAATTGTTGGCTGCCTGGAAGATGACTTCAAATGACTGTGAAACATGTAACCGCCTCTTTAGAGGCCTCTTTAGAGGCGGTTACATGTTTTCGATCACAGCCTGATTGCTTCAGGATACTTGACTGGACTGTAGTTATCCATAACTGGGTTGGTATTTTGGGAAAATGCCATTTGATCTATTTGTTAGCATGTATATTTAGTTAACAAATGCATTTATATACAAAATTAACTTAAAGTTAATTTTGTTGTTTCTTGCTGGTTTTTACCTGCCTTGGAGTTGCCAGAACAAAGACGTTGGTCAGGGCTCAGCAGGCTTGCATGCCGATTGGACGACGCCACTAGTTCCTGCTGGCAGAGGGAATTTGTGTTTTCTTTGTTGAGAAAAGTTGGTAACACTTTATTTAGTCGGGGTTGTGAATAAGACTCTCATGACACCATCATAAACATGTCAAAACACCTGCCATGAACATGAGTAAGTCTTCATGAATGTTTATGATTGTTGTCATAAAGTGACATTCAGTAAATCATGACACTTTCAATACAAAGTTGGCATGATTCAAAATGTCTTTGCTATGACAACTTGACAACCAAGGAATCATTATCTGACATAAATTTGTTACGAAAGTAACTTTTAAAATGATGTAGCTTTATGTTATTAAAGCTAAAGTTTGTTTAAAGTTATATTTGCGCAGCCAGTTTGGTTTTTTTCAATTCATTATTTTTATTATATAATAATAATAATAATAATTATAAATATAATTATATTATAAATTCTATTATAACCTATAATAATCTAATTATTATAATTATAATATAATTATAATGAATAATATTATTAATTATTATAGTAATAATAATTAATATTATTAAATAATATTAATTAGAAAGAATAATATTAATTATTATTATTATTATTATTATTATTATTATATAATAAAAACCAATAATTGAAAAATAACTGGCTTTCTACGCAAACTATAACTTTAAACAAACTATCATTTAAAGATTACTCATGTTTAGGGTATGTCGGGTATGTGATTCCTTGAATTTATCAAGTTATCATAAAGACATTTGAATGTGCCAACTGTATTGAATATCATATTTACCGATATCGCTATGTTAACAATCATAAACATTCTTGAAGACCTCCATATTCATGAATATTTATGATTGTTGTCATAAAGTGACATTCAGTAAATCATGTGCACTTTCAATACAAAGTTGGCATGATTCAAAATGTCTTTGCTATGACAACTTGACAATCAAGGAATCATTATCTGACATAAATTTGTTCGAAAGTAACTTTTAAAAATGATGTAGCTTTATGTTATTAAAGCTAAAGTTTGTTAAAAGTTATATTTGCGCAGCCAGTTTGGTTTTTTCAATTCATTATTTTTATTATAATAATAATAATAATAATAATAATAATAATAATTAATATTATTTAATTAATATTATTTAATAGTATAATTATTATTACTATAATAATTTATTATTATTATTATTATTATTATTATTATTATTATTATTATTATTATTATTATTATTATAGGCTAGACTCTCAGGTCTTTCTTGGTCTAATAATAATAAATTATTTTTCTAACATCTCCTGAGATGCCTCCTGTTTTTAACTCGGTTAATCACATTCACTAATACAAAAAAAAAAAAAAAGAACTGAACTTGGTTTAAAAATGAGATGTAAATAAATATTTTTTCCAAGTTCTGTACAAAAGTGACACCATGTCAACATAAAGAGAAAAACCACAAAAATGTTTTGAGGTTTTTCCCTGGTGTGGAAGGAAAAACCACAGCAGGTTTTTATTCCCAGGTTTCCCAGCAGAAAAATGTATTGTGGAAGAAAAACACAGAGAAAAGACGAGATGCTGTTTGAGCAACAATCAGTTTATACTGAAAATGGGTTCGGTGTCATGTTAGTCTTCATAAATTTAACGTGTTTGTTATTACGCAATAGCCAGCCCCGCCCTAACCAATAAAATGACTCAATTAATTTCAATGTCCACAAAGCTCATTAGAATTTTGATATATATATTTATTTATGCAAGCTTTGAGCAGGAGTAAATGACAACTGGATTAATAATCAATGACTGTAAATATTTAAGAACAACAAAAAGTTTAATTTTTCAATTAAAAATTTTTTCAATATATATATATATATATATATATATATATATATATATATATATATATATATATATATATATATATATATATATATATATATATATATATATACATATATATATATATATATATATATATATATGGATCCTCTATTTTCACATGACAGAGAGATGTAACAGGTGAAGGTCTAATGGTGAGTAAATTTAGATTTTCCTCTTGTAGCTTTGCTGAACTTCATTCCATGGACCTGAAAGACAAGAGAGAGTCAACGGTACTGATGGGATATATTAAAGGTTCATTCTACTACATTTTTAGCAAGTGAGTAAAGCAATTCAGTGCACTGATAAAAATGATGAAAACATTTAAAAAGTGTTGATTCAGAACCTGCTATAAACTGATTTAGCTCTCAATCAATTTCACTCCATTGGATGAAGTCTATGCTTGGCAATTTGTGTTAATGACTGGCACAGTAGTAATGTGGAGCAGGACTTCAACTTGGGAAAAAAAATACAAACTTTGACACTGCGCTGGATTTTCAATCTTAAAAATATGAGGAAAATATCAGAACAGAAACAATTTAGAGATTTAATAAACCGTTAAAGATGAGATTTTTTTTTTTTACCTACTTTTATTTTTCATTCTGAAGTCGCATCAACTTTGTCAGAGATCTTCTCTGAATCATCAAGTTGCCCTGTTCACACGATCAGAGGAAACACAAATGTTGTTGTTACCAGATTGTTGCTCTGAGTCAAGAGACAAACGAAACAGAAACACCTTCATTCCGAACTAAAAATACTGAAACTGACTATATCACTGATGAGTTATGGTATAATAGCAACGGCTCCAACATTATTTGATAGAGACGACTTTATACTGCACCGTTTCCAGAGTTTTCAGGGCCTCCGATTGTTTCATAGACACAAAGGTCGCCTAAAGGTCAATGAAAGTCCAACACAGATTAATTAGTCAATCTTTGTCTGTGATGCAGATGGAAGCTTAACAAATGAACAGATTTAAAGCTGCAGCAGAAGAAATACACATTCTGTTAAAGTTGGACTGGATGGATGGAAACGTTTTCTGATTAAAATCTGTTTTAAAGATTAGTTAACATTCAGGACACAGTGAAAGACTGACCTTGCAGGAGAGAGGAGTAAACTTGATGCAGATGTTCATCCTGACCGACTGGCTGCTCCGAACCGCAACCTGGTCCACAAAAGAAGATTTTTGGTGAAAGCGTTGAAATATGACCGAGTCAGAAGAAGACGCACTCACATTTTGGCTTTTCGACGTAACAAATCAGCAGCAGGAGAATGAGAACGACGATTCCAATCACTGATCTGGTGACAAACAGGACAGGGAAAGAAGAGCTTCCGGGTCCAGAGTCGGCTGTGTTTAGAGAGCAATGAGGAATATTACTTGTGACAATGATAGCGCACGAGACAAAAACACTAAAACAACCATTCAATAAGATCAGTGTATTAAGAATCTCACCTTTAACAGTGATCCAGCTCTGAGGTGAAACGTCTCCTGAATGTTCACACTTGTAGAAACCTTCATCTGACTGAGACACTGCAGAGATCTTCAGCTCTCCTCTGCTGTCATGTTGGATCAGTTTGTCATTGTGATAGAAAATCACATTAGAAAGTTTGTTTTCTCCTCTCCGTCTGCAGCTCAGAGTGACAGAAGCTCCTTCAGTCACAGGATGGACGGGGCTCACCAGGAGAAGATCTTCATCTGTGAACCAGTCAGAGAAAATGAAGCTTCAGTCAGAAATCAGCTGCTGGAGACAATTAGATAATGATTAGAAATTATTTATTGATAAACTTAAAATATGCATCCTTTTTTTTTTATCTTTTGGCTAAAGTCAGTAACATTTAGTTAAAAACGTAGTTATACAATGTTTTTAGTTTGGAGACAGTTTGTCATGATTACACTACATAAAATAGGTTGTTTGCACTATTACCACCACTGAACAACAACTATGCTCCAGCCATTTATCCCTTGACTTTAAACCAATGGATGTAACAATCTCTGAACAAAAGTAGCACGACAAATAGTAACCTACTGTGTAAGGTGATGTTGACTGCGTTGCTGAACTCTCCTGATCCAGCCTCACACCAGTACACTGATTTAGAGTTTGACTGATTTTTAACGCTGCATGAGGATCCAGACATTTTCCCCCAGGAAAAGCAGTTTGGTATTCGGGTCAGGTCACCTGATTCTGAAATCCTCCTCACTCTCCACTCAGTAGAGTTTTCTCCACAGTTCAGTGTCACAGACTGAGAGGTGAAGTGTTGATCTCTGTCAGGACTCACTGAGAGAGACGCTGCTGGATGAGGGACTAAATAAAACAAGATAAAAAAAACTAGAATGAGGACAAGTATATTTGGAGAAAAAATCAGTGTTGATGAATTAGCTTTCATTGTTTTTATTTGGAATCATTTGTTTGACTGCATTATTAGCAACATGTCCTTGATTTTTTGCTTCATTAAGTTTGTTCTTCTTTTGCATAAGTTTAAAGGAAACTAAACATTTGTCACTTTGCACATGGATTATTTTAGGACATATTGCCAGTGTAGCAAAATTAGGGAAAAAAAAAAAAAGTACTGACCTGCAAACCAGACAAACTTTGATTCACTGTAACCAGTGAAATACTCTGGGTTTCCTCTTCCAGCTCTACATGAATATCCTGATGTCTCATTCTGTTCATGTATGATGAATGAATCTTGTACCGTCCCACTGATGCTGTCAGGCAGCAGATCATATCTGTAGCCGTCCCCAGTCTTATCAGTAACAGCTTTATACCAGAAGAACCTCCATCCTGCAGACTGGTCGTCATGGTTACATCTCAGAGTCACTGAGGCTCCAGGACGCGGCCATGATGGAGACACAGTCAGGACTGACTTTGGCTCTGTAGGACAGAGAAATGTTTTCATAATCAAAACATGTTCCACCTTCATAAACTATGATCACAATCTGATAGGAATAAAAGTTTAAAATATTATCAGTAATGATCTTTCTCACAATATTTGCTTACAGCTAACAGTTTTTCTCTACCAAGACAAAAACTGCTGAGATACTTTATAAATATCTTGACAGTAAAACAAAAAGCTTAAAACATCTATTTCAGTGTTTATATGTTCATATGTGCAACAGGTTACTGTGAACTACAGATGTGATCAGAACCATTCAAATTAAAATAGATTCATATATAATAACCTACTGTATATAGTGATGTTGACGGCATTGCTGAACTCTGATCCAGACTCACACCAGTAAACTGCTTTATGATCCCACTGACTGTTAATGATACATGAGGATTCACTCATTGTCCACCAGGTGGCGCAGTCATACAGATATGACTGACTGTTTGTTTGTTTATAATGTCTTATTCTCCCATCAGTAGATTTTCCATCACATTGTAATGAGACGTTGTGATCAGTGAAATGTTTCTCTCTGTCAGGACTCACTGTCAGAGACGCTGCTGGATGAACATCTGAAAAACAAAATTAGCAATAAATCAATAAATCATTCACTGAATCGTCTGATTAGTACTCTGCCTATTTATTTATTGCTGTCATTGTAGTATTGTTAACGCTGTCATTACTTACACTGATCCAGAGGAACGTGACAGTTTATTAACTTTACATGCTGTTATGGGTTGTTGTATTTAAATCTAAGTAAATGGTAGTTCGTCATGCAAACTGGTAAAAAGTCAAGGCAGAAGTACATCAGAATTTATATCACTTCTATTTTCCTTATGCCATCTAGTAACCAAAGTTTTATCCAGCTTTACCATTTGTGTGATTGTTCCTGCTTCTGTGAATTAGGAAGGTAAAAGATGATTATTTCAGATAGGAAACTTTCAATAACCTCAAATATTCACCTTTTTTTCTTACCCTACAGTTCAGAGTTATTTCTGGTGTTACTGAACATAAAATTGGCCTTTTGTGACTAAAAAAGTTCAGTACAGTTTCTATCTCCTATTTTTTCAACATTGCTGGATATATGTACATTATGGCAGATTAAAAGTCAATATGAGAATTTATCAGGGACATAGAAACAAATGATGTAATGAGAAGTTCTGACCTGCAGACCAGACAAACTTTGGTTCACTGTAATCAGTGAAATATTCTGGGTTTCCTCTTCCAGCTCTACATGCAAATCCTGCTGTGTGTTTCTGTCCAGTAATGATGAAGGAGTTCTCTACAGTCCAATCCATGCCACCATTAAGCAGCTTATATGTGTAGTTCTTGTTTCTTAGATCAGGAACAGCTTGATACCAGAAGAACTTCAGATCTGCAGATGAAGGTTCAACCTCACAGCTCAGAGTCACTGAGGCTCCTGGACTCAGCCATGATGGAGACACAGTGAGGAAAGGCTTTGGTCCTGTTAAAGGCAGAACGTTTATGATTTCTTTTTCAGTTTATGTTCTCGTTGACATTTCAAAACTAGTGCATATTGTTTTAGTCCAGTATTTAAAATAAACTATTAAAGGTTCAACAGTGGTTTTAATAGCCACAGGAGGGGAGCTGTCTTGTTATGTAAAAGTCCCTAAAACATACTTTGAACACATAAGAGCTTAT
Source organism: Poeciliopsis gracilis (assembly GCA_911649635.1). NCBI lineage: Eukaryota > Metazoa > Chordata > Actinopteri > Cyprinodontiformes > Poeciliidae > Poeciliopsis > Poeciliopsis gracilis. The sequence goes on from CAJVRI010000724.1 coordinate 56,346, forward strand.
TGGGTACATGTTAAAAAAGCAAACAAAGATAAGTTACCAGAATAAACAATCATTTTTAATATAAGAACGAGTTAATGGATGGGTAAAAAAGGAAACCTTACCTTCAGTTTTTCCACACCCAAGAAAAGAACTGAGACCTAAAAACACAAAGCTTATCAGACATCGTATAAAAATGAAACATGAAAGAGGAAATGTGAAAACTCTAGAATAGATGTTTTCCTTTTTTACATTTCTACTAATAATAACAATACAGGTGTAAGGAACTAAAGATGTGACAATATTTTATTAAAAATAAAGCTTTCCTCACAGAGATGTTCACATACAGTAAACTCAACTTTCAGTCATTTGCTTCTGCATATTATTATGAATCCACAGCTAAAGGTTGAGGCATTAAGCTTTTCATGCTGCATTATATCTTAAGCTACAAAGGCGCCAGATACTGAAGGGCCCGTTTTGTGAGGAACACATGGAGAATGTTTTTATTCAACAGAAACGAATCCAAACGCACCAAACAGAGCAAACCAACCGATAACCATGAGCTCAGTGTGGTGCAGTAAGTCATCGCTCACATCAGGCCAATGTGACCTTGATCACAGAAGTAGCACAAGTTCTCTGTTGACAAACCAAAATATATGTCATGGAAACAAAGACCCGTCTACCAGGCGTACTGTGGTGTAAGGGGTTTGCAAAACCCACTTATTAGTCCTCGATGCGGGTTCGACTCCCGCCCCTGCATCATTCGCTGCACGACTTCCCCTCTTTCTTGTCAGTCTACTTTCAAAAAAAATACGGGCCATTAGAGCCACTAAAATCTTCAGAGAGAGAGAGAGAAAAAAAAACTCTACCACTGTGTGTCTTTTACATTCTGAGAATGTTTGCGGTCAAAACTTCCTCCACTGTTTCTAGCTTTGCAGTTGTCTGACACTTGCCCATAGATGACACTGAACTGTCTTTTCGCGGCTGCATGACATTAAGCGATGCTAAGTTTATCTTTGCATTGTGAGAAAAAGGCCAGAGATACTTGACGACGCTAGAAAAGCACAAACCGACTTTTGTCCCTCACTGGCTGTTTGCACAAGGTTATTTGAGCACCAATAAATAAAGCTCATCAATTATTCACCATTTATGAGTCAGCATTTTGGTTTTTAAAGATTTGGGGTCTGATAAGCAAGATACAAGTGTGTGTGTTTTTTTTTAATAACTGAAATATTTGCAGGTACAATTTATTCTTTTTTCTAAAACTTTTGTTTGCAGAAATGCATGTTCTTCTGCTCATATTTATAATGCTGGAAATCATTGCTGACTCCTGTTTGTTTGTCCTCCAGGTTGTATCATTACTGTTACAGTAGTTCAGACACCCGGGACCTGCAACACAGGGTCTGAGTCTAGACAAACAAAAATAATGTTTCTCTAGTCACTAGATGATTTAGACATCCATCCATCCATTTTTCGGTCACCCTTCTCCCTAACAGGGTTGGGAGTTGCTGGTGCCTCTCCAGCTGCATTCCAAGCGAGAGGCGGGGTCACCCTGGACAGGTCACCAGTCTGTCGCAGGGCAACACAGAGACAAACAGGACAAACAACCATACATACACACACACACACACACACACACTCACACCCAGGGAGAATTTGGAAATGACGTACTTCTACTAGTCCATTCCGAACTGAATTGTTGACACAGATCACAAAAGGACAAAAAAAAAAAAAAGGAGATTATTGGTTTTCCAAATGTCAAAAATCTCATCTTTTCTCATTCTTGTGATTCTAATATTCCCCGCACTTTCTGGTTTTGTGAACTGAATCATAATTTACCCCATATCAAAACCGGAGGAACAATAAAACAAAAAGCAACAGACCTTCTGCACAGTTAACTTTTTTTTGTGCAAAACTCGTGACTCTCTGAAACGCTGTAAACATTGCTGACATTTTTCCTCCCTTTCACTCTTCAGAACGACAAAGCGATCTACTCACAGAGCACGGCCAGCGCCGTCAGCAGAATCGGACCCATCCTCACAGCCAACACCGATGATGTGTCACTGCTTCAGACGGACTTCAACTTTTTAAAAGTGGACGGACTGAAACCACAACCCCTGTCACTTCTCCTTAGCATGCATGTAAATAGCTACTATTAAGATGAAATTTTAGCCTTTCTGCTTCCTTTTTTTTTCTCTTGCTCGATTCTGACACTTCTTCAGTGGCTTAACTCTATGCAACACTTTGACATTTCCTGCTTTTGATGGACTGATGCTCTCGGACTCTTAGTTGTCAAGAAAAAGGCCCATGAAACAGGACCTTTACATCTCAGCTGGAAATAATCAATACATTTTACAATTAAGAATCCTACTTTTTATATATATAATTTTTAAAATTTAGTAGTGCAATTATGACCACTGTCCTGAATTGGCAATGTCTGTAATTTGCAGTGGTCTCATTGAAGACTCAAACTTTAGTTTCAGAATTTTATGCAACTGACCAACATAAAACGCCAAATACCTTGGAAGTGGAAGAAAAAGTTGATAATTTAGTAATTGTAATTCTACTAGTTGTGTTACCACCCCCTCACCACTAGAGGCAGCAGCAAGCTCTCACTAGAGAGCTTGCTGCTGCCTCTAGTGAGACTAAGGAGCAGAAAAATGAGACTAAGGAGCAGAATTATTAGTACACAGAATTATTAGTACACCGAATTATTAGTACACAGAATTATTAGTACACAGAATTATTAGTACACTGAAAGCTACAGAAGTTGTTAAAAAAAACAAACTGTGAGCTGCACTGAAGTAAATAAAAGAGAGAAGATCAAATACATTCTCAGAGTGAAAATCCTGCCTATCGGTGGAAATCGCAGATTTCCAAAGAAAATAAAAACGAGAGGGCGCGGATAAAATAGGAAATAGCGCCCCCTTCACTTCCGGAGTTCAATGGTCTCATTTCCAAATAAGGTAAGAGACCGACAGCGATCTGTCGCCGCCCCTTTCTGTTTGCTGCAGCGAGGTGTACTTGGCTACTTTCCCAAAGCGTTGTTATAGGAGCTTCATTATTATCAGCAGTGAAAGGCAAGGAATTTAATTAGACCGGATTCCCAATTCAGTATATTTCACAAGCCCTTTTTCTAACAGTCGTGTATTTAGAGAAGTGGAGCAACAGTGGAGCAGCTATATGTGAAAATTATGAGCAATCTTACAGCTTCTGTGGCATTTAAGGGAAACAGCCCCTCAGAATCTGCAGAACAAGTGCAGGTCGGTTTCTGACCATTAGCGGTGTGAGCAGCTTTCTCAAATTAAACTGCTGCAACAAGTTGTGCAGAGTACAAACCCACCGAAACATAACCGCATACAGCAGAGGAAATGTAGGCTGTGGTTTGAAGAAGAAGAGGGGAGTAAAAAAAAAAGCCCAGTGTAAATAAGATCTTTTGCTTTATGCAAATAGTAGAACTAAACACATCTAAACACATCATGCTTAGAGAACTGAAAGTACAAACGTAACCGCGCATTAAAACGCTACTACTGCTGAAAATGTTTTTCATCCTGGAAAAAGTCCCGCCTTCTTTAAAGAGGCTGTAGTGACGTCCCATAGGTCAGTCCGCCCGTCCTTTGCTGCCCGTCCCTCAGTTCTGAGTGTTACATTAAACCAACTGTTCACCTGGAACAAATATGGCCTTTATGGAAGAGCAGGAAGAAGAAGGCAATTACTAAATTGTCAACTTTTTCTTCCACTTCCAAGGTAGTCTGCGTTTTATGTTGGTCAGTTGCATAAAATCCCGAAACTAAAGTTTGAGTCTTCGATGAGACCACTGCAAATTACACCCATTGCAGTGGTCATAACTGCACTACTAAATTTGAATAGTTATATGCATATAACTATTCATATATATATATATATATATATATATATATATATATATATATATATATATATATATATATATATATATATATATATATATATATATATATATATATATATATATATATATAAATGTAGGATTCTCTACTATGAAACATATTGATTACTTTCAGCTGAGATGTAAAGGTCCTGTTTCATGGGCTTTTTTCTCGACAACTAAGAGCCCAGCCCGATAGCATCAGTCCATCAAAAGCAAGAAATGTCAAAGTGTTGCATAGAGTTAAACCACTGAAGAAGTGTCAGAATCGAGCAAGAGAAAAAAAAGGAAGCAGGAAGACTAAAATTTCATCTTAATAGTAGCTATTTACATGCATGCTAAGGAGAAGTGACAGGGGTTGTGGTTTCAGTCCGTCTGCTTTTAAAAAGTTGAAGTCCGTCTGAAGCAGTGACACATCATCGGTGTTGGCTGTGAGGATGGGTCCGATTCTGCTGTCGGCGCTGGCCGTGCTCTGTGAGTAGATCGCTTTGTCGTTCTGAAGAGTGAAAGGGAGGAAAAATGTCAGCAATGTTTACAGCGTGTCAGAGAGTCACGAGTTTTGCACAAAAAAAAGTTAACTGTGCAGAAAGTCTGTTGCTTTTTGTTTTATTGTTCCTCCGGTTTTGATATGGGGTAAATTATGATTCAGTTCACAAAACCAGAAAGTGCGGGGAATATTAGAATCACAAGAATGAGAAAAGATGAGATTTTTGACATTTGGAACAACAATAATCTTCTTTTTTTTTTTTTTGTCCTTTTGTGATCTGTGTCAACAATTCAGTTCAGGATGGGCTAGTCGATGTACGTCATTTTACAAAGACGTTTGTTCTAATAGGGATGAAGGCAGGCGTCTCTCAAAAGACATTAAAACACTTTGAAAGACGCCAGTTATGGTTTGTGAAAGAAATAGCAATGGTATTTAAACTCATCAATGGTGGCCAAAAAAAAAAAAAAAAAAAAGGCAGTTGATCAAAACCGGGAAAAAATTTTTAACATTTATCTAAATCATGGGCTGCACAGTGGATAAAGTTGGTAGGACTCTTGCCTTGCAGCAAGAAGGTCCTGGGTTCGATTCCCGGCCCGGGGTCTTTCTGCACAGAGTTTGCATGCTCTACCTGTGCATGCGTGGGTTCTCTCCGGGTTCTCCGGCTTCCTCCCACAGTCCAACAATTCATTTCCAAATTCTTCCTGGATGTGAGTGTGTGTGTGCATGGTTGTTTGTCCTGTTTGTCTCTAAATCAGAAACATTATTTTTGTTTGCCTAGACTCAGAACTTGTGTTGCAGGTCCCGGGTGTCAGAACTACTGTAACAGTAATGATACAACCTGGAGGACAAACAAACAGGAGTCAGCAATGATTTCCAGCATTATAAATATGAGCAGATGAACATGCATTTCTGCAAACAAAAGTTTTAGAAAAAAGAATAAATTGTACCTGCAAATATTTCAGTTATTAAAAAAAAACACACACACTTGTATCTTGCTTATCAGACCCCAAATCTTTAAAAACCAAAATGCTGACTCAGAAATGGTGAATAATTGATGAGCTTTATTTATTGGTGCTCAAATAACCTTGTGCAAACAGCCAGTGAGGGACAAAAGTCGGTTTGTGCTTTTCTAGCGTCGTCAAGTATCTCTGGCCTTTATCTCACAGTGCAAAGATAAACTTAGCATCGCTTAATGTCATGCAGCCGCGAAAAGACAGTTCAGTGTCGTCTATGGGCAAGTGTCAGACAACTGCAAAGCTAGAAACAGTGGAGGAAGTTTTGACCGCAAACATTCTCAGAATGTAAAAGACACACAGTGGTAGAGTTTTTTTCTCTCTCTCTCTCTCTGAAGATTTTGGTGGCTCTAATGGCCCGTATTTTTTTTGAAAGTAGACTGACAAGAAAGAGGGGAAGTCATGCAGCGAATGATGCAGGGGCGGGAGTCGAACCCGCATCGAGGACTAATAAGTGGGTTTTGCAAACCCCTTACACCACAGTATGCCTGGTAGACGGGTCTTTGTTTCCATGACATATATTTTGGTTTGTCAACAGAGAACTTGTGCTACTTCTGTGATCAAGGTCACATTGGCCTGATGTGAGCGATGACTTACTGCACAACACTGACCTCATGGTTATCGGTTGGTTTGCTCTGTTTGGTGCGTTTGGATTCGATTCTGTTGAATAAAAACATTCTCCATGTGTTCCTCACAAGACGCGCCCTTCAGTATCTGGCGCCTTTGTAGCTTAAGATATAATGCAGCATGAAAAGCTTAATGCCTCAACCTTTAGCTGTGGATTCATAATAATATGCAGAAGCAAATGACTGAAAGTCGAGTTTACTGTATGTGAACATCTCTGTGAGGAAAGCTTTATTTTTAATAAAATATTGTCACATCTTTAGTTTCTTACACCTGTATTGTTATTATTAGTAGAAATGTAAAAAAGGAAAACATCTATTCTAGAGTTTTCACATTTCCTCTTTCATGTTTCATTTTTATACGATGTCTGATAAGCTTTGTGTTTTTAGGTCTCAGTTCTTTTCTTGGGTGTGGAAAAACTGAAGGTAAGGTTTCCTTTTTTACCCATCCATTAACTCATTCTTATATTAAAAATGATTGTTTATTCTGGTAACTTATCTTTGTTTGCTTTTTTAACATGTACCCAATAAGCTCGTATGTGTTCAAAGTATGTTTTAGGGACTTTTACATAACAAGACAGCTCCCCTCCTGTGGCTATTAAAACCACTGTTGAACCTTTTATAGTTTATTTTAAATACTGGACTAAAACAATATGCACTAGTTTTGAAATGTCAGCGAGAACATAAACTGAAAAAGAAATCATAAACGTTCTGCCTTTAACAGGACCAAAGCCTTTCCTCACTGTGTCTCCATCATGGCCGACTCCAGGAGCCTCAGTGACTCTGAGCTGTGAGGTTGAATCTTCATCTGCAGGATGGAGGTTCTACTGGTATCAAGCTGCTCCTGATCTAAGAAACAAGAACTACACATATGAGCTGCTCAATGGTGGCATGGATGGGACTGTAGAGAAATCCTTCATCATTACTGGACAGAAACACACAGCAGGATTTGCATGTAGAGCTGGAAGAGGAAACCCAGAATATTTCACTGATTACAGTGAACCAAAGTTTGTCTGGTCTGCAGGTCAGAACTTCTCATTACATCATTTGTTTCTATGTCCCTGATAAATTCTCATATTGACTTTTAATCTGCCATAATATATATATATATATATATATATATATATATATATATATATATATATATATATATTAGATTTATATATATATATATATATATATATATATATATATATATATATATATATATATATATATATATATATATATATATATATATATATATATATATATATATATATATATATATATATATATATATATATATATATATATATCCAGCAATGTTGAAAAAATAGGAGATAGAAACTGTACTGAACTTTTTTAGTCACAAAAGGCCAATTTTATGTTCAGTAACACCAGAAATAACTCTGAACTGTAGGGTAAGAAAAACAGGGGAATATTTGAGGTTATTGAAAGTTTCCTATCTGAAATTATAATCTTTTACCTTCCTAATTCACAGAAGCAGGAACAATCACACAAATGGTAAAGCTGGATAAAACTTTGGTTACTACATGGCATAAGGAAAATAGAAGTGATATAAATTCTGATGTGCTTCTGCCTTGACTTTTTACCAGTTTGCATGACGAACTACCATTTACTTAGATTTAAATACAACAACCCATAACAGCATGTAAAGTTAGTAAACTGTCACTTTCCTCTGGATCAGTGTAAGTAATGACAGCGTTAACAATACTACAATGACAGCAATAAATAAATAGGCAGAGTACTAATCAGACGATTCAGTGAATGATTTATTGATTTATTGCTAATTTTGTTTTTCAGATGTTCATCCAGCAGCGTCTCTGACAGTGAGTCCTGACAGAGAGAAACATTTCACTGATCACAACGTCTCATTACAATGTGATGGAAAATCTACTGATGGGAGAATAAGATATTATAAACAAATTAACAGTCAGTCATATCTGTATGACTGCGCCACCTGGTGGACAATGAGTGAATCCTCATGTATCATTAACAGTCAGGGGGATCATAAAGCAGTTTACTGGTGTGAGTCTGGATCAGAGTTCAGCAATGCCGTCAACATCACTATATACAGTAGGTTATTATATATGAATCTATTTTAATTTGAATGGTTCTGATCACATCTGTAGTTCACAGTAACCTGTTGCACATATGAACATATAAACACTGAAATAGATGTTTTAAGTTTTTTGTTTTACTGACAAGATATTTATAAAGTATCTCAGCAGTTTTTGTCTTGGTAGAGAAAAGCTGTTAGCTGTAAGCAAATATTGTGAGAAAGATCATTACTGATAATATTTTAAACTTTTATTCCTATCAGGTTGTGATCATAGTTTATGAAGGTGGAACATGTTTTGATTATGAAAACATTTCTCTGTCCTACAGAGCCAAAGTCAGTCCTGACTGTGTCTCCATCATGGCCGCGTCCTGGAGCCTCAGTGACTCTGAGATGTAACCATGACGACCAGTCTGCAGGATGGAGGTTCTTCTGGTATAAAGCTGTTCCTGATAAGACTGGGGACGGCTACAGATATGATCTGCTGCCTGACAGCATCAGTGGGACGGTACAAGATTCATTCATCATACATGAACAGAATGAGACATCAGGATATTCATGTAGAGCTGGAAGAGGAAACCCAGAGTATTTCACTGGTTACAGTGAATCAACGTTTGTCTGGTTTGGAGGTCAGTACTTTTTTTTTTTTTTCCCTAATTTTGCTACACTGGCAATATGTCCTAAAATAATCCATGTGCAAAGTGACAAATGTTTAGTTTCCTTTAAACTTATGCAAAAGAAGAACAAACATAAGGAAGCAAAAATGTCTGAAGGACATGTTGCTAATAATGCAGTCAAACAAATGATTCCAAATGAAAACAATGAAAGCTAATTCATCAACACTGACTTTTTCTCCAAATATACTTGTCCTCATTCTAGTTTTTTTTTTAAATCTTGTTTTATTTAGTCCCTCCTCCAGCAGCGTCTCTCTCAGTGAGTCCTGACAGAGATCAACACTTCATCTCTCAGTCTGTGACTCTGAACTGTGGAGGAAACTCTACTGAGTGGAGAGTGAACAGGTTTTCAGAATCAGGTTACCTGACCCGAATACCAAACTGCTTTTCCTGGGGGAAAATGTCTGGATCCTCATGCAGCGTTAAAAATCAGTCAAACTCTAAATCAGTGTACTGGTGTGAGTCTGGATCAGGAGAGTTCAGCAACGCCGTCAACATCACCTTACACAGTAGGTTACTATCCAATGGGTGTTTTTATTACCTTCATTGTGTGTTTTTGTAAGAGAAGATTTGCTGAAATATTTCTGAAGCAAATTTCTTCATGCAGTTCATCTGAGAGAGTTTGCAATAAACAACCCACGAGATTTTTCCCATGACTGATCATTCTTTTTCCTAGTTAAAGGAATGGAAACAAATCAATGCACCATCTTCCTCTTCTTGGCTTTTGTTTAAATATTATATGCACTGTAATATTTACAGTAACTTCCTGGCAGCAGGGTTGCCAGCTAGTTGCTGTAAAAAAAAATAAAAAATAAGGATACTGTAAAAAATTACAGCAAGTAAAGTTACTGCAATTTTTTACAGTATCCTTATTGTTATTCTATTACAGTTTCACTGTGATTTTATTGCAGGTTTACTGCCATTTTTATCACTGTTATTTGTCACAGTTGACAGCCCTATGTGCAAGAGAAAATAATAGTAAAAAAGAAATAAGAGCTACACCCAAACTATTTCCCCAAAAAGACCAGAATACACTGTATACGTCTGCTCATTCAAAGTGAACTGAACAAATTTCACTTGTGCCCAGCACTTGTGTTGGACATAATGCCAGCTGAGAAACAACCAAAGTTATCAGCAGCAAACAAGCGAGAGTAGCTCAATATAACCACATAAAATATATATTTTCCTCACTAACACAGTGATACTGATGTCTGACTGGTTCACAGATGAAGATCTTCTCCTGGTGAGCCCCGTCCATCCTGTGACTGAAGGAGCTTCTGTCACTCTGAGCTGCAGACGGAGAGGAGAAAACAAACTTTCTAATGTGACTTTCTATCACAATGACAAACTGATCCAACATGACAGCAGAGGAGAGCTGAAGATCTCTGCAGTGTCTCAGTCAGATGAAGGTTTCTACAAGTGTGAACATTCAGGAGACGTTTCACCTCAGAGCTGGATCACTGTTAAAGGTGAGCAGAGATTAAACACATCGTTGCATTTTTAAACTTTACGATGCCGCGAGAAATGAACGGTGTCTTTCCAAATGTTTACGTAGGTGCTGGGAGCTCTTCATTTCTAGTCCTGTTGGTCCTTGGTGTAGTTTGTGGATCCATATTTGTTATCATGCTGCTCCTGCTGCGTTGCTTTAGACATTCCAAAGGTGAAACTTTCCTCTCCTGAAACTATTTTACACAGTTGGTCATACAAATGCTTCGTCTAATGTCACAAATGCTAAATTAAAAATAAATAAGTAAATACACGTTGACGTCATTGTGTTATCTCAATTCTTTTCAGGTTCTTCCCACAGGTGAGTACATCTTATTTTTACTCATTGCCATTCTCCTTAATCTTGAATTGGAAGTGTTTTGACTTCCTGTTTCAAATGGACTTCCTGTGTGTTCCAGGGTGATCCAGTCAGAGATCGCTGATCGGGGATCTTTTGTAGATCAACCTCTCAATCAGACCTCAACCAATGATTACAGCTTGTCTTCTCATGGTCGGTGTTTTTAACTGATGCACTACATCCACACTCGTTTGCGGCATATTCAGAAGATTTTGGATGTTAATAAAAAAAACAAAAAAACAAATGTTGACAGTAGTTAGGAGTTTTATGGATATGAAACTGTTTTCTGTGCCAGGTGAAGATGAAGCCGGCGACGTCACATACGCTCACGTTAAGTTCAAAAACACCAAACGGACGACCAAGTCCTCCAAAAGAGGCCGAGTCCAACGCGGTACGCTGGATACAAAAGGTTTTGATTTTGCCAAATGATTTTTTTTAATTTTTTTTTTATCAAAAATGCATTAACGAATCCAGTTCTGACTCCAGCAGGGAGAAATCGTGACCCAGAAGAGGGCGCTGTTTACTCCGATGTGAGGACAGCAGCTGCAGGTACAGTCTGCAGCAGCAGAGTTTGCACTGAAACGAACACTTTGCCTTGACAAATATGTCCTCATTTTCACCAGTGGTTTCTCTGTTTTTGGACATTTATTTGTACGTTTCATTCACAGAAGCTTTGAGTGCTGCAGCGGCTGACGCAGCGCTTTATTCTGAAGTCAGGAAAGCCCCAAAGAAGAGAGTGAGCTAGTTGGGTTGACTCTGAACTGCATGTTATTTAACAGAGCATATATTTTTATATAATAGTTCATGTAAGAATTTCCTAGAAGATCTTATTTCACAAGTCTTGTCAGTGAGTGCCTTATATATATATATATATATATATATATATATATATATATATATATATATATATATATATATATATATATATATATATATATATATATATGTATATATATATATATATATATATATATATATATATATATATATATATATATATATATATATATATATATATATATATATATATATATATATATATATTTTTGCTAAACCAGTTATATTTTGTTTTCTACCTAAACACCAGACTTTTTTTTTTCTCTTATTTATGGAACATGTTGACTCAGTAATGTTTTTTATCTATTTTATAACTCTGTAAAATAAATGCTTTTATTTGTGTCATTCCTAATATTTGGTGCCATTTGACTGTTGTAACTTTAAATATATATTTATATACATATATATATATTTTTTTTTTTCTTTTTTTTTTTTTTGTTGCTCGATGTTATTTTTTAACCTGAGCACGGGCTACAAGAGAGTAAATCTTGCTTTTTTTTTCCAGCAACTTCCTGACAATAGACTAGTTACAAATGCTTGTCTTTAATTTATGTTTGGAAAAAAAAAAAAAAAATTTGCAATTTACTTTTTCCAAGAGTTGCTAACTTTGTCTTTTTGAATGCATTTTTTCAAGCGGTTTTCATAAACCAGAGATATCTAGAAAACAGACGTATTCTGATGAAGTCATGATGTAATTTTAACTCTTCCCCTTCACAATGAAAGACTGTTTCAATGAAACTTGCTCTATATTTTCAGTCGATTGATTTAAGTTATTTATTCACGGTAAGTACGAACAAAACAAAGCAGAATTTGTTGCTTTTATGAAGTTAATATAAAAAATTTTTTAAAAATCCACAAATTTAACAGGAACAGTAGAGACAGCTGAGCTGAGCTGGAGCATTATTCTCTCCCCCTCTTGGGTCTGCAACTAATAATTCACTCATTTACTCACCGACACAGAGTTCAAAACTTTAAGTTGCAACATTTCAAAATAACTTCATTTTTTCACCTTTATTCTATTTTCTGTTGTGAAACATGTCTCGTTCAGATGCTAATTTTTTTTTTATTTTATTTCCTCGTTTGTCTTTACTGTAAAAAACCCCAACTCATTCATTCTCTCTCTCACAGACCGGACATCGCCCACAGCCGTTCTGCTTTCCATACTACTTCCCTGTTTGTTCTCGAAACAGAAGTCATTACATTATTTTTCACTTCCTCATGAAAGCTTCTCACGAGAGGTTGGCGGCGAAAAGGCAAAACAAAATGCAAAGCAGAGCTCTGTGAAAGTCCTGATGTGTGTTTGGCTTCCTTTTCTCTTCTCAGAGGTCTTTTTATTAGCTGCGGCATTTGAGTAGTGAAAGATTGACATCATATTTATTCCCATAACAGACGAAGAAAAGAATCTGTTGCAGTTCTCATTCCTCCATCTGCCTCCATCATCAAACACAGTCATGGCACATTGACCACTGTTGAGTTTCTGATTATTAAACTGTAGATTCCAGTGTGTGAAAGAGGAACTGCTTCCATCTGACCACCTCCAGTTGTCTCTGAACAGACCAATGAAAATGTACCTTGAATTTATATTTCTAAAATTTTATCCAGAGTTTATATTTCCCTCCTGCAGCTGCTTCATTCCACTGACCAGGTCAGTTTGTTTCTCTCTGCAGTACCGCTGAGCTTCAGTGCAAGTGTTTTACTCACTAACACAATGATACTGGTAGAGCTGACAAACCATCAGATGATTCTGAGCTAAAAACAGAACATAAACAAACTTGTTCTGAGTTATTCACAAGTCAGTTTAATGCATTGTACACAATCATCCAATTATTTAATGAGCCCACATTAAATTACATTGATTTTTTTGGTAAAATCCCAATAATACTTATTTAGAGAAACTCACCCATTGCAGTAAATAGAAACAGAATCCACTGCATATTTACTTTGTCTGTTTTGCTTAGAGATGAACACTAAAGAAAAAAAAAAGAAGCCAACATCAAATAATAAATGTAGTTTCAAGAAATCGCTTCCTAATTATATCATATCTACATACAATGTTATTAAAGACAAACTTCCATCTGGTTTTCTCCTTTTATATGGAGTCAAAATGATCCAACAACTTGATGTTTGGTTGTAGATCGTCCTCAGTGAAATGCTCAGTGCCTGAACGCCGAGCTCTTGTTTCAGGACCTGAACCTTATTTGAATATTCAAACCAGATTATAATGTGCTGCTGTTTCCACTCTGTAACCCAACACTACTGTCAAGCCATAGAGAGATCACAGTCAGCTGAAATTCCATTAATAATATTCCAAAATATTGATTTTGTTCCTAAAAGTATTGTTTTCATCATTGTATGATTTCACATCAGAAAGATGAGGCCTGATCCACTGTAACACGATGTTACCATTTTTTCAACATCATTCGACCCAAGTTATCTTGTTCCAGTTTAATGTCACTGAAAACATTTTGAGGAGCAACAAAGAAATTCAAAAAGTTGTTTCACTTTAGCATGAGAAAGTCAATTTTTAAATTTAACTCAACTTTATTAGGTGCAAAATAAATTCCTTGAAAATAGCACATTGAAGGTTTATTTTAATATTTCTGAAATATATTCCGTATATTGAATTTTAGTATTTTTTCGTCCGGGATTTAATGATTGTGACAACAAATGTCGTTCCAGTAGAAGGTTGGACTAAAACACAGGAAAAGTAGACGTGCTAATGCTTCTTATTCTCAGTTTGATATTTACAAAGTAAATCAACAGTTGATGTTCTGGTTGAAAAGTTGTTTTACATCTATAAACAAATGTTATTAGTCAGGTCAATTCTGGCTTTTTATTTCCAAATAAGATAATAACCATTCACTATAGGAGCTAAAACTTGTTTTTATGATAGATATGATAGAAAAAGACCTTACATCAGTCAGGACAGTCTGTCTGAATCCTGGAAGAACCCTGAAGCCATGGTAACGGAGCTGTAACCATGGCGATCAGTCTGCAGGTCGGAGGTTCTTCTGGTGTTCTTCCTGATCAGTCTAACAATGGCTGATCAGGAGCTGCTGCCTGATGGCATCAAAGGGCCGTCGTCATTCATGCACAGAAACACAAAGCAGGAAACGTATGCAAAGCTGAAAGAGGAAACCCAGAGACCTTCAGTGTTTACAGTGAACCAGAGTTTCGGTTCTTTTCGTTCCTTATTTTACTGCATTGGGAGTTCCTAACTAAAGGTTACAAGGATCACATGTACAAGTGTTTAATTTACCTTAAACTGCTTTAAAAGAACAAGAAAGTTTATAAAGCAGAAAAAGCCTCATCAAACAATGCTGTTAAACAATAAAAACAGCGAGAATGTATTAATCCAAACACTTTTTTCCCCCTCTGATTGTTTCAAGTCATTCCATATTTTTATGTTTTCTTTAGTCTCTCCTCCAGCAGCGTCTCTCTCAGTGAGTCCTGACAGAGAGCAACACTTCAGCTCTGAGTCTGTGACACTGAACTGTGGAGGAAACTCTGCTGGGTGGAGAGTGAAGATATTTTCAGAATCAGGTCACCTGACCATATTATTGCTTTTAGCCTTCGAATAACCTGATCTATGCAGCAATAGATTTAAAATACATCTTATCAAATGAATGAGTAGATATTTTGGTTATACTTCAGTGTCTTTTTACTTTTATTTTTTATTTTTGGTTTGATACATACAGTAATGTAACAGTTTAATAAAGTGATCAATTAACAGATTAAAGTAGAAACAAGTTATACATGCTTTAAAAAGAAACACAATTACATGATACATTTGCATAAGATGTAAAACAGAACAAAATCCAAACAACATCACCCACAATCAATCAATTCCTTTTCTACATATATGAGCTTTAATATACAAGAATGTGAGAACAAGTGGAGTACAGTACATCACTTATTCTCCTGGTGGATCTTCAGAACAGATGAAGTTAAACTTCTCAGTATCATTTTTTTTAAACCACTGATATTCTCCTCCCGTCTCCATGGCTCCAGACATGTCACAGTCGTCCATCGGTCCATCTAAAGCCCAGTTCTTATAGCTGACCACCTCATCACTGACCCAGAACCAGAAATCCAGAGTGCAGGCGTAGTGCAGACCCATCCAGACAAAAGGAGTCGATGCGTTCTTGACTTTCTCCTGGATCCATATCTGATCGTCCATGTTGGTGATGGTGACCAGATCATGGTGATGATCTCTGCAGTAGTTCAAGGCGTCCTCCCAGTTCATCTTCTCTTTGATCAGGATCACGTTATCTGTTGATAAAAGGAAGACAAATATCTCATCTGTAGCTTCATTCTTTATTATTTATTATTGTAAATCCATCCATCTTTCCTAGTCCAGTAATGTACATGTAAATACAAAATGTCAACTCACCATCATAACAGATGAAGGGTTTTTTATTGTTGCAGTTCTCATTCCTCCATCTGCCTCCATCATCAAACACAGTCATGGCACATTGACCACTGTTGATTATCTGATTATTAAACTGTAGATTCCAGTGTCTGAAGGAGGATCTGTTTGTATCTGACCACCTCCAGGTGTCTCTGAACAGACCAATGAAGATGTGGTCTGAATTTACAGTCGTTAAATTTAACCCCTTGTTCACTTCTTCATCCTTTAGCTGCTTCAATCCACTGATCAGGTCTGTGTGTTTCTCTCTGCAGTAACTCTGAGCTTCTGTCCAGTTCTTTGATTTATAAATCAGGTGATATTTCTGTGATGAATTATTTTCTGTGAAATAAAAAAGTCAGAGCAGAAAACAATATAACATGTTAGTCTTAAAGTAAACATTAAAGACGTGGTCTAGACTATTTTCTTACTGTTTTAGCAAAGAAAAATATTACACCATTTGCAAAATATTTATGGCAATATTTTTTTCTGCAAAGTGAATATAATTATATAACTACATGAAGAATAATGTGTAAAATAAATAGATTTTTTTTTTTTTTCAGAAAAACCTCATGTTTATTTTTTTATTACTTCAAAGTCTTAAAAGACACAAATTAACAAAACAGAGTTTTCTCACCATCATAGCAGATAAAATTATGCTTCTCATTACAGGATATATCTGCCCACTTGAAATAAAGATTGTCATCTTTATATATAATCACACAGTTTTCTCCTTCAGGTCCGTGATTATTTGGTTCTCCTGGGTTCCAGTTTTTCTCACTTTCATTAAACTCCAGTCCAGGCAGAGACCAGTACCATGTTTTGGTCCCATTTGTTTGATCATACAGACCAATCCAAGCTTCCTTTATGTCTCCATCTGAGTTATTGATGAGTCTCTTCATGTCCTTCATGTTAGTCACTGTGATCAGGTCAGTGTGATTCTCTCTGCAGTACTGCTGAGCTTCAGTCCAGGTTTTATTCTCATTAATGTAGTGAATCTCATAGAGCTGACAGTCAGTCACACAGCATTGACCTAAACACATTCAAAAGCTTGTTGCAGTTTATCAAAATTCACAGCAATGCCAACTTTATTATAATAATAAGTAATCTAATCTAAGTTGATCATTTGGATCAATTAATTTAGCAAAATATATCAACAGTATCATTTTACTGCTGAACCACTTACCTAACAAAATGAGCAACAGTTTCCACTGCATGTCTGCTCTGTCAGATAGAGGAGATTTGCACTGTTGGAAATAAATATAACAAAAGACTTAAAAGATATTTTTAAAAACTAAAAAACACTGAAAATAGAGAAGTTGTACCTTTTGTTTTTAGAAAATCACTCGGATGTTATTTAGTTATTAAGAAGTTAACAGTCAAATCTTCACAAACTGCAGAGATTCATCAAAAACTAACTTAAGAGATAATTTATTAAATTACAGCTTCATAAATACAATCATAGAAATTGTAGTTTTCATGTTGCCTCTGGTAATTAGACAAGTTTCCTTTATCCTGGTGTGAAACGGATCATTGCTGTCAAATCTTAATTTTGCTCCACATATTCTGTGAGATTCAAGTCAGAACTTTGATTGGACCAAAGTGAAATTTTAATATTAGTTAAACTTACAGAAAATAACTGGAGCTCAGTGATCAGTTTTCATCCTTGTTGTGAAAACTTTGGATTTGTCTGAGCCACTTTCTTCTTTCACTGAACTGTTAAATAGTTATTTTACTGAGATATTCCTCTGTTAACAGGTTGTGATGCATGTTAGCATTTTTATTGACTGAAAGTTGTGGTGTGAAGTGAAAACATGGGTAACACATGAGTTTGTAACATGACTTTATTCATCAGTTACTTGATTTTTGGCAATTAAAATTTTCCATTAACTAAGTCCCTGTTGCTGAGTTCACATCTAATTCTGACAAAAAACACAGATGGTGTTGAAATATTACTCTGCATGAAGTTTGCATATTGAAGCTGAAACTCGATCATTCAGTTCTGCTTTTACACGTCTGCTGTCTTTCAGCGCTGAGTCAGCAGGTTGTTTAAAGATGCCTTCAGTGAACTAACCTCATTAATAATAATTCAGACTTTAATCTGCCAATAGTATTAATACTTTGAGGCTTTCATAAGATAAAAAAAAGCTATAAAAACACAGAGCTGTGGTTTCCCAGTATGATTTAATATCTGTCTCATTTTCAAAAATGGTCGGTTTTTTGTTAAAAACACATAAAACTGTATTTATATCCATTACTACACAATTTTAGAAACAAGCTTCTACAATTATAAATGAATAAAAGGCATATTATTATCAACATTATTATCAATACAAATATTAAGATAAAGAAACAAAGATAATTTAAGAAAGTAATAAACCCATTGAAACACATCTGCCAACAATAACAGTGGAGTGAGAAACTTATTAGTTTATGAAAACATACAGTACAGTACACACAGTAAGCTACCAACTTCCTGATATTCATACAGACAATATAAAGTCACTATCTACTCATTTTTGAGACAAAATAAAATTGGACTTCCTTTTAGTCAAAGTTGTAACCAGATAATTTATGCAGATTCACTTACCTTAGAAAATAACCAACAGATGATTCACTGATTTCCTCTTAATGTCCTTTATATGTTTGTCCTGATAAGGTTGTTTTTCCTCTAAATGTTCCTATAGTAACTGCCTGCTATGTGTCTTTATTTTTTTCAGTATGAAAGTTGTTGTGAGTGTGTGAAGTAAAGAACATGAGTAAGGTCCACCCATCATTTCTGTTGACCAATCAGCTTTTAGCAGTTTTTCCTTGTTGTCTGTAGTTGTATGTCATGTTTCTTGTGACCCTGAAAACAAACGTAAAACTGAAACATTAATCTCCATGAGGTTTGTACAATGAAGCTGAAAACTCCTGTTTTTAGAAGTTTGAATTCTTGGAACATGAGAAAATGTTCGAATGTCGGATAATAAAACTCTGAAAAATGTACATCTGGTTACATCCTCTTCCAGGGATTATGCAAAAAAAAAAATTCCCTTGTACATCCTGGATCAACGATGAGCTCAGTGAACTCAGGAACAACATTTGAATATTCAAACCTTGTGAGAACATGTCACACTATGCCTAAAATAATTTACACTTCTGTGAAAATGTTCTTTAAATGTATGTATATATTTATTTATTTATTCTGCAAAGAAGTTGCTGACTGAGTGAAGCTCCAGGTGGAACAAACTTACAAATGAAGGCAAAACTTTTATATCCTGCTAAAATCAAAAACCCAAAGTTATGTCTGCGTTTCCCTCCTGGATCTGATTCTCACTCTGCTTGATCTGAGAAAACCAGAAGAACTGAATTCACCCATTCACTCTACATCCCTCACTTATTACCTATAATTTAAACATTTGAGATTATATGACAAGCTTTTCTTGTTCAGTTGCTGTTTTTCATATTTCCTTGGCTGCTCTGCTCTTCATAGAGTTTCCTTGTTGGTTCATAAATAGAAGTCATTTTATTATCTAATTAGGTTTTTCTTCCTGCTGAAAGTTGTCGTGCAAACAGTGAGTCCTGACGTGCGAACTGTTTCCTTCTCCCATCACAGCTCCTATTTTCAGCTGCAGCATTTGAATATTGAAACACTGAGATCAAATTCTCCAATGGAAAACTTTCAGATCAGGATTTCAAACGCCTGTTTCTTCTTTAAAGATCTCATACTGTGACTGTCCATTTTTGTGTTTCAATGAAGTTTGGAAAAAACTGAAATTATTTAACCGTTGAATTTATTATCCAAGATTTTCTGCTCCACGATTCTGTTGTTACCTTTTCAAATTGACAACATTTCAAACTGAAAGTCTTTGTTTTACTTTGGAGATCTGAGTTTTAACATTTGTGACTTCAGTGAAGGTCGTTTTATGAGCTGCATAGAGCGGTGTGCAAAAAAGTACTGAAAATGGATCAAAGCTGAATGTTTTACTGGACATTTACTGAAACTTTGATCAGTTTCATCCATGTTAATTATTCTCAGCAAAAGTGATGAAACATCCACTGTTTATGCTGCATCAGCAGATTTGTTGCATAATAGAAAGATTCTCTTAATTAAACCACCATTACTATCTCTATCCCCACTGAGAATTTAGATAATCATACATTAAATATTTTAACCCTGAAATTAGTTTTATTTACGAAAGGCAACATTTAATATATTATATTATTGCTTTTAGCCTTAGAATAACCTCATCTATGGTTATTTACAACCATAGATGAGGTTATAGCAGCATTTTTAAATCTAGCTGCTGCTTAGATTTAAAATATGTCTTAAATCTAATGAATAAATACATCAGTAGATATTTTGGTTATTCTTTAGTGTCTTTTTATTTATTTATTTATTTATTTATTTGGTTTGATAAATACAGTAATGTAACAGTTTAATAAAGTGATCAATTAACAGATTAAAGTTGAAACAAGTTATACATGCTTTAAAAAGAAACACAATTACATGATACATTTGCATAAGATGTAAAACAGAACAAAATCCAAACAACATCACCCACAATCAATCAATTCCTTTTCTACATATCTGAGCTTTAATATACAAGAATGTAAGAACAAGTGGAGTACAGTACATCACTTATTCTCCTGGTGGATCTTCAGAACAGATGAAGTTAAACTTCTCAGTATCATTTTTTTTAAACCACTGATATTTTCCTCCCGTCTCCATGGCACCAGACATGTCACAGTCGTCCATCGGTCCATCTGAAGCCCAGTTCTTATAGCTGACCACCTCATCACTGACCCAGAACCAGAAATCCAGAGTGCAGGCGTAGTGCAGACCCATCCAGACAAAAGGAGTCGATGCGTTCTTTACTTTCTCCTGGATCCATCTCTGATCGTCCATGTTGGTGATGGTGACCAGGTCATGGTGGTTCTTTCTGCAGTAGTTCAAGGCGTCCTCCCAGTTCATCTCCCTTTTGATCAGGATCACGTTATCTGATGATAAAAGGAAGACAAACATCTCATCTGCAGCTTCATTCTTTATTATTTATTATTGTAAATCCATCCATCCTTCCTAGTCCAGTAATGTACATGTAAATACAAAATGTCAACTCACCATCATAACAGATGAAGGGTTTTTTCTTGTTGCAGTTCTCATTCCTCCATCTGCCTCCATCATCAAACACAGTCATGGCACATTGATCACTGTTGATTATCTGATTATTAAACTGTAGATTCCAGTGTCTGAAGGAGGAACTGCTTCCATCTGACCACCTCCAGGTGTCTCTGAACAGACCAATGAAGATGTAGTCTGAATTTACAGTCGTTAAATTTAACCCATTGTTCTCTTCTTCATCCTTTAGCTGCTTCAATCCACTGATCAGGTCTGTGTGTTTCTCTCTGCAGTAACTCTGAGCTTCTATCCAGGTCTTATTCTCTCTAATCAGGTGATATTTCTGTGATGAATTATTTTCTGTGAAATAAAAAAGTCAGAGCAGAAAATATTATAACATGTTAGTCTTAAAATAAACATTAAAGACGTGATCTAGACTATTTTCTTACTGTTGTAGCAAAGAAAATTATTACACCAAATATAATTATATAACTACATGAAGAATAATGTGTAAAATAAATTGATTTTTTTTTTTTTTTTTTCAGAAAAACCTCATGTTTATTTTTTTATTACTTCAAAGTCTTAAAAGACACAAATTAACAAAACAGAGTTTCTCACCATCATAGCAGAGAAAATTCTGCTTCTTATTACAGGATATATCTCCCCACTTGAGAAGACGAATGCCATCTTTCCATATAATCCCACAGTTTTCTCCTTCAGGTCCGACATTATTTGGTTCTCCATCTTTCCAGTTTTTCTCATTTTCATTGAACTCCACTCCAGGCAGAGACCAGTACCATGTTTTGGTACCATTTGTTTGATCATACAGACCAATCCAAGCTTCCTTTATGTCTCCATCTGAGTTATTGATGAGTCTCTTCATGTCCTTCATGTTAGTCACTGTGATCAGGTCAGTGTGATTCTCTCTGCAGTACTGCTGAGCTTCAGTCCAGGTTTTATTCTCATTAATGTAGTGAATCTCATAGAGCTGACAGTCAGTCACACAGCATTGACCTAAACACATTCAAAAGCTTGTTGCAGTTGATCAAAATTCACAGCAATGCCAACTTTATTATAATAATAAGTAATCTAATCTAAGTCGATCATTTGGATCAATTAATTTAGCAAAATATATCAACAGTATCATTTTAATGCTGAACCACTTACCTAACAAAATGAGCAACAGTTTCCACTGCATGTCTGCTCTGTCAGATAGAGGAGATTTGCACTGTTGGAAATAAATATAACAAAAGACTTAAAAGATATTTTTAAAAACTAAAAAACACTGAAAATAGAGAAGTTGTACCTTTTGTTTTTAGAAAATCACTCGGATGTTGTTTAGTTATTAAGAAGTTAACAGTCAAATCTTCACAAACTGTAGAGATTCATCAAAAACTAACTTAAGAGATAATTTATTAAATTACAGCTTCATAAATACAATCATAGAAATTGTAGTTTTCATGTTGCCTCTGGTAATTAGACAAGTTTCCTTTATCCTGGTGCGAAACGGATCATTGCTGTCAAACCTTAATTTTGCTGCACATATTCTGTGAGATTCAAGTCAGAACTTTGATTGGACCAAAGTGAAATTTTAATATTAGTTAAACTTACAGAAAATAACTGGAGCTCAGTGATCAGTTTTCATCCTTGTTGTGAAAACTTTGGATTTGTCTGAGCCACTTTCTTCTTTCACTGAACTGTTAAATAGTTATTTTACTGAGATATTCCTCTGTTAACAGGTTGTGATGCATGTTAGCATTTTTATTGACTGAAAGTTGTGGTGTGAAGTGAAAACATGGGTAACACATGAGTTTGTAACATGACTTTATTCATCAGTTACTTGATTTTTGACAATTAAGATCAAGAAACAAAGATCATTTAAGAAAGTAATAAACCCATTGAAACACATCTGCCAACAATAACAGTGGAGTGAGAAACTTATTAGTTTATGAAAACATACAGTACAGTACACACAGTAAGCTACCAACTTCCTGATATTCATACAGACAATATAAAGTCACTATCTACTCATTTTTGAGACTAAATAAAATTGGACTTCCTTTTAGTCAAAGTTGTAACCAGATAATTTATGCAGATTCACTTACCTTAGAAAATAACCAACAGATGATTCACTGATTTCCTCTTAATGTCCTTTATATGTTTGTCCTGATAAGGTTGTTTTTCCTCTAAATGTTCCTATAGTAACTGCCTGCTATGTGTCTTTATTGTTTTCAGTATGAAAGTTGTTGTGAGTGTGTGAAGTAAAGAACATGAGTAAGGTCCACCCATCATTTCTGTTGACCAACCAGCTTTTAGCAGTTTTTCCTTGTTTTCTATGATTATTGGATATCATGTCCTTGAGGGGGTTTTTTTTGTTGTTGTTTTTTTTTTTATTTCCTGGTACATTTCTAGGTTGTCTGTAGTTTTATGTCATGTTTCTTGTGACCCTGAAAACAATCGTAAAACTGAAACATTAATCTCCATGAGGTTTGTACAATGAAGCTGAAAACTCCTGTTTTTAGAAGTTTGAATTCTTGGAACATGAGAAAATGTTCTAATGTTGGATAATAAAACACTGAAAAATGTACATCTGGTTACATCCTCTTCCAGGGATTATGTAAAAAAAAAAAAAAATTCCCTTGTACATCCTGGATCAACGATGACCTCAGTGAACTCAGGAACAACATTTGAATATTCAAACCTTGTGAGAACATGTCACACTATGCCTAAAATAATTTACACTTCTGTGAAAATGTTCTTTAAATGTATGTATATATTTATTTATTTATTCAGCAAAGAAGTTGCTGACAGAGTGAAGCTCCAGGTGGAACAAACTTACAAATGAAGGCAAAACTTTTATATCCTGCTAAAATCAAAAACTCAAAGTTATGTCTGCGTTTCCCTCCTGGATCTGATTCTCACTCTGCTTGATCTGAGAAAACCAGAAGAACTGAATTCACCCATTCACTCTACATCCCTCATTTATTACCTATAATTTAAACATTTGAGATTATATGACAAGCATTTCTTGTTCAGTTGCTGTTTTTCATATTTCCTTGGCTGCTCTGCTCTTCATAGAGTTTCCTTGTTTGTTCATGAATAGAAGTCATTTTATTATCTAATTAGGTTTTTCTTCCTGGTGAAAGTTGTCGTGCAAACAGTGAGTCCTGACGTGTGAACTGTTTCCTTCTCCCATCACAGCTCCTATTTTCAGCTGCAGCATTTGAATATTGAAACACTGAGATCAAATTCTCCAATGGAAAACTTTCAGATCTGGATTTCAAACGCCTGTTTTGGTTCTCCTATGGCTCACTGTGTTTCTGTGGGTTTTTTGGTTTTTTTTTATCAAAACAGTCAACACTTTCCATGCTCCCAGATCCTCCCTGGATTTTGATCCATCAATAAACTCACAACTCATGACACGCAGAGTTCATTTCACTTCTTAATTTCTAGTTTGTTCCGATGAAACACGTTTTTTGTTTTCTCATTCTATAAATGCAACTCATCACTAGAGCAGTTTGGTTTCCCGCCTCAGACTGTTTCTGCCATAAATTTACCATAAAGTCATATATTTCCCTGTTATCAAAGGCTTTACTATTTTCGTTTGAATGGACTCTGGCAACTGAATACTTGTACTAAATCTTACACCTGACCTGAAAAACACATCAATATTTGCATATAACCATTGACGACTAGATGAGTTGGATCGCAGGAGGCCTATTGATGAATTTATTTTATTGGAATCTATATTTATGTTTTGGATTCATGGATATCTTGAAATAGCTGTGGGAAAATGATTTATATTTTTGTGACAACTGTTTAGTGATTTTTTATTTTATTTTTGGAAAATACAATTTATTTGATCATGTTTCATGTCATAGGGTGTGTCAAGTGATTATTGTATCAGTTTTCCCCAGTCCAGAAAGAATTTCTCCCAAGCGAGACAAATAAAAATACTAAACTTTTTGATTCAGTAGTCAGTAACAAAGTGTACACCACCAAAACTCTCTTTATTTAATAACTTACAAAAATTTACACAGCCAAAATATATTTGTACAAGTATTGGTGCATTGTTAACCAGTTAGAAAGAAACAGGAGAAACACATAAAGCCATTATTTGCTGAATTAACTGTATGACATTTTCTATTGTTTGAATAAGGATATTTGTTCCCTTAGCAGAGCTTTCACATCAATAAAAAGTGCGTATTACATATGAGAAACACCCCCGGACCAAACTTATAATATGAACATTTATACATTGCTACAGCAACATAAAGTATGTGCTCAATCAATAACAGTTCACATAAAAAAATTTTGACAATCAAAAACAAAAGTTTGATTTTGCCAAACCGTTTTACTCCAGAAGTCGTCAAGTCACATTATGTGGCATTTAAAGCTAACAAAAAACTGTACTTACAGGTGACGGGGAAAAAAAAGTTACTCACTGCGCTGAATTATTATGCCGAAGTGTTGACCAATGTGTAGCACATATGGGACAACACTGTGTTCAAAAGTATAGCTTTTGAACACAGTGTTCAAGTAAAGTATAGCTTTTTGCTGCCTGTTCTCTCCCTCTAAGGGAGAGAACAGTCATGGCTGACCATGAACCATGGTGAAGGCGCTCACCATGAACGGTCATGGTGAGCGCCTTGTACTTGGTTACTTCTTGCTTGTTGCTCTTTGGCCAGTGTTCATAGTTGAGCGTTGTTTACCATCAGGGCATTGCCTCAATTACTATGTTTAATGGTGCAATGGTGCAGACAGTGGTGATTTCTGACATGAATGTTATGGGCCAATGCCCAGGGCATTATCTTTTTAGTAGCGGTGTGCCGATCGGTCGGCTGATTTCCATGAAACAGTGTATGATCGCTGATCGCTGATCACGGTCTCTTATTGTCGATCACTAAAACCGATCACCTGTATCTCACTAAGCAACCTGCATGTGCAACTTATCTCCTGCTTACGCAGCAACAAAACCTAAATGATGCCATGAGGAACATTAATGCTCTGAGAGAGGATTTGTCGGGCAATTTATCAGGCAATGCTAAACCTCAGATATCAATATCGGAATTGAAAAAAGTGGATAGGTGCATCGCTAGTTTTACTGGCAGTAGAACGTGAGGACGTTCTGTTGGTTTCCTCGTATCAACACGGTGGGGCAGTGAAGGCCACACGTCAGAGTGTCCAGCCAGGCCATATACAAAGCGCTGGGGCAATCGCTCTGAGGAACTGGAAGGCTCCTGCAATTAAGATACACAAATAAATATGTCAATAAATATTCCATCAGTTAGCTGCAAATGTTTCTTCATGCAAACATTTTCAGGTGTTTATAATCTGCACTCACACTAGAACAAGAGCCGTCTGTTGGGAATTCTTCCGAATGATTTCATTCAGCCTCACCTTTCTCTCAGACTGTAAAAGGTAAACAAAACGTTAGATATTTTTTTATTGTACTAAAAAATAGTTTTTCCTCAAATATTTGCTAAAAATACCCACCTTCAGCTTAAAGGCCTCAAATTGTTTGTCAGACATCTTCCAGGGAGTGCTTTGTCTCAGCTCCTGTACAGAGATGCCTTCCTGCTGCTCATCGTGCAGCCTGAAGGGGGCGACATTGTCCACAAATCTGCTCAAGCTGAAACGAGAAAGCAGAGGTCAATTTTCCTGTGAAGAACAAACATACTGCCTGAATATTAACACATACAGATGGAAACCTGTGAAAGTGAGTGAGTCTTATTGGAAACACCGTGATGAAGGAATCTGAGACAAATGGACTTTCTGGACATTTTAAACCAATAGTTAAAGTACCAACTCTGTGGATTATTTATTAGAAGTACATTATTCATAAACATAAAAAAGATATGAAATTTTTCTTACTTTTTTGGATGAGGCCGTTTCTCAATGTCTGTCATGACTATAACATCACTAACGTCCAAACGAAACCTCTTCAGCAGAGCAATCATCCTAAAATATATATGATAATGTCATATTCACTGCATTACACAGCACTCCAATCCACTCTAATCAATGAAACTGTGAATAGAAGTGCTCAAACATCTTGATTTCAACAAAGAGATGAATAGCAAAACATCTCTTTTCTCTTCTGAATCTAAATCTTGGAAAACCTACTGGTCACGACCCTCCTCCATGTTTTGCTCATCGCCCACAATGAAAACCCGGACCTTGCATCGGTGCCAGCGTTTCCTCCTGGTGATCAGGTAGGGCACCAGTAGAGTCAGACCTTAAAACAAAGTGATTATAAATGTTTGTACCACTGCTCTGAACATAAGTGTCGAGAACACATTTATCTTAAAATGTGTTCCCGTCACACATTTTGAGATAAAGGGATTAGCACAGTAACAGATTATTACCAAAAAATTTAAGTATTTTGGTCATTTTAAAAAAAAAAACATTCTTTTAATTTTTAAATACAGAAATGAAATGCATGTAAAGTTTTTAAACAACTACTCTGTCTTTGTCAAAAGAAGGTTTGAAGAGCGCTCTCCCAGCATCTCTATGCTTTTTAGTGAATATGTTTTTCTTTTTCTGAACTGATGTGTTGTGATGTGACACACCTTCTAAAACGTAAAATTTTCATTTCGGTGCACAGGATATTTTCCCAAAGATCTTCAATATGCATTTTTTGCCAAGTCAGACTTTCTAGATCTTTTTAGTTAAATGTTTTTGCCTTTAGCCTGATCACGCCTGGAAAGGTTTCATGTTCTTCTTTTATCTGTAAATATCTAAGACCAAATCCGACATTCGCTCGTCTTACTCACCTCCATCGTCTGCTATCCAGTAGACATCGATGGTTTTCTTTCCCTGGTTGTTTTGAAACACGGTCTGTATCTGATCGCTGCTGCCTTCGTCGGACATGTCATCAGCTGCAAGACGAGGAGAAACGTGAGAGGAAAGAAAAACAATCCCACGTGTACCAACTGAAAATGGCAAAACCCCACGCTGCATCAGAATCACATGATTATACAAACACCAAATGGCCTGTCTCTTCCACTTCCCCTCCAGAAACAAGCAGCAGCAAGACGGAAATAAATGTTGATTGTTAAAATCAGTCCATTTAACTTAGCAGGGTGACACCAATAAGCTAAAAAGGACCGACATCAACAGATAACGATGTTTGTACTGATACGTCGTGAAGCTCAAGAAACATCGCAAAACAAAAACTACCAAAACAGAACCTGAATTCACTTAACTTAGTGTTAAAGTCAGATAGAAAATCCTTGTAATTCATGTTTATGTGAACAAATTTAACAGTTGTTATTTGTTTACTGCCAATACCCGAAAAACGTTGACCGTTGTCAATAATGCAAACACGCAACACGAGTCGCAACTTTGTGAAGTTAGGAATCATAAAGACATTTTGAGTCAAGAAATATTGAAACAGTGTATGAGAGTCAATATTTACGATACCTCTCTGCAGTATGTGTTTATACAAAAGGATGCTTACTCATTTCTGTTGCTGCATCAGTCAGTAACTTTTAGTTTAAATGAAAGTGGAACAGAAAAACATGCTGTGGCAACAACAGCTATGATTTCTTTACTGTAAACAAAAGAGAGGCAGAAATTTTTCTCCAAAAACAATGACTGTAATCACATGGCATTCTCAGTATCTTCACAGTTGTTTCTTGTGTTACTTTGAACTTCGTTTCATTTTTCCACCATGTTCATTCTAGTAGAAAAGTTCATAACAAAATTTTATATTTTCGTGAACGCGTCACTTACCCGTTTCTTCTTCGTTGGATTGGTGGTCCGGATTGTCCACATTTTCATCGGCTTCAAAGCCCTGGTTGACTGTGGGGTTCAAACCACCTGGTCAGATCCATGTTAGTTTAATTAACACTTTATGTGGTAAAGTCAAAAAATAAAATATTGAGTAAAAAAGAAAAAAAACCTTCAAATTCTAAATCATCAGAGATATCCAGTCCATCCATCATCCTCAAGATGCACAAACCATAGTTGGAGTCAAACGCGTCACTAGAACAAAAAACAAACACTAAATCAAATACCGCAGTCTGTTTTTAGCATTCATATCGCAGCTGCTGATAGTTCAGAAATTACATATTTTGAGCCAGTTGAAAAAAAAATCCTCAATCTTACTAAATGGTGCTGATGTAATCCTCGATGCTTTCCGGAGCGCTGTCCTTCCAGTTCGTCTTGAAGCCCAGAACCAGAGTGTTGGGTTTCAGTTTGCCAAGACCGGACGCCTTGAAAAGATTGAAGCTAAACAGTTAATATGATGAGATTTTGATTAAGTATTGTTAAAGCACTTCATTTATGGAATATTTATTTCAATGTTTGTCATTTTTAACCTTTTTAAATAGTTTATTTCTGGAAATTTGCCACACTCATTGCAACACACGCTCTAAAATAAACCGAGATTTGTAGGTTTTCCACCCCTTCCAGAGTCCTATTATGTTTTAATTAGTAGTTACTGCAATGTTTACTTTGGTATTTTCGGATTCCTTTGTAAACATATTGGGAAATGAATAAAATAAATCAGTTTTGTTACCTGTAGCAGCTGCTTAGTTCCAGCCCTTAAGTTTTCAGCAGTGAGAGGAGTGTAGAACGACCGCACCTTTCTCTTGTTCATCCATTTAACCAGGTAGTCTGTGGTGTCCTTAGGCTGTGTCTTCCTGTCCTGCTCCTAGAAAGGGCAAAAAAATAACATTTATTTCATTTATAGGAAGATTCAGTGAAGTTAAATGGGACTGAATGGCAACCAGAAATACAGCTAAAAAGTTGCAGTGTTGATAAGATGTAGCTTTATAATCATTTTTTAAGGGGATTTTTTAAGGGTATATATGACCAAAAGCTCCTACCAGTATTATATCACCACAGATCATGAGGCTGACGTGCTTCGTGAAGGAAGCGACAAAGTCCACCAGTGCGGGCCGCTGGTTTGGAGGGCCAGTCAGGACGAGACACTGAGGCCTGGAAGAAGACATGAGAAAGCAAAAAAATTGGGAATTGGTAAACGCTTTGAACAGAATGCCAGGCAAAAGCTTAAAATCAATCTAATCTAATATATCACAGGACTTTTGAGGAACCGCATAAAATTAAATTGAGCAAAAACATCCAAGAATTGGATGAGTACAAACATTTTGAAAATCAATAAACAAAGGAAGGATCGTTATTGGGTTAATGAAAATATATTGAAAATCTACAGTATTCTTTAGGGCGACTCACCTGAAATTCTTCACATGATCCTCCACTCCGGTCAGAGAGACGGAGTAAGACAAAGCCATGTTGTATGTGCTTGCCTGCACCGACGAACCCCAGTTTATCTCTGTGGAAAGGGAAGTGATGGCTTAGCAAGAGCAAATGCAGAAAAACGTTTTCTGCTCGCTTCCAACTAAACTCAGCTGAACTGAGCTCAGGTTGAACGAGCTGCACCCACTCGGTTTGTTGTAGTTGACGTATCCAAAGAGGAAGAAGATGATGCAGAAGGTGACCAGAGCGGCCCACCAGGTGAACAGGAACATCAGCACCACAGATATGACCGATCCAAACAGTGCCGTCCATTTGCTGTAGTAGCGGAAGGACGGCCTCCAGCCTGAAAGAGTCCACAAATAAGACGTGTTTTCCTGTGTTATCTGCTTTAAATGCGGGGCTAAAAGTTTGTCTAAAATGACCAGATGTAGTTTTTGATATTTTTCTCTGAGAAGGGTTGTTGGCCTGCTATGAACCCAGCTGACTTATAGAGTATAAAGAAGCAGATTTGGGGAGTAACTAGTTACTTTTACTTGAGCAACATCTTTTGGAAAATATACTTTTAGGAGTACTTTCACTATGCTGACTTTTACTTGACTTACTTTGTTAAAATAAATCAAGATTGTTGACTTATTTTATGAGTCATTTTGTTGTCCAAAATAACCTTCATTGCATATAATTTGCTCTTAAAATAAACTGCATTATGGGTTCTGTTATTTACACTATGTCAAGGTAGGACTAATTTCAGATACTATTATTTAATAACGAATTTTAGATTATATTAATTACAAACAGATTAATTAATTTTTTTTTTTTTTAGAAAAAAGGTGAGCGACTTACCAGGGGAATTGGTGATGGACGCATGAAAACAACTGAAGTTAATCAAGCAGTAGGAGCAAAGGAAGAAGTTAGAGATGAGAGCAGCAATGATGTTAAGCTCCGCTGTATTGCCACATGGGGGTCAAACAGACAAAATGTAAACTTACACCATTAACCTTTGTAAAATATGAGTCATCATTTAAAGATGTCACATCTCACACACCAATAAGGATGAAGGCTATAGCAATAATGTAGCAGAGAACGTAAGCTCGAAGTGGCTCGTTGTTTTTCCCATAACCTTTCGCGAAGAAAATGATGTACGGGTATATTTGGTCCTTGCACAGACACTGGAAAGCAAAGAGAATAATTCTTTTTTTTTTTTCAATCATTACACACAATTTAGTATAAGGAGCCATTTGGGACAAAACCTATATTTCGTCTCTCACACTACTAAAGTCTCATACGTACACAAAAAAATTAAAATTGCACAAATACACTATTTAAATATCCAGGGGTGGAAATTAAAACTTTTTCTCCACCAGCCACTGGTTTTCTTTTTCTTTTCTTTCAATTACAAATCCCACTTGTACAAGCAAATTACATTAAACACGTGATTTTTTCTTAACGCTATGAAAACCAATTTACCAATTTGTGCGTGCGAGAGAGTTAAAAAAAATGCATACGTGCGCAATATTCGTTTATGTGTGCAATCTTAGTCTTTTATGTATGCGTAAGAAAAGAGTTTTGCGTTTGATATTTTAATAGTGCACATGCACAAGTTTACTATTTCATGTGTGTTTGTGAGAGAAACAACATATTTTTTGTTCTAAATGGCCCCTCATAATTTTGTGTCATAAAACTCAATACTTTTATTGCAGGATGTTGTCTCACCTGAAAGATTTTGGGTGCAGAGACAAGAAAACCCAGAGCAGAAGATAAACTGGCAGCAAAGACACCCGCAGTGATGAGGTAGTAGAAACCTGAGACTTGCCCAAGAACCTGGTTGGAATATTTGAGTAAAATCAACAGATCATTTTGTACAGCCACCCTTAAATATTGTAAACGGACAAAACAGTAAAATGAAACAGTCAAGACTATCGAACCCCGACAACAAGTTTGATTGATACCTTGACGCTGTTGGCGAGTCCATATGCACAGGTCTGCGACTGGCTGCAGCCTGTGAAGTTCCAACCCAAGTTACACGCCAGTCCCACGCAACCGTCCGTGTTGTTTCCCGTCAGGATGTGACTTTTATTCCCAGAGGCGTCCCGCACTACACATGACCCTGGAAAAAAAATAAATACTCCAAATCTGAGCTGAGCTTCATGGCATTCATCACATTTTTTGGAAAACTACCGTTGTTTTACTATATGGACGCTAACCCGGAAAATTACCTCTTGCATTTTCATTTTGTTCAACGATTTTAATGACAGTCAGTTACCATTGGCAAACACTAACTTCAGCAAACTCAAGGATTTACTGAGCCAATCAATAATTAGACTAGACAAAGGTAGGAATGTGATAAAAGTGACCCACCGACAGTTACTGTTATCCCCAGGTAGCTGATTGTTGTCCAAAAAATAGCCATCAATGTGCCTTTTGGGATAGCTATCGCAGGGTCCTGCGAACAGAAAGCTGATCATCACCTTGTTCCTTGCTGCTCAATGTCTTTCTTTCAGCCTTGTTGAGACTCAAACCTTTAGATCTCCAGAGATGTTGGCCCCGGACAGAATACCAATGGCAGCAGGAAAGAAAATGGCAAACATCTGGAAAAAACTGCCTTCAGAACCTCGCCAGTTTGGTGTGAGGTTCTCGATAAAAATATCGCCTGTAGAGAGCGACATCGAGTCAGGCGTTGCGTTTCCATTTACGTCGTCAACTGCAGTGTTTGGTGTAAAAGAGAAGATTCTTTACCTCGGTATCCGAAGATGCCGACAGCCTGCTTATCAACGGTCGGAGGGATTACGGTGCCAACAAAGTAGTTTGCGAAGGACACCAAAAGCACTAAGAAGAACAAAATCTGGGTCTGAAGGCAGCACAAAACAAGTTATTTAAAAACTACAATTAAGTCAAAGAGCATTTCATAAACTGAGCAAAGCAGTGTTGCTTTATTGCATAAAATTCCCTACAGATAGACTCACCTTGGACTCCCACTCCATTCCAGCCAGAGAAATCATAAGGAGAACTGTGACTGTGATTACGCCCACAATGCGGACGTCATTGACCGAATCTACCATGATGGCACCAAAGTCCTAAAATGAGTGACATAATTCACAAAAGAGCTTTGCAACATACTGGGTTTTAATATGAAAGACTTAAACAATGACAAGATTTATGTAATTTTTTACCTGTATGTGGTTTAAATCATTTTCCAAAATCTATGCATGAAAAACTTTGCAGACAATCTTTTGCCGTACAGTAAAATCATCTAAAAGCATACTCACTAAACTTGTACGATTTTTATTTCTCTCTAAATAAAACAAGTATTGACACAAGATGAATTGGATCCACCTACATGCATCAAATCACGAACCACCTCTGCAAAACCAACAGTGTTGAGCGCACAGGCCAGCGCGTTTGCAAAGGAGAACACCATTCCAATAGGTCCTCCGATTTCAGGACCCAGCGTACGGGAGATCATGAAATATGCACCGCCTGCAAAAAGTTTCACACACACATAAAAAGACAAATTTTTATGAAAAGAAAACACAAATAATAAAACACAGAAAACAGCTATAAGCTTTGCCTCTCAAAATTATCCCTATCCCATCAACTTAGGTTTTTTTTGTTTTTACATTTTGTCATATCAGTTGTTAATGTGTCTTATTGTGATTTTGTGTGATTGAAACACCAAATAGTGTAGAACAGTGAACTGGAAAGAAAGTTAAAGATTTTTTTTTTTTTCTTGGTACCAAAAATCTGTCTTTCAGAGAAATGTAAAGGAACCCATATTTTATCAGAATGTCCAGCCATGGATTTTTCTTTTGAACATCACTTGACGATGCACATGTTTGATTCAGGTCATAGCTCTGGCTGAGTCTAAGCACAAGTGGCGTAAACAGATGTTTTGGGGGCGGGGGCTCAAGGGTAAAAAAAAAAAAAAAAAATGGGGGGCACCTTGTATGACTAATGGGACTGCTGGCAGATTTTTACATGCACCTCCTGCACTAATTTCTATATCCAGCAACAAATGTGAACAAAACCTTGTTGATATTCCATTAATGTTGAATGCTTCTATTAAATAAGAAATACAGTTAAAATCACACGAATAGGTTTAATTAACACAATAAATTGTTGAAACATACGCCTCAACCCAGTGGAAAAATGTCTTTACATAAAAAGTGTTTTTTTGTTTTTTTCAAATTAGTGTTTACGTTGGGAAATTTGTTTTTAGAATTTGCTCAAATTTCAGGTCAGTGGAAACGCAGCCACTGCCAATTTATATAAACTTCCACAAGAAAATGTGTCTTTTTCTTTCATTAACAGGTTATCAGAATAAAACAGAGGACAGTTGCAAGGCAGTTATCAAGCATTTTTGTCTTCCATTGCCTACTTTACAGTAAAGTGATGTGCAATTTGTTGCAAGCTACATATTTCCCATCATTTTTAATTTATAATAATGCAAATAAATGTTTACATTTCATTACTTTGCACATGGACTCACCTGATACCACCCTCCCATTGGTGGCAATAGCAGAGATGGACAGTGCAGTCACAGAGGTCACCACCACGGACATCAGGATAATTACACAAGTCAACACTGTCATCAGACAAATATATATACATATATATGTATTAGTCATAATTATAACTCATTCCTGTATTTCATTTTCTTCTTTGAACATGTTCATAAAATAACTCAGCAAATCTGCTACTGTTTTATTTTTCTCTTTTCTTCCTCAAATCAAGTATCAAAATCATTGCAAACATTATTCATTCACAGTTTGTTTGGTTTTTTTTTAAATGTGCAACATCATTTTACCACATTGTGTTCAGGTTTTCTGCCCTACTTTTGTTTGAACTGTTACATTTTCAAATTGAACAATCAAAGATTTTGCACAAACTTCCAGATTAATTTACGTGTGATGTTCCAGTAACATCAGTGGGAAAAAATACATATATATATATATATGTATTACAATAAAAATCAATATTTTCTCAAGATATAATTCAGTGTGCTAGAACATCAAATAAACTGAGTTCCAAAAACCCGGAAGGTATGACTCACCAATGCCTGCCTGAGACGTGATCCATGACAGACGCAGGAACAAGATAACCCCCCAAATATTCAGCATGCAGCGGACCTGTTACGAAAGACCAGTGAAAACAGCCGTGGGACGTTTGTACAGTGACCAAGTGAGTGTGCTGATAATTTAGCTGCCAATTCAGAAATGTGATTTTTTTTTTTTTTTTTTTTTTTATGAATGTTGCATGTTTAACATTTCGTTACCCGCATTAAATTCAGTATGAAAGAAACAAAATCTCACCATGACGCCTACTATCCAGCCAAATCTAACTGGAGCTTTGCCCTCAGGACCTTCAGACTCTTCGTTTTCCATATCTGGTGCTGGCAGGCTGCCTGAGTCAGAGGCAGACGCTCCATCCGTTCCGATGTCCACAACCTTTAACGCAACGGAAACAACCAGTGAAACTGAACCATCTGATGGCCTTAAACTGTTAAATTATTTTTTTAAAGGGGCAATATTAGGTATTTTCCAGGCACAACAAATTATTTTAGAGCACAAAATGTTACCTTCACTTATAAAAATGCTACGTGTATCAAATATGACTTAAAAGAGATTTAACACCTTAAAATTTGCCCTCTGTCTCTTTAAGAAAGTTGTTTTTCCAACAATCTGCCTTCAGGAAGTCATCAGAACATGGCTCCTCTATGAAACCTTTAACAGCATTTTTACTAGCATTGCACTGAGTTGTAGCTCCGAGAATGAGCTTAGCAGATGCTAATTCCATCAAGTGATAACTAATTGACTCTGGCTAGTCTGAAGGAGCTCAGTGGAGGAATCACATAGAGGGCTGCTTTGTGAGGTGGAAGTTTGGAAACTTCAGTTCAGATGACATTTTGGACATCTGAATGGTTGCCATGGGAGATACAAGGATTTCTTAAACACGCATGAAAAACTCAAGTCAACATTCCAAGTATGATTTTGATTATAACATAATGTAAAGCTAAAAAAATAAGCGAATTTCACATCAGATTTGATTTAAAGGGGCTAAAATTTATCCTGCCATTGATGTTAAGAAATTGAATGCACATGGCAGAAAATGCATTAATAACAATTAGCCAAATGGCATGAACTAAAGGACAAACGTACCTCAAATGTCTTGCGCAGGGTTTCGAGAGACGGCCTGCTTTTTGTCATCTGACGTGGCAAAGAATTGGCATAATTCTCCAGCTGGGGCACCATGTCCATGGTGCTGTAGACGGAGGACCTGCGCAGCTCTGCCCTGGAGCCGCGACGATCTGATGTACTGCATGACAAGACGCAGAATCATGTCTATCAAACTGCAGCTTTTGTTTGATATCTTCCCCTCTGTTAAATAGCAATGGACCCTTCACTCACCCTGTTGCAAGCGCAGGATGAGTGAAGAGTAAATCTTCTAAGACGTGTGACTGATGGGAACGGTGCAGGGCAAGGCCAAATATGCATTAGTGGTGCAAGGCTCTGCGCTTGTTACAGTCTGTTAAACGTCCACAACTTTTTTTTTTAAATTTTTCAACATTGTGAACTACCTGCTCCTCTGAACTATAAATGGTAGATTAAGACAATCTTGTATTCTGCATTCTCATTTACTTTCCTCTGTGTGGTTATTAAAAGCACGCTATCAAAGCCCGGTTCTGACCCAAACTCACCATGAAGCATATCATTTCAGCGCAACCAGCCCTAATGTTGGGCTGGGTTAGAGGATCAGGCTGATGTCTACGTTAGAATGTATTTTGCTTTGGTTCTGATAATCTTTATTACCCTATGACTTTGAAGAGAATAATTATATCTATAGTATCATTGTTACAAATTACAAAAACATCAATATTCCCACCAGACCTCAAACAATAAAAGTCCAGTTGGATTTTATGTCAGATGATGAGAAAAATGGTACTGTATCTTTTCTTTTTTTTAAGTGTGTGTCAATATTGTTTTAAGGTCAACAGTTTTTGGTTGACACAGCTGATTAGCATTTCTTCAAGCTGAGCAAAGGAGCTCTATCTTTTTTCATCTTTATTTCCCGATGGCTTCATTGGAAGTAAAACACAGCAGCAATTCATCATCCATTTGCTTTCGTATCGTAACCCGATACGAAAGCAAATGTGAACTTTCTGTTGAGAGAAAAAAAAAAGCTTGTCCAAAATGTAAAAAAAAAAAGGAGTCTTAATGATGGCACCAACCTGGACTCATCGGAGACGACGATGGTGGGAGGGATCTGGAGCCCATTGCCTCCATTTACGGTGCTGCCGTTGAAGTGGTGTGAGGAGTACCTGGGAGGTCCCTCCTCATTGGTGGAAAAGCGCACATTCCCGGTCACGTTACGTTTGGATGCTAACTGCCCCATTAGTGCGTCCTGGTGCTTCCTGTGGAGTGATAGTCATTTGACTAGAATACACTAAATTAACAAATTTACTTACTTACTTTTTTTTTTTTTTTACTTTTTTTCATCAGAATGCTAGACTTTAGGACCAAAATCAAGATTAACGAGAGACATGAGAATAAAAAACCTTGAAGGAACACTGCAAATTCTGCTGATTTACTAAGAACGGAAAGAGAATTTTGTAAGGCCACAAAATAAACATCATGGAACAGATACTGGCATTTTCCTTAGTTTTGAATCTTTTTGACATCATCTATGAAGAGTCTATATTGCACATAGTTTACCATCACTGCTTACTGTAGATTGACTAAGCGCACAGAATAAGTGAAGTCTGTATATGCGTTATGATATATT
Source organism: Poeciliopsis gracilis (assembly GCA_911649635.1). Classification (NCBI taxonomy): domain Eukaryota; kingdom Metazoa; phylum Chordata; class Actinopteri; order Cyprinodontiformes; family Poeciliidae; genus Poeciliopsis; species Poeciliopsis gracilis. The sequence continues at coordinate 94,278 of CAJVRI010000724.1, forward strand.
ATTTTGGTGTGAACTCCCCTAACAATGTGATGTTTCTCTTGCATCATACTTGGTAATAATATGGCAAATTCTGGCAAATACAATTTCACATGCAGAAATTCTTCCTGTTTAAGCCATTATTATATCTGAAGTCTCTCCCAAATGACAAGCACAGAACAAATATTAGTCCATGTTCCAATTTTAGACTCTGAAAAAGAGTTATTTGGTCTAAAGTGAAATAAAAAGTTGAAAGAAGGAAAGAGAGAAAAAATCTTATACTCACTAGTAGTTCTGTAGCTGATGAAAGAGCCGCTTGATCTGTCCTCAGATCAAACATGCACCTTTTATCAATGCACCGCAAAACTCTTGTAATTTATACCTTGATAAGGCAGGTTACAGCCCTCCCATTTACTCCATGCACTTTCCTCCCCCTCAGACACGCGCGCACACACAGTCACACTCATTCTATGAGGGTGCGTGGGTGTTCAAAAAACACACCCAGACACATGCATATGGAAAGGTTTGCGTGCACACAGTCACACATATGCAAATGTGATTGCACAATGCCTTTTGTTGGGGCACAATTGGTTTCCAGTTTTCCACATCTAGTTTCTGGAAGATGGTGTCTGGAAATGTGAGTATTAGACACAAAACTATGAGAGTGTGAGCCGCTTGTTTGGTAGCAGTACAATTATTGGAGTAAACAGGGAGAACAAGCGGGTGCTAAGTTGCCATGGTGGCTTTGAAAGATTAATGCAACTTGCTTATGTTGTTACCCAACGTGAAATCAATTGACTTATTTCCCCAAGATTTGTTTTATCTGCTGATCTGTGTTACAACGTACAAATGCCACAAAAAACAAAGCTACACAACAAAATCCCAGATTTAGATCTATTTTTTACCATTTCAGATGGAGATGGTCTTTACTCTTAATTTTGAAAACTAGTTTGAAATTCAAACTTGTTAAAACTTTTTTAAAATATGAGTATGAGAGCTTAAATCGAAACTCAATTATTTTTTTTTTTCTAGATCTGTTGACAATACATGGGCTTGCAGTGTTTTCTACATCAATAAAAAACAGGAAGATCCTCCTCTGCGTTGTCACTGATCATAGTAAAAATAGGATCAGGGCCCCCTATGGCTCTCTAGCCCATTTTAGTCCAAACAAGAATTGATTTCAGAAAAGTCAGCTAAAAGCCATCAGAATGATGCCAAAAACCCACTGATCAATTTATATATATATATATATATATATATATATATATATATATATATATATATATATATATATATATATATATATATATATATATATATATATATATATATATATATAAACTAGCTAATATTTAAGATTCTGACAATGTGCTACAGATTTAGGTGTTGCAGGAAACCAAGAACACAAATAGGTGCTTGAGTTTGGATTGTGGTTTATGTTCTGCATTGTCCTTTAGCAAAGAGGTTTTGGTAAAAATGCCCAACTAACTAAAACCGAAACATTACAATAACTTTGAGATCCCATTAACAGGTGGAGATTTTACTTTTTTTGCAGCGTGTTCTCCATAGCCCTGCTATAATTAGACTCGCTGTCAGGCGGTGAATACCCGACTTGCACACAAAGCCTTTGTGCTCCAGCTGAAGCCCCTCATTGCACCCACACTGCTGGAAGAAGAAGATGAAGATGTCAGGTACATCTTCAGTGATCCAAAACTGAAATATCAACCTTTTTATGTCCTGCTTGGTGCAAAAGGAAAGAACAGAATATGCTTTTATTTTTCCTAAGTTTTGAAACTCTGACGTTGCTGAAGCGGTTTGAGAATGTCTCATGTTTCTCTACGGAAACATGAGAATGTTTCCGTAGGAGACTTTATAGCTTCGAGACTTTATACCTTATTGCTTTATTTCATTAAGCTGAGGAGACATTTATCATAAGCCTCATCACACGTCCCAGTCTCAACTGCAAGGCCTTCATCACTTTATTTTCTACAGGCTCCTGCAGACATTCAGGTTCAGCCCAGATTTTTATAAAGTTCAGCTTTGCTTGGATGCAGTAGCAGTGGATACAAAAACTGAATTCATATTCCGTTGACAAACCGAGACTTTCCTTCTTTGTTCAAGCTTTTCTTCTTCTCCTGTATTGAGTAGATTGTTTTTATGTCGATGTATAATGAAGGTCCTCTTTACTTATTTAACTACATTTAACATTTTGGCTTCTTGAAATATATTGCTGGTTTAAATCGTAACACAAGGAGTCACTTCATTGGTACGGCTTGTGGTTGTGCTGTGGTAGTTTCTTTCTCAGCTGGGATTTTTGAAGACCTGACCTATAGCAAAAGAAATAAGTAACTGAATGGCTGGTTTGCTACGTAAAGCTAAAACAAATTTAGCAAATCTTTAGTTTTAATTGTATGGTCACATACTTACTTACCTTTGTCTCCTCTTTTCTTGGTGTGTTCAGGCTAAAAGGTTCAAACATGGGCCTGTAATTATCTCTTCAGACTCAGGAAGAGTTCATTTCATGATTGGGAGTGTTTTGTTGTTGACTTACAATTAAAAAAAACAACAACAACAACAACAACAAAAACACTTGTTGCATTTTTGATAGTTGTGCAGGAGTTTCCACTTCTGCTTCTGAGTCACCAGAAGCAGAAGTGGCCGAACGACATGATAGCCGTTGTACAGCCGTGCATCAGTCAGCTGCAGACGTATTCACGTGTCGAAAGTGTGAGTGCAAAGTTGAGTTTGGGGCGTGGGCCAACGGGGAACCTTTCCAGTAAATTCCAAAATATCTTACTTTACAGTGAGTTTCTTTGAATCATCCTTTCACAGTTTCTCCCACTCTCTCTGACTCGCGCTGCACTCCCTGTGCTCTCGACTTGTCTGCTGTTGGTGTGTTTGTTCATGAAAGCTTGGCTCATTGTCCTGGACCAAACCTTTATGACAGTAAGGCTATTATTGTGTGTATTGTTATTATTATTGTGTGTTTGTTTATTTTATTTATTGTATATATTTGACTTTTTGCACGGGAGTTGCAATAGAAATTTCGTTGAATCCTGTTCAATGACAGTAAATGCTATCTATCTATCTATCTATCTATCTATCTATCTATCTATCTATCTATCTATCTATCTATCTATCTATCTATCTATCTATCTATCTATCTATCTATCTATCTATCTATCTATCTATCTATCTATCTATCTATCTATCTATCTATAAAGGTCCAAACAAAGCAAGTGGATTCACACATCCTACATCACAAGTCAGCTTCCTGTGGGTGAGCAGAGGTTAGCGCTCGCTTGTTATTTTGTTTTATACAGACAGGGTGATCTGCTCTTCTTCTACTCCAGCCCTCAAGGTCCGGTATTCTGCATACGTTAGCTCTTTCCCGGGTTCCTCATAAACGGATCAAAATTTCGATTTCTTAGCGGGTCTCAGTAGAACGTTGACATGCTGAGGAGCTAGTCGGACCCTTTGAATCATCTCTGTTGGAGCTGTGACACTGGCCATGTCGATGAGGAATGAACTTGTGTTTATGTGCCTGTAAATTTGTGAATGACTGAATGTGCAGTGAAGAGTTTTGGAGTCCTCTGGACTCCAAAGCTGATGAAGCGCGATACAAGTACAGGCCATTTTACATATGACTATTTACCTTTGGTCTTATCTAACAAGAAGATTCAAGTTCCTTACTAGGCCTGGTAATAGAGCTGGTTCTTAACTGGATGTTTAAAGGTACAGTCATCAAAAATACTCTAAGCGAAAGAGCTTTTAACCAGTCGTGCATGGAAACAATTTCACCACATAAACAACATTTCTACAAATAGATGTTTTAGTTTTCTTATTTCGATTTATTAACCCTGTTTTAACAGGAATAGGCGATGTGACTAGAGCTTGCTGAAAACACTTTAACTCCTATTTTCCAGCTTTGCTGATGTGGATAAGAGCTCACCAGATCAGGATTGTGATGCATTCCTGACTGTGTAACTTTAATCTGATTATTGGAGTGTAAGTAGTAATGCATTACTTTACGCATTACGTGCAGTCAGATGACACCGTTGTTTGACATTTCCACTCAAGCTATTCACGGATCTGTCAGGTTTCAATACGTGTCCTGCCTCGTGATAAAGTTGTTCCTACGCCCTCGCGGCATTGAATAGTGAAATATTGACATCATATTTAATCCCTAATGGAAAGTTTTCAAATGTTTATGTCAAAAATGTCTTTGTTCTGACTGAAGATATAATATTATGTTTTGGAAAATGAATCTTGATTCATAATGAAGGTGCATTTTATAGAAGGCTCCAGACATGTCACAGTCGTCCATCGGTTCATTTTGGGGCCGAGTTGTTGTATCTGACCATCTCATCACTGACCCAGAACCACAAATCCAGAGTGCAGGTGTAGCTCAGGCCAATCCAGACAGAATCAGTGGAAGCAAATTGAGCTTTTTTCTGGACTAATATCTGTTTGTCCATGTTGGTGATGGTGACCAGGTCATGGTGGTTCTCTCTGCAGCAGGTCAAGGCGTCCTCCCAGGTTTTATTATCTGTGATCAGGATCAATATACTGTCTGTTGAAATAATTAAAACAAATAATTACTTTACTTGAGTAATTACTGCAGACTCATCCATTCATCCTTTCATAAAAATTTCCTAGTATGAGTTTATTAGATTATGGGATGAATTAGCTGAATGATCAAACTTTAATTTACTTATTTCTAAATTTCCCTTTGTGGTAAAAATGTTAATAGGAAAGAAGGGTTTAGTTTTAGGATCCACAGGATTTTGAAGAGTCACAATTTTAATGCAAAGAAGCAAAACGGTCAGAGAAAGTTTGTGCAAGAAAAGCACCCTAAGCACCCTCTGAAACATTCCTTTTGTTTTGTTTTATATTGTTTTATGTTTTAGAGAAAAACAATCAGGCTTTGTTACTTATTTGAACAAATTTGATCTTACAACAAACCTTTAGTCAGTAGTATTTACACAGATACAAAGTGAAATCATTGTTGATCCTAATTTGAGTTTGAAATAGCAATTTGTCTCCTTTAGGCATTTTTATTCAATGCTTTATTTCTAGAGGTTTCTAAGAACAACTCGCCATCATAACAGCTGTAGTGTTTTCTTTCATCACAGTTCTCATTCCTCCATCTGCCTCCATCATCAAACACAGTCATGGCACATTGACCACTGTTGGTTATATCATCATTAAACTAGATTCCAGTGTCTGAAGGAGAAACTGTTTCCATCCGACCACCTCTAGGTGTCATTGAACTGACCAATAAAGATGTTCCTTGAATTTGCAAGACATTAAATTTAACCCATTGTTCACTTTTCCATCCTGTAGCTTCTTCAATCCACTGATCAGGTCTGTGTGATTCTCTCTGCAGTAACTCAGAGAGCCAGATCTTTGACTCATAAATCAAGTGATATTTCTGTGATGAGTCATTTTCTGTGAAACGAAGTCAGAGCACAAAACACTTTCACGTGTAAGTTTTAATGTAAACATCAATGAGAGGATTTGGACAAAAACAAAGGACTATTTTCTCGCCACTGGAGCAGAAAAAAATTATGCTTTTCATTACAGGATAAATCTCCTCACTTGAGAAACATATTAGATTATTTCCATGTTGTCTCACAACTTTGGCCTCCAGGTCCCTTGTTATTTGGTTCACTTTTCCCCCAGTTTGTCTCACTTTTAGTGAACTCCACTCCAAGCAGAGACCAGTGCCATGTCCTCTCTGCTTTTGTTTGATCATACAAGCTTCCTTTATATCTCCTAGTTAGATACTGATGAGTCTCTCCATATCTGGCATGTTAGTCACTGTGGCCAGGTCAGTGTGTTTCTCTCTGCAGTACCGCTGAGCTTCAGTGCAGGTGTTTTACTCACTAACATAATGATACTGGTAGAGCTGACAAACCATCAGATGATTCTGAGCTAAAAACAGAACATAAACAAACTTGTTCTGAGTTATTCACAAGTCAGTTTAATGCATTGTACACAATCATCCAATTATTTAATGAGCCCACATTAAATTACATTGATTTTTTGGTAAAATCCCAATAATACTTATTTAGAGAAACTCACCCATTGCAGTAAATAGAAACAGAATCCACTGCATATTTACTTTGTCTGTTTTGCTTAGAGATGAACACTAAAGAAAAAAAAAGAAGCCAACATCAAATAATAAAAGTAATTTCCAGAAATCGCTTCCTAATTATATTATATCTACATACAATGTTATTAAAGACAAACTTCCATCTGGTTTTCTCCTTTTATATGGAGTCAAAATGATCCAACAGCTTGATGTTTGGTTGTAGATCGTCCTCAGTGAAATGCTCAGTGCCTGAACGCCGAGCTCTTGTTTCAGGACCTGAACCTTATTTGAATATTCAAACCAGATTATAATGTGCTGCTGTTTCCACTCTGTAACCCAACACTACTGTCAAGCCATAGAGAGATCACAGTCAGCTGAAATTCCATTAATAATATTCCAAAATATTGATTTTGTTCCTAAAAGTATTGTTTTCATCATTGTATGATTTCACATGAGAAAGATGAGGCCTGATCCACTGTAACACGATGTTACCATTTTTTCAACATCATTCGACCCAAGTTATCTTGTTCCAGTTTAATGTCACTGAAAACATTTTGAGGAGCAACAAAGAAATTCAAAAAGTTGTTTCACTTTAGCATCAGAAAGTCAATTTTTAAATTTAACTCAACTTTATTAAGTGCAATATAGGTGGCTTGAAAACAGCACATTAAAAGTATATTTTAATATTTCTGAAATAAAAAAAAAAAAACTGAGCTGAAACCATGGCGATCAGTCTGCAGGTCGGAGGTTCTTCTGGTGTTCTTCCTGATCAGTCTAACAATGGCTGATCAGGAGCTGCTGCCTGATGGCATCAAAGGGCCGTCGTCATTCATGCACAGAAACACAAAGCAGGAAACGTATGCAAAGCTGAAAGAGGAAACCCAGAGACCTTCAGTGTTTACAGTGAACCAGAGTTTCGGTTCTTTTCGTTCCTTATTTTACTGCATTGGGAGTTCCTAACTAAAGGTTACAAGGATCACATGTACAAGTGTTTAATTTACCTTAAACTGCTTTAAAAGAACAAGAAAGTTTATAAAGCAGAAAAAACCTCATCAAACAATTCTGTTAAACAATAAAAACAGCGAGAATGTATTAATCCAAACACTTTTTTCCCCCTCTGATTGTTTCAAGTCATTCCATATTTTTATGTTTTCTTTAGTCTCTCCTCCAGCAGCGTCTCTCTCAGTGAGTCGTGACAGAGAGCAACACTTCAGCTCTGAGTGTGTGACACTGAACTGCGGAGGAAACTCTGCTGGGTGGAGAGTGAAGATATTTTCAGAATCAGTTTCACCTGACCCAAATACCAAAGTGCTCTGACAGGTTCCTCATGTACCATTAGCAGTCAGTCTTCCCCTAAAGCTGATAGTGGGGATTTCTGACATGAACGTCACCGAGATATTTTTGAAGGAAAAATATTTGATCAGCTCAGATGATGGAGGTCTCATGAATCGTCTTCTTCATTTTTGTTTAAACTTTATATAACATATTATTTACGCCCCAATAATATGTGTAATTGTAGTGTAATTGTTTGCAGACGTATGATGTGTGCCGACTACTATCAGAAAAGGTGTGTAAAAATGCAAAAGCAAATCTATTTAGGCATTTCGTCATAACTGACGATATATTTCTGTCTTCCCTCAATTTTCTCACGCGGATTGATTGATAGATGATCAGTTTTGATAAAAGGAAAAATATCCCACAGGAAAAGACCTTTAAACTTTATAAGCAAGCCGCCCGACGTTTTAGATAAAACTTGCATGTATGTTCAGTGACGTACTGTAATATACTGTCATATAACTATTCCAACATGCAGTAGCTAATGTCACGTGCTACACACAACACTATTAGCTTAGCGCTAATGTGTAGGAAAAAGTCAATTCAAATTGCCTCAGTGAACATGTGTTCCAAGAACATCATCAGATGGATCAAAATTAAAAGTTAAGAGTAAATTTTTGTACTTTAAGGACCAAAAAGTCAAAAATAAATTCATACTGTATAAGTGACAAAAAATAAAATGCAGTAAAAGAAAACGTCTCCAAATTGTTGTTTTTTTTTTGGGGGGGGGGCTTCAATACAAACATGTTTGTGTTTCATTCAGTGGGTAGAAAATCAAGAAATTTTATTTGAGTAAGAGTAGCAAAACTTCACAAGATTACTCAAGTAAAAGTCAAAAGTCAGCATAGTAAAAATATTCCTAAAAGTACATAAAAAAAAAAAAAACGTTACTCAAGTAAATGTAACTTTATTCAAACATCTGCACCATTAGACCTTCGGGATACCCAGTTGATAAACCTCATGAGTCATGAGTCGGTACAATGAAGGCCCTCAGGTACCATCACAAGTTGACGTTTGTGTGAAAGCACTTTGTTGTGGCTTGTCGCTATGTCTTCTCACCTCGGCTGTATCTGAGGTGAGATCAAATCTAAAAACTTTTTCTCTCTCTCTCTGCAGCAAAGATGCAACAATTTTGTACCCGATGATAACATGAATATAGACACACACAGCAGATTATTTCTGTTGGGTCCCTTGTGTTGTCTCTTTAACATTTTTCTCTGAGTCAGATTTCTTAGTGTTGATTGTTGCTTTTGAAGGAAAAAACAAAAAAAAGTCATTTGTTGCTGCAACAGAAGAGCCAAACCTCTTGTGAAGAAACGAGATATTTTGCACCTGAGGCTTGTTGTTGTCTCGTCTCCCCACGTCCGTTAATGTCGTGTGTAAAAGTGACACCACAAAGACAACAGTCACTCTTCAACTTCCCAATCAACCAGAGTTTATTCACACAATCAGATGCATAAAATCACTTCAACATGGTCCTCAGATACCAAAGCCAGAAAGGAAATATCAGGAAAAAAAAAAGCAAAATACAAAGACCCGCCTTCGGAGACCACTGTGTGGCCGTTAAAAGACAGTTCCACCCCAGTGATCTGACCAGCTGTTTTAGCTCAAGTACTTTTATATCAAGCTGGGTTCTTTACGGTTTAATGGAATTTGACGCAACGTTTCAGAGGTGGTCTCCTGCTTACAAACAGAATCACGACAATGCAGGTGTAATCCAAAATCAAGGGGTGAAATCATCTGCTGTCTAAACCGGGATTTAAATGATGTGTTCATTTCATGCAGAAACATTTTACTGAAGAAGAACCACGTCTTTCATCCTTTCAAACTGGTTCCTGAACCACACAGAGCTCTCCTGACCTCTCCTCCGACCCAGAGCTTCAAGCTGCAGATTTTATCTTTATCTTTAAACTCGTGTAAAACAAACATGAGCTGTTTCAATACCAAAACATCTGTTACATTCAATATATTCTGATTTGTTTTCAGTTCAGAAAACAAATCGAAAATATAATGAACTGAAAAAATTTTCATATTAATATATGACTTATACATTAGTAAGACTGTGATCTGATATAAAAAAAACTACAGATTAGATTAACTTTAATCAAATTGTGCTCATTATATCTAAGAAAAATGTTGAAGTTATATATCAATTAAACCACGAGTCTGACCTTAGCTACTCAAAACTATCATGATTAGTCTAATATTTCAACACACGCTAAAGTTCAACATCTTTAAAATGATCATACTTTAACATTTCCAACACTCTACATCTACAGAATGAGGTAGAGCAGGAGTTCACCCGGTTGGTCTAGTTAAAGTATTCTGAATCGGCATCATATTGGTGACGTCAGAGAGATTTCTCAGTATATCGGCTCATGTTGAACTTCCGTTACACCCTTCGACAATTTCACTGGAACTAGTGAAAGGGCTCTGAATTCAGGGAACCTGAATGTTTGTCTTTGTTTTGGTACAGTTTAGCATTGTAATATTCTGCCATGTTTCTGGAACAATCATTTATACTGGGAAGACCGCCGCCATTACCTGGAAAATATTCCCAACCTTGACGGGCAAAGACGGGTCCAGGAGAAAGTCAAGATGTAGTGAATGTAGAGAGATTCCGCAGTTTAGCCTAACATTTATTTGACTTTAGTGCCATCTGCTGGCCAATGGTTAACATTACAATGTGGAACAATAGATGGTAAGGCGGCATTATGCATTTCCCACTTGTGGGACTGAAAGTAATAGCTTATCTAAAAACTCTTTTTCGTTCCTCGCTGTCTGAAGTTTAACCACTCTTTTGTTTTACATCAGTTAAAATGAGCAAAGTCGCTTCAATTTGCTAGATGTCAAACATACTGACAGAAAGAGCAAATTAGAATTATTAATGTGGAGAACATGAGAAGTTTATATGTATTCTCAGTATTTAGTAGCGTTACATTTGAACATTATATTACCAACAGTATAATGCAGAGGTCTGCAACCTTTACAACACAAAGAGCCATTTTGTCCTCAGTCTAGGTAAATAGAACTGGGTTAGAGCTGAAAATATCACACAATTTGAAATAAAAATAATAATAATTTATTATTTCTGATAAATATCTACTGCAGGAAATCTCTAGTAATTTTTGAAGAATAATTTTCATTCATGTTTTTAGGTTTTTATAATCAAAGAGAACAAAACCTTTTCAAAGATATGACGTGTATTTTCTTATATGTGAAGTTGATTTTTGCACATGTTTCCAGCCTGATAAGAAATTAAAATGAAATAGACTTCTAGTGTCTCTCTGGTCCAAAGAGCCAGTTGTGGCTCCAGGGCCGCAGGTTGCAGACCTCTGGTGTAAAGGAAGAGAAATGTGCACAAGTACAAGCTAATTACAAACTGACCAAGAACTGAGTTCAGATCAGAACCTCTAGTTTGAATTTCTACTAATAGTAATGTTTTTTATCATTGGTGAAATCAAATCTATACTTCAACATAGTTATTAAACTATTTCTAAAAGCACAAACAGGCAAAGAACAACTTAAAGCTTGCGACAGAAGAAGTTCAGCTTCTCTGTGTTGTTTCTTTGGAACCACATGTGTTTTCCTCCTGCCTCCATGGCTCCAGATATCCCACAATCATTGATCTGTCCTTCAAAGTTTGGATTCTTCTTACAGACCCAGAACCAGACGTTCTTCAAGCAGCTGAAGCGCAGACCCAACCAGACGAAAGGAGTCGATGCGTTCTTGACTTTCTCCTGGATCCATATCTGATCGTCCATGTTGGTGATGGTGACCAGGTCATGGTGGTTCTCTCTGCAGTAGGTCAAGGCCTCATGCCAGGTTTTATTTTGTTTAATCAGGATCACTTTATCTGTCATAGGAGTAAAGGGAACAAACAATTCATTGTTCACACCTATATTTGTGTTGTTATTCAGAAATCATGGCAACTAACATTATTTTACAGGAAACATGGATGATAGAGTAAAATGTTTGCTTTTCATGTTTTATGTAACTCTCAATAAACGTACATATTATTTGAGAGATAAAAAATCAGTACTTGCTAAATAAAATATGAACCACTTTTTTAAAAAGAATGCAAAAGAAGAAACACAGAGTTCTTTTGAATGAAGCTCTAATGTTACATGTGAAGAATTTGTTTATCAGATCAACTCACCATCATAACAGATGAAGGGTTTTCTATTAGTGCAGCTCTCATTCCTCCATCTGCCTCCATCATCAAACACAGTCATGGCACATTGACCACTGTTGATTCTCTGATTATTAAACTGTAGATTCCAGTGTCTGAAAGAGGATCTGTTTGTATCTGACCACCTCCAGGTGTCACTGAACAGACCAATGAAGATGTAGTCTGAATTTGCAGTCATTAAATTTAACCCCTTGTTCTCTTCTTCATCCTGTAGTTGCTTCAATCCACTGATCAGGTCTGTGTGTTTCTCTCTGCAGTAACTCTGAGCTTCTATCCAGTTCTTCTTCTCTCTAATCAGGTGATATTTCTGTGATGAATTGTTTTCTGTGAAATAAAAAAGTCAGAGCAGAAAACAATATAACATGTTAGTCTTAAAGTAAACATTAAAGACGTGGTCTAGACTATTTTCTTACTGTTGTAGCAAAGAAAATTATTACACCATTTGCAAAATATTTATGGCAATATTTTTTTCTGCAAAGTGAATATAATGATATAACTACATGAAGAATAATGTGTAAAATAAATTGATTATTTTTTTTTTCAGAAAAACTTCATGTTTATTTTTTTATTACTTCAAAGTCTTAAAAGACACAAATAAACAAAACAGAGTTTTCTCACCATCATAGCAGATAAAATTCTGCTTCTCATTACAGGATAAATCTGCCCACTTGAGAAAATGAATGCCATCTTTATATATAATAACACAGTTTTGGCCTTCAGATCCGTAATCATTAGGTTCTCCTGGGTTCCAGTTTGTTTCACTTTCATTGAACTCCAGTCCAGGCAGAGACCAGTACCATGTTCTGGTACCATGTGTTGGATCATACAGACCAATCCAAGCTTCCTTTATGTCTCCATCTGAGATGTTGATGAGTCTCTTCATGTCCTTCATGTTAGTCACTGTGATCAGGTCAGTGTGATTCTGTCTGCAGTACTGCTGAGCTTCAGTCCAGGTTTTATTCTCATTAATGTAGTGAATCTCATAGAGCTGACAGTCAGTCACACAGCATTGACCTAAACACATTCAAAAGCTTGTTGCAGTTGATCAAAATTCACAGCAATGCCAACTTTATTATAATAATAAGTAAATCTAAGTTGATCATTTGGATCAATTAATTTAGCAAAATATTTCAACAGTATCATTTTAATGCTGAACCACTTACCTAACAAAATGAGCAACAGTTTCCACTGCATGTCTGCTCTGTCAGATAGAGGAGATTTGCACTGTTGGAAATAAATATAACAAAAGACTTAAAAGATATTTTTAAAAACTAAAAAACACTGAAAATAGAGAAGTTGTACCTTTTGTTTTTAGAAAATCACTCGGATGTTATTTAGTTAAGAAGTTAAAATAACTATTTAACAGTTCAGTGAAAGAAGAAAGTGGCTCAGACAAATCCAAAGTTTTCACAACAAGGATGAAAACTGATCACTGAGCTCCAGTTATTTTCTGTAAGTTTAACTAATATTAAAATTTCACTTTGGTCCAATCAAAGTTCTGACTTGAATCTCACAGAATATGTGGAGCAAAATTAAGATTTGACAGCAATGATCCGTTTCACACCAGGATAAAGGAAACTTGTCTAATTACCAGAGGCAACATGAAAACTACAATTTCTATGATTGTATTTATGAAGCTGTAATTTAATAAATTATCTCGTAAGTTAGTTTTTGATGAATCTCTACAGTTTGTGAAGATTTAACTCTTACTGAGATATTCCTCTGTTAACAGGTTGTGATGCATGTTAGCATTTTTATTGACTGAAAGTTGTGGTGTGAAGTGAAAACATGGGTAACACATGAGTTTGTAACATGACTTTATTCATCAGTTACTTGATTTTTGACAATTAAAATTTTCCATTAACTAAGTCCCTGTTGCTGAGTTCACATCTAATTCTGACAAAAAAACACAGATGGTGTTGAAATATTACTCTGCATGAAGTTTGCATATTGAAGCTGAAACTCGATCATTCAGTTCTGCTTTTACACGTCTGCTGTCTTTCAGCGCTGAGTCAGCAGGTTGTTTAAAGATGCCTTCAGTGAACTAACCTCATTAATAATAATTCAGACTTTAATCTGCCAATAGTATTAATACTTTGAGGCTTTCATAAGATAAAAAAAAACCTATAAAAACACAGAGCTGTGGTTTCCCAGTATGATTTAATATCTGTCTCATTTTCAAAAATGGTCGGTTTTTGTTAAAAACACATAAAACTGTATTTATATCCATTACTACACAATTTTAGAAACAAGCTTCTACAATTATAAATGAATAAAAGGCATATTATTATCAACATTATTATCAATACAAATATTAAGATCAAAGAAACAAAGATAATTTAAGAAAGTAATAAACCCATTGAAACACATCTGCCAACAATAACAGTGGAGTGAGAAACTTATTAGTTTATGAAAACATACAGTACAGTTCACACAGTAAGCTACCAACTTCCTGATATTCATACAGACAATATAAAGTCACTATCTTCTCATTTTTGAGACAAAATAAAATTGGACTTCCTTTTAGTCAAAGTTGTAACCAGATAATTTATGCAGATTCACTTACCTTAGAAAATAACCAACAGATGATTCACTGATTTCCTCTTAATGTCCTTTATATGTTTGTCCTGATAAGGTTGTTTTTCCTCTAAATGTTCCTATAGTAACTGCCTGCTATGTGTCTTTATTTTTTTCAGTATGAAAGTTGTTGTGTGTGAAGTAAAGAACATGAGTAAGGTCCACCCATCATTTCTGTTGACCAATCAGCTTTTAGCAGTTTTTCCTTGTTGTCTGTAGTTTTATGTCATGTTTCTTGTGACCCTGAAAAAAACGTAAAACTGAAACATTAATCTCTATGAGGTTTGTACAATGAAGCTGAAAACTCCTGTTTTTAGAAGTTTGAATTCTTGGAACATGAGAAAATGTTCTAATGTTGGATAATAAAACATTGAAAAATGTACATCTGGTTACATCCTCTTCCAGGGATTATGTAAAAAAAAATTCCCTTGTACATCCTGGATCAACAATGAGCTCAGTGAACTCAGGAACAACATTTGGATATTCAAACCTTGTGAGAACATGTCACACTATGCCTAAAATAATTTACACTTCTGTGAAAATGTTCTTTAAATGTATGTATATATTTATTTATTTATTTATTCAGCAAAGACATTGCTGACAGAGTGAAGCTCCAGGTGGAACAAACTTACAAATGAAGGCAAAACTTTTATATCCTGCTAAAATCAAAAACTCAAAGTTATGTCTGCGTTTCCCTCCTGGATCTGATTCTCACTCTGCTTGATCCGAGAAAACCAGAAGAACTGAATTCACCCATTCACTCTACATCCCTCACTTATTACCTATAATTTAAACATTTGAGATTATATGACAAGCATTTCTTGTTCAGTTGCTGTTTTTCATATTTCCTTGGCTGCTCTGCTCTTCATAGAGTTTCCTTGTTTGTTCATGAATAGAAGTCATTTTATTATCTAATTAGGTTTTTCTTCCTGCTGAAAGTTGTCGTGCAAACAGTGAGTCCTGACGTGCGAACTGTTTCCTTCTCCCATCACAGCTCCTATTTTCAGCTGCAGCATTTGAATATTGAAACACTGAGATCAAATTCTCCAATGGAAAACTTTCAGATCAGGATTTCAAACGCCTGTTTCTTCTTTAAAGATCTCATACTGTGACTGTCCATTTTTGTGTTTCAATGAAGTTTGGAAAAAACTGAAATTATTTAACCGTTGAATTTATTACCCAAGATTTTCTGCTCCACCATTCTATTGTTACCTTTTTAAATTGACAACATTTCAAACTGAAAGTCTTTGTTTTACTTTGGAGATCTGAGTTTCAACATTTGTGACTTCAGTGAAGGTCGTTTTATGAGCTGCATAGAGCGGTGTGCAAAAAAGTACTGAAAATGGATCAAAGCTGAATGTTTTACTGGACATTTACTGAAACTTTGATCAGTTTCATCCATGTTAATTATTCTCAGCAAAAGTGATGAAACATCCACTGTTTATGCTGCATCAGCAGATTTGTTGCATAATAGAAAGATTCTCTTAATTAAACCACCATTACTATCTCTATCCCCACTGAGAATTTAGATAATCATACATTAAATATTTTAACCCTGAAATTAGTTTTATTTCTCAAAAGCAACATTTAATATATTATATTATTGCTTTTAGCCTTAGAATAACCTAATCTATGGTTATTTATAACCATAGATGAGGTTATAGCAGCTATTTTAAATCTAGCTGCTGCTTAGATTTAAAATATGTCTTAAATCTAATGAATAAATACATCAGTAGATATTTTGGTTATACTTTAGTGTCTTTTTATTTATTTATTTATTTATTTATTTATTTATTTATTTATTTATTTATTTATTTATTTATTTATTTATTTATTTATTTGGTTTGATACATACAGTAATGTAACAGTTTAATAAAGTGATCAATTAACAGATTAAAGTTGAAACAAGTTATACATGCTTTAAAAAAAAACACAATTACATGATACATTTGCATAAGATGTAAAACAGAACAAAATCAAAAACAACATCACCCACAATGAATCAATTCCTTTTCTACATATATGAGCTTTAATATACAAGAATGTGAGAACAAGTGGAGTACAGTACATCACTTATTCTCCTGGTGGATCTTCAGAACAGATGAAGTTAAACTTCTCAGTATCATTTTTTTTAAACCACTGATATTCTCCTTTTCTCTCCATGGCTCCAGACATGTCACAGTCGTCCATCGGTCCATCTAAAGCCCAGTTCTTATAGCTGACCACCTCGTCACTGACCCAGAACCAGAAATCCAGAGTGCAGGCATAGTGCAGACCCATCCAGACAAAAGGAGTCGATGCGTTCTTGACTTTCTCCTGGATCCATATCTGATCGTCCATGTTGGTGATGGTGACCAGATCATGGTGATGATCTCTGCAGTAGTTCAAGGCTTCCTCCCAGTTCATCTTCTCTTTGATCAGGATCACGTTATCTGATGATAAAAGGAAGACAAACATCTCATCTGTAGCTTCATTCTTTATTATTTATTATTGTAAATCCATCCATCCTTCCTAGTCCAGTAATGTACATGTAAATACAAAATGTCAACTCACCATCATAACAGATGAAGGGTTTTTTATTGTTGCAGTTCTCATTCCTCCATCTGCCTCCATCATTAAACACAGTCATGGCACATTGACCACTGTTGAGTTTCTGATTATTAAACCGTAGATTCCAGTGTCTGAAGGAAACATTACTTCTATCTGACCACCTCCAGGTGTCACTGAACAGACCGATGAAGATGTACCTTGAATTTGCAGTCGTTAACTTTAACCCCTTGTTCACTTCTCCATCCTGTAGCTGCTTCAATCCACTGATCAGGTCTGTGTGTTTCTCTCTGCAGTAACTCTGAGCTTCTGTCCAGGTCTTATTCTCTCTAATCAGGTGATATTTCTGTGATGAATCATTTGCTGTGAAATACAAAATTCAGAGCTCAAAGCACTTTCATATGCAAGTCTTGAAATAAACATTGATGAGAGGATCTAGATTAAAACAAATGAGTATTGCCTCACCATCATAGCAGATAAAATTATGCTTTTCATTACAGGATAAATCTCCCCACTTGAAAGAATCAGGGGCATCTCTCCATATAATCACACAGTTTTGGCCTTCAGATCCGAGATTATTTGGTTCTCCTGGTTTCCAGCTTGTCTCACTTTCATTAAACTCCAGTCCAGGCAGAGACCAGTACCATGTTCTGGTACCATGTATTTGATCATACAGACCAATCCAAGCTTCCTTTATGTCTCCATCTGAGTTATTGATGAGTCTCTTCATGTCCTTCATGTTAGTCACTGTGATCAGGTCAGTGTGTTTCTCTCTGCAGTACTGCTGAGCTTCAGTCCAGGTTTTATTCTCATTAATGTAGTGAAACTCATAGAGCTGACAATCAGTCAGATATTTCTGAGCTAAAAACAAAACAAAAACAAACTTGTTTTAAATCACAGTGCAAGTCAGCTTTATGTGAAACAGAATAAAACATTTCTCATTACCATCCAATTATTTTATGAGCCCACTTTAAACTGCAGTAATTTTAGATAAAATATCAGCATTATTTATGTATGAGCTTACCCATTACAGTAAGAAGAAACAGTATCCGCTGCATATTCACTCTGTCTGTTTAGATGAACACTAAAGAAAAAAAAGCTGACATCAAATATGTACTTTTCAGAAATCCCTTACTAATAAAATATCTACTAACATTGTTATTAAAGAGAAACTTACATCTAGTTTTCTCCTTTTATACAGAGTGAAAATGATCCGACAGCTTGATGTTTGGTAGCAGAGCGTCCTCAGGGAAATGCTCAGTGCTTGATGTTGAATCTTGTTTTAGCACCGAGACTCTATTTGAATATTCAAACCTTTAAAGAAGAACCTTATATGCTAATGTTTACATCCTGGAAAACAAAGCAAATGCAACGCTATATGTAGGTATCGCTCAGGTATGTATTGATCCCGGCACCGAACAGAATGTTTTACTGAAAATTCGATCAGTTCCATCCATATCAATATCCTCAATAAAACAGCAAGAAAACATTTCCCTTGCACAAACTGCAGCAGCAGCAGCAGACATTTTGCAAAATGCAAATATTCTTCCAGTCACCATCATTATTTTTATCTCTACTGGGAATTGAAATATAAATATATCAAACACTGTAACCCTCTGATGTCTCATCAGAGGGTAACACTTAAACGTTTAAAATTTGTTGTTTTGTTGCTAGGTAACCCAATTTAGGCAACAGTAATAACGTATGTTCAATCTAAATTGTGGGCGGGGGGTGAAGGGCAAAATGTTCACTCTTCCCAATTTCAGAAGTCAGGAGTCAATTTTACAGAAACATATGAACTAAAAAATGAAAAGTCCTCTTATCGACTTGTACGACTCCCTGCTGGTCCACATTTATTAACATGTTGTTTTCAGTGTGGCAGTGATCCACAAAACCACATCTTAAACCTAATGAATAAATAACTCAATACGTTTTTGGTGATTATTTATTGTCTTTTTGCTTTGATTCATACAGTATTTAACATGATAGTTTAATATATGGATCAATAACAAGTGAGCGTTTTGGGTAGTTTAAGAATATATACATGGATATTATCAGATGACATTTAAAACAGGTTGCATGTTTTTTATCATTCTTCCATACATTTAGGGTCAGGATGGACATATTGCTTTGAGTAAACATAATGTAGCTACATGGCTTATGATGTGAAGCCGAACAAGATCCAAACAATGTAACCTACGATATTTAATCATTTCCTTTTCTACATATATCAGCGTTCATATGCAGCCTGTTTGAGAGTAAGTGTTATATAACACATCACTTCGAACAAATGAAATTAAATTCCTCCAGGTCATTTTTCTTACTCCACTGATGTTTCCCTCCCGTCTCCATGGCTCCGGACATGTCACAGTCGTCCGTCGGTTCACTGTTGGCCCAGTTCTCGTAGCTGACCACCTCGTCACTGACCCAGAACCACAAATCCAGAGTGCAGGCGTAGTGCAGACCCATCCAGACAAAAGGAGTCGAAGCAAACTGGGCTTCCTGCTGGACCAGTCTCTGCTCATCAGAGTCGGTGATGGTGGCCAGGCCATGGTGATTCTCTCTGCAGTAGGTCAAGGCTTCTTCCCAGGTTTTATTTTCTTTGATCAGGATCAATGTACTGTCTGTTGAAATAAAGAAGACAAACATTTTATCTTTAGCTTTTTTCGGGCCGTTATTTTGGACTAATGGTTCATCCCCCAGTGGATCCATGTTAATGTGTTTTCGAGGTACAAAGTGCCATTTTGTAACATAATCAGGTAACGACGTTAAATTCAGTTGTGATGAAAATGTCATATATGTAAAAACATAATTTAGCAATTTTACTCAGTAATTTAATGCCTTAAAAATGTGTCTGTGTTTCTTTAATAAAAATAAAACCCCACCTTCACAAAGTGATAACAAAATGTCTCCTCTATTAACCCCGTAGCATTTTTTTAATCTTCACTGAGACGTTACTCCTACAATGAACCCAGCAGTTAAAACAATTGCTAATTGTTTGCTAATTGCTGCTGGAAAGTCTGAAGAAACTGAGTGGAGGAGTTGTGGAGAGCACCCAACGGTTGCCATGGGAGATTAAAGAATATCTAAAGCATGCATGAAAGAATCAAGGAAACACTTCATGTGATGAGGGGATAACGTTATAAAATGGTGTAAAGTAGATCTTACATAACACTGGCCCTTTAAGAAAGTTTCTGAAATATGTGTTTCTCACAGAAACATTTCAAAAACCAGCAATGGATCAGACTTTATTTTAATTGATACACAAAAATGCCAAATTTACTTTTCGAATGTAAATGGAACCAAACCTTTGCAGGAAAAAAAAAAAAAAAAAAAAGAAGGATTTGTTTTTTTAATAAAACAATTTTAAGAGTCATGATTATGATGCAGGAAAACTGAATCTAATTCAGTATTTGAATGTATGGTGCTTATAAAACCAGAGAGGGCTGCAGAACTGTGAACTTGCTTCCAATTGTTAGACCAGTGATACACATGTAAATAGAAAATAACTTACCATCATAACAGATGAAGGGTTTTTTCTTGTTGCAGCTCTCATTCCTCCATCTGCCTCCATCATCAAACACAGTCATGGCACATTGACCACTGTTGATTCTCTGATTGTTAAACACTAGATTCCAGTGTCTGAAGGAGGAATTACTTCCATCTGACCACCTCCAGGTGTCACTGAACAGACCAATAAAGATGTAGTCTGAATTTACAGTCATTAAATTTAACCCATTGTTCACTTTTCCTTCCTGTAGTTGCTTCAATCCACTGATCAGGTCTGTGTGTTTCTCTCTGCAGTAACTCTGAGCTTCCAGCCAGGTCTTTGATTGTTCAATCCAACACATTCTCACTCCCTACTCGTCATATATTGACGCTGGGGTAGGTTCCCTCAGCGTCACATTTTGACGCATCGGCGACCCCTTCTCGTCAAATAATGACGAGAAGGGTTCTCTCATTGAACGCTGTACCGCTTCTCTGAAGCCGCGATTTTATCTTCATTTCTGCTTATTTTTTGACGAAAAAATAAGCAGAAATAATATTACATATTACGAATATTGTAACATTGTAGAATTACACCAGTTTCACTGATGTCATCGTAAATTGATGATTGTGAGTAACGTAATATTGTAAGTAACGTAATATTGTCATTGTACATAATAATGAAAAAGAAACGAATACGTATGTTATTTGAAGTTTATAATAGCAGCCTCCACCTCCGAAGTTGTTTGCAGTCAATTATTAATGAAAAGAAAAGAATAATTTTAATAAAAAAATGTTAAGAAGAGTGAGAGATCCCACCCGTCTATAAATCTAAGAAGAATAAAACAAGAAGAAGAAGAAGAAGAAGAAGAAAGAGGCTGACGTCATCGCATGCGACATTGTACCCCCGGTGAGTATAAATCTAAATCTGTCAGAAATGGTTTTGTGCTATAAAACAAAAAAAAAGTACTACAGAATGTTACGTTATAAAGTTGCTGATTGCAGTTTTAGGACTTAATAGCAGTAGGACTGTGCCACGAATGGTTGAAGACATTTAGACACGTTTGTAACATGTTTAATATTTTTTTGCGGGAAAAATTCGCGGGAAGCTAGCTACATTAGCCTCTTGGATCCCAGAGTTCACCTGAACCTGCACTTAATACATTTAATTAGCCATGATAGAGTCACAGAATTGTCTATAGTCATGCTTGTTGTAAAATTTAAGTGAGGGTTGCTATAAACACCAGAGCCCCTAGGCTGTCATGATCCTTAAAGTTTTGTTTATGAGCCCCTGTCTGAACACACTGATTGCAGCTAGGTCATGTACTTGAATTAAAAACGAACTTGGGTCATTACAGGCAAAGTTCTCTCCACGTGTCTACGTTGTAATTAATCACTTCTGAAATCTGAACTTTTCTTTTTTTTTTTTTATGTCAACAGGGTCTTCTTTGATCTCATCATCACACAAATATATTTCTGCTCCTTCATAGCACCCACAAAAGGCACTTGTAAGAGCCACGTCTGTCAAATCTGTTTGTCATCTTTGTGTCCTTAGTCTATTGTTCTTCATTTAATTTGTCAACTGTTTTGTTTGTTTGTTTGTTTGTTTGTCTGTTTGTCCGTCTGTCACCATGAGTGTCTCAAACATCCTTGATCCAATAATGGCCCTGGAAAATGAGATACATCAGCAAAAATTAAATTTCCATCTTAAACAACTTGATGACTTGATTGCTGATCTGAAGAAAAATGTACCTCAGCGTCAAGTACCTAAGAAGAGACCAAAACCCAAAGTAAGGTGGAGAAAAAGGGACAAAGATGGAAATGTAATATATGAGAGGCCAAGATCAAAAAGAAATCAAATACCTAAGAGTAAGTACTTCTTTTAAAACATGCATATTTATTATTTTTGACACATACATCAGTAAATTAA
Source organism: Poeciliopsis gracilis (assembly GCA_911649635.1). NCBI lineage: Eukaryota > Metazoa > Chordata > Actinopteri > Cyprinodontiformes > Poeciliidae > Poeciliopsis > Poeciliopsis gracilis. The sequence continues at coordinate 116,418 of CAJVRI010000724.1, forward strand.
TGCATTCATTACCTGATATTTTGGCAAAATATATTTTTTAACCAAGTAATTGATTCAGTTTGTTTTACATCTGTAATGTTGATATTTATCTGCTTTTTCAAACAAATCCCCATTTTTGATCACTTTCCCCAGCACAAAATTATTTTAAATTATACAGTAATAGTATCCAGAATAGAAATTACTCCACAACATAGAACAGGCTGGTTTTTTAACACAAATGAGGAGTTTTTCTGTTTTTACATACTGTAGAATGTAGTTGAAACAGAGTCAATGCATTTCCAGCAGTTGATGTATTTAGAGACGTGCTTTGTTACAAAAGTTTACAAACAAACGTGTCGTTCCTCCATTTGTCTGACAATCTGAATTACTTTAGTAATTTTTTAGTTAATATTTTCTACTACAAATTTTAATCTTAAGATATGGGAATGTAATACATTTATTAAATTGGAATTGGACTTTGAAATGTGGATTTAAGTAAGATATTAGATATACTCCTGACTTTTATATTTTTTTATTTTATTTTTATAGCTCCCCACAGTCAGAAGACCAGCTGTCCCTCTCATCCCTCTAACATTCAGTGTGAAGTTGCCTTTGCTCCAGAGACTGTTGGTATGTCAGTAGTAGATCTTATTTTATTTCTTCTAAGCATCTTCTATGTGCTATACTTTTCTAACATGTAAAAAAAATGTTTTTATTTTTTAAAAGAGTCTTTTCTAAAAGAACTCCAAAGCTCACTGAATGATGCTGCAGGTCAACCACTAGAGCCAAAAGCTCCTCTGGCTTCCACAAGCTGGAGCACAAGAAAAAGCCTATTTTCAGAGAGTTGGAAAGCAGAAAGACCCCGTCTGGTTAACACCATGGCAGCTCAGCAAAGTGTGTCAGCACACTTATGCCAACGTTGTGGAAATAATCCATCTGCACTTCGGTGTCGTGATTGCCTACCACACCCCTTCTTTTGTGAGAAATGTGACGTGATGATGCACACCACACATGTCTTTCACAACAGAGAAACCATCATAGCTGGGTTCTTCCAGCCATTGCCTCCAACTACCTATGTTTTAAATACAACTCTTTGCCATGATGGTAAGTTCAGGGTATTAATTAAGCTTTTTATTTGTTCTGTTTAAACACTCCTCAGAGTGTTTTTCTTTCTGTTAACTTTGGACTGTATTTTGATTGTTTGGTTTTTCGGTCATCTGGTTCTGCATATCTCAGTTACAATGTGTTAATACAGTTTAGGTGAATTCATATTTTAAACATGTCAACCTCTTTAGCACGATTGGTGCCTGTGGAGATCCCGGTTAGAATTTGTGATTGTCCATCAGAGTGTTTGAGGATCAAAGCAGGAAAGGCTGTCACTGTGGTCACGATCAATGGTATGAATAACTTTATTTTTGTCATGAATCAAAACAAAAACATAATAAAAACCAATGTTAGCTAAATTTAAATATTAAGTATGTTTGTTGCACAATACAGGGAATTGTTTGTGACATAATGTCAACCTGACATTAACATAATTTTTTGTGTTTTAGGTCGTTATGATCTCAACATGCCAGAGATCGGGTGTGAGGGATGTGAGGCTAGTTGGACATGTGGAGTACATGATCTAAATTTAACTGATTACTGGCCAGCTACCCTTCACTTTTCCACTCTATATGCAACTGATGTGCTTTTAACATTTGAAGAAATGAAGATGGCAGCACCAGGTCTCTCCTGTCAAGCATTTGTTAAAATGTTGGACCAACGAACCGTCCGCTTTGGCCGTGTGAGTACTTTGACGTACATATCCCAGAAGGGCCGTCTGACTCAATTCTTGAGTAGTTATGTTCTTCAACCTTTTGATGTAACTGGTTAAACACACTTGAATCAAATGGCTGAGGTACTACCTCATTCATTCATTCAGCATTCAGATCATATGTAGTAACATCGAAATTTATTGAATGAGATGTTTTGTGCCAGAGACAACTAAAACCTGAAGAACACATATCCTGATGGCTGAGATTTGGACAACTATGTCCTTTCTTATGTTATTGTTTTTTTATTTGTCTCATTTTAAATCAGACAGGAAAGATCTCGGCTGACAGCTTCCTGAAAAGTTTTTTTGAGTGGGAAGCTGTAAGATATGAGTTGGATAAAATGTTAAGGAAGGATCCCTTCAAGTGTCAAGCTTGTACCCCGGATATGCTTGCAGTTTCAGTGGATGGAAACCGCAAGCATTACCGTTTCAAGAATGCGGCACGGTATTGTAAAATGTGTACAATATAACAGTTCTTTGTATAAGTTAGTGATGTTCACTACCTGTGGACCACAACACCTATTAAGTGCTTTTTATTGCTTTTCTTTTTTTGTTTTGTTTTTGTCTTGTTTTTCCAGATCAGAGGAACAGGCTATATTTCAGGACCTTTTCATAGCCAAGGATGAAGACGTAGGAAAATTTGTGGACCATATACATAAATCAACCAAACATGTAAGACTGCAGATTATAAATGTATAATGACAGTAGCCTTTTAGCCTGTAATGACAACATGTCTGACTGAATTTTATGAATTCTAGACTTCTGGAAGAGGTGTTTGTGGTGGCCAATGGTCAGCAGCCAGGGAGACCTCTCACAGATCCAGCAGCAAACTGGACGAGGAGGGATTGGAGCTAGCGGTGTGCAGACATGGGGTGCTACTTTGTGCCCTGAACATGTATAGGGGTGAGATATTTGCATACCCCTTGTACTTGCAGCAAAGGCTGGCCAACAGACGGATAACATTTTTTTGCATGGATGTAACATGCAAGTACTGGCCATATCTTGAGAAAGTGTCGAAAAGCTGTCCTGAGCTCCAACACCTGCTTCAAATGAAGCCATTCCTCTCAGTGTTCCATGCCAAAGCCCATGACTTCAAATGTGAGGTAAGGAACACTGACTAGACATGGAATAACCTTGCTGGAACATAACTGCATGAACATCATTGACTCAGTTGATATTGTTTGTGTGTGCATGCTTTTATTTAGGCTAAGTGGAGTGGAGCATATCAAGATGGTGCTGGTTTGACTCTAGGGGAAGAAGTTGAGCAGTGCAATGCATTTCTCTCAAGGATCGCTGTTACGACAAAACATATGTCAAAAGCTGGTGAGAAGACCAAAGATTGCTTTCCTGAAATTAAAAGTTATTATGATAAAGGGAAACTCTACTATTGTTTCTTTCTGTTTTCAGGACGGACAGACATGCTGACTCTTATGGCCATGCGCTGGAATCAGCAAAAACTTGCCAAGTTGGCCACTTCACTCACCCATCGACATCAGAAGGTAGTGAAACTGTTGATGTTTGTTAATTCCTATATATGCTGTGATTTGATTTTTTTTATTTCTTTGACATTGATAATGCAGGCCACAAAAGCTCTTCAAAAGCAACATCAGAAATTGGAGTCCTTAAAAATTGAGCTTTTGGTGAATGACAGTCAACTTGACGACTGGGTCCATGATGTTAAGGCTTGGGCAGAAGGTGAGGTAAAACAGTTCAAAATTTAGAGGAAGTTCCAAAAGTGTTAACTATGTTAACTGCATTTCCCTTTTTTATCATCATCAGCAACAGCGAGCACAACCGATCCGGACTCCTTGACAGGCAGAATTGAGGTTCTGGCTGCGAGCATCAAAAGGCGATCTCAGCGTCTTTACAAAGACACAGACGGAAACAAAGCTCGTGCCAAGGCTCGTCGCAAAATAAGAAAGGAGAAAAACATCTTAGCATTGGCTTTAGAAGACTACAACAAGACTGTTACAGGCACAGAAGCACTGTCTTTGGAAGAGATCCTGTCCGGTGACACAACATTACCATGGCAGCAATCACACAGTGGTAAATAAACATATACTAATACATATTATGCTGCCATCATACCTGACAGATAATGTGGCTAGATACTCCAGGTGTTGACCTAGACTTAATGACCAATTAAAACACAAAGTTCATTTGTGTTTTTCATAAATGCTTTTCAGACTCTGTCAGTCTTGCCACAAAAAGAAGGGCATTCGATGGCATTATGACAGTAAAGAGACTGGAAGAGGAAAAGAAGATCCTTGTAGGAGAGATGGAACGTCATTGGAAATCTCTGTCATCCTATGAAGACACTCTAAAGGAACTTTCTCGCCTGTTATTGAGAGGCAAATTTAAAAGTATGTTTTTAAGTGATGTATAAACACATGAATAGTTAATGCACCTAAAATGTCTTTTAATTGTTATTTTTACTTATGTTCAACTTTAAAGGTTCATCCTGTTCCCTAAATGATGAAGGTCTAAGAGGTCTCCAGAGCATCATCCTCAGAGAGCTGCAGCACTTAAAACAGATGAAACTGCAGGCCAGAGAATATTATCTACAGACTTTGTCAGGAGCAGAGAGTGTTAGTTTTGACGATACTTCTGATGACGACTTTGGTAGTGACTCGGAAGCTTCTGATAACAGTCTGTAATCATGTGTGCTGCTAACAAAGATCTACACTAGTGTGACAGAGTTCGGCTCCTTCTGGATTGACCAATATGTCACAAGTAAAGTTTGTTTGCTCATAAATCGCAGAGACACCTTACAATTTGTTCTTGTGCTTTCATGTTTCTAAATTGGCAGTGTTTTATTTCATTGATTCTTTTTTTTTAAATAGTTCATATGTTTGTGCCATTTTACTGTGCAAACGGGCTTACTAGGGCTGTGATTACTTGCGTAGGCATGTCATTCATTTTGTTTCTTTTTCACTTATGTTTCCCCATACTATGTATTGTATTTCCAGGTAATAGTATGATTAATTTTACTGTACTTAATAGTTTTAATTATTTTTTACTTCAAATGGAGTACTAGCACTTGTGCTTCTGTTTAGCAGTTAAAAAATGGCTACAACATTACATTAAGCAGCCGCAGTGATCCTGTATTAACATAACCAAGACTTTATTTTGGATGTTCTGCTGTTTTTTTTCTTTGTTTTTTTTTTTTTACATGTGCAGCTCTGACTTATTTCTTAATTCCATAAACACACAGTGTATAGTGGTGGAACACTTTGTTGTCTGTGGTCACTTGAATGCTGTTCAATTTTTGTCAATTTCTTTATTAAAAATAAATGAGTTGCAAATTTTCAGTACATGTCAAAGTGATATCTTACTGCTTTTGTTTAATGACATGCATTTAAACAAGAAATTTCTCAAGCATGATTTTATGAACTAAAAAAACATCTAGCTTAATGGAGACTTTACTAATTAGGATAACCTGAGTGGGCCATCCTTTCCTGTTTCCCAGTGCATAAATCCTATCATTGTCATTTTTTGGTCTATTACAGTCATAAATCAAAGATTCTCCAGCTTTATTTCTGCATGTCAATTAAGAAAGTAAAATGCAACATGATATAAAGTAGAGAAGTTAATACATATATGTTAAGAAATATATCCATCCATCCATCCATCCATTTTCTGCACCCTTGTGCCTCAATGGGGTCGGGTGGTGCCGGTGCCTATCTCCAGCTTAAAGAAGTATTTATATGTATTTTTATATATTTAATATATACTCATCTTTTCATATATACTGCTCAAAAAATAAAGGGAACACTCAAACAACACAATATAACTCCAAGTACATCAAACTGTCCACTTAGGAAGCAACACTGATTGACAATCAACAATGATTTTGTTGTCACCACATTCAACTTTGTACAGCACGAAGTATTCAATGAGAATATTTCATTCAGATCTAGGATGTGTTATTTGAGTGTTCCCTTTATTTTTTTGAGCAGAGTATATTACATAATTACAATAAAGACATATATACAAAGAAATGGATAAAACTGTACATAAGGCCATGTGAAAAAATAAATAGATTTATATCAGACGCGACAGCCTCCATTATACTCGTTCTCATAAAAGCAAGCCGGTACTGTTCTGCTGGATTTTCTTGTGCTGCGGTGCGGTGCAACTCAAATGATAAAGCACACTTCATACCAGGTGTTGATTGTAAAACACCAAGAAGTTATTTTCTGATCCTACACCTAATAAATAAAGAAAACAAATGAAAAAGGGAGAGAAGGTTTGAAATGTTAATATTTTAGAGCAGTTAAAATATTAACAATATTAACAGAGCAGTTAGCCATTATTATCCGTCAGATAATAATGGCTAGGGTTAGGGTTAAGGTTACTGCGTCTGGCGTAGTTGATGAGCGCTGGAGAAGCGATCACTGCGCTAAACGCAGTTGATGAGCGCTAACCCTAACCCCTAACCCTACCCTTATTTTTCGGGTAATAAGGGTAGGGATGTGGTAAAAACCAGATCCCAGTTTTTACTCTGACATATATTGTTCTTATACTGATTGCTAGTGAGCTCCGGAATTGTTCTCTGTTCATAAAGTGGAAAATGTCTACGCACCAAGTGCTCAGGTGCGCATTATGACAGTCTGTATAAGAAACCAGTGAACTGCACTCTGTCAACAAAGTCAGCTGGCTAATACTCTATCTATGAAACACATCAAATATAACAGCTTCACACACGTCTGCAAGTGTGGAGGAAACCAGTCAGTTGTACAATTTAACCTGGCGTCACGCCTTCAAGACAATACAGAGGGGATACTTGACCAACCTCTTAAAAGCGGCCGGCTTGTCAGGCACTGAGAAGGGCAAATATAAAAATTTTTTATAAATCCCATTATGACTGTTTCTGTTACATACGCATATTTGAAATACATTTTAAGGAAGCATTTCAGAGTGTTTCGTTGACCATTAACTTGACCTTATTTCACAACTGACAAATAAGGTTGTCAAACATCAGTTGTGCTCTCTCTGCCCCGAGATAGTCCGGTAAGGTGCAATGTGTTGATACGAGATCGGCGTGTTCCTTTCTTCTTTTACTCGGTCTGCCGTACAATGGCTGGATTCCATTTCAAATTCCCGCCGATCATGAATTTCTACACATAACTATGCGGAGCTGTGATGCTTCTGAAATATTTTGTATGGTTTATAATAAAACATTATGGAAGATCAGGTCTTAAACAAGTTTGTCTTCAAGTTACTTTAGTCTAAAAAGCTTTATTTAGACTGTTTCACGTTGGATCATTTAAGGAAATGTAGCCAGCAACATCCAGTACTTAAAAAAAAGTACTTCTTTGGTATTGACAAATCAGATCTGGAATATATATATATATATATATATATATATATATATATATATATATATATATATATATATATATATATATATATATATATATATATATATATAAAATATAGATATAAAAGATTTGTGTAAATTACAGGTTTAGTTCATATCAGTCAGTTGATCTGGACATTAAAATGTATTTTATTATGCTCTTCATCAGTAACTTTACTTAAAGTTTCTGTGTTAAAAAGTAATTGTACTGCATTTGAAAGCAATTTTATTATAGCATTTCACAAATACAATCTGCATTGACAAAATACATGACATAACTTTTTTTTTCTATTTTAATAGACTGTACTTTGTACATCCACATAAACATTCGAAACACTCAAAAACAAATGTGTACAGTGCCAAGTTTAAAGGATTTAAGACTCTAGGTCAACTTTTACAAACAAAAATGTAAAAAAAATCCTGTTCAAAATCAGAAGCCTCAATACAGGCAAAAAAACTTGTTCATGCAGTGACTCAACCAGCATCACTCAGTCTTTTACAGGACATGATAAAAACGTGTCAATAAACAGCCCAACATAAGCCGAAAATATTACACAAAAACTTTCCAATACAGTAAAACTGCAGTTATTGAAAAATGGAAATTACAACTTTGCAACAAAAAAAGAAAGCAACATCATGGAAGGACTTCTTTGCTGTCTGAAGGAAGTGGCTCTTGGGGGACAGCAACATGTGAGAATCGACTTGCAGGTTCCCAGGTGTCATCCCAGATTTTCCCACTAGAAAACATCAAAAACAATAAAATCAAGTTGTGAATTTTTTGTGCTGTAAAGTTGACCATTTTCTCTTTCTTAAAGAGAGGTTGTGTAGCCAAAGCCTTTTCCCTGCCTAAACCCCCCCACCAATTAACAGCCAGTACTTACATCTTCTTGTGCCCCAAATATACAATATTAGCTTGACTTATCATTAAATGTCCAATGACAAACTGACTGCACAGTCATTTTTTACCACTATACAAACAAGAAAAATCTATCATAGTGCTTTAGTTTCTTAGAAAAGTATGAAATAAAAATTCAAAACACAAAGACATTGACAGTTTCAGATTTAATTTCCCAGCTTTGATGAATTACAAAAGGGACAGTATTAAATAATTTATAGGTCCATAGTGCCTTTTTATAATATAATAAAGTAAGTCACCTTCAGTAACTAACTTGCGTTACTGAAGGTATTGGTATTCTATATTACATAACTTAAGAGACATGTCACTTTGCCATTCACACACTTTAAATTATGGACCCCAGGAAAAGTAGCCATGTTTAAGGCAATGGCTACTGTAGATACAAATAAACCCCTTTGAAAATGGCTCACTGTTTCTTTAAGAAGCACCTGCTCTTCTGACACTCTGCCTTCAGGATGTCATCACATCATCACTCCTCCATTAAGTGGTTTACAGCCATTCCTAGTAGCGTTGGACTGAGAAGCAATCCCTTACATGAGCTCAGCAGAGGGGCTATTCCACCAGGTGTTTGCTAATTGCTGCTGCCACTAGCCTTGAGGGGTTGCATGTGGGATGTATGCTTTGTAGGGCGCTATCTCAGCTACAGACTGAATAGCCAAGGAAAAGCTTTTTGTGGCAAAAGGCCACAAAAAGCTTGATGACATTATAACATGATATACAGTTCCAAAAGTTGATTTTCCATAGTACTTTCCCCTGAAATAGAAAAATAATATTTCTAATAAGTGCAAAAAAACACTTCTCACCAAGCAGAGCAGGGCAACCAATGAATTTTTACTTCCTCTTTGCCCTACAGAGCACATAAAACAAGAGAAATTCATTAATTAAAGCAATCATCAATGTAACATATCCATAAAGTGTTTCTAAAATACTTTAGTGTGGAAGCAGTTTTCACACATTATTGAAGGACGATAAGTGGTGAATCATGGGTTACCTCGAGAAAGACGAAATAACTCCCAAATGTCTTTTAAGATAAAAGACCTAATTACGTTATTTGAAGTTCTATCTCTATGCTTCTATGTTTCTGTGCAAATACTGACTTTTTTGTGTGAATTTGTTTCACTCTGCAAAAACCAGAGATGTTGTGACATATGTGGCATAAGTACTACTGCTTCCTATTGTAATGCCCTTTTTTGTCCTTATAAAAAAATTAAGTCAAAAAGAAAGAAAGAAAAAGAGTCTGGAATGTCAGTAAATATAACCACAAAGTTTATAAGTAAATAACTGTGCTTATTTTTGCAGAACAAAAATAAGCACTTATCACCCCACCACCCATCCATTCATCTCCACACGTGGCAATGTCTCTCAGGGTGTCTTGGCATGTTTGACTGGGGTGTGGATAAACTTTTAGAGGGTACATTAGTAACACTTTTAGTCTTACCGCATTTGTCCTATGCCCAGTGATTGATTCAAACAGGAACACCTTCTGTCTACTACATTTCTGGCAACCTTAATGACAAGAAAAGGAAAAAAAAAAAAAAACTATTATAAAAACAAAATAAGAATTAAAGTCACAGTGTACACTTAACCATGAAAACTAGTGTGGTGACTCTCATATTTTATAATCCTTCTAAACTTTACTCTTCTTTACATGGACTTACACATTTTCTCAAATTAGGTCAGAGGTTGATATTATTAGTAGTTAAATATTATTATTATTTTACTACAGCAATCTATGCTGCTTGCTCAGGACAGACAGGCTACAGCAAGGCTGCAGAGCAATGTTGATTTAAGAGTCTCCACCACACAAAAAAGAAGAATGGCTACATCTGTCACTAGCTGTTTTGACAAAAAGTCTGTAGAGGAGTGTGATAAAAAAAAATAAACAAAGATAGCAACAAAGAAGATCAGCTTTGTCGCTATCTTTGTTAATCTCCATCTCCAGCCCTGTCTTTTCCCTCTAACCACTTGTGTCAAATTTGCAAAGGCTTGGGTTATGCTTTCAGGGCAATTAGTTAAACTTAAAACAAATACTGTGTACTTGTCCAAAGGTTCACAAACAAGGCCAAGACAAGCATTATTATTATTTCAGAATTTGATGTTAGTATAACAGAAATGTACATTAAATGCACAGTGGCACAGTTGATAGAACTGTTGCCTTGCAGCAAGAAGGTTCTGGGTTTGATTCACGGCCCAGGGTCTTTCTGCATGCATGGGTTTTCCACAGGTTCTCCAGTTTCCTCCCATAGTCCAAAAACATGACTGTAAGGTTAATTGGTCTCTATAAATTATCCCTCAGTGTGAGTGTGTGTGTGCGTGGTTGTTTGTCCTGTCTGTTTTCTGTGTTGCCCTGTGACAGACTGGTGACCTGTCCAGGGTGAACCCTGCCTCTCGCTGGAAATAGGCAACAGCAGCCCTACCGACCCCTTGGTGTAAGAAAATGGATGGATGTGAAAAGAAATAGTCACAGGACCAAGGAAAAGAAAACTTACGCTTTCTCTTCTTATTTTCAAATAGGCCAGGCTGACTTAAGGAGATGGCATGGGCAGCAGGTGATTCAGATGATTGTTGATGTATGGGAGAGGCAGCTGCAGAGGTGCTTCTGGCTCTTTTCTTCTTCTGGAAAGCCGGAGAAGAAGGAACAACAGGAGGAGAAACAGGAACCAGATCAAGCACAATCACAGTCTCTTCCTGGTTTTCTGGTATAATTGCTGGATGCTCTTCAGCTATGGTCTCTGTTGGATCATAGACCAGGTTCTCAGCTTTTTCACCAGCCCTCTGCTCTTTGGGTGAAAAAACCTGCTGTTCCATGGAGGTGTGGGGCTGCACTGGTACAGACATGTCTAGGAAAGACATAATTTTACAGAAAACAGAAATAAATATCTATACACACATATCTTGCTTGCTCTTGATATAACGCACTCTAGAAGTACACACACTCTCACACACGTACATGCATTACCTCCGGAAAGGAGAAATTCATAAGCCATCAGCATCTTCTCAAGAAAATTATTTGTAGTAGCAGTGGGCTCCAAATGAGTAATTACATCTGCTACCCACGTGCTTGAAGACTTTTCTTCTTTTGAAAAGAATAAAATAGGCTTATAGCCTAAAGCATGAAGTTTACGCACCTGCAATTGATAAGAACATGTTACAAATTACTTAAACCCACCATCAATATATGACAAGTCGGGAGTGAGAATGTGTTGCTTTTTCAGTCTAAAATTTTATACTTACTGCAATTTGTGCAGAATCAATGATGCGAGAAACGTTTCTGTTTTTTAAAACCGTTTCCCTCCACTGATCATTGAATGTCTGAACCTTTTCTCTTAATTTGTTTTTGGTGGAAAGACTCTGGTGGCAGACAAAACAGGTTTATCTGTTTGCCTGATTGGGAGTTAGGCACTGCGTGCATGGCCTGAATTTGGGGCGTGTCATATTTAAAAAACGATGGACAAACAGACAAACAAACAAACAAACAAAACAGTTGACAAATTAAATGAAGAACAATAGACTAAGGACACAAAGATGACAAACAGATTTGACAGACGTGGCTCTTACAAGTGCCTTTTGTGGGTGCTATGAAGGAGCAGAAATATATTTGTGTGATGATGAGATCAAAGAAGACCCTGTTGACAAAAAAAAAAAAAAAAGAAAAGTTCAGATTTCAGAAGTGATTAATTACAACGTAGACACGTGGAGAGAACTTTGCCTGTAATGACCCAAGTTCGTTTTTAATTCAAGTACATGACCTAGCTGCAATCAGTGTGTTCAGACAGGGGCTCATAAACAAAACTTTAAGATCATGACAGCCTAGGGGCCTGTGTTTTAGCAACCCTCACTTATTTTACAACAAGCATGACTATAGACAATTCTGTGACTCTATCATGGCTAATTAAATGTATTAAGTGCAGGTTCAGGTGAACTCTGGGATCCAAGAGGCTAATGTAGCTAGCTTCCCGCGAATTTTTCCCGCAAAAAAATATTAAACATGTTACAAACGTGTCTAAATGTCTTCAACCATTCGTGGCACAGTCCTACTGCTATTAAGTCCTAAAACTGCAATCAGCAACTTTATAACGTAACATTCTGTAGTACTTTTTTTTGTTTTATAGCACAAAACCATTTCTGACAGATTTAGATTTATACTCACCGGGGTACAATGTCGCATGCGATGACGTCAGCCTCTTCTTCTTCTTCTTCTTCTTCTTGTTTTATTCTTCTTAGATTTATAGACGGGTGGGATCTCTCACTCTTCTTAACATTTTTTTATTAAAATTATTCTTTTCTTTTCATTAATAATTGACTGCAAACAACTTCGGAGGTGGAGGCTGCTATTATAAACTTCAAATAACATACGTATTCGTTTCTTTTTCATTATTATGTACAATGACAATATTACGTTACTTACAATATTACGTTACTCACAATCATCAATTTACGATGACATCAGTGAAACTGGTGTAATTCTACAATGTTACAATATTCGTAATATGTAATATTATTTCTGCTTATTTTTTCGTCCAAAAATAAGCAGAAATGAAGATAAAATCGCGGCTTCAGAGAAGCGGTACAGCGTTCAATGAGAGAACCCTTCTCGTCATTATTTGACGAGAAGGGGTCGCCGATGCGTCAAAATGTGACGCTGAGGGAACCTACCCCAGCGTCAATATATGACGAGTAGGGAGTGAGAATGTGTTGTTCAATCACATGGTATTTCTGTGCTGAATTATTGTCTGTGAAAGAAAGGTGTCAAAACACAAAACATTGTCACATCTACGTCTTAAAGCAAAATTAATGAGACATGTAGGATAACACAAAGGACTATTTGCTCACCACTGTAACAGATAAATGATTTCTTTTCATTACAGGATAAATCTCCCCACCGGAGAAAAACAGAGTCACTTTTCCATATAATCCCACAGTTTTGGCCTTCAGATCCGAGATTATTTGGTTCATTTGGTTCCCAGTTTGTTTCACTTTCATTGAACACCAGTCCAGGCAGAGACCAGTACCATGTTCTGTTAACATGTGTTTGATCATACAGACCAATCCAAGCTTCCTTTATGTCTCCATCTGAGATGTTGATGAGTCTCTTCATGTCCTTCATGTTAGCCACTGTGATCAGGTCAGTGTGATTCTCTCTGCAGTACTGCTGAGCTTCAGTCCAGGTTTTATTCTCATTAATGTAGTGAAACTCATAGAGCTGACAGTCTGTCAGATAATTCTGAGCTATAAACAAAACAAAAACAAAACAGTTTTAAATCACTTTACACCAGTAATGAACAATATTTATTCAGAGCAACTTACCCATCACAGTCAGAAAGAAGACACACCACTGCCTGTTTGCTCTAGTTTGTGTAGAGATAGACACTGCTTCAATCAAATAGAGGAAAAGTCCATATCAAACAATGCATATAATTTCTAGAAATCCCATCCCAATAATAGTAATACATTGCAATGAAAAACTAACTTACATTTAATTTAATCTTTTCTCAAGGAGTCCAAATGATCCAACAGCTTGATGTTTGTTGTAGACCGTCCTCAGGGAAATGCTCAGTGCCTGAACACCGAGCTCTTGTTTTAGCACATCGACTAAATTTGAATATTCAAACTTTCCCCCCAAAAAAAAAACCCTATGCTGATTATTTGCGTCATGGAATCCAAAACAACTGCAATGTCAGGTTCGGTTTCATTACAAATGTTTGATGTGTGTTTTTGTTTTCTTTCTTTTCCAGTTTACATCAGAAACAAATGGCCTGCTGGGTTCTGCAAGATCTGTATATGTTTTGTCATTTGTTTATACTTCAGGTGTTTTATTATTGTTTTTATTATTGCTTCATCTTCATTTGACCCAACTTTGTTTGTTTCAGCTTCATGTTTCAGTTATCTTGATTTAACTCTGTCAAACATTTTTGGAGGAGATTGTTTTATCAAATTATTCTATTCTTTTAGGTTTCGCCACAGCAAAATGAAGGAAAAGTTGTGTCAGATAAAAATGTTGCACATTAATTTTATTTCACTGCTTCGTTGACATGAATGCTATTTCACGGTTTTTAAGCTCAATATGGAGAAATGAGAGTTTCAAGAAAAGCAGCGATTTTGGGTTAACATTGGAATCCATATAGTCCAAATTCAATAAGCCTCAAAGTAACTTTTTTAAATTAGACCAGCTGAGACGTTTTATTTGGACACAACAAAATCAAACATGTGTGATTGTCTGCCATACACAAACCATCCGACGTTAACTTTGCGAAACTAAACACACTGTGACCAACCCTATATGGCAACACTCTTTGAACAACAATGAACACTAAGAACTGAGAATGGCAAAAAAAAAAAAAAAAAAAAATGTCTGAACATAAATAAGCAAAAGGAAAAAAAAATCAAAACACAAAAGAAAACCAAAACCCAAGAATCCTGAAATGAGAATGTTACAAAAACTGGATGTCTTACAACACTAAATAAATAAAAAATGATTATTTATATTATAAAGACACAAGAATGTAAAGGAGAACTGAACACTTCTATCAGTTGAACTACAATGAAAATATGACAAGTGGTAAAACAATATTTAAAGAATTTACAGATTAAAGAATTCTTTGCTCCACAGTTACTGCCTTTATATCGAACCATAAACTGAAGATTAAAAAGAACCAACAAACATTTGTAGATTTAAGTATATTATTGCCAAAAAGGAGTAATGGCCGACTTGTGAAAAATAAAAAATAAATACATACCAAAAATAAGGAGCTGCTCGTCTTTTTAGTTATCCAAATCAGTTTCTCACAGAAAAACAACATCAGCATTACTTTGAAATCTCCATGCTGAAAGAGATTTATTTTTAATTTAATTTGTAATATACCCTAAAGAACTCAAACCACCATAGTTTCTTTATGCACAATTTACAAGTGTGTGTGCTTCTCTTCATCTCAGAGCCTCACCCCATTGAGCGAAGCACGTACTGATATTTACGTTTGGCAAAGCGGCCCTGATATGGAGCATTTTATGTAGCTGCTAAGTGGAAACTACCTTTGATATGAGTGTACTATACATAAACAGGGAGTAACAGGATACACACCATGACTGGGTAAAGACAGGAACTGGTTTGTGGCAAATTTCAATCAATATGTGGTTAACAGAGCAGAAAAAAAAAAAATTAAGACACATAACAGACAAAATTAAACCTCTTATGATCAAATGTTTTGACCCAGTGATATGGTCTTCCCGTCTCCATGGCACCAGACATGTCACAGTCGTCCATCGATTCACCTTTGGCCCAGTTCTTATAGCTCACCACTTCATCACTGACCCAGAACCAGAAATCCAGAGTGCAGGTGAAGCGCAAACCCAACCAGACAAAAGGAGTCGATGCGTTCTTGACTTTCTCCTGGATCCATCTCTGATCGTCCATGTTGGTGATGGTGACAAGGTCATGGTGGTGATCTCTGCAGTAGTATAAGGCGTCCTCCCACGTTTTATTTTTGTTGACCAGAATCACTTTGTCTGGGAATGAAACAGATGATGCATCAAACCTAAATCTCGGATCCAGCTGGGCTTTGAAAAACAGCAACGCCCAGAACATTCATGCTAATGCAAAGCGAACCTTAGCATGTCAATGACCGCCAAGTTCATTGACTGAATTATTTACAACATAATATGTAATATTCCAGTTCATATTTCAAGCAAGTAGATTATGTTGTCTTATAATCACAGATGTTGAAGAAAGACTCACCATCATAACAGATGAAGGGTTTTGTAACAGAACAGTCCACATTCTTCCATCTGCCTTCACCTCTGAGTTCAACCAGGGCGCATTGACCGCTGTTGTATCGCTCATCATCAAACTGTAGATTCCAGTGTCTGAAAGAGAAACTGCTTCCATCCGACCACCTCCAGGTGTCTCTGAACAGACCCATGAACACATATTGTAGTCCGTTTGGCAGGTTGCCTGTCAACTTCAGAACGTTCCTCAGCCGTTCATCCGTCACCTGGTCCAGTCCACTGACCAGGTCCGTGTGCTCCTTCCTGCAGTAACTCTGAGCTGCCAGCCAGGTCTCCTCTTGCTTTATCAGATAGAATTGATCTGAAGTTTTGCTTTCTGTGGAGAGACATTAAGAGCAGGATATGTTCAAAGTCAGTTTCAGAACCTCAAGAAAAAAAATGTTAAAGTCTAAGCTTTGTGAAAGTGGCCAGTTTGCTCTACATCAGCCAGAGCTACAGAGATAGCTCAGGATAACGTGAGCTTTAGTCTGAAGTTTTAAGCCGAATTTTGAAAGTTGACAGGGTTTCTTACTCAGACGAAAACTGGGAGCTCCTCCTTAACGAGGAGGTCTAAAATTAGAGACATAAACCTCATTGATGTCTATCACAAATCTTGCTCCACCTGCAACTCTGCTTCCCGGTCTGGACTCTCAGCATTTTGGAGAAGTAATTAATTGAGCAAAATTTTAACAAAAAAATTTTAAAAACCAGAGCGCCATTCATCCCATCCAAAGTGGAATGAATGGCGCCTCTCAGGATCGGATCAGGTTTCTTCAGAAATGTTGACCAATAAACAAAGTGGCTCAGTTTGTTTTCTGGACCCGACCTGCACAGCCAGTGGTGGAATGAAGGCCTGGTGCTAATCTAACAGGTCAGATCAGAGAAAATGACAGAATCTGGCTCTGTTTTAATGAACTTACACACTAGTTGTAGTTACTGTTGATCATCTTAAGCAAGGTGTCGTTACCACCAGCAACAATAAGACTTTTACTGGGATCCTTAGTTACCAGTTTTAAAAAAGATCTTGTATCGTCTCCTCTGGCTGCAGGCAAACATTTCATTTGGGTTCAAACTGGGCTTTGAAGCCCACAGTTACCACAGTGGCAAAAAGCAAGGCAAATTAATGACATAAACAATCTTACCGTTATAACAGAGAAAGTACTTCTTTCCATTGCAAGAGATGTCGCCTCACTTTTGACTTTCTAAAATAAACCCACAGTTTTCAGTACCATAATCATTTGGCTCATTGCTGTTCCACTCTGTTTCATTCGCATCAAACTCCACTCCAGGCAGAGACCAGTGCCATTTCCTGGTACCATCTGTTTGATCATACAGACCAATCCAAGCTTCTGTCATTGTTCCTGGTGATTTGCTGATGAGTCTCTTCATGTCCTTCATGTTAGTCACTGTGATCAGGTCAGTGTGTTTCTCTCTGCAGTACTGCTGAGCTTCAGTCCAGGTTTTATTCTCATTAATGTAGTGAAACTCATAGAGCTGACAGCCAATCAGATAATTCTGAGCTGAAAACAAAACAAAAACAAACTTTTTAAAAATCACATTACATCACAAGCTTCATGTCAACCAGAATAAAATATTTATTGTGTTGGCATCCAATGATTCAATAAGGGCAAATTAAATTACAATGATTTTAGATCAAATCTAAATCATAAAATGTCTCACCCATTACTGTAAGAAGAAACAGTTTCCACTGCATATTTGCATTATCTGTCTGTTTTGCTTATTGATGAACACTAGCGAGGGAAAAAATAAGCCAACATCAAACCCAACAGGTAATTTTCAGAAATCCCTTACTAATAAAATATCTACTAACATTGTTATTAAAGAGAAACTTACATCTGGTTTTCTCCTTTTACACAGAGTCAAAATGATCCGACAGCTTGATGTTTGGTAGCAGAGCGTCCTCAGGGAAATGCTCAGTGCTTGATGTTGAATCTTGTTTTAGCACCGAGACTCTATTTGAATATTCAAACCTTAAAAGAAGAACCTTATATGCTAATGTTTACATCCTGGAAAACAAAACAAATGCAACGCTATAGGTAGGTATCGCTCAGGTTATTTCCTAATTCAAGTTTTCCACAGGTTTTACAGTATCAGGTCAGGTTGTGTCCCATCACAAATGCTCTTTGATCAGGATCACTTTATCTTTAGATATTTTTAGGTAGATACAGTACCTAAAGTACTTGACTAACCCATTGGATTTAGTCTGCTAATAAAATCACAACAGATACAGGTTGCTAGTGTTTTATCTTGCACTGCAAATCCACTAAGAATTGAAAAGCATTTTTGGTCCAGTGTCCAGTGGAGACTTTTCACCATACTTTAAATAAGACAAAACAAAATTACAAGTAACTTTTTAGCCCAACAAATGAGCTCAGTCAATAATTCCTTAATGTTGATGAAAAGGTGCTACATAAGTTAAATAATTTGCCAGTGGAACAGATTATAATACTGGGAAAATTTGTTGATTCGTAAATTAAATCAGTAATTGCCGTGGAGTCACTCGGAGTGAGTTAAAACTATTTCCCAGTAATTTACTTTAACCATTCAGCTGATGAACAGCAAATGACCACACCTATTTGCAGCTCATTCCTACTTCATTTCTATGCCACCACTCTGTTTTCCACAGTGAAACTGGGGCACTATGTTTACAAGTGCGTCAGAAAATGTAAATAAGTCCACTCAAATTGGACAGGAGTCCATTGAAGCAGTAAAGTGTGCACAAAACAAATGAAAAACCACCTACATTAATGATAACAATAAATGACTAACAGCGTAAACTTGGTTGGTCAGAGGGTAAGAGAAGTTCTGCAAGAGTGACTTTTTACCAATGTTAAAACCCAAAGCCGTCTGGCCGTCCTCTCTACTATTTCCTGACATAAATTGAAAACTGGACCCACTCCTGCTATGATGAAAACAAGCGTGTTACAGAAAAATGCGCATGACTTTTGCTAACAGTCACCAAACAGGGTCATGATTTTCACAGTAAACCTGCACAGCTAATTGTTTAGTGTATGTTTTACACTCAAAGTGCAAAGTTTACACCAAACTCTGATCATTTGGGTCAATATGATATACAAAAGGACGGTTATTTCCAGAACTTGGAGCTGCAATTACACCTTACTATCAGTCATTTAGAAAACAAATGGAAAAAAACATTAAGCCTGTGGATGAAAACCCCAGTAAAAGCTCTGACTGAGACTTAAACCTTAGCACAGATAAAATTCAGCTCCTCTGTAGCATTTTTATCAAACCATCGATGTTGTCCTCTGACGTCCATACAGCCAGATATGTTGCAGTCGTCCGTCGCTCCATGTGAGACGTTCCAGGCCGTCGTCCCGGGACAGACCCAGAACCAGAAATGCAGAGTACAGTTAAAGCGCAGACCCAGCCAGACGTAATCAGTCGACGCGTTCTTGACTTTCTCCTGGATCCATCTCTGCTCATCCATGTTGCTGATGGTGACCAGGTCGTGGTGATGAGTTCTGCAGTGGTTTAAGGCTTTTGACCAGTTCATATTTTCTCTGATCAGGGTCACTTTATCTGTTTCGTGACACAAACATGAGATGACTGCTTTAATATCTGTACGCACACAAGGTCAGCAAATTTCCAAGTTGACGTGAATGTCAAGGTAATCTATTTGCCAAATCATGAAAAGGAAAAAAAACGCTTTGAATTTTTACAAACCTTTTGATGTTGAATGCAAAGTCACTTCAAGACAACATTACATTAAGCCTCATATATGAGCAACATGAAAAATAATCAGGTTAATACAGAGGTCGCTTTCACCGAGTATTTTCCATATTTGACGGGTTGTTTTTCTGTTTTTAAACGACGGGAACATTTGAAGACCGTCGGTCATTTTCGTGCTATAATTCACACCCTCGACTGGCGCACATGCTCAGACGTCACAGACTTTACGCAAAGAGTTCCTCGCAGAGGCTACTAAAATCAATCAATAAGAAAATCCTTTCTGAAAATCATGTCATTGACTATAGATTTCTCTGCAGACGGGGGCCAGGAGGAATTTGTGAGTGTTCAGACCGCAGCGGGTGAAGTGACCGTAATTTAAGTGGAGTCTTTAATTTCATTTGTTATAAGTTATTGGTGCCATGATGATTTTTGTCACTACGGTGACTGGATGTGGTTTCAGTTTGACTCTGTGAATATTGACTAAACCGCATAAAAATGCAGCTAAACAGCGTAATGTTAACGTGATTGTAATTTGACGGGTAAGTTTGTACTGTCGGTCAAGGTAACGGAGAACAAAAAAGCCTAGCCGCGCAACCTCTGGAAAGCAAATCTCACCATCATAACAGATGAAGGGTTTTCTTTCAGTGCAGTTCTCATTACTCCATCTGCCTCCATCATCAAACACAATCATGGCACATTGACCACTGTTGAATATCTGATTATTAAACTGTGGATTCCAGTGTCTGAAAGAGAAACTGCTTCCATCTGACCACCTCCAGGTGTCTCTGAACAGACCGATAAAGACGTACTGATTTTCTCCTGCAGAGCTGCAGACATTTTTGAGTTGCTGGTCCTGCAGCTGCTTCGTTCCACTGATCAGGTCTGTGTGTTTCTCTCTGCAGTAACTCTGAGCTTCCAGCCAGGTCTTCTGTTCTCGAATCAGGTGAAATGTCTTCAATTCATTCGTTTCTATGCAGTGAAAAGAAAAAAACCAAGGCAAACCAGACATTTCTACACAGGAGAGTGAAAATATTGGTAAATATAAACAAACAATTCAGTGTTAATTAGTTTTCCATTCCTACCACAGTTTTAGCTCAGTTCATTCTACTTTCACCAATAATAATAAATGAACACCAAAGTAAATGTTTTCTCACCGCTATAGCACAGAAACATGTTCGGGTCGTTGCAGTTCAAATCTCCCCACTTGAGGTTTTTCCACACAAACGCACAGTTTTCAACCCCTCCAGTGTCGTTTGGTTCGCTTGTTGAGGGGTTCCAGTTTGTCTCACTTTCATTGAACTCCGCTTCAGATTGAGACCAGTACCATGTTCTGGTACCGTGTGTTTGATCATACAGACCAATCCAAGCTTCCCTCTGATATCCATCTGAGATGTTGATGAGTCTCTTCATGTCCGTCATGTTAGTCACTGTGATCAGGTCAGTGTGTTTCTCTTTGCAGTACTGCTGAGCTTCAGTCCAGGTTTTATTCTCATTAATGTAGTGAAACTCATAGAGCTGACAGTCAATGAAGCAACACTGAGCTGAAATTGAAAGAAAACACAAATTCAGCTAATAAGACGGTATAGTTTCAGTTTTGATTTTACTGGAATCAAAATCTGTTTATAATTGCCTTGTGAAGTATTTTATCAATGCAAATTAACATCTAATTAAAAGCCGTTGCTGTTATGTGGTAACTCACCCATCAAAACAAACAGAAGCAAATGCCACCGCATGGCTCCTCTGTCACGATGAGTTTCGACTGCTTTGGTTCAGGGATCGGGAAGGTTGGTCTCTATTGGACAAATTCATGTTTTTAGAAAAGTTGTGTACAGGAAGTAAATAAACTACAGGGTTTTACTTATTCCTAATTTCTTCACTTATTTCTTCAGAAAGTGCAAATAGTCATAGACACGTCACAGTTATTAGTCTTTCAATCTCAGGATTAATACCTGTCACAGAGTCCCAGGTGTGAAAGACCGAAAGCCACACCCAGAACCATATTTGCTCTGGCAGATGGATTTATAATGTGTGTTGTGTTTCAAATGTTTGTCCCACTTGGACAAATTCAAACATTTAGATAGTTTGTCCACTTGCAACAAATCCATCCATCAGGTTCTTTGACAATCAGAGTTTTACACATGCTTAATTTTTTCAATGCATGTTCTTACTACAGGAAACTGCAACATTTACATACAAATTACACATTCTCAACTATAATAAGGAATCATGTTAAATCTATTTTAAATGATTCTCTTTGAAAACAGAAAAAAAAAAAAAAAACTATAAATACACATCCTGTTTCTGATAAATGCATTGTTTATCATATTTCCTTCTTCGACAGAGATGAAACTTACGTTTTCGCCCTGCTTGCTGCAACGGTCGACTGTCCTCTTGTTCTGCTGAAGAGAGTACTCTGCAAAATGCTCAGTTGCTTTTGATGGCTCAAGAGCGGCTTTTGAATATTTCCTTATGAAAACAACACACCAAGCAGGTGTGCTGTTTATTTGCATGAGGGCTAAATTTGTGCAGCAGGTTCTGTGGAAGAGCAGCTCGCCAGACGCGTTTCAAAGTAGGAAATTAAAGTGAAACCTCAAAAATACCTGCAAGCAACTCCTTTGTGGAATTTAAAAAATATATATAATAACTATTATTTTAAATAATAATTTAAATAATTATCTATTTTAATAATTATGTTAATAATAATAAAAATAATATTATAAATGAAATTAAACATGAAACCCCCTATTTAATTTCTATGAAAAATGAAATAATATTGTGGAGGGCCCCCTGTTGGTCAGGACTGGAATTTCAATAGAGAAAATAACTAAACATTTACTTTGCAAATAAATGAAGTAAATATACCTCTCAAAAAAAATAAAGGGAACACTCAAACAACACAATATAACTCCAAGTACATCAAACTTCTGTGAAATCAAACTGTCCACTTAGGAAGCAACACTGATTGACAATCAACAATGATTTTGTTTTCAGCACATTCAACTTTGTACAGGACAAAGTATTCAATGAGAATATTTCATTCATTCACATCTAGGATGTGTTATTGGAGTGTTCCCTTTATTTTTTTGAGCTGTGTATTTCTTAAAAAAAAGAAAGAAAGAAAGGCTCAAAATGCAGTTGCACATTTTTTTTATTTTTTTGACATATTGCTGTTTTCTTTTTGCTTGTTTGTTTTTTATGCTTTAGTATAAAGAAGCACCTGTTTGTAGCAGCTGCTGGCCAACCCGGCTCTAAGACTGACTGCGTCTATTATGTTTCACATTTCATGCTGTGAGGAAGTTTCCTGAGAACAGCTGAGATACAATGAACATAATGTCTGTTTCTCGCATTTGCATCATGTTTCCTGGTGTTAACAGATACCTCGGTTAGGGGTATGTTTAACCCGTTTCCTAGGTGCAGAATGTAAAACACAGATGGCAGCGTTTGACCTGTAAAACACTGACGCTGACCCGGCACTGTTACGTTTTTTTAAGTCAGGCAATAAACACTCCTTGAGTTTTAAATTGTCATTTTATAAAATATAAAACAAGTTATTGTTCACAAACAAGGTAATAAGTAGATAATTACAGTCTCCTTTATTTAATAAATAGATTGCTATGTACTTCCTAGTAATCTAGGAAGTACATAGCAATCTATTTATTAAATAAAGGAGACTGTAATCTACTTCCTAGATTACTTCCTAGTAATCTAGAAAGTACATAGATTGCTAGGAAGTACATAGCAATCTATGTACTTCCTCATTTAGCACAGAATGTTGTGCTAAATGAGGAGCTGTTACTGAGTGACAGAACAAATAACTCTCAAATACCAATCAAAATCATTTCCAGTTGTTATTTTACGTCTTAAAGTTCATCTGGAAAAGGATGGGAAATGAGAACCACCTCTGTGTTGTTAAAGAAAAATGTAAAATGAATGAAAGGTAAGGTCGGCTTTAGGATGCTGAACAGGTGAAATTAAATTCCTCATTAACATTCATTTTAAACCACTGATGATCTCCTCTCGTCTCCATGGCTCCAGACATGTCACAGTGGTCCATCTTTTCACCTTTGACCCAGTTTTTAGCTCACCACCTCGTCACTGACCCAGAACCAGAAATCCAGAGTGCAGGTGTAGCGCAGACCCATCCAGACAAAAGGAGTCGATGCGTTCTTGACTTTCTCCTGGATCCATCTCTGATCGTCCATGTTGGTGATGGTGACCAGGTCATGATGGTGACCTCTGCAGTAGTACAAGGCGTCCTCCCAGTTCATCTTCTCTTTGAGCAGGGTCACTTCATCTGAATTAATAAAAAAATTATATCCATACATATTTGAAAACAATATCTCCAAATTTCAGTTATGATCACATGTCTATGTTGGTGTAAAGTCAAATGAATATGTATCTGTCTTATCTCTTATGTAGTGGAACATTATATGAAAAGCCATAATGTTCCGCTCTTGAAAATAAATCTGTCAGGCTAATCCTTGGCACTTAGACAATAATTCTGATTGCTTTGTTGCTGGACAGGACATATTATGGATATCTTGAAATAGCTGTGGGAAAATTATTCATATTTTTGTGACAAATGTTTAGTGATTTTTTTATTTTTGGAAAATACAATTTATTTAGTCATTTTTCATGTCATAGGGTGTGTCAAGTGATCGTTGTAGCGGTTTTCTCCAGTCCAGAAAGAATTTTTCCCACGCGAGACAAATAAAGATACTAAACTTTTTCATTCAGTAGTCAGAAAAAAAAATGTACAGGACAAAAACTTTCTTTATTTAATATTTTAGAAAAATGGACACAGCCAAAAAATATACTTGTACAACTATGGGTGTTGTTATCCAGTTAGAAAGAAACAGGAGAAACACATAAAGCCATTAACTGCTGAATTAACTCTATGACATTTTCTGTTGTTTGAATAAGAATATTTGTTCCCTTAGCAGAGCTTTCACATCAATAAAAAGTGCGTATTACATATGAAACACAACCCCGGACCAAACTTGTAATATGAATATTTATACATTGCTACAGCAACATAAAGTATGTGCTCAATCAATAACAGTTCACATAAAAAAATTTTGACAATCAAAAACAAAAGTTTGATTTTGCCAAACCGTTTTACTCCAGGAGTCATCAAGTCACATTATGTGGCATTTAAAGATAATGTAAGGAAAATTTCCTCAAAATACAATATATTTAAGTTTTTATAATAATAATAGCTTTCCTATCTCTTAAGTAACACTTGCTACAGTTGTAACCCAGTCCATTATAAATGTATTTTGTATTGAGTTAAGTTCAAGGAAGGAATAATAATTTTGAATATATTAAACATGTTTGCTTAAATATGTTAAAATTGTTATAAGTAAGTGTTAACAAAAACTGTACTTACAGGTACTTGAAGTAATATGGTATAATAAGTTAAAATAAAAATGTACTTAAAACCATTTTACAGAAAAGTAATCTTCACCATATTTTATTTTGAAGGGCTGATGTTTGTAAGAGGAAGTAGGGAAGAGCAAAGCAGCTTTACTGGTCCGTGATTGGCTGAGGGTCAGTAAAGGTTCAGAGAGTAGAGCGGAGAGACAGGATGTCACGCGCAGAAAATAGGAACGAGAAAGGAAAGCGATCAACCGCGCTCAAAGAACTTTGCGGAGTTATTAAAAAACGAGTGTTTTAGCAGATATTTAGGCTTTCAACTCGACAGTCTGTTATTAGATATCGGCACTACACTCTTGTTTACAGCCACTGTGATAATTTTAGACCTGAATTCAGTGTACAGTAGGTGTAAAGTCATACGTAATGCTCGCTAACGTATTAGCATTCATTAGCACAGTGAAATGGACATCGAGTACCGTGAGCTAACTCGGCTAACAGAAGACTTCAGTGAGGTTTCCCTCGTGGGAGCTTCCCAGAGTCGAGCCTAGAGCACAGAGATGAGCTTACACTTAGTTTTGTGACTGTACTGGAGGGCTGTGTCTGCGTTGGGCTTTCCTGCTGTTTCCTGAATACTGTGGACCGAGGGACTGGTGAAGGAGCTGAAGACATCTTGCCAACTGGGAGTAAAGACAGGTGAAATTCCAAGAAGGTGCAAGATTTTCCCTTGGACTAAGGTACCAAAATTCACGCTTCATTAACACATCAGGCCTTCAACAGGTTTTTTGGGGGGGCTTAGGTGGACATTGAAGTGTGGGCCCACATTAAATAACAGGTTTTGTGAAACATAGAGACGCAAGTTTTTTGGTTTAACAAAACCTGTTATTTTCAGCATTTTTGTTAGTTTATTCAAAAAAATAACATGTTGGACATGTTTAATATATGTTCAAAATTTCAAATCTTATGCAGGTGTGTGTTTGATTTCTTATAGAATAATATTTGGAGTTTATTATTCTTGCTCAAAGCTATATTATTGTGTGAAAAGCATGAAACTTATAATACGTTTAAACCCGAGAGTGTATTAGTTGTCATTTGTAAGTTAAAGGGTTTAACTTACAAACCTACTTTACCTACTTTAGAGAGGTTTAACTGGGCTACACAGTATTGGCTCAAGACCAGAAGGCAGGAATATCTTTCAGGTTTATCTCAAGAGGTCCAAGATAATCAGAGCTTCCTTAAAATCGGGACAAAAATTGTCAGCAAAATCTTGCATGGAATAGGCATTGATTAATTTCATTCATGACTCAACCAGGAGTTCTTTGATACTCCTTTTCGAGCTTCTTAGGATGTGTTTGTTTTTTTTTACATTTTAAGTCTAGAATGTGTGGCTAACAGGATCCTATAAAACACTTGTGTATTTTTGAGTTTGATTCTCATCTCTACCCGTTTAAGAACTAAGAAACTCAACTATCTAATCTAAATTAAGATCCACAAGAAAATAAATTCACTACATCAAGTTAATACATGTCTATACATCAGTATTGTAGTACTTCACACCGGTCTTGGTCTCGAAACCATTTTTTTGATGGTTTCGTACTGAACCGCATTTGGTCTCGTTCTTGATCCTGTCGCGGGATTTTATTTGAAGAGCAGGTAAGACCGCAACTGTGCAAATACCATTAAACTTACAGCATACTGTCCAGTTTATTTGTGTACATGTTTGTTTTCACTGGATGCAAAATGCACCGGTTAAAACCCAAGCAATAACGTGACTTCGGTGGTTTTCTTTGAGCGGAAGAAGATGTCCGTCTAATCATCAGTAATAGAATTGCGCTTCATAAATCATAAGAAATCTGATGGCGACAGCTAATTCAGGAGCACTTCGCTTTCGCAGACGGTGGGAAGGAAGTATTTTTTCGTCAATTAGAAAAGAAGCTCAAAGAAAGGTAAGCTCCGTTGACGTGATGTAAGCAAAGGTAGGTGTACAGAGACACATAAGCATTTGTGATGGGGGAAAAAAAGTTACTCACTGCGTTGAATTATTATGCCGAAGTGTTGACTAATGTGTAGCACATAAGGGACAACACTGTGTTCAAAAGTATAGCTTTTGAACACAGTGTTCAAGTAAAGTATAGCTTTTTGCTGCCTGTTCTCTCCCTCTAAGGGAGAGAACAGTCATGGCTGACCATGAACCATGGTGAAGGCGCTCACCATGAACGGTCATGGTGAGCGCCTTGTACTTGGTTACTTCTTGCTTGTTGCTCTTTGGTCAGCGTTCATAGTTGAGCGTTGTTTACCATCAGGGCATTGCCTCAATTACTATGTTTAATGGTGCAATGGTGCAGACAGTGGTGATTTCTGACATGAATGTTATGGGCCAATGCCCAGGGCATTATCTTTTTAGTAGCGGTGTGCCGATCGGTCGGCCACCGATCATAATCGGCCGATTTCCATGAAACAGTGTATGATCGGTGATCGCCGATCACGGTCTCTTATTACCGATCACTAAAACCGATCACCTGTATCTCACTAAGCAACCTGCATGTGTAACTTATCTCCTGCTTACACAGCAACAAAACCTAAATGATGCCATGAGGAACATTAATGCTCTGAGAGAGGATTTGTCGGGCAATTTATCAGGCAATGCTAAACCTCAGATATCAATATCGGAATTGAAAAAAGTGGATAGGTGCATCGCTAGTTTTACTGGCAGTAGAACGTGAGGACGTTCTGTTGGTTTCCTCGTATCAACACGGTGGGGCAGTGAAGGCCACACGTCAGAGTGTCCAGCCAGGCCATATACAAAGCGCTGGGGCAATCGCTCTGAGGAACTGGAAGGCTCCTGCAATTAAGATACACAAATAAATATGTCAATAAATATTCCATCAGTTAGCTGCAAATGTTTCTTCATGCAAACATTTTCAGGTGTTTATAATCTGCACTCACACTAGAACAAGAGCCGTCTGTTGGGAATTCTTCCGAATGATTTCATTCAGCCTCACCTTTCTCTCAGACTGTAAAAGGTAAACAAAACGTTAGATATTTTTTTATTGTACTACAAAATAGTTTTTCCTCAAATATTTGCTAAAAATACCCACCTTCAGCTTAAAGGCCTCAAATTGTTTGTCAGACATCTTCCAGGGAGTGCTTTGTCTCAGCTCCTGTACAGAGATGCCTTCCTGCTGCTCATCGTGCAGCCTGAAGGGGGCGACATTGTCCACAAATCTGCTCAAGCTGAAACGAGAAAGCAGAGGTCAATTTTCCTGTGAAGAACAAACATACTGCCTGAATATTAACACATACAGATGGAAACCTGTGAAAGTGAGTGAGTCTTATTGGAAACACCATGATGATGGAATCTGAGACAAATGGACTTTCTGGACATTTTAAACCAATAGTTAAAGTACCAATTCTGTGGATTATTTATTAGAAGTACATTATTCATAAACATTAAAAAAAAAAGACATGAAATTTTTCTTACCTTTTTGGATGAGGGTGTTTCTCAATGTCTGTCATGACTATAACATCACTAACGTCCAAACGAAACCTCTTCAGCAGAACAATCATCCTAAAATATATATGATAATGTCATATTCACTGCATTAGACAGCACTCCAATCCACTCTAATCAATGAAACCGTGAATAGAAGTGCTCAAACATCTTGATTTCAACAAAGAGATGAATAGCAAAACATCTCTTTTCTCTTCTGAATCTAAATCTTGGAAAACCTACTGGTCACGACCCTCCTCCATGTTTTCTTCGTCGCCCACAATGAAAACCCGGACCTTGCATCGGTGCCAGCGTTTCCTCCTGGTGATCAGGTAGGGCACCAGTAGAGTCAGACC
This sequence comes from Poeciliopsis gracilis, assembly GCA_911649635.1. Classification (NCBI taxonomy): domain Eukaryota; kingdom Metazoa; phylum Chordata; class Actinopteri; order Cyprinodontiformes; family Poeciliidae; genus Poeciliopsis; species Poeciliopsis gracilis. Next base: position 145,182 of record CAJVRI010000724.1, read on the forward strand.
TTAAAACAAAGTGATTATAAATGTTTGTACCACTGATCTGAACATAAGTGTCGGGAACTCTTAAAATCTATTTTTAAGATAAAAGGATTAGCACAGTAGTAGACTGTTACTAAATCTAAGTATTTGGCCAAAAAAACTCACATTTTTGCAAGTAAACTTATGTTTAAGGCATGTCTCACAGCTTCTCTTACAGGCAGATGTTCATACAGTCAGTATTTTTTATTCCAAATTACGTTCGGTTCCTTTATCATCTACAAAGATTTCTATCTCACAAGAATCTGAAAACTCATTAGATATTAAGAATAATTTCTTTTAAAAGATCGTTATTTTAATTTTCAATTACAGAAATTAAATGCATGTTAATTTTTTTAAACAGCTAAAGAGTCTTGGTTCAACTGTAAGAAGGCTTGAAAAGCACTCACCCAGCATCTCTATGCCTTTTAGTGGATATGTCTTTCTGAAATGTTGTGATGTGACACTTCCAAAAAGTTCAGTTTTTGTCCTATCAGTGCACAGAATATTTCCCCAAAAAATCTTCAATATGCATTTTTTGGCAAATGTAAGTCAGACTTTCTAGATCTTTTTGGCCAGGAGATGTTTTTGCCGTTGTAAGGCCCCCATTGCTAGTATTCTTTTTATCCTGGTCACGCCTGGAAAGGTTTACAGCCGTTTCATGTTCTTCTTTTATCTATAAATATCTAAGACCAAATCCGACATTCGCTCGTATTATTCACCTCCATCGTCTGCTATCCAGTAGACATCGATGGTTTTCTTTCCCTGGTTGTTTTGAAACACGGTCTGTATCTGACCGCTGCTGCCTTCGTCAGTCATGTCATCAGCTGCAAGACGAGGAGAAACGTGAGATGAAAGAAACAATCCCACGTGTACCAACACGTTTTTCATTAATGGCTTATCATGTCAGCAAACTTATTCACGTACGATTTTCGTTTTGAGTGCATTCGTAATGGAAAGGCAGCTACTGAAAATGGCAAAACCTGCGTTGCATCAGAATCACGTGATTCACTTAACTTAATGTTAAAGTCAGATAAAAATCCTTGCAATTCATGTTTATGTGAACAGATATAATGGTTGTGTTATTTGTTTACTGCAAACGCCTGAAAAACTGACCTTTGCCAATAATGCAAACACGCAAAATGAGTTGCAACTTTGAGAAGAGAAGTTAAGAGTCAGGAAGGCATGTTGAGTTTTAACACCTAAGAAATATTGAAACAGTATATAAGAGTCAATATTTACAGTACCTAGATGCGGTATGTGTTTATACAAAAGGACACTTAATCATTTGTGTTGCTGCATCAGTCAGTAACTTTTAGTTCAAGTGAAAGTGGAACAGAAAAACATGCTGTGGCAACAACAGCTATGATTTCTTTACTGTAAACGGTAGTGCTGTGAAAATTGTATATATTTATCAGACATTTGTTCAAATTATTTATTCTGAATGGCTTTAACTATGTTTCTGAGGACACCTCACTGAAGGGAGCAGTCAACATAAATGTTTTGAGTGTTCCTGTGCCCTTAACACAAAAGACTGTGTGAAACTGTACAATTTATTCTTGTTTTATTGTACATGAACATGTGTTCCAGAAGATATGCTGTGTAATTCTGAGTCACGTTGCAGCTGTGTGACCTATTTCTATTTCTTACAGCTTTGACGTGTATGCATCTAGGAAATGTCCCGAAACAAATAAAAAGAGGATTTGTTGGGATGTTTTCAGAACCGTAGGAGATTATAACTTAAACATATCTCTGTCCGTTCTCCTCGCGAATAAAAAGAATCTAACTCTCTTGTCTGTATCTGATGTTCTAGGTGTTTAAACCTGACAAAAAGAGAGGTGGAAGATGTTCTCTGAAAACAATGACTGTAATCACATGGCATTCTCAGTATCTTCACAATTGTTTCTTGCGTTACTTTGAACTTCGTTTCATTTTTCCACCATGTTCATTCTAGTAGAAAAGTTCATAACAAAACTTTATATTTTCGCGAACGTGTCACTTACCCGTTTCTTCTTCGTTGGATTGGTGGTCGGGATTGTCCACATTTTCATCGGCTTCAAAGCCCTGGTTGACTGTGGGGTTCAAACCACCTGGTCAGATCCATCTTAGTTTAATTAACACTTTATGTGGTAAAGTCAAAAAATAAAATATTGAGTAAAAAAGAAAAAAAACCTTCAAATTCTAAATCATCAGAGATATCCAGTCCATCCATCATCCTCAAGATGCACAAACCATAGTTGGAGTCAAACGCGTCACTAGAACAAAAAACAAACACTAAATCAAATACCGCAGTCTGTTTTTAGCATTCATATCGCAGATGCTGATAGTTCAGAAATTACATATTTTGAGCCAGTTGAAAAAAAAATCCTCAATCTTACTAAATGGTGCTGATGTAATCCTCGATGCTTTCCGGAGCGCTGTCCTTCCAGTTCGTCTTGAAGCCCAGAACCAGAGTGTTGGGTTTCAGTTTGCCAAGACCGGACGCCTTGAAAAGATTGAAGCTAAACAGTTAATATGATGAGATTTTGATTAAGTATTGTTAAAGCACTTCATTTATGGAATATTTATTTCAATGTTTGTCATTGTTAACCTTTTTAAACTGTTTATTTGTGGAAATTTGCCACACTCATTGCAACACACGCTCTAAAATAAACCGAGATTTGTAGGTTTTCCACCCCTTCCAGAGTCCTATTATGTTTGAATTAGTAGTTACTGCAATGTTTACTTTGGTATTTTCGGATTCCTTAGTAAACATATTGGGAAATGAATAAAATAAATCAGTTTTGTTACCTGTAGCAGCTGCTTAGTTCCAGCCCTTAAGTTTTCAGCAGTGAGAGGAGTGTAGAACGACCGCACCTTTCTCTTGTTCATCCATTTAACCAGGTAGTCTGTGGTGTCCTTAGGCTGTGTCTTCCTGTCCTGCTCCTAGAAAGGGCAAAAAAATAACATTTATTTCATTTATAGGAAGATTCAGGGAAGTTAAATGGGACTGAATGGCAACCAGAAATACAGCTAAAAAGTTGCAGTGTTGACAAGATGTAGCTTTATAATCATTTTTTAAGGGGATTTTTTAAGGGTATATATGACCAAAAGCTCCTACCAGTATTATATCACCACAGATCATGAGGCTGACGTGCTTCGTGAAGGAAGCGACAAAGTCCACCAGTGCGGGCCGCTGGTTTGGAGGGCCAGTCAGGACGAGACACTGAGGCCTGGAAGAAGACATGAGAAAGCAAAAAAATTGGGAATTGGTAAACGCTTTGAACAGAATGCCAGGCAAAAGTTTAAAATCGATCTAATTTCTTTACGCTTCAAGTCCAAAGAGCTATGAGAAGTTTTAATAAAGTGTGGACTCTTGGCCCATTTGACCATCATCAAATAGAATGTTTTTGACTGTTTTACAGCCACTCCTTTAGTTTTTATGTTAATATCAAATAAAATGGGATTTCTTCTATAAAGCAGACAAGTTGCACCCATTTATTAAACAAAAAAATGTCTTGCTCTTGTTGCTGAGAATGGACTCAAACTATTTTTGAACTATTTTCCGCATCAGGAAAAAAAGCAAAACAAGCTGAAAAATGTGCTATGTTGCCTGAATTTCAAACATTTAAAATGGATTTCCATTATAACTTGTTCCATTAACAGATTTCCTGATTAGCTTTTATGCTATATGAATAGATGAAATTAGGATTAATGAGTTTTGACATGTGCCAGGCAATGCAAAAAGATCTAATTTAAAACTGATTCATTGGTTAACCCTTCCAGACAGAACGTGTCGTCAATGAACCAGTAACATGTACAGTACAGTAATTCTGCCATACTTTGCGCTATCTTCCGTATAGCATCGAGTGAAATTAATCTGAGGGGCGGTCTTTTAATTGACAGTAAATAGCAAAAATAACTTGCTAGATATTGAAAAGTTCTGTTATGGATAAATGGGCAAATATATTTACTCACAGGACTTTTAAAGAACCGCATAAAATTAAATTGAGCAAAACCATCCAAGAATTGGATGAGTAAGAAAATAAACAAAGGAAAAATCAAAATCAATAAACAAAGGAAGGATCGTTATTGGGTTAATGAAAATATATTGAAAATCTACAGTATTCTTTAGGGCGACTCACCTGAAATTCTTCACATGATCCTCCACTCCGGTCAGAGAGACGGAGTAAGACAAAGCCATGTTGTATGTGCTTGCCTGCACCGACGAACCCCAGTTTATCTCTGTGGAAAGGGAAGTGATGGCTTAGCAAGAGCAAATGCAGAAAAACGTTTTCTGCTCGCTTCCAACTAAACTCAGCTGAACTGAGCTCAGGTTGAACGAGCTGCACCCACTTGGTTTGTTGTAGTTGACGTATCCAAAGAGGAAGATGATGATGCAGAAGGTGACCAGAGCGGCCCACCACGTGAACAGGAACATCAGCAAAAAAGATATGAACGATCCAAACAGTGCCACCCATTTGCTGTAGTAGCGGAAGGACGGCCTCCAGCCTGAAAGAGTCCACAAATAAGACATATTTTTATTATTATGATATATTTCTACTCTTACTTGAGTAAAGTTACTGGATTTTCTACCCGCTGCATGAAAAACAAACATGTTTTAACCATAAATTCACCAGACACAGACATACACCTGCAGTTTTTGTTAAAGTTTCATAAATTTTCTATTTGATTTGGAACAAATTTCTTTTGCCTGACTTTATTTCATTTTTGTTACTTATTTTTTGTCAATTTTGTCTTTAAGATACCAACATTTCTAATTAACTTTATATTTTGGTCAAACTTATGTAATTTTTTAGTCATTTGATTCTTGAGTAGAGTTTTTGTCAATTTTTTACTCTTAATTTGTTAGACAGCTACTTTTTACATTTATTTGAATTATGCTGAAGTAGTGTTACTCTTACTTGAGTACATTTTATTGGGTACTTCACCCACCTCTTGTAACCAGTAGCAAGTCAGTAATGACTTAGTATTAAGGCAATGATACTAAAGTATTTTTCTTAGCAAAGATAGGAAAGTCTCTGGGGAACCAAGTTTTTAGACTTACAGATTGGTTTTATTTCTGTTTTGCTTGTCTAAACATGATCTTTTATATCTGCTTTTGCAACAGACTATTCAAAATAGCTCACCATTATTCACTTTTACAAATCTCTGTCAGAACAAGTAGAATGATCCAGACTGTTTGTACAAGAGTGACCCAGGATTCAGTGTGAAACCTTTTTGTGTGTGTGTGCTTGTGGGAAAAAAACATAGAGAGAAAAAAAAGTAAATAAATACATAATGAACAAATTTCCCTTAGTCATGAGAATATGTTAATGTATTCACTCAGGTTAGCTGTACTAGAACAAAGTAGAAGGCCTCTTAACCTGTTGAAAGACGATTTGTTTGTTCTTTGTTCCCAATTTAAAATGATTTCTCCTTTCCAGAAAGTGACTCCCAGTTCGAAACTATTTCTAATTTCTCAAGCTACTTTCAGTCGAAAACACCTCTAACTTCCAAGTAAAATAGCCTCTCTAATCTAGGCACTAATTTAAACAATCCTCCTTGCTGAATGAAACACAGTTGTAATCTGAGATTATTTGTATTTTATGCATGGTCTTATTTTTATGAGTATTTATCTTTTCCACAATAACCTTCATTGCATATAATTTGCTCTTAAAGTAAACTGCATTGTGGGTATCTGTTATTTACACTATGTCAAGGTAGGACTAATTTCAGACATTAGCACCAGCAATTATTAACAAAATTTAGTTTATGATGTAAACTGCAAATACATTAACTAAAAACCTTTTAAAAAGGTGAGCGACTTACCAGGAGAATTGGTGATGGACGCATGAAAACAACTGAAGTTAATCAGGCCATAGGAGCAAAGGAAGAAATTAGAGATGATGGGAGCGATGGAGTTGAGGTCCGCTGTATTGCCACACGGGGCACAAAAAGACAAAATGTAAACTTACATCATTAACCTGTGTAAAATATGAGTAATCATTTGTAAAGATATCACATCTTACACACCAACGAGGATGACGGCTGAAGCAATAAGGTAGCAGAGAATGTAAGCTCGACGTGGCTCGTTGTTTTTCCCATAACCTTTCCCAAAGAAACCGATGTACGGGTATATGTTATCCTTGCACAGACACTGAAAAAAGCCAGGAAAGTTGTTGTTTTTTTCAATGTTGACATGCAATTTAGTGTTATGAAACAGAATACTTTTAGTTGAATATTGTTTCACCTGAAAGACTTTGGGTGCGGAGACAAGAAAACCCAGAGCAGAAGATAAAGTGGCAGCAAAGATACCCACAAGGATGATGTAGTAAACACCAGAGAGTTGTCCAAGAACCTGGTTGGAATATTTGAGTAAAATCAACAGTAGATCATTTTGTACAGCCACCCTTAAATATTGTAAACGACACTTAAGTGAAACAGTCAAGACTATCGAGCTCCGACAACAAGTTTGATTGATACATTGAAGTTGTTGGCGAGTCCATATGTACAGGTCTGCGACTGGCTGCAGCCTGTGAAGTTCCAACCCAAGTTACACGCCAGTCCCACGCAACCGTCCGTGTTGTTTCCCGTCAGGCGATGACTTTTATTCCCAGAGGCGTCCCGCACTACACATGACCCTGGAAAAAAAAAATACTCAAGTCTGAGCTGAGCTTTCTGTTATTCATTAAATTTTTTTGAAAACTCTTAATTTCTTTACTATACTGATGCTAAACCGGAAAATTGCCTCTTGTATTTTCATTTTGTTCAACAGTTTTATTAACAGTCAGTTACCATTGGCAAACACTAACTTCAGCAAACTCAAGGATTTACTGAGCCAATCAATAATTAGACAAGGCGAAGGTAGGAATGTGATAAAAGTGACCCACCAGTAGTTACTGTTATTACCACGTAGCTGAATGTTGTCCAAAAAATAGCCATCAATGTGCCTTTTGGGATAGCTGATGCAGGGTCCTGCGAACAGAAAGCTGATCATCACCTTGTTCCTTGCTGCTCAATGTCTTTCTTTCAGCCTTGTTGAGATTCAAACCTTTAGATCTCCACAGATGTTGACCCCGGACAAAATGCCAGTACATGCAGGAAAGAAAATGGCAAACATCTGGAAAAAAAAGCCTTGAGGACCTCGCCAGTTTGGTGTGAGGTTCTCGATAAAAATATCGCCTGTAGAGAGCGACATCGAGTCAGGTGTTGCGTTTCAGATTACGTCGTTGACTGCAGTGTTTGGTGGGAAACAGAAAATTCTTTACCTCGGTATCCGAAGATGCCAATAGCCTGCTTATCAACAGTTGGAGGGATTACGGTGCCAATAATGTAGTTTGCGAAGGACACCATAAGCGCAATGAAGAATAAAATCTGGGCCTGAAAGCAACACAAAACAAGTTATTTAAAAACAATGATTAAGTGAAAAAACATTTCATAAACTGAGCAGAGCAGTGTTGCTTTATTGCATAAAATTCCCCACAGATAGACTCACCTTGGACTCCCACTCCATTCCAGCCTGAGTAATCATAAGAAGAACTGTGACTGTGACTATGCCCACAATGCGGATGTCATTGATCTTATCCACCATGATGGCACCAAAGTCCTAAAATGAGTGACATAATTCTCAAAAGAGCTTTGCAACATACTGGGTTTTAATATGGAAGGCATAATACGATGAAAAGATTTATGAAAATTTTTACCTGTATGTGGTTTAAATCATTTTCCAAAATATATGCATGAAAAACGTAATCTTTTGCCGTACAGTAAAATTACCTTAAAACATACTCACTAAACTTAAAAGTATGATTTTTTTTTATGTCTCTCTAAATAAAACAAGTATTGACACAAGATGAAAAGTATCCACCTACGTGCATCAAATCACGGACCACCACTGAAAAACCAACAGTGTGGAGCGCACAGGCCAGCGCGTTTGCAAAGGAGAACATCAGTCCAATTGGTGCTCCGATTTCAGGACCCAGCGTACGGGAGATCATGAAATATGTACCTCCTGCAAAATGTTTCACACACACATAAAAAGACAAATTTTTATGAAAAGACAAAAGAATATTCAAATAATAAAACACAGAAAACAGCTAAAAGCTTTGCGTTTTCTCTCAAAATGATTCCTATCCTATCAACTAAAATCACATGCATTGGTTTGTTCAATGTGATGAGTCGTTAACATTCGCCTCAACCAAAAGCAAAAATTTCTTTAGGTAAAAAGTGTTGTTTTTTGTTTGTTTGTTTGTTTTTAATTGGTGTGTACACTGGAAAATTTATTTTCGGAATTTGCTCAAATTTCAGGTCGGTGAAATCGCAGCCACTGCCAATTTATGCAAACCTACGCAAGAAAATGAGTACTTCTGTCTTAATTAATACTTAATAAAAGTGCCTTTGTTTTCTCTATTTACACAGATAATTTTGTGCATCATGTCATTGTTCCTTCATGTTTCTCTGCTGAGTACAAAAAATTCAAGTGTCCACTAATGTCAGGCAGGAAATTGATGTACAATTTGTTTGTACTGATGACCCAGGCTACATACTTCCCATCATTTTTAATTTATAATAATGCAAATAAATTTTTACATTTCATTACTTTGCACATGGACTCACCTGATACCACCCTCCCATTGGTGGCAATAGCAGAGATGGACAGTGCAGTCACAGAGGTCACCACCACGGACATCGCGATAATTACACAAGTCAACACTGTCATCAGACAAATATATATATATATGTATTAGTCATAATTATAACTCATTCCTGTATATTATGTTCTTCTTGAACATGTTCAGAAAATAATTTGGCAAATCTGTTGCCGTTTATTTTTCTCTTTTCTTCCTTTCCTTTCTAAGATGAACACCTCAAATCAAGTATCAGAATCATTTCAACCATAATTCTTTCAGTTTAAAAAAAAAGTGTAACAGCATTTTACCACAGTGCGTTCACCAAAGACTCGGATGGTATGACTCACCAATGCCTGCCTGAGACGTGATCCATGACAAGCGCAAGAACATGATAACCCCCCAAATATTCAGCATGCATCGCATCTGTTCCCAAAGAAACAGAAAACAGCCATGGGACGTTTGTACATTGATCAGGTAAGTGTGCTGATAATTTGGCTGCAAATTCCCCCCCCCCCCATCTTATTTTATTTTTTTAACGAACAATGTATTCCTAAAAAAATATGTTACCCATATTAAATTCAGTATAAAAAACAAAATCTCACCACGACGCCGATCAGCCAGCCAAATCTAACTGGAGCTTTGCCCTTAGGACCTTCAGACTCTTCGTTTTCCATATCTGGTGCTGGCAGGCTGCCTGAGTCAGAGGCAGACGCTCCATCCGTTCCGAGGTCCACAACCTTCAATGCAACGGAAACAACCAGTGAAACTGAACCATCTGATGGCCTTAAACTGATAAATTATTTTTTTAAAGGGGCAATATTAGGTATTTTCCAGTCATCAGAACATGGCTCCTCTATGAAACCTTTAACAGCATTTTCACTAGCACTGCACTGAGTTGTATTTCCTATAATGAGCTTAGCAGATGCTAATTCCATCAAGTGATAACTAATTGCCTCTGGCTAGTCAGAAGGAGTTGAGTGGAGGAATCGCATAGAGGGCTGCTTTGTGAGGTGGAAGTTTGGAAACTTCAGCTTCAGTTCAGATGACATTTTGGACATCTGAATGGTTGCCATGGGAGATTCAAGGATTTCTTAAACACGCGTGAAAAACTCAAGTCAACATTCCAAGTATGATTTTGATTATAACATAATGTAAAGCTAAAAAAATAAGCAAATTTCACATAAAACTGCTGCAGTCTGAATAATAATACATATTTGTCAGATTTGATTTAAAGGGGCTAAAATTTATCGGTCACATTAACAATATATGTTTTCCCATATTCCCATTGATGTTAAGAAATTGAATGCACATGGCAGAAAACATTAATAAAAAATAGCCAAGTGGCATGAACTAAAGGACAAACGTACCTCAAATGTCTTGCGCAGGGTTTCGAGAGACGGCCTGCTTTTTGTCATCTGACGTGGCAAAGAATTGGCATAATTCTCCAGCTGGGGCACCATGTCCATGGTGTTGTAGACGGAGGACCTGCGCAGCTCTGCCCTGGAGCCGCGACGATCTGATGTACTGCATGACAAGACGCAGAATCATGTCTATCAAACTGCAGCTTTTGTTTGATATCTTCCAGCTCAACTTTTGCTGCAAGCGCAGGATGAGTGAAGAGTAAATCTTCTAAGACGCGTGACTGATGGGAACGGTGCAGGGCAAGGCCAAATATGCATTAGTGGTGCAAGGCTCTGCACTTGTTACAGTCTGTTAAACGTCCACAACTTTTTTCAACATTGTGAACTACCTGCTCCTCTAAACTATACATGGTAGATTAAGACAACCTTGTATTCTGCATTCTCATTTACTTTCCTCTGTGTGGTTATTAAAAGCACGCTATCAAAGCCCGGTTCTGACCCAAACTCACCATGAAGCTGGGTTAGAGGATCAGGCTGATGTCTACATTAGAAGGTATTTTGCTTTGGTTCTGATCGTCTGTATTACCCTTTGACTTGAAGAGAATAATTATAATATCTATAGTATTATTGGTACAAATTACAAAAACATTGATATGGAACCTCAAACAATAAAATCCAGTTGGATTTTATGTCAGATGATGAGAAAAATGGTACTGTATCTTTTTTTTTTTTTTAAGTGTGTGTCAATATTGTTTTAAGGTAAACAGTTTTTGGTTGACACAGCTGATTAGCATTTCTTCAAGCTGAGCAAAGGAGCTCTATCTCTTTTCGTCTTTATTTCCCGATGGCTACGTTGGAAGTAAAACACAGCAGCAATTCATCATCCATTTGCTTTCGTATCGTAACCCGATACGAAAGCAAAAGTGAACTTTCTGTTGAGAGAAAAAAAAAAAAGCCTGTCCAATATCTAAAAAAAAAAAGGAGTCTTAATGATGGCACCAACCTGGACTCATCGGAGACGATGATGGTGGGAGGGATCTGGAGCCCATTGCCTCCATTTACGGTGCTGCCGTTGAAGTGGTGTGAGGAGTACCTGGGAGGTCCCTCCTCATTGGTGGAAAAGCGCACATTCCCGGTCACGTTACGTTTGGATGCTAACTGCCCCATTAGTGCGTCCTGGTGCTTCCTGTGGAGTGATAGTCACTTGACTAGAATACACCAAATTAACAAATTTAATTTACTTTTTTTTTTTATCAGAATGCTAGACTTTAGGACCAAAATCAAGATTAACGAGAGACATGAGAATAAAAAACCTTGAAGGAACACTGCAAATTCTGCTGATTTACTAAGAACGGAAAGAGAATTTTGTAAGGCCACAAAATAAACATCATGGAACAGATACTGGCATTTTCCTTAGTTTTGAATCTTTGTGACATAATCTATGAAGAGTCTATATTGCAGATGGTGTAGTTTTCATTTTTGAACTTGCTGTCAGCGTTGCCAGTAATGCTGATGCAAATTGCATTGCAAATTTAATGAGTCCCAGGTTGCGCTTTTTTTGGGCTCATTTTTGAATGTGAAGTTGCTCATTTGGGCTTAATAAATCCCAGAATTGATCTGACATCCAGTTAGTTTTAGTCTATCATTTCCCAAATGATCCGTCCCGCTCCATCTTTGTTAATGTCAAGTTAATATATTTGCTATGAGTTATGTCAAATTAAGTATTGGCAAAGCTCAATGTAATTTTCACAGGTGGCAGAGTGTTGTTGTTTGCAGCTGCTGAAAGTAACACAGAAACTTAGTTTTAATGTAACTTTGTTACTTTCTAAAACAAGTAGTCAGTGATCTGATTATAGTTAGTTTTTCAAAGTATCTATGCCTTCATTGACTAAGCACATAAAATAGGTGAAGTCTGTATATGCGTTATGATATATTATTTTGGTGTGAACTCCCCTAACAATGTGATGTTTCTCTTGCATCATACTTGGTAATAATATGGCAAATTCTGGCAAATACAATTTCACATGCAGAAATTCTTCCTGTTTAAGCCATTATTATATCTGAAGTCTCTCCCAAATGACAAGCACAGAACAAATATTAGTCCATGTTCCAATTTTAGACTCTGAAAAAGAGTTATTTGGTCTAAAGTGAAATAAAAAGTTGAAAGAAGGAAAGAGAGAAAAAATCTTATACTCACTAGTAGTTCTGTAGCTGATGAAAGAGCCGCTTGATCTGTCCTCAGATCAAACATGCACCTTTTATCAATGCACCGCAAAACTCTTGTAATTTATACCTTGATAAGGCAGGTTACAGCCCTCCCATTTACTCCATGCACTTTCCTCCCCCTCAGACACGCGCGCACACACAGTCACACTCATTCTGTCTTCAAAAAAAACACTCACACACCCAGATGCATGCAAAGGTTTGCGTGCACACAGTCACACATAGGCAAATGTGATTGCACAATGCCTTTTGTTGAGCCACAAATGGTTTCCAGTTTTCCACATCTAGTTTCTGGAAAATGGTGTCTGGAAATGTGAGTCTTAGACACAAAACTATAGGAGTGTGAGCCGCTTGTTTGGTAGCAGTCAAGTTATTGGAGTAAACAGGGAGAACAAGCGGGTGCTAAGTTGCCATGGTGTCTGAAAGATTAATGCAACTTGCTTATGTTGTTACCCAACGTGAAATCAATTGACTTTTTTCCCCAAAATTTGTTTTATCTGCAATTTTACATTTACCTGATCTGTGTTACAACATAGAAATGCCACAAAAAACAAAGCTACACAACAAAATCCCAGATTTAGATCTAAATTTTTTTCCATTTCAGATGGAGATGGTCTTTACTTTTATTTTGAAAACTAGTTTGAAATTCAAACTTAAAACTTTTTAAAATGAGTCCATATGAGAAGTTAAACTGTAACTCAACTTTATTTTTTTCCTATTTATTTGTTTTCCAGATCTGTTGACAATACATGAGCTTGCAGTGTTTTCTACATCAATAAAAAAAACAGGAAGATCCTCCTATGCGTTGTCACTGATCATAGGGCCCCGTATGCAAGAATTGATTTCAGGAACGTCAGCCAAAAGCCATCAGAATGATGCCAAAAACCCACTGATCAATTTCTATAAAAAAAACAAACAAACTGATATTTAAGATTCTGACAATGTGCTACAGATTTAGGTGTTGCAGGAAACCAAGAACACAAATAGGTGCTTGAGTTTGGATTGTGGTTTGTGTTCTGCATTGTCCTTTAGCAAAGAGGTTTTGGTAAAAAATTCCCCACTAACTAAAAATGAAACATTACAATAGCTTTGAGATCCCATTAACAGGTGGAGATTTTACTTTTTTTGCAGCGTGTTCTCCATAGCCCTGCTATAATTAGACTCGCTGTCAGGCGGTGAATACCCGACTTGCACACAAAGCCTTTGTGCTCCAGCTGAAGCCCCTCATTGCACCCACACTGCTGGAAGAAGAAGATGAAGATGTCAGGTACATCTTCAGTGATCCAAATCTGAAATATCAACCTTTTTATGTCCTGCTTGGTGCAAAAGGAAAGAACAGAATATGCTTTTATTTTTCCTAAGTTTTGAAACTCTGACGTTGCTGAAGCGGTTTGAGAATGTCTCATGTTTCTCTACGGAAACATGAGAATGTTTCCGTAGGAGACTTTATAGCTTCGAGACTTTATACCTTATTGCTTTATTTCATTAAGTTGAGGAGACATTTATCATAAGCCTCATCACACGTCCCAGTCTCAACTGCAAGGCCTTCATCACTTTATTTTCTACAGGCTCCTGCAGACATTCAGGTTCAGCCCAGATTTTTATAAAGTTCAGCTGTGCTTGGATGCAGTAGCAGTGGATACAAAAACTGAATTAATATTCCGTTGACAAACCAAGACTTTCCTTCTTTATTAAAGCTTTTCTTCTTCTCCTGTACTGAGTAGATTGTTTTTATGTCTATGTATAATGAAGGTCCTCTTTACTTATCTAACTACATTTAACATTTTGGCTTCTTGAAATATATTGCTGGGTTAAATCTTAACACAAGGAGTCACTTCATTGGTACGGCTTGTGGTTGTGCTGTGGTAGTTTCTTTCTCAGCTGGGATTTTTGAAGACCTGACCTATAAACAAAAGAAATAAGTAACTGAATGGCTGGTTTGCTACGTAAAGCTAAAACAAATTTAGCAAATCTTTAGTTTTAAATGTATGGTCACATACTTACCTTTGTCTCCTCTTTTCTTGGTGTGTTCAGGCTAAAAGGTTCAAACATGGACCTGTAACTATCTCTTCAGGCTGAGTCTATTTCATTTTTCAGCTTTACACTGATGTCAGCAGGGGTTTCAACAGGATTTGCTTTATCCATCCCATATTTCTGAAGAATGGTTTCAATGTACTGTTTCTGATGAAGAAAGATGCTGTTTTTTTTTGCTTTGTCTTGAATAACTGAGATGCAGAAGATGTAGGACAGTTCACCCAAGTCCTTCATTTTGTGGTGCTCTTGTACAGTCAGTTTTAACTCATCCATGCTTTTGGGTGACTTTGTAATCAGCATCAGATCATATATATAAACTGCAATTATCATGGTTCTAAATATTCTGCTATTGGAGCAGAATAATCCAGTGTGGGTTTGAAGTGTCTTGGGTGTTGTAGAAGTGGAATTAGAGCAGTTCTATTGTGCTCCAGATGCAAAGACAGTGGTATAATCGCTCTTTACTGAAGTTTCACAAATCCCAAACATGGTTATAAACACTCTATTAGAGTAGTAAGGGTTTGAAGAGTCTAGATGTTGTAGTTTCTAAACTAGAGTCGATTAAAGATGCGGAAGGTTGTGAAAAATTCGGTAGAATTTCCCTTTAGCCCACTTCTCTGGTCCGCTCGGCTTGTCGATAAACATCTTCTCATCCACTGTGAATCCCACTGTTCCGTTCATCTGACTCAAAAACTTGACTTGCAGAACGTTTTAGCGACGCTCTGGGCCCAGAACCTGAAGAGAACAGGCGTTCATTGTCTTTCTCGGAACGGTACAACGCGACCGCGGTACTCAGAAGACACAGCAGATAACAGCCTCTCCATTAACACCCACTGAACAAATTACTGCTTCCCAGGTCAGGGGACATTTTTTTACATTTCTCACATCAAAATAATTTAGTGTGAGAACTTTTTTTTTGGCATTGTTGACCATTTGTTTTCCATGTGTGCCTATATTTACTGAGTTCAAAAGACTCTTCAGGGGTCACAGGGCATGTTGATGTGTGTCTGATGTCATGGTGTGCAGTGATTGTTTATGTGACATTTCCAAGAATGCTATTGCTGCTCCCTCCCCGCTTTTTCCGTGTTTTGTCTCTCTTAACTTTCTCGTTTCTCACCATGTGCAGTTTCCAAATAAACACCTCCCTGTCTTCGCTGGGCTCTGCGGAAGACAGAGGTTGTGCAAGAGACAGAACCGTAGGAGACGTCCAAAGAAAAGCTGTTCCCAAACGTTTCCCCTCAAAGCAAAACGCAAGGTGAAGATTCAAAGCAAGCCCAAGACTGTACAGCCCATCACCCTCTTCCCTGTCATTCTTCAACTCAGCCCAAGCAAACAGATCTCTCCATCCTCCCATCGTCCTCTGACATCCTCTCTAATAACTTTCGAAGCCGTTGTTTCAATGGGGAAATAAACGGCGCGATGGATAGCAGCAGTCAATCATAATGACGGGCAGCCGTTAAACGAAAATATTTTAAAATATAGGGACAGGGTCATAAAGACAGCTATAAGTAAAATAAATTAAATTAGGTGATGCGCATCGATGTGAGCATTTCCACAAGGTAGGACGGATTCAAAGGTAGCACAGATAGTTAGTACACCTGTGGAAAAGGGGTTCAGTGGAGATTGAAGAAGTCTGAAATGAAATAAATCCAACTAAGGTGTATATTAATTCTATATTCAAGACAGAATTTGATGTAAATTGTACATTTTGTGGTTCATATCCTTAAACTGTTGTCCACTTGTTTTGGCACTGTCCCTTTGTTAATGCGTTTTGGCAGAATCTGTGTGATTTCATAGAAGCACAATTTTTATTATTTTTAAAGTTTTTATTATTTTTCAGTACATATGTATATAACCCCTCCCGGCTCACCGGCTCACCACCTCACAAAACAAAACAAAAAGAAAACCCAAAACAAAACAAGCAGGTCGGCGCAAATCAAATCAATAACAGTTTCACAGAGAATTGGCAAATACAAATATGCTCAATGTTAGCAGAAATAACCATAACAAACAGGTTTACTGTATCGTTTACAGTAAGCAGCATTTTCCAAAACACCATTTCCTCGAAGGAGTTTACTTGTCCCCGTTTTGCAGGAGAGAAAATAGTTCTAGGCTTTCTTGAAGTTTTCTACGTCATTATTAAGCTCGGCCAACATTTGTTCATATGACACTATTTCCAACATTAATCCCAACCAGCTGTTAACGTTCGGAACAGTGGAAGATTTCCATAGTCTGAGGATTATTGTGGCGGCCGTGGCCGTTCCCACCTGCACCGCGGTGTTTATTGATAGATTAGGCATCACTGTTTGATCCCCCAATAAGCAGAGTCTTAGTGACATGGGTGCCCCGGCACCTATCCACTATCCAATGTGTTGTAGTACTGCTTTCCAGAATGGGGAAATGCATTTACATTCCCATATCGCATGTCTAAAAGTTCCTGCTTCTGCTTTGCATTTCCAGCATAGATTCTTGGTGAGCAGGCCCATTCTACGGAGCCTGGATGGGGTGAAATAAAATCTATGTACAATCTTATAGTGTGTGAATTTTCCTCTCAGTTCTTTAAAATATTTCCCAATATTTGAAATTACTTTTAAACAGTCTTCATCATTAAAAATGCAGCCAAGGTCCCTCTGCCAGACAATCCCCAGACTTTTACATAAATCCTTTTTTTAAATGAACTTTCAGAGAGGCAGAGCTTCTCCTGGTCTCCAGGCTTTGCATGCAAGGCAACATTTCCGCTCACATGGTCCAGTGCTCCCACCTGCCAGTCGATGCCCGCGTTTGTGTTTTGGTGTAAAACCAATCTCTGGACTCGGAAGTGAAAGAAATTCCAGATTTCCTGACTCCGCTTGGGTCTGGTGGCCGTTCTGGAGTTTGCATGTTATGGCCTCGCGGCTCTTGACCACCTTGAAGAAGGAGAGACGGTGGAGGTCCTGAATGCCCGTGGGTTTCTGCAAACGGACCGGCAGAGGAAAGGGCTCACGCAAAGGGCTCACGCAAAGGGTCACCGCCTCGGCTTCGAAGGAGAAAGACAAGAGCTCGGCGACGATCAAGGACATGTGGGACAAAGAAATAGGCTGTGATATAATAATACAAGCAAATACTGGGGAGAGATATTCAGGTCAGATGATACATCTTCCAGTTATAGGTTGTGTGCTCATTCCTACAATTATTTCCCTGAACTGACCAAATATTCTGTCAACAATAGACATAATGAATCATCTGCTGTCCTTTTTAAAAATAGACCTCCAGAGAAGTGAAACTGTATATATTTATATAAATGTGAGGGTATACTAAACACCTTTTTTCCTTTAAGTTTTTTTTCTGAACCTTATAAAGTTTTCTTTAAGGCTGGTGTTAAAGTAATTTATACCTCTCAGGAAGCATAATTACCTTTAAAGTCATTTTGTACATTCAAAACAAAAAAGAAAAAAGAAAGTGAATTTTTAATTGCAAAATGAAATGGCAAAATCATCAAAAATGCATCCTTTGCTAAACTTATAATAATTCATATTATTATTATAAATTTATTAATTATATTTAATAATTATTGTTAAGTATAAAAATCTACTATTGTATTTAATATTAGTGAAATAATGAAAACTTTTTAATTACTAAGTGATAAATGTAATTAAATAACTACATCACAATAATGAAATAATAGCAATTACTATTATTATCATAATGATACTTATTGTTATTAATAATTTGTCAGATTAATAATAATACATATCTGTATCATTATTGTTATTATTACTTAAAGGAAAACAATGAAAATATTCTCATTGACAGTCACCTTCAAATCATCCAAGGTCACCTTGAGAAACAGAACGAACACAAGGTGAAACTATAATGGCGATGGCGAATGCGTAATACGTCAGTAGAAACTGCCTTTGTGCTTAAAAAGAATCCAAACAGGAATCGATGTTTGAATGGAGTAGGGAAGTTTGAATACGCTTTATTGAGCAACATTTGAAAAGTCAAGAAAATCCTCGTACTGCAGCCGAAATCAGGTAAAGCAGAGAAAGAGTAGTGAAGGAAGCGCCGCATGAGCTTCTCTCAACCCCATCCATGGTTGCCTTCCTCCGTTCCACTGATCCATGGAGCTCCTCATAAATTAGGATGAAATGTTTTAGGTGTTGTTAGGTGTTGCTTGTGGGACGCCACAGTGGGGTTTCGTGGGGCGTAACTGTGTGGCTCCTTGAGTGGAAGCAGACCATGAATCCTGTGGTCTAAACATAAGAGTCCGTTCAGTCTTGAAGTAAGCTTCATCAGTTTTTTTTTTCTCTCTTCTCACTAAAATACATAAATATTCCTTAAAACAAACTCAACGCATTCAGACTTAATTGCTACATGTGGCCAAAGAAAATATTTAAAACATGTTATGAGGGTTCTCTTAACACGGTTTCTGTGTAAAATGGATTACCTAAATTTAGAGGGTTGTTACTAAACGTACTCATTGCTGTTTCAACATTTCTAACTGATTTTGGGGGAAACAAATGTGATAAAAAAAAAAAAAATGAGACAAGATTCTTGTAATCTGACCCACTTTCTTTATGGCAGCTGATCCGAGGGACATAACCGAAGAATGTAACGTTGGGATTATCCGCAACGCGTGCTTTTACTCAATGCCTAGATATCTCAAAGTATGAGATCAACAGAGAGGTTAAGTGAAACATCAAGGTAGTTCTCAGTGAAGATAAAAAAAATAAGATGCTCTTTTGTGTGACCTGCTGATTAATCTTTACAACTGTTATTGTCTAAAATAAGATATTCGTGGATCCAAATAGGCAGAAGAGTATAAATCAACTTTCTTTTTTCTTTTGTGCAGCCTCTACGATTTAAATTAGAATCATTAGAAACGTTGCGACGACTTGCAAAGGGGGGAAAGGTTGGACCCGCCGGCTCACTCAGTGCGCACAGGGCACTGTCAAAACCTCAAAATTACACAAATTGGAGTTTGCTGAATGGAAGACATTTGCTGAATGGAAACGTGCCCGTTTTGAGAAAAACAATCACATTTTTTGATGAAAAGTTTTTGCACTAATACGAGGATTCAATGTCCACGCTCTCCACATGGCAGTTAAATCAAGCACAGTGATCAACTATTCATCATGCCAAGCAGGAAAGATTTCATTATAGTGAGAACTGCTGGGCAAGAAGGGAAAAAAGTTGGAGTTTATCAAGGTTCATACACAGAACACGAAACTTGACCCCCATCCTGCTATGTGGCTCATGCGCCACTAGGGGGAACTGCTAAGCAATCAAAGGAGCAAAATGGTCCACAGCTAAAACTGGCTACCTATGTCATGCAATACATTTTGAGACTGAAAGAATAGTGACCGTTTCACAGTTGTAAGCATTCTCCGATGACGCGCTGACACTTTTTCCATTTATACTGTCGTCTTCCCCTGCAGGTCGGCTCGCCCCCTGGAAGCGGCGGTCTGTGGTCTCCCTGCAGCCGTACTGAACGCTCAAATCTACATCTGATGCGGCTGCGGCTCCTCGCTGTGGACCTACCACCCTTCTCGCGGCTGCTTTCCCAGAACTCCATGAAAGAAGTGCATGAAAGAATCAAGGCGACACTCCACGTGTTTTCAATGAGAGAATGAAATGAGAAGTCGATGTAAAGCTCAAAAAAGTTGATTTGACATGACGCTGCCCCTGTAAAAGTAAAAAAAAAATTAGACTAAATACTGCATGTAGCAGTCAGGAGTGGGACGGGTCTCACATCAGGACGGCACTGATGACTGACTGCTGCCGTGGCAACCGCTATTTCAACCGGCACTGGGCAAGTTCTGGCACTGACCATATGAAGGCTCACCACAAAGGGCCCGATGATAGTTTAGTTTACGCAGATTGAATCTGTGTGAGCCACATGTGGGCCGATTGTGAGCTGAGCAACTTGTGCTGCCCACAACCTGCATGTGCTTATTATGAACCTTAGAGAATTCATTTCTGCTTCTTTGTTTGTTTGTACCTTTAGTTGTAGCTCCCCCAATGAGGAAGAGAAAACCCAAACATTGTGGGGGTTTTGCGGGGGCGTCTTCAGTGTTTGTGTTTCTCATCAAGTGTCCGTCTGTGTAGTTATTTTTATTTATTTATTTATTTTGTTCTTCTTCTGTCACCCTCGCTTTATTTTAGATCCGTCTCTCCCGGGCTGTTTATTTACTCACGTCTACATTTCCTTTTGTCAGTCATGTCTCTCGCTGTCAGATTATCTGACTGGTTCGTGTTTACTCCCGGGCTCATCGTGACACGCTGACTGACGATGCAGCTTTGTGAATGAACGTCGCTCTTCTTTCAAATTTGCGGGAAACACCACAGACCTAATTCCTCCAGTGCCCGAGGGTTAGCTTCAATACATGCTAACCGCTACTGTTAGCGGTTGTTGCGTAACATAAGTAGAAGCAGTGATGAAACTCTTGGCTCTTTGGAGAGAGATCCATTTTTGAAAGCGTATATGTATTTTCTGAGAACACGCCACAATGGTGTTTGGGGGTGAAGTTCACAAAAAAAAAGTTCAATCATCCGTATTAAGTGGCAGAAACAGTCAGGTCGGTCACAGAGCCGCCATGACACGTGACGAAAACTCACGGGCCGCAGCTGGAACGCGCTCTGTGTGCTCACAGATCAAGCCCTTTTTTCTATTTTCTTTCGTCCATTTCATGAATTTACTGATTGAACGGATACTTTTTTTTTTTTTTAGCTTGAATTGAACAAGAAGAGCTACTGCAGTGTGTGTGGAGCTAACTGAGGCTCTAGTCCTGTCGTTTAGCTGCTCAAAAGGGTTGGATTGCTCGTGAACGTCGCCTCACTAAATAGCACCGTCTTCATTTTTGCTGTCACATCTGACAATTCAATTACAAATACACATTTGTGTCCGTGTTGGGGAATTGTTAACAATGTATTAGAAAGGCTTCATTAAGGTGCACACCTGGCTGACAGCTGGTTCCCCTGCTGAAACTGTTCTGGGCCAGTAAAGGGCCACCAGCGTCGAAGCAGATCTAGGCCACCAGAGAACTGTTTTCTTCGCGGTGTGTCAGCAGAGTGCAAGTGTACTTTGCGGGCCAGAACTGGGCCAGACCACTTTTCCAACACGACTGGTGCCCCAATGCTTTCTCAGCTAGTTGAGCGAAAGTAGCTGATCTGTTAAAACTATGGGTGAGTCTTTAACCCCCACACGCCTCTCTGAGGCTTCAGCGTCCATCGCTGTTATTTTCATAGCCCACCGAAACACAACGAGAGCGCTTAAAGGCTGCATTAATAGCAGTCCATACCTGTTGAGTCCACTTTCATTGAAATCTGATTGGCTTATGGAATGGTGAATGCAAAAAAAAAACTGTTTAAAAACCTCAGTCTTGGTTTGGTGGAAGTGAACTCTAGCGGGGTTTGAATAAATCTGTGACCATCGAGTTGACCAGAAATTGCTCCTAAAGCACGAAGCAAACTGCACCGCAGGGCATTCTGGGTAAATAAAACCAAAGCAAACGCTGCGTCGTTCCGCATCTAAATTTGACTGTTCTCAAAGCCCTTTTCTTGTTTTAACACATCAGTTTTGAAGACAGAGATGTCGAATAGTCGACCAATATAATGTATAATTCCAAAATGAACACGTTAAAAGCATCGTTGAATTCATTTCTCATAACATTATGCCTTGTTCGCTCTAAACCTCAGTAGAAAACAGTGGTCATATTGACAATTTAAACTTTATGTTCGTTGCAGATGAAGATACAAAATATTCTAATCCACTTGAAGTTGTAATCAACAACAATCTGTCCTTCAAAAACTAATCATACAACTGGATCTTTGACGATCTTAAATGAATAGTTGATGCCATTTTAATATGGTGAAAGGATTTTATACTGGGTGGGAAAACGCTACACTATGAAAATGTTACTTTTTCTAAGACGCAGAGCGATAGCTTGGTGGGCGCTTTCAAAAAAGGAAAAAAAAAAAAAAAAAATGAAAGAAGATGATTTCGAAATAAGAAACCACATTTAGTTTAGTTTTTGGAAAACTAGATAGAATGAGGTGAAACTTTTCTCTTGAATCATGTAATGTCGGTTCATTTGTGAGTCATCGACTTTGGTACAAATGTCTGAGATGTCTCAATCATCGGGCCACACGTGTGGCCTGCACAGTGGCGCAGTTGGTAGCTCTGTTGCCTTGCAGCAAGAAGGTCCTGGGTTCGACTCCCGGGGTCTTGCTGCATGGAGTTTGCATGTTGTGCGTGTGCATGCGCGGGTTCTCTCACGCATGCACGGTCCAAAACCTGAAGCTGTACTAGAATATTGAATGCAATATGACGGTGCAGAAAAAGCTTTACTTGGAATAAGAGCTTATAACATAGAAAAAAAATCATCACTTTTGTACAGTAAGCTTTCCAAAAACTGAACCACTTCCTGTGAATGTTGCTAAATGAGATCAGACAAACCACTATGATTTTTTTTGGGTTTTTTTGTTAGTACTGTTTTGCATATGTGCCATGGCCTATTTATTGAACCGTGCGCAGTCTTAAGCAGCGTCCTGTTATGAGTAATAGACGTCTGCTGCTGGCTTGAATGTGTTGACCTTGGAAAGAAAAGAAAAAGCATTTTCATTCTTCACACAATGTAAATGCTGGCCACTCACTCGTTCTTTTTCTTGTTGTTGTTGTTGTTCTTTGTCTTTGTCTTGTCAGAACATGTCGGACAGGAACTGCTCGGCATCTTGGCCGGGATTTTTCATCCATTCATTTATTTATTTTTACATTTATGGGTCAAAGTCATTTAGATTGCAAAGTGACACGTGCAAAAAAAAAAAAAAAACATCAAAAGTATGTCACTCAAAAACCACCTTTCTAAATTCTCTCGAAATCACCAGTGAAATCTGTGGTTTTGCCATTTTCGTGCGTTTCGTCTTTTCTGACGACGCGCTTGAATCTGAGCCGTGAGGTTTTGAAGATGCGCTCCGATGTGAGTAAGTGTGGTAAATACACAACGATTCATCAGAGTGTACCTGCTGCTATTGATTGTTCTTGGAGCCGTAGTAATTTGACTTAGAAATTCTTCTTCTTCAGGTATTGTTTGCAGCAGTCCAAATACTAAATTAAAAACAAACTCGTAAGCATCTTTATACCAGGAAAAACAGCATCAAATCAAATTGACTAACAGGGGAAACATTAAGAAACATACAGAGTATATGTAATTTGAAGTGAAGTGACTTCAGTTAAGTTTATTTGGTAAGAACTCAAAAGAGAACAAGGAACTGCATGATCTTGCAACAGTGTTGCAAGATCATGGCTTCCAGGACTTTCATGACTTTCCCTTGTAGCTATTGTGAAGTATAAGAGATGCATTTCTTTAAACGGTTTACAATTGAAAATCTGAAATGTGTGGAAAACCTTTGTATTTGGTATTGGATGTAAATTCAGAAACTAGGTCATGCTGTTTTCTTGTTTTTTGGTGGGGTTTTTTATTTTGTTATTGTTGTTGTTGTTGCTTTTCCATAGCAACCATCCAAAAAAATAGATGAAAAAGTTCAGTCCTCCTAACTGTTCCATTAACTTTCAACACATTTATTTGGAGAGAGATGTTTTTCTCTGCTTAAACTTTGTCAGGCCTTCGCTGGATGCAACTGTCCCGCTTGCATCTCACAGAAGCAATAGTTTCGTTTCCTTTTTTATGCACAAGTTGCATGAAACTTGTCATTATTTGCTATATAAACTGCAGCATGTGAAAGGTTCGTTGTTCGCCATGACCTTCTAATGGCCCCACTGAGGATTCGTGAAGATTCCTGATTATCTTCTGGTTCAACACATCAGAAGATAATTACTAAAACATGAATTGGCTGCGATCCACATTATGATGTATTCATACACTGGCTCTTTCTGAAATTAATGAATTCATTTGGTATTGGATGAGTCGCTGCAAAGACAATGCCATAAAAACTGCAAGGAAATTAATGAGCCAAATTTCTGACTTAGCTTAACGCTATTTGCTATTTAAAAGCTCACAGTTGGGCAATAATAAAATAGTATGTAACCAATACTTCTCTACTAACAAACTAATACTTGGAGGCATATAAATGGCACATTTACATAGAAGAAGTACATAATATGCATGACTTTTCTTGCCACTAATGATATGAACATGTTTAAGTAAAGGAACAGACTCATCCGGTTTCCAAAACTAATCCAACTCATAAGACCCCAGTTTCACTGCAGCTGATGAGTTAATACCAAAAGATTTTTAAGTAAAAAAGAAAGAGATTTACTCATCGGGCCGTGGAAGATATTGAAATAATTGATAAATTCTTCTTCTTTCTTGGTGAGTCATGCAGCTGCAGGGAAAGTCTGGTCTTGCAGACTTTGTCGACAGAGAATCAAAAACAGAATGTCGTGATTTTCCACTGATGACAGCAGCGATGGACGAGTACCTGGCTGCCGGTATCAATCATCTCGTCTGCTGCGTCTGTAGCTTGCGTGGAATTTTACACCGCAGCGAAAACTGGACGACATGTGATCAAACCACGAACTCTTCAAGATAGTGTATCCATGACAACCTCTCAAAGCTCTGTCCCCACGTAGTGGTGCTCTTTACACACTCCCTGGTTTCGGCGAATTGAGCTTGTTTTCAAATTTGACGTGGCTAGAAGCTGTTTCATATTATTATCTCCTGCTCACATCTCTTTAACCACAGCACAACCTTTTGATGCGTTTCTGTAGAAATACCACAGGTGCTAAAAATAGCAGATGGCATCTCCAAAGCACTGCATTGCAGATGGCAATGGACATTCTTGTCCATTGCTGGACAGTCAGCAATGACTGGACATTCTTGCTGTGTCCAGTCATTGCTGCAGCATTTATTCCAATGTGGATTTAAAACTTAAGAATAACTAGATGGAAGAAGAAAAAGAAAGTATAGCTAAACATAAAAAATAAGCATAGCAAACTAATCACTAAAGAAGAATAGAACATAAAACTGAAAAAATAAATTGTCTAATAAAAAGGAAACTAAGGAATACAGAACAAACATCGAAACGACTCAGGATCCTAACAAAACAAAGAATACATACTTTAAAATCTTAAAAGCATAATCAGAAATACATTGAAAATAGAGATATTTTTGACAAATAAAACTAAAAAAAAAAAGCTGGTAAGCAACAAATGTAAATTTCTTTGGAAAAGTTTCCAATCGTCAGCTGTTGAGCCGCATGTCTGAACTGGTAACCCCCCAGAAGCAAAACTATTCCTGATGTCTCTGTCATCAACAAGACAGCATGACTGATGAGGTGGGATATCATAAATCATTTTTTCTCTCCGTTTTGACTGTCGGGTGTATTTCTAAGCTTCGATACCAAATCAGCACTTGGAATGAGTCGGGTTTTTGAGACCGCTTCATGAATGTGACTCATGTTTCCTGTGAAGTTGTCCTGTGTCAACGGGTCCGCCACAGTGTGAACATCAGCGGAGCTTAACCACAAGGTGTAAGCTAAAAACGAACATCTCACTCGTGTTGAGAAACGGAGGGAAGAGCGATGTATCAAAACGATTACAGGAAGGATGGTTGACGAAACGATTCTTGTGCAATGTCCTGTTTGTGCTGCAGAACATCGTGTATCAATCGGACTCTTACCGATATAGATGCGTAGATTGTACCGTGTAAAAAAAATCCAGAAAGTCAGCCCAAAAAAAGCTCGACACAGATTTATTGGTATTATTGCTATTTAAATGTGTTTAAAATCTTTTTTTTTTTTCCCCTTTAAAAAAATATCAACTCACGTACTTGAAGAATATACAACTCAAAAGTTATGACGTTCAAATTACCATAATAAATACACACAATAAGGTGTTGGGATGGTAGTTTAATATCAAAATGTTTTTCTTTTTAAATAATAAAAGTAATTTCACTCTCGTGTACACAATTTGATAAAAAGAAATATACATTCAAAGTTTGAATCTACTGCTTTTACTGCTATTTCACATGAAATCCTGTTGCTAATGCATAAAAAAGTTCATCACAGCATCAATGTTTATAACAACATTTAAATAGATTACAACTTACGCTGTTTCAGGCACAGTAATATTTAACAAAAAACAATGAAACTCAAAAACAGAAGGTTTAATTTTTAGATTACGTTCCTCTTTGTAGTATATGTGACAAACAGCTCGAGTGCTATTCTAACTGTTCGACCGTGGCAAGAGTTTTGAGCTCTGGTTCGTTAGCTTCCTTCCCCGCCACGCTGCTGCTTCTCTCCTTGCCCTTTCCTTTGAAGGACTTCCCGATTTTGGTCGACAGCGTGTACAGGACGGCGCTCTCGTCCGGCGAAGAGCCGCTGCGGCCGCTGCGCGTGACGGTGGACGTGGTCCTGCTCTCCGAGTAGGTGGCCTCGAAGAGCCGGCCCATGAAGCTGAGGCCGGCCTGGCGGATGTGGGAGCTGCCGGCGAACACGTAGAGGATGGGGTTCACCGCGCTGCTGAAGAAGGCGAAGGCTGTGACGTTGGGCCGAGCGCTGGGAGTGCAGCGTATCCCCGGCTTGTCGTTCTTCAGCAAACAAGCCACCTGAGGAAGTGAGAAGAGAGACGTTTCTCAAATAATCCATGCCAATAGGAGGATGTGGACATTTTTTTTAAAAGTGGGCTTCTACGAAGAAGTTTGGGTCTTCATCCTCGGCTACCGTACTTCGGAAAGTGTTTCTTCCATATTTAGGGAACTGTTCCCGAAGAATTCCAGTTAATGGTTCTGTAATGGCAATCAGCAGATGGCAGTAAAGCTAAAACTACCTACATAGCAATTCCAAGAATATCCTGGACATAGTTAAGGCTCTCCCGTACTTCAACCCAAGAGCCAAAATCGTCTGTCGCTGGTGGACTCAAGATGGAAATTGCATCGCTGTGTTTAATGAGAGGCATCCTCCACTCGACAGAGCACTGCCGTGTTATTGGTCAGAATATCACTGTTGGGCACCGTTGTGACGACGACCTGAGGGGGGAGTGCTGGAAACGAGTGGGTGGTTCAGAGACAAAGGCCTGTTTCAATGTGTCAAAGAGGGCTATGGATGTATACAGCATT
Source organism: Poeciliopsis gracilis (assembly GCA_911649635.1). NCBI lineage: Eukaryota > Metazoa > Chordata > Actinopteri > Cyprinodontiformes > Poeciliidae > Poeciliopsis > Poeciliopsis gracilis. Next base: position 172,476 of record CAJVRI010000724.1, read on the forward strand.
TTCAGAACAACTGCAGGTAACAGCTTCTAGATTGTTCAATGGAATGTGGCGCAATGTCCCTGGAAAACACATCACGATTAATTGAATTTGTTTGACGTTGCACTCTTTGAAAATTTCACTACTCAGTTCTCAGAAAAAGTCCCAAAGGCGTTTTGAAGGCACTTGTGCCCGACATGTTGGACAGTTCGAAGCGTCAACTGATCTAAACGCATTGAAAACCAAAAATAAACAGAAGTAAATGTTATACTACGTTTTCAGATGCTACTGCTAACAACTGCATTAGCAGAATCACCTCAATGATGTTGACGATGTGATAGGGAAGCCAGAAAATGGCAAAGGTGACAATGATCAGCAGGATGAGACGACTGCCTTGTCCTCTGCGCTGGAACTTGGCACTTTGCAGTCTGCATATGACGGACGAGTAGCAGGTGCTGATGAGTGAGAAGGGAACCAAGCAGCCCATGATGGTCTCAAATAGGTACTGGAAGACCGGGTGACCTATGCTCCCCCAGTGGTATGGCATGCAAATGTTCAGGCTGCCGTTTCCTATAGGTTTCTTTATAATACTGTGGAAAAGACACAAGAAGAGAGAATGAGGCAGAGATGAAACCACTGTCCACATGATAAAAGCCAGGCATCATGGAAATGAATGTTGCTAAATACTTCCAGTATTACTAGACTACAAATGCAAAATGCATCCATGCGCCATCGAGCAACGCCATTGATGCTCGTTTTAAAGTCCCTGTCAGTTTGCTTGCAATAAAACAAGCAACAGATGAAAAGAACCCTCAGAAAGTTTTCAAAAGACTCAAACTTTAGACAAAAGTATTTATTTACTTGGAGTAAATAAAAAGATTGCCATTTCTTTCTGTTTGGTCTGATCGTCCGCTTTCCGTCAGGTGTAATTCCGTATTTATCTTGAAATACAGTAGGAGTGTCGAAGAAAGGCGTCTGGATACCGTATACAAAGGCTATGCATTAGGTGTTAATTAAACACTGGATGCAGCATTCAGTTGCTGATTATATTCTTGTGCCCTTGCTGATAAAAACTATAATCAGTGATTGTTTCACTAAGGGTAGACTTTGTGAAGTCAAAACTCTACAGTCAAAGGTCTATGACAAGTTGTCAAAAATATTTCATGAAGCATTAAAATCCTTCCAAACTTAAAAAATATACATATCATTGGCAGATGATTAATAAAGCGACAAAGGCATGCTGCTAAATATTAGCCTGCCGTACCTCTTTAAAACTTAAGGTTTGTTACATGAACAAAGAGAACAAAGGTAATTGGTGGTGCAACTTGTTGAGACCATAAAAATTTTTACATTTTACCCAATAAAATAAAGCTAATTGAGAAGTTTGCCCAAGCTTGAGGAAGTACAATGAAATCTACAGATTTGTTTGATTTGTAAAATTACTGTATGACACTAAACGGTTTTCATTCATAGAAAACATTTAATTCAAACAAGATCTTAACTCCACAACAGAAGACCAATGATCATGCGTTGTTGACTCAGGACTGATTGAAAGATAAATGTAGGGCAAGTTATGCAATGTGTTTTGTTTTGTTTTTGTTGAAATATTGCATAATTTTGAGTCATGGCAGACCAATAATTGCAGTTCTGTGACATTCCCTGTCATTGTCACAGTTCGACAATGACAGGGAACTGTCATTGTCACAGTTCGACAATGACAGGGAACTGTCATTGTCACAGTTCGACAATGACAGGGAACTGTCATTGTCACAGTTCGACAATGACAGGGAACTGTCAATAGTTCCCTTAGTTCCCTTTTCTGTTCTTTGAAGTTGTAAAAATGCTCTTTTTTTTTTTTTAAATTCAGTCTGTATAAAATTTATCGTACTATATTTTCACCATTGGCCTTTGATGATGAACTCCAAGTCTTTGAGGTTGGCATCATCCTAATGTTTAGCTCCCTCAACATTTTCTTCAGATTGACGTTAAGATTCTGAAGGTTTAGAAACCTAAACCTTCTTTAGGTTTCTGACACCTTGTTTCTAAAACTAGCTTTAGTCTCTAGGGTAGTTAGTTAGGGTTGCCCTAGAGACTCGGTTGTGACGGCCACTAAATTAGTCTTTAGAGACTAAACTAGTCTCTAGATCCCAAAAGCTTGTTGGCCTGTAAACTATAGACTAGTTTGTAGAGACCCTAGAGACTAAACTACCCTTTAGTAGCTTAGTCCCTACGGTTTTAGAGACTAAACTACTTGGAAGTCAGTTTAGTCTCTAAAAACCCTTGGAAGGGTTTTTCCATTGCGTCACAATCAGAAATACCTCATTGTACTGAAACCTTTGTCCGTGTTGATCTTACCTGCGATAGAACGGCATTGGCAGAGACAGGAGGAAAGCCAACACCCAGACCCCAAACAGGAGGACCAGCAGGGAGCGCTTGGTCCTCATTCTCTGAGACACAAAGGGCCTCGTGACGGCCAGCCAGCGGTCCATGCTCATGAGACAGATCAGGTAGATGGACACGTACATGTTCACGCTCGACAGGTAATGCACCAGCTTGCACGCCGCCGAGCCAAACTCCCAGTGCAGTCCTGCCGCCAGGAAGCGAATGAACAGCGGGGCGCTGAGGAGCACGAAGCCGTCGGCCAGGGCCAGGTTCAGCACCAACAAGCACGTCACCGAGCGCTTCTTCACCCGGCAGAGCACCGACCAAACGACGAACATGTTACCAGGGAAGCCCAGCAGGAACGCCAGGGTCAGGATGGCGATGCCAACGCGAGCCGAGACATTGATGGGAGGAGGCGAAGAGACGGCGGTAGTGGTGTTCATACTGGATCCCAAAGAAAAAAATCCTCTTAAGAATGGGAATTTGGCTTCAGCTCGCATGAAACTGCCAAACCTGTCAGAAAGGGAGGAAGGGGAGGAAACATAGTGTGCTGTTTATCCTCACTGCAAAAACACAGAATCTTGCAGAGTTTTTTTTTTTTCTCTCTACGTTCTAGTGCATATATCTTGAAATAAAAGTCACAGGTAACTTTTTAGCAAGATACAGGAGCTTGTAAAAATTGAGTAATGGTGTAAGATTGAGTAGAAAAACATGCCACTTCCACTGGCAGATAATTTCTCTTATAACATGGGGAATGTGTTTTGTTTAAGTGAAAAAATCTGCCAGTGGAGTCAAAACATATTGATTTTTTTTTTTTTTTTTCAATCAATATTTAGCTTCTATGTCTTGCTTAAAAGTAACTTGTAAGTAGGTTTTGTCTTATGTAATATTTGGTCGAGAAAATAAACAGAAACAATATTTTTAATCTATTCAGGAACCTTCCGTTTGCTTTAAAGGCATTGAAATGAATGAAATTAAGAGGAATGAAAAAGAAATAATCAGATTATTCCAGCCCACCACCAAAACATCACAAGTTGTTCAAAAAAATAAAATAAAATACAAATAACAGAATAAAATAAAATAACACACGTGGTAAAGCTTGCAATTAAAAACTCCATACTATATGTTGAATGAATAGCAATATCAAACCTGAGCAGCCCAACATTTTTAATCCCTTTCTCAAGACTTCAAGACTGAAAACACGTATTGAAGAAACAAGGCAATATTAATCAAATAATTGTCTGCATTTCAATCCAAAGGTCAAAGTACCAATCACATGAAACTCACCTGGAAATAATCTCTTCAATTCACCACCATGACTCCACTGTATTCTGTCGTTATTCCCCACCTTGCATCAACTTTGCTGTTCTCTCTCTCTCTGTCTCGGACTTCCGTTTCTGTGATGAGCAAACCAAGCACATTGCGAAATGTTGGCCACGTGACGTGAGGGGAAAACCATTAACAGGAAGCCAAGAGAAAACCCAACTGGATTTCAAGGTAGTCCTTTCTCCTCCTCCTCCTCTTTTCATTTTGCTCTGACAGTTTTGGATTCTTGCAGGAAGATGCACTTGATATCCGATAGCGACGACAACAGCAGACTGTTGGCATGCGAATGAAGTAGGTCTCTGTCAAGAAGCGTCTGTGTGGCGCAAGGAAGTAAAGTCCAATCATAATAAATGAACAAATTCTAGTCTAGGTTGAAGCTACTTTGCTTTTCATAATTTCATTCTATAAAAGTAAAAGAATGCTTCAAAATGCCTAGTTATGGCACAAAGGCAACGGCCAGCTTGAGATGTCATCATTTGGGGGAGAAAATACATGAGGGAGGTGGATATTCCAGTAAACTGACTGACTTGTTCGTACACGAGTTCGGATCACGGAGCATTTGTATTTTTTTTTTTTTTTTTTGCTGTTGCAACACAGCTTCCCCCCCCTTCTTTCCACATTGGTGTCAAGCCGATGGACAGGATGTATTCAGTTTCGTAAGCATCAGCGATGTGTCAATTGTGTCATGGTTTGCATCAAACAATCTACTTTTCTGCCTGAAACTGCTCAGTTAAGGGTTTTGTTGTTTTTTTATAAGACTTTCAACGTCATTTGAAAAGCATATATGTGCTTAACTCGGCTTTCATTTCAAAATAATTCTTCCTGCTATTGAATTAAGAGTATTTAACTTAAACGGCAGTAGTCTTTTAAATTTGCGCACGGCCTCAAAGAGAAGTGTTGGATAAAAAAACAATGTGTGATGTCAAACTGTTTGGGCCTTAACTGCTTTTTTTTTTTTTTTTGAAAGGCAATAATAGACAACATCTCCTGCCAGAACCAACTTCTTGTCAAACTGGGCCGAGAGAGAAGAGGATTTCTGTAACGTTAAACGTCCAAGAATGCCTGTCGCAGTTCAGCCCCTTTCCATTGTCACATTGTCTTAACTTTTAGTTCAGCTTTCTTTTTTTCTTTCTCTCTTTTTTTTTCTCTTTTACAAAAAAATGACCTAGTTATTACAGCTAAACCACAAAACTACAGTTCCCCAGCTCTAGCTACGTTAGCATTGATGAAAGTACCGCCTCGAAAATGGGCGGGGATAGCCGTTGTCAGCTGCAGGCAAACCTGTGTGTGTGTGTGTGTGTGTGTGTGTGTGTGTGTGCGTGCGTGCGTGCGTGCGTGCGTGTGTGTGAGACTTCATTTACTTTACCACACAGTGTTGGATAGCATCAAACTCGTGTTCACCAGTAATTAAATTCCAGTGGTGATTGGTCAATAGAATATTGAAGGCTACATATACTGCTAGGTACAATTCAGCAGAAAAGCAGCCAGGCCAGCTCAATCAGAAGAGCAACTAGTTGGGGATTACAGAAAGTGAGCTGAAACTGGGCCAAAAGGTTTAGCGACACCAAAATCCTGGTTTGAACCAGGGCCTTGACACAGTAAACTTCCTGCCACAGACCTTTTGCTATGTGCCTGTGTGTTCCTCTTGATTCCTTTACTGGCCTTTTAGCTACCCCAAAATCAGAAAAGAAATGAAACATAATGCGACACAGAATGTTTAAACGTTTGAAGCCAGCAGTGAGTGGTTCACAGTAGTAAAAAATAAATAAAAAGAATAAAAATCAATCTACTAGAACTACTATGAATGTTATGTTCTGTTTTGTGGTAAGTGGCTCAAATGGTAGGGTTGTCATTCACTCTACTAAAAGCCTCCCATATAACCAGATAATCATTTGATTCAAAACTGACAGCGGTCTAAACGTTTTTAAAATATCAACAGAAAAAAAATGACCATTGTCAAACTGTTATCGTTACTCATTAGCACATCTTTACTAAGAGCCATTAACTCATCTAGGCTAAGATGTTTGGTGTTTGGACTGACCTACTGAGAAATGAGCGACGTCCTCACATTCCAAAGCTGCAGGCTGCCATTTTACGCGTCCCAGCAAAGAGCACCGCTTCAAGGTTTTTGTGTACACAAGTGAGGGTTTAAACATAAATAATGACAAAAATGTTAAAACTGTTTGTGTTCTGCTTCCGCTTCTCACAGAACCTCCATCTATCTAGCTAGCTAGGTAGCTAGCTAGTTATTTTGTTAGATCTCACGATGTCTTGATATCAGCTAGCGAGACCACCAGCTATCTTGATGTCTAGCTAGGCAGCTCACAAGGAAATATGGAAACAAAAAAGATTGCCAAAGGAGATTTCTGGCTGTGGTTCAACTACATTGCAAAAATACTTTGGAACATGAAGGATATAGGTGTAGTGCAACACACACACACACAGTTGGGATCTGATTTCCCAGATCAGTTTCAGGGAAATATTTCTTTTGATGGAAATCCATGACTCGGTGCAGTTTTTCAGTCACATTTCTCGCATCTCTATGAGCATTTCCACTGTTCATTTCTTAAGCAATTACCGTAGCTGGTGACCTGAAAACACCACGACACTTGCTGATCATTCCTAAAAGGCAAGCATTCATGTCCATGAAAGTGTGAGTGTCGTCAAAAATGACTTTTTCACAATGATACGTCACTCTGTTGGTGTATTCAATGCAGTAGAATCAGATCTTGCGTGGCGCTGCCTGTAAATATTCGAGACCGAACCATGCACCACTAGCACATCCGTTTGAGATACGGTTACTGTAAGCTGCAGATTGTTTCTATTTAAAAGAATACCAGGGACTAAATATATATGGTTCACATTGTTATTGCATATGTTTTTTGGGTATTTTAATTTGTTCACAACATTGTGCAAAAGCAAAGTACAATCATGTGTAAAACAAACACACTGGCTAAAACTGTAGTGCATAGCTATAACTCAGTGAAAGCTGTGAGAATTTGAATGACATTTTCTTGAAAAAGATAAAGAATTCAATTAATTTCACAGATATTCATTAATGCCACTTTATTTTTTTTGCAATGCCTAGAAAAATGAAAGGGCTGCTAGTTTTATAGAGAACGACTCTTCATTCAGAAGTGTAGTTTATGTTGACTGACATTCCATTAGCAAATGACGACGTTATAAAGCGGCAGATTATTGAACAGAAGGAACTGATGGACGTCCAAGAGATTTTGCAGTTTGCTAGACGGAACGAGAAACCGGTACAATGAGTTATGAAGTTACAGCAAAGGACAGAACAGACCGTCCATCCATGGTGGAAGTCACAAAGTTTCTCAAGACGACCAATATGTGGATTCACAGGAAGTGCTGCTGACGTCACATTAGCCATCCCAGATCACATGTGTTTTTCTTTTCATTGTCTAATGTCAAACCATTTTTGGTGAACAGAAGCCATGTAACAGATACAAAAGGTTGCCGTAGGATCTGATTGGTTATTTAGTCTTTTATCTATTTGGAGTCAATATATGTTCTCCCAAAACCTCTCAAAATTTCTCAGGGTTCACTAGAAATCAAAGCTTTACTTAGATATTTACAATAAAAAATTTGCCAGTGTTGCCGGAAATTGATTTCTGACATTCAAATTTGGAGGAATTTGAGATAAACATCGGTAATTGTTGCAGACAACTCATATTGCTCATTGCATGTGTTTTGTGTTTTATGTGTGCTGTTTATTTTTGTTGATGACGGGAAAAAGAACAGTACAAAATTCAAAATATCTAGTTGTGAGTCCTGAATTCCGTAAAATAGTGCACAAGATATTGAAAAGAAATTATGAGGATGCATAATAGTAAGAATGTTACTTCGTCCACTTACTAGCTGTATTGCATACCTCTGTGCCATACAGACGTAAATCCAAAATCACGTCTTGTTACAATCTTTTGAAAATAAAAAAAAAAACACATTTCACTTTTGTAAAACTCGACTTTGGATGTGGGATATGAAGAGAAAAAAAATAACTTACCCTTGTTGAACATAGTAGATGAGGAGACAATTCAATTTTGTGTTTTACTTTTTGCCATTCAAGATAGTTTTTTTTCTCCCTCAAATTGCCAGAAAACAATTATATGTAAAAAGAATGAAAGAAAGGAAGAAAGAAATAAAGGTTCAGCAGGTGGGAAATGGTGACATCTAGTGGCATGTATTGTGAAACTAAACATTATAGTCCTGGAATTGTAAAATCATGATTGGAACAGCCAGGTAGTGCAAACACGAGAAGGACGCTAAAGTGATACCAGTACTCTCTTTCAATGTTTTGATATGATGAAGCGCACAATATTTTTGTTTTATACAAAGGTGGAATTATTTGTTGAGCTCTAAAAATTCACATCTATTTCAATGACTTCTTAAAAATGCTTTTATGCAAAGATAATAAAAGTCGATGCCCCAGGAAAAGGACATCAGCAAGCAAATTGATAGCAGGCAGTGTACTTAAAAGCACGTAGAAACAGAATGTACAAAGTTAGAGGACTTGAACTAGACTTCTGAGACATCTAAGCATTCCAGGCTATGCCCCTCAGTTTGTCTGATGTTCCAAGGTTCATGTGGGTGTTGGGCCCGTTTTCAAATATTTCTATATGTATGAAGCATCACCATTTTAACAGGTTTTTGTCTGCAAATGTATCCAAGAGTTCCTCTTGTGCAATCCGCTGAATCTTTCTTGGTGCTGCAGACTCTTCAAGTCTTTGTAAAACTTGTTTTTTAACATTTGGACGGAAGAAAGATTTCAAGACCGGAGAGGGTGTTCACTTCTATTTTTCCGTTTTTGTTGATGTGATGTTAAGAGTTTCAGGTTGTGGAAAAGTCTCCGTCCTTGTCTTGCAGCACGACCTCCGCGTCTTTGTCCTTGTCCCGGCTGTTCTGGCTGTTCATTCGGCTCTTCCTGGAGAAGTCCAAGCCCGTGCCCTCAAACAAGCGAGCCATGAACGCCAGGCCCTCCCGTCTGATGTAAGACTTTCCTGCGAAGAAGTAGAGCACCGGGTTGGCACAGCTGCTGATGAAGGCGACGGTGGAGGTAACGGCACGGAATTTCTTCCATATTTTCTCCAACCTTGTAAGACAAGACATGAACAGATGAGTGAGAGTTGGGAAAGAAGAATGAATTATTAAAAAAACTGACTTCTACATGGCACTTGTTACACGCCGTATTTTTGTCAGAAAATCTGAATATTTTTTAATGGCTCAATACCCTGAACAATAGGACTGGAGTTATAGTACGTGAGAGCCATTCTTTAAGCATTCAGTTTCTGTCTCTGTCCTCAGTCCATTCATTGGTACCAAAAAGAGTTAATTTATCCTCGGAGGAAGATAGCTCAGTACTTGTTTGAGTTGTTTTTCTAAGATGAGTGCATTGCGGACAGGGGATCACTTACATTATTCTTGATGTTGAACATTCTGGAAGCAAAGCCGATGCAACCTGAGGGGAATACAACAACGACATAATTATTAATCTGCTGACTGAACTTATTCAAAAGTGAACTCCCATATCATGCTGAGAAGAAACGTGACGTACTTGCACCATGTTGATGATGTGGTAGGGTAACCAAAACAGGCAGAAGGTCACCACGATGGCCAGAATGAGCTTTTCGCTGCGGATCCGGCGGCGGAATCTGGTCTGCCGGATCCGTCTCAGGATGCAAATGTAACTGACTAAAATGACTCCGTAAGGTACCACGAAGCCCAACACAACCTCCAGCATGTACTGCAGAACTGCCTGGGATACAGGTGGGCAAAAGAAGGGAGGAATTAAAGAAAGCTCACATGTGTTTACAGAGCTAAGAAAGAAAGGCATTGTCCAAACTTACATCTGGGTCTTTGTCGTGGAATGAATCACAAACCGTTCTGTTCCCTTTAAGCCTCGCTTCTCGATAGATCAGCGCAGGAATTGAGGCAACCATGACGAGCAACCACATGACCGCCAGCACACGTGTGATCGTCCTCTTGCTGGTGATCACGCTGACGGACTGGGGCCACACGATCGACACCAGCCTGTAAATGCTCATCAGCATGATCAGGTGGATGGAGGCGTACATGTTGGCCAAGCAGAGGTAGAACAGAACCTTGCACATCACAGTCCCCATTTTCCAGTCCATCATAGCCAGGTAGGCGATGAAGAACGGGGTCAGAGCCATCAGGGAGCCATCCGCAATGGCTAGGTTGAGGATGAGAAGGGTCGTGACGGATTGCTTTCGGGCCCGCGCCAGGATGCTCCAGATGACGAAGAGGTTTCCGGGGAATCCCAACAGAAACACCATGGAGAGAATGAGAGTGCCCGTCACTGTGGCAGCTGGAGTACTTACAATACTGTCATTGATGGAACAGTTGCCGCTACTGTGGGGCATCTGAATTTCCTGGTAAAAAGGAAGCATTGGAGAGTAATTTATATTAAGGGTTGTTGCGTTTTTTTTCCTTTCCCATAAAAAAAAAAAGGAACCACAAATTAGCAGCTACAAGAGTGGGAAGGTTCTTTGATTCTATAGCATCGTTGAAACAAGCACCTTTTCAAGATTGACTGATAGAAAAACAGGACCTCAATGTTTTTCCTGCTGTGGGCGTGAGATTCATAGGTATGAACTGCTTGCACTGACGCGTATTAGAGCGGCACAAGTGTGACGGGTTTTAACTGGGACTGTTAATTCCTGAGCAACGAGACCAGACATGAGCAGAGCGCACTGCTTAGCAACAGCTGCTTTCGGGACTGCGGCGATGATTTACAGCTAGATTTTTATTTGCATGCCTGATGGGGCAAAACATTAAAAATCTGAAGCAGCGCTTCAACTCAACAGTTTACAGGAAAAGGATAGAAAAACAAAGAGCAACACAGCAGAATATGACAATATCTCATCCTGCAGGAATGGAAAACAAATAAGAAACTGACAACTGCGCTGTGCAAAAGTCAGTACTCTGTCGGACCACCTTTTGCTTCAATTCCAGCTTCAAGTCTTTTAGTTTTTGTCCAGTTTGCACGTCTAGTGACTGAAATTTTTTGGTTCATTCTTCCTTGCAAAACGTCTCCGGCTCGGTCAGATTAGATGACGAACAGCAGTTTTCAGATCTTGCCACAGGTTCTCAATTAGGTTGAAGTCTGGACTTTGACTGGACTATTCTTACCCATGAATACGTTTTGTTTTAAACACTCAAAGCAGTTTTCTTCCATGATTGCCCTGTATTTGGCTCCATTCATGTTCCCATTACCACCGACCATCTTGGTTTTCTCTTCCATGAACAGCGCAGTTTGTGCAGTTTGTGAACAGATTCCTCCACATGAGCTGTGGATCTCTGCATCTGGTCCAGAGTCACCATGAGCCTCTTGGCTGCATCTCTAATCAGGGCTCTGCTTAGAGATGTTCAGCCTGGACGTTTGGCTGGACGGCGTCACAAAGCAGCTGGATTTATAGCAGTCATCAAGCAACTTCTGGAGAAAAGGGGCTTGAACACGTTTGCACACCACACTTTATATGTTTTTTTTGTACCTAACATTTTGAGTCTTGCATCATTTTTCTCTCCACTTCACACCTGTGGCTCCACTTTGTGTCGGCCTTTCGCACAAAATCCCAATGAAACATATTTATGTTTGTGGTTGTATTGTGTGAAGGGTATGAATACTTTTGGAAGCTGCATGCCTCAGCAAGTATTCATTTTCCTCATGAGACTGGAGTCAGTTGTCGAAGCATAAGAAGCAATTAGAAGCAGTGAGAGCTGCCATATGAGCTGATGAAAACCTTTGGCTTAACAATGAATAGTCATTTAATGAGCCCGCTTTAGATAAGTTACACACTGCTTCATATAAAGCAGGAAGAACCTGTTAGTGCAGCCGAAGAGCCTGAGAGCTTCTTTCCAACGTAATCAGTTCCATCATCTCTCTCTGTATTCATTGCTTTCAGCCTGTTAGTCTCAACTTCTGTTATTCAGATTTTACATTTCATGTCAGTTGGCAAGTTTTCCAGCTGACTTGGTGTTCAGTGACTCAGGAATTACCGTTTCTCAATCAGACATGCATGTGCAGAGCACTAATGGTTACACTTCGATTAACGCTCACAGAAGGCCAGAAGTCAACTCGGTCTGAAAGAACTGCAGTGATTTACTGGGAATTTGACACGCAACAAACTACAACGCCAAGGAAATTCTGAAAAATACATTTACAAGAATTAAGTTGTGACTTTATTCTCGTCATGCAACGACTTTATTCTTATTCTTATTTAAGTAGGGATGCCATGCATATGTATGAAGTCTTTTTGACAAAGTGCAGGAAAAAAAAAAAACATGTAGACCAGAATAGAGTAGAATAGAATAATCCTTCATCGTCCGTCAGTGACGTTCAGGTGTTCCAGCAGCAAAGAAGTGGAACCATGCTGATTTGTACAAAAAGTAAATAAAAACAAAACATATAAGATTAAATAAATAAATTGCAGCATGAGAAATATACGGTACAACCATACTAAGATCTTTAAAAAACGTGCAGCTGGTTAGGAAGATGAAACGCTTTATATTTGTAAAATTCAACTGCAGAACAAGTAAATTTAAAGACGGGGAAAAAAAGCAAAAACAAACTTTGATTCATTCTCAGCACTCGGTCTGGTACATGCTACATCTTGACAATATTTCCCAACTCTGACTGCCTTGCAGAAGTTCTTCAAATCAATCAAATCTTACCGCGCTCTTTAGGTGAGCGCGCAGATTTTTGATTTTTTTCAATCATTTTTTCTTTTTTTTTTTTTAGCAAACATAACTCAAACGCAAGATATTTACATTTTGTTTCTTTGGGATAATGTCATTCTCTCTACCAGCAGTTTCTCCAACCAAGATCTCGTCTCGTCTCAGCCGGCTTCGTTGATTTTCTGATTAATTCCCCATCATCACAGATGATCATGGGAGCAAATCACGGTATCGTTGGGTGTTTGGAGGCAGACATTTCAAGTGCACTCAAGAGATCCAGATGCACCCGAGAGAGATTCATCCGCCATTCATTTTCAAACAGGTCCCTGACGGATGCACACAGTTCAAAAGGGATTCCTCAGGGTCAAAGTCGAGTTTCAAGTGACAGAAAGTCTTATCCATTCCTTTCAACCCTATAGCACCCTTGCTGCTGGCCATCAGGAATGACTCAGAAGGTGTGTTTGTGTACATTTTGAAACAGAGACATGCCTTCAGAATGACAGCTGCTGCGCCTATGGAGGAAAGTCTACACACTCACCCGAAACTGCACCTCATGTGGAAGACAGATTCAGCTGGACGGGATTTGTTTGGATTTCTTTCTCTCTCTCTTTTTTTTTTTTTTTAAGTTCTTCATCAAGCGTCAAATATCAAATTTGTTCGATCAAAAGCTGACTTTGACATTTCTTTAGAAACATTACAGCGGTATAACAGCGCTCGTGTGCGCGCGAGCGCGTCTCTTGATTCTTGTCGCGCGTAAAAACTCTGGGTGGAAAAAAACAAACAAACAAACAAACAAAAACATGGATGCGTACTCACCGAGTTAGAGGACCCCATGAGTACAGGCGAAGCTCGACCGGTTCCCTTTCAGGTGGGATAGCTTTTCCTCCTCTCCTCCTTTTACCTTCCAGTTTGCCCACGCGCTCCGACCCACCCACGTCCTCTCCGCGCTTTTCTCCCCGCGTCTCACGCCAAAGGCTTGCTCTTCTTGCTTCGACACGTTTTGACAGAGGATGGGTGTGTCCGTAGTAACACGGCCTGCTTCTGTTTGCCTTGACGGCCTGATAATGTTCACACGTCTACGGGAACATGTTTCTCCAGTTACCGGTTCGAAGTCGTGGTTTAACCGTTAACCGAAATTCTTCCCGTCAATTGCTTAGAGCTTCCGGTTCCTAAAATAGGGTTCGAGTCAAGTCTGTTTGTAGCATATTTTAGCAGCAAGGTACGATTGCTTAATTGTGGGTTACGTCGTAAAAACGCAAGAATATTTATTTTTCTCGTCGCTGTTTTAATTTATTTGACTGTCAAGCTAGGTGTTTTCCAGCGCTAGCATAAACCCGAGTTAGCTATTTTTGTCTTCTGACGCATCAAACATGTCACAATTTTAAAGGTTTGCAGCTGCGTTGCTTTCTTTGGTCCAATACTGATACTAGCACAGCATTCACTGGTGAATTACAGTCCACACACTGCATGTAAATAGGTTGCTTGAGCTTTTTTTTTTTTTAATTATTCTTTTTGTCTCTCCCCTCGAGCAACAGTAACAGGTAACGTGAGGCTAACTAGCTTGTACACCTTTTTCACAGGGACAGGGGTTAAAGGTTATAAGTGGTATCGGGGCTAGAGCTGCTGCTGACTCACTCCAATGTTGTTAAGTGTGTTAAAAGGTACAGACAAGTTAAATATATGAGTATGTTGTTAAATTATTTCCTTAATTTATTAAATGCTAGTGAAATGGAGGCTAACGGTACTCTGTAGCTAAGCTAACTGTTATTAGGTGAATCATTTCTGAAAGCAACCAACACTAAAACTGTATTACCAATAATCATGATTACATAACACCTTCAAATTTGTTAAGAAGACATTTATTTCCCCAGGATCAGATTTTACATATCAAACACCCTGAGCAACTTGACTGTCCAGTTCTATTCAAAACCACAAAAGTAGAAAATCCAGCGCCAGAAAATCTGTTCTGTGCATTTCTCTGATGGTGTGTGAGTTGGTTCCACCATAGACCGATGCAAAATAAAACTTGATTTCACAAGTTCAAGTGGAGTTGCTGATTCTTCTCTTGTGAGAAATTGATGACGATGGATTTTGCAAGAAAAACAACTTCAAAGAATCGATGAAATTTTGGCGAATTCAAAACGCATCAAATCAAGTGAAAGTACTTCCTCATATTTTCCTTCCACCACAGAGTTTAATTACTCCTCCGCTTTCACCTTTAGCTTTGGCGACTTTCCAAGTTCTTGACAGAAATTCTGTTACACGGAATTGTTTTTGCCACACCTGCAAACCGCTACTCACTAACATTTTCAGAATTATATTCTGTACTGGTTCATGTCCTTCTACTATTTCAATTTGGCCAACTCTGCAAATACTCCAGTATCATACCACTCATAGTTCAAACCAATACCAGGATAAAGAGGCTCAGTGAACGTGGTCTGGACTTCAAAGATTTGCAGCATTTGATCAGAAGCTTGATAAAATCTCAGAATTCCTGCCCGGTAATCCAGGAACACGCCGATCTTTTTGGAGCAAGAGCCTGGTACTTTCATATCGACATCATTGTGTCGAAACGTCAGGGTGTCTCCTGAGCATTGTAGAGTCCAAGACTTGTCGTTTCTCCCAAACTCTGACTCGTCCGATGTTCGGTTGGCGTCTTTGTAAGCTACAGCCGCAGAGAGAGTGCGAGCGTGCCACTTCACCTCCCAGTAACACCGCTCTGTTAAAGCCTCTTTGCAAAGAACCTGTGGGAATTTTTTGAATCTGTTTGGATGAGGAGAACAGGGGATGGGTGAAGGCCTCATTATTTGATTGTCGTCCATGAGGATGAGGTTACGGTAGTTTGACGTATCATCCAGTGTTAAGGGACGCCAATCTACCAAGCAAAGCAGAATTAGAGTCACCACAGTAATAATTCTGACAATATTTGTGACCACGAAAGAAAGATATTTGTAGTTTGATTTCTTACAACGCAAAAACTCCTCTCTGCTGTTGGGTGCAGGCGGAAGGGAGAAGTCAACGTAAGAGACTGTGAGAAGACACAACAGTCATTTTTAAGCAACACTGGAAGAAAGCAAATCTTATACACACAGAAACTCTACTTACCCATAGTTGAGATCTTGGGCCATGTCTCCTCCAGCAAAATGTCTGCTTTGGCTTTCAGCTCAGTCACACATGCAGTCACATCTGTGAAAGAACGTGGAGGACCGGCAACCGGCGCAAAGTCTTGAAATGCAACGGAAGTGGGGTTAAGCTGAAAAATATATAGAGAAAGTAATTAACACTATCCAGGTAGAAACCAGCCTCTGGCTCTACCTTTTGTCTCGTACAGAGAGTCTGGATCCCCGGCGACTGAGAAATGATTCCTGGCTGGAGGCATGGTTTCTGTTGTCCATGCCTGTTTCTGTCTTAAATTTGACCCAATTGCCAACGTTTGGCCATGATGTATGTAATGTGCCAGTTCAACGCTGTGAAGCTTACCGTCCTCCACTGTGAACTGAAACATACCGAGTCAAATAAGATGGCTGTTAATGTTAATTCAATATTTGGAAGAGTGGCCAACACTTCCTCTAACGTCATTGCCAAACTACAGGCAGACTACAATTCTAAAACACCGCAGAAAACGTCTTCTGTTCTCTAGAAATTCTGCCGGAGAAATCCAGCACAATGGGAGAAAACCCAGACAGAGCAGTGAGAGGAAATTAGAATCGAACGAACAGAATTGTGTAGGACAGAAAGTTAAATGAATTAAGAGTTGCTCTTTTACAACCTTAGGGAGGCAATAATATTATTTGAAAAAGTCAACAGTCATGATGAGTGTTCATAGTAATCACAGAGGTTTCATTTTTATTCACTAGCACATCTTAAAAAACAGTAATAGCATCTAAAAGATGACATGTACCCATTTAGATTATCAATAGAAAAAAAATAAATAAATCTTTGTTGCCATAACAGTAACCAGACCCCAATTTCTATTCAGTTTGTTCACTTTTCCACTTACATTTATTTTTTTATGTGTATCTTGGTTAATATAAGCCTTTAAAGTTGGAAGGCATCCTCTCCATTACCTTAATCTTTACCTTTCACCATATACTCTCCAAAACAAATGGTCACTTGTCTTTCATGTGCCTTTGTTGTAGAGAAAATCCTTTCTTTCTGATTTGTCACCCTTTAATTTGCACAAAATGATTAGGTGGCATTAGAAAATGGAAACATGCTAAAGTGTCATTAGAAGTAACGCACGCACAGAAAAAACAAAACAAAAAAAAACAGAATATTAAAATTCTTTCAAATGTTTTGACCTGCTAAACGGGTCAACGGAGCACGCAGCGCTGCTGAGCGTTTGTTGGTAAGCCGGCTTTATTCAAGTCAGAAGGAAAAAAGAACTTCAGCAAGTGCACACAAGTCCGAACGGCGTCTATACCTGTGTTAGGTAGACAACGTCATCGCTGCTTGAAAGCCGCAGCAGCTGAGCTTCCTTCCCTCTCAGCTCGCCGAGCTCATTCTCCAGCCGCTGCTTCAGCTCCCCGGCCTGAGCGAGGGCGTTCTTCTCCTGGGCCTCAATCAGCTGCTCCAGCTTACTGCGTCTGTTCTGCACAGACGAGATCAGCTCGGAGAAAGCCTCGGCGCAGTCTGCCTTTGAGGTCTGGGCACTGCTCTGTGGGAACAAACGCAGCTTTTAATTGAAGCGTGATTACATTTATAAAAGCTAAACTATATTCCCTACAGGGGGATTCAATCAAACTCGTGGTTATTTTGTGTTCAAATTAAAAGATAAAAACAGGCTTTTTATGGTTTGTTTCTCTTTTGCCAGCGAATACTGCATGCCCCCAATGTTATGTTTTGGATTTGCTTTAATAAATGAGTTAAAGTTGCAATTCTTTAAAACTCAAATTGGCTGGCAGGTTGGATAACATTAGAGTCTATAAATTGTTGCGCTGCAGAATAATATTGAGTTTTTTTTAGCTCTCAATGTCTGACTCCAACCTTGTAGGATTTCTCTCTGCTGCCATCAAGTGGCGGAAGGAAGTCATTGTTACCCGAAAGACTCGGATGGAGGTCTGGCAACATATCAGACAAACTAAATACTTAATTAAATTCCAGCTGAATGTTTTCAGCCAAACATCACTGAGTCACGTCCGGGGGAGACGTGCTGTTCCTGCTTAGACCTTTGATCCTTACATTTCACAATAAAGATCAGTCTTTTGTTACAATTCTTTACTGGTACATTCAGTTTTACTGATTACATCTCTTGAAACAAACAAACAAAAAAGAAAGACAATTTTAATTGTTTTGTTTTTTATTAGGCTATACCTTAACATTTTTCTCAGCTTGTATGATCGTCTCCAGCTCTTCTTCTCTTTGCTGGACTTTCTCTTGGACTTGCTTTCGAACTTTCGCCAGCCGTTCCTGGAAGAAACCAGAAGGCTCCCATTGAATACCTATTCAAATGGACTGGGGCACTTTAATCACATCATTTGTTTTTACCTTTGTGGTCTCCTTTAACTCCAGAATAGACACAAACTTGTGACCTTTGTGTTTGTCCACCGTGCACTTGGTGCAGATGAGCTGTTTGTCCGTCTGGCAGCAGAGATCCATCAACCTCCGATGCTCGGTGCACACCTTGTGCCCTATTGGCATCGTAGCTGAGATCAGTTCATGCTGCTGCAACACGGGAACAGTGTAGTGAGGCTCTACATGTTCATTGCAGTAAGACGCCAAGCACGTCAAGCAAGACTTGGTGGCTTTGTTTCCTCCGAGACTGCAAAAGTCACAGGCGACTTCTGGCGGCACGGCCAAGGTCAGAGACGGAGGCGGTGGTTGGGGATGTCTCATCTTCAGCTTCTTCACAACCTGAAGAAGCAGGAAGGGAAGTCAGTTTGGACCAGTGAGAAAATTAGATTCTTATGGTACCCCAAGGAGACCTTTGTAAGATCTACTCAGAGCAGTGGAGTCCAAACTTTTTGTTAAATGTACAAAAATTGTTAAGTCAAAAGTATGTGATAGATCCAAAACTAGAAAAAAGAAACAGTGTTTTCCAGACTTTGCTGATTAAAAGGCAGAAATCCAGTTTGGACCAGACTAAAAACACAGAGGAAAAATATTTTCAGCAACAAGAACACAATTTGAGTAACTGCGCCCCACACTTTGGGAACCACTGGATTAACCTAATGCAAATAACTGAATTACCGCCTCAAATTCTCCCAGTTTGTTTATATCTGTTGCGTTTACAAATGCAGAACACCAGCTCCTCTTCGAGACTTTGCGGGCCAGTCCAGGTTTAGTCTGACTAGCTGTTACGCTAGCGCCCCTCCTCACCTCAGCCAGCATGTTGTTTCTCTTCAGGACAGGCCTGGGATGGAAGGTCTCCCTGCACTGGGGGCAGCTGTATTCCTCCCTCTCACCCTGCCTGTCCCAGCTGCTCTCGATGCAGCTTCGGCAGTAACTGTGTCCGCAGGGGATGGTGACGGGCTCGTTCAGCAGATCCAGGCAAACTGAGCAGCAGAACTGCTCATGGTCCGGATTGACTCCATACGGGTTGTCCTGCACATCTTCCTCCTTACTGGCCATTTAGCTAAAGATAGCAACACAAAAGGAACGGATCAGAGCGGTTTTTGAGGTTTGAGGTTTTGAATTGTTGGAGAAATAAATGAACATGTGGTGATGAGGAGAGAGATTTCAATGTCCAAACTGCAATAACCATCTACTACTTGTGCTGAGCTGATGGAGGCACTGCAAGAGTAATCAGTCTAAGATAATGTTGATCATAAACGACTTCAGGGGAGATACATAGAACAAATACAGCATTCATAAAGTGGAGAGAGTAAAACATATTCTGATAAGGTATGCGTCTCATTTTCTGATTCTGCATGATCAGATTCTGAAATGCTTTTTTCTTTTTTTTTAATCTATGAACTACTTGCTGATTCACAGTTCTGAAATCTAAAGGCTGACAAATTGCTTGAAGGCATTCCAATTAGACACATGTTTTGTCTGAATGTGCTCAAGGGAAATGTGAATTTTTTTTTAGCACAAGTTTTTCAACGGCATAGAAGAAAATGTCTAAGACATTGCTAGAAAACATGGAGTTCTTAAATGATGGGAATGAAGCAAAGTTCCTGATAGCCATTCTTTTACCAGAAGTTTATTTGCCAGGAAATTTGTGTCTCATTTGTGCATCTTTATGCAAAACAACAACCATTGTCCATGGTACAGCCTTCTAACTTTACTCAGAGCTAGTAAAACAGCAGAATCAGAATTTCAATGTGTATTGTGATTGAACAGGGCCTTATGATCTATATATTTAAACTGCAAAAGAAAAACAAAACAAATTAGGACAAATACCTGTATACCTGTATAGTACTAAGTACTGGTTTATTTAGTACTAAGAGTACTAAAACTATGATGTTTACACCAACTTCCGCATCATTCTCTGGTTCTACAGCTGTGTCATGCAGTGGCTTTGGTTCAAGCAGCACAACCAGGAACTGCAGTTTCTATTTTTGGATGGTATTTTGCATTGAATTGCTCTTAACTCTACCGTATTTGGCCGGTAGAGTTAAGTTTCACTTTCCAGATAAATTCCATTTGTCAAAATTCACTTACACAAGGACCACATGTCAACACTAATAACAGCAGAATGCCCAATAATAGTTTCCTCTCGTATGTTTCCTTTTTGCAGTCGTGCATATTTTAAAACAAAACTGAAGGTTCACTTACGTCTCTCGAGCTTCTTACAAAAGGCGTCTATGTCGCAACACAAGAAAAAGCAATCTAACTGTACCTTTCTGATTTTTGATTGCTGTAAACGTCAGCAGCCACTTTTGTCAGTGAATGAATAAGCTTAAAAGACTATCGGTCATTATTGCAGTCTCCTCCGCAGGACCGTAGAAAAAAATCAGTGTTGCCAAAATGGACGTGTTTCCACCTAATGGGTGGAGTTTCTAATACACATAGCACATTAAAACTGTGTTGTAACACGTATTCAGAAGCACGCTTTCAGACATGCTCTTGAACACGTTTGGCTGTAAAAAAAAAAAAAGTGTTCAGAGGCTATTTTTGAAATAGTTATTGTGTGCCAGAAGAGTACAAAACTTTTAATAAGCTTTGTTATTGTACTAATTATTTTTGAAATGTCCAGAAAGTGGACATCCACGTGTCGAACCTGACATGTGAACGATTGTGTTACTAAAACAGTCAAAACTTTTATCGGTTCTTACCGGAGAACCGATAAGAGGATGAAATATGTGCACATCAGTCCGTAGAGCGTAACCAAGAGTACTTTAAAAATATTTGGAGACTGTTTTTGAAATGGTTGTGTAGCACTGGTCTAACCAGTGTAAAGAAATCTATAAAAAGAATGTTTCTCGGACTTGAAACAAACAATGGAAAGTTACAGGTGATTAGTTATCTGTTATACAACTGATTAGGGTGATGTGAGTTATATACGTTTTTATTATTTGTTCTCCCTTCTCCCATAATCCCTTTTGACTAAAGTGACTTAAGTCATTATTGTAGGAAGGTAACAATATGCAGCCGTTTTGATATTTATTTCCACCGATTATGTTGAAGTATTAGAAAGCCTGCTCGCATTCAATTTAAGTCAAAGAAATATTAAAATAACACCCCACTTTTGAAGAAGTTAAATAAGCTTAAAAAATATCAGTCAAAAAGTACCTTCAAGACGATTGTAGTTAAACAGTGAAGCAGGCGCATGTTATGCTTTTATTTTGTAGAAACTTTTTTCAAATATATTAAATGGCATGTACTGTATGTTATTTCGTCGGTCAACAAACAGAAGAAATGTGCAAAACACCAAGTCAAAGTCTTTTTATTAGGTAAAATTATGATCCTTTTACACAATAAAATATGCAAAACAGAGAGTGATTGTCACACATATTGTTCTTATATCATGACAAATTTTGCAACGCTTTTATTGTTACTAGTGGTTTAAGTCAAACAATGACATCAACAGACATTTTCGTGTCTCTTGAAATACATAGATTTAGTGCTTCCTCAAGTTTTTTGTTCACATTTCTCAAATAAAGTCTTACCATAACGTTTTGGTTGAGAGAAAAATGTTGTGCTTTCAGTGACATAATCTTACTGGAGAAACAAAGCAAGAACAGCTTGAATTACTCTCTAATAAATAAGAGAACTCACACCAAGTGTCATCTTTACAAAGAAATTAAATGACGTGCAAATCTTCAAACAAGGTAATAGTGACGACAAACCCTGTCCGTCTTTAAAAGAATGTCCCGTTAAAACAAATAATACTATCACCAAAAGTGCATCAACAATTAGAATGAAAAGAGTATTTAGAAAAAGCAGCTGTAGGATTTGTAAAGTACCTTAAAGAACCGAGGATCCCCCTAGTGGTCAAAGCTCGCCAATACAGGCTGAGAGTAGAAATTCCTATAGAAAGTAGTTTGTTTGACGCAGCACTGGTTCCACGAGATGTTATGCAGCTCATATGAAACATTCCTTGGCTGTTCTGTGTCTAACATGATCATTTTTGCAGACCTGCCAGCTACACATTGATGCTGTAATTTCCATGGTTACAAGGCACTCAAAATGCCTCAACAGGGCAAAAAAACTAAATGTTCAAGACAAATGCAAAGAATAAAAACATTACTCAAAACTTCAAGCTTTACAATTGCCAATACCAAATGTTAGGTTGTTTTCACACCATATAGTCCGGAAAACGTAACACCAAGTTCAGCTGGTGCAGTTTGCTGATCTCATCTGTGTCAAATGATCCAAATGCTTTGAAGAACCCGTTTCCCCTCCCACCTCCCTTGCCTGTGATGGCGCTACACCAAGAGTCACTGAAAGAACCACTGCACCTACATTCTTCACAAAATGTAAACCAAAACGGAGCATTCACAGCTCCCCAAACAGACCAGACTTTCTCGAAAAATAAACTACAGTCGGATTAAAGTGGACGAAACAAGCGCTGGTGTGAACGCACCCTTAATTTTGTGGAAGCATCCTAAATGTACTTCTTTCCTTCATAACAGCATCAATAGTCTTCTCGATCGCCTCCATCGGGGTTTTTGCGTCCTTGGATGCTTCCTGACCAATACCAACGCCTCGTGCTCCTCCTGCGGCAGCTGCAGTTACTGTGGCGACGCCTGCCACCACTCCGGTGGCCACGACTGCCACCTCACTTCCCGCTACAACCGCTGCAGGTGCCATCGTTGTTAGGGTTTTCACGCGCTTCATGATTTCGGTGGGATTTTTCACAGCTTTCATCACTACTTCCAATAGCGCTGCCACTCCAAAAAATGCCCCCAACAAAGCACCGGTGGCAGTACCCGCTAACTGGATCAGAAATTCATCAGACACGAACGTTTTAGCCTTCTTCCTGATCTCCTGTGGGGGTAAGTACACCTCCACCTCTCTAATCTCATTTTCTTGCTTCTGGATCCTTTCTTCTACAAGCTGCAGGACGTCATTGGTGTAGTAGGATCCGTTTTTTTCCACCATCATCTTGTCTACCGTTTGAAGGAATGCCTCTAACTGGACCTGGTTGTTCCTGTAATCATCTTTCCCGTCTCCATTCCAGTGTTTATTGTCAAAGACATGGCACCGACCTCCACACTTCTTCACCAGATTACTCAGATTCTTATTCTTACTGACAAACTCTTCGATTTTCATCCCTTTTTGGAGCTGCTCGCCGTGAGTGAACACGATCACAGCGTATTTCAGAGCATCCTCTGAGAAAAGCTCGCATATCTTAGTGATAACCTGCTGCTCTTGCCTTGTGAATCTGTCAACTCGAAGTAAAATGAGAAAGACGTGCGGTCCAGGTGCGCACTCCGTGAGGCAACGCATTATCTCCGGCTTCAGCTCCTCTTCCGACTTGTCGGTGTCGAAGAAACCAGGCGTGTCGATCAAAGTGAGGCGCCTCCCATTAACCGTTCTGGTCTCTGATTCGCATCTTCCAGTTCCTGCATTCGGAGAATGGTATGAAGTAAAAACTTCCTCCCCCAGAATGGTGTTGGCCAGGTGGCTTTTCCCAGCTCCAGTTTTCCCCAGCAGAACGATCCTTGTTGGACTGGAGTCTGGAAAGATTCAGATTGAACAAAAGAATACCGAATTAATTGTTGGACATTTTAGTACTATTAATCTTTTCCATTGGTTTGTTAAATAAATTATTTTATCACATTTTCACAGAAGGGAGAAAACAATAGCACATCTTAATTTCAATCTTACAAGTTTCCTATTGTCTATACTGACCCTGACGTCGATCAATTCCAGTACATCGGTTGCACTTCATATCTTCTTGGACAGATTTGAAGTCCTGTGTAGGCAATAATATTCAAGTTTAATACAAGTCCAAGGATCAACCACTTCAATACAGATAAATACTAAATTTACTAATGGGGTCAATTGCATTTACACACACCCAAATCTATTGACATCCTAGTTTTATTACAAAGGTTGCAAAAACTGTTGCCCTGTCTTTTTCAGAAAAAATACCCATTGGTTCTTTCAGGAGGACTGTCTGCAATGTTTAGACGTACATGTATGGTAATTGTTTTTTTTTACTGTTTTTACACCAATGAATTTGTTAGATCAGACACTGATGCTAGACTGCAAGGTGAAGAGTATTTCAGGGCGAATAAACCAAAAAATCTACAAACAGGCATGAATAATTTGGAGTTATGTTCCACAAAAAAAAAAAAAAAAAAATCTGTGAATAGGTAAATCCGCAAATACTGAACTGCGGATAGATGGGGTTTCACTGTGGTTAGGACTCAAAGAATGTGCCTGTCAAGAAACATAAAATAGCTAAAATATTACTCTACATAGTTCAGCTTAATATGCCCACTTTTTAACAGTCACAAAGTCCCTTTGTTGTGAATCACATAAGGGAAAAACATGTTTATTGTACTTTACCTCTACATTCTCTTGATCTGGTAGAACAAGGAGAACTTGAACTGGTTCGCTGGTCGTTCTCTCCTGTTCAAATTTTGAGATCTCTTCCAGTAAAACCTTGGCTACCAGAATGACTGGAAAATCTAGAGCAATGCCAGCCCCAAGTGCAGGTAGGGCTACAGATCCAAACCCTTTGCTCTCACAGGAAGTCAGAATTTGGTTGATGCCCAGTCGGAGAACCTGTAGAAATTTGTATTAGAAACAAGCTGAACATTATTTTTAAATGATCCAGACAAACTAATTGTGGTAAAAATGCTCAGTTATCTCACCTGAACCGCGGTTCCATTGTCCTCTTTATCCCACCGAACCAGGTTGAGGAAGAACACGGCACCAAAAGGAAGTCCAGTCAAATCTTCCTCTAGTATGAAGTCACCAGGCCCCATTTCATCGTCTGACTTTTGTTTAACCCTTTGAGTCACTTGTGGACCAATTGCTTTACTGAGAATGTTTCCAACACGAGTAGACAGAGGATTGTTGAGGACCATTGGAGATACCACTGCATCTGTCTACAAACAGTTCAAAACCAAAAGTTATCAACTTGCTTATGCCGACAGGTACAATAGTGGCATATTAACAGCACCATACCACTGCAATAATCAATCCACTTTAGAGAAAATAAACTTAAAATTAAGGAATTCTCACCTTCTGGCTTTCAATGGCCCCCTGAACAATCTCAACCTGGACAAGGCCTTTGGGAGCTCCAGCTGTGACTATATTTTGTCCAGCAGACTCAAACTCCCATCCAAGTGAATCTTTGTGTTCTGTTGGGTGAGCAGCACTTTGCCCCAGAAGATGCCTGTCACATGCTTCTTGCATGGCCCTCACCACCTCTCCTCTGTCATCTATCAGTGAAATTGTCTTAAGACTCTTTCCACCGTGGCTATAGAAGTCCTTGACAGCACACACAATGGCGTCGGAGCAAACTGCGACGGGAATGCCAAACACTCCTGAGCCGATACACGGCATGGCGATGGACTTGAATTTCATCAACTCTGCCAAACTCAAAGCACGCCGAACAGTTCTTTCCAGTAACATCCTCTCCTTACCAGCTGCTTTTCCAGCCACTGGTCCAACAGCATGCAGCAGTCGTTTGCAAGGTAAATTACCCCCAATGGTCACTACAACTTCACCTGTAGGGATTTGTCCTTTACGTTTCCTTAAAGACTCGATCTCAAACTGTACGTCAGGACCCCCAGCCTCACAAAGAGCAGCAGCAATGCCTTCACAATGATTCAGATCTTCATTGGAAGAGTTCACCAGGGCATCAGCCCCAAACGCAGTGATGTCTCCCTGATACACCATCAATTGAAGATCATCAATAAGGTTGTAAGAGGCTACTGAAGTTTTTTCAGCCAAATGCAAAGCTCCCAAACTCTCATTTAATGGCTTATCCTCTGTATCTAACATCTCTGATTTCACCAGAGTACTTTCCACAACTGCTGTCCTCTCTCTGCTGACTTCATCTTTGTGGTGCTGTGCTGCAACCTCATGCAGCTCTTTAAGAGAGTGGTCTGGAGTACCATGACACTGTTCGTCTTCCTCTCCTTTCCAGTAACTAACTTCACCCACAGCGTCAGTTTGGGATAATCTTCTCACTAAAGTCCCTTCCTCCTTTTGGTAATGCTCAGTAGGGTAAAAACCAGAGGCTGGCAGTTCCTCAGCATCAGGCGAGTCCTTCAGCGCAAGAGGTTTGTGTTCTTCTGGTTGTTCTTCAACTTCTTTACCACTCAGTGGGGCAGTTATCTCAGGACTGGACTCCTGGATCTGGTAAAAGCACAACAATAACAGAGTTTACAAATATATATATATAAGGGCAACATGTTAACATCTTAGCAGGTTCCTCATTTTCTGACTTTGCTTTCAATGAGAGTAGTTATATTTAAAACTACAACAGAGGTATTCTATGTATCTGAGAAGTCTCTTCTTTGTTAACATCTTCCTTTTACCTTCTCCTTTATACGTCACTTTTTTTATCGTGATACACATACTGCAGAAGACGGCAACAATACAGCAAACCTCCAATACAGACTTTTACAGCATTGCTCAACAAGTTGGTAATTATGAACAATCAATCAATTCAGTTAATTTGTATAGTGCATTTCAGCAACAAGTCGTTTCAAAGTGCTTTACATCATGACAACACAAAAACATCATTTTGTCAAATGTTCCATTTATTATGGTTAATTAGTAATTCTAAACATGTAGGGTTTAGTCTTGATTTAAAGGCGCCGAGAGTTTCAGCTTTTTCGCACTTTTCTGGACGTTTGTTCCATATTTGTGGTGCACAGATGCTGCAGGCTGTGTCTCCATGTTAGGTTCTGGTTCTAGGGATGCAGAGCAGCACCAGAGCCAGAACCTATCAACCTAACAAAGGTTGATAGAGCAACAGCAGTTCTTTAATGTATTGTGGTGCGGAGCCGTTCAGTGATTTACAAATTAACAGTATCGTCTAAAGACACCAGAACTGGGGTGATGTACACCATCTTCCTGGTTTTAGTGAGAATGTGAGCAGCGGTGTTTTGGATCAGCAGCAGGTCTTTTATTTGCTTATTTGTTTATTTTAGACCGACCTGTGTAGACACAGCAATCAGTGTGACTCGAGATAAAAGTTTATTAGTTTAGGATTTTTCTACAGTAAATGTCAAAGATCACTTTTTTATGTGACCTTTTCCAGGTTGCCATGGTCGCGCATAAGCTGGGTATGCGTTTTGAATTTAAAATCATTATTTTGCCTACTTGTTTTTTTCTTTACAGTTTACCTTGATGTTTTTCTATAGAGAGAACTTCCTCATGAATGGCACTAAAGAAATAAACCTGCATTGCTTTAGCTTAGCCATCTGTCATGCTCAAAGTTCAAGAGTGTTAACTCTTCAGATATCACTGCACCAATGCTAAATACTATGCAATATGAGCAATAGTCAAAATCAAAAAGCCGATGTTTCAAAATCGCTGTTATTTTTCAACACTATCTGAAGGAAAAACATAAAGAATTGAGTTGTGGATCAGATTCAGCAGATTATAAAGTCCCTGTTACATATTTTTGTTTTGTGGAACAGGAAACCCAGAAGGAAATGCAGTGCTGACCTCTGCAGCGGTGGTGTCATGTGACGAGCTGGGAGGTGAAAGGTCGCCCCTGACACTGAACACCAGACGACCGTCGGTGAGCTCAACGACATGCTTGGATCTCTTCAACACTTCCTGTTGATCTGCGGGACAAAGCATATCAGAGGCTAGCATATGAATATATATGCACATATACACAATATAATATATATGAATTTGGCTTTTACCGTCAATCTTGGACCAGCTCAAACGTCTGTTCAAATAATCAAGATAGTTTTATGGAAATAACCACGCACTGAGTTCCATGTGAAAATCTGGAAGCTAAGATTGTAACCAGACTCCACCTCTAGCAACAGCTAATCTTTGTTTATGCAAACAAGGAGTTGTTAACATCTAACTGGCAGATTTTACAGCCCAGTACCTTTACCCAGAGCTCCACCTATAAAAATTCCTGAACTCTCCCTTTGAGGCTAAAGACTGGAAAGCGAAACCGAGATTACTTCTGTGATTTGAGTTATACTGCCGGTGATTCCCACCTTTATTACAGTGCACCACTTCACAACACACCACTTGATTTTACTTCATCTTCTTGTTATTAAAAAGCTGAGAAGCTGGACTAACTGAGCTAGGAATATATGTTGTGCAGTATTTCAAGCCGCAGAGCGTTTTAGGACACTGGATTCCGTGTTCATTTATTTCAAACCATCACAGTGTCATATAAAGCCTGCTTTAGTGGTAATCTAAGCCAAATTATGCTTAGATTAATTTGGTTTAGATTACCAAATTAATCTAAGCCAAATTAATCTAATTTGGCTTAGATTTACAAAAGTGTGCCAAATAACATGGAAATACGATTCAGATGGGATATTTTATTATTTGCTTGAGATTATGATCCTGGCTTCTAATCTCTAGTTTATTTAATGATTTTTTTTTTTTTTTTACAGTGCATTGCTCCTCTGCCAGCTTCCCAGCTGCTCTTCATGGCCATTTGCCAGCTCGAGTTAAGTTTCACTTTCCACAGAAATTTCCCTTTTCAGTTTGTCAACAGTGATGTTCATCCAGGCTGTGGCGTCCCAATTATTAACAATAAGAACAACAACAGTAACTCCAACAGTGACAACAACAGTTTCATGACTTTTATGGTGGTTTGAAGGACATCTTAAAGCAACGCAAACAAACAAACTCTTTCTGCACCTTTCTGGTGTTTGAACGCGACGCTGTAGACGTCATCAGCCGCCCTGGTCAACGGACCGCAGTCTCCTCCGCCGGACCGTCGGTGGACGCGGAAGTAGCTCTCGGTTTTCTTTCTGTCCTTTTCCACTAGAAGCTCCCGGCACTGGAAATAAACGGGGTACGGGTAGCTGTCCCCCATCGCCGTCGCTTCTCGCCCGGACGCCAGACGTAAACGTTCTGCACTTCTTCGAGACGCGGCGAGGCGTTTTTCAATGCAGTTCGGAGCGGCGCCCCCTAGCGTCAACAATGAAAACAACAATCCGCTTTTTTTATTTTATTTTTTCTTCTTCTTTGTTTTCTAAGCCCAAACGTCAAATAACGTTAGGTCATTTCCGCCATCAAACTATGTTGTATTGTTATCTTAAAAAGAGTTGTTCCTAAAAGTTGGGGTTATGGATGCAGAAGTCTGGATTTTTCTAAAATGAACCCAAATGCTAAAAAATAAAATAAAATAAATAAATAAATTTAAAAAAAGACAATAAAATGTGTATTCCACACAGAGCAACACATTGGCTGTCAATAGGGCGACTGCACCACTTTTTTAACAGATTTGTGTAAAAAATGCTTGTTTGCTCAGAGTTGGGGGTCCTGATGAACCGCTTACATTATTTGTGGGCGAATAATTTGGACTAACTATAAAAAGGGAAAAACCTAAACCTGGAATGTTGAAAAACTAAAGAAAAACAAAAAAAATCACTCCGTTTGGAAAAAGAAACTCATTATACAGATTAACTACACAAAGTGAAATATTCCAAGCCTCTTTGTATTGTAATTTAAACAATAATTGCATAAATGTAGTGAAAACCCATAATTGAGTCTCTCAGAAAATGTAAATGTTACAAAGCGTCGACAAAGCAGGATGTTTTATATGCACTGTATTCTTGCTTCGTACTCCTTCTAAATGAATCGTTGCAGTCATGTGGCGTGTCATGGCAGTGTACCGAAAACAACCCAGGTTGTTTTCATAGCAACCTTTAGGTAATTTGCGTGATGGGTCTGCTGACTCACCTTCCTCTTGAGAATCAGGTCAGGCCAGTTTTCTGCCCTTTAGAGCACAATAAGACAAAGGTCACTGAGTCACCATTTCATATTTATTTTAGCAGTGACCTGTTGGACAATAAAAATCAGAATTTCCATAAACCCCCCCCCAGCAGAATGTTCTGCATTAACTGGACTTCAGAAAACACAGTCGACCAACACCAAGTCACTGCCGACTGAACAGTTCACTTTGGATATTCATCAATGCTGATTCCGTATCTCTCTATAGGACAGTGAGTTTAAAGTAAAACATCAACTGTGCTGTCATTTCCAGAAAAGGTCTTTGGACCACCGAGCAACGATCCAGTTCTTTTTCTCCTGAGCCCAGCTAATACGCCGAGTGTCCTTGTGTAGGATTCATCTGAGTACGGTAGTTTTTGATGCACAAAATTAATTTCCGTCATAAATGTACGCCAACCTTTGTACATTTATGTCAAAAAACCATTTCGCAATTGTGGTGTTTCCATCAAGTAAACACAAAATCACACGTGGTTAAGTTCATTCACTCGATAGGTTAATAAAGAACATGTCCGGCTATTATCCTCCAAACACTCCCCGGCTTCGTCTTTGTGTTTTGCGCCACATCCAATAATTGATCATATGACTTCCATTGCAGTTTTACGAGGTTGAACCAACTTCGATCTGGCCGAAGAAAAGCCCACCTTATTCCTGCGCCAAAACACTTCAATCAAAAAAATTTGTCTTATAAAAATTGGCTTATTTCCCTGTCACACTTTGGACTTGCACTCAACCTTCTATAAATTTGCATCTTCAGCGATATTTTTATGGCCAACCCACCATGTGACTGTCTTCCACTCGATTGTGCAGCCTGCTGAAACCGGCATGACCATTTCGTGTTGCAGGAAAACTTTGCAGGGAATCAGTGAAGACGTCGTGTGAAGGTGTTCATATTGACATTTGCTTGGGAAAAGAAACGCCTATTTTCAGTGAAATAACTGCTGAAGTAGCTGAAAGTAAGCATGCTCAAAACATTGTCGGGCGTCATGATTTATTGGGATTTTCTACCAAATTTCAAGTAAAAAAAAAAATGAAAACAGGGAGGTAGTTGGTTTCAAACAACTTGAACTTTATTCAGACGTAGCATTTCGCGTCAGCACGAAAACGACCTCACCACAGCTTCCTCAGTTTTGCTTGAACATCGTCCTTCAGCCCAAGGCCAGGATAGAGAGGTTCACAGAACACGGCCTGCTCTCTGTGGAGCAGCACCATCTCTTTGGAGATGCTGTAAAAAGCCAGGGTACCTGCCCTGTAATCCAGGTACACTCCGACCCAGGAGGTCAGAGGACCCGACACGACCTTCTTCTCAGAACAGTGTCGGAAAACGTAGGTATTCTTGGAGCACTCCAAGCTCCACGACTTGTCATTGTATCCGAACTCTGAGGAGGACGATGACCGACTGATGCCTTTGTATGCCACAGCCACTGCGCAAAAGGAACCTTCCCAGGTGACCTCCCAGTAGCAGCGCTCGGACAGAGCCTCGCAGCACAGCACCTGCTTCGCACTCTCAAACATGTCTGAGCGTCTGCCATAAGAGGGGCCGTAGCGGGACACACTGACGTCGCACGGTTGCTCTTTGGAGATGAATAAACACTTGTGGGCGGTTTGGATGTTGAGGGTGAGGACACAGCCATCTGCAAAAACCCAAAAAATGAGCATTAGCCCTCATCAGAGAGCAGGCATTTCATTTAAAGTCTTATTAGAAAGTAGGAGCATTAACAGTTTGCTTACAGGGTAATAACTGCTCTCTGGTTTTTGGCACAGGTGGCAGCACCACGTTAACAGCGGACACTGCCAAGAGAAAGAAAATGCTCAATCCCAAACAGTACGACATATAAATCAGAGATTTTTATGCAACAGCGATGTACCAGTGGCAGAAAAGTTGGGCCAGGAGTCCTCCAGGATACCCTCCACTTTATTCTTCAGGTCATCTAAAAAGCGAGACGCAGCTGCCATCGACTCACGAGGGCGAACAAAAGCACCGGGCGGCAGGTCTGGAGATTCGCAGGAAGTGGAGAGAGCTGGGAAATTCTGGAGGAAGGAGATCAGACGATCCGTTGAAAAGAAGCTCAACCAGGACATCAGATGTTGCCAAATTTCGCAATTTCTGAATTTACTAGAGCTTCTGCAGTTAACAGTGTGAACTTTGGCCGTCATGGAAACGCATAATTGAACCTTAATGCTTTTTTTTTTTCTTCTGAAAATGATTATTTTAATCAATTACTCAGAAATAAAATCTGATTATAAATGCATCG
Organism: Poeciliopsis gracilis; assembly: GCA_911649635.1. Classification (NCBI taxonomy): domain Eukaryota; kingdom Metazoa; phylum Chordata; class Actinopteri; order Cyprinodontiformes; family Poeciliidae; genus Poeciliopsis; species Poeciliopsis gracilis. Next base: position 204,425 of record CAJVRI010000724.1, read on the forward strand.
TGTTCCATGCAAATTTTTATGTAGATGAAAAGTTCAAGCTCGTACGCTACGTTGCGTTGGGCAGCCGCATTAAAAACTCATTTCTGACACGCAACATCATCGGCGGAAAATTTACCGAGGGCTTCTGACGTTTCAACGCGACGCTTTACGCAATTCAAACTTGAGGCACCTGAATGAAATGAACGTGGTCTCTGGAGAGAGCGAGCTTGTGAAGGTCACCGTTCCGTTTCCGCAGCGTGGCGATCTCCTCCTGCAGCTGGAGTTGCAGCTTTTCAGCCTGGGCGACCGCCACTTTCCCTCTCGCACTGATCATCTGTTTTGCCGAGACGCGTCTCGTTTCGATGGAGGAAATCAACGCGTTGATGATCCGGTCGACGCTGTCCACTGCAGTCCGGCCACAAGCCTGTTCAAATTGAAGTTGTTTTGAATTAAAGATGAGCATCAACAACTTGGAAAGCCTAAAATGTGCTCTCACGTGACAAGATGAATTAGTGAAAACAAAAAAGGTCAAATTTTTGTTCTTAAACGCATTAAAAGCCAGAATGCCACTGCCGGAGATCGTACGGGGACAGAAAGAATCTCTTCAAACATACTTTTTTTTTTCATAAAGATCACGACAAGTCATGCCGTTATTTGTCACGCTTCTGGTGGAGGCAGGTCTCGAACGTCACTGCAGGTCAATATGAAATCGTCTCGATTTTCCTCCCCTACCTTGAAATCCTCCAGAACTTTGCCCAACTCCTTCAGCTCATCCTCTCTATTCTGCAAACTCCTCTGGACGCCGAGTTGATTCGTATTCAGCAGCTCCTTAAAACATAAAGTAAAAAGAGTAAATCGACTTTGAGTTGAGAACTTTTGACCGACGTTAAGACTTTTAACTTCTCTGCGCCTCCCTGCTGCGTTCCCTCTGCAGAGTTTCCGCTCCTACCTGCTCCGTGGCTCGTTCTGCCGAGGCCGGGACGGTGGCGTGTCTCCGGTGTTCGTCTAGTGTGCACAGATAGCAGATGCAAGTCTTGTCATAAAGACAGTACACCTCCAGCAGCTTGTTGTGCTTCTTGCACAGCTTCTCCTTCAGCGGGACCGTGACGGACACCAGCTGGTGAGTCGTCAGCGCCGGGACGGTGTAGTGAGGCGCCAGGTGAGAATCGCAGTACGACGCCAGGCACGTCAGACACGACGTGGAGGCCTTGCGCCTTCTGGCCTCGCAGCAGAAATCGCAAGCAACGTCGTCTGGGCCAGCGCAGGTCAACTCCACAAAGAGAGGGGTTTCCTCGGTGCGGGTCACCTTCAGCTTCCCCATAACCTGAATCAGATCGTTGGTTGAGAGATGGGACGAATAAAAAAAAAAAAAAAAGTGGCTTAAGTAACCAGCTAGGAGATTTCCTTCTAAAAGCAGTCAACTACGTTTGTTTTTAGATTACATAACTATCTTTTTAACTGACAGTACATGCATTCGTTATGGATTTTGCATTGCAAAGAATTAACCCTTCCCCATAGACTTGTGATGTGTCGGTGGTTCTCCCAGTGTATTATAAGCCTGGCAGGCTGCCAGGCTTCACTTGCCCCCCTCCAGTCACATTTAAACAACCGTTTGACACTTCTGACCACGTTAACCTAGAATTTGACAGCTGGACCTTCAGTCAGAGTGAACCGGTTGTCAGGTAAAAAAAAAACACGCCGTGAGAAAGTTGCAAAAAAATGTGAAACTAAACAGGTTCACCTTGTTGGTGAGACTTATTCCAACTAGTTTCAGAATTTTACTTTAAAAGTAAAAAAAAAAACTTAAAAAAAACCTACTCATAAAAATCTGTTATCAACTGAGGTACATTTCTAAACAAGCGGCATTATTCTCCAAGAAAACGACATTTTAAGCGTGAACATGCCACCTCAGCCAGAGTGATGTTTTTCCTCAGTGCAGGTCGAGGCCGGAAGTCCTCCCTGCACTGCGGGCAGCTGTAAGGGCCCTCCGCCTCCTCGTCACGCCGCCAGCAGGCTTCAATGCAGCGCCTGCAGTAGCTGTGACCGCAGGGGACGGTGACGGGCTCCCTGAACAGCTCCAAACACACCGAGCAGCAGAACTGGCTCTGGTCCAAGTCAAGGTTCTCCGCCATCCCGAAAGAATCCGTCGTGCGTATAGAGAACCGAGAAGCGCGCGCGGGCTTTCCTCGAGTATCCGGAAGCGGGAAGCCGCCAGAGCTTTCCTATTGGTGCTTCTCACCTGCTCGGAAATGATGTTTAAGTTTGTGGTAGGGATAACCAATAGGAAAGCATCTTATATATTGTTTTTTTTTTTGTTGTTCTTAACTCAACAGAATTGTTTAATTGGACGAGTGCAGTTATGGAAAACCCCACGCCGCATATTGTTTTAATGAACCCGCACACTGATCTATAGAGTTTAATTATTTTGATTTGTAATTGTGTGTTCTGTAACTTGTCATTTTTTGCGTGTGTCTTTTTATGATGCAAATCACTTTGAACTGCCTTGTTGCTATACAAATAAATTGATTGATTCAAATAAAACATGAAACATTTTTTTAAGCTGTATTATTTACACATATATACCCTTTATACTTAAATTTTCTGAATATAAATATATTTATTCATTTTCAAATATAAAATAGTCAGTTCTTGTGAGTTCAATAACGTTTCTGTCTGGGATGTAGACATTCTGATGTTTCTGTGTTATGATTAAAAATTTGGTTTCAGTTCTTATGGTATAAAAAGTTTGTCCACCAAGAAAGACAGATTCAAAATGAAACCTCAGTTTAAGGTCCATATTTTATTGTGGAAGATAAAAACAGTGGAAAAACAACCAGAAGAAAACACTGTTAAATATAAAGGGAAATCCTTTTGTAAAATTGTTAAGCACATTTTAAGGTTTGTGTCCAACAGATAAAAAAATAACTCTTTTGTAAATCAGTGCAAAATTGAGAAATTCCACAGATGAGAAATAATATTAGCGTTTCAATAATCGCTTCAAAAGAGAAGCTGCAAAATGTTTCATATCTGTATGTGCACATCAGCAAACTGACTAAATATTCAGTTGTATTTTAACACATTCTAGCATGACTTCATCTCTGAAGCCTGGCTAGAGAACAAAGCAGCTAGTTTTAATAATTTTTTGTTGTTTTTAAGGGAGCCTTGCAACAAAATTTTGCTCAATATGTATGCTGTGAATGTGCAGCAGAATGACAAAGTCTCTCTAAAACAAGTAGTACCATGAACTACCTACATGACAAAATAAAGTGTCTTTACAAAAGCGGAAATTTAAAAAGACAAGTAAAGCTAGGGGCCCCTTGTACTCTAAACTTGCTAGTGCAGTTTAAAAATAGAATTTTGTACATAGAAACAAGTCAAGTATTTTTGACAAAAAGTCATCAGCAGCATATAAAAAATATAGCTTTATCTCTTATTGGCACTGGTTCCACAAGATGCTATGAAGCTCACATAAAACATTCCTTTGACACTCCAGTGTGTTTATGTCAGCAATATGCACCTGTTAGCTGCACATTGATGCACATTGATGCATCAAAATGCTGCGGATGATTACACAAAATATTGTACTTTAACGGAAAGTGTGTAGCAAAAAGACTCGCAGTGTAATCGTCAGATTGCTATGCTTCCACAATATTAATTTTGTGACGGCATCCTGAACGTATGTCTTTTCTTCATGACAGCGTCGTAACTCTTCTCGATTGCTTCCATCGGGGTTTTCGCTTCCTTACACGCTTCACATCCAATGGCACCACCTTGAATTCCCCCTACAGCAGCTGCAGCTAGCACAGCAACACCTGCCACGACTCCACCTGCCACGACCACCGCCTCACGATTGACTCCTGCAGGTGCCATTGTCGTTAGGGTTTTCACGTGCGACATCACCTGGGGTGTTTTCACAGCTTTCATTACAACTTCCAAAAGCGCTGCCACTCCAAAAAATGCCCCCAACATAGCACCAGTGGCCGTACCCACTAACTGGATCAAAAATTCTCTAGATATGAACGTTTTAGCCTTCTTCCTGATCTCCTGTGGGGGTAAGTACACCTCCACCTCTCTAATCTCATTTTCTTGCTTCTGGATCCTTTCTTCTACAAGCTGCAGGACGTCATTGGTGTAGTAGGATCCGTTTTTTTCCACCATCATCTTGTCTACTGTTTGAAGGAATGCCTCTAACTGGACCTGGTTGTTCCTGTAATCATCGTTCCCGTCTCCATTCCAGTGTTTATTGTCAAAGACATGGCACCGACCTCCACACTTCTTCACCAGATTACTCAGATTCTTATTCATACGGACAAACTCCTCGATTTTCATCCCTTTTTGGAGCTGCTCGCCGTGAGTGAACACGATCACAGCGTATTTCAGAGCATCCTCTGAGAAAAGCTCGCATATCTTAGTGATAACCTGCTGCTCTTGCTTTGTGAATCTGTCAACTTTAAGTAAAATGAGAAAGACGTGCGGTCCAGGTGCGCACTCCGTGAGGCAACGCATTATCTCCGGCTTCAGCTCCTCTTCCGACTTGTCGGTGTCGAAGAAACCAGGCGTGTCGATCAAAGTGAGGCGCCTCCCATTAACCGTTCTGGTCTCTGATTCGCATCTTCCAGTTCCTGCATTCGGAGAATGGTATGAAGTAAAAACTTCCTCCCCCAGAATGGTGTTGGCCAGGTGGCTTTTCCCAGCTCCAGTTTTCCCCAGCAGAACGATCCTTGTTGGACTGGAGTCTGGAGAAATGTTGAGATTGAGGATATTAATATAACTTTGGTCCTTTTTTTTTTTTTCTTGCTTTCTAATGTTTAATTGATAATCTTCACTCTGACTAAAAATAGATTTTATGGTAATTTATTTGAAGGAGTGTGCATAAGACTGTCATAAACATGACATAACACCTGTTGTGGTCTTCATGAATGTTTGTCACTGTTGTCATGAATATTTTATTAAAAAAATTTATATAAATTTTACCAAACTTACATTAAAAGTCAATTAAAAGAGTCAACTCTGTGCAGTTTATGACAGTGTCATGTTATGCACACCTTTTCAAATAAAGTGCTACCAATTTTATTTAAATCTTACAATCCCCATCTTGTCTACCCACCATGATCATTTTCAGTAGATCTGTTGTACTGCATACCTTCTTGTATACACTTGAAGATCTGAAGAGAAAAGATATTCAAATTTAGTATAAGCAACAAATTACAGGAACCCTCTGTGCAATACAGACGTACACAATATTGTCAAAATTAAAAGTCATTTTCATTTACATACACCTAAATAGAATGACGTCCAACTTTTATTTCAAAGGCTGCAAAATAATTTGCACCACGTTTTTTCAGCAATAACCACCTCAGTTCTTTCAGAAATACTGTCTCTGATGGTTAGACGTCTCTAAAGAAATGTTCGACCGGTCTTACGCCAAGCAATTGTGAGATCAGACAAGAAGGTGAGCATTGTCCTCGATATGATCGGCAAATGAATGAATAAATAAATAAATGTGAATCCAAAAATATTGAAGTGCTCCACTGTAGAACTGCTAAAATATAACTATGTATTAGCTAATATATATATTTTTTTTAACAGTTAAAAAGCCCCTTTGTTGTGAATCACTCAAGGAAAAAACATGTTTATTGTACTTTACCTCTACATCCTCTTGATCTGGTAGAACAAGGAGAACTTGAACTGGTTCGCTGGTCGTTCTCTCCTGTTCAAATTTTGAGATCTCCTCCAGTAAAACCTTGGCTACCAGAATGACTGGAAAATCTAGAGCAATGCCAGCCCCAAGTGCAGGTAGGGCTACAGATCCAAACCCTTTGCTCTCACAGGAAGTCAGAATTTGGTTGATGCCCAGTCGGAGAACCTGTAGAAATTTGTATTAGAAACAAGCTGAACATTATTTTTAAATGATCCGGACAAACTAATTGTGGTAAAAATGCTCAGTTATCTCACCTGAACCGCGGTTCCATTGTCCTCTTTATCCCACCGAACCAGGTTGAGGAAGAACACGGCACCAAAAGGAACTCCAGTCAAATCTTCCTCTAGTATGAAGTCACCAGGCCCCATTTCATCGTCTGACTTTTGTTTAACCCTTTGAGTCACTTGTGGACCAATTGCTTTACTGAGAATGTTTCCAACACGAGTAGACAGAGGATTGTTGAGGACCATTGGAGATACCACTGCATCTGTCTACAAACAGTTCAAAACCAAAAGTTATCAACTTGCTTATGCTGACAGGTACAATAGTGGCATATTAACAGCACCATACCACTGCAATAATCAATCCACTTTAGAGAAAATAAACTTAAAATTAAGGAATGCTCACCTTCTGGCTTTCAATGGCCCCCTGAACAATCTCAACCTGGACAAGGCCTTTGGGAGCTCCAGCTGTGACTATGTTTTGTCCAGCAGACTCAAACTCCCATCCAAGTGAATCTTTGTGTTCTGTAGGGTGAGCAGCACTTTGCCCCAGAAGATGCCTGTCACATGCTTCAGAATGGACTGGACCATCACACTGATGGTCACTAGCTTCACCCGCTGCATCAGTTGGGTCAGGAATGGACTGCTGGTTCTGCTGAAAGCATAACAATAACAGAGAGGAAATTTACAAAGTATACATATATAGGGAGGGTCCCATGTAAAAACTGTAGCAGATATATAACTAGATTTTCTAGTTATATTTAAACTGGAATAATATTTTAGCATCCTGGAAGTCTTTTCTTTGAGCATTAACAGTTTTCTTTGTCATTCTTCTTCCAAACAACTAAAATACAGCAAACTCCTAACACAAGACCTTCACCCAGACATTAGACAGACATATTTGCTAATGCAAAATACCACTTATTCAAGCATCAGTCTAACCAAATGTATTTTTCAAAACTGCCGTGCTGGTTATTTTTCAACACTATCTGAAGGAAAAACATGAAGAATTGAGTTGTGGAACAGATTCAGCAGATTATAAAGTCCCTGTTAAATGTTTTTGTTTTGTGGAACAGGAAACCCAGAAGGAAATGCAGTGCTGACCTCTGCAGCGGTGGTGTCATGTGACGAGCTGGGAGGTGAAAGGTCGCCCCTGACACTGAGCACCAGACGACCGTCGGTGAGCTCAACGACATGCTTGGATCTCTTCAACACTTCCTGTTGATCTGCGGCACAAAGCATCATAAAGTCATGCATGCATACAAAATTGTATATGTGTGTGTGTGTGTGTGTGTGTGTGTGTGTGTGTGTGTGTGTGTGTGTGTGTGTGTGTGTGTGTGTGTGTGTGTGTGTGCGTGTGTGTGTGCGTGTAATACAAACATATCATTGTGGACCTTGGACGAGCTCAGACTTCTGCGAAAATAATCACGGACGTTCCGTATGGAAATGACCCTCCAATGCAAATAGGGACGCAGTGCTGAGTTTCGTGTGGAGCTCCAGAGACCAAGATTGATTCATGGGTGAAATATAATTTAGTTTCAGTCCTGCTCTGAGCCTTTGTAATTGGTCACAGGAGGATCAGACTCCACCTCCAGCAGCAACTAATCTTTATTTGTCTTTACCAATAGAGCAGATTTTACAGAACAGCACCCAGAACTTCCCTACAATAAATCTTGAACTATCCCTTTAAAACCAATGACTGGAAAGAGAAACAAGATTGCCTCTAATATCAACATATACTGGCTTAATGATTCCCAAGCTGTATTACAGTAAACTGCTTTGACAACTCACTCTTTGGTTTTATCTTCTTCTAATTATGTAACTTAAATAATCACAATACTTTTAAACTACTAAGCATAATAGAATTAATGCACTTTTATTTCTAATAATTGACTAGCACCGCTTTAGAGAACCAACCAAGTCGGAGAATGTCAACATTAACAACATTAACAACATTAACGACATTAACGACATTAACGACATTAATAATAACAAACATGACGTTTACGGGGACGCGTTCCGGGTCTCTCGCGCGTCTTAAAGCAAAGCCACGTCACAAACAGCAGAGAAAAGCCTCGGGTTTCTGCACCTTCCCGACGTCTGAACGCGATGCTGTAGACGTCACCAGCCGCTCGAGTTAATGGACCGCAGTCTCCTCCGCCGGACCGTCTGTGGACTCGGAAAAACCTCTCCGTTTTCTTCTTGTCCTTCCCCGAAAGAAGCTCGCGGCACTCGAAGAAGACGGGGTACCGGTAGCTGTCCGCCATGGTTATGGCTTCAGGGCCGAACGTTAACAGTCTGCGCTGCCTGATGAGACGCGGGGAAGTGTCATTAAGTTCTCCAGAGCTGCGCCCCCTGGCGGCAACAACGGAGGTAAACTGAGAGGTTCAACCCACCGGGTTGCCTTGTCTTTTTCTAAATAAGGAGTTCCAGGCCCATTAACCCTTAATGTCACAGGAGGAAAACAACCCGGAAATATTTGTGATAAAACATTTTCATAACATCTTGGATTATGATCTAAATGGTTCAGTGAAACCTCTGGATTCAAGTGAAAGTCACAAACAGTTGTTCCTTCAGTTCTGGTCATGGATATGGAAGATCCCATGTTCTCTTCAAGTCATCTCCAAAAATGAGCCCAAATACCAAAAAATAAAAAAATAAATAAATTGTGTTTATTTAAACATGTTTCTAAATCCACAAAGCAGCTTGAAAACAAACAAGGCGACACATAACCATATAATCAATGCCGGTGTTTCATTGCAGATCGTGCACTTTTCAACCAGTTTCTGTAAAAATGTTTGTTTTTAATCAAGTTTACTTTTATAGCACACTTCAGCAACAAGGCAGCTCAAAGTGCTTAAAGTTATAAAAACGCAAAACACGTTTTGCCAAGTGCTGCCTTCACACATCAAAATATCGGTCGGTTTCATTTATGATGGTTAAAACTCATCAATAAACAGATGAGTGTTCAGTCTTGGTTTAAAGGCAGTCGGTGTTTCGGCCGTTTCGCGGTTTTTAGGAAGTTTGTTCCAGATTTCTGGTGCATAGAAGCTGAGCGCTGCTTCTCCATGTCTGGTTCTGGTTCTGGGGATGCAGAGCAGAACCAGATTTGTAAACTAAACAATATTTTAAAGTCTATTCTCTGAGCTACAAGGAGCCAGTGGAGGGACTTTAAGACTGGTGTCATGTGCTCTATCTTCCTGGTTTTAGTGGGAATGTCAGCAGCAGCTGTCTGATAGAGTTTTTAGGCAAAGCTGTAAATGCACTGTTGCAGTAATTAATGTGACTAAAGATAAACGCATGAATGAGTTTATCTAGATCTGGCTGAGATATCAGTCCTCTAATCCTGGAGATGTTCTTCAGGTGATAGAAGGCCGATTTTGTCACTGTCTTTATGTGGCTCTGAAGGTTCAGGTCCGAGTCCGTCGCTACTCCCAGGTTTCGGGCCTCATCGCTTGTTTTTACTTGTAATAACTGAAGCTGTGCATTGACTCTGGATCGCTTTCAGGAGAAGAAAGCATGAAGTGCATATTGCAAGAGTATCGTTTCAATGAACCAGCGCATTGATCTGTAGAATAATCTGATTTGCAGCTCTGTGGGAGACGAGGTGCAGCTGCATTATATACATGCAGAACCCACTGCAGTACTCCACCATGTCTAGTGTTCGCACATTGCAAACACTAGACTAGTTGGCTGGGAAATATTATTTTACAATAAAGTGGATCAATTTTTGTATTTTTTAGCATGTAATAAATATATAAATACACATCACTTCATAATCACCAATTAGGAACAGTAATACATTTTTTCTTTGATATTAAAGTTATTTGGTACAACAGACAAAATGTCAAACAAGGAATAATATTGCCTGACTGCATGTAAATATACATACATATTCAGAAGTGATTGCTTTGCTCTTGGCTTTCTATGTCTTGTAAGTTGCTTTTTTTTCTCTCTCTCTCTTCACCCTAATTAATCTAGATTAATTAGTTTCTTTAACTTGCCCTCGGACACAACGGCGTGCATTTGTTGTCTGTCCTTTTGCCTCTCCACTGCTTCAACGCTAGCAACCGCTCCGTGATGTATCTCTGGAGATAAACGCTTTGTGACCAACAGTGAATATGACAAATTTTACATTTGGTTTATTTTTTATTTCATATTTGAGATATTCAAATCAACTTCTCTAATTCAGAGACATGGAAAAACAAGCAAAAAAAAAAACAAACAAACTGGTAAATAAAACCTTTCTTCCACTTAGCAACATGCTGTTTTGTGTTAGTCTGTCCAACAAAGTCATAACAACATACACTGACATTTGTGGTTGCATTATTACAAGATTAAAGAGACACGATCACTATTTTGCAAGGAACCTTAATAATAGACTGCTGTGTGGTTAACTGCGCTGCCCTCCTTTGTGCTGCCTAAGGGCTGCATGTATTTTCTTTGTGGGAAGTGAAACAACTTGAAATACGTTTCACATTTAAACATTTATTTGTTTTGCTGTCGATCTGGTTGCTATGCTATCTAGATGAATGCAGAAACAGCAATCCTATTAAAATTAAGGTGCGACCAAACACAAAGCTGCAGAAAACTGAATGTTCAAATTAAGCTACGTTTTTCGACAGTGTTTCATAACTTTGTGAGTGCATTACAGTTGTTCTTATGAGGAAATATTCAATAAATAAAAGCGGTTTAATGAGATCAGACGAACTTGAAGAACAGAGCAATTCTACGAGTGATCATCACGAATATATGTTGGCGACTATCCTGTCTTCTCTGATGTTCTGATCACTCCACACAGGGATCTGTGTGAAAATGATTCCCACTTTCACATTTTGAATTGAAAATGACTTGTACCTGCAGCTTTACGGCGTTGTTCAAACTGTTAAAAAGGGTGCAAAGTTATGTGAGAATAAGAGGGCATGTTTTAATGTCTTTTAAAGGTGGAGTTAGTCTGTGTGACATCAAGGATGGACTCATGCTACCAAGAATACAAACAAAAGGTTTTAAGACTGTCGCGTCCACACCTTTGGTGATCAAATACCGAGCTAAAGATAGATCTCGGGTTTTTTTTATTTGTTTGTTTTTTTCAAACTATGGATTAACTTTTAAAGTGGCAGAATATCAGACCGCTTTTGTAAAACAGAAAGGCCCCTTAAAAAGTTGAGGATAGGCTGATTCAGGGAAAAAAACCCCAAAGAAGCTTCTGGATGTCATCATTTAGTGAGCATTTGCAAAATAGTGCACAGATATTTTCAAGACGACGTATGAGATGCAGACAGAGTGCTGTCAAAGAAAAGAATCTGAAATTGCTCTGTTACCAACCAGCACTGTCACAAAGCCCTGACTTCATAGTCGTCTCTGTCCTGCAATATAGAAACGGTTTATAATAACCTGTGTGAATCCTCTCCAAGGGAGTTAGTGGCTGAAATGAAAATAAGTGCAACTTAGTCTAACATCAATGATTACATTTGAAGTGGAATTATGAAGCATAATAAAAAGAAAACTGTTAAGTTGACCTAAACATTTTGAGTTGCTACTTTTCCTTCTTAATCACTCCTTTTAGGTTGTAAAAATGGTTCTAGTGTCCACAAGGGGGAGTGCAAGAGCTGCTTCTCGTCATAACAGAAAGTGAAAGTGGTCTAGATCAAGCTGTTATTGCATCAGAAAAGAGTTATTCCCACCCTGGACCGTTACAAGAGCCACATTAAATACCAGTGTTGGTAAGTTATGCTCACTTATTTGCAATACATTACATTTACTACTACATTTGAAGACTCTTGACTTAAACTAGAGGCAGAACAATTTGTTTAGGTCTCTTTGTGTGTAAAGAATGAGCGACGTCTCGTATAAATGCAACTTGTTTACCAGTGAGGTGGAAATTTACAAGTTCACTTTCTGTTCGCTCTCTTTCAGAGAGGTGCAGAGAACAATACGCTTTCAAGACAGACATTTTTATTGAGGTGAGCTCTCACTCTGTTCCAACAGAAAACTACAGAGAGATTATTTACCTGATTTCAAATGGGATTAAACTCACAAATTCTGAAGAAGACGAGACAAAGAAGTTTATTTCACTAAGCTGATATTCTAAGAAGGTGAGACAAGACAAGATGCCGTTGAAGAAAAGCAGATTTATGATGATCTCTACACGTTTGGAAATATGGCAACGCTCACTTTAGCTCATATCTACAGCTGGAGAGACAGAGTACACAGTTTAAACTGTGACTAAACTTTATCTTTCCACACCACAAATAGCTAAAAAAAAAAAAAAAAAATCACAAAGAAAGTGAAAACAATTCCAGAATTCACTGGTAGAGAAGGGAATTTTAAATGTGACACCGTGACGAGAATAAACCTTATTATCCCTAACTTTTTATGTTTCTTACTGTGCTATATAGTTTCCAGGAAGTGCAGAGGCTGAATATATAGGTGAAGATGGTGACGCACACTGACAGAAAGAGTACCTGCCGCTCCACTGACAATAAGGCCGACTCCTGTGTCCGCAACAAAGCATGGATGAAAATAACAGGCCCTGCAGCTGCGCCGCTCGGGGACGTTTTCTTTGGATCGAGTGTCGTGGTTCAACCAGAACTCACGGCTGCAGGAAGAGAAGAAGAAGCTGAAGTTCAAAACATCACGGCTGAGAGGACAGAGACTGTAGAAGAACGCTCTGTAAATCTAGCCGTCTATAAAGCAACGGGGTCAGCGCCACAAGGACAACGAGCAGCGGGAGTGAAACCAAAGACAGGTAAAGACCCTTTGTCGTGGTAAACAGAAATGTGCAATTGTCATAGATCCATCCCTGTGAAGCTCAGGGACAACAAAGCAATAAACAATGTAAGAATTGTCTTATTCTTTATAATTTTCCTTCCCTGGTGGCAGCATCAAAGGTCATCATCACAGGAACAGATGGAGTTCAGAAGTGCGTCAAAGGTAACTAGAGATCACAGTGATTTACAGTTTTCTGTTATCCTTCCAAATGAACATGCTGATTTCATTTCCATCATTGCATCGTAGTGCTGAGAGCCTACAGGATCGTCCTGTTGGGAGAAACCGGGGCTGGGAAAAGCACCCTTGGAAACTCCCTCTTAGGAGAGGAAGTGTTTGAACCTGGCAAGACGACCGACTATCAAATCCAGTCCAAATCTGCCCACGAAAGAAGATTCACTGTGTTGGACACTCCCGGTTTCTCTCCTTTTGACCAGCCTGAGGCAGAGCTGAAGGATGAGATAGCGAGGTGTGCCGCAAGGTGCAGTCCCGGTCCCCATGTTCTTCTCATTGTGCTGAACGTAGAGGCGTCCTCAAAGCAACAGTCGGCTGCACTTGACAAAATCTTCCAGTGTCTTCCAGAGGAAGCATTCAAATATGCCGCAGTTGTTTTTACTCATGGCCCTGATCGGATGGCAATTGAAAAGTACATCAATGAGAATCAACGTCTTAAGGATTTGGTAATGAAGTGCAGTGGCCGGTATCATGTAGCTGATCATCAGAACAGCACCAGGGGTGACGAAAACGACTCCCAGGTGTCACAGCTGATCAGCATGATGGATGAGATAGTGATAGAAAACAAAGGAGGGTGTTACACCAACGAAATCCTCCAGGCACATCAGAGAGACAAAAATAACACAAAATCAAGTCACCCAGAACAATCAAATGACGACAACAAAGGTAATGCCAACAACAACTTGTGGATTAGCTTCTCAGGTCCTGGGGGGAACTTGGTGGCAGAAGCTTTCTTTGGGTCAGATGTGGCAGTTTGGCAAACAGCACAAACATCCACCGAGACTGGAGAATGCCCCTATAGAGAACAGAGAGAATATCAAGAACCATGTTCTGAGCCAGAAGAGAGACCTGAAGAAAAGGACCAGAGTGAACCTTCAACAAACTCCACTTCAGAGGAGGAGGAAGAAACTGATGCAAAGAATGATACAAAAACAAATGAGGCACCAAATAGGTCAGATGGGAGGAGGAAAACAGAAGAGGCAGGAGATAAAGGGCCGGCAAACAGAGGTTTATGGGCATTTTTAGCTGGTTTTTTGGGGGGAGTAATAGCAGGTTTAGGGGCATCTTTAACTGGTTTATTTGGGGGAGTATTAGGAAGTTTAGGGGCATCTTTAACTGGTTTATTTGGGGGAGTAATAGGAGGTCTAGGGGCAGTTGCATCAAGTTTGATAGGGTCACTAATGGAAGGTTTAGGGGCAGTTGGGAGAGTTCTTACTGGGGTGGCAGGGCGAGTTTTAGGGGCAATTAAAACAGGTTTAACTTGGTTGGCAAAAATAACTGCAGGTGTAATAATGTTGGTAGTAGGACTATTGGTAGGCAAAGTGGTCAAAAAACTGAATGACCTCTATGAGATGATAAAGAAGAACATCGGACTCGTCCTTCTGGTTGTGGCGTTTTACTTCCTGCTGTTCCTGTCGTTTTGTGACAGAGTACCAATGGCTGGAACCATTTTCCTATCGAGTGGAACATTGGTGATGTGTTTGGTCATACTGTTGTTATTCGTTGTCATTATGAAACGACGATAGTTTGTGACTCTGTCCCCAGTTTGATGTATTTTGGGAATTGGACCCAAAATCGAAAGATATGGAAACGTAGCCGTTGGATTTTGAGACGTGTAATCGTCTTCAGTGAATGTGGAGATTTTAAAAAAGATCTCCAAACTCCTGTCCAAACATTACTGCTTTTTGAATGAACCAATAATCAATGCATCTGTGTGTTCTCTTCATGAAACGTGATTCATGGGTTAAGGAGGAGCAATTAGTAATCTGATATAGATTGGATCACTTGGAAAATTTGTTAATCCCTTAAAGGATATTTAAGAATATCTTAGCAGTCAGTCTTAGCTGTTTTATCTAGGAGAACTTTGGTGCCTACTTGTATATCAATATATTGTATATTAATCCTTCTCATTACCAATAGTTTGTTTCTGTTAATTGCTGGACCCTGTCATGTTTCCCCCTCTGTCTTCTTCTCTGGTCATGAATTTTGAACTTCTGTTGGTTTTCAGTTTGGTGTTGTTCTCTCATTCATTATAACATGAGAACTTTGAGCGCATTCTGGATTGGTTTTTTTTTGGTCGCGTGTAAAACTTAAGAGATTGATTTTTAGGGGATGGTACTGTTGTTAGTTTGATTGGCTTATAGCAAGAAGGTTCTGGGTTTGAATCCAAACAATGGGGTGTCTCTACATGGAATTTGCATGTTCTTGCACGTTCTTCTTGTGCTTGCGTTGGTTCTCCCCAAGCGCTCCACGTTCCTCTCCCAGGATCCAAAAACACAATTGTTAGGTTAATTGGTCTCTAAATTTCCATAAGGCATGGCTTTTATTTTTATATTTTAGGCATATCAAACCACAAAGTAGTCTCTGAAATATATTCCAAAACCAGCTACTCATGTAAACTGCTGGGATTTGTTGATGGAGGAAAAATTTAGATGAAACTCCCAAGACACTTTGAATCCACTGGAGTTGTGTGTGACGGAGGAGCCGTCACGAGTTAAGACCTAATTGAAGAGTCCGCGTCTGGACGCCCATACACACACACACAATCGCTAACTTGCTTTTTGTTGCAGCTTAATCTGGCGCGGTTCATCGTGGGTGCACACGCGGTGACGTTAATCCTCATCTGTCATTTTCAAACATTTTCCCGGCTTTATTTTCAATTGGCTTGTTTCCGGATCGTGACGCACCGGGAGAGAGTTGCGTGATGTGGTGACGTCATCAGAACGTACTGAGTGTTTTGCTGTTAAATTGAATATTGTATTTTTTTTGGATTACAAGGTTGTTTGTTTTTTCTTATTAATTATTTTGTATACTTTAAGAATTTATTTGAGTTAGGAGTAATTGCTTAGTTTTTGTTTTGTTTTCTTGATTGGACTTCCTGTGGGTGGAGCCTGTGGCTTTAAAAGCAGGGCTCTGTCCAATAGGGAGTCAGTCTGAAGCCGGACTCTGGAGAACTCACCCAGGAGGTGATGCACGCTGAACTAAAATACTGCTGTGTTGATTTTAACCTGCCTTGGATGTCTTTTGTATATACTTTGTTCACAATATTAATAAAATTAAAGGCCGGGAAGTCTTATTTATTTTATTATTTTTTGTGGGTTGCCCAAGTCATAAAAGAACCCCGTCACATTGTGATGCCAGGCCACTAGATGGCACTGTGGCCAAGTTAAAGAGGACAATACGACTCAGTGGTGAACAAAATGTTCTGACTACTTTGTCTAAATATACAGCTATGTGTGCAACAACCTTTGGCAAAGCAATAGGGTGTAAATAAAATGACATTTTATTCATTTGGTTTGTGGTGTGAAGTTTCCCAGTGCCCAGCTTGTTTAATGGAAAGCAAAGTCTGTTTTTGTGACAATAACAGTCTTGTCTTTTCTAGAACATTGCGTCATTTCAGCACTGCATTTGTTTCATCTAATTTCTCATTTCTGTCCGGTCTGGCTGCCGTTTAATGTTTTCTGAATAAAAGTAGGTAGAAACACCAAAATGTTTCTTTTTAAAAACAAAATAATAAAAATACTAATAACAAAAAAACACATGCAAAACAGATGATTTAATGTTTTGGTTCCTAATTATTTCCTTCAAGAAATCGGTTCTACTGAAATTTAAGGTAATAGATTTAAGATGGGAGCCATCAGCAGATCAACAGAAAGTAAAAGTTAAAATACTAATAATACTAATTAATATACTCGACCAGCTGTAAAGACTAAAGTCCAATTCATCGAGATTATCAAGTCTGATGCAGCTGATAAAAACAATATTCTTGACACACACACAGCCCTTTTTAATTAAAATAACTAAGGTACTTTTCAGTGATTAATTTGCTAATGTTTCTTTTCTGCTTCACAATTGCACAGCACTTTGTGTCAGTCTGTCACATAAAATTCGAATAACATTTATGCTTGTTGTTGTCGTGCGTCATAAAAAAGTGTTCTGGGGGTGTGAATACTTTTGGAAGCCACTGCGGCTCCGATGTCCGACAACATCTCAGTTGTCTTATCAGACCAATGTTAACCACACCCTGATTTTATGTTATGTTTATGCTTGTTAAGTTTGCTTGTGTTGCACAACCAGTGATAAAAGCAAAAGTGAAATCAAGCACTCACCTAATTTTGAGTCAGACCGTCGACGAAAGAAGCCAAAGAAAAAAGTCGCTTCGCCTCGGTGAGAGGCTTTTCTGAGGGATTCCTGAGCGATTCTTTATCCAACATCATGGAAGGTGAGATATGATGATAACTAACAAGAAATGTTAACATAACTCTTTTTTGTCATCTTTTTGCTTTCAGTTTAGGTCATGCTTTCCCTGACATTCTAACACAGAGTAGAAGTTTTTCTAACATGTAATTCCATTGTGAGAAAGACGAAAGAAAACAATTTGAAGTGTTTGGGGTATTAATTTAATATCACTGCACCTTTAAATCCGCGCTCAACAAGTTCAAGAAGCCGTAACTGCAATGATTTTCTGTACAAAATACACTTTTCTTTTCTATTCTAACCAGGTCTTGTAGACATAATTCACATTAGTTGATTTTCTCTATAATATGTCAATAGATTATTCTGGAGTTATAAAGTATAAAGTAGGTCAAATTAATAAAAGAAATAGAGGCGATCTCATGTTCACAATTTAGACTTGACAGAATAGCAGAAAAGGGAAAGAAAAATCATCTTTCTGAGAGATTTTGTTCTTGATGTCCAGGTGCAATGTGTGGTGAAGTAAACTATGAGCACAAGAGGGATTTTTATGTTGCTGCAGAGAACCAAATAGTATAACTGGTTTCATTTTTTGACTTCTGCCTGTTTATAAAACTCTTTGCATGTTTAGGCTTGAAGTGATCTTCAAATTTTGCCAAATTTCCCTGGAAGTATTATGAACATGTTTGAGTCAGAATCCAAACGGGAATCTAATAGAGAATCTAATAAGATGAAAGTTGCACTTCTGCTGCTTTTGTAAACCGGTGTGTGATCTGTTTCTCTCTCTTTTGCAGGCTCTCCAGCGGCTTGTTGTGGGTTGGGAGCAAGACGGAACAATTCCCAACGTAGGTCTTTCTCCACCATGTGTAAATGAGTTTCTGCAATTTACGACAAAGCAAATGTTGTGTAAGAATTCTAACTATGCGTAAAATAACGATGAATAACATATATGACATAAAACAACTTTTAACTGTAAATTTGTATTGGTAGGTTGCTGTGATTTCGGATGTCGTGGCTTTAGTAGCCACGTCCCCCGGCTTTAATATGTCTTGAGTTACATTAGATAAATATGGTGCTTCTTGAAGAGAAATCAACAAAAATAAATGTTTTCTCTTTGTCTGAAAAAAAAACCAAATTCTCTCTTAGTGCCCAAAAGAAGAATCGCCATCATTGGACCGACAGGAGCAGGAAAAAGCAGCCTTGGAAACACCATATTTAAAGAGAAGAAGTTCAACGTCAACCACGACGAGGATCCCGGGATGAGAGGATGTGACGCAAAGACCAAACGAGTTGGTGGGAGAGAAATCACTCTGATCGATATGCCCGGTTTATTTGATCCACAGAAAGACGAGAAAGAGCTGAAGGCGGAGTTACTGAAAGGGCTCACAGAGTGTTCGCCTGGGCCTCACGCTTTCCTCATCGTGCTCAACGTGGAGAAATCTGCAGACGAAGACGACGACGTCGTCAGCAAAATGAATGAGCGCCTCTCTGACGAGGTGCTGAAATATTCAACTGTCGTCTTTACTCACGGTGATCGGCTTCCAAGACGGCAGCGAATCCAAGGGTTTGTGAAGGGAAACAAGTTCCTTAGCGACTTGGTAGAAAAGTGTGGAAATCGATGCCACGTCGTAGACAACGATCGTTGGAACAAGCGATCAAAGTACAGATACAGAAGCAACCGCTATCAGGTGAAGAAGCTGCTCAAGTCAATAGAGAAGACAGTGGAAGAAAACGATCAAAGCTTCTACACCAATGCCATGCTGCAGAAAATAGAGGAGAGTATTAAACAAGAAGAGGAACACATCGCAAAGTCTTCCAGGAACATACCACTGGAAAAAATCAGAGAGATGGCTAAAGAAAGGACGTATGCTGATTTCTTAAACAAGCTAGCAGGCATCACTGCTGGTGCTTTGTTAGGAGCTGCTTTTGGTCTAGCAGTAGCTGTGTCAATGGTTGTTGCATTGCTGGCAACAACTGTCAGAGTCATTACCTCTGCAACCAAATCATGGAGTGCAATGTTTACAAAACCAGCTCTCGACACAACAGTAAGTGCAGCACCAGACAAAACAAGCGAAGCAGAAAAAGAAGCGGTAGAAACGGGAGAACCAGCAGCAGCAGCAGCAGAAAAAGAAGCAGATTCAGCAGCAACAGCAGGAAAAGAAGCAGCAGTTCCAAATGTGGCAACAGCAGAAGTAGCTAGAAAAATCGGAGAAGCATCTTCTCAAATAGGAGGAGCGTTAACACGAGTAGTGGGTGTGGCTGCAGCAGCAGGAGCGTTTCTGAGGGGTGTAAAGGGCTACAACGAAGCAGAAAATGCAAAAACTCCATGGGAAGCAGCAGAGAAGGCGGCTCAGGCTGTGACATCTTCAGGATTTACAGCCGTAGAGAAATCTCAGAATTTAGCGTCAGATCTTGTTAAAGCAGTACTTAAACCATTGAGCAACGAGTCTTAAAGAAACAGGGCGCATGTAAATGATTTAGTTCAATACTGTTAAACAACTAGTTGAGTAAAGATCCCATAAATTATCACAGAATTCTAAGAAAATGTTTTCCTTTCCAGTTTTCTAAAGCTGCAGTGTTGTTGCTTGAAAAGATTTCATATCGTTTATGAGTTAAATATCCAACTGAAATAATTAGAAATTGTAACAATGCTTGTAATTCTGCTCATTAAAAATGATCATCCTTCCAGAGGTAACCCAAGCTTTCTATGACTTGATCATGAAATATATCATGGATGTTTTAATAGTATATTATTTGATTTAAAAATTTATATATATATATATATATAGATATAGATATATATATATATATCTATATCTATATATATATATATACTTATTGTACTCCTTCATGTGTTCATACATTTACTAGAGACTTAATC
The DNA here is from genome assembly GCA_911649635.1 of Poeciliopsis gracilis. Lineage (NCBI taxonomy): Eukaryota > Metazoa > Chordata > Actinopteri > Cyprinodontiformes > Poeciliidae > Poeciliopsis > Poeciliopsis gracilis. Next base: position 224,403 of record CAJVRI010000724.1, read on the forward strand.
ATCATTAATGTTATGTTAAAGCTGTATTTCTGTTCAAATGAGTAATAAAATGTCTTCCACACTGTCATCATTTTTAAAGCCTGAAAAAAAAAGAAACATACAATAACTTTACTCCCTCTTGTGGCCATTTAGAAATTTACAGATTAGAATCTAATTCTTAATCTTTCTATATGAACACCTTGAAGCTAAGAAGGTATTTTATGTCACCAGTACCTACTTATCTCTATTTCTAATGAAACGACACAATTTTTCTTCTAACAAAGTAATTCCAGATACAAATGTCCTTAATTTTGACTGCAGTGTTGGAGGATCTGTGCCTTTTAGCTCTTTTACCACATTTTTTTCTGTTCTTTCATCTGTAACTGGATTCTTTTCTTTTAATTTTCTCACATTACACAAATGGGGACGTTTTGACATAGACCAGATGCAAATGAATCAACACAACTCTTACAACCGGTCAAATATTTCAAGAGCCTGACAAACCTACGCCAGAGTCAGAAGCTTCTGTAAGCTTAACTGTTGTACGTAAGAGATGGTAGTAAACAGCAGTACTGACACAGGCAATATATTTTAATTTTAGGAATTTATTTTCATAATTTCTTATGCAAAATCTCTGTCCATCAAAATTGTGTCGGTCTATTCAAACTGGATAAATACATGCATAAATTGTCAAACTAATCTGATTGGAGTAAAACATATATAGATGAGATTGTTAAACCTCTTGTCGTGTTAGATTGACTCCAGAAAACATGGAAACATGTATAGGCTGGACAATAAAGTAACATGACAAGAGGTTTAACAATCTCATCTATATATGTTTTACTCCAATCAGATTAGTTTGACAATTTATAGTTAAATTCAATAAATGTGTCATCCTGTCCATATCAAAACTTTGCGTGCCCCTCTCAGATTATTTGGTGGATTGTGTCATTTGATTATCTGAATGCAAAAGTTTGCAGCTTCAGACTACTTTGTCTGAAATTACTCGTTTTAGTCAATAGACGCATGTTTCAAATGATTACTGATGTTTCCCCTTACAGAGGATGCATCAGAACTCAACAGCTTTATCAGGATTAAACATTTCTGTCAGCACATTTTGTGCCATTATGTGCCAAGTGGAAAGTTCTTTCATCTATTCTTAGCAGCAAATTCAAGAAGCAAAACAAATTATAGCAAAACCCACAGAGCTTATTTGAGTATTGGAGGCTTTGGATCTTGGTTTCAGTCAAGTTAGTATCAGTTATTTTGCATAAAATTACCATTGCTTTTACAGTCAGTGTGCACATGATGTCAGGGGGTGTGCATTTTTTTTTCAAGGTTTGGCCCTGTGTACTTCTGATAGACTCATAAATCCTTTGTGAGACAGCTCGGGCTGTGTAGGCATTCTTAACTTATTTTAAATTACAAAGTGGGTATCATTTTTGTATTGCACCACTAAGCATTTGTGACAAAGGGATGGTTTTCGGGGGACTCCAATGCTCACGTGGACAATGACTGTGAGACCTGGAGGGGTGTAGTTGGGAGGAATGAACCCCCTGATCTGAACCAGAGTGGTGTTTTGTTGTTAGACTTCTGTGCTCACCCCGATCCCTGAACATGGGATCGGGTGATCAGGGACACCCTGGGCTGCAGTTCAGTTATCAACTTTGTTGTCACTTCATCTGATCTACAACTGCATAGGCGAAGAGAGGTGCAGAGGTCCACTGACCAACACTTGGTGGAGAGTTGCCTCCGATGGTGGGGGAGGACGGCGGTCAGACCTGGCTGGCCCAAACGTGTTGTGAGGGTCTGCTGGGAATGTCTGGCAGAGTCTCATGAAAAAGAGCTTTAACTCCCATCTTCAGGAAAACTTAGAACATGTTCCAGGAAGAAGTGGGGGACATTGAGTCTGAGTGGACCATGTTCCAACATCGTGACAGTCTATTGGAGCTCTGGCCACAAGGGTGTCATGCCTGTTGTGGCGACAACTCTTGATCCTACTGGTGGACACCAATGGTGAGGGATGGGGTCAGGTTGAAGAAAGAGTCATATTGGACTGTAATGCCCAGTTCTTTCCAAAAGAGGGACTATGTTTCTCTGCTGGCCTGGGATTGTCTTGGGGTTCCTCTGAAGGAGTTGGCCCAACTAGTTAGTTACCTACATTGGCTTCTATCTGCGACCCTGGATGGATGGATGGATGGATGGATGGATGGATGGATGGATGGATGGATGGATGGATGGATGGATGGATGGATGGATGGATGGATGGATGGATGGATGGATGGATGGATGGATGGATGGATGGATGGATGGATGGATGGATGGATGGATGGATGGATTTTGGATTTTCTAATAGACTATGTAGAGGCTTGAAACATTTATCCTGTTACATTTGACTGAATATCAAACAGCAAGAAAAAATGTAAATACCTTGTTTGAACTTTAATGTAGTGACAATCATTGAATCTAAAATTCACTATAATATGTTACTTTCTCTGTCTGTGTTGTATCCTAAATTATCATCTTGCTTATAAATAAAATAATGGATTCAAACATAATTAAGTTCCAGACTTTAGTGAGCTTTTCAAACTGTTTTATTTTATTACATTCATATGTAATAGGTAATAGTAAAGTACTCTTTATTTCATCATTTTATTTCCATGAATTTCTCCTTTTATTACCTGATTAGATGCTTCATTGGGCTGTAACACAATCTGAACCAAGAGTGGTCTGCTGCTGCCTTGATTCTGTTCAAAGGAATGGATCTCCTCTGATAAAACCTTGGCTACCACATTTTCTGGAAAGCACAAGGCCTTCCCGACTCCAAGTATGGGAATGGCAACAGATTCAAACCCTCTCCTCTCACAGGATCTCAGGATGTTGTTGATGCCCAATCTGAGACCCTTTCAAATAAAGATGTACACAACTTGCAGTCTGTATCACTTCAATGGATCGACATAGAACAAGGAGATACAGTTTTTTTTAAGTATTAAATTTCTATTTCACCTGATCTGCAGTTCCATCTTCATCATAATCCCAGGTTGAGAAAGAGCACAGCTCCAGATGAAAGTCCGGGTTCTCCCCTCAAGAGCACTAAGTCTCCAGGCATGGACTCGTCCCCTGCATCCTTCATGAACCTTGAGAACAACTGCAGTCCAGATTTTTGGTTCAAAGCAATCCCAACGCTTGAAGACAGAGGGCTATGACCAATCATGGGAGAAACCACAGCATCAACCTAGAACAACATTGGAGATTATTGGAGGTTTCTTTAGGCAATCAACAGAGTTTTGATTGCAATCTACTCCCTATCAGATGTTAAAAGATTCGGACCATCAAACTAATCAAATGCTTTGATTAGTATTTGATTACACACCGCAATCAAGGGGGAAGACAGGACAACAAGGAAACTCAGGGAGAAAGAACATTCAAATAAACACACAAACACTGGACATGACATTACCTGCATAAAACATGATTTATTCAATTCTTCTTCAGGATATTTCTAGTTTTTAAAAGAGCACATCCAAAAACCACACAAGAGTTGATTTTGAGATTAAAAACTTATGATCTTTGTCATAATGATGCAATGTGGTTTGTACAGAAACATCTGCTTAAAGTGCAGTAGCTTTGAACAAATGTGTGGTTTTCAACCCACGAGGTTTCTGTTTCGTCTCATTGTGCTGAGAAAGAAGAGAACTGTCATTCTGCAGATAAAGAAATCCTTGCTGAAATCGGAACATTGTACAGTCAAAAAGGAGAAAACAATGTCAGTGTGTTGATTGAATTAGTTTTCCACAGTTGTAAATATTTTTATAGAGTTTATAGTTTAATAACTTTATGGAATGTACCATATAAACCGGTAGAGAGATCATTGAGGAAGTATGTAAAATTATGAACACGCCCAGATCTGGGCTGGCTGACTGCGGAAACAGAAGATGAATCAAAGCTACTTGAACTTTTTGTCTCAGACGGCAAATCTCTAACAAAGGACACAGCATCTTCATTTTAGAAGACTCATTCTGCATCTGAACTTTGACACTTATCATGGTTGGTGAGTAAGGCTTACCTTAAAATGTTTTACAGTCAAATTTTAACTATTTAAAGGTAAGGTTTCACTCTTTGGGACTGTAATTTATAGACCCTTTTAAGGCACTTTTCGTCTATGCATTTACATTTTCTTTATGTTTCGAATGTGACTAAACAATACTCACCTTTCTCTTCCAGACCGAAATCATTTTAGTCGAGAAGAGATGAGTAAAAATGTGAAGCAATGAGCTTCTGTGTAGGAGATACAACAGTTTATTTTTTCATGGCGAGTAGGTGAACTTTGACCCCTGGAAACCCACCTCCAGCATGCTCAAAAACTCCCCGCTTTATTAACTTTAGATGAGTCATGCCTTATGAACAGACTGACCGAGTTTGGAGCCGATCAATTGAAATTTGATCGAATACGAAGGCTGAAAACGGCAAAAATGGGGTCAAAATCAAAACTTCAAACCAAAATGGCCAACTTCCTGTGATACTTGCACTACGACATTAATAATAAAATTTGAGCGACTTGGGAGCTCTACAAGTTTACCAAATTTCATGTGTCTACGATGAAGTAAGGGAATAGAAAAGGGTCCTATGTGGGGCCGTTGAGCCGTTTCATTTGCGATTTTTGCAACGAACTTAAAATACAAAATTTTGAAACTCCCTTGACGTGTCCGGCAAGTTTGGTGAGTTTTGAATATAACAAAGCCCCCAAAAATGCCCCCACTTTAGGGGGGCAGAATAATAATGAAAACAGTACAAAAACAATAGGCCTTCGCAGCGCTTTGCTGCTCGGGCCTAATTACCGGTTAACAGTCCCAGAATATATGCCAATAGTTGGGTTCTGTGTTTTTATTTCTTTGCTTCAACTCTGTCCTTCATCTAAAGTATTATTTGTTCCTCCTCCATTACATCCTCCTTGGCCTGATGGATCGGGGAGCAGCTTCGGTTGTTTCACATTTTCCTACCAGTCACTGCTCCAGTCATTTTCCTACCAACTCTCCCCTCCATTTTCAGGAAATTTCTCACTTGAAATTAAATATCATTTGATTTTGTAAAGCTATGGATTAGCACTGAAGTTAAGCTGCCATCTTGGTCAGGAACCAGAAGTCTGACGCAAGTGTCTTCTTTCATGGTCATTCTCGCTCCTGGTTGATTTTGCAACCTTCACTGTGCTGCTGAATTATAGTAATGATGGAAAAAGTCTTTTTTTTTTTTCAGATTACTGGAAAAAAAAGTAACACTATTTATTTACTGCTGTTACTTTCATCGCTGATAATTATCAATAAAACAAAATTCACGATGTTTTTATCTTCCAGATACCGACAGGAGAAGAATTGTGATCCTCGGAAAAACTGGATCTGGGAAAAGCAGCCTGGGAAACACTATATTTGGAGAAGATGAGTTCAAAGTCTGCCATAAAGCCACCTCTGATGAAACAGCATGTGAAGCAAAAACTAAATCACTCAATGGAATAGAAATCACTCTGATTGACACTCCGGGTTTCTTTGATACAAATAAACCTGAAGAAGAATTGAAGCCTGAATTAGTGAAGTGTATCACAGAGTGTTCACCTGGGCCGCACGCTTTCCTCATTTTACTAAAACTAGAAAGATTTACAAAGCAGGAAAAGGACATAATTAAGGAAATAACCCAAGACTTCTCTGAAGAAGTCTTCAGCTTTGCAACAGTTGTTTTTACTCATGGTGATGATCTCCCAGAAGGACTGGAAATCAAAGACTATGTGAGAGATAGCCAGGATTTGAGTGCATTAGTAGAAAAATGTGGCGGTCGGTGCCATGTGATAGATAATAAATACTGGAAAGATCGCTCAGATGATGCGTACAGGAGCAACGCCTTCCAGGTGAAAGAGATTCTGCACTCAGTTGAAGAGATTGTGACGGCAAACAATGGAAACTGCTACACAAATGAGATGCTGCAAAACGTGGAGGAAATGACACAGCAGGAAGAGAGGCGTATTGCACAGACCTCGGGAAATATGTCAAGAGAAGAAATCAGGCAGAAAGCTAAAAGCATAGTGTGTGATATTTTAAATAAAGCAGCGGGTATTACAACAGGTGCACTGCTGGGGGCATTTCTTGGTGCAGCTCTCGTTGTTAAAGCAGTTGTTGAGGTTATAAGAAAAACGGTTAACATAATAATCACGGCAACGAGGGAAACAACAGAAGGGAAGACAGCTGGAAAAGCATCATCTGGAACATCTGGTTCAGGAACTGATAAACTAGCAGCCGCAGCAATAAATGTAGCAGTTGCTGCACCTGCAGTTGTGACTACTCTTGTCACAGCAGGAACAGTGATCGGTACAGCTGGAGCTGTTGCCGGAGGAGCGGTCGGTGCATATAAAGGATATCAGGCTGCAAAGGAAGCAGAAACACTATGGGAAACAGTAAAGAACACGGGAGAAGCTTTGAGTTCTTTCGGAAAGGATGCTGCGAAAAAGCTGGAAGAGTTCAGCAAACTCTCTCCCTCAGGAGAGGAAGAAGAAGAAGAACTTTTAAACAAGAACAAATAAAATTATTGTGTCGACCTTGGTCAAATGTAAATATCCCATAAAATATCAGAATTATAAAACAATGAAATGAAGAAAAATACTTCTCAAAAAAGATTTTCTGTTTTTTAAAGCTGCAGTGTAGTTAGAAACAATTTGCTGTCATTGGGGTCTGCCCATAGCAATGCATGGGGAGACCAAGTCAGTCAATGGATAGAGCAATGCAATGAAATGTAAAAATTTTAAGTCTTTATCTTTCAACGTTACATGTATGCATGATTTCTTCAAAACCTATAACGCTTAAAAAACACACACACACACAAAAATGTCCTAATTAAAAGTGTAATAGATATAATGCAGACCTCCACTGTTCCTACTGGAATGAAGAGGCAAAGTAATGAAAGAAATTCATTAATTCATGAATTAATGACTTTGTAATTCCGCTACAAAGTTTGGATTTTTGTTCATCTAGACCACGGATGTCAAACACGTTTTCACATAAAAAATTTGAATGTTCTTAAAGGGCCGGTTGGACCACAATGCATTAATAAAACCAATTCAATTGTTAAAATGTCAATAAATAGCTGTTCCTTTAGGATTTTGTGATTGTTTTACTGTTTTTTTGTTTTTTTAAGTCAAAATTGCACATTATATGGTGCCAATTTAGAAATGGTTTGATTTTTATGATGCGTGTACAACTGTATGACGTTAAACATGACTTTTTATTACGCAATGTTTTTGACCAAGTTTAAGAACATTTCCAGTGAAATCAGAAAAAAATGTGGAAATGTGGAGATTTGTTGATTTTGAGTGAATTTTGTAGATTTGTGAAAAACTGAAGGGGAATTATTAATGTGATTTGGAGTCTAGGAGGCCACATAAAAAGCTACGGCGGGCCAGATTTGGCTCCCGGGCCTCAAGTTTGACACCGGTGATGTAGAGCATACAGAGACACTGTTTTTTGTTGGTGTGTGTTAGCGATGCTCAATAAGTGAATTTGAAGAAATGGCCTTTTCTAAACTGGGACTGTATCTAGTTTATGTACTGGGAGTGAAGCGTGAAGTCAAACTCAAGGTCATCTCCTCGTCTAATAAAGTTTAGCACAGACTGACTCATCACTTGGAACGTTATTTCCAACCCACCAATAAAAATGAAAACCATATGTTCATTCCAATGTCATTAATCTAAGGTAACAGGAGCTTAAAAAAAACAAAAAAAACAACACACATAAATCTGAAAAATAAAGAAAAACTGAAACTGTATCAAACTAACATTTGTTAGTACAATACTAACAAATGTTAGTTTGTCTTTTATCTTTTTCAGATAAAAGACCTGAAAATGGACATCGGGCGTATTGCCCGTTCCTTTTAAGAGCCTTTCTAGGAACAGCATTTAGCTGATCACTGCCCAACTTCACTCAAGCAACTCTTATTTGATTTAAATAAATTCCCTAAAATTAACAAAATAAATTCCTTAAAAATAACAATGACAGGCATGGTTGCCGAGTCAATCAATAAAGTCAAGAAACTGATTGAGAATGAATAAAATCAACTGGTCACAAAGACTCAAACACTGTTTTTCCTTATACCTGTGTGATACTTAAGCTTATTCAGTTACAACACTAAAGATTTTTACAGAAAATAACGGCTTATCAGCCATTTTTCAAGAGAAGCTGAGGACTGAAGGACCGGCAAGGCAGGGGGTGCTTGAATTAGCGTCATGTATTCTGACAAGTGCCGATGGTTTCACTTCCTGAACTCGCACATAAAGCATTCTCACCATTATCACTGCTCACAGTTCCTGTGACGGCGCACGAACCGATCCGATGAACGATCGACTTCTTGACCTAAAATGTCTTGCTTGCTTATGACGGCAGCAAGAGCTTGAAATGTGTTTTGAAAATCAGCCGGCATCTTTCAAGCAAAATGCTCATTTAAAAAAAAAAAAGAAAAAAAAAAAGTCTTTCTTCAGTGAGAGGTTTTCCTGTTCTCTCTCTCAAACCGGAAATATTAAGCAGCACTTTGCCTGCCTGCGATGATCGCTGCAGAAAACTCTTTCCACCATCTTTCAAGCGAAAACAGAAAAGCCAGCGGCCCCAAGATTTCCGTCACGTTACACTTTATTCTGATCAGCAAACAGAAGTCACAAACATTTAAATATAAAAGGCAGTAAGAAGTGTAACAGATGAACACTGCATGGTTATGATAAGCGTCCAAACGCTGTTGGTATTCCTTTGCGTTCCAGTGCGTTGACCCTTTTTTATTTCATTTTTTTTTCCTTTTGGTTTCACAGTGGAACAAAAACACACACTAAATGTTTCCTGTTTGTGTGATACTTGCTTCAGACACGGTAGAAATGCATCGGAAAATACTATAAGGCAGCAATGTGATTATGCAAACAAACACGTTTTTGGGACTTTCTTAGAACAATCTAACATTTAGAGGACTTGTGTGCCTTCTGTCATGAATTCACCATCAGCCCCCCTCCCCCGACTCCTCGCATGTGTCCTTTGTCTCCGATCTGCTCAGGTGCTGACAAACACCAGCCTGGCGCTGTAGGCCAGATCGGCAAGGTACAGCAGGAAGTTGAGACCAGTGAGGACGGCCACGGCGATCAGTTTTCTCTGGTCTGGCCAGTACCTGGCGTACTTCTTGTCGAATTGGAAAATGGGCCAGAGGATGGTGGCCGTCAGGTACATGAGGACGGCCAAGAGTCCGTAGGCCGACAGGAACTTGGAGAACGGCACGGGGAGGCAGCCGGTGCACTCTCCCACGCACAGCACCACCACGGCCATGGAGAGGATGAAGCAGATGCAGTACACCGCCATGCACCACTTCAGGGCCGGGTGGTGGTCGTAGGACACGGGGTCGCTGACCAGCATGAAGATAATGCAGGCCACAAAGGTTTGGCACACCTTCATCAGACCTGGAGCAGTTTTCATGTAACCCGCCACTTCTCCTGGCCTGGCCTTGGACAGGCTCACCTCCACCATGTAGGCAACTGTTGCCAGGCAGGAGAAGACCGTGGACGCGATGCGGTGATCGCTGCTTTCCTGGGAGAGATACTGGCCCCTGAGAAAAAACACAGGGAAAATGATAGAGGCCGAGAGGCAGAGGAGGGAGGCGTAGCAGGCGACTGTGATGGGGAAGTTGGACCAGGAGACAGGGATTCGGGACTGGAGGCCGCACTGCTCCACCAGCAGGACCAGCAGGGTACAGGCGAAGCTGAAAGCCCAGCAGAAGATGCACCAGTCCGCCATCCCTCCGTGGGGCAGGCCGCCTTTATGTGCTACAAGACTGAAAGCGGTGCAGGTGAACAGCACCGCAGCGATGCGCACCCACAGCAGCTGGGATGTTGGGAACCAGGTCACCGGCATGGTGGGTCAGTCAGGATCGACTATGTGAGTCTGGGATCGCAAGACGACTTTCAACTGGGTCCTGTGCTGGGTTCCTGTCAGGCTCTTTCCCTCTGTTGGAACGTGTCAATCTCTGCATACAGAAAAAGTAAAATCAGAACAAGCTGACGCTATTTGGTTGCATGGTTTTCTTAAAAGTCTGAAAATGAACCCAATGTCACCATGTTGATGTTTTCGACAATTGTCCAGATTACAGTAGCTTGAAAACTTTTTGGCACAACCATAAACATTGGTAGTAATACGAGATAGAACAACACCAGGCAGGTAGCTCTGGCTCAGTGGGGTGTGTAGTTAGAAACCGTTCGTTTGAATTATAGTGCCCTCACCGCCACATGTCAACTTGCCCCTTTTGGGTGATATCGATTGATTATCAATTGAATTTAGGCTTGGTCTTGGACTTTGTCACTCTAATACATGAGTAAGCTTTGATTTAAACCATTCCACTGGTTTTCTGGACGCGAGTATGTTTGCTTTCCCATTGGAAGGCAAACCTCTGTAGCGGTCTTAAGTCTTCCCCAGCCTTTAACCTTTGACCTTTAAGAATTCTCCCATACTCCTCTCCTCAACACTAACCAGCATGATGTTGCTGAAGCATGTTTCACATAAAGTGATTTTTCATATTGGGCAGAAAATGCTAATTTGCTTTCAGATGACTAGACAATATTTCTCCATGTTTTGCTGTGTGTCTTAAGAACTAAAAGTTGTCCTTTAAACCAATAGCTCTTCCAAGGATCTTTTAAAAGCTTCCTGGATTTATAAAAAGATCTACAGTCCTTAAAACCCAACTTTTAGATGGGTGTCATGTCCCACACACTCAAATTAAATAGCTAAACTGCCTCACTGGCATGCGGTCGAGCTCTGCAGAGCTCTGCTAATCAGCTAATATTGTAGCCAGGTGTGCTGAAGGAGAGAGACATCTAAAAGTTGTGGGACACCAAACCTTAAGAACTGAAGTCTGAGACCACTGTTTTAAATGTAGAAAAAAATATAGTAAAGCAACTGAAGGTGCATATTTCGTTCTTAAGGGTTGAGGTATTGGAACTAAACCCTTAAGATGTCAAATCTGATGTAGTTTCTTATCAAAGCAAAAGAAACACCTGAATTCACAAGTTCAAATGTACTGACTGACTGACGAGTTGCTAGGTTCTTCACTGCACGACTTCGGTTTGACCCTGGGCATGTTGAAGGAACAGGAGTGAGTAAGGTTTCCTGTTCGTGAAGCAACACGTTCACACAGGAAGCTGAAGTTTGGCTGCTAGTGCTTCAAAGAGCTGGAAAGGCCCTCAGCTTAAACAGCAAGGGTAAGAGCAGTGACGTTTCACAGGGTTGACTCTACTGCCCTCTTGTGTCCCTTTTGACTGGAGGCGAACCTATAAGACCCCCGAGTGTGTTTGATCTAGAAATTAGCCGTACCTAAAATCAAATTGTCACTTTTTTTTCAGGTTGAAATTTCCGTCTTAAACTTTAATAACATTGCCACGGGCGGCAAAATCAAAGCCTACAAACAGCTTGTTCTGTGACACATGTGTATGGATAATCTTTTAATCTGTTTGTTTTTCTTTTGATTCAGGCTAATATTTCAATCAAGGAACCTGTGGCAATACATATAATTATTGAATTGGAACAATTTTCATACAAAAATAATGTATTAAGTCGCCTGTGATTATTCTCTTCCGCTTTACTGCGGTTTGGTTCAAATGAAGAACTCGGATGTTTGGATTGTATCTCATATCATCTCTCGCTTGACTCGTGGATTTAGACATCATTTTTCATTTCCTTCTGGAATTTTTTATATTTTTAAAACATTCTGAACATTTCAGATGAAAACATATATATCTAAAATTTGATATATATATAGTCATCTGGACTGGTTTGGATCAGCGAATTTCATCACTTTTTGACATATTGATACCTGAACTGGATTATCCTGGCCAGGTTTCACAGACATACAATATTAAGAAAATGTTTTTAAAGCAATATATGATGTTATAGCTTTATTTATCTGCATTTTTTCCCCCTTTAAATTCACTTTCGTCCATATTTGTAAAATTCCAAAAAATCTGATTGTGTGCATTTTTAAGGGGTTCCACTTTACTGTGATTTTTTTTTTTTTATTTTATTTATTTTTTTGCAAATGAAGTAGTGGTGTATTTTTTTTCCTCAATTTAATTTCAGCTTATGGTTTTGACATTTTGAAATGAAGAGTTTCAAAATCTCGCAATCTCTTTCAAAGATGAAAGAGATTTCAACACTAGTTGACTAAGTGAAACGTGCTTGTTATTTCTCTTCAGGAAAAAGGCGTGACCCTTAAGACGTCTGGCAACAATCTCTGTCGCTTTTGCCTGAACATTAATAACTTCATCAGCCATAAAATGCCGTCATAGCTCGCTTCCTGTCTTCACTTTGCAGCACTAACGCGCAGGAAGCTGATGCTGCTCTGTTATTGGCAGGAAGCAGCGCACAACTAATCGATACCAAATTTAATTTACTCTAGAGTCATCAGCCCACGGGCTTGTTTGTTTGTTTTCTCTATGCGCCCTCGTTTCTTTATTAAGCACACGGTTATTTATTTATTTGAGGCTTCTGGGGTTTAACGTGAAAACTGCAACCCACAGACCATCACCGGTTTCCGAGCTGAGAGATGTGGGTTGGGTTGAGGACTGCGGCCTCCGCGACAGGAAACCCGACTTTTGGGGTTTGATTTCTAGGTTTCCACAGCGACCTCGTTCACACGCAGTTTCATTTTGACAACGCCAGTTTCCCCACTGACATTGCGAAGAGTCCGAAAATATCAACACGGTGGACGCCACAATGGAGGAGCGAGACTTTTCCGTGCTCTCCGCCTGAACGCATACAGCAGTGTTCAGTCACACAAGCGAGCGTTTCTCGGTTAATAAGCGGTTCCCCGTGCGTATCCCTCCGCGCCCATCACCTCTGTAAACATCCCTGCTCCGGCAAAAAAAAAACAAATAAAAGCGTCTAGTTACATTTTCCCCAGTTATCTTGACGAAAAAAAAAGGGGGTGGAAAACAAACACGTGACTTTAAGGGAGACTCTGCTTACCTTGGAGGGTTCGGGGCTTCCAGCTCGTCGTCCTCGCCGTTAGGCAGAAGTTTCCGTGAATGTATGATGGGCGTGAATCCCACGCCCCGCGGTGGCCATATTTGGTAAAAGTGTTCAAAGCCCCGGGCAGCGGTTTTAGGCCACTTCCCCATCTGCGAGTGTTCATGCCTCGGTTAAAAATAAAACAAAAATGTCAAAAGTTGAGAGTTGAGGTCATTGCGGGCTCATTCTTGCGTTTGGCTGTATGAGGGATGACGACATCTGGCGTCGCGTTAATCGTTTGAATGCAGAAGTAAAGGCTTTGGTTTACAAAGAGTGCTAAGACAAAAGCTTAAATATCACATCAGAGAGCAGAATGTCTCACCAGAAGCAGGTTAGAGGGAAAATGAAGTATACAGATTAAACCTAAGGAGCGATAAAAAGTCATTATTAAATGTTATAAACGCAAACAACCTCAATTTTTTTCCCCTGTAAACTTAAATCAGAAACACGTCTTATTTTGGCTGTAATATTTCCTAGACTTTGCTACAGGTTTACTGGAGAACATTTGTTGGATTTGGCTGTATTGAACCAAGGAGTTCAGGGGCGCTCCTGAAGGTGGGTGCAAGGGGGGCCATGGCCACGCCTGAAAAAAACGCTGACCACTCCCCCGAATGAGTCATCCCTACAATTTGGTAACGTTTCAACACGTTTTGTTAGAGTTTGTCACCCCCATCTAAAGGAGGGCTACAAAAAAAATAATAAAAAAAATTACATGAATGGGACCATATTAACTTTGGCCAAATATTTGTCATGCGATTTGTCATCACTGTGATGTTCACGTTTTGTGAAACACAATTTTCCCTCATCTGCTTAGTAAATGTGTATTGGAGAATCATTCTGTTTGCCGGCACATTTCTGTTGCAATGAAAAAGAAAGTACAATATAACTTTCACTTGCAAATCTGGAATTTCATCTTTTATTGAAGAAAAGAGAACGATGGATCGGGTGTGAGGAAGCATCATCTGGAAAAACTTGTCGATGGAGGCCTGGGAGGAGGAGACCCAGTGTGGGGATAATCAGAAAATATTGTTGATGTTGTTGGCTTTTTTTTTTTTTATGTAGAAGCAATTTGAAGGAAAGAATTGGTTGTGTTGGAACACAACAACAGAAGAGTAGAAGTGTTTTTTTTTTATTTTTTATTTAAGTGATTTTCTTTATTACATAGTACATTAACGCACACCAGGTGTTGACCACCAGTTAATTAGAGTAAACTGCAACAGTAATGGCATATCACCATGCAAAACTGGCAAAGCAGGCTCGTCCCTGCTTGTGAATCACAAAACAAAACGCATAGAGACGGTAAAGAAAAGTCACCTTAGTCCCGCCTTGAACTGTTTTGTGAAACGGATTAGAGACGAGTCACCGGAACGTGGCAGCCGGTTCTCCGACTTCCAGCTGCGGTGAGTTCAGAAGGCAAATTTTATGAGTTTTCCAATCAGGAATATGTCAAGAACGCTCCCTGGAATCAGATTTTCAACCAGCAAAGTTTTAGATCTGGAGCAGATCCAAAGTGTGTGTCGGCAGCATGAAACATGCCGGGCTTGTCCTGCATTGTATCATATTGTACTGTAGGTAGACCCACACCAGCGAATAAATCTCCCCTGTCTTGCAGCTTGCAGATCCAACTTGCTACTTGGATGTAACATCAATTCCATCTCTGAGCGTTGATTTCTGAGACGAATCGAATGTGCGTGTGTGTGTCCTACTTGTACTTTGATGTATCTCATTGAACCATTGCTACAACAAAAACAAGACACAGTATCGGGAAAAAGTTCCTCCTCGGGTCTGATTGGATTAAATTGAGGGAACCGCGTTGTTATCGTCTTGTAGTTATCTCCTTGGTTTTCTGACCTACCATTGGAATTTGCTCTTCTTCTGGATTTTTGGTGTGACGTCACTACTAGATCCAAGGTCCAACCTTCAAGACAAATCTGGAGGAGGCAGAAATTTCTCAAATGTTTGTTTGTACAGATCATCTTTTGAAAGACTGTTGCAGAGGGAGGGGTCTTCTGCCGTCATCCGTTGAGGTAGCAGCTCAACATTCGATTGCTTACCAGCAGATAAAGAAGGCCGGACCTGTTCCAGAACTTGTAGTGTTGAAAGAAGTAAAATAAAGAACATTCTCTTCAAAAGACTACAGCAAATGTCTTAAGTTCTCATAAGCTAAAATGACTCTACGATGAAACCTAGATAACTTTTCCCAACAGCAGTAAAAACGTAGTTTTAGATTTGAACCACCAAAATGTACTGAACTCCAGCCATTCCAGTCGATTCCAGCTGTAGGTCGCAATTTTTCCCACACGAGGTCGCTGTTTCAACAGCTTTAGTGCCCGTGATCCTTGAAGATATGCTGGTTGATCAGCAGTCAGGACAACAAGATAACAGCACAGCAGGGATCATTATTTTTAACAACTCAGACTGCGGCGACGGCGACGGATATCATAACTACGTCTGGATTTGTCCTCAGCGTTATCACGACAGGGAAACACGCCTTTGATTGAATCAGTTTTTCTGATGGGAGAAATGGACCTGCTTGGGGTTTGGAACTCCTGTGGAATAACGTCCTGCTATCCTCGCTGACATGCAACTCTGCGTCTGAAATAGCACCA
This sequence comes from Poeciliopsis gracilis, assembly GCA_911649635.1. NCBI lineage: Eukaryota > Metazoa > Chordata > Actinopteri > Cyprinodontiformes > Poeciliidae > Poeciliopsis > Poeciliopsis gracilis. The sequence continues at coordinate 240,052 of CAJVRI010000724.1, forward strand.
GAACGGGATCCCCGGATGTACCTAGCAGCATAGACACACACACCGAAGGATTCCACTGCGTATAGACAACCGCGTACCCTAATGTTGTCAAAGCTATGCGGCGCTTTCGTTTTGCGGTGCTACCCGGTTAGCTAGCTAGCTAGCTAGCAAGCTCGTCGGCTCGTTGGTGCTGCTGCAAGCCGGGAACGCGGCGCTTAAGGTCGGCGTGCGCGCTCACGCCATGCCGGTGGTCGAAAGGGGCCTACTGGCAGTGGCAGTTTCCCTCAGCTAACGTCGGCTGGATGTAGCGGGGGCCCCCGAAAATTCCACGTATTAGATTAGTCGCTGGGGTATTTGTGTTTAAATTTGAAAACAAGCCATGCGATACAACTGAAAACAAAACATACGGAGAGGATTGGTTAGATCGGAGCATCTTCTGCAAGCTCCACATGTAAACAAGCCTGGCAAGTGTGTGTGTGTGTGTGTGTGAGAGAGAGAGCGAGAGAGAGAGTCTGTGGTTGAAGGCTAGCACTAAATATTCGAGTTAATCCTTTGTTGTCTGTAACACTAGTTCTACGTGTTAAAAGTTAAGCTCCGAGTGATTCCGTTAAATTCAGTAATGGGCTTAAAAGTCGTGGATGTTGTTGACCTGCAGCGCTGTCAGACATATCAGCCATTCATTCATGATTGATGACCCTTGAGGAAGCAGACTGTCTGCCATCCATTTGCACCACAGCGAAACCACAACGTTAAGCCACTAACACTTTCTGGACTATACAGGTTTTGTCATTATCAGGTAAATAACAGAGAACTTTTTTTTTTTTTTTTTTGGGAGGGAGGTAGTTTGTTTCAACAGCACTTCATTTTTAAAGTCCCCACTGACCTCACTGGAACTCCCTACAGTGCATGGGAACATGAGGGACTGTCTGTTTGATCTGAACCAGCACCCAAGTAGCTTCAAGGACTGATCAGAGCCCAACAGAGAGCCCCATTGTGTGGACTACCAACTGAACGGGGAAAGAGATGGTGGCGATAAGAGAGGCCCAGTGACTGTGTTTGATCCCACACCAGGAAGCAGAGGAGTGCAGACATGAGCCTCCGCCAGCCCACGTCCACCCTGGACAGGTACGAGCCTGCCGTCCGCCATCCTCCACGTCCAGATGGAGTGCCTTCCGGGTGCCTTCCGTGAAAATGCAGTGCTCTCTTATTTTTTTTTTTAAATCAGTCCGAGGTCCGGTTTGGCTGAGGGAAAAAAAACAGGTCAGACAGGTTGACTTTAGGGATGGTGAAACGGCCTCCTGGAAGAAGAGGGCGCACATTGTGTAGACATGTCGATAGTTTACCGCCTGCTTTCATTTGCCTTCCCACCGCCTGCACCCTACACCCCCTTGTGCTGCTGTGGATTTTGCCTTTCTAATGTCTCTCCATCACCTGCGCTGTGTTTCTGATCACCTTTGTCTTAATCATGTGTGTTTCCTGTCTCTCTCACTGTTCGCTGTTTTCCCCGGTGTGTTCTCACGCTTTCGTCCAATGCTTCCCACTACCTTCTTTGTGTGTCATGTGACAGCAAGGTGGCCAGTGAAAAACACACCCACCTGTTCAGGTAGGACTACTGCCCAGCAGTGAGTGCTCGTGTTTGGGTGTGTGCGGACAATAGTGATGCCCACAGATTGTACCAGGAATGCGTATTTGTAAAAATGACCCAAAAGTTGACTCTTCTACCGAGTCAAATATATCCATTTTTAAATATGTACAATTATTGCAAGCGGCAGGCCACCCACAAGTAACACCTGGGTGGATATTCTCTTAGTCTACGTTGGCGGTCTCCGGTGCCACTCTTTGACATCTATTGTCCTCCAACTTTTTAAGCTCTACTCTAAAACATCTCACTCGAATGGCTCAGTTACATCTTTAGCATGACATTAGGACATGCCAGGTAAAGAGCCATTCATTTTATTGAGGTATATTTGAACAGGGTTGGATCTAAAAGTTGCTGGACAGCAGCTCTTCCAGACTGGACTTGGAGACTACCGGCTTAGATCATTTGAAAGAATGAGATCGTTGTCATTGGATCTTGTTGAGCTTATAGGAATGAAGGTACGCTTTTGGTAGGTTGGTAATTTTGCTCCTGCTGGCTGAAGCGTTAAGCTAGCACTAGCATTTTTCATCCTCTGTTCTGATATGGCTCTACGATCATTCGGCTGTCATTAGGGCTGCTGAATATCTCACAAAATTACCTTCATCGTGACACCAGTGTGTGCAATGATAATGTCACAAAGGGCTGTTTGGACTGCTGTAATTGTTGGCTAATAGATTTTGCTATGAACTTGTATTTCACATTCGTTCTAGATTCCACACCTGACAAAAACGAGTCTCCAATATGTTAACAATGACAGAGTTTTGGGAGCACACACGAAAAAAAGCCAGATAAATGACTGTAGCTAAAAGGATGAAAATGTCAGGAAAATCGTACTTAAATAGTTGAATAGTATTTTAGACCCACTGGACTTACTACACTGGATCAAAAGGTGCCTAAAACAAAGCCTTCATCCAAGTCTTCACTGCACAAACACAAAGTACGTTTTACAAAAGACAAAACAAGACAAAGCAGCTTGTTAAAAAGGCCAATGATTCCTTAATATTGATTAAAAGGTCCTAGACCCACTGGCAGGTTATTACTCATAACCAGACATTTGTCCTCTTCTGCTCTGTGCCGGCAATCAGGTCGGTATGTTAGTTTTCCACTGATTACGCGATTGGACATTGCACAGCTGCTGCTGCTTCCTACTGTCTTACGTCGGTCCCTTCAGAAAAATAAACACTGAAACCCCCCCCCCCCATTCCCCCCCAGCCCTACCTCAGGTCAGTCGTTAAACATTAAGTAGTCCTAATAACTCTTCCAATATGCAGGGGAAGTGCACACAGCCTGCGGTCATATTTTGAAATGCTCTCTGTGAACCTTGACCCATAAACATGTGTATACTCTGTTCTCTCATCACCTTTAAACTGAAAGCCCTGACTGCTCTCGAGCGTTTGCAATCGGGAGGAGGAAAGGGTCTGGCGATGGTTTGAAAAAGCTTTCCCTCTTGCGGCCTGTTCAATTCTCCATGTTTGTTGTTCTGAATCTCTGTTTATCTGTGTTTCCTTCTTTTCCGTCATGCTTCGCTTTCAGCCCTTTCGCTGCTTGGTGAGTTGTTTGGTGCCCACTCTTTTCTTGTTGGTGTCTGTCTTCAAATCTCATGCGAGAGCTTCTTTGCATCGTGTCTCTTCCTTCACCTGCTGCTTCTCATTGCAAGGTTTACTTTGTACTTTGTGGTCTGCTCCAGTCACTTCTCATTTTCCTCTTGTTTATCGGGTCTCATTACCTCCAGGCTTATGTCTTTTACTCTAAGTTGGTGTAATTGTACGCTTAGATGCTCTTGTTTGTTTTTTGGTCTTTAAACTCAGGCTCAACAGTCTGACAACTGGCGATTCGGAGCGCAGAGCCCCCCCCAGCCAACAGAGAGAGGTGTCTATAGACGAGAGTTCAAGTAAGTGCGCGCTTACTACTCAGGCTCGTGAACGAACTCTCGGCTTTAGCGCCGTAGTTATTTTCGCCTGTCGGGCTCAACCGTGACTTTCCCCTGGCGGCCAGGTCCTGGTCTGGTCCACAGGTGTGTGGTGGTGCAGAAGGACCAGCTCGGTTTTGGCTTCACCGTCTGCGGAGAGAGAGTCAAGCTTGTGCAGAACGTCCGGCCAGGTGAGAATTATTTTAAGGATCTCCTAGTGCTTCATGCGGAATCACTACCCCAGCATATATATATATAGAAATATATACATCATGTATGTATATTTAGAATGAAAACAAAGATTACCTAGCTAAAACATTTATTGTGCTGTTTCTCAGTGAATCAGTCTGGTGTTTTAGAGTCTTGTGCTTTCGGTTTTGTTTCATTAGTTCAGCTCGATTCAGAGAAGCAGAGAGCAGCGATTTGACAAGGAAGTCGAATCGTTTCTCCTTTCCCTGTTATCGTCCTGCTGGCTTTCACACAAGTTTGGTTCGGCAACAAAGTCCACTGCTCGGGATTGTTGTCCCAGCTCTGAACTCTACTGCCTCCCTCTTTAGGGAAGAAAAAATAAATAAATACAGGAGTAGCTGCAGAGATTCAGCCAACTTCACCAAGCCCATGAAAGAGACAGAATGGATCGATTTTTAGTACCTAAAGCTGGACGGAGTAGGGAGACAGAGTCTGGGCCACGCAAAAAATCATTTAAAATAAGGAAGTATGACCGTAATTATCTAAAGTTTGGATATTCATGAGCTGGATCTGAAGACTCTCCAATTCCACAGCGTTGTCAAGGTTTTTTTTCCTCAAACACCCGCTCCATGCCATGGCAGTCGCTTTCACAGTAGAGTTGCTTTAAACGAACCAAAGTGTTGACCAAACATGCACCCTGGTGCAGTTGGTTTACAATGGGAAACAAAACACATTGAGATTCAGGGAAACCAAAGAGAGGACGCGATGGGTCTTATGGTTACGGCTGACCTTGAAAGTGAACCAAAACAAAAATACACCTAGTAAATCTGGACTAACACTGAGAGACACATGATTTACTGTTTCCCTACGAAAAATAACAGACACGCGAATGCAAATTACACTCATTTGGATCCCACAGTCTTTTCACTCTCTGCAAAGTCCGGTGGACTGTGTGTGTTGTTACGGGAACTGACGGTCTGACAGGACAACCCCACCGCTACCCCGTTTTCCCACCATCACATTTGCCGCACTAAGAGGGTTAAATAAGCTTTATAGTTTTTTGTCGTCATTTGACCTACGACCCCCTATAGTTTCTATTCATTGCTTGACTTACATGTTTGATCTCCATTTTAGGTGGCGCTGCAGTCAAAGCTGGGGTACATGAGGGGGACCGGATCATCAAGGTTTGCATTTCTCCGTCTGAAACTTGTTTCTTTATCTGGAAGTGTTTTGAGATTTTCTTTTTTCTTTGTGTTGACTTTGCCTCTCAGGTGAACGGTTCATCAGTCTCCACCATGACTCACCAGGAAGTGGTAAAGCTCATAAAATGTGAGTCTGACGAGCTCCGCCGGATTGGTGTTCGCAGCCTCAGGTTTTATTAAAGCCGTCCCGTTGTCCTGCAGCCGGACCGTACGTCGCCCTAACACTACAAGGACCGCCCACGTCCGCCACCTCCGTGCCCTTGGAGCCCCTCCCTTCAGACCCTACGCCCAGTCAGAGGTCTTCCCTGGCCGGGGAGGGTCCGCCCCCTCCTCCTCCGCCTTTACCCTCCGGACTGGGCAGCACCCCATCCCAACGAATCACTGGACCCAAACCGCTGCAGGTGAGTGGAAAACCTTTAAAAGTGAGTTTTGAATTACGTTTGTTGGTTAAAAAAAAATTTTTCAAACATTTTTTTTTTTTTCTCTAAAAATGGCTAAATGTATTTGTAGGATCCAGAAGTGCAAAAACATGCAAGTCAGATACTCAGGAAAATGTTGGAGCAGGAGGAGGCTGAACTCCAGGTGGGAATTCTGACGCAGAAAAAGCCACTTAATTGTTTAAAAGTCACAACATTTGCGCCGCTAAGCTGCTTGTTTCTGCAGGACTTCATGGAGGAATTTTCGAAGAACCCGTCGCCGTCGCTGGGGGAGCGGATCGAGAGCGCCAGGAGGAGAGCTCAACAAGTCCGGGTCAAGATTCAGAATCAGGTCAGCAGAAAAAGAAGCAGCAAAAATCAAAAAGAAAAGCTTAAGTAACAAGTGATACCAGGATGGGATGACTACGTCGATTACTTTGTTTCCTTTTCTACTTCTGTCTTTTTTCCTCCTCAGGAGGGAACGGGATCAGAATCTGTCACAAACTACATCCAAGCAGGAGAAGGTTTGTCTGTTTTTAAATGATTAAATCAATTTAAAACTTTAATTAACACAAAATAAAAATCAATATGAAAAAATAAGAAATCAGACCAAATTTGATTTCCCATTTTAATAGATTTTATTTTGTCTGGGAAAATTTTAGATTCGCATGAGAGCATCAGGAAATCATAAGACCTTGAATTTTCCTCCTGCTGCGTTTTGAACAAATGTAGGACTTTCATGCTGATGGCCATGAATATTTGGTTTATTATTTTTTTCCGTTTTTAATTTTTATTGTCTGTTCAAAATCAATAAATTAATTAATCTCAGATATTATCTGGAAATGAACTTCCAGCAAATTTTTTTTTTTGTAGAAAATTTCTTAGATTAATCGCAAGTTTCTCTTTTTTTTATTGATGGAAATTTTCTCCTCCTTTTTTTTTTTTCTCTCTTTCTACCTGTAATGGCCCCAATGCGCCGTGTTAGGGATACAGACGCTTGCCAGACTTTTCAGATTTTCACAAAGAGAGATGACGTTGGACACAGTTTTTGCTTCCATATCAAAGCACCAGTTTGTGTTGCCGGATCCCATAAAATCTCGGCGGAATACGTCGAAGTTCATGGCTCTAACGTGAAAAATCGTGGTTTGAGAAATGCGAGGATGCTTTTTGTACAAGATTTCTGTTGCTGTTTTTGCAGGAAGTTGTCACAGGTCTCCCTGTTCTTTCACAGGACGGCTGTCGATGGACTCCAGTGAAGGAGACTTGGAGGTAACGCGCCGTTGCTGTGGGTGTGTGTGCGCGTGTGCATGTGAATGTCCACTCATCCCGTTCCACTCATCCTGGCTCCCTCTCCCCGCCCTCGCTCTCCCTCCCCCTCCCGTTGCCCCCCAGGCCTTTGAGAGTCCCAGCTCCTCCCCCTCATTACCCTTCAGGACCCCCTGTCACCGACGCCACAACTCGGACACACACACCCTGTCCGACACGGTGAGACAGACACACATTCGCTTCCATTTTTATCCTCTCTCATTCATTTATTCATTCATTGTTTGCTTATTTTTTTTTTTTGCGACAACTGTTGCTCTGTCGTTTTACCGAAACGGGAGCGTCGTCACGCACTCCGTTTGCAACACTTTGATTCACTCGGCTTATTCAAAAAATATCACTGTCACAAAGGAAAAGTAAAAAAAACAACAAAAAAAAAGTGTTTCAGACCGTTTGGGCTTGTCGTTTTCTGCCTGAACGCAATGAATAAATAAAAACGACTCTTGATGCGTTTCAGAATGCAGAATTAAATTGTTCTTTAATCTGATTCTGTCTTAGGGTGTCAAAGCCCAGATCATCAGCCCTGAGGATGAAGATGAAGATGGTGATGGTTATGCCTTTAATGAGGTGTGTGTGTGTGTGTGTGTTTTTTATGTTTAATTTCCGCCAAATCACTTGACTGCTTTTCATCTTGACTTTGCTTTCATTTCTACCCGTTGATAGATGGACGGTCCCTTCCAGGACATCGAGTTGTTGAAGTCACGGCCGGCACACATGACGGTGTTCATGAGATACGTGTTCAGCCAGCTGCTGGACCCGAACCCTCTGGTCAGTTCAGAGCTAAAGAGATTTGCTCTAACTAATTAATTATATATGACCCTCTCTGGTTCTCTTGGTGCTTTTTTTTCTGTTCTAAAATGGTTGAAACTCGAGTCGGGAGTATATGTTCTGGCTCTTTTCTAATAGATGTCGCTTTCCAAATGTGCATAAACAGTGATTTAATTTAACATTTTTTTCTGTTTTATACTCGGAGCCAACATCTGTTTTACTCTTTAAGACGCCAGAAGTAGGGAAAGGTGCATAAAAGGGCAAAAAAAAAGTGATAGCGTTTGCAGGAACAGTCGCCTTGGATACAAAGTACAGAACAGAAACCAAGACAAAAGTAGCGAGGTCTCCAACTAACATGTCTCAGATGGAAAAAAAAGGTTGATATGTTAATTTTTCCTGTGAGGAAGAGGAAGGTTGGAGAACAGAAACTTGAGAGCTGCGGTTTCCAAGCTTGTGGCATTTGACTCCCCCACTGAGCTCCTTCAGACTAGCCAGCAGCAATTAGCAAACCCCTGGCGTCGCTGCACATCTTCAGAGCTCATCAACGGAGCTTCTTCTCAGTGAAACGCAGATGGAAATGTTGATAAAGGGTTAAAAGAGGAGCCATGTTGTGATGACTTCATGAAGGCGGAGTTTCAGAAAGAGTAGACATTTTTAAAGAGACAGAGGCTCAATTTCAAGGCGTTAAATTACAAAGTAAAACTTCTTTCAAGTCATATTTCATATATGTAGCTTTTTTTTTGCACAACTGAAGGTAACATAGTGCCATTTTAAGGCACAATAAAGTAACTATGTGCCTGGGAAACACATCATCCAAACTGGGATTTAGTTTCTTCCATTCTCTTCCTCCCCTCCACAGCTGTTCTACCTGTCTGTAGAGGCGTATTTAGGCTCCTCCCCTAAAGACGCCCGCGCACTCGCGCCTCAGATCTGCTCCCACTTCCTGGATCCTGACGCTGTATGTATCCATGCATCAACTAATGTTTTCTCTGTGATAATAATAAGAGATTGACAATAGTAATAATGTGTAAATATATTTTAACCATAATGTCACACCTCCAACTCATTCCAACATTTTTCTCACAGCCCTTGAAAATCAAAGTGCGCGAGGAATTTCTAACAGAAATAGGTAACAGGAGGCTTCGTTAACGATCGGTTGCGATGCCAGTTGTTTTCGTGCATGCGTTTATATTCTGTCATTGATGTTTGCGTTAACGTCAGAGAACCGCCTTCACGCCCAGGAGGACATCAGAGGGCCTCTGTCTGAGCTGCAGCAGCAGGTTCTGCCGGACATCCAGGACCAGATTCAAGACTACAGGTGCGACATTCGAGGACGCTACAGTCCGAAACTCAACTCCGTTTTCCGTCCAAAATCTCTGCTCTGACTGAGTTCGAGCTCTACAGAGTGTTTGTTTTGTTGCTTTCGATCAATGCAGCAGTGGCGTCGTTGATCTTGACCCAAACTTGACCCTCACTAGACGTTCGGTGAGGAAAAGAGCGGTTGCAAAAACGCTGGAGGTACAAGTCTGAGTCTGCAGGGCACGGATTCAAACCCTGCAGATTCTGATGTGGGACTCTGGCTTTGAACTCCGTCTAGTTCCACTGTCCGTCTAAAGGTTTAGTTACATTTAAACCTTCGGAAAAATTCAGAGAAATGCAACAGTAACCGGTCGTGCCCAACTTTAACAAAGGTGAAAAAAAATATCTTTGCAGAATATCAATTCTGCTTCTTAACATTCAACTCTACTCCTTCTCTAATGACTGAGAAGGAATAGATGGAGAGAAGCAACAAAGCCGGGTTTGCAGCTTTTGCTATGTTTGATTGTAATGCAACAAGTCCCCCAAAACTCCCCCGTGTTTAGATATTTTGTTTTTCAGCCTTAAATTTCATTCAAAGTGGCATTAAAAAGATCTTATGCAATCTGAGGCCGGCAGACTCTCTGCCTCAGTCGCTTTTGTAACTGGATCTTCAAGCTTGTGTGCGACGCTCATTTACTGCTAGTTGTAAAACCGCTACATGTGTAGAATTCTGTTTCCCGGTGAAGAAACTCTTTATTTTATAGGCCTTTTTTGTTGTTGTTGTTGTTGTCTTGTAGCCTTTTGAGTTTGTGTTCATGTCTCCTGGCAGGAACAAGCAGATGATCGGTCTGGGTTCCCTGTTCGGAGAAGGAGATCTGCTTCAGCTGGACGGAGACCCCCTGAAGGAGAAGCATGTGGTGGACAGACAGGTCGCCGCTCTCTGGGAGATTCTGTGAGTCGTGAGGCTGCCTTCGCGTGGCTTTCCACTTTGATCGGCTCACCTTGACGTTGAGAAATCCTTTTTAAAGAGAGCGAGGGGGAAAAAAAGCTTTTCTCTTGGGAGCTGAGGTTGATTTTTCTGTCTCTGAAGCAGATCCACCCGCTCAGGTGTTTATAGAGTTCTATAAAATGGTTAATCACAAAGCAGCAGCAGCAAAATGAGCATAGCAAAGGTCGTTGCTCCAGACGTAAAGCCCGGAAACCATGTGACACTTGCGCTTTCGGCTTTTTACACACACCGTCAGATTCTCTGTCACATGACTGAGGCTCGCAGGGCTTCTGTTTCTGACGCCTGTGGATGTAGCTAAACCGCTGCAGATCCAATCGGTAACCCTTTTTTTGGTTCTGTTTTTTTTTTTTTCTCTCCCCCGTTCCAGGTCAAAGCATGAAGAGGACAGAAGGTAAACGCGCGTTCTAACGGCTATGCGACACTTTTTACGGCTTTAAGTCTCTTCGTCGGCCTCATCGGCGTCGCCTCTCTCTCCGTTCACTGCAGCTCTCCTCTGGCCTCGGCTGTCCTCCTCTACCTGCGACACTCCGGCATCAAGCTCAGAGACTCCAAGGTCTTCCTCGGCCTGAGCACGGAGAAGGACAAGTGGCTGGCTTTTCTAAAACCCAAAAAGGTAAAGTCGAGGCAGGATTCTTATCTGCGCTGGTAAAAAATGAATAAACAAATGAGATTCGAGAAAAGCAGTCGCTGCTGCACTCGTAGTTCATCTTTAACCACGGAGGAAGCGAGTTTTTTTTTTTTTTTTCTTGCTTTTATAGCTTTGGCCTCTGAAATTTAATGGATGTCTTAACTTGAAAGCCTTGGAAACTCCAAGCTGTTTGGTTTTCAATAAGCGCTGAGCTCTGGTCTCAGTCAGCGGAGTGTTTATGTGCACTGCAGAAACACAAAATCCCACCGAGGATTTTTGATCTGGTTTCTAGCTCAAATATCTTAGTACACTTAAAACAAGACGACACTAACTTAAAAGTGACGTTTCAGCACAGAAGAAGTTTGTTTTAAGTCAGTAGTCCCTCAATATTGATGAAGAAGTCCTAGTTGGCAGATTATTGAACTGAAAACAAGATATAAGACCATGTTAGGGCAAAAATGAAGCTTAAAAAAATTTGCAACTTTTTGAAAAAAAGGATGCTGTAAGATCAATAATTTTCGTTCTGCATCATCCTGGAAGGACTGTCGGTTGTAGCCTTCCTTCTGCAGTCACAGCATCCACAACGAAGAGTGTTAAAGTAGGCATGACTCAGTGCTTTCTCACGGTGCGTTCACTGCCCGGAGAAAGGGTGGAGTTTATTAGAGTATCAGTTTAATATTAAACCATGAACAATATGAATTTTATCTGTGAACAGCAGCACACTTTGCAACTTGTTTTCCGTGTTTTCTAGAATCCTGTTGGAGTATCAGTTATTTTTGCCGTCTTTATCCCTTTTAACGTCATTTAACACAAATGTGAAACAATGCATGAGACTGCTTCGAACTGCTCGTCGCTTTTTTTCAACGTTTACGCTCAAGAAAGAAGGGGGGAAAAAAATCACACACTGAAGTTTTTGGCATTTTAGTACAGATTTTCAGCAACGGGATGTTGAAAAGGAAAATTATGTTTACAATCTTTTTCTCTTATGGCAGCCAAGCAGCACGAAGAAAGAGAAAGATGGAGAGGATAAGAAGAGAAACCCCATCCTGAAGTACATCGGCAAACCCCGGAGCGCATCTCAGTCCAGTAAAGAAACACACACACTCACACACTCACACACTCACACACACTTTATATGAAGTGAACCTCATATAAATACGAGATCCTCTATTTACAGCAAATGAATCATTCAAATGATCCTGTGACATGTATTTTATACAGAACAGCAACAGATATTTATTCTAGTAAACAAATAATACATTAACTTATACAGTTTGTTTTCCTAAAACTGGAAATATTTTTCATAAAACCGATTTCTGTCTTGAAAAGTGCTGTAGCCTTTCAGTCAGCTGACCCGGCAGTGTGCAGCTATAGGTTGCTCTGCTGATCTGTGTTCTATAAAGTTTTAATATCTTGCTATATTTAATTGTTTGCAATAACTAGTGATAGAAAACACCCTGAAACTCTCCTTTCCACTGTTCATGTTCAATCATAATAATTTCATTTTGGTTTTTGTTCACCATGTTGTTTCACTTTCTTTTTTTTTTTCCTCTCTCTAATAATTATTAATTGACTCATGATTTAATTGTTTCTTTTTCGGCTCATTTTTTGGTTTTGTAGCATTCCACGTCCCGTTGTCACCCACAGAAGGTACATTATTATTTTTTTTCCCTCCTCTGTATTATTTCACTTTTGCGTTTTCAATTAAAAATCTGTACTTCATCAGTTGATTATGAGGTGGCACTTACTGTAGACTTAATTCCAACCCTAGTTTCTGTCTTTTAGTTGTTGTTTTTGTCGTCGCGCTGAACCAGGATGTGTTTTGCAGTGCGTTCCGGCAGCGTGAGGAACATCATTCAGCAGTTCGAGAACCACACAGAGCTTCCAGGAGAGGAGGACGGGGATGCTGTGGACCCCCAGAGGCTCTCCTCCAGCAGCCTGGGAGAGGAAGGCATGGACAGGTGACTGTCCCAAAATTAACTACCTAAAATCAAGGCATTAATATGAGAATAAATGTGAGTCACGGGTCTTAAATTTTGTCATGGAAAGCTATTTTTACTTTTTTTTTTCTCAGCTGACTTTTCTGTTAGGCAAAAGTTTGATAGCACACAAACATCTCCACTCCACTGTGCGACTCCAGGCTAACTGCAGCTATCTGCTAATGTACCCTTGCTAGCTTAAATTTTGTAGTGGCAGGACTATTTGATCTGGCTTTGTTTTTTTCTTCTTCAGGGGTCTTTTCTGTTAGGTGAAAGTTGGAGTCACATGTAAACTTCTTCGTTGCATTCTGTGACTCAAGATAGTCGAGGCTAAAAGCAGCTAGCAGCTAATATACGGTTGCTAGTTTAAATTTTGTCATGGCAGGAGAATTTAATGTCGACTTTTTTTGTTGTTGTTGTCAGACTAAATTTGTCAGGAAAAAACTTTGATTCACACGCAAACATCTTCATTACAGTCTGTGAGTCGAGGTGGTCAGATAGGCTAATGATAGCTAGCTGCTATGATACCTGTGCTAGCTTAAATTTTGTTGTGGCAGGAGTATTGTAGTTTTATTTTCTCGCTGGTCTCTTCTGTCAGGTAAAAGTTTGAGTCGCACGCAAACATCTTCATCGCATTGTGACTGAAGGCAGTCAGGATTAGCTAGCTCCTTAGCCAGCTAGCCTTAGAGTTTTTGTGAACCTAGATGGTAATGCAGCACAGTTCCCCACTATCGTATTTTTTCTGTTTACATTTCATTCAAGATGGCATTACTAAGGACTTAATTTTAACTTGCTGAGACCGGCATGTCCCTTGATGTTTCCTGGTTTTCTCTCGCAGTCCCGCGGTCTTGGTGCGTCTGGGGCGCAGCGGGTCGCTGAAGGCTCAGGGTGAAGACCGCCGGCGGGGCACCGTCTCCAGCGGGGACTCGGTGCCCCGCTCTCGCAGCGACGTGGACATGGAGGACTGTGAGGAGAGGGACCAACCGGGCCTCCGGCTGCTCCAGCACAGCGCCTCGTCGTCCGCGTCCAGCAACTCCGCTAGGTCAGGATTCTCGCAGTCGGACTTCTTCTGTAGTTTTTTTTTTTTTTCCAGTTAGCAGCTCTGAGTCCAGGGGTCTCGCTCAACAGCCGCTCACATTCCCCTGATCTGGGTAGCTTCTTCCTCACGCCATCTCTATTTCCACTCTCCCACACTCAGGTCTCTTGAGAACCCTACACCCCCATTCACCCCTCGGTCCAGACGCAGGTGAGTCAGGATTAACAAAGGATCACCCAGAGTGAGGGAAATTAGGAGCCCAGAGGCAGAAATGGGGGCATTTTTCGTCCATAATGGCCATCATGGCTTTAAGTCATGGCTGATTCTGGAAATATGAATCATTTCAAGTAATCGTCTTCCTGTTCTTCTCTTCATCCACGTTGTTTTCTTGTTGTTCCTCCACTGTCTTTTCTCGAACCCCATCTTGACTATCGCACAGGAGTGTGGACTCACAGCTGGCCCTGCTGCCAGACGCCGCGGTGCTGGAGGACGAGGTGTGTGACGGTCAGAACTGGAGGGACACGGTTCCCCCTGAGCTCCTGGCGACCCTCAGCCCCAGGGAAGTGGAGCGGCAGGCCGTCATTTACGGTACGGTTGGCGTTCACCGAGATTTTCGGCAAAAAGGTGTATGGTCAGGAATTTATTTGTCATTTTTGACTTCCCTTTGTTTCAATCAGAGCTCTTCACCACTGAGGTGTCCCACCTTCGGACCTTACGGGTCCTTGACAAGGTTTTTTACCGGAAGATGAGATCTGTGCTGAACTCGGAGGAGCTGGCCTGCATCTTCCCAAACCTGCCTCAGGTCTACGAACTCCACGGTCAGTCTGGGTGTCAGTGTGTCGTCAGGCTACAAGTGCTAGAGTTTGGAAGATGTTTTTAAGGAACGGAAAACTCTCATCGTCACGGTTTTATCACAGTACTATTTTAGACTCAAAGTACTCAAAGCCATTTGTAAGAAAACGTCTGGAAGTGACACCTTTTTGGATATTTAATCTCACTTTAACAGTCAGCATTAGCGCTGTACTTATTAGAACTGAACCAAACTACTGGATAAATTTTCTCACATGTTACAAGCTGTTTGTAGAACAACTTTTCTAAAATACAAAGTCTTCAATTTCAAGTCTTTAACAAGTGACATGTTCTTGTGTCTCAAATGTTCTGGAAAAGGTTGCAGCTGCGAATTGTAAAGCAATAAAACAATACTGATCGGTCATTTAAGAATAGGCATTTTACCTTAGCGCGAGAACATATCAAAGATTGCAAATCAAATCACTGTCAAGGTACATCCTGCTAAAGATGCTATAAAGTCTGAAGTACCTGGTTCACCTCTGATGTTTCTGCTGGAGAGCTTTTCATCAGCTGCTCCTACATGCTAAAATAATTAAATTCTATGTTGTTCTGACCAAAAATGATTTTGCTACACATGAATACACACATACGACTACTGTAAAATGTGCTGCTTTTTCTAATAGTTTTCATCTGAAGCAGTTTGCTGAGACGCTAGGCTAACGTTAGCGCGTCTACTTTCTGTTTTGATAGGACTCATTGATAATCCGGTTTGTAATACATTTCTATGCGTTTCCAGTTAAGACATCGTACAGAAAACTTTCTTCTCCGCTTAATAATCTCAGCGTTTAGCCTTGAACATCGAAACGTTTAACTACTACTGTTCCAGCTGCTCTCTGCAGAGTTTTTAACTACATCTAGAGACGACTGTGGAGTCATTTTTATGGTTCACTGTGACTAAATGTCCATGCTGTATTTCTGCCCTGATGTTGATGTTTTTTTTCCCTACTTAGAGAGTCTTTGTGAGGCGATGAAGAAGCGAAGAGAGAGCCCCATCGTTCAGAACATCGGAGACGTCATGCTGGCCAAGGTGAGCCACTCCTGCTGTGTTTACGAAACTCTCCTGCGACTTAAGCTGAACTAACACGGAGCATTTCAATAACAAACACTCCAAGCATACAGGTTTAGCGTCCCTTTTTTTCTCTTCTGAAAGTGACCGCTGATTTATGCTCCCTTTGAAATACCAGGGGATTTCAAATAGGAATCTGCTGATCGTTCCTTTTCACCGTCCTAACCCTGACTTTCAGGTTGAAGGCGCAGCTGGGAACGAGTTTCAGGAGCAGGCGTCGCAGCTGTGCTGCCAGCAGACTCAGGCTCTGGAGCTCATCAAGAACAAAAAACGGAAGGATCAACGCTTCGCCCAAATCATCCAGGTCCGCACGCTCGCCGACTCCAGAACAACTGGGGGAAAAAAAACCCTGTCTTGATCCTCAGACGTGATTTAATGCTTTAAGAAAACATAAAGGAAGACTAAGGTTTGCTTGCGCTGACGTTTTGCTGACGTGTCTCCGGCTCAGGAGTGCGAGGCGAGTCCTCAGTGTCGGAGGCTGCAGCTCAAAGACCTGCTGGTGTCCGAGATGCTGAGACTCACCAAGTATCCTCTGCTGCTCGACAAGATCATCAAATACACAGAGGGTGAGGGAGACTGAGTGGAAACGATCTGCGACTCTAAACGGAAGTCGAAAACAGTCGTACTAGCATTTGATTTCCTGATATCATTACTTATAAAGAGTTATTTTACCTGCAATTGTATGAAGATGAGTTGATTTGATGAAAAAAATGAGTTACATTTTTGGGAAAAAGTTGATGCGAGTACATTCACTCTCAGCTTCCATTGTAACCTGCTCATATCAGTTTGTTTTTTGTTTGTTTGGTTCTCTGCAGGCGGGTCATCGGACCTCCCGTCGCTGCAGCGCGCCCAAGCTTGTTGCCGAGGCATTCTGAAGGCGGTCAACGAGGACGTGAGGGAGACGGAGCATCGGCAGCGCCTCAGTCAGTACCAGCGCCGGCTGGACGTCGCGCCGCAGTTGAAGGTGGCGCCAAACGTTTTGAATGCACCGCCCTCGTCGCGTCCTCCGTTCGTCCAACTCCGTTTAAAGCTTCTTCTTCTTTTCCTTCAGAGTCTGGACCTCACCGCGAAGAGGATGATTCACGAAGGTCCTCTCGTCTGGAAGATCGGCAAAGACAAGCAGATAGGTCGGTACTCCTCCCCGCCGATCGGCCGACGTCGGCCGTGGCGCCCGCTTCATCTCGTGTCTGCGCTCGTTCCTCAGAGATCCAAGCGCTGCTGCTGTCGGACTGCCTGCTCCTCCTCCAGAAAGGCCCCGACGACCGGCTGCTGCTTCGTTATCCGTCCCGCTGGATGGGAGGAGGAGGAGTGGTCATCCCCGACAACAAGACCTCCTTCAGTCCCCTGGTGAAGCTGGACTCGCTGCTCGTCCGCTCCGTTGCTACGGGTACGGTCTTCGCTAAAGTTTGGACGTCCTTTACTTTTCTCTTTTTTTTTTTCCCCAAACAAATGACAACTTTTGGGTACTTTTTATTATTTTTTTCTAGACAAAAAAGCGCTGTACATCATCAGCACCAAAGAGACGCAGATCTACGAGCTGGCGGCGGGGTCGCCGTCCGAGAAAGACACGTAAGCAGATTTTTTTTTTTTTCTGTTCAAGAAGACACGACGTCCGTCTTCTGTCCACCTTTAGAAGTCACGTTTTGCTTCGCTCTGTCTGGGTGGTTCGCTGACCTTTTTTGCTATTTGATTCACAGCTGGAAGGATTTACTTGAAAAGACCATTAAAGCTTTAGATCCGCAGAGCAATCACGGATCACTTCCTGTATCGTGAGTATACGTGTCGAGAATAAGAAACGAGGGAAGAAACAGTCCCTTCATGTTCCTAGTTTTAGTTAAATCACATGTACATGTATTCATTCGCTATGTGTATTGTTTTGTCCAGTTCTTCCAGCCTATGCAGCAGTTCACCAACCTTAACTGAAGGTACACTTAAAACACATTGGTGTAGTTGTTTTATTTATAAAAACAAAAAAAGAAAAAACGATTCCAACTGGTTGGCAGCGAGAGTTCTGACTACGTTTGTTTCTAGGGACAAAAACCGTAGAAAAAGTTAACATTAAAATGCTAATTTCTTAAATTTCTTTTATTTGTTTCTAATCCACCAGTCCGTTCTGCGGAGGAGCAGTCGGAGTTTATCGGGAGCCACGTCGCCGCTGACGACGGCATGCTGGGTGACCAACCCGAAGCCAACAGCGGCGAAGAGGACCGGGCGGTGGGCGTGGCCGAAGCGGCTCTGCACGACGGTGGGGAGAAATCGGGACGCGACGGCGTCAGAAAGCAGCATTTTGAGTTGACGTTGGACTTGCTGTCGATTCTCCTCCAGTGGAAACGCTGCGGCGGCTCCTCCTGCCGGACGTGGACGAGGACCGGAGGAGCCACGATACGGACGACACCCCCACCAACACCATGAGCAACGGGAACGCCGACGGACGACGGCAGGACTCCCTGGAGACCGTCCTGGACCTCTGCCTGAGTGAGCCGGAGCCCAGGCCGCCGGAGGCTCCGCCCCCAGAAAGCAGGCAGACCGGCGCCAAGGTGGTCCGGCGAGGTAAACGGATCGCAGGGAAGACGAACGTCGACTCCGATCTCTTAATCCTCACTCGCTGATGATCAAACCGAAGGCGACGTTTGTCTTTGGAGTCTGGGTGTCTTTGCATGTTTCCTTTCAACTTGTGATTATAATTTTCTCTCTCTCTCTCTCTCTTTTTTTTTTATCATTTGCTTGCAACAACAAAAAAACCCCCAACAAAACTGGCTTCTTACTCCTCCCCCTTCTTTCACCCTTTCACACACTTTTCCTTCACACACACATCTATCCTCTGCGTAGCTGTGGTTGCGGGTGCTCCTCCTCCTCCTCCTCCTTCTCCTTCTGCCCCTGACGGCACCGCCGGCGATGTTAGCCTCCCCTCCGATCTGTCGTCACAGTCTAGAGGCGAGGCCGACGCGCAGGGTAATGGAGACCGAACCTGCTTCAGTCGTCATGAGGCCGAGTCAAACATAACCAAATATAACCTTTGACTCGGGCGACGGCGGTCGAGCTAAAGTCGCTTTCGCACTCTCTTAGGGAACTTCTTCTACCTGGTGATGCCGATAGACCAAGGAGAGAGCGTCACCGACGACCTCCCTGACCCTCCTACGCCCACCGCCAGCCACTTCCCTCAACCTCCACAGGACGTGTCGTCATCACAGACTCAACCGGAGGAGGAAAAAGAAGAAGAAGAAGAGGAAGAAGCAGAAGATGTAGTAGTAGCGGCCTGCTGCTCGGAGTTCACCCAATCAGATTCAGAAACTATGCAAACGGAAGTAGAGTTGGAGGAAGACGATAATGACAATGACGGGGAGGATGATGAAACGGGCCCAGCGGCACAACAGAGTCACGTGATCAGAAACGCGGATGAGATTTTTCTCACCATCGAGGGCTTGATGAGCAAGTTGCACAAGCTGAAGGTGAGTTTTGTTTCCTCTGTTGCCCCTGTGGAGGAGCCGAGACGATCCGGTTCAAGCGGCAGCATTCAGAAGTATCAGACGCTCAAACTTTTCCAGTTTTTCCCCACGTTGCAACCAAAACATTGAGAATTGAACTGGTTGGATTGCATTTGGGTGAGGTTGAACACATTCAGCGATTAAGCTTTTTGTTGAAGAAATATTGTTTTTCTGCCTTAATTTAAAAATTTGTCTAAATTTTGTCCTTTTCTAAAAAAAAATAAAAAATAAATAAAAGTTAAAGGGTGGTTGAAGTGTCTTTCAACCAATCGAACTCGGAGTAATATTACCAGTGTTGCTGTAGGGATTTTAGTTAGCAAAATCTGGAAAACTTGACCTCATAATGCCTGCAGCTAAATGTATCTCATGCAACTCCCCCAATAGCTAGAATAAAACTATTGTATTGACAATAAATACCAGTAATATAACAGTTAAGTTGAAAATATATGAAAAACAATGCAGTCTGAAAGTTCTTTAATTCCAACTTCCTCCCGCCATGTTGGAATCCCTTCTTCTCTGCGAAACGGATGAATGTGATTCTGTTTAGATTTTGGGTTCGTTTGCAGAAGGGCACTTAAGAACAGTCCCCGATGTTTGCGTTGAGTATTAATGCTTCGATTCCTTTGCAGGAAATCGAGAAGGCCCATCACAAGCTGCTAGAATCTCTCAGAGATCCCTCCCTCAGCCAGGAGTCGGAGGACCAGGCGTGTTGCTCAGCAACCGTCTCCAGGACGCCGTCCATGGACCGCAGCTCAGGAGACGGTTTGTGAGCGCCGTTATTTAAATGTTTGGCCTTTTTCTTTTTTTAAAAAAACATATTGCTTTGCATAGCTAAGTATTTTTTTTTTTTTTTGTGGTTGTGTTTGCACCTAAACAGGTAAGGAGGGAAACCCGGGAGATCCCAGAATCCTCTCAACCGGATTCTGAGTGGATTCGCTCGCTGTGGACTGATCTCCACACGCGTCTGCAGGCTGAACACTAAAACGGCCGGCGGACCTAAACGCACATCTCATTTTACAATGGGAGACAATGGGCACGATGGAGATAGATTATTATTTTTCAAGGATGGAAGTCTGGAGAAAGAAAGAGAGGAGAGAGGTGGGAAGAAAAAAAAAAAGACAGAAGAAGGAAGTTTGAAGAACTTGAAGTTTTTGGGGGAGAAAAACAATGACCAAGTTGGATTCTTGTGAAGGAAAAAAAGAAGAGACTTTTTATGTTGTATTTTGTAGAGCTGGTTGAAAAAGCGGAGCAGAGAAGTGTTGAAATGTTAACGTAAGGAAATGTTCCTCGGGACCCGTCACCCCAGCACTTTACCCATAATGCATCTCTCCCCCCCCAAACACAGCGCTCCCCAGTCGCGTTTCGGACCCGACCGGGCAGCAAGACGACAGTACGTTTCACGGCCGAAGGACTGTGTCTGATTAATTCAGGTCTTTTTACTTATTGCACTGCGTATGGAAAACCATAAGTCACATGAACACAAGCACCACTAAACTCACTAAATCACTGTGGAAAACTTTTTTTCTTTTTTTTTTCTTTTAAGTTTGGTTTCAGCTTTCAGTGAAGCTACAGGAAGGTGGAACTGTTGCATTATTTCACTTTTTTTTTTTTTGCTTTGTGGAAACACTACTGCTCCATTTACTACTGAAGAAACAAAACAAGCAGGTAGGTTTTGATTTCCTTGCTTCCACGGCGTAAAGGGATCTCCGCAGATTCACACAGCCAGGTTGGATCATTCGGGGAGGTTTATATTCATGTGTCATAACCAAATTTTGGCACCGACGGTGCTGTATCCTACGTCTGGAGTTTGGTCTAAACGTGAGGGAAAACTATGAGTTGTTCGTACTGCGGTAAAGTCGAGTGTAAAGTTATTAGGGAGGAGTTTGGGGAAAAGCTTTGGAAGAAAAAACTATTTTTTTTATCTTCTAGTAAATACACTTGGTTTTGTGCATGTTAGCCTGTTAGCTTAGCATAAATCTGGAAGAAGTCACGTGTAAAAGAAATTTGAGAAAAAAATAACAAAATACACCCGTGAGTACCTCAGAAGCTCACTTGTTTACTTTATACAGATAATAACCCAACGCGTCATAATGTAGTAGTTGCTAGTAGCTGTGAATTTCAGTACATTTTCAACAGAACTTGCTCAATGCTTTGCGTTAGCGGCGTGGTTCTGGTTTTGTGAAGTAGGGTTCTGCGCAGTCGGTACTTGATGCAGACTGGAAACAGAAGCATCATGGGTTTTCATATTTTTGATAAGACATTGATAGCAGACCAACTATTGCGTTTGCATTCGCAAATGTCAAACGCAAAAGTAGCAGCTGTTTAGGTGTTCGCAAGAACCGCTACATTTTTGAGATTCTGGTTGTTATATTATGGCGGAAATTTACTTTCGTCTACGTCCAACTTTGATTAGTGTTTGGATTGTATGTGACCCAGCTGCAGGTCGCATACTGACCACTCATAACCGCTTCGCATAACCCCACTGAAAAGGGAAAAAATTTTCTACACAGTTATACAAATATCAAGCTTAAAGCAATGATGATTACCAGCATAATTATTTATTTTTTTTATTTGTTTATAATTATTCCATTTTTTTGGCGCGTAACTAATCAAGGTTTGAGCAACCTCCTGCTAAAACGTTTCCTCATATTAGCATTTCGAATCAAATTCGCCATTTTCACCCATTTTGGTCTGTCCTACTTCCTGAAAACAACAAAAAAAATTTCATACCATACAACTAAAACTATATATCGTTTTATTTATACATAATCTTTAAAATAATCAGGTCAAAGAGGGTACGAACTGACACGGTCAGTAAATGGACGTGGGGTGCATAACTAAAATTAAAAACTTAGCGAAATGGCGAAGAGGCAAAGCGACAAGCACACGTTAGCATGTAGCATCAAGCTACATTGAAGTAAAACCTACGTTAGCATGTAGCATCAAGCCACATCCAAGTAAAATCCGATGTTAGCATGTAGCATCAAGCTAATGGTTTTCCGACCTGAGCTTGCTGAAGATTTATGTTGTTTACCTTTATATACCTGGTGTAAAAACAAAAACTATTCCTGGAACGCCCTTTGGATTTTTTTATTTTATTTTTTATTTAATATATGTAATGAAATTAGTTTGGTCCTGGATGAGACCTGAACGCAACATCAAGAGACGCTAAAACCAAGTGCTTTTCTCCTTTTTTTTTATTTTAACCAAATCTCCACTAATACATGCTACATATTTTTTTCTTACTAATTTATATTTTTTCTTTAAATTTCTCACAGAAGTTTATCCGAAACTCACTGGAGGGGTTTATTTCTGAGCTGTTATTATTATTGGAAGTGATTTCCGTCTTCCAAACCGACGCTGCCACACTGCAGCGTCCTCCAGTGTGTTGTCAGACATTGGTTTCCTTTCTGGTGGTGTTTACACTCTCTGAAGGAGGAACAGGAAGGCGGTAGCATGTGTATACATTTATGAAATGAAGATGAAATAGAAAATGGGAAAAAAAGAGAGACAGACAAATTTTTATCGCAGCTGATCCTGAAAAAACTTGCAAACGGAAATGTTGGAAAGTGATTTACCAAAGTGAGGTGTTGAAGGGAACATTTTTTGTTTTATCTACAATTTTTGGCTGCTGGGGATTTTTTTCTCTCTCTCCAGCATCACATACCAGCAGTGGGATGTTTTTGTCAGACCTCAGTTTTGAAAATTCAGCACAAAAACACCCGCCCTCAAGAAAAAAAAAAAAGAAAACCTACGATCCTCGCTGGTCTGAATCAGCTGAATCTGGATCAGTTTCCATCTAAATATCTTTCATTTCGTCTTTCTCCTCTCTGTCTCTACTACTCAACTACAGTGGTTGTATTTCCAGTTTCTACCTCTACACTTTGTATCTTCCTTTTCATTGTATTAACTTGTACATTGACATCAATGTTGTGACCCTAACTGGCTGAATTAAAGACAGCTCAAACTGATGACTTTTTTTTTTTTTGAAAAAAAGAAATATATATATATATGTTGCACAAATAAATTTCCCTGCACAGTGCAAACTACTGTATGCATAAACACATCATTAATTTCCATCTCATTGTCTTTATTTGGTCTCATCAGTCATGTGTAATATAGAGAAATCCAACCCACTTGTTTTATAATAATTTTTTTTTCTGTAAAGCCTTAGTTCTTGTATTTGATTTTATTTTTGTAGACATGATTTTAATAAAAGGATGCATAAATTATTTTCTGTTTTTTTTTTTCTTTGTTTTGTTTTAAGAGATGGATGAGTTTGTTAGCTGCACAGAAGGCAAACAGATTTTTGTTTCTGGTTTATGTGTTTTTTGTGAGATTAAAATGATGAAACTGGAAAAAGAACATTCCTTGTGTGGACTTTCATTGGTTAAAAAAAAGGGTTTTCTTTTAATAAAAAAAAATATTCCTTATGCTTTTTAGTCGGTACTTTTGCAGTTGGCACATAAAAGCTGGGGATGAACTGGGTGATGTGCTCAGCAGAGCAGAAAAGCGTCCATCTTCACCCAACAGTCCAGACAGAACCGGATATGCACCTTCAAAATAAAACCGAAACGTTTGCGAAGGACAAGCGGAAAAACCACTAGACCCTGGATGAGTGATTGTGACGTAATTACGTAGAGATTTAAAACAGCGCGCGCGGCATCGATGTGGCAAATGCCAGGGTATTTGACAGCAAAGATCTTGTCCATAATATTATCTTGCATTTAATCTCCCGTGGTTTTGCTGAAGCGCCATCGCGACATGGCGCTGCCTCCGCCATGTTTCACCGTGGGAACAGCGTGTTCGCGGTGTTCAGTGTAAGTTCTTCAGCACGTTTACGGTATTTTGCGAACCAGAACCTTCTGTCTTGGTCTATATTGGACCAGAGCCAGTACATTTGCCGGGTGGTGGGAAAACTGCGAACAGGATCTCGTCCGACTTCCTTTGGACCAAACTTACACACTTAGCTGGGGTAAAGCCAAAACATAAATAAATAAAATGGTTAGAACGAGTCAAAACGTGAACAACCACTGTACTGTATTGACGGACTGACTAAGGGAGAAAAATAAACACAATGTATTTGTCTCAGTGAGGCCGTGACGTCCACGACTTGCCGTAAACTTCCAAGAGGGCTTTTAATTCCAAAACCCCTCACCGGAAGTGGCACGTGAACCCAGTTTCACCTCGACGCTCCTCGGCCCGGCGTTGTGTCGTCCACCCACCCATCCCGACCCAGCGGGACTCCGGGACACAACAGATGCGCGAGCCCCGGGACGCGGCGCTGGCAGCAGCCTGTTGAGGCGACGTCGTTTCTTTCCACCTGAGGGACTCGGGGCAGATTTTCCCCTGGGAAAATAAAGTCAACCGATTGTTGCGCTGTGAGCTTTGCGGCTCATTTGTCATTTTCTGCTTGACGTGTCGTTGGAAACTGCGCGGACTGATGAGAAAGGACGTAAACTGAGGGACAAAAAAGGTGGACGCCGCTGCTAATTGGCTCTTTGTGTCGGAGGCGTCTTTCTTTCTTCTTTTCTTTTGAGCAGTAAGGTAAGACCACCCTGCGGGGCTTCGAGGCATGTCTTCTCCATTTAAACTGCTTGGTGTCACAAGTTGCAATATGAAAACTTCCCACAAGTTGAGAGTTGTCGCCCATTTTCACTTCTTTCAATTATTATTATCATCGCCCTGATTTACCAGTCGAGGACCGATGGGCTGGCAGGCAAACATCCCTGCGGCTGGACAAGAAGATTGTTCGCACGCGTTCTGGTGGCGCTCACTGACGCGCACGCAGTGCGCGCGGATTTGCGCACCGCGCAGTTTTATTAACTACCTTTGTATTTCGTGGGGTTCGGTCTCCACGGCGGCCGCAGGCGCCTTTCCGGCTTGGGTTTGTTTAGCGAGTGGCTGCAGTCAACCAACCGCATCACTAACACGTTGGGTGTGTTTGCTTTGTCTCAAAAGGCAACTCTGCCGGTGCGGTCCCAGTGCAGGGGCGGGGCGGGGCGGGGTGGCCCCCTAGCAGGACACACTGCAGATGGTACTGTTTTTTCCTGAATATACACACCTTAAGGGAAGAGAAAGCATGTTTTGAATGAGTTGCATAATGTTTGTGTCATTAGAATTCCAGAGAAAGCTCCTTAAAGGACTAAAGGTGGCTAAATATCTGCCTGTCTTTATTTAACCAGGAAGAAAACTCTTTGAGGTTAAAAATCTCATTTACAAAAGTGTCTGGGCGATGCAAAACAATATAAAAACAAGACAGTTTCTACAATATAATGTAATGTTTTTGTGCTCTTGTTTCTAATGCCGCCCTGGGCAACTGCCCAGTGGGCCCATTTCAAAAACCGCCACTGTTTCCTACTCAGAAAGTGAATGATTGGAGCTGCATGGCTATACACTGACAATAAACAAATAATTATTTAACAATGATTTCATTATTTATTAATATATTTTTTTGCAAATCTTTGATTGTCGATATTATTTCTCCGTTTATAGTGACTTTCTTTTAAGGTTTGACTCAACTGTGTACACGGGTATGATAGTCATGGATTCAGCGTGAAATTGTACACATTCCTTCATGAGATAAATCAAAACCTTTCTTTTTGCCATTCATAGAGCTCATTTTAAACAACCAACCTCCCACCTGTATGTATGTACAGCAGCGGCATAACGGTGACAACTTTCTGCTAGTAAAATGAATAAAACAAACACTACTTTTGTCCACAAATTTAGCCGTAAGCGGACAACTTTTAATTCAGAACGCAAAAAAAACGACCGGTTTCCGACCGACAACGGGCCAGTCGAATGGAAAACCATCATCATCGCCGGACAATATCTGTGTACATCTGTAAACGGCTGTGTTCGATGTTTAGCTTCCGTTTTTCCCAGTGAGGGGATCGCATTGAATGTGGAGCTGATCTTGGTATCCAATGGGAATCAATATGTTTTGAATGAGCCAGGAGAGGAGAAAGCTTGCCGCGCCAATCAATAGGATTGACTCCATCGTGACTCAACGAGAGCCAGAGAGAGAGAGGGAGAGACGGAGGTGGTTTTGCTAACCGTCACTTAGCAAGACGGTCATACTAAACTCAAGAAACACTCAGAGATAATTTCTCTCTAACAAGTACCTAACATGTCTCACTATCATGTCCTTGACCTTGAAATGCAAGTCTTTTTAACAGGCGATAAACATCTAGATTTGTTGTAGCTACTAAATGCATTTCCTGACAGTCTAATAGAACCAGTACTCCAATACATGAGCACATTCCTGAACTGCAGCAAAGCTCTAAATATAATATCCGTGTCATTCTTGGGGAAACTGGGTTCTTAGGTCAATGGTATTTCTATTTTTAGCCACAAAATAACAGGAGCACTCTTGATTTGTGTGACACTGCGCAATGGTGGAGCTATTTTTGATCCTTTGTTTTCACCATAAAGTCCTTCATTTACCATTTTTGTCCAATCGCAGCATAAAAAAAAAGACAAGCAACTATGAGAACTGGCTCCTAAGTTTTGTCTGCAAAGGGAGTCTTGCAGGTTTACGTTGAGAAACTGTTTATCGACATGCAACATCCTGCATTTTAAGGCATTCTTCAAATATCATATTGCTTTAAAAAAAAATCACTTAAAATGGAAAGTCCTTCAGTCGTACCTCAATTCTTCAGATTGTCTCTCCAATAAATTGTTGTAGATTGTCTGTTATCCTCCTCGATAATTGTTGAAGCTGAGCTTCTTTTTTGTTTTTGTAGACATTTCATCAATCATTCGGAAAATTTAAATTTTTGTAATTTCTGAACATAAGTCAGAAGTTTCAAGCTTAGAAGTCGCAGTCAGAACTATAATCACACTGACAGTCGCTAAAGTCACTAATTGGTCTGTAAAGTTCATGAGTCATGGCCCTTACCTTCTACTCTACTCGATGTCTGGAACGTTGCCACTTTATTATGCCAACACCTGAGTTGTTTGGGTCACGTCTCGAAGTGTGAACGGCTGTAAAACAGACGAGTCCTTAAAGGAACCTATTAGTGCGATTGTTCCGACTGCAGCAAATGAACCCAATACTTTCAACCCATGCTCAAATCTCACAAAGCACTTTGCATGGGAGATAAAAAATGTCTTCAGGAATTGAGAGAAGTCCATTTGGCTTCTCAACAGACACAGTCGTTTTATGAAGAGGTCTAAATCATTTGTTCCATTTTGAAGGTCTTCCAAGTCTTTTTGTGAACTGTAGCTGCTTTTACCCTCATTTTCTGTCCAGTACTTGTATCAGAATGTTTAAGAGGAACTCATCAGACTTTTTTGAAGCCCCCAGGTCTAACCTGTCTGCTTAATTTGAACTAAGAGCCACCTATGAAAACCATTAACCAACAGTGAAACGAGAGGAAAACATAACCCAGCCGAGCATAAAATGGCATCATCAAGGGAATCTCAAAAGAGCCATTGGGATCCTGCTTCACCGGTTTAATAATTTGTTGGGTTTTTTTTGCTTCTCCTGGTGGCATCATCAGAGGTCAGATACCAGAATTATGTCACAAAAAATGCTAAAAATGTGATTGAGTGTAGAAAGATTAATTTTAACAATTTGTACCCAACTTCCTGTCTGTGGAGTTTTTCATAAGGTGGAAAAATGTGTCCAATGTTTGTCATTTGAAGTGGATAATGTTTGTTTGATTCTGAGAAACTTGAGCATAAAAACTGTAATATTCCTCCTGAGAAGGAATACTCAGGTGAACTGAGTATGTTGTAGCCCAATTCACCTGAAATGTTTTCCACTATGCCACCCTCTGCTTTGCTGCACTTTCCCTGGATGGAATTCCACGTGGGAATCACATGAAATCCCTCAGCGCAAATTGGAGAGTCCGATATAGAAAGCAGAAACAGGAGGTTAGGGCACAAATGAGAAAACACGAGGACGTTGGTTATTAGATTAAAGGTCGGTTTGTGAAGTATCAAGACAACAACATGAGTCCTGTCCTGACAAAGACTGAATGTTAAAAGACAGAAACTAGATCAGATTTTTGAAGATGAAGTCAAACGCGTCCTTGAACCGGAGTCCGATTCACAGCTTTGGTGAAAGGATTGTCTGTTTTTTGTTTTCTGGGGGTGTGTATAGCTGAGGGGGTCGAGGAGGAGATGGAGCGCTGAGTTGTTGTTCTGGTATCCATGACGACACCCCACCACCTCCCTCCTTTGTCTTTTCTCACCCCTAGACTCCCATTCATCCCCATTGTAGTAGCTGAGCTGCGTTGCCCCGAGAAACCACAGGGGACTCTTGGGAATGTGGCGCCTGTGTGCGGACATCAACTCCACATTGCCAGGCGCAAGAAAATATTCAGCGTGTTGCATTTTTAAAAAAAAAATAATTTCCTCTTTAGCATCAATATAAAATTAACATGTTGCAGATCTGTGGAAATAATTTGATGTTTCTTGAACTCGAGGGCTGGTATGGAAGGTGACGTAGTTGCCCTTTATCGGGCTGAGAACACACTCTGAGCCAATTCGCTTATGGATTCTCATGAAAAAGCCTCCCATAAGGCGGAAGAATGGGCTCAGCTCTGTCCTGTGCTGCCGACAGCACACAGCCTTTCAACAGAGCGCACAGTGCCAGCATTTTAACAATGCTGTCTCTCTTCTTTCCATGGCTGCTTGGTATGTGCCCCTTTCGAGACAGTTTTACTTGTCTCACATGACAAATTATCCTCTTCCTCTGCACTCTCTCCTCACTCCTAATCTGTCCTCTGTCCCCTGGCTCACACGGGCAGTACGCACTACTCGGTTGCAGATCCCGCAACCCTTCTCTCGCGTTGCCTTCCTCTCTCATCCTTCCTCCTTTTTTTTTTTTTTTTTTTTACCCCCTCAGGCCTCCAAGATAGATTCCCTCAGGAGTAAAGTGGACTTGTTGCGTTTTCCGTTGGTCCTTTCCACAAAGTCCATCAGCAACCGCAAGAGCCAGTTGGGCGTGGTGTGGGAGAAGGGCGGCGGCTCGGGGACGGGAGTGGCACGGAAACTCCGCCCACCGCCAGCCTCCGACATGGACAACGAGTCAACGTATTCGGGCTATTCCTACAAGTCGTCCCACTCGCGTACCTCCCGCAAAAACAGGTAGGGACTGGTGTTTGTTTCTCGCTGTCTGGAGAGTGAGACCTTTTTTACTGTGTCTTGCAAATGGATTTGCTGCAAGCGCAAATGCAGGACAATGTGGATGAAAACCTGTTTTGATACTGCTTGGGGTGGAGGTTCACCTTCCAGTGGGACGTTGATCCAACGCACACCGCCAGGCCCACAATGAAGTTAGCCAGATCAAAGAGTATTGCATTAGGATGATCCAACAGACTCCAGACTTGAAACTAATTTAGAATGTGAGGCAAGGCCTAAAAACTCAATGTTCAAAGACTTTCTCTGGCCAATCTGAGATTTTTCTATAAGAGGTGAACAAATTCGGACATTTGGTGGGGAAAGCTGGTGCAGACCTATAACCACAGTGCAACAAATATGCATTTTATGTTATTTGTTCTAAATTGATATTTGATGTGAGTTTAAGTGCTTACAGATAGATCTCCTGTGTGACAGCAGGTTTGGCGAATGGATGGGTGGACTGTTTTGGGGTTTTCTACAGCAGGATGAGTGGAAGACGGAAGTCAGGCATTTATATTAGTGCCTGTAATCTCCTGCATTTCCACTAGGTGTCACCAAATGAAGCAGAGTTGAATCTACACCTTTGCAGCCCTTTTGTAACCTGTTTCAAAGCCCATCTTATTTTAAAGTCACAAGTAATTAGCTTTGGGGTCAATAGTCTCTCGTGTCTTCTCCCAGGAAGTTTCTAGATTGACAACGAAATCGCAAATCTTTTAAAATGAACCAAAACACCTTTTTTTAAAAAACTTTTCTATTTCATGGAAGGTAATGAATAGAGAAGTAATGTTCAAAAAGCAGCTGAAAATGATCCAATGTTTGAAACAAAAGTAATCCAAAAAAGATTGCATTACTCTTTAGTTTGGCTTCAAATCTAAAGGAAATACTTTTGAGTTTCTCCTGTAGAGATTTGAATCTTATAGCAGCACAGTCTGTTGATAACTTAAACCCTCTTTAAGTTATCAACAGACTTAAAGAGTCTGTTGATAACAGACTCTTTAAGTCTGTTATCAACAGACTCTTTAAGTTTTAAGCTTTAAGTTGTCATGGATTTTATCATTTGGGAAACTGTCGGGCCAATCGTTGTTTTAAATGTGTGTTCATTTGAACTTTGATGCTGTGGCTCAATGGTAAAAGTTTGCAACTTCAAGGCTAATACCATGTATGTCTTGAGCTGAACTATCACCGATATCAGTGTTGCAGGCATTTCCTGAATACCAGGAAATGCCTGCAAAATAGATTGACATTTTTCTTTTTCTTGATTGTGAGTCTTTTACTTGGCTCTGTTGTCTTTTAACCGTTTTTTTTTTTTTTCAGTTTATTAGAAGTTATGTTATCATGACCTACTTTTCTGTACTTCCACAATTTGACAGTCCTTTTCCAAAAATGTCTTTCTGGGCAACAGTCAGATATGCCTGTAAATTGAAAACAAATATTTTATTCCAAACAATAAAGTTTGTCTTGCAAAATGAACTTGCATACTGCGTATAAAAATACCCAAGTTTTGTATAATGAGGTCATTGGCTATGAATGAAAGTGCATCGTCGTCTCAGATGACTTAATCCGGTCAAGATTAAATTCTTAAATGAATTGGTGAAACAGCAACCAGCTGATTCTGGGTCAGCAAGTTAATCACACAATCTCAAATTTGAATAGCATGATTATAATTATAGTGAGACATAGTGTCTTTTGATCAATGCTAGCCATTAAGTATATTACATATCATGTGTATTGTTCTCTGTAAATGCTGCAATATAACCCCTTCAAAAGTATCTCAAAGCCACAAACAGAGTAATTTCTCCAAAAAATGCTTATTGTCCCTGAACGACTATTTATTCCTGATATTTCCACTGTTTTCCATTGTTGCTTCAGGGAGAGAAGGGAGCGGCATCGCTTGAAGAATCGGGATGGCTCAATCCGTGGAGATAAGTCTGTGATGATCCAGGCCCCGGGGGAGCCGCTACTGGATCCTGAGTCCACCATACCAGACGACCGGGTCAGATTTTCATTTAGTAACTCGTCTGTCTTTATGTGGGATCTATGTGAACACATGTTCACCAACACCCACCGTTCTCATGTTCCCACAGGACGACAACTGGGGTGAGACCACCACCGTGGTCACTGGGACTTCTGTGGACAGCATCTCCAATGAGGATCTGACTCGAATCTCTAAGGACTTGGAGGACTCTTTGCCTCTCGACTGTCGCCGTTACATCAGCCCCGTTTTAGGAGCCATATTGGGGCTCATCTCTGTAATCACTCCCTTGGCTTTCCTTGCCCTTCCACAGCTCCTTTGGCGGGAGACATTGGACCCTTGTGGAACGCCATGTGAGGGCCTTTACATCTCTCTGGCTTTCAAACTCCTGATCCTCCTCATCTCCACGTGGGCGTTGTTCCTCCGCCCGTCCAGGGCCACTCTGCCGCGCTTCTTCGTCTTCCGCTGTCTGCTCCTGGCGCTGGTCTTCCTCTTCGTTGCGTCTTATTGGCTCTTCTACGGCGTCCGGGTCCTGGAGCCGCGCGAGACGGACTACAGGGGGATCGTGGGATACGCCGCATCTCTGGTGGACGCACTACTGTTCATTCAGTATCTGGCTCTGGTTCTGCTGGAGGTCCGACACCTGCGGCCCGCTTTCTGTCTGAAGGTCATCAGGACCGCTGACGGAGCCAGTCGGTTCTACAACGTGGGGCATCTTAGGTCAGTATAAATGCATTCAATTAGTGGATCAGTCGGCAATTAAAGCACAAATTTTGGTTAAATTCCTTATAAATCACTCAAATTCATTGCTTGTCTGACATACCTGTCATTATAATGAAGCTCTAACAGACTGCAGTATGAAACTTGGTTAAGACTTTCTTGGCTGAGGATTTGTGAACTACATAATTCACCCGCCATAATTCTTCAAACTGCGTCTTTCACGCGGCGTGAAAGACGCAGTGATATGAATGCTTGTAGTGACATTTACATGCACTATGAAGCAGCAGGGAAAAGAAACCTCAAACACCTCAAATAGTTCAGTGGAACAACTGCAACCTGTTTCTGAACTGTTCTGCTTCCGCCACATAAGGGCAGAGAGAAATGCATTAAGAGATCTGGTCTGATCAAAGCACTCACCACAAATCGGTGATTTAGTTTATATGCCTTAATATAACATAACAGTAGATTTTGTGTACATAAAAGTAGTCATTTGTGCTTCGCATAAAACTGCTTATCCTGTAGGCCCCTTATCGTCGGCCCCCAGTCATGACTCACTGTTCACCACTTCCTTTAGCGATGTGTTGCTAGTGTGTGGCTGCCAATAGTGAAACACCGTGACAACTTTCCCTTTATACAATGCAATAAATTAGTCATGTCCTCCTTTTTCTGGTGCAATGCAGCATCCAGAGGGCAGGAGTGTGGGTTCTGGACCAGTACTACAGCGACTTCCCAGTCTACAACCCGGCGTTGCTTAACCTCCCCAAGTCCATCCTTACCAAGAAGATGTCCTCCTTCAAAGTCTACAACCTGGAAGAAGGTACATTTTCTCTGCTTTATGTTATAAGACGCCATCACTGTTCAGTACCAAGGTGCTGTACGGCCTTACTGGTGCCTCACCAGTCTGAACTGGCGCTTTCCTAATTCTGTGTAATCAAAAGATGAAACGGTTCATCATCTCCATCCTTTAGATGGAACAATTTAAAGGCGTGTCTCTGCCCACAGAAAACACCAACAACTCCACAGGCCAGTCCAGAGCCATGATAGCAGCCGCCGCTCGGAGAAGAGACAACTCCCATAACGAGTACTACTACGAGGAGGCAGAGGTGGAGAGGAGGCTCCGCAAGCGCAGGGCCAGGTAGCAATACAGGGAAAAGTACTGGACTTTGCTCTTAAATACTTGATAGACCTCACAAAGTAACTCCTCTGGACCAGTCCAGTTCAAGCAGTAGCTCGTATTCATCAAGTTAGCGACTTTGGTCGATGTTCTGGTGAAAACATTCCACCTCTCTTACATCCTGTTTTGTGTCCTGGTAGACTGGTGGTGGCAGTAGAAGAAGCTTTCACCCACATCAAGCGTCACCAGGATGACGACACGCCCACATCGTCTCCCAAACACCCACGGGAGGTGATGGACCCCAGGGAGGCCGCCCAGGCTATCTTCGCCCCCATGGCCCGGGCCATGCAGAAGTACCTGCGGGCCACCAGGCAGCAGTCCTATCACACCATGGAGAGCATCATCAACCATCTGCAGTTCTGCATCACGCACAACATGACACCTAAGGTTAGGAGGTGTTTCTTTTGAAATGGTAATGCAGTGCCATTTATGGCACAGCAAGTAACCGATGTTTCCTGCAGCTTCTATCAAAAACAACTTGCTGGAAATATGTGTGTGTGTGATGCGTTGAAATTGGCCTCTATCTTTTTAAGATAGAGGCCTGATAGTCTCATAGACTTTAGTTGACTGACGGCCAAAATTTCAACATTTGTTAAATGTTTTCGTTTTCACACTTTATTGCATCAACAAGCCAAACCTTCTGAAAAAACTGTTCCCCTCCTCACCTGCGGGGGGTGTTGTTCCAAGAACCAATGAAGGAAACGACACAAAAGCCTCTGAAGAAGATACTTGGAGCAACTTCCTTCTCCAAAAAAATGTGAACAGACATGGAGTCAGATTTTAACAGTTGTAGAATTTCTGTTTTGTCTTTGATAAAAGATCACAAGACATTTCTCCCACTACTGGTAGAGTTATGCATTTCTTATGGTTGCATTTACCCAGAATGCCCTGCCCTATTGTCTGCACCCTGCTTTTAGAGCAACGGCATCCATTCAAAACGCACCAGATTTCACTTCAACCAAACCAAAATCCAGGGACTTCTTATTACGGTGACCAGAGCTCCTCATCAGAGTTCAACTGCGCATTCACACCTCCCCAAACAAACCGGACTTTCTAGGCAAACGGACTAAAGTTCGATTAAAACCAACTAACTGGGGCTGGGGTGAATGCACCATAAGAAGCTCCTTACCTTTCAGACACTCCCTCTTACGCACATCATTACAACAATGCTTCTCCGTGCTGTCCATTGATGCCCTTTGCAACCGTTCTCACGAGTGTTAACGTTTCTATAATAAGCTCAGCAGATGTGCGATTTCACCATCCATGAACGAGTCAAAAGCTCTGTGTTTGGTTGGGTAATGACGTGACCCCAAATAAAGCTCAAAAAAGTAACGTTGATTTTTGCATGATTCAACTCCTCGTGACCCACTTTCTCCTCTCCTCTCCTTAAAGGCCTTCTTAGAGCGCTACCTGAGTCCCGGTCCCACCCTCCAGTACCTGGACAACAACAGGGGGCGCCAGTGGACACTAGTGAGCGAGGAGCCAGTGACGGCCTCCTTGCGCCAAGGCCAGATCTTCTGCCTGAAGCGCCTCGACTTCGCCCTGGTCGTCAAGGTGATGCCCCTCCCTTTCTTGCGCCTAGCCGAGGAGTTCATCGACCCAAAAAGTCACAAGTTTGTCATGAAGCTCCAGTCAGAGACGTCTGTCTAGCAGAACGGATGCAGCATGGACAGAAGGAAAGGGGAAGCAGAAAGATGCTTCTTATCGAGGGCATGCTTTTTTTTTGTGTTATGTACCTTGTAGTATTACAGTGTCATTATACATGTTTTTTTTATTATTATTATTTGTCCAAATACAAAGCCATACAGTATGTGGCCGAGATAAAAAAAAACATGAAGTCATAGTTCTTTATATCAGTTAAAGAAAGATAAAGACACTTCCCTGTCTGACTGCTGCGGGGGAAGTATCAGTTCAACACTTTGTTCTTCTCTAAACAAATGTCAAACATGACAACATGTGTTCTTTAGGCTCTGCTCCAGATCCATAATGTGCTTTTGGCTTCTCTCATGTTTTTTTTTTTTTGTTTTTATGTTACTATTTAACATGACCCTTCATACCACCATTGCTGAACAAATCGTGGATAATATTTCTTTTGGTTGTTGTTTGGTACAACTCAAATTGTAACCTTATAAAACCGAGTCAAACATCACAAAACCCAACTGAAACGATATCTTCCCGAGTCTTATAACAACACGATACAATCCCAAACAAAAGACAACAGTTTCTTTTTTCTTTTTTTTTAAACGCGGTAGCAGTTCCGCTTTCTTTAAATGGCAGACGAAGACAGAAATACTTCTGTCTTCGTCAGAAGTGTGTCTTCTTTCTTTTATGTGACAGATGAGGAACAATTGGAACAAAAAAAATGTATTAATTGCTTTGCTTGGAACTCAGTTTGTGTTCACAGAAAGATTGTGGCTTCCAGTGAGTAATAACACACTCATTCCCCCCCCGTGTTTGTACGCAACGTATACTCCTGCTGCATACGCAAGCTCCCATGTGAAGCTTTTCTTTTTTAAGGAGTGCTGCAGCTTTACTTGTATATGAGGGTACAAAAATTCTTCTAAAGAGCTTTGGTTAATGGTGCAGATTTTTTTTGTTTTTGTTTTTTTTTGTGGGTTTTTTTTTTTTTTGTGGAGTATGCTACATCAGACAACAGTCACAAGAATTACCGTGTATGCAAATCTGATGACGGAAGCTAAACACATGGTGTCTCTGTTGGGAAAATGTGGCTATAGAGCTCACGGTACACTGAGCAGTTTGTTTATTTACTGACACATAGGAACTTTTCTCAAATTGTCCACACTGGCTGTTGTTAACTGAAGGTAATTCTTGCAAGTATTCCACACTAATATTTTAAAAAGTACATTTTAGTGATAAGCCAAGTCTCTCTGGAGAGTGTGTCTTTGTCAGTGGAAAGTTTTTTCACAAGGTTATGTGGACATGCCTGGTTTACCATAGCTGCCTACCACAAATCTTGCTCCGGTTAGCTTGATCATACCGTGATTTAACGTCTTTTTTGTTTTTCTGCAGCACATATTTTTTCGTTCAAACACTAAAAGCCTTAACAAACACTTTGGCGCACGTTACTGTAGACCTCAAAGAAAAACCTCCCGCTCGTACTATTTCCTACTCGATCAACTCGGAGAAAATCTGTTTTCACTGGTCACCACAGCCAGTTGGAGAAGACGAAAATAACCAAAACCGAAAGAGCGAAATGAATTTTCACCAGAATATCTATGCAGTTTTTAAATCTTTGTTGTTCCTAACTACACGACAAAGCAATGGAATAGGAAAAATGGCGCATCACCCCAACCAATGAATGAAAGGAGTGTTTTATAAAAATTACAGAACTGAAATTTACAGCGGTTACTTGTCGCCTGCTTCTCTTGCATGCAAACGCCATCACAGAGCATGTCTGTGAATTTTGCTATCATCTCAAAGTGTCTTTTGAAGTGTGACACTGAACTGCAAGAGTAGTTATTAAGTCAGACTGGATTCCCTAGTGAATTAATCTACATGCTAATTTATAGATATGTCTGAGGGTTAAAATCGAATCTAAAGACAAAAGCAGAGGTACAATTAGTTTGAGTTGTTAAAAGAAATGAGAAAAATGACTGGAACAGAAAGTTACTTTTTCATTTTGACTTCCTGTCCAACTGAGGAAGTTTCTCAAGCTATGGAGAAATAATGCCGATCTCACTCGGTAGAAGTCGAGCTCTGATGAACGCAGTTGGGAGTGGGCTGAGATAAGAGGAAGTGTGGGTGTGGGGGCGTTGCCATTGGTTTTAGTGTCAACAGCGGTTTAAACTCAACATGCCAAGACTTCAGTGTTGCGACTTCCTTTCTAGTACTTGGATAACAAAGCCAAGCTCTCTCAAATTCAAATATGGATTACAGTTAAGGTGCTCAAACCTTATGAAGGCCTCTGAAAGATCAGTTTTAATAAGCTAACTGGTCAATAAATAGTTGATTCAGTGTTTTGTAGTCAGGAGTAATAAGCTGTTACTTTAGGTCACTGCAGGCCTCTCGCACATCTGTGCATACATGGAAATGGTGAAATATGTGTAATTACATTATTGTACATCTTGAGAGTGTATAATGTCATCTGACTTCTAACTCCTCCTTCGGCCTCTTTTACATCTGCTGAAAATGCTAATATCTTCAAAGGACATTGTTATCAGAAACGACTTTTTTGTACTGTTATGCTTCCAGTTGATGCCAATGTTGTGTAATAAATGATATTTTTAAATGTCACCTGTTTTTTTTTTTTCTTGGGTTTTTTTTTGTTGCAAAAAAAGAAAACATGTGATATGTGACGTGGTGACGAGAGTGTGACTGACGTAGGAATTTCCAATGAAACAAAAAAACGTCAAAACTTCACCTGAACGTGCCTCTGTGTCATTGCCGCGTTGAGGAAGTTGCAGACGAGAACGTCCTCGCTCCTTTGAGACTTCACTGCTTGCTGAACGGCGCTGCTACCATGAGATTAATAGTCCTTTTCCTGTTGCT
Organism: Poeciliopsis gracilis; assembly: GCA_911649635.1. NCBI lineage: Eukaryota > Metazoa > Chordata > Actinopteri > Cyprinodontiformes > Poeciliidae > Poeciliopsis > Poeciliopsis gracilis. The sequence goes on from CAJVRI010000724.1 coordinate 277,337, forward strand.
TAAAGGTAAGTAATTATTATACCAGCGCCTCGTTTCAGAGAGCGGGGTTAGTGAATGCCATATCAGGGTCAGGAGTTAGGTGTGTGTGTGTGTGTGTGTGTGTGTGTACTCGGGCTAACGGCCGTGTGTCAGAGAGACACGCAGCCGTTACCTTCAGTCGCCACAACTCATCCTGCGGAACCGTCAACTCTGGACTCTGTCCCGCTTTTTAGCCGGCCAAGGCACGGGGAAGCAGGCAGAAAAGCCTGTACATATATTTCTGTCGAGTGAGGGTGGTCGTATTTTCTGGCTAACATACTTTTGAGCGCTGCCGTTTTCCTCAATAAATTATCTGCGCAGGTGTGGTGAGACTTGCCTCGTTAGCAGCTCGTCTCTGCTAGAAGGTGTTTCGGTTTGACGTCCACGAGATTTCGTGTGAAGTTATTCTGCTTCTCTTAAGTTTAGTTTTTTTTTTCTTTCTTGTTTTTTTTTTTTTTATTACATTTTATTTTAAAACCAAGCTTTGAGAATATGGTGTCTGTTTTAAAATGTAAGACGACGGTTCAGGACTAATGGTAAGACCTACAGAAGCCGGAATGTCAAGTTTAGCTTCAAAATGTCTGGTTTCTGTGCCTCAGGAAAGCATTTGGTGTGAGCTAAGTGTGTGTATCTGAAGGGTAGATGTTTGAAAAAGAGAACATGAGGTTGGTTTTGAGGGCCTAGTTCTCATCATAAGCATGGAAAAGAGAGAAAAAAGATGTAGGAAATGTTGCATACTTTATTCTCTATTGGTTGTTTCTTAATTCTCTAAAGATTAAAAGACTGATCAGTGAAAAATGGGTTTTGACAATTTGCATATGCATGAGAACCAATAATACAACGGAATGTGGCCCAGTGTGCATTTCCCTTTTATTAGGAATTGATACCGATGACCTTCTCTTTTGTCTTTACTTCAGAAACTTAACTTATCTGTGACGACAAACTGCCAAACGAAAGTAATCCCGTGGAATTTTTCATATTTTATCCAGTGACAAACTTCAGTGGATTTCATTAGGATTCTAAGTCACAAACTGAGACGTAGCAGAGAATTAGTTTGACCTGGAAAAGAAGTAACTTATGACTTTGTGCCCCGGAAATCTTAAGAGTGTGGCATGCATTTGTAGTAGCTCTCCCTGACTCAGTACTTTATGCCCATTTGTTACATACATGGGTGTTACACAACTTTCAGGGTTTTTTTTTTTTTTTTAATATATATATACTTCTGAATTGGGCATAAAATTGATATAAAAATCCAGCAAAATAAAAAAAAATGCATAGCAACTTTATACACAGAAAAAAAAAAGCTAACTTTCCAGTATCTGTAATACTAGAAAATTTATTTGACGTCTGTGTAATTTGAATTCGGTCTCTGTGACTTGATTTGAAGTCCTATATAACAGCGGTAAATGAGAATCCTATTTGTCATGAGCTGTCATCGTTTCCTCAGAGATGAAACACAGCCATGCAGGAAGCATGTCATGCATATATTTAGCAACTATTCAACAGTAAGTGGCAGAGGAGGTTATTTTCAATGCTTGTAGCACATCCTTAGCATGATAACTTTATGCTGACGTGTTGAAACATCAGATATTCATCTGCCTCGAAGCTTCGTTAAGTGACGTTTTATCATTTAATGCACAGTGATCCGGCCGGATTCGATGCTTGGCAGTACGGCTGCTTTTCTCATCCGGGGAGAAAATTATTGCTATTATTGTTACAAGTTAATTTTCTAAAACTACATAAAAGTTATTGTTAGGGAAGAAAAATTGGACTGATGTAGATATGCAATAGTAACACTGTTACTACGTTGACCGTTGGAGATGGGCTCCAGCACCCCTGGCAATCCCACTGGTGATAAGGGTGTAAGAAAATGGATGAGGTGTTGAAAGGTCTGTTTAAATGGTATCTGTTGAAGAAGGGGAACAGAGATAAGGGAGATGGGACCTGATCAGGAAGAAGAAAAGTGCCTCAGTGTGAGGAACGTTTAGCAAAGCGCTAATAAAAGCTCCGATGGCTGAGACTGTCCCAGTTCGTTTCCTCTTTGAGTCAGTGATGGAAATGTTCGTCCTGCATAGCTTACCCTTCACACCACCAACACGCCCAAAGCGAAGGTGTTTAGGTGTCGCGATGTTCTTTCACATGAGTGGAGACGGAAGTGTGTTGGTTTGGTTTAACACAATAATGACAAGATGAGCAACACGGGCAAATCTGTTGAATACTGGAACAATGACATGTCATCCCTCATCAGCAGCATTGAGCAGTGGATTCTGTGAAAGAACACGATGCAGTTGCTTTGGTAAGCCTCCTCTCTCTCAGCATGGACTTTATGGTGCTAGTGGTGGCTGGTGTGGGTGAACTGGTCATTTACCAGTCTCTTGACTGCCTCTCTTTGGCTGCGTTGGCGTTTTAAGAAAATAACTGCACCCTTCTCTCTTATGAGTTTTTTTTTTATGGACACATAATCACTCTTTTGACCTTTAGACATCAGAGAAGTGAGAAAATTCGCCCTTGTGTCAAAGAAGTCTCTCACTTGTTTCACTTACCAGAAATGGACATCTTCACAGAAGCATGTACCAATCCGACAACTTCTGTCCGTTTTGAAAGCCCTAGACTGCATCTACACCCAGTTAGAAACATCTGCCCTCACTGGCTGGCCTTTTGGGAACAATAAATGGCAAATACTAATACTGAACCGGATAAGCACGTCGTAGCAATATCTAGATATCGCCAGGACAACTGAAGTTGATTTAAGTGACGTTGAACATGGCGTGGTGGTTCGTCTGAGCGATTCAGAAACGACTGTCTCTAAGGTTTACAAGGTCACGTTCAGTGGTTACAAAAAAAATGGAAGGATCCAGAGGCAGGAAGATTTGATATACGGAACCTTAAAGGAGATGATCTGCTGCAGCACAACACCACGGCGGATGCCACTCCAGTCGATATTGGATCTCAACATCAATCTGAGGCTAGAACATGAGCTGGGCTCCTCCCACATTTCTTGGTAATTTGCTGGGGAAAGGCGGCTTGTGAAAGGGCCAAAGTTGGGATGGATCTAAGCAGTCACCTAATCCAATTTGAAGTAACACAATCTTGCCTCAGGGAGGCAGTGAATGTGTAGCGTAAAGAGATTTGAGTGGTCAGTATGACTGGAAAGACGCTGCATCTATTCTGTCTATGTACCATTCACAGGAGCTTTAAGGACCTTAAAGACATAAAAAATAAAGAAAAAAATGTGTTTTTTTTAATCAAAGTAACTTATTATTATTATCATTATTATTATTATACATAACAGTTGCACTACTTCTTTGGCTTGTCCTCTGTGATACAGGTAAAAGGAGAACTCTTCAAGACAAGGATTTTAATTTGAAAAGCAAAGGGCAATCCGTAAAGTTAAATTGCTAGTAGGTACCAGTAAATGGACCTACTAGCAGACTAAGAACGCTGATAAACGGCATAATGGAGGAACGCCGTTGCGATGACATGCTGGAGGCAGAGTGTCAGACAGAACACGTTCACATTTTGATGTAAAAACCTTGACCATGCGCATTGTCACCCTGACAACAAGGTATGACCAGGTTTGGCTTTCAACCCTGTCGTTAAAGTTCACTGGAACTACGTTGTTTATTTGGGTATATGAGAGAGAGAGAGAGAGCGCTTTGCTTCGCCAAGTGGAATTACAGAAATGACAAACTAGACCAACTAGAAACAAATACTGTTTTTTTTTTATTTTTTTATTTATTTTTAATATAAATTAGAGAAATGAGATGCAGAATTTATTAGAACTTTTTTTTTTGTCACTCTTAAGGACAAGATCACTCAAGACTGTATTTAGGGTATCTTTTAACACTTTTCTATTATTTTCATTTGCTGTCTGAATTATGTGAGACACAACTACTGTCACTGTTACGGCCTCTGGCCTCTTGAGGCTGTGCAGTCCTTTTGTTTATGCAGGTTCAGCTGTGAGAGCACGCCTTGCAGATTGGCGGCCTGCAGATGGCAGTAGAACAGCAGGTCTTCAGTCGATGGTGATGATGATGATCCAGCCAGTCAGATGCTAACGAGGACTGTCTGCTCCTTCCAATAAAAACCCTCTGTAACAATTCCTCCAGCGGGGTAACTTGTTGGAAGAGATTTCGTCCAGTTGGGCACCCACATTAGTTTGCATGCGTTTTGCTTGTAGTTGGCTGTTTCGGGCGGTTTTGAAGACTCTTCATCTGCTGACCCATTTTTGTTTTGCTCAGCGTTTGGCTCTGATCTTGATTGCTTCAACTTAATTTTAGAAGCTTGTGTTCGGGAGGCATGTCGCTCTCTTTTTGTTCCTTTTGGGTTTTTGAGTTTACTTTAGATTGATTTGTTTGGCTGTTCTTGTTGCTGATGTTTCACTTAACCCTCTTTTAATTTGTACTGTTTTTTTTTTTTTGTCTTTAAAACCACCCTTTTTTTTTTATCTCTAATAAATCATTTTCAATCTCACTTGTTAACTCTGGACACTTCTTTATGTTACCGCCCTTGATCCCCTAGACCGGGGTCTCCAATTCCAGTCCTCGAGGGCCTCGGTCCTGCAGTTTTTAGATGTGCCACAGGTACAAAACACTGGAATGAAATGGCTTAATTACCTCCTCCTTGTGTAGATCAGTTCTCCAGAGCCTTGTGAGTGACCTGATAATTCCACTCAGGTGTGATGCAGCAGAGGCACATCTAAAAGTTGCAGGGCACTGGCCCTCCAGGACTGGAGTTTGACACCTGTGCGCTAGACCTTAAGGTCATAACAATTACACTGATGCCTTTTAATTTATTCCTCCAGGGCTGCAGGTGAAAGGTTTGGACCAAATGGGCTCCATAACCAAACTTACAGGGTACGTAGGTGAAACCATTGTCTTGCCAGGCAACCCCCCTGATTCATGGACTGTGGTCAGAATTGACTGGTCAATATTGTACAACAACACCTGGATTGCAACGTGGGACCGAGGTGTTATAAATACTAAACGTCGCCCGGAATACAAAGGGAGGCTCACACTTGACACGGTATCAGGTAAAAAGGAAATGCTCTTCTGACGAAATGCAGATGCATGTTGATTTCTATTTACAATGTTTTCTGTGTTCCTCCAGCGAATTTAACGATCACAAATCTTCAGTTACGTGATGCGTTAATTTATTATGTGGACATCCTCAACGCAACAAATTTCAACCGAAGAAACCAGGTCCATCTCACAGTGAAAGGTAAGTCACAAAATGAATATGTCGTTTTAACGTCTTCCTAAATTTCCTTAACTCTTTTTATTTTTCCTATACTCATTCCATCATTTTAGATCAAGTCATTTAGGATTTTTGTGGTGTTAAGTTCACTTGAAAATCAACCTTTTTGTTTTTATTCTTTTTTTTTTATTCAAAAACAATTGCAGTGCGCCTCACGAAACCGACCATACAGCTTTACCAAAATTTCACACCGAGCGAGAATGGCTGTGTTTTGGTGCTCAACTGCTCTTCTCCTGATCCCGGTGTTACCTTCACCTGGAAGGTCAACCCTACGTGTCATCACTGCAGCAGCAACTCTTTGAATAGCTCGTCAGAGCTGATCGCCTTTTTCTTGACAACCCCAGACTCTGTAAATCTCACCTGCATCGTCATGCGCGAATCGCAGAGCACATCGAACTTTTTGGTCTCAAAGATTAAAGGTGAGTTTGTCAGTGATCATCTACCGTTTCTTTGGTACAGGAAGAAGCTGTTGCACCTGGACTGAGAACGTAACCATTAAGCCAACATTTATGGTTTAAATGCCTAGTTTGAGAGCCACCATTGGAAGTGTTTTTCAGGCCAACAATATAATCGCAAGACTTTTATTTAAATCTACCAAAGTAGATGACATGAAGTCGCATCACTTTTTGGTTTGGTGTCACTGTTACATAGTCCCCTCTACCCAACGGGTTCAACATTGTTTAGCTGGTCAGTTGCTGGTTGTGAACAATCACAATTACACTTAATTTCTCAATTTCTAAATTAAAATGTATTTGTCTCTGCAAAAACTGTGATCAGAAAATATTCTTTGCCATTTGCTTAGAAGTCGGCTTTCCCTTTCATTTATGCGAGAAATTCTCTAGAAAAAGCCTAAAGGGATTTTTTTGTACAAAAAGCCAGAAGAGGTTTGAAATCAGTCTGAATCCAGTTGAAACCAGAGAGGCGTAGATTTACAGAATAAAAAAAGGTTGGCAGTCTTTCACACCAGCGCTTTAAGAAACCAGCTCTGAGTAAACCTTTTCTGGAACAGCTCCTACAGAGGTGTGAAGTGTACAGAACAATGGTGGATGGCATGGTGCTGTGTGGTACTGAACCTGTTGAGTTGAACATAACTTCCGATCAGATCCAGTTATGATCTTTCTCTGTCTCCCTTTGTTCATGGGCGACAATAAGATACCTTATTGTTTACAATGAGGCGGAAGCTCAGGGCGATAAGCGCATGCGAAGACATCAATAAATCACACCGCCATCTAGTGGCCTGGGATGACAACTACAGCTGAGTCGAGGCGCGGCTTTGCTTTTCGGCTGGACATCAGTCCAGTGTGCAAACTGCTGTATGAGGCCCTAACATAACCTTTCTGTATCGGAGGTCATTTTTATTAGTTCAACATTTTTTTTTTTTTTAATAAATGGGTTTTCTGTTTTTTTTTCATTAAATCAATGTGATAATCATCAAAATGAACAGAAGGAAACTTGAAACACATGTATGATCTGATATTCTGGGGGTAATAACTCTATGAAGTTTTACTCCTTCAAATTGGAATTACTGAAAACAAAAGTTATTAAATGGATTCTGGCTCAAAGTTTCTGTCTGGACTGGAGAAGCTACAGTCTTTTTACAATGCGAATGTTTAAATATGTTTTTTTTTTATGTATGAATTTTATCCATCGCAGCAATTCAAGATCTCTGTAAATGTAAAGTGTGTGATAAATAACATGTTACCTTTGCTGCAGTTTAATCAAACATGGTAGGTTTTTTTGTTTTTTGTTTTTTTTTCCAATTAAGCTGTTGATGGAAAACACTACACTGTTTAACGTGTACTTCTATGGATGTTTTACACTGTGTTATGATCTTTTTTTTGTTCTTCCAGTTCCAAGATTCGAACCCCCACCCGATTGTGGTGTAGCTTGGGGACTCTTCGCTACACTGCTGATTCTGATTATGGTGATTTCAATTTTCCATTTTAGAGGTGAGACAAAAACATTCATATTATTCACTTTCTTTGAATGCTTCCTTTGTGACACTCGTTAAATATGCGGACAAAACTGTTCCAATGGAAGAGGGGGGGAAAAAACCTATTGATAAATGAGTAATATTTTTAATAGTAAATATTAAAAGTGATTTTAAGTACTTTTTATGCCTGCCTGTCTGTCTGTATCGGACTGAACTGTGAATTGTAATATCTAGTAACTTTTTATTTATGTTCTACCAAACTTTAACTGCTGTTTCAGGCTTGGCCAGCCATACATTGACATTGTGTTTACATTTTAGAGCAGATAACCAACATGTTCCAGGATGGAAGAACAGGTGTTTTCAGTCCATCACCCGGAGTCCAGGAACAGAATGTGGGTTCCCAAAAATAAAAGTCATAAATTTGACACGGTTGTTTTAAAAGGAGTAGCCTTTGACCAGTATCATTGAAACTCTATCAATCCATACGTCATTGGTGGGACACTTTAGTTTAAAGTTTTCGTTTCTCATGTCTGGTCTATGGGCTGCACAGTGGCGCAGTGGGTAGCGCTGTTGCCTTGCAGCAAGAAGGTCCTGGGTTCGATTCCCGGCCCGGGGTCTTTCTGCACGGAGTTTGCATGTTCTCCCTGTGCATGCGTGGGTTCTCTCCGGGTTCTCCGGCTTCCTCCCACAGTCCAAAAACATGACTGTCAGGTTAATTGGTCTTTCCAAATTCTCCTTAGGTGTGAGTGTGTGTGTGTATGGTTGTTTGTCTTTGTGTTGCCCTGCGACAGACTGGCGACCTGTCCAGGGTGACCCCGCCTCTCGCCCGGAGAGGCACCAGCACCTCCTGACCCCGTTAGGGAGAAGGGTCAGAAAATGGATGGATGGATGTCTGGTCTACATCGTGCTTGATTTTTCATGGGTTTTTTTTTTTCTTTTTTATTTTGAGCCTTGTTGAATTGAGATGGTGCCGCCACTCGATGAAATAAAACATTTACTGCACCCAAATGATACAGTATGGACAAGTCCCATATATTACTCTGCATCTTAAATTAGCAATGCACTGGGCTGGCCCCAGGCTGTATGAGCACATCAGCAGTATTTAATGTGGGGCTCCTCTTCCTGATACTGTCGCGCAGCACTAGCTGTGTTTCAGTGCAGATTTGCTAGAATCTGGCAGACAGAGCAGAGTTTAATTGGTTGACCGTATGCGATCACTGGTTGTTTTTTATATTTGCTCAGATGGATTTGAACACGAGCACACAAAAAAAAAAAAAGATCAAATTGTAACTTGGATCACAGCAAGACAACGTTTGTTCTTTGCACTTTGATTCAGGTTAGGGTAGATCCATCCAGATTCCTCTTGTTATAGGAGAGTCGGGTCTTAGAGCTCTTATTTCCATTTGGCCAAATGTTTTGGATCATCATCCAATGGAAATGACCTGTATACTGTTTATGGCAGAGTCCACAGAATCCCTGGTGGAATTTTTGACTATATCACAAAGATTGACTGAGAAATCTTTGTATGTCATCCAATGACATACAAAGTCATTGTATGTCATCGGACAATAACATACAAGGAGGAGGGGATCTTGAAGTTGAATGAGTTTTTTTATATTGTTTTTACATTGGTTAATGCTGTTAATGTGAGATCAAATTAAATATTTCTGTAAAGTGCTTTATAAATTCATAAACAAGCAATTATATTTATTACCAGCTTTTAATATTTTTTTTTTATTCTAATATGCCAACATCTGCTTTTTGTAACTTAATGTGAAAATTATTATGGTACTTGTATGTGTGACTGATTTTCAAAGACTGTATGCTCCATGATATTGTGTGTCCATGGCTGGTTTTTTTCCCAGGTGAAACAGTATTTTGTATTTGTTAAATAAAAGTGTTTTTTAATAACTCTGCTTCTTTTTGATGTTGAGACTTAAATAAATATTTAAAGGAAAGCAGTCTTGCTAAACATTTCATTTTATTTATTCCAACCAGCCAAGTTGGAAGGAAAAACAACTTCAACTTTTATTCTGAAACTTGAAAGGTTTATGCTTTGATCGACCAAAATATGCCAATGATTAGCATCCACTACATATTTTATTTATGTCGTACCAAACTTGGACAATTGAAACCAGAAATTAAGATGCGGCAAATAAAACCGCAAACTTTCTTCGTTTTTTTTTTATCAGTCTGTAATTAAATCAGACCAAGCTTCTTTTTGCCAAATTTCACAATATGTCAGATTTATTCATGTCTTCAAAGTCAGGAAAATGTAAATACAGAATGGTTACTGTCTCTTTAAGGGAACGCCCAGATGGTGGCGTCATGGTAACGTTAGAAACCTCTGATTGGTTAGCTGAAATGTTCTGGTTTGACACAATGAAGTCAAAGAAATCAGACAAAATGTAAATTTTTATTATGCTACAAATGGTTTTTTAAAAAATAAATAAAAAACACATAAAAAGCAGATGTACAGCTGGGTGAACGGCAACACAAGTGAACCTCAACAGGACAAACATTTGCATTATATACAATTTTATATAATCTATATATTTACAAAATGTACAAACATATAAGTTACTGGGCTCGGTTGCACATTTAAAAACGGAAAGTTATGCACTTCCCAGCTTTAAAATTAGGAAAAAAAACAGACAAATTTTAAATGAACAATAAACGTGTGCATTTTGCAAACCGTCCCTAAATTAGGTTTTATCAAATTAAATATTTCTTATTAATTTGCATATCATCCACAGAAATATGTATTATTTTAGAATTTGACTAATTATCTTTACCTTTATCTCTCTTTGTTGCTTGAAAAAGTGAAAAAGTCGAGACTTTTTTGCTTTATTTATGACAAAATACAATTTGAAAAAATTAGGCAGATGTTTAAGAAAAATAAATCTTACGAAAATAGATTGTTCTCACATGTTCTCATGTCCAGTTGAGACCTGACACTGAAGTGAAACGTCTCGGCTTTCATGTTCATTTTAACACAGATAAATATGCAGAGTGGTATTTTGTTCCCATTTGTTTATAAGCTAGTGTAAATACCTGAATAATTCTAACGTCCAGGTGATGCGTAGAAAGCGTCCATACCCCAATTTTGACCTTTCATGACGTGTGAAAAGTTTTACAAAAATCTTTAAAAAAAAAAATAAAAATACACACACAAACGTTTGGCACCAATTTTGTTTGATTTGAAGACGGGGGAGCTTGTTGACCTTTTGACCTTTAAACTTTCATTACTATATTTAAAACAAAAGCAGGACAAATGAAAAAATGTTATCGGAACAAACGTACCAGAGTTGACTGACACATCAAGGGGTACGGACACATTTCCGATGGACTCTTTATCAAACGAGAGACATGTTCTCATATTTCTGCCAGGTATGAAGAGGGGCTGACATTACATGTTGCACGTTGTAAGCGCCAAAGCAGTCGCTGACATGAACAGGTGTAACGTGTAGCTTGGAAAGCACGTCCTTGCAGCAAAATTAAATGCCACTGGGTGTTTTCTGACTTTTTTTTTTTTTTTTTCCTGAGGTGCACCGAAACGCAAAGGTTCAAACCGTCTAGGGAACCTCCTGGTACGGAGACACAGAAGCCTTCCTCATCCGTTCAATCTGGATCTTGTCGTAGATCGTCTGAGGCTAAACGATTGGAAGAAAGCAAAAAAAAAAAAAAAACATTGTTTTTAAGCGGTGGCTTAAGAGAATCTTTTCCTGCAGGTTCCATTGGTTAAACAATTCACTGAAAGTGCTATGAAGGATAATTTGTTCTTCCAGTTCTCAACACACTGAAGCACAAACGGAGAACAATTCAGAACTAAGACGTCTGCAGCAGGATAGTGAATATGTGGTGTTCTGCTGTTTAATTAAAGCATATATAGAGCTGGAAAATATGACTGACATACACATCACAATATAAGCAATTCATATCAGTCAATATTTTTTTTGTTTGTTTGTTTTAAATGTCTGAAATGCATCCAAACTGGTGACGTGACCTTCACTGCTTTATCCACAATTTCCTCTTGAGCTGTTGACTCCATCTTTGCAAATTTATTATTATTATTATGAAATAATAAAATAAAAATATATAGAGAGATGTTAAAGGCTCACATGTGCCTCTGTCTCCCGTGTGTTTTTTAAATATTATTTTAGTGATTGGCGTCATTTGACGGTTCACCGGAGGGGGCGCTCTGAACCGACATGAAGGTAGGACCCCTCCGGCCGGCGGTAAATAATTTTGTGAATTTTTCTCCATACGGGAAATGCGGGAGTAGAGCCTATTGTTGCGGCTGTACTCCCGTAACTAGTCACAGAATTTACATTTGTGAATTATAAAAAAAAAAATTTTAAAAAGTTGCCAAAAAAATTTGTTTACCGGAAGTGAAAATGCTTTCCTGCCGCGAGATGGAATTTATTTTTACTTAACAAATCTTTTTTTTTTTTTTTTTTAATTGAAATTAGTTGTGTTTTGCGAGGAAAATAATTACAACAACCACATATTAAACAAGATGAGACGGGAAGTAATAAACTGATATTTTCTCGATATCCTCCAGAGGGAGCTGTTGCACCGCCTCGCGCCCTTTTGGGCCACCACTGGAGGTCCATCTCTTACCTTTTGGTGATCCGGACTGTTTCTGCTTTCGATGGTGTCGTACAGAGAGCAGGGTTTATCAGAGGGCGCCTGGAGGCGTTAGGGAGGAAAACACTCAGTTAGGAAACTCTAAATCAATGGAAACATTTGCTCGTTGTACGGCTGGAGTTGTACTCACGACTTCAGATGAAAAATCCGAGATGTCGGCATAAACCGTGAGTTCGTTTGAATCACTGCCTGCGTAAAGAAAATAAAATGACAGAAATGACTCAGAGGCTGGTAAAAAGTCACAATAATGCGGTAAATGGGGGGAAATGGCACATTAAAGAGTTTCTTACCGGACCATGTTTTTTTGCAGAGACATACGCTCACCACTATGACTATAATAACAATGACCAGTAGACCTCCTCCTGCTCCAATGATAATCCAGATTACTGTACCTGACAGCAGATTAACAATATGTCATATTCAAAAAGAAGCAAAGGAAAATAATTTGTCCAGCTACGTTTGCCTGGAATACACAGTGCCTTGTTTTCACATCTTATCACATTATAACCGCAAACGTCAGCGTCGTTTAAAATAGAATGGAAAAAAACATTAAAATCAGGAATACCAGCAGCAAAGCAACAGGACAAAAGATGCAACTAACGGATCTGAAACTCAGGAGGATGAATATATCAGAAGACATAAACGGACTTTGTATTCTCAGCAAAACAATTTGAAAGAATATATCCTTTTATTTGCCTTTCCATTTTTATGAAGTGTGACGTGTTTGGTCAATTGTATCAAATTATGATTGATATACAGTGAAATTTGTGGTCATAACGTGACAAAATAAAAAAAAAAATCTAAAGGTTTCGATATGTTTAAAAACTGCATTTTTAGTATGAAGGTACTGGGTTTTTTTTAATTTTTTTTTTATTGTTTTAACCAGATATGACTTCGGTCAAACAAATAATAAAGAAAAACACTTTGACATAATGAAAGAAACACGGATGTAAAACTTTAGTCAATAAGGTAGTTTTTAAAAAAAAAAAAATAGGCATGTTATCATCAAGGGATAATTTTGTTTTAACAAATTATATTGGATCGGTAAATTGGAGTGGATGTATACTGACTCTTTATAGAACCGGTACAACAATTAAATTATTTACGCTTGGTGACGTTCATCTTCTACGCATGATAAACCATAAAATGTATTTCTAACTCTTCTACGATTTTTGTCTGTATTATCACCAAATATTGAAAGTCATCATTACTTTATGATTCAGAAAATTTTCTTGAGCATTGCAAGAAAATGAATTTCTAGTCTCTGCATCTGAGATGTTCTGTTTTGTGGACTTGGACCTTTAATAGAAGAATACAGCCAAGAGATTTACAAAGTAAACAGACTTGTTCTCGTTATCTTCAAGCCTCTTCTTTCTAAACATACCGTTATCAGAGCTTGGTCTCGTGTCGTTGCTACATTTCAGTATCTTGGATGCCAACACCTCACTGATGACATTGGAGGCTTTGCAGGTGAATGTGGTGTCGCCATCTTGTGGTGTAATCTTGTATTGCAGTCTGGACCCGTTTCTGGTCTGGGTTCCCACAGTCCAGCTGTAGTTGACGTTGCTGTGAGGATTTGCTTTGCACTCCAGAAAAACTGAACAAGATCCATCTGATCCAGGATCAGTGATGTTGTAAAACACAATGGAAGTTGTGGATATGGGCTCTGATGTGAGAGCAGAGGGAAGAAGTGTAACGGATCAGTAACATTGTACTCATGTGTATTTTATTTGCACAATTCACATAGTTTTTCCCCCTTTAATCTTAGAAAATTCAGAAAGCTGTCATCAAATGATCAATTCCTCATAATTGATGCAACCATAAAATTTGCTTTCTACCAGTAAATCCTGGGAGTCTCTCCTGTGATCAGTGTTTGGCCTTAAAGCTCGAGCTCTTTTAGACTCTGCAGCAGGACAGTGACCCACATAGACATGATATAAAAATGAGCATGAGATCCTTTTTTTTTTTTGCATCGATTGTTTTCTAACAAGTATTGTGTTCTTCATTTTGAAAACAGTGTGTTAATCAGTCTGTTCTTTAAGAGTTTTACACAAGTTTTCTTTCTTGAAATGGTTGTTTTTGATTGATTGGATTGAAAGACCAGCATCTTACCGTGAACTTGCAGAATGATGACGACTGAACGTTGTTGGCCTTTGACCTCTGCGTTGAAAGTAAATTGACCAGAATCTTGAAGAGTCAGGTCTCTTATTGTTAAACTAAAGGTTGTGTTATTGAACGTTGCTCTGCTCTTAAATGGATTGTTTCCAGTAAGACCTGAACCTTCGATTGCTACTTTTGAGCCTCCATATATCCATTCTGCCCTGGTGACGTCTTCAGCTGGTAAATTTGATGAAATCTCCACAGAGTCTCCAACTTTTTTATGAATGACTCGTTTTTCTTCTGAAGCCTCCACATCTGAAACACAAAAATGAGAGCATATTATTATTTAAACTGAGACGTTTAAATGTCCTGATACAGTTTAAGGTTTACACTTTTTAAAAATGTCCATAAGCAGTTTCCCGACATATTATTTGCTTAATCAGCTATCGGTGCTCAAACTCTTAACAACTGAATTTGTTGAGGAACCACAGATTAAGTAATTTAGGTCAAATCACCAACTGCATTCATGGGACACATGAACGCAACAGTTTGATGGAACAAACACACCAGCAGGGGGCGATAATTCTCTGAAGTTATTGTCTGATTTCTGTCGCGCCCCTACAGAGTCAGAGCTCAGAACACTGTTTTATATGAAATGCTTAGTGTTTGTTTTACTTTTATATATGTATTTTTTAAGGAGTTTCAATGTTGGCTCTATGTCAGCGGACCACAACATGAAGTTCAGATTTTATTCAAGATTTCAGAAAGTAAAGCTTTGAAAATTGAGCAAAAACAAAAACATGTCAATAACTGACAGTTAATAATCTCAAAGCCTTTTAAAACATTATGATTAAAATTTGAAATGATCCGTTCATTTTTGTAATTTATTATGGTTTTGTCTCGAATGTCCTTAGATAGAAAGGAGATTTATTGAGTTCGGCTGTAGTTGAGGAAATCAGTTTATGACTGTGGGTGCAAACACTTTACTGACCTTTACATCCAGTTTTCAGATGTTTAAGTCATGACATTTGCATTTCTCAAACATGCATGAAAGAATGAATGTAAGACTCTCCAGGACTGTTTTTGATGAGGGGAGAAACATTCTAACGCAATATAAAGCTCAAAAAAAAAGGTTTACTGTACATAACTAGATGAGCCACTCTTGTAACAAGAAATTCTAGTTTATTTTCTGCACATCATTTGTCTAATCAGTATGCACACAGTACTTCTCCATTTGATCGGATCAAATTTATATCTGTCTGCTGTGTGAATTTCTGGAAACCGCAGGTATGCCACTGCATCACATGAACGTTTATTTAGAAGAAATAAAAATGATAAACTAAAGCGTTACCAGAAGAAACCTTTTAACTGTGGTTTACATCTGTTTTAAGAACCAGCTTTTTGGCATTAGGTTTGTCTTTTGTTTGTTTGCAAAAACCCCTGCAGCTACAAGAAAGAAGTGTAATCAAACACTTAAACACTCCTGAGTTGTTTTTGTCACATAGGAGAAGCAGCAACTTGACATATTGGTGAGTTCCTGTTGTAGGACAGGCAGGAAAATGTCTTAGTGAAGTGATCAAGCTTTTTATAACGTGCATCATCAGATACAGAATAATTCAAGCCGCCCCGACGCTGACAAACATTTTAAAACCGTAGACAAACAGGATTTCACTTAACATGTGTCATGTCTTAAAAAAAAAAAATTAAGAAAAAACGTTCGAACAGAAAAGACAACATTACTATCCATCGGAACGGCTTCGTCAGAATCTTAGATTTAAAATCTCCAAGTAAGAAGGAAATATTGAAAGATGCAATTACTTGAATTACTTTGCAGAAGTTGGAAATTTGGAGGTTTTTATTGCATCCCCAACATGCAAAATCTAATATATCTACCTTTCATGTAAATTTCTAAGTCCAAAGTAAACAGTGTATTTGCGTTTCATCTCAACCTTTTTAATCAACATACAAGTTAAGTGCTTGAAAACATGCAAAAAGAAGTTAACACACGTTAATCACTTGTATTGCTAACCAACAGTTGACCTGGTGATTTAACATATTAATTAGCTAATCCTTCTTGTTTTTGTACTTTTCTACACTTTTAAATTGGGCTTGAACCTCAGACATTGTTAGCAACATCCACAGTTTGTTTCTGGTTCATCGTCGCCTGCTTTATTTCCTCAACGGATCTCAAAAGTTCTTGAACAAGCCGTCGACCGGGCTTCTGATGCTTAGTGGCTCGACAGCGCTGTCCATTCAATAGCCTGGCAAACATCAGCGCTAATGTTGTTTCCAAGTACCACCTGTGAGACCCGAACCTCAGTGTGAGCACCACGCTTTGGTCGAACCTCTCTTTGCAGTCGGTGGAAAAAAACCTTTGCTACTATTACAGCCACGAAGAGCTTCTCACAGCTGCTAACCGGTTTCTTTCATCTTTGGCAATGAGCTCCATCTCTGCACCATCACCCTGATCTTTAGCTACGTTCAAAGACGATCAAACTTAAATCAGAGGTCGGCTGGGGAGGCGTAGGGGAGGGAGGGAGGTTGTCGAAAACCTTCAGATCAGCAGTCGCACCCTTCTATTGTTGTGACCATTTCCTTTATTGGTCTGTAATATTAAGAGTGGTGCAGAGAGTGAGATTTCAAATGGATTTTCACAAGTCCTAGCAACTACACGTAAATATATTGCATCAAATAGTCCCAAATAGTTTATTTATTATGTATTTATCACATTGTCAAGTGAAATAAATTTAGCCTGACGCTTCATTTTTGTTTTGTCTTTCACCCAGAGATCCATTCTCACTTTTTTTCCCTCAACGAGGGAAAGTTTTCAGTGAAGACTAGAGAGAAAAGAAAACGGATGAGTCAAAGTTTGATCATTACAGCCAACTTTGCATAATTTCCCTGGAAAACGGCGGCAAACCACATTCTGTGCCCTCGGCGGAGAGGCTCAAGTGAAAGCCCGTATCCGTGTCGTTGCTTTCAGGCAGCCGTCGCTGCTTTAGGTGGGGAACACACAGGAAATGTCATGGTTGCTCTTGCTCTCGTTTCTGTCTCGCACTTTTATTTAGACGAGCGCGACAAAGAAAACGGTCGACGACTGCGGCGCAGTAGACACACAGCAGCCATAGCTGCGCAGTGCGGCCTGTCAGAGCGGCTGGTGTTTCGCCGTGACCTACAAATGTGTGGACCAAAGCAGGAAGTGACAAAAAGAGAAAGGGTGATCTGTCTCCAAATTGCAAAAGTTTCCATGCATGTTTAGCAGGAAATCTGTCAACACAGCAACACAGAAACATGCAAAGCCAGACTCTTAATATTCAACCACAAGACGGCCAAAGGTTATAGCTGCCGTCTCGAACAAGGAGGATAAATTAAGATCGCCACAGATCTTGGTGAGGACGTTCATTTTCATGGGGATGGTCCAATTCCCAAATTGTTAACGCAGCTTCAGCTTCAAAAATGGACAGGAGTTAATATTCTAGAAAAACTGTCTTAACGATAACATCTTGTATTTGGAAAATCACAAACAAAACACTACAGGGATAGAATAAAACAAAAACAAAAAAATAAATAAAATAAAAAAATAAAAAACACAGAAGAAACGACACGGCCTTTTCCAAGGAAGTGTGCAAATATCCCGCTCCAAGGACCCGAATCTAATTCTCCGTCAAAAGTCACAACCACAGAAAAGCGGGAGGTCGGTCACCGTCCCGGTGTCGGCAAACACGGAGGGCAGACCAGGTCACGTACCGTGGCGGGAGACCCCGAGAAGCAGCGCGGCCGCGTACGCCAGGAGGCAGCTCAGGCAGCGACCACCAACCATCTCTGTGGGGAGCGGAGCAGAGTCTGTTTCCTCTTCTGCTCGCTGCACGATGAGCAGTCAGCCAAAGTCAAGAAAAAAAAAAAAACAGAAGGAGGGAGGGGTGGAGGAAGCTTCTGTAAACGTAGAGCATGAAGCAGGTTGAGCTTGCGCAGAAATACGGGTACCTGCTACTTTAAACAGATTGGTTCTCCTCGATACGGTTTTTGTTTTTTACCGTTTTGTTCACTGTAGCTCCGTGCAAATTTTGAATTTGATTACCTCGGCCAGTTCCAAGTGAAAATTTCATCTATTGAGGAAGAAAAACAACAAGCGGAGCTGATCATCCACTGCAATAAATGCTATTGAGCTGCAGAGGAAACATCTCGGTCAGATCCTATTACCTCCCATAAAGTAAATTATTATTATTTGAAGGCAGACTTGCTGGTCTACCTGCATGCTGATTCATGCAGCAAAAGGTCACAAACTGATGGCCGGACGTTCTCCTTCCTGTTTTTTTTTTTTTTTATAAGCAAAAGTTTAGTAGTGCTCATATAATATGATAAGCCCTGCACTATAACACTACATGTGTTGTAGTAAAGTGCAACAAAGAAGGCAGCCACACACCAACGTATAACATTAGACTTCCTGTACAATACTTTTTTTTTTTTTTTTACCGTAAAGCTGTTTTTACAGCATATATAATATCACACACAGCTTCCAAAAAGTCCCACTATTTTGTCCCATCAGTTGACAAAATGGTTAATGGTCTAATGTGTCGGAGTTTCAGGTCCTGTCTGGCTGGGCGGTGTCTGGCTTCGTGACTCTCAGTCGGAGGCCGTTTCTATGCTGAAACATGATCAGTGAGCTGAACAGAGACAGCTGGGGTCCGCGGTGCTTCAGACGTTTTCTCTGAATTATTTTGCGCCCTCTCGCACGAG
Source organism: Poeciliopsis gracilis (assembly GCA_911649635.1). Classification (NCBI taxonomy): domain Eukaryota; kingdom Metazoa; phylum Chordata; class Actinopteri; order Cyprinodontiformes; family Poeciliidae; genus Poeciliopsis; species Poeciliopsis gracilis. The sequence continues at coordinate 296,031 of CAJVRI010000724.1, forward strand.
TCTCCATTGCACTCCTGGAGTGATTGTCAGCCACTACCGAGAAGATTCCTTCCAGGTATTTCCTGTTTGTGGCTAATGGTTCCTCATTGGGGTTTTGTAGAGAGCCGAAGCTTCAGAAAGGGGCGTCCATTTGTTAAGGTCAGGAAGTGGCGTGTCGTTTTCAGACTCCAACCTGCTTCATCACCACGAAGAGCCTAAACACTCATTTCAGGGCTTTGAAGTCAACCCTGTATTGGATTGTGAAGCAAAGCCAGCATCGATGTCGTGTACTGACGTAACGACGGCATTTCTTTTGGCTCTCTTTATTCGAAAGTGCTAAGACATGAAATTAGGTAAAGAGAGAGAGGGAATACATGTGGCAAAGTTCACTAGACCGGGAATTGAATCTGCGACGGCCTAATCGAGAACTAAGGCCTCCTTATGTGGGCGGTGCGTAACCTCTGCGCCACCACAGCCTGTTTGGCCTGCAAGCAATGACGCGAAGACTGATCTACATCTGTCATCCATCTTGATAAAGGCAGGAATTAGTTTGTTTAAAGTCCTTAGACAAGAAGGCAAACAAGTGTAGCTTGATTGAGCCACTCAACTTATCGAATTCGAGGGAGGACTCAGAAATCACTGTAAGACTTTCAACACAACACTGAATTGTGCTGAAGGGCCCAGAGAGCTAACGGGACGTGTTGAGCAGGGCGGTTTCCGTTCTCTTCGTTTAAATGGAGAAAACTTGAGTACACGTCATCCGAACAGTTCAACAAAGGCCTCGATGAATCACTCGTTTCAACTTTTAGAGGAAAATAAAGCTGGAGCACAGTGGAACCGGATGTTAGACGTTTGAAGGACGGATTCTAACACGAAATGCACCTTGAGGAGAAAAGAGGGGCCAGAATGTGGAACCCCACGTCAAGGGGTTCATTTTGACAGAGAAAGCTCTGTTTTCAAACAGCTGCAAAGCGAGTTCCTTTAGATAATGTCAGAGGCCAGATAAGAGGATATCGTTATCCACAGATCGAAAGCAGCACTCGAGCGTATGAGGAGGTAAGCAGCAGATTTCCCCGAATCAGCAGACAAATGAAGGTCAGTAAAAAAAAACCCCAGAAGGATGCGGTTTCTGTTCTGAGGCGGACTGCGTTTTTGCAGGACCTTAGACAGAATCGACGGTTTGGTCAGGTGCAACTTTTTGTTTCTGAGTGGTTGGGAAGCAGCAGAGAGAGTCATTTCAAGGCGTGCTCTGTTTTCATGGCAACAACAAATATGAGAGAGTATTAGTTCCCAACTGGGTGAACTTGCACACTTTGTAAAAAAAAATAAATAAAAAAAGCTGGTCTGTAGCTAAGAGCTAAACTAGCTCGTCTGTGCACGCAGCCTAGTGAGCGCTACATGTTTTACTAAGATACGAAGACCTAATCTAACTGTTTATATCAACAACCACACAGGAACTAGACCACATCCTGCCATCAGTTATTGATGGGGAGATACTGGTGTGACAATTGCTCATCATGGTACATAAACTGGGTGCATACCATAATTAGGTATGTTGGTCACAAGAGCAGAGCAGAGGAGAGTCTTTATTTCAAGCAGGTTTCAAGAGCAGAAAGGCCAAAACATAATGTTTCCTGCCCTTCATGCACAGGTGCTTAGCAGAAAGCATTAAGTCCGGCTCAGGTCGGCATTTCTAATCTCTCTGTGTGTCTGAACCTGGAAGATGAATAAGTGACACTGAATATGAATGCCGTCGGTGTGTTGTGAAACAAGCTCCCGGTTTGGGCTTGAGAGGAAGCGATGCTTTTGACCTCTGAGATAAGCCCAAAGCTTTCCGGTTTGAAAGGACATACAGTCAGCTTCAGTGTTTTGCAATGAATTAAAGCGGTGAGCAGTCCGAACACATCAAACACCGGGCTGAACTTTATTTTTTTCCTCATCAGGAAGTTGTTCGAGTGTGAACCGCTGGTTAAAAAAAGCTATGCATGTTGGGTGGAAGTTTGACCCAAATCCAACCTCCTGGGTTGATTTTGCAATCAGGGTCTGGTTACGTCTTTGACCCAGAACAATGAGTTTGGTTTTTAACCCCAGAAAAATGGGTTAATGAAAGTAACCAATTCAACCAGAGAGTCGAATGAAAACAATTACTAATCGCTTCAATTACCAAGACACTAATATCTGGAATTCAATCATAATTTCATCTATATATATATATATATATATATATATATATATATATATATATATATATATATATATATATATATATATATATATATATATATATATATATGCCTTCTACTCCCTAATAAGACTTTTATTGACAAACTCTTGAATTTGGATAACAAAATCCAAATCCACTGTGTTGAAAGATTGCCAATGTATAACGGCTTTAAGAGAAAGCTAAAGGCTAATGCTAACTCAAGAGAACAAAGTTGCTTTCAAATCTTCAACGCACACTGACTGATTACCATTTTAATAAAACATGGTTGTCCTGAGAGCAGCTTTCACTAATAAGCAAAGCTGGTTATTAGTTCTAGGTTTGGTTGTTTATCTTTCCATCGTCTAAAATCTATAATCTTGGATTGGCAATATCCTCCCCCCCAAAAATATAATCTATATTTATCAATGCCAAATGAATCCATCATGAAATGAAAGAAAAAAAAATAGTTAAATCTTTCATATCATATATTTGCCCTTTCAATTATCTATTCACATCTATGCCACATTAAAATGATGGAAGTCATTTTGTATTGCTGGATGTCGATATTGATGCAATGCATAAGAAGCACTATTGCAATAAGAGTTTTGTTTTGTCCAATAAGCTTCATCTAGATCGGGGGTCGGCAACCCGCGGCTCCGGAGCCGCATGCGGCTCTTTAGCGCCGCCCTGGTGGCTCCCTGGAGCTTTTTCAAAAATGTTTGAAAATGGAAAAAGATGGGGGAGGGAAATATATTTTTTGTTTTAATATGGTTTCTGTAGGAGGACAAACATGACACAAACATTCTTAACGTTTTCCAATGCTGTAAAAATGTGTAGATTAAATATTAAATTTAAAAATTTCTGTCAACGAAGATTTGCGTCATAGCCTGCGACACACGTTTCTAACAGCAGGGCGGGATGCCAGGCAGGTGGCTGGTGTAAACAAATCGGCGGCTGTGTGATGGGCCATGGATCCCAAAGGGAAAAAAGAGAAAAATAACAGAGGAGAACAGAGGTTTCAACGTTTCTTGGACCGAATCATTTGCATTCATTGCTAATGTGGAAGGATTGCCTGAATGTTTGCTATGTAGCGAGAAGTTGTCAAATAACAAAAAGAGTAATGTGGAAAGACATTTCCAGGGAAGGCATGCTACATTTGCAAAAAGGCTGCGGTTTTATTTGTATAAATGCAGGCTGCGTTTTGTTGCACTCTGTTTGTTGCCCACATAAGGGGCACGTTATGCACGTTCCATTTTGTTGTTGTTTTTTTTCGAATCCTCACCATTAAAACGACATCAAAAATCTGATTTCTTTATTACATTTCTTTAATTTCATCAAAGCAATGAAACATAATTCATTAATATTGTAATGAAGTTAAACTTGAGGCGGCATCGTGCAACAGAGTAGTCACGTGGTGCGTCATTCTCTAGGATGCACTGCGGGAAAAAAACATTTAATTGTGAAGGCTCATTATGTATTTGTAGCCAACTTAGTCATTTTGATAGTAGGCTAATATTGCTAATACAGATACATACAGCATGTGTTTCCTTCATTATAAAGCTTATATAAGGCTTTTAATTTTTTGCGGCTCCAGACATATTTGTTTTTTGTTTTTTTGGTCCAATATGGCTCTTTCAACATTTTGGGTTGCCGACCCCTGATCTAGATGAACTACAAGACTTCTGGAGCAAGGCCTTCTGGTGAAACTGAAAAACAAAGCTGAGTCATTTGCCATCCCACAATGCATTGTGCCACGTTTGACAAAAACTAAACAGTGTACCAGTACAAATACCTGAGGTAATGAATTAAAAAAAAAAATGCCCACACCAATTCTCAAGCATTGAGAATTGGTGTGGGCGTTTTTTTTTTTTTGTTTGTTTTTTCTCCGTTGTCGGACCATAAGAAGCAATATTTCTATTTTGGCCATGTCTTGGTTTAAGAAATAACATTAAATAGAAAGGAAGTGTACAGTTCCCTAAAGCGACTTTCATTGGAACCAAAAGCAAATTTCTGTCTTTGATAAGTGTGAAAATATTTGTAGGCAACAGTGAATACGCCCCGTTACTGAAGTGCCAGTAATTCTCCTTATGTCAGAGGTTTGTGGTCATGGTTTAGGTGGTATAACTACATCATAAAGAACAGAAAAGCCCCTCAGTATTATTGTTATTTACTGACCAAAGTATTTTTTTTTACACTTCCAGTTAAGTCCTTTTCACAGTCTTCCTCTTATTGGATTTGGACGTTATGAAATTTCGTCGACGCGTGAGCGAGGGTCTCATAAAACAATAGGTAATTGTCTTAAAAGCAAGCAGGTAAACTTTCCATGACCTTGTTAAAGTTACACAGTGCCAGTTATAGAACAGCTGGACAATCCCTGCATCTGGGGACTGTACCGAATAACTTTTAGCACTGTTGGATTTTCGGTCTTCTTTTCAAACCGGCCTTGCTAAAGTGTTGGGCGAGTCACCGTGTGACTCGTCCCCTCTGCTGATAGACTGGATCTATAAGCGGAACTAACAGGGTGACCACTTGTATACTTGTCAACTGTTGAGGACGCAAACCCACACAGAGACAACGCTCACATTAAGGCTATCTCAGTGTGTGCTGTTTCTCTCACATGACCAATACGCTCACAAAAGGCAACATGTAGATCTGAGGTCATAAGCAACATATGTACCTGTGAGAACTCCCCATATATGTGCTGGTGGAGCTGCAGGGAAATGCAAGACAGTTCTGAAAATCGCAGCTCCGTGTCATCATCATCTGAACGGGCAGACTCAGTTCCTGCATTGAAATGTGGTTTTCATTCATCTGCCGAAGTGCAAACTCACCCACACCGCCTCCGAATTATGCGCTGTGCACTTTCCACCGCAGCGCTCTCTCTTCCAAAGGCGACTCAGCGATGCCCGCCGTGAGCCCAGCGTCCGCGTGGACAGGACTGCAAGCGGCGCCATCGCCATAGCGAACAGAAATGCCAGACCGCGCTTGGCGTCTCGAATCGATTTTAATGTTGCCACCTGAGGCCACTGAGAGTTCATGTCTTATCTATGTTTGAATATCTCAATTATGACTCAAAGCAAATTAAGTCACACATATAGAGGTAAATCAGTGACAGGCTAAAGATAAGAATAGGCGTATTCTTTTTTTTTTTTTATAATAAGAATATGACTTAAGCTACAGGGTTATTCTTATTCTACTCTAACAGGAGGAGTTGATTCAGTCATAGGATTATTCATCTTTTGCGGTGGTTGCCTCCCCAAATGATCACATAGACGTCATGAGCTCTAAACAATAATGGCGGATTTTACCGTGTTTTTTATGGAAGCAAAAACGCATCAGACTTCTATGGAAAAGCTGACTTGTTACCTGGTAAAAAACCTTTACTATGTTCTCCCAAGAGCGAAACTAACCTCCAGTTTGTAACCATGGTGATCACAGTTCCTATGCAGAAGGTACGTTTGACACAGAGATGAGAATAGTTGGCACGAACATGATAATAATGGCCTCCTCTTGGTTCTAACGCTAAAGGATGGAGGTGGGAGGGTGTTAGAAAATGGATGGATGGATCTCAAATGCACATGAACATCAGGATGTAAAAGATGTCATTCTTTTATAAAGTACCGAAAGACGTTGGAGACGATAACGTCCGTTCTTGGAAATCAAGGCAGTGAACTGGGATCTGGCTTCCAGCAGCTTCCTCTTCTCAGCCAATGCTTTCTATACATCAGTTGTCCCAGACTTCTGTTTTGTTGGCATGCACCACACGTTTCTGCTTTCAGTTGCAGTTTGATCGTATTAAGGAAACAAAAATAGCTAGTTTCTGCGCTGATCGTGTCACGTACTCCTAAGTCAAAATGATGACTTAGGACTTGGTGAAGAAACCAAAAGTCATAGATGTCGAAGTTCAAAGAAATGTTTTCAGCCTTCAATCTTTCTCGTTCTGGCAGCTTGCATTCCTGCAATTCTTAATACATTTCGAAACAAACGACACATTTAACCTGCCTCCCACAAACTCTAACCACTTTTCCAATTAAACACACATAAACCGTAAGGTGTGTTTTCAAAAGGCAGCGGAACTGCAGGATTTCTCTAGAGGTTTTTGTGGAGTCCCCCGCTTGAAGCACCAAAACACATTTACTGGCATTTTGAAAGAAGAAGTGACACAATACCAGTAAAACAGTTCCAACCGGTGAGTCAGTAGAAAAAAAAAACATAACCAAGAGGGAAGAGAAAGGACGTCCTCGGAAATGATTATGGACGAGGCTAACGCCCGTTAGCACTGCAGAGATATCTCATTTCTTAAGTGAAACGCCACTTGCGTGTCCTAACTAGATGTAGAAAAGTCAAACATGAATAGCAAAGAAAGGAGCACCGTCACTTTAAAGGAACCGATTCTCATGAGCCAAGCCGAGTGAGTGTGGTATCTTTTCAATTTAATCATCGTCTTAGCTCATGCAGATGTTGTGCAATCTGATGTGTTTTGCGCAACTCGCTCAGATCAGATAACTCTTGTAGTAGACGAATGCAACCCAGCAGCCATTTGCATCACGAGCTGCCCTCCTCTCCGGACCAGAAAGCTCACAGCTGGTAGAAATGCACTTGAAATGGCCACTTGATGCGTGTGCATCGAGGCAGGGGGAGCACAAGAATGTGTGAGTTTCGCTCTGAATGTCGGAGCACTGCTGGTAGCTCTGCAGTCGGACTAAAATATCACATCACGTAAGCGCTTAACGTTTCACCCCTGCAGACCACCAGACAGTGTAACTGGAAGGAAACCCACACAGCTCCATCATGTGGTCAGAAGTGTAGCTCCGACTTCACCAGAACGCTGAGCGCTCTGAATACCGCCGGTTTCGTTCAAGTGCCTCCCACTTCCTCAAAGCGTTGCATTTAAAAAGGGTGAAGCTGCAGAGGAGGTGACTCCCACACATCTGGGTAGAGCTCAGCTGGACTGAAGACGGAATGAACTTCAACCTTATAAGAAAGGTTGAACGCTTTGAGAGTCTTATGAGAAACTTTGAAAGTTATTCTTTCTTAGTAACAGAAATATCACAGGATTTTAAAAAAGGAAATAACTAAAGGAGACATATTGTGAAACAATACCAATATGAATGCTGAATGTATTCAAATTGTTGTCTTTGTTGACTAACAATGAAACGTAAAACGAGGTGACAATATGCAACTATTGAATAATATGCAACTAATATGAAGCAACATATGCGTGAGATTTGGAAACTTTGCTTTTTGTAAACTAATTTTGACCGAAAATCCAAGATGAATGCATGAACGCACAGTGGTTGGTTACATGAGTGCACCGCTCTGATCACTGCTCTGAAATCGGACAACTGGGTACAAAAGTACGGCTGAATTTGGCGGAGAAGTGAAAGGACCGAGGAGCCATTTTACCTCTGTTGACCTTTGGAGCGAATTCAAACCGATTCCAGTGTCACCGACATGGAGGCATTTATGTCAGACACCTCAAACAAGTTTTGAGCCAACGCTTCACAAATCTACCGGACGTAAGAGAAAACATATTTACAAATGTTAAGGCTGTTTAACATGATGAAAATAGAGTGACTGGAGAGAGAGAGAGAGAGAGAGAGAGAGAGAGAGAGAGAGAGAGAGAGAGAGAGAGAGATCAGAGGAAATGTGAAGGAGAAAAAAAAAAAAAAAAAACCAGAAGGCCCCTGGTCAGCACAGACGAGCGTTTTTGCACTTCCTCTTGCAGAGAAGTGTCAATGTGATTGATAGCAATGTGCTAAAACCGCAGCGAGCGAGTCGAAGTGGTTGAACTGTGCTGCACTTCAGAGCATAAATAAAAGCCACAAGTTTTTAGCATTCGGTCGGCTTGACTGAATGCTAAAAACGCTCTTCTGCTCGAATGATCAGAGGAAATGCTTAGATGTTAATAATGAAGATTTTAATTGGAAATGGTTTCACTTCGTCAGGATCATCCTGGAAATCCTCTGAGGGTTTTGGCTCCAGGAAAGGGAAGCAACAGCGACCCCTGCTGCCAATCTCGTGGCGCTACTGATTTAAAAAAAGTTATATGTAATAACAAACTGCAGTCACGAGATGAACTGAAAAGTAGAATGTCTTTTTTAAATTTCTTTCTTTTTTTTTCTTTTTTGGTCTTTCTCCAATGTTAGGATGTAATTATTTGTCGTAAATTTCCCAGAAGAACCTTTAAACCAGAGGTGAAGAAAATAGTCTTTTATTTCCTATTAATGTGCCAACAAGTATTTAAAGTATTTAATGCAGCAACGCACAAATTTCATTCATCACAAAACACGAGAAAGATATTAAATATGCAGATTGGCTGAACAGTCTGCTCTTCTCGTTTGAAAACCACAAAACAAACAAAAAGCAACAAGCAGGCAAAATACTAAGAATGACTCATAATTATGCCGCTGTTTACATTTTCACTTCAAGTCTGGTTTACTATTCAAGTTTGTTCAAATGTTTTACATCTAAGGAAACCCAGCAGGATTGTGGGGAATCGTCGTTTCACCTTCCTCGCTCCGAGCATGTACGCAGCGACAGTGGAGAGGAAAAACCTCTGTTTAACAGGCAGAACCAGAACCCGGCTCAGCGCGAGAGACCGTCTTCCACGACTGACTGTGGTCTGAGAAGACAGAGCAGATGCACAAAAATAAAACTTTTCCGATGGATTTCCTGGGCTCATCTCGTCCACTCGTTCCCCGTCGACTGTCCCGATCGCTGACGGGAACTTGGAGGTGGGACGTTTTCACCCGAAGGAACAAACAAACTGACAGACGATGCTTGGGGTGCATCAGCAGTTCTTAGCTTCTGCTGCATCTGCGGCGCCTCCTGAGTTTTCATACACCAAAGCACCGCCTGTCGGTAATTGAAGCGAATCGTTACAGGAAAGTTTGACGGTACGCCGATTTTTATTTTTTTATGATTTGAGCGCAAAAATAGAAAACTGACCCGGAGGAGCTGAGGAGTTGAGCTCCAGCTCACCGGGGTTCTGGTCGACTGCTGTGGCGCATTTCAACCTGGAATGAATAAACAAATAGTTACGTTTCATCTTGAGGAGGAATCATGTTGGAATTGAAAGAAAGTTTCAACTTTAATACGAAAAGGCAGAGTCCTACTCACCCGGAACAAAGTACTCCTGTGGAAAAATCAAACCAAACGGGTTAAAGCTTTAGCAAATCAACTGTTGGTGAAAGACAAAGTGTCACATGGCACGTCTTACCCTTCAACTTTGGTTCGTACAGCAGCCAGACCAGCACCAGGACAACGAGAAGTCCGACAGCCAACCTGAACCAAAACATGGCGGGAGAAAAACCACATCCTGCAACAATGTGGAGGCAGACAGAAGAACCATCAGGGGACAGGACAGCAACCTGTGGCTCTGTGCATAAAATACTAAAACCATATTTATTTTTTTGCATCATTAAAGAAGTTTTAGATATCTGTTCGATGGCGGTTAGTGGCTGCCTATCAGCACTCTCTCATGACTGCTTTGCTAAAACCTGGTTTTAAAACTGATCTGTCACATTGCAGTGAAAAAAAAGCATATCCCTTAAATGTGGAAGTATTTATCAAACTTTATACCTTCATGTGCAATAACGTATTCACATTTAACCCGACTTGTATTGCAGCCTTTATGTAATAACAGATGTAAACTGTCCTTTGTTATGATCCAAAGAACTGGGACAACGTCCTGTTTTCTCAGAACTTAATAGCTTGATGACTTCCTGTTTTATTTTTTATTCTTGGTCAAACTGGCCTCTGTTTTATTTACAAATGTAAACTTAATACACAAACAAGTCAAACAGAAGAATTTATATTTCTGAACATACCGTTATTAGAGCTACATTTCAGTATCTCGGACGCCAACACCTCACTGATAACATTGGAGGCTTTGCAGGTGAATGTGGTGTCGCCATCTTGTGGTGTAATCTTGTATTGCAGTCTGGACCCGTTTCTGGTCTGGGTTCCCACAGTCCAGCTGTAGTTGACGTTGCTGTGAGGATTTGCTTTGCACTCCAGAAAAACTGAACAAGATCCATCTGATCCAGGATCAGTGATGTTGGAAAACACAATGGAAGTTGTGGATATGGGCTCTGATGTGAGAGCAGAGGGAAGAAGTGTAACGGATCAGTAACATTGTACTCATGTGTATTTTATTTGCACAATTCACATAGTTTTTCCCCCTTTAATCTTAGAAAATTCAGAAAGCTGTGATCAAATGATGAATTCCTCATAATTGATGCAACCATAAAATTCTCTCCTGTGATCAGTGTTTGGCCTTAAAGCTCGAGCTCTTTTAGGCTCTGCAGCAGGACAGTGACCCACATAGATATGATATAAAAATTAGCATGAGATCCTTTTTTTTTTTTGCATCGATTGTTTTCTAACAAGTATTGTGTTCTTCATTCTTTCTTGAAATTGTTGTTTTTGATTGATTGGATTGAAAGACCAGCATCTTACCGTGAACTTGCAGAATGATGACGACTGAACGTTGTTGGCCTTTGACCTCTGCGATGAAATGAAATTGACCAGAATCTTGAAGAATCAGGTCTCTTATTGTTAAACTAAAGGTTGTGTTATTGAACGTTGCTCTGCTCTTAAATGGATTGTTTCCAGTAAGACCTGAACCTTCGATTGCTACTGTTATGCCTCCATATATCCATTCTGCCCTGGTGACGTCTTCAGCTGGTAAATTTGATGAAATCTCCACAGAGTCTCCAACTTTTTTATGAATGACTCGTTTTTCTTCTGAAGCCTCCACATCTGAAACACATTATAAACATTTTTATGAATCATTATGCAGATTCATTCTTTATTTTCCTTTTAATATATCTCTCGATGGACTAATAACAATAATAGCAAATAACAGAAATACGTTCCTCTAGTTCCTCTCAGCAAACGTTTGTCATAAACATTAGCGCAGATCACAGCTGATGTTTCTGATCTCAATTTACATCTTATCTCATATTATAGTCTTAGGTAGAAAAATAGACTCACACAAACTTTTAACTTTCGAATTTCTTTACTTGACATCTTGCGTTAATGACATTTGCTTTCAATACTTCATTCTCTCCCCCCAAATCAGATTAAATGTATTACTGTTTCATGTAAGCAGATGACAAACACACCATGACGGCCTAGTCCAAGAACAGCAAGAAGGAGCCACACACACTGAAGGCCTCTGGGAGAGAACATCATCTTTATTCTCTGCAGTTCGGTCAGACGTGACGTGGATGAGGCGAGACGTTTATGGCCCAGCAGGAAAACTTCCTAAAATAAAAAGAAGAAGAAGAAGAAGAAGAACGTCACAGCCTGCAACTAATATAAACTCCTAGACGTGAGAAGAGTTTTAAACTTACAATATTCAAGCTCTGCAGATCTTCACACCTATAGTTCAAACAAGCTTCTTTTCAAACAGCGACTCTGTTGTGACAAGATCTGATGACCAGAACCCGTAAAAATCATCCAGAATCAACCGTCAGTCAGAACAGACTTTACAGACTGCGAGTGTATTTTTGTTTTGACATATTCATTCGTCTTGCCCCACACCTTAAACTCCATATTTGTCTCTAGTTTAACTATCTGCAGAAATAGTTAGCAGATTACTCAGAGTAACGCAATCAGTAATGTCATGTTCTCTCTTAATCTCGCGTCCATCAAATAACATAGAGGAACTAAGTCTACGTGTCGATTACTTTAGCTTCAAGCGGCGAGAAAGCAAAATGTACATCAACACTAAACTTATTGAGTATGCCTCATTTATCGCAGATCAATACCTTTCTGTATATTTTGTTGCAGCATAACAAATGTTGTTCTTTCATAACCACAGACCAGAAGATGAGACTTTTATAAAAAGACTAAACATTATTGTAAACAAATAAAGACAAACATGCCATGAACGAAGACCACACGGACACTCGGCCAGACGAGGCACATACTGTATTACCCATCTCTGCTAGAGAAAAACATTCTTACCTCCTTATACTTACTTTCGCTGGCTGAACTGAGGATGTGATGTGTTAGAGAGGACGCTGCGTCCTCTCTAACACATCAAATCAAGGAAGTGGTTAGAGGAGGTGTTGCGTTCAATGACAGAGCTAATGACGAGTAAATTCTCAAGCATCTGTCGCTTACATTGGTGCAAGCAGATCAAGCAAAGATGGCATGTGTTTATGCAATATATAAATAGATGCATGCAATCTATTTATGTGTTGCATGTAATTATTTTTCACACAGCCTAAATGTCATCTTTAGTGCTAGGTGAGGTTTGTTTGGCTTTGCACTAAACACCAACATGCAGAGAAAGTGAAGTACATGAACAGTCTTAAGTTGTGACCAACAGCAAGGTACCAGGTACCTCAAGTAATTGTACCCTTTCGTAAGTTTTAGTTTGTTCCTTTGAAAATAAAGTGAAAACATTTTTCCACTACAATTTAAACGCTTATCCTGGTTGGCTAGCCAGAGGTGCCGGTGCTTTTCCACAGAGGTAGAGGTCGTACTGCGGCGTGACCTGGACAGACGGGACAAATAACCACACACACAACCACACTCACATCCGGTGGGAATTTAGAGAGATCGACTGTGAAGTCATGGCTGCCTTGCAACGAGAAGATCCTGGGTTTGAGTCCCGGCCTGCTGCCTTTCTGCCTGTTCTCCCTGCGCGTGCACGGGTTCTCTCTAGGTACTCCGGCTTCCTCCAACAGCGCCAGACATGACCGCTAGGTTACGGTTTATACATTAAATGTTTCCCACACAAACATTTTACTGAAAGCAAATTATTGTGTTGTCAGTTTAATTTTCAAAGAGAAGATGACCTTCAGTCACGAAAACCTGATCTGCAAAGGACTAAGCAGCAGGTATTGTCATGTTGGGTTCTAGTCTCTTAACCCACATGCAGACACACCTACAAGAGAACAGATAAATAAAGTTTATTTACACATTGTTGAAATGTGCAATCGTGGTTCTTGTCCTGAGGATGGAAGTCGGGGTCTCCTGTACTCTGAGGATGGTGAGGGAGAGATGGTGAGTTAAAGGTGTGTAGGACAAAATAGTTTACGGAGGGAAAATGGAGTGTTCTTACCTCATTTTAGGTCCAGGGGGAACTGAAAGTGCAGTTAGTCTGCTTATGTGTCAGACTGACACGTTTGAATTAAAAAGAGTCACATCGAAATCTCTGTTTCCTGGTTTATCATAAGTTTCTTACTTCCTCCTGCTCCTTTTCGAGCATGTTAAGACAACTGCGGTGCAAAAATATGTCACTTTCGCATTCCTTGTTATTGTGCGTTATTTTATAAACACAGAAACAAAAATGTAGCGCAAACTGACAATGCTTATTTTAAGAATTCACAAGACCACTCCGTCCTTATGCTTCACCCTGGAAGCATAAACGGGTCCCACCAGCACAAGTGGTTCCAATATAAAATCTAAGTAACAGTGTAAAGAATACCTTTAAAAACGCAAATTAAGAAAAGCAGGATTCAGTGACGTGTTGAGCTCGGCTCCGCCCCTGTTTCTCTCTCACGTCCGCAGGTCTCCCATATAGCCGCCGTTTCCTCCTCCTGAGCCGCATCGTCACTCAGACTCTAGTAGATCAACATGAGCGGCAGAGGAAAGGGAGGCAAAGGACTCGGTAAAGGAGGCGCCAAGCGCCACCGCAAAGTCCTCCGCGACAACATCCAGGGAATCACCAAGCCCGCCATCCGCCGTCTGGCTCGCCGCGGGGGAGTCAAGCGCATCTCCGGCCTCATCTACGAGGAGACCCGCGGTGTGCTCAAGGTCTTCCTGGAGAACGTCATCCGTGACGCCGTCACCTACACCGAGCACGCCAAGAGGAAGACCGTCACCGCCATGGACGTGGTGTACGCGCTCAAGAGGCAGGGCCGCACTCTGTACGGCTTCGGGGGTTAAACTCGCAACCGCTTCACAAAACAAGGCAACAAAACGGCCCTTTTCAGGGCCACACACTTGACTTTTAAGCAGCTAATTCCCTGTGAAATGTAGCCAATAAGATGCTGGTTCAACAAAACTATTTACGTTTCATATATTTAATGCAGATGACGTATTAAGTATAATGTCACTAAAAACTTGCAATCGAGTCTCTAAAGCTAAATGCACGGATGGAAATGGAGTTGCTCCACTGGACAAATAGACATGCAGCCACTACAATGACGTCATCCAGGTGTATTTTATGAAGCTTCTCACTAAAAATGCTCAAATGTCTCTCCTGTACTTTTCTGCTTTCTGCAGCTACTAATCCAGTAGGTTGATCGTGTTTCTCTTTTAATAGCAGTGAGTCAGGTCAATGTGTCAAAGTCTGTTAACTGGTCTGGGTTTGTGGACTGATGGGGGAGGAGGCTCCCAGATCCACAACATCTTCTCAACCAGACCAAGGTGTTGCATGTCCGTACTTTAGCTTCCTCCAGCTTCTTCTTCCTTTTCATAAGAAGAACTTGACGGTTCCTCGCTCCTCTAAAACAGATGCACAGTGGATGAGGCGACTGCAGTCACTCTACAGGCCAGAGAGCAAAAAAGTTGAACTAAAGCAGAAAACGGGTGGAGCACGCTCATCTTCTAAACGTGAATTTTAACAAAACCCCCAAATTAAATCAACTCATGTCCTAACGGGTTCTAAGGCCCACCACCGCCTGAAAGCTTCTCGTTGCTTTTCTCTTGCTCAAAGCATCAGCTGCAATGTTCCAACCTCAATCATCGCCGCTCGCCACAAGGGTTGATCTGTCAAAAAAAAAACAAAAAAACAATCGCTTAGAAGTGTGAATATTTGTTGATCGTGACCTTAGACTTAGAGTGATGCTGGTTGATTTCAGTCATTTGATTGGCTGTTTGCTGTGAGCTGGGTCACGCGGTGGTCTCGGTCAACTGACTATAACGTCAGAAACCTCCTCCTGTCTCTGCACAAGACAGAGAGTGGAGACCATGGAAGGTGAGTCAAAGCTTTCTCAGCTGTAACCGATGATACTAATAGCTTCATCATTTGGTCTTTTCAATCAGGATCGGCTAAGATTATTAAAAACGCTTCTTTGCTGTTTTTATTGGAAAATTCAAACCCTTGATCCCGCTCCAGCCATCCTGCACAAGAAATGTAGAAGTCCCGCACCAAAGGTTTTTATTTGCATCGCATTATTAACCGTTTCACATGTCAGTGTAGCTTTTGTTCTCTTTTGGATACGGTGTAAATTCAAGCATCGTGTGAAAGTGAAGAGCTTTCAAAAGTGCAGCTGAAACCAGAAATCTCCGTCCGCTGAATATAAAGACACATTACATTGAGATTGGTCTGAAACCAAGTCAGACCAAATGTCTCTTGTTTTCGGTTCGTTCCAGTTATTTAAATAGTTTTTATTTGCTAAATACCAGAAAATGTTTTGGAGATTTTTTTTGTTTTTTTTTCTGTTACTTTCTTCAATTTCAGAAAATGTGGAAATATCTGCTTTCAGTCGTACAAATGATCAAGTTAATTGTTTTTATGCTAAACAACTTACTGTCACTTTGAACATCGCTCAATAAAGCTAATTTGAAATCTGATTTTGTCCAATCGCAGCTCATGTTTCAAAACGGCTCTGCAGTTTCCTAGAGGTCTCAGTTATGAAAGCAGCTGCTTTGCTATGAACCTTTTTTTTCTAGTTTTGCAATGAATGTTAGAAAATGTAACCGATATACTGATAACTAGTAGAGTTATGTTTTGAGTTAGTTGTTCATCCTCACACATGTAGGCAGAATGTAAAAAAAAAAAGAGAAATATCAACAATTATTGTTAATTTTGAACTTTGGTTTTGTTTAAAACCAGCCTTAAATAGTTTTCTATGATCTCACTCAATCTAAACCCTTTGCACTGCCACACTGCCCCCTACTGGTTGCTCATCAGTGCAGCAGCAACTTCATCTCAGTAAGATGCAACGTTACTTAATGCTGTCCATTGACCCCAGTAAAGTGAAACAGCAACATTTCAGATTCTGTGTGTTTACAAAGAGCCCAGCTGACTGTTAGTTCTGCTCACAAAGAGAATAAATGTTCCAATGGCTGATAAACAGTGAGTCTGTCCTGCACTCGGTTCAGGGTTGCTGACAATCCACACTGACAATGTCTAAATTCAGCAACAGTGAGCAGTGCTGCTAAATGATCCAACAAAAAACAGAAAACCATTAGTGCAGAGAAAGACTTCAGAGAAGCATTCGTAGGTCACGCCTAAAAGGTGCAGAAGACCCAACCCCCTGAGAACTGGTAGTAAACGTGGCTCTGGCTGATTGCACTGGTAATTCAAAGTGCACTTTCAAAGCGGTGAAAGTTCGTCCGCCCGAAGCGTCGCAATCATGAAAAACGTGTTTGTAAAACCAGACGTGACAGAGATCAGACCACCACCTTCCTGTTCCTCTTAGCACCTCTTAGCCAGGCAACTCTTTCACCCCGTTAACTGGTCTGGTGGTGAAGGCGGTTTCCGCCTCAACATTTTCTCAGACCAGACTTTACCTTCACCCTGCAATACGTGGCCTCCGGCCTGCCGGTCCTTTTCAAAAGAAGCCAAAACGTTGCCTTGGTGATAACCCATCTGAAACTCCTTCGTTTGATCATTTTGCCGCTTCCTTCAGTTTTGTGTTCAGTGAGTTCCCACAGCTCCAGAATAAATGCACTGAACTGAAGTAAATATCTCCCGAGTTATAATTTGCATCTGAAGTCGATTGTTTCTGATCGATAATAAAACATCTTTAATGAAACGGCTTCTTAAATTACGACAGAGGGACTTTTTTTTCTTTATGTCCCAGTCACAGCTTCAAAGCGAAGTGACAAACGTTCTGAACGGCATTCAGTCACTTTGAGTTTCTGCCTCTGCAGACAAGAAAATGCAAGTCGTCCTGCTGGTCGCCGTCTTGTGCAGCTGCGTCCTGGGAATCGAGGATTTAAGCAGACGCCCCTGTCAGCCCACCAAAAACCGAAACGCTTTCTTTGACTTTGAAAAAAAACACATCCTTCCAAGAAACTTCGATACCAGCTCAAAACCTGCCTGGCAGAGGTGAGTCACTGATGTCAATACCTTTGAGTGAAAGGTGAGAATAAAACGTCAGCAGCTGCTGGTATGAAAGCGTAACTCACAACTGTGATCTGTGGTTTGCATGTGATTCAGTTCAAATCAAACACACCCTAATTCATAATGTGAGTTTAACTGAATGACTTGTGACATCATGTAAGTGAAATACATGAATGTTTTTATTTTAATATGTTTATTTCCCTAGACACATAAGCCGCGTGAATCGCTGCGAGGTACCAACTCAGACCTTCATCGAGCGTTCAAACAAAAACCGTATCATAGATATCTGCAACGGCCAGGGCTGGAACCAGGAGGGCAACCTGTGCACCAGTGAGTTCAAGCTGCCGCTGTACGTGGTGACAGTGGCGAGAAGAAAATGCAGAGTTAAAAAGGACCCGGTGGAAAGAAGAGAGTATGTGACTGTGGCTTGCGATAAAGTGGGCAGATTGTGCCTTCCTGTTCATTTTGAAGCAAAAGCTCAACGCAGTGAGCGGTCCAGAAGCACCTGCTCTCCTCCTGCTCCTGCTTATTGGTTCCACAGACGCTTCAACGTCTCCGACTGGATCGACTGAGAGGTGATCAGAAATACGTCAGGAATGCCCCTTTAACCTGCTCCAGCAAAAAAAAAAGAGAAAAAAAAAGAAAGTTCTTCAGGTGAAAGTATTATTTTTTCCCCCTTGCATCACGACTAATATGGGTGTTTGATCCAAAAACCATTTTACATGCCAGTGTACATTTTGCTTGTTTCACAAATGGAAAAGCTTTGAATCCGTGTGACATGAAGTGAATCGTTTGTTCTCTGATCTCCTGATTTACTGTGCTAAGAAACTATACTGACTATTTTGTTTCTGGGGGTGTTTTTTTTTTTCTGATTTCATCTTCTTTTCTTGTTTTTGAAAACTTGTTTGAAATAAAAAAAAATTACTTTAAAAAATAAAAAAAAAAGTTGAATATGCATGACTGGGTTATACAAAAGCGGGCAGCTTTTTTTTCCTGGAGTATTTCAAGACAACATGTGTAAAGCCGCTAGCGGCGTCGTGCGGCCCTCGCAGCCAAGCGCCGCTCTGGCCTATTGGCCACTGCGGGGGGTACTAGCAACCGCCGCCCGCCAGCCACCACAGAAGCTCTCACGCAGATTCCAGGACCGTGCCCACGTGCCGACGCAGAAGCTGTCCACCAGGCGGTACGCATTGATGCGTTCGGCGGCGCTCCCTGATGACGCACCAAAAATGTGGTGCAGATTGTTGCATTTAGCGAGGAGATATAGCTGGTGTATTAACCTAGGGGGCGCAGTGGAGTCAAATTACATTTCAATGCTGTTGTGCTCTTTAGAGGTTGACAAAGGTCACACATATCCAGTTTGGCGCCAGTCGGATGATCCATGTGTGATTTAGAGCCGATCTTATGGACATGGCGAAGGACTGCAGTTCGCCATTTCTACACCCCAATGCGGTTCAGTCAGCAGCCAGCATTCCACAGAGTTCATTCTCTTATCCTTTTTTGTCAGTTTTCACATAATAAAACCCATATAAATGATAGAATAACAGTAAAATATACAGCAGAAAAAACAGGTGATTGCCTGTTAAAAGTGGGCGGGGCTAGTGTGATGTCATCAAGTCACCATGGAAATGTGTTCAGGACTGTTATATAGACAGACATAGGAAGTCTTATGCAGCTGTAATCTTGCATTTGGAAGTTATTCAATCTTGATGTTTCACGGCGAATAGTCAAAGTTCGCCATGCCGCCACGCCCACCTGCTCCATCGGAGCTGGTCGGGCTTGGAATCCTCAAAACACCAACGTGTCTTCTGTCTCTGGGCACAGTTTCATTTTGATTAGGTCAAATGGGTAAGATAGCGACTATTCTCAGTAAAACATTACACTTCCTGTTCTCAGGGGGCGTGGCCTAAGTGATGTCATCATTCGACCATAGGGTATTGTAGAAGACCCGATGATGACCAATCACAGTAACTATGGTGCCTCTGTGAGTTTCTGTGTAGGAGATAAATGGGGTCAAAATCGGAACATCAATCCAAAATGGCCGACATCCTGTGATACTTGCACTATGACATTAATTGTAAATTCTGAGCATCTTGGGGAGCTCTACAAGTGTACCAAATTTCATGTCTCTACAATGAAGTAAGTGAATAGCAAAGGCCCTTTGAAAATTGCTAGGTGGCGCCATTGAGCCGTTTCATTTGCAATTTTTGCAACGACCTTAAAATACAAAATTTTGAAACTCCCTTGATGCATCCGCCAAGTTTGGTGAGTTTTTGAATATGATAAAGCCCCCAAAAAAGCCCCTCTTTAGGGGGGCAGAATAATAACAAGAAACAGTACAAAAACAATAGGCAATTTACTGCGTGACAACCGTCTGGTTCAGTTCATTCAATTGTGAATTGGGGTCATATAAATGAACAGAAGTGAGTTAAAAAGAGTAGAAAACATTCAGACTCTATGGAGTAAAATGAACCGTGAGAAATTCCCGCCTCTTTCTTTGTCGTCAAACCCCACTGACTCGTTTTTGAAGTCGGCCCTTTGTAATTTTACCCACTGAGCGAAACAGCCAATCACAGCCGGGGGATGGCGCAGCTCTATTTGCATGCTGGGTGTTTAACACAGACCTCACCGCTCACAGAGACTCACTCGTCGCTGTCAGTTTCCAGAGACAACATGCCCGAACCCGCCAAGTCAGCGCCCAAGAAGGGCTCCAAGAAAGCGGTCACCAAGACCGCCGGCAAAGGAGGCAAGAAGAAGAGAAGGACCAGGAAGGAGAGCTACGCCATCTACGTGTACAAGGTGCTCAAGCAGGTCCACCCCGACACCGGGATCTCCTCCAAGGCCATGAGCATCATGAACTCCTTCGTCAACGACATCTTTGAGCGCATCGCCTCCGAGGCCTCCCGTCTGGCTCACTACAACAAGCGATCCACCATCACCTCCAGGGAGATCCAGACCGCCGTGCGCCTCCTGCTGCCCGGTGAGCTGGCCAAGCACGCCGTGTCTGAGGGAACCAAGGCGGTCACCAAGTACACCAGCTCCAAGTAGACCAGCTAATGCTAATGCTAATGCTGCTACTGTGAATGCAACAACCCAACGGCTCTTTTAAGAGCCACTCACTGCATCTAAAGAGCCATGTTCCTTATTTGTATTAATTGCACCACATAATTGTACTATTCTGATAGGAATGTACTGAAATTACCAAGATAAAAAATGAAGTTTAAGGTTGATTTACAGCAGGGATGTTATGAATAGCTTAAAAACTACTAGCCTGAAATAAAACAGCATGAAGTACACTGCTAAAAAAAATAGAGAACAATCAATTAACACATCCTAGATCTGAATGAAATATTCTCATTCAATACTTTAATGAATTTGATTTCCATTGATATTTTTTGTGATTTTGTTGTCAGCACATTCAACTTTGTACAGGACAAAGTATTCAATGAGAATATTTCATTCATTCAGATCCAGGATGTTATTTGAGTGTTCCCTTTTTTGAGCAGTATATAATGATGTGGGAAATAAAATTCTTCAATTCACATTTCTATATAACAGTCAAAATGCTGTTTAATGTATTTTCACCTAAGAAAAAAAAGTTCATCCTCACCTGCTAGAATTGGGTTTCAGAACATGTCATAAAGTGCAATAAAGAACTTCATCTAAACTACAAACTACAAAATTAGAAGCCAAAATCTACATTGTGTGGTTTTATCATAAAATAAAAATGTTGGTCTGAAGACATTTGTCTCCATCAGCCTTGTGAACCAGAACCACTGTTCTGGATCTGGGCCTAAAAACGTCAAGGGTTGCATTTGGCCCTCAGGCCACTTTATTGGAAGAAATAGATTAAATGAGGGGGAAGAAAGTTCCTGTAAGGCACATATATCAAAATCAAGGAACTAATTATCTGTGGCCCCCAGGATGATATTTAATCACCATCAGAACCGGCCCAACCCGGTACCAGCAGCGACAGAAACAGAAACAATGGAGGGAGATGCACATTTTGTTACATTGAAAGTAACTTTGTCACTTTCCAAATGAAGTAATCTCTAATCTAACCGGATTACTTCTTCAAGGAGTAATCAATAATCTGATTAAAATTACAGTTTCAAAGTAACCATGTCGTCACTGCCTCTGTGTGGAGATGGTTTGGCTGTAATGAAAATATCATCTATCAAACTTCTCAAACACTCAAAGATGAGAATGATCATATAGCAGCACAATAATACATTTTACTTTAATTTATGTATTTATCTTGATATTAAGAAACATATTTAGTTTCTCAAAACAATTACATTTTTTTTGATGTGTTCCTGTTGAAATGTTTTCTGAGTCATAAAATATTGCTTTATGCCAGGTGTGTCAAACTCATTTTCGTTTTGGGCCAAATCAAGATCATGAAGGCTCTTAAAGGGCCGGTTGTGCCAGAACATGTTGATAAAACCTGTTCACAAACTGTTAATATGTCAATGAATATAATATTATTGAAGATCTTTTCAATCCCTTCAGGGACTAATAAATGCGACTTTTTATTTACTCACTGTATAAATCATGGACTATAATCATACATCAACTAAATTCTCAAGAAATTGGAGGGATTGATTGATATAAATTGGCAGTAAACAGATAAAAACTGCATTGATATGATTGATAATATAATATGTAATCACACTTAGTGTTTAGTGTGGTCTTTGGAGGGCCACATAAAAAGCTACGGCGGGCCGGATTTGGCCCCCGGGCCTTGAGTTTGACACATGTGCTTTATGCTTTTAATGTACAGAACATGCAATTTTTCTTTGAAGGAAGTTTGTTTTTGTCTGTTGAAAAATGCTTTCACTTGAAATTACTGACATATCCATAAGAAAATATCACTTTATTCATTGAATTATTAAATAATATACACCATGTCCAATAGGCCATTTGTAATAATTTCAAAGTGTTTTAATAAGTTGAACCAGTCCGGCCCTCAGCTTGGAGCAAATTTGTTTTTTTGGCTCTCGGCGTGTTTGACTTTGATGTCCCTGCTGTAAGGCCAACTGATGCAGACTCTACTTAAATCTACACTTTTAACCTTTTACTTGATTCAGTCTTTAAAACCATTTAGTAATGTATATTTTTAACTAGTTATTCAGTGAAGAATAACGCAGTAAAGAGAAAAACAGTGAAACTGTAGTGAGAATTAATAAATGTGCCAAAGGAGGGGAAACAATGTCTTATAGTTTGATGTGTGGCTCTTAAAAGAGCCTTTGTTGTTGTTGTTGCGGCTGCAGCCTCTAAGCTCTCTCTCCGCGGATGCGGCGGGCCAGCTGGATGTCTTTGGGCATGATGGTGACCCTCTTGGCGTGGATGGCGCACAGGTTGGTGTCCTCGAACAGACCCACCAGGTAGGCCTCGCTGGCCTCCTGCAGAGCCATGACGGCGGAGCTCTGGAAGCGCAGGTCGGTCTTGAAGTCCTGAGCGATCTCTCGGACCAGACGCTGGAAGGGCAGCTTGCGGATCAGCAGCTCCGTGGACTTCTGGTAACGACGGATCTCTCTCTCTCAGAGCCACGGTACCGGGCCTGTAGCGGTGAGGCTTCTTCACGCCGCCGGTCGCCGGAGCGCTCTTCCTGGCCGCCTTGGTGGCCAGCTGCTTCCTGGGGGCTTTGCCTCCGGTGGATTTACGGGCGGTCTGCTTGGTTCTGGCCATGTTCTGCTGCTCCGATCGGGATCCAGAGAGAAACCAAATGTTGCGGCCCGCCGACGCGCCGCTGCTCTTAAGCTCAGGCTCTGGGCGTCGCTCTGTGACGCAGCAGCTCCGCTCCGGATCCTGGTTGGTCGGCGGATCCTCCCGCAGCTCAGCGCCGCCCAGAGGCGTCGGATCCCGGCTGAATGTCCGCCGCTCATTGGAGGAAGCCGCGTTCAAAAAGTCCGCCTCTCCGTCCCGCTCTGCAGGGAGCTTTTCTGGTTGGTCGCCGGCATCGTCCCGCTCCTCTGCGCGGACATATAAAGCCGCTTTCAGCCGCTGCTGCTCACATTTTCTCGAGTCTCATCTCCAGAATCAAACAAACAGCAAAATGAGCGGCCGCGGAAAGACCGGAGGAAAAGCCCGAGCCAAGGCCAAGACCCGCTCCTCCAGAGCCGGACTCCAGTTCCCGGTGGGCCGCGTTCACAGGCTGCTGCGCAAAGGCAACTACGGCGAGCGGGTCGGTGCCGGAGCCCCCGTCTACCTGGCCGCTGTGCTCGAGTATCTGACCGCTGAGATCCTGGAGCTGGCTGGGAACGCCGCCCGCGACAACAAGAAGACCCGCATCATCCCGCGTCACCTGCAGCTGGCCGTGCGCAACGACGAGGAGCTCAACAAGCTGCTGGGTGGAGTCACCATCGCTCAGGGTGGAGTGCTGCCCAACATCCAGGCGGTGCTGCTGCCCAAGAAGACCGAGAAGGCCGCCAAGGCCAAGTAGACCAACCCAGACCCGCTGCTGTTGCTGGGCAACAAAACAACCAAAGGCTCTTTTAAGAGCCACTCACTTTACTGGAAGAGCTCAGACTCATGCTGACAAACATCATAAGTATCCAATTTTCTCAATGTAATCTCACTGGGACAAATTAAACTACCACCTCAGACTTCATGTTCATAAAGTCACAGTTCATTTAATTCACCAGTGGAAATGTCTGAATAAAAAGTGATTCTGGTTCTGAACTACAGTCTCAGCCACTTTACTGAGGTCAAATTTGTGGATTGTACAAATTAATATAATGCTACAGTTTCATGTTTTCATGAGAGCAGCATGTGGCAAACTGATGCTCTTAAAATGAATTTCACTCTATAAACAGTTTCTGAGACATTTAGGAAATCAGGTGATTGTAGGTACTTATCAAATATTAAACTGATTAGAACTAATCACTAATAGATTTTTTGATAAGTTTACATTGCAATAAAATAAAATAAAAAATGAAAACACTATTCCATAAACTGATCATGAGATGAATGAAGTGAAGTCAGGGCTCATTCTTGCCATTCAGTCCATAATTTAGCAGAATATAATATAAATATCTATCAATAAGACAATGGAGGCTTCTGTCATTTTACTTTTGAAAGCTCTTCAATTTCACTAAATACCGACATTCAATTCATTTCATAGTTTCTCAACTGAAACACGAGATTTCTCTTTACTTGAATGTATTAAAAACTTATCAGGGGCATCAATTATTTTTATCCTCTCAAAATGAATTGGTGAATTACAGAAGGAAAACTTTGTTTAAAGTAAAGGCTGAGAAAACCAGGAAGGAGCTCGGCCCCGCCCCTGTTTCTCTCTCACGTCCGCAGGTCTCCCATATAGCCGCCGTTTCCTCCTCCTGAGCCGCATCGTCACTCAGACTCTAGCAGATCAACATGAGCGGCAGAGGAAAGGGAGGCAAAGGACTCGGTAAAGGAGGCGCCAAGCGCCACCGCAAAGTCCTCCGCGACAACATCCAGGGAATCACCAAGCCCGCCATCCGCCGTCTGGCTCGCCGCGGGGGAGTCAAGCGCATCTCCGGCCTCATCTACGAGGAGACCCGCGGTGTGCTCAAGGTCTTCCTGGAGAACGTCATCCGCGACGCCGTCACCTACACCGAGCACGCCAAGAGGAAGACCGTCACCGCCATGGACGTGGTGTACGCGCTCAAGAGGCAGGGCCGCACTCTGTACGGCTTCGGGGGTTAAACTCGCAACCGCTTCACAAAACAAGCCAACAAAACGGCCCTTTTCAGGGCCACACACTTGTTCTGGCGAGCTGATTGTTCCTCATTTATTAGTTTTCTTCCTCAACTTCCAAGTGAAACTTGAAGCAACAATAATTGTATTTCCTAGATAATAAACTGGTTAGACTTCCAGTTTTCTGTAAGTCTGCATAAATCTAAAACATCTGAGTACAGAGTAATTCAATTTAGTTGTTCTGCCTTGTTTTGTCTTAAACGCATTTTTAAATTTGTACTTTCAGCTATAGAAGCACAAACTGACACCTGCTAATGACAGTTTTTACTACCAAAGTATTGAACTGAACACAAGAATCTTATTGATGCACATCTGTCAACATATCTTAACCCATTAGGAAGATTTTAAATCAGCGCAAAATAAAAACACTTGGAAATATGTGCATGAAGGGGAAACACAATGTTATTACAAAAATCTGGAAATAGGAAATCTAAGAGTTGTGTAACATTTATAATTGCAGGAAATTCTAGTTCTGTTTAATGAGAAACGGTGTAATGAGATACAACAATGTACAAACATTCAGGATTGAGTGGTTCAATGTTTCACAAGGCAACTTGCACTGAATCCTCTTTGATATCAGTGGTTATAAACTGTTATTACTATGTTGCCTCAGAGCAAGTGAGATGCTGTTTTAAATAAAAATACAGAAGACATCTCCAGGTTTTGTTTAGGGCCATTTACTAATGAAAACAGGATAATTAGAACTTATTAGTATGTTAAACATTTATTATCTACAGTCATTAGTTACTGCATGTTTTTCCTTGTGTAGGTTTTGAAGAAACAAAGATTGAGAGAAATTTCAGTAGCAACCAAGAGGTCATTCAACTAGGCTTTTATAAGGACTATTGCGCAATTATTCAATTAATGCCCAATTAAAAGTGGCCTATAGTGACATTTAAAAATGTGAATTCCCACAACTTGAATTCCTGAAGTGGAAAAAACTAACATTGTCAAGTCAGCATGAGTCTGAGCTCTTCCAGTAAAGTGAGTGGCTCTTAAAAGAGCCTTTGGTTGTTTTGTTGCCCAGCAACAGCAGCGGGTCTGGGTTGGTCTACTTGGCCTTGGCGGCCTTCTCGGTCTTCTTGGGCAGCAGCACCGCCTGGATGTTGGGCAGCACTCCACCCTGAGCGATGGTGACTCCACCCAGCAGCTTGTTGAGCTCCTCGTCGTTGCGCACGGCCAGCTGCAGGTGACGCGGGATGATGCGGGTCTTCTTGTTGTCGCGGGCGGCGTTCCCAGCCAGCTCCAGGATCTCAGCGGTCAGATACTCGAGCACAGCGGCCAGGTAGACGGGGGCTCCGGCACCGACCCGCTCGCCGTAGTTGCCTTTGCGCAGCAGCCTGTGAACGCGGCCCACCGGGAACTGGAGTCCGGCTCTGGAGGAGCGGGTCTTGGCCTTGGCTCGGGCTTTTCCTCCGGTCTTTCCGCGGCCGCTCATTTTGCTGTTTGTTTGTTTCTGGAGATGAGACTCGAGAAAATGTGAGCAGCAGCAGCGGCTGAAAGCGGCTTTATATGTCCGCGCAGAGGAGCGGGACGATGCCGGCGACCAACCAGAAAAGCTCCCGGCAGAGCGGGACGGAGAGGCGGACTTTTTGAACGCGGCTTCCTCCAATGAGCGGCGGACATTCAGCCGGGATCCGACGCCTCTGGGCGGCGCTGAGCTGCGGGAGGATCCGCCGACCAACCAGGATCCGGAGCGGAGCTGCTGCGTCACAGAGCGACGCCCAGAGCCTGAGCTTAAGAGCAGCGGCGCGTCGGCGGGCCGCAACATTTGGTTTCTCTCTGGATCCCGATCGGAGCAGCAGAACATGGCCAGAACCAAGCAGACCGCCCGTAAATCCACCGGAGGCAAAGCCCCCAGGAAGCAGCTGGCCACCAAGGCGGCCAGGAAGAGCGCTCCGGCGACCGGCGGCGTGAAGAAGCCTCACCGCTACAGGCCCGGTACCGTGGCTCTGAGAGAGATCCGCCGCTACCAGAAGTCCACGGAGCTGCTGATCCGCAAGCTGCCCTTCCAGCGTCTGGTCCGAGAGATCGCTCAGGACTTCAAGACCGACCTGCGCTTCCAGAGCTCCGCCGTCATGGCTCTGCAGGAGGCCAGCGAGGCCTACCTGGTGGGTCTGTTCGAGGACACCAACCTGTGCGCCATCCACGCCAAGAGGGTCACCATCATGCCCAAAGACATCCAGCTGGCCCGCCGCATCCGCGGAGAGAGAGCTTAGAGGCTGCAGCCGCAACAACAACAACAAAGGCTCTTTTAAGAGCCACACATCAAACTATAAGACATTGTTTCCCCTTATTTATTAACACAATGTCTGAATTAATACCACAATACCTGCATTTTTTAATATAACTGCACTACATAAAAATGCAGCTCTTGAAAATAGATTTTTATTCCTCAATTTCTCACAATTTTGTCCAGAATCCAAAATTCAGCAGCACTAAAGGAGCTTGTGAGCAATTTCATAATTCACATATGAATTATCTTAGACTATTTTGATTTACTCTGTTTATTCCCCTTTCTGTATAAAGAGACTAAAACAATAGTGATGTTTTATAATATGAACACTGAGCCAATTTGAAAAGGGAAAAAAAATCTTTCACACTGAAGGTAACGACACAGAGATCCAGTATTTTATTGTTTACTTGATGAACAACTCAGATTTAAGGAACAAAACAATTTTCAAGGAGTCCAGACCAAAAGCATGAGCATGAAATTTATGCACAATAAGACGAGGAGTAACAAAAGCTGCTCAACACACTTGTTGATTTATCAAAAGTCAATAAAAGCGTAACACACACTGTGTCACTACCATATCTCATCTTGTGACTTAAAAAGCACGATCAGAAATATGTAGGACATTCATTAAAATAAATAAATAAAAACAAGAAAGTTTGAAGCATGTTTGAATGACGCTTTCTGATTCAAAGCGGTGCTGTTTTGTCGCCTCGTCTCTTTGTATGGGAACCATCACAGCATCTTCAGGGGCCCTCAGAGGTCCCTCCTGCAGCTGGCACTTTGAAGACGACAGGACCCCTGATGTCCAAGCCAAGATAAAAATACATGGGGGTCTTTCCCTGAGTGCCAAATTTACACTCTGTTCTGGCTTGCATTTTCTTCCCTCCAACAGTAAAACTCACAACTTTCGGCTGCATCGTAAAAGTCATGGCTGAGAGCGGGAGCGGCTGAAGTATCTCTTGGATTTGCGGCAGCTGCCACACCTTCCGACTCGCCCACATCTCGTTGATTTTCTTCCTTTTCATTTTGTTTCTATTTGGTTCATTGGCGAGTTGAGTTTCCACCACGACTTCCACCACCTCGTCCAGTCTGGACCTGTGGATCCATCTGCTAAGTCCTGAGCCCTTCCCTAGAAAAAACAGTGGCAGCAGGTAACGACCTCGAAGGTACTTGGCGTAGACTTCAAGGTAGGCCTTTTCCATCAGGGTGACGCAGTCGTCCAGGTCAAGGCTCAGACCAGAAGATGGCTGTTCAGATTCTTTTTCTGTGTTTGATTTCTCCAAGGTTTGGCCTTGAAGCTGATCCTCGTCTGTGTCAGGTTCTCGTAACTCTTCAGGATTGTTTTCTTGGCCTGCCTTTGGATGTTCTTCTGGCCAGAACAACATCAGGACCAAAAGGTAAAACTCTGGGCCTCTACTGTTTGACCCGGTGGGCAGAAACCTCTGTAGGATCGCCTGAAGTTCTCTAACCAGGGCGCGTTGAGGAGAGCGGGGCCCTTTGTTGTTCAAGATGATGTTTGAAAGGATGTACCTCTCTGCCACTTTCACGTCACCTACGTTTGCCTCATAAGCAGCCTTTAACCCATCTCGGGTTTGCTCCAACTGTGGCCGTGTTTTCTCAGTCACCGCAGACTTGAAAGCTCGTTTTTCCTTCGATGTGTAAAGGCCGTGATTCAGGCAATCGAGAAGAGCAGGGAAACTGGTGGAATCGGCCGCGTCTTTCGCCATGTATAGTCGATAGCAGATGGCGACGTCTCTCCAAAAGTAATCTGGTTCCGTTGTTGTCCTGTCAGGCTGCGAGTAGCTGAGATACCATTCAAAGAACTCAAACTTGTCTCTTACTTCAGATTTTAGTTCCTCCCTGAATGGATTGTAACTCTTGGATCGTTTATGTTTCTCAGAAACTATCTTGGCTACTTGAATGAAACCAAAATGGCCTCGGCTGTTGAACGAATTTGTTTCATCGGCACATTCATTCTTGGCTTTCTTCTCCACATTTCTGAAGGCCTCAATGGCTTTCTCTGCCATATTATTTACTTCACTGGGTAATGTGATTTTTTCCTTTAACCAGTTCTTATACACTTGTCCAAGGGTGTCAGCAGTAAAGGAGTTTTTCAAATCTCTGCTGATAGCTTCTTCTGCCCATTTTTCTGCTTCGATATAGTTTATGTCATGCTGATAATACAAGCGAGCAATTGTTTGAGGATAGACAAAAATGCCTTGAAATTTCTGGGAAGCCAGTTTCAATACCTCAAGAGCTTCAGAAAAACCCTCTATATTCAAAATGTCTTCTATCAATGTTGAGAACTTCCTTTTGCCATTCTTCCTCTTTTCTCTCTCTATCAGTAGCTTTTTCATCAATCGGACTATGCCGCGATGGCCTTGGTCTCCGCCAAGTGAAACTACACAGTTGGATGCGATGAAACTTCTGGAAATCTTCAGGGCAGCCAGTTCCTCCAAAGATCTGTTTGCAATATCTGGGTGAATCATGAACACACGTTGACTTGGTGCTCTGTCACAACTGAGGAATGGCATCAATTTTTCCTCGAGTGGAGAACCGTCGAGGATCTGATGGGGGCCTTGCAGGACCAGGTAGGACTCTGGAACATAAACGTTCAACAGCGCCAAGATGGAGAAAAACTTTGTGTTGCTGGACTCTGGGAAGCTTTTAACATACTCAAATATGTCTGATTTAAAAAGACCGAAAAAGAAGTCAAGGAATGACTTCTGATTAATAGCCGAGCTCACAGTTCTGCCTGAGCTGCTTTCTGTAGTCGTCGGCGGCGCCGCCATGCTCTCTGTCCCCATTATTTCTTTAGTCAGACTTAAGGACACGTCTTTGCTGGTTTCCACCACATTGCTCCCCGTCAGTACATTTCTGAGGGAGCTGAATGTGTGCGGTTGGACTTTATCCCCACAGAGTAATTCTATGCAATTCTTCACTATAGCATTTTTGCTAACGTTCAGGTCAGCTAATAGCTCCAAACAGCTCTTGGCCACATCGGTGTTTATCACATGCACGGCTTGACTGGACACCGTGATGAAGCAGGAAAAAGGCTCCATTCTTTTCTCAAAGGGAGTCTTTGAGGGAGTCTTCCTGGGATCAGGCGGTCCCAGGAATTGTTGACAGTCTTGAACGTCCAGCTTGGCCTCCGGATCGTGTGCATTCAGCAAGGCCAACACCGAAAACAGCCTTGTGTCGGCGGACGCCGGCTTGTTTTGCACATAGGCAGAGATGCGTGGTTTGTGAAAAAGAAACGAACGTTCAGAGGCGCTGAGGTCAGGGGTCACGCTTTCTCTTGAGTTACTTTCCATTGTGGGCTCTCCAAAAGGAAGAGACGTCTTCTTAGTGCTTGGGAATAAACCGTTCACAGCCGCTTCAATGCCTAAATCAGAGGAGAGATTGTCAGAGACTTTAAAAAATATATAAATACATTCGTCAAATAATAATTGTACTAACTGGTGCAAAAAAAATAAATAAATAAATAAATGGGAAATATGTTCTCAGGCTGGAAGAGAAAAAGACTCAGAACCTCCGGGCAGAAATG
Organism: Poeciliopsis gracilis; assembly: GCA_911649635.1. Lineage (NCBI taxonomy): Eukaryota > Metazoa > Chordata > Actinopteri > Cyprinodontiformes > Poeciliidae > Poeciliopsis > Poeciliopsis gracilis. Next base: position 326,776 of record CAJVRI010000724.1, read on the forward strand.
TTGAGCGTCTTTGAAATTTCTTCTGTGAATTTCAATCATTTCTGAAATGAATTACGTTTTAAATTGCCCATCTGCAATTACCTCATGACACTTTTACAGGAGAGCCTGTCCCGGAAACGCAGACAGATAAGGACCCGCCCTCCAGCTGTCAAAGATCTCATGAATACCAGTACCTTCATGTACTGGAGCAAAATATATGTTGCCGTATATGTATTTTTCTTCATAACTGCAGTGAATTCCCAAAGCAGGCTGTGTTAAACAGATTAAGATGCTACGTGCTGATATGTTCAGAATAGTGTTTCTAAATCAGTCAGAGACATTTTTTTAGATTTCTCTAAATGAAATCTTGGTATGAGGAAGCAGAATGATTGGACCAACTGAGTGCAACTAGAGCAGTCAAATGTAAATTGCATTGACTCAATGAAAGATGTCTTTCCGATTGCAAGAAGAAAAAAAAATTGATAAAAAAAAGTCTTTCAATTTTTGACTTTTATTCACCTATTCATGAATAGGTGAATAACCTCAAAATTTAACAAAAGAAAAAAAATGAAAGGAGAAATGGTTGATTACCCAACCAAAACTAATTCTGGGTATTAGACTAATAATGGTCATAATAAACGAATATTTAAGTTATTAAACGCAGACACACATTAGTATTCTCTATACTGAATTAGTCAGCACATTCATGCACAATAGCTGTACGATAAATTTAAAGACGGACAGATGAAGCTGATAGAGGTTTGTCGTTTTAAAAAAAATTGCAACGTTTTCATCTGAATGAAAGCAATTCGACAGCGCATCAGATGTCAAAACGTCTGCTGGTCCTAAAAACACACATCCTGGACATGTCAATAAATCATCAGACAATTTGCTGTCACTCCTAAAACCATCTGAGTCAGCGGATTTACAAGAAACACACACCAAACACGGGGAAAACTAATTTCAGGAGAGAAGTGGAAATATTCTCTCTGGCACGAGTCATCCTGTCCTAAAGCTTCTCTCCATGACGACTCGAACCACAAACGGGTCACAACCCTCCCTTTGGTTCACTGAAATGTAATGCTGTGTGATTCCGGGTCGTGATGAGCTGTGACGCCTGTGAAGCTCGTTGGACCGGTTGCAGTAAACATGATTCTTTCATGATGGAAAAACGTATTTACATGTAACCAAACGAGTTGATCTAACATCAAATGGGCTCAACAGTCAAATCACAGTTAGAAGTAAAGGTTTAGATGAACTGTCCAAATGGATTTCAGCTGGATTTGAACTCAAAAATAAGTTATTAGATCAACAGAGCCCATTTTTCCAAATACTACATAGAGGCAGATTAACAATCTTACCTGTCAGAGTTCCAGCAGGTGTGCAGCTGAGCGAACCTTCAGACGAGGCCATTTATTACAAACTGTGACAGGAACCGCCCCATTTTTTGAATACTTCTCTGCTGTTTATTTACTTATCCGATTAACATTATTGCATTGCTGATTGTGCCTTCAAATTAAATATATCAGCTGATCTACGTCAGCAGCTCGAGCCTGAATGATCAGATGCCAACGTAAGTTGTGTTTCTTTAGAAGTGAAGGTTAGACTCCGTTTTCCTGGAAACGGGAGCTTTACAGGAAATCTGTGTATATATTTTGATATAAATATACACACACTTAGATATCTTATATAATACCTTATATTAAGATGTGCATCTATGCATAGACAGTCAGATGAGGCAGATGATTTCTCCTAGCTCTTTTCAAGTATGAAAATATGAAATCAAACAATTGGTTGCAAAGTGCCAAATTTGACTCTCATGTCATAGTCACAAAACAAAGTAAATACAATTACAGTATATATATTTTTAAGGGTGCCATACCTTAGCTCCACCAGGTCTCTGAACAACAACACTCTTTAGTGTGGAAGGTATCAGTGTTAAAGTAGTAATAAGGCTGCAAGAGGTGATATCAGAGGAACCGTATTTTCAGTTGAAGCAGGTTTGAGCCTCAATAGCAAAAAAAAAAAAATCTCAATTTTATTCACGTTGGTTTGTTTTCTCCTTTGTCACTTTGTGCTTTTGCAGTTTTGGCCACAGTTTCATCTCAAAACCTGATCCAAGATTCACGTATGAATTTGACGAATTTGTCTCATCTGCGTCAAGCTGCATCTCAGATAATAAACCAAGATCAGTCTATTGCTAAATATGTAACTATGTATCCCAATTTGTGCGAGATGCTTCTAGAAGAGACCGAGGCTTGAAAACAAGCGTCGCCCATTTCCTGTAAATGCTTTCTTTACAGTCTTTGCCCAAACATTTCACAAACCACTGCTGTCGGAACATCTTGCAGCAGGAAGTCGTTGCACTTCCTGCTGGATATTTTTGCTTATTTTAATTTACATCAAATCTGTATAATAAGATTTGATGTAATTGGTCTAGAGCTTATTGATCTATAGCCGACTAACAAGACATCAGCCGTGAAACTGAAACCGGAGGAGAAAAGGAGATGGTGCAAGAAACTGAACTGGCTCTGAGGCTGCATGTTGACATGCACACAAATATAACAGTTTTACTAAAATGCGTTCATACGTTCACACATGTTGTTTTGATTTCTGGGACTCTTGACTGACCTCCAGTGAAACCCTGAGCTGCAGGTGCATGGAAACGTAAACACGTTCTCACAGCAGGTGAACTAAAGGGATCGTGCTGCTTCACAGAAGAAGAAACTCGAGATTCTTTATTTTATTTTTTTGTTCAGATAAAATGAAACTGATGTATAGATCAGCAGGTGTAAACACACGCCCTCTGCACTTTCGGTTCCTCCCAGTCGTGTTTGCAAAGCACGAATGATTCATTTCACTGTAATGTCTTGCAGAAATACTTGTAACCTTTGAACCCTCCTCACATTTTACGCCAGTTTCGCCTTCATTTCAAGATGAAACAGTTGATTCTGTTTATTGAATGTGAGCTGGAGTTTCTTGGTTCAGTAAAAACAGGTCAAGTTTAGTTTGTTTTCTGTGTTTTCACTGCAATAGTCTTGAGTTTCCACTTGTCACAAGAAGATTCTCACCAGAATCTTATATTTTTAAAATACGGTCTGGTTTGCTCAAGAAGTCAAGGAATCTCACAGGAAGACATTTAAACCTGAGCAGCAATCGAGTGGGAAAAAAATAATAATTAAAAATCAATAAGTTGTTTATTGTGGGCCACCTTCATCCCTTTAAGTTTCAAACCTCAGTCCTGGATTATTATTTTTTTTTTTTGCTTATTTTAATTGTACAAAGTTCTTCAAAAGTCCTGTGAGTAAATATGTTTGCCCACGTATCCATAACAACAGGAACTTTCAGTATCTAGCAAATCATTTTCACAATTTACCGTCTATTAAAAGAGCACTTCAGATTCATTTCACTCCCTGCCACGGCGGGGGGTGAAATTACCGTAATAACCCCATATTGACTGGAAAGCGCAACGGCTCCACTGCTGCTCCACTCGCCTGCCCCCTCGTTCGCACGCATCCTGTCGCTGCTTCGCTTCACCGTCTTTCATTCGAGCACCCAGTAACCCAGGCTCTCTAATCAAAACACAATATCATCTGCAAACGTCATAATTCATTTCCCTCTTGCTGGCGGACATTTCCTGCTTCACCTCATCCATCAGCCTCACCGTAAGCAACTCAAGACTTCTTGGCCACTTCACCCCATTTAAAAGCTGAAGAAAACCCCACTGGAAACAAACTACAGTTTCTTTTCATTTTATTACAAAAACAAAAAACAGATTTTCAGAATCAACAGTACATCTATTCTGATACAACAAAAAGGGAAACGTAGGACAAGTGTGAGGAGGATGGTGTCTCAGTGTGTGTGTGTGTGTGTGTGTGTGTGTGTGTGTTCCCGTGGGCTTTACAAATCTCGTTAGAAAAACAAAAACAATCAGGGAAGGTGAACGCTCCTGCTGGTCATCACATTTTAAGAAAGAAAACGGGAAAACGCTCTGAGACGAAGCTTGAGATTGGTTTTCATATAAAAACACTTTGCAGAGGGGATGACGGGCCGTCTTTTATTATCCGTCATATTAAGAAAACAATTTCATCTTAAGCAGAAAACAACTTGCAATAAAAACCCATGGACACACACACACACACACTAAACCAAAAAGAGTAGCTGACTGAAGAACGGAGTCAGTAGGGAATGAACATGATGAGAAGCTGCTGAATGAAGTGTGACTGCTGGTTCTTTTGTCGTCACGAGTAACTTCACAGACGAAGAAAAATGGGGGGAGACCTTCTACGTCTATGTACAGGTTGCTTGTCTGAAAATGTGTGTGTGATTTTGAAAAAAAAAATATATATATATAGCCACAGAAGGGGTAAAAGGAAAAAGGCAGGGGGGTAAAATGGGTTTGGCAGTGTGTGTGTGTGAGTGTGTGTGTGTGTGTGTGTGTGTCAGTTTAGGCCCGCCGCTTCTTTTTACTGCTGGGAGGGGCCGATGAGCGCACCTTCCTCTTCCTGTTGGAAGTGTCCTCGTCTTCATAGTGGCTCTCTTTGTCGGCTGCAGGACGGAAGGAGAAACCGGTTACCATGACGACCGAGGACGCTCAAAAACAGTGGCGGGATTACGCCGCAAACTTATTTTCTTTGACCATTCGGCCCAGACAACGGCTTGTAATCTTGCTGCCAGAGCGACCGATGTTTCAGTCCTTTCAATTGGTCAGAAATCGTTGTTGATTTTCAGCCTCAGCTGTTGGCAAACGTTTGATCTTTCTGATTCTGTAAGAGAATCTTCTTCACTCGGTATCGGTGGCCGCACCGAAGAGTGTGAGCAGAGCCCATTTTTGAAAATACTGATCACAAAGCTATAGCTACAGATTATTTCACCTGTAAAGTAGGAATAAGTGAAATAATCCGAAAGTGGAACATGCACTGGACCAAAACTACTTGGGTCAAATTTTGTGTTTTTCCAGCGGGGTCTCCATGGAAACCACGTCGCAGACACACACCTTTCCTGGCCTCCTCCTCCAGCTCGTCCCAGTCTTTGCCGCTCTCCTCCTCGCTGCCCAGTGAAGCGCTGTAATCTGCACCCAGACAGGAAGTTGAGTTCAACCGTGCCTTAAAGAGTGGCGAGGTGGCGAAGTGTTGGCCAAACAACGAAGCAAACGTACCGTTACCAGAGTCTTCTGTCTCCGAGCTGTAGTCTTCGTCGCTGTCCTCCTCTTCCTCCTCCTCTTCGTCGGCAGATGGGTTGAACGTTTCGTCCTCCATCTCGGACTCCGAGTCTTCCTCAGCGCCGCTTCCCTGAAACAAAAAGGAAAATGTGGATGAAGTCAATACCAAAACGTCTAAACAGTTCAATATTAATTTGGTTGTTGCTTCATGAAATATTTTATGACTTGGATAACGGTTGTTCTAGTTATTTTACAATAGCTGTGTTTCCATTACAAATTAGTGCAAAACCTTTGTTTTTTTGAGATTAGCAGAATATCAACAGTTTCAAAATGGAGGCGTTTTCATAAAAGAAGAAACAAAATTGAAATCACAGGTGAATAAGTTTGTTCACGCAGCAAGTCATTAAAAACCATGACTCTCCAAACACTTCCTGTCATTTTCTTTGTCGTTTCCGGCAGTAGCGACGTTTGGTTATTGGTTATATGACTCGTGTGAGATGTGTGGGGGAAAAAAAACTGTATTTCTGTTGAAATTTTGCAAAATAAACCAATTCTGATGGAGCCAACACGTCACCCATGTTTTTTCCTAATTGCTCTGCCTCCCTAAAACGCATTTATTTAAGTCAAATTGCGCAATTATGCATTCACAGCGACTGTTGTGCCTTTGTGCAGTTATAATAAAGTAAGTCTGAATCGAAGAAGTAAAGTGAATCCAGTTTGTTTCAATCGTTTAAGCATCTACAGCTCACCTCGCTCTCGGGGTCTAAGAACGACCAGCCTCCCTGCTCGAAGAAACCCTCTGGATCGTCAACGATGGTCTTCATGATCTTGGTCCAGTTCAAAGACTGGACTCCTTCTGTGTACTTGATGTCACATGAGCTGAAGAGAAACAAACGGGGAAAAAAGAAAATCAGTGAAAAAAAAATACAATAAAATCCTGTGGTCAGCCGAAGTGTGTCGTACTTGAGCCACTCCTTGATCGGGTCCAGGGAGTTGACAGGCACTGCGTTGATCATGGTGACCTTTTTGCTGTAGTCCTTGTAGACGATGACGACGTCGAAGTTCTTGAGGTGGAACTGAACGCGCTCGAAATGGACCAGCTCCACCTCGTCGAGAGTCACAACGAACGGCGGCTGAAAGCAGAGAAATTTAGACTCAAACAAAACTGCTGAAGATTTTCTTATGGGGCGGTAGTAGTATGTATTTTTCAGGCACACGGCGCCGTTTTATAGCACAATCGACTGAAATAACTTTGTTAGCGTCAGTTGTTGGAAAAATGCTGCAGATTTGCGACTTGACAGAAATAGGACTTTATAATTATTGCCTTGAATTTGAGCTCTTTAAGAAGCTGCTGCTCTTTCTCAAACTCCGCCTTCACAAAGTTGTCAACATGGCTCCTCCTAAACCTTTAATAACATTTTGAGCAGCGATTCACTGAGAAGCAGCTCCTAGAATGAAATCAGCAGATGCTCGGTTTCATCAGGTGTTTGCTAATTGCTGCTGGCTAGTCTGAAGGAGCTCAGAAGGCGAGTCGGAAGACATTGACTTGGAAACTGCAGCTCTGAGGAGAAGCTCAAGTCTTTGAAGGCAGGGCTAGGTCCAACCAGGTGTTTTTGCACAGCTGGACGGTTGCCATGGAGTTTACAAGATTTCCCAAACATGCATAAAAGATGCAACACTGCATGTATGTTATTGACGAGGGAATGTCATCATGACGTGATGTAAAGCTCATAAAAGTACATTTGACGTGATACTGTCCCTTTAAGAAGATGAGGATTAGATTGAAAAACTTTCAGTGTTCTCACCCATTCTGTAACGTTGATGAGGGAACTGGATGTTGGCTGTAATAAGCAAGTACTCCTGTAGGGGGCGCCCTGGAACCTGAGGACAAACATCTGTTAGCGCGCCTCCCCGTTTTCAAACCACACTCATCTCCTTCCCGTTGGCGGATCCCCGTTTCCGTACCCCAGGTCCCTGAAGGGAACCTCGAACTCCAGCTCCTCCTTTGTCAGCGTCTCCACCTTCTCGATGAAGTTCTTGAACGCCGACTTGAGCTTGTGCCGCATCTCGCGCTCCATCTGCTCGGCGTACAGGTCGTCTCTGTCGTGCATGTGTTGGTGTTTGCCCAGGTCCGTGGTGATCTCCCCGACCTCGGTGTAGAACTGCACGTCCGTGTGGCGCCGCTTGCCGAACATGATGGCGTTCTAGGGGACGGGCCAAAAGGTCGGAGGTTAGACGTTGGCAATCGGCGACCACTTTGGGATAGAATTCGAGAATTTACAAAACGGCTTTTATCCAATTTATTAAACTTGGGAAAATATCAGCAAGTGACTCGACTCCTGTCCTTAAAACTGAGGAGAAATTTGTTCAATGGAGCCTTAAAGAATTCAAAAGCTACACAAGAAACATGCAGAAAACATTTTAAGTTTTTTAAGTTGAATGACATGTTTTGCACCAAAAAATTAAAAGCTGGACTTTTGTTGTTTTTTTTTTTCCCCCAGAAAAAAATTGGACCCATTTTCTGCATTTTGGGTGATCTGCAAACAGCCGACACTTGCATGAGAAATCGATCTCATCTTGCTTTGAAAAATCAACGTTTAGCAGCTTTTCAGGCAAAAATAAATAATTAAACAAATCATATGAGCGACTTTGCCAACTCGTTACGTTTCACTAAGTGTACCTTTAGGTGGAAGTGAAGGACGATGATCATCTCCCCGTCACACGGCTGGAAGATGGCGTGTTTGATGTTGTTGTAAAGAATGTCCACTTTATCACCGCGAACCGACGTGAAGCGGAAACCTGAGGGGAAAAGAACAAACGACAGAACTCAGCGTCAGCGGCTTCCCTGACCCCCGTTGCCGCGGCGACGCTGCCTCCCTCCCCACCGTTGGTGTGCGCCTCCAGCGAGCCCTGCATCCTCTTCTGGGCGATGTTGGGCCGGATGTAGAGGTCTTTGAGCTTGGGGTTGCTGCGGTTCAGGTTGATGACCAGCGAGTCCTGCTTCACGATGCCCTCCTTCTCCTTCTCCTCGGCTTCCCGCGTCTTGTAGCGCTTCTGGACCTCCTTGATGATCCGGAAGGCGTTCTGCAGGTTGGTGGACGGCACCGACGTGTCGCCGGGGGACTTCAGGTTGGACGCCCGGTACGTGCTGGCAGAGGAGAGAGAGGGGCGAACGAGCTCATCGACATGAGAAAAGTCCACTTTATACAAATTTAGAAAAACAGCAGGTTTCAATTCTGGATTAATTGATTCATCGTGATGAATCAATTACTGAAGTCATTAATTAACTGGAGTACACAGACTCAAACAACAATCATTTGGTAAAAAAAAGAAGAAAAAAAAAGACATTTGGAGCAGGAATTAAGTCAAAACTGTACAAAATGTATGTATACATTTAAGAGAAAGAGAACTAACTTAAATGTAAGACAAATATTTATATATGTATATATTCAAATTCCCAAAGGGAATCTTGTTACATTTTAGGCAACAACACGTAATAAAATGTTAGATTTTTTGGAAAAAACAAACTGTTTATTGTTGACTTACATTTTTTCATGCATTTCCTAGGTGGCAAAATGAAAAATTTGCAGAATGTGCCATTTTTTTTATCTGCTAAATCGATTAATCGTCTGAATAATTGATAAAATGACCGTCAGTTGCAGCAAACGGACAGTAGAGCCTTATGTTTTGGTAGAAATACTCACATTTCTTTGACAAACGTGGCGTCGGGATTGGGGAAGATGTTTCCCTCCTGTCGTCCCAGAGAGCTGCCGGGGACGTAGAAGTTGATTCTCAGGTAGGTGTAGTCTCCCTCTACAGACATGCTAATGTTCTGAAACATTAAAAAAAAATAAACAGACACATAATTAAAGTGATTCATTTTATTTAAAAAGAAAATAAAATCACTGCAGTGTGAATCATAAAGTTCGGGGCTACCTTAATGGTCGCGATGTGAAACGGCGTGGCGATGCCAAAAACGGGCATGATGACCGTCTCGTATTTCTTGTCGATGTGAATCTTCATTTCCCTGATTTCCTTCTCTTTGGGCATCTGAGAGACGTTCTTGTACGACACGTTGGATTTTCTGGCTCTGGGAGGAGAGACGGAGGGAACGGTTCAGGCTTCGCGAGCGTTTCCCACAGTGAAGGTCAAGACCCTTTTTCAAAACTCGACAAGCCGAGATTTATAACATTGTTCTTATCGCCACGCACTGGCTCACTCTGAACTCTGCAAACCGGAAAGACTGCACTCGTGGAAAAAAATGTATAAATAAATCTAGATTTTCTAAAAATTAAATGTTGGAGAAACGTTTCCAACTCTCACTTCTGGATGTGCTGCTCTCCTTTCTGCTCCGTCAGGCGCCGCTTGGCCTCCTCGTTCAGGTTGTTGGCCAGCTCCTTCTGGTGAGCGCGCCTCTTCTCCTCCGCCGTCATCTCGTTCTACATTTCATTTGCAGAATAAAAACAGAAAAACAAATCACTGCTTAATGGAACCAAATTATATATATTTTTTAAGACGATAAAACACAACATACATGCAGAAAACAGACTTGTATTGAGATATGTGGTGGGGAAAAAAAACAACAAAAAAAAACACTCCGAAACACAAAAACTAAGTAAACGTTGTTGAAATCAAAATGGCGGTCTTTTCCATCAGCGGGTTTTTGTTTTTTTTTGTCTTAAATACACGTCACTGAATCGGTTCAGCTGATGAGATTTGAGGATAAAACGATGAATACTTACCTTCCCGAGTAGCTGATAGAGTACAGAGACATTCACACCATCAGGACAGAGCAAACACCAAATCAGCAGTCAGGTGAGGAACAACACAAGAGGACCACACTCACTCTGGTTCTGTCTGCCAGCAGGGCGGCGCTCCGGGCTCCCTTCCCCAGCAGCTCCTCGGCGTCGTCGCCTTCCTCCTCCTCGTCTTCTTCGTCGTCGTTCTAACCAAAACAAAACAAAACGAAACAAGAAAAAAAAACCCCGATAAGTCTACTGGTGATCCATTGTTCTTACTCGGAATAAAGAAGAAGAGAAAACCTGCCTTCAAGAAGATGGCCACGTTCTTGATCTTCTTCTTGACGGGGGTGAGTATCGTGGCGGCCTCTTCCTGCCAGACAAAACGCCCGGGTTCAGATCGAACGCAAAAACTCACGATGACGTCGCGCAGCAGCAACGACTTCAAAAACATTCGCTTTAAGTTCTATGAAATTCAGAAAAGACCCGCTTTCTCTAGAGCTGTAAAAAGGAGCCGGAGTTCCCTGCGCTATAGTCCGCTTCCTGTTTTTGGAGCGATCTCTGGTCTGCTTGGCATTCGGACCGCACCAGAGTTCACTTCAATTTAAGGATTCACAGGCGAACTGATGAACTGAGACCAAACAGGTCGCAGAATGGATCAAACAACCACAGTTCTTTTTTAAAAAAAAGAGAGACCTCACCTCATTGATTTGAACTGTGTCGCCGAGGAACAAGGCGTACTTCTGCTCCTCCTTCTTGGCGTCTTTGTTGGTCAGGTCAGAGAGGCCCAGGCTGATGCTCAGCACCATGCCTGTTGGAGACAGCCGCTATCAGCAAAGAGGCCGGTGCAGTAAAACCCAAACGGCGGAGCCGATGCGCGCTCACCTTTTTTCAGTTTGTACTGGTTCTTAGCGTTCAACACCAGAGAGCCTTCTCTGAACTCGATGCCCATGGCAAAGCTGAGAAGAAAACAGAGACGTGAGCGAGTGGACGGCGCGTGAGAGGAGGCGACGCACGCCGCTCTGCCTTTACCCCAGGTTCTTCGTCAGCTTCGCCACGAGGTCCGGCTTCTCTTTCTTCACGTACTCCATGACGCCGTTGTAGGCGTCGCAGATTTTCACGCCTTGCGGAGGGAAAGAGACGTCGCCGGTTTACAATTTCGACCGTTTCAGCTGTGAATGACGGAGAAGCATTTCCAGACACTCACCGTGCTTCAGCTCCTTCAGCAGCTCCTCCTCCACCTGCAGCAGGAAGTTGTAGTTGTCCTGCATCTCCTGAGAGGGGTCCACCATGAGCGTGCGCACCAGGTTGGAGCAGTAGGACTTGTAGCGGATCCCCATGGCACACGTGATGGCGCCAAAGTGCATGTGGTTTTTGTCGCTGGTGAAGAGAAAAATAAAAACGGGGAGGAGTGACGGGTTAAACGCTGCCTGTCGTCACAGAATCAGAAGTTGGAGAAGTTTAGTGACTCGGAAAAACAAATCTTAGCTTTCAGCTAAAAGCGGTCAGCATTATCTAAAGAAAACAGGCAGGTATCCAATTGGTTGGAGCGACATCTAGTGGCCTTATTCGTACACTACGACCTTCGACTCCATGGCCCCGTTTCAGTTTGTGGTTTACGTTTAGTAAACCACAAACTGGTTTACTAAAGTTTGTGCCGTTCAACCTGATGAAGAAGGTTGAACGGCAACCTTCTTCGTGGAAGCCAGCCGTTCCACGGCTGGCGTGGAACAGCAGAAACGAACGACTCCCCGCAGAGGGGAAGACGGTCTACCTGACGACGCTGAACTTCAGGCTGTAGTTGCCGCCGCTCTGGATGATGGGAGGGTAGCACATCTCCACCGTGGACGGGTCGGCCCCACCCAGGTACTTCTTCTCCTCTATGGCTTTCTCCACCGACTCGGCTAATTTGCTGTGACGCACTTTCTGATGGGGAGAGCAAAACGGAGGATTAAAGAGAAACGTCCGGGAGAACCACACTGAGACTGTGTGTGAGGTGTGTCTCGGTAAGAGTAACAACTTAAAGCCAGAAGCATTAAATTAGGGAACTTCCTAGAGCTTTTATTTATTCTACACAGGCTGTTTTTTATTTGAGGAATCTCCGGATTAAGAAAGAAGGGGTCTATAAGCCTGGCAGCCCACCAGTCTTATTATACATTGGGGGAAAAGCCCAGTGCATCTAAAGTGGCAATGTCACTACCAGAAAGCAAATTCAAGACTCAGAGCCAGAGAGGGATCCGTGAAAACGCACACGGACGTCAAACGCCGTCGACCTCCTCACCTCGTCTGCGTCGACGATCTCCATGACCCGCTCCTTGAAGAACTTGGAGTAAACCTCTCCGGTGATGGCCGCCGCCTTCTTCATCAGGTTGAGCTCTCCGTCCTCCTTCACCGCCATCGTGTAGGCGACCACGGCGCTGATGTCCACCTGCGCCACACAAACCCAACCGTTGAGCAAGCGACGCGTCGCCTCGCCCTCGTCGGCGAACGGCTCGGCGCGCACAGCGCCGCCTCACCCTGTCCAGCCCCTCGGCGGTGAGCGCGTCGTTCCAGCTCTTCATGTACTCCCCGGGGAACTTGTCCTTGCCGAACACGCCTATCGACTTTCCCTCTTTGCTGCCCTTGATGGCTTCGATCATCTTGTCAAAGTTGGCCTTGTTGCTCTCGTTCTGGAAGAGGCGAGGCACAAGAGACGCGGTGCTTTGTGACGGCACAGGATTCGCAGGATACAAAAGAAAACGCACACAAATCAATGGGGCTTCATTTCAAGCTCAACAGTCTGCCCTCGTTATAGCAGCTTAATATTGGGCGTAGTTTCTTTGGTTAAAGTCTCTCCAGAATGTTTTTTATGTTCTTTGTGATTGTTGCAGCCTGAAATGACTAATTCTGTGGCATTTTTTTTTTCAGAAAGCCTTACTTTTTGCCATAACACCGTCTTCGTTTAAATTTCTGTAAATAACCTTCCCAAAAAAAAAACACTTGATTTTAAAACAGTTCATATCTGAAACGCAAACAACATTTTCAACAACTTTCTTAAAACAGCACTGTTGATACCAATAAAATCATATTCTGGGGATGGATTAATGTGCAAAAAACAAAACAAAAAAAAATAAAATCCATATCTGCCATTCAACTTAACACTTCAAAATGTTTTTTGCAAAAGAAGAAAGACAAACGTTTCCGTTTTCGACACACACGGCGTTTTCATCTGACATTTACGGCTTTCAAAAAACAGGAAGTGAAGTCGGAAAAGTAGGAAATAGGTAAAACGTTAAGATGACTGGTCACATTTTCTTGGGAAAAGTTATGACGGCTGTTGAAAATGCGACGACGCGCAAAATTTGGGAATGACGTACGAATTTACCTCAATGGTTGCGAAAACAACTGTCTGTACAACACAGAGACTGTTCATGATGAAACCACAGAATAAACTCCAATTACATAAAAAATAATAATAATTGATCCATTAAACATTAACCAGGCAGACGTCTCTCCGTTACCTTTTCTCTGGTGAGGAGCGTGATGGGCGGCACGCCGTTAGCGTTCTCGTTGCCTTTAGTTATGGCCACCTGCTTGAGGAAATCCACTTTCTTCTTGCTGGCCAGGAAAATTATTTTGGTTTCGCAAAACACCATGATGGTGTCGGTCAACTCGTAGCCAAACAGCCAGGTCTGCAGCAACAAAAACAAATATTTTAAAAGTAGCACATGTGTGTGATCTGGTACAAGGACTAACGTGGGATGGGAAAAGGCTTTCTAAAGAAAATGAACAAAACAGCCGATCATCAGATTAAACGAACACAACAAATTAAATGAAAACAGGAGCGGCGCTTCGACTGGAGCAAAGCTGTAATTTAAGAGATAAGGTTGAAAGTTTGTTAGCAGAAAGTTTGTGTTAAGAGTCCTGAACACAGTCGCTTGACGGCATCCCGCAGGGTTTGGTTGTTGAGGCCTGCGCTCACCTGTATGGCTGTGGACTTGGCGTACACAATTTCCTCGTCAACTCCCACGGAAACCACAATGGCGTCGACCTTACCGAACTCATCCTCCGCTTTCTGGAAAACACAAACGGACATTCCAAACATTGCCAAGGTATTCAGGGATTCCTCCAGTGTATTATAAGCCTGGCAGGCCGCCAGGTTTTACTTGTGCCCCCCACCAGGCTTAGCATCTCTTATTTAAGTTTGATTTTTTTTTTTTGTTTGCATTTTTTAAGACTTTATAGTTGGCGTTCAGATATTAATCTTCCAATAACACATAATCATCAACATATTTTAGCTCAAAAACACAACGGGCCGCTGGATGAATGACTGCCGAGCGCCACAACCACCGGGCTTAACGAGTTTTCTGCTATTTCTCTTTCTAGTTTATTGAAACCCATTGGGGAACCTTTCACAATCACAATATGCAATATAAAAGTCTTAGACGTGTTGATGAATAGCTAATGGGGGACATTTTCATCCTATTCTAGAAACACAAGAGACACAAAAAAATGAGTTAGGGAAGCTCCTATTTTTCTATTGCAATTTCACAATTCATGGGAGGTATTTTCAGCCAGCTGGCTGGCAGTGCACATCAACAGCCAGGGCAGGATGAGTGCTGAATCAACTCATCAAATCAATGCTCGAGACTATGAACACTGTAGGCTCACCCCGCCACATTCTCCCTCACTTTTAGGTAGTCAGAAAAAGAAAAAATGACGAAAGGCTGCAACTTTTTTTTAAAATGTTGCAACAAAACTAGCAGTGAAAGACTGTGAACCCATTAAACTGCATTAGGGAAACCAAATGAAAGGACCCACAGTCGTCCCTGGCCGTGTAACTGGGATGCTGACGTTATCGAGACGCTAATTAGCCAGCTAACATTAGCATGTTGTTAACACTGGAGGTGCAAAGCGACAGGAACTGAATATATCCGCGGTTTGCTTCATGTCCCGTCGCTCCGCGGGACCCATGTGGACAATTTGCTGCATTTGTACGGCTTTGATGTGATTTATTTATCAAGGCGGCAGCCGCAACACCATTGCAGTTCAGGTCGTTCGGCTAGCAGGCTAGCTAACGTGGTGAATGTGAGGGCTGGTGTGCTAACATGAGGCAGCTAGCCACTCTGACGGGCAGATAGGACAAGAGGGTAGTTTTCAGAAAGTTGCGAGGGGGCTCCGTGGCGTGTATCAGGGCAGCAGAGCTACTACTGATGCCGCGCTGGCTTTTCGGGGTCGCGGGCTCAAACACATCCACGCCAACACTCGCCATAGAGAAACCACGGGCTAACTTAGCGGTTCGCCAGCAGCAGCAGCTCACTTTTTACAACTACAGTAAACTCCGCCAGGCTCCCCGACTCCGACACGCGCGTCACGTCGACAACAATCACCTTCCAGTTGCTGTACAGCCTCTTGATTCGGCGGTAGTAAGCCTCCTTGTCCAGGTTTACTGCCATGGCGAGTCCCCCTTTCTGCAAACTCCAGCTCCCGGCTTCGCCTCGCAGTAGGCCGGATAACGATGACGGCGAGTGTCAACCAACAACAACGCACTTCTTCCCTTTCCACGCCTGCCGAGATCCAAACACCACGGAGAGATGCTGCAGCCTGCCTTATAATTTCAACGAGGCCTTTTTAATCAAGCAATCATGTAACTAAAACAAATGAGGCTATAAGCATTATTACTTAAAAACGTGCATATAATAGTGTAATGTAAATCCTCCCCCTGTCGTAATTAACTCCTTGTTGCCCCCTCCCTCGTTTCTTCCTGCGCTCCTTTTCCCTCCCCCTTCGAGTTTTAACACATCGCGATCTTTAACATCGCTATAAAAATTCACGCAGCCTGACTGCACATTATTCTTTTAATTTATTTGATAAAAACAATCATTTAAGTAAATCATTTTTCTCCCTCCTTCCCCCCGTTATGTCGGTCACTTATATTTGTTTTTATGGCGCATTGTAGTACACGCCGCACAACAGCGCCCCCTATCCTCTGTTAACCACGTTGCTTTTTTTTTTTTTTTCTTTTTTTTCCCGCCACTGCGCGTTGTAGATTTTTTCCCGCCACAATCGTTGAACGGATCTGGTGACGTCAATCTCGCGATACAAACTGCGAAGTCAGACGCTCGCCAGCTTTTTTAAGGGAAATTGCAGTTACACCGTTTATTCTCAAAAATAGCAGTAGAGCACAAATATTAAGATAACAGAGCACATCTATCTAGATTTAAGTTTTGTATTAAAAACATAATTTGTGAATTAAAAATATTAAAAATGTATTTATGTGTAGTTTGTTAGTTTCAACTTGACTTTCTACAAATGTCTAAAAGTTTGTGGAACAATAGCTTCTTGTTCTTTTAAAATCCTCCATTAATTTAAAAACAGATATTCCTTTTAAAAAAAATTTTTACTGATGAATTTTTTCATGGTTTTCTCCATTGTTTGTAATTTTATTACTTGGAATAAATGAATTTCAAATTAAAATTCTAAACCAGTTATCTTTTTTTCATGTTATACATCATTCATTTCTTGTATTTTTTTATATTTCTGGTTGTTGAAGTCTCTCTACTTTTTGTGATTTGTCTAAATAAAAAAAAATCTAAATAATTTCAGAAAAAAACAAAGTTAACACCAAAGTGTAATAAAAAATAAAAGTTATATTATAACGTAAAATATTTTATTTCATAATTAAAAACATTGCCATTATATCTACAATAGAGCACACCAATCGCTTTATCCATCTGGAAACAGTTTTTTTTTTTTTTGGAAGCAACTTAATCCTTTTATTTCTTAGTCAACCTGCCACTGATTTTTATGGAGTGTTAGGGCCATTGTAGTTAGGGAAAAGAACGGAGGAGAACATTCTCAAAAAATTTGAGATTGCCAGGAAACTGACATTTTTCATTTCAACCCTGGCGGTCTTAGCACAACACTCAGTAGCACCACGGCGGCTGTCACGGTCAGACAACGGGGAAGCAGGTAAGTTTGGGTGCGAGGGGTCGATGTCCCGTCAGACCGTCAGTTCCTGAAACCCCCCCACCCAAAAAAATAAATAAACTTATTGTAAAAAGCTTGTGGGGTCTAAATGAGCATGGGAGGGTTAAAAAGTCTAAAATTAGCTAGAAAAAACATTTTCTCAAAAAAGACCATTTTAAAAGTTGTACATTTCTAAGATTTCAAAATTTGAGACTTCTGCAAATTTTCATCTTTTCAAAGAAATTGTATAGAAAATTTAAGATTTTTGGGCAAAAATTACATTTCTTTCAATCTGCAATGGCCCTAATACTCAAGTCACATATTTATTACTTTAATGGGGTCGAATTTTTTCATTAAAATATAAAAAAAAAAAAAAAGAAAATTTACAATGTATTCCCTTTACAGCGAATGCTGCTGTTAGAGCTGGTGTGTTTATTCCATAATGGTATTTCTAATTTCATCCAGAAATGATCACAAATCTTTATATGCAAACTACGCAGCACACGTTCCAAGAGCTCAAATGTACAGGGGGAAGCAGACGTTAGCACCCGTTTTGTGTTTCTGACCAGCAGCTGTCCACTTATGGAAAGTTGGTCACAAATTTGTCTTTTAAAAATGTGTTTGACAGAATTCCATATCTGGCAGGTTCCCTTTTCACCCGCCATGTTTTAACTCCTTCTTTGCACGATCTTGAGATGGCTTGTGCTCGGCGTGGTTGTCGGTTCCCAAATGTCTACATTAGCGCGGATGACGAGACGGCCGAATCGTCCAAAACTCCTAGAATTTGTTCACGATGATCCGTCGTCCTTGTTATGAGCGAAGGGAAGAGCACAGATGAATAAAATAAATGCATCAGCAGCCCCCGCCCCACATGTCATTTTCCTTATTTTTTCTTTTTTTTTTTGAAAATAATTAAAAACACCGCCATGTTCATATAAAATGCTCCTCGTTTTATCAAGTTCATTTTTCTCTTTTTTTTTCTTTTTTCCAATTCACAACACATGATCAACATGAAATACGTGGAGCAGCGTTAGCCGTCCGTCCTCATCCGTCGGCGTGAACAGATCCAGTGCTTGCAAACAGGAAACCGGAGGCGACTTCCACCCTCCTGCCACTGTGAGGTCTTTGTTCTTGTCCCCGAGATGATGTGAGCGTAAGAAAAAGGGAAAAAAAAAACCCAAAAAAAACAAAACAAAAAACCCCCAACAACGAACCATTTACGAGGCGACACCTGAGTCAGTCAAAACGTGTTTTGTTTGCAGTTCATTTGTAGTATTTCAGTCCTGTTTGTGTAGCATCGTTTCCGTTCTCTATGTGACGGTGGTGGAGTTTGACCCTCGGATGGCGCACCAGGCCATGAACACGTCTCTGTGGAGAAGAAACAGCGGGGGGACGGGGGGCGAGGAGGGTATTGAAAATAAAACACGATTAAAATGACTTGGTGGTCCTGATACATTTAGCCGGAATACATTGAAAAAACTCAGATTAAACTAATTCAATTCCCCAACAAGCACCTCAGATTACACAAGTCGTCTCTCTTCTTATAAACATTTCTATCCACTAAACGCCAACATAAACACTGAAGTAGCCACGACTCACCAGCAGATGGCAACAATGACACAAACATCAAGCAGAGCCGTTTACGGTTCAGTCGTGGCTGAGGATTTTGGGACGTCTAGAAAAGGCAATGCTACCCTGAGTGCTACGTAATGTTTTGTGTGTGGCGATTTGTCCAAGTAAGCGGGTCCGATGAAAATTGTGCAAAAAAAACAGAATCAGAACATCCTTATGTAGCAAATTTCCTCAATGATCTCAGAGTGATATCATAGGAAAAAAGATTTGCTAACCACAAAGAAGGAAACTTCACTTATTTTTCAAGATTGGCTTCATGTGTAAAAATCGGCCGATCGCCGATCTCTCAAAATTAAGGAAATCGGCAGCGATTTATCGGCTGGCCGATAAATCGCTGCGCCCCTAAATTAAACATCTATTTACCCTCAGAAAGCACTTTTGTCGTTTAGCCAAACAGCAAATGGTTTTGACTTTAGATTTTACTTTCTAAGGAGTCAGACTTTGAGCTACGACCTGTGTTGAATTAAAATATTATGCAAATATTTTAAGACCCGTTAACGGCAAGAGCATTTACCCGACATGTTTCCTGCATAATGTATATATTTTTGTACGTTTCTGGTTTAAGTTCTGCTCTCAGTAAATTGTTCTACTAGCAAATTGACTCTTTTGAGTTCGTATTCTCCAGTTAATTAATTGATAAAACGCTTAATCGCAGTGAATCTTCATTTGGTAAATTAACCTGATTAATTGCAATTAATTTCAAATAACCACGATTCAGTCAATTAATGGTGATCAATCGCTTAAACCCTAAACAACAAACTGATTGCTCTTTCCTGCGACGTGTGTAAATACCTGCAGTGTGTGGCGACACACTCGTTGCTGCAGTACTCCTTGTCCCAGTCTTCGCTCTCCACCGCCGGCTTGTTGCAGCCGGCGCGCACGCAGATGGTCGGGGCCTGCGCGGCGGCCACGCTCAGACCCGGCGTCACGTTCACCTCCACCTCCATCTGGAGCGGCGGACAGAGAGACGAGAACATCTAAACCGCGCAGAATAACTCGGGGACTCATCAAAGGTGCTGCGGCGTACCCCTTCCTCCGCCACCTCCTCCCCCGCCATCACCACGGCGTCCGGCTGCCCCACGGCCACGGTCACGCCCGACGGCGACGTCAACCTGCTGCTGCCGTCGCCGGCCGCCGACACTATGATGGGCGCGGCCGAGTCTTGCTGCCGCGACGAGGGAACCACTTTGGGGAGGCGGAGCGGTGGCCGTGGCCGCGCCGCCGCCCCGAGGCTTGGCTTGCAGAGGGGGCGGAGCCTGCTGCAGTCTGGGCGGCGGCGGGGTGCTCTGCATCTGCTGCAGCGGGGGCGGCTGGCGCGGCGAGGACGCCGTGGTGCTGGTGATGGAGACGCCGCCGGACGGGAGCGGCGTCTGCTTGATGATGATCTTGGTGACGGTGGGAGGGTTGGGGGCGGGGCTCGGGGCCGGGGCCGGGGGCTTGGCGCCGGTGCGGGACCGCGTGGTGACGTGAGGCAGGTCCAGGATGATGTTGGAGGTGCAGATGTTGGTGATGGTGTTCTCCTCGGGGTTGTAGTGCTGGGACCTGGAGGGCCGCGGGGTGGAAGCGGAGGCGGGCGTGACCACCGGAGGAGGAGGCGGAGCCAGGGTGGCGGGCGGTGGCGACGGTTCGGTTTCCATGACTTCAATGGGCGCCTGAGGAGAAAAGAGCTGCTTACAAAAAGCAAGACCTTTTTCCTCACGTCTCTTCGAAAGCAGGGCTGATTCTAACGATTATTTTAGCTATTGATTAATCATCAGCATAAGCAACACGATAATCTTTGGATTTAAAAACGGAGAACATTCTGCGTGTTTTTCATTTAAGCCTTTTTGCACACATTAAAAGATGCAAATAAGTAAATAATTCAATTCCTTTTTTAAATGAGATAATAGACTTTGTATTGCCTGAAATGTGAAAACGGCATTCCTCTAGTGAAGGCTTGATCATTTACATCTCAAGAATGTGAAAAGCTTTTTTCATTTTAAATTCTAAATTTCTGCATTTTTTTTTTTTAGCAGTTACTAACTGCTGACTTACTTTTGAGTATATTGCATCAGCAAATGCCCTTTTATTTATTTTTATTTTTTTGAGTCTCCACTTGAGGTAGTTAGTTGAGCATCGTTTCAATAATCGATCAATCGTTTCAGTCCTACTCCAGCTCAGACTTACCTGGGAGTTTTTGTTGGCTCTGTACTCTGATAGTGCTTTCAAGTATTCCTTCTTTGCCGCTTCATTTTTCCTTTTGTAAACCTGGAGGAACGTCAAAGACAGTCATCAGCGCGAATCAAGTCTGATGCAAATATTCGACTGCGCAAGAGACAGAAAGTCCTCCTACTTGTTTTTGTTCCTCTCCCAAACTGTCCCACATGGACGCCACGATCTTGGAGACCTCTCCGAACGTAGCGTTGGGGTTCTGGCCTTTAATGGCCGCCTGCGTGTCCCTGAAGAACAAAGCGTAGGCCGACACGGGTTTCTGAGGCTCGTTGGGGTCTTTCTTCTTCCTCCCTTTCTTCCCTCCTCCTCCTCCACCTGCTGCCGCTCCTTTCCGTCCGACGGCGGAGGAGACGCTGGAAGTGGACGCAGAGACGGGGGACTCGGACATGGAGGGATCGAGTGAGATGACGCCGGGCGAAACGGCCAGAGACACCGGAGACTCGACGAGCACGCTCTGATTGGGGGAGGAGGAGGACAATGATCAGCCTGGAAAGCTCCGAGATGAAACTAATCGCAGGATTTCCTCGACATGGATTGATCGTGGCGCTCTGCTCCGATCAATAAGAGCCACTGCACCTACTTTTCAACGTTTGCCAGTGTATGATAAGCCTGGCATTTTTAGTTTAAGGGTGTGAAAAAGCCCCTGATGTTTACGCATGTGGCATCTCAATGACGTATTTGATACAGTTTGGCCTTAATGCGTAAAGTTTCATGACGTCTTGATGGTATTTAAGCAGCAGCGTCATGACAACCTCCCAGTCCACCATTACTTTTTTATAAAGAATCCTGGATGAAATCCTGCATCATTGGAGGAGATTCAGACTCACCCGTCTGAAGTCGTCCATGTCGTCGTCCTGCAGCGAACTGGTGGGCGACGCCGTCGCCGATAACGGATTCTCGGGCGACTGGGGTCGCTGCAACATGTTGCCTCCTCCTAGACCGAGCCCCAGCTGAGCGCTCAGCTCCGATTGGTCGATGGTGGTCAGCTGGTTGGACCCCAGTAACCCCTGGCCCATGTCTCCCAACGGGACGTCTATGGTCACCGGAGAGGAGCTGCTGAACTGAGATCCGATGGGGTGGCCCAGATCCTGAGGAACGGATAGAACCGACGGGAATGAACAAAGGTAGAAAAGATCTTTAGAATATATATATATATATATATTTTTTTTTTTTAAAACTCCTCACCATCCCCAACGAGGAGCCCAGCAGAGCGCTTCCTCCCGACTGGTTCATGACCCCCAGGGTCAGGTGCTCCAAGCCCTGCGAGGGAGCGCCGACATACGGGGCGGCGAAGGACGGGTCGTCCCCTTCCACCACGGCGTTCCCCGGCACCCCCACGCCGTCTGAGCCGCCGGCGTCCGACAGCTCGCTGAAGTGAGACACCACGTCGGACACGGTGAGCGCCGAGTCCGGGTCCAGAGAGATGGGCGGGATCTCGAACTCCTCATCGCCGAGGCTGGGGGTGTGGAACGTCTGGAGAGGCGAAAAGGCAACAAGAGAAGGCAGAAATGGATTCGTTTTGGTGAAAAAAAAAACAAATACATGTAGGGATGCTTCTCGAAAACCAATATCGGTTCCATCTCTGCGTGGAACACCGAAAAACTAGCCGTCAAAAAAAAACCAAACGGCAATCTGTTTAAACCTTAACATAAACAAAACATTTGTTAAAGTTGGAAACTTCAGGGGAATTTCCTGGAGCAAGCGCCCCTGCAGGCGAAGAGGGGAACAGGTTTTTCAAAGGGTTTGTGTCGTTTGACAGTGTGGCTGGAAACTGAACCTCAGCAGCTGAAAATGTAACAAACGTTGCAATTTTTGTTCCCAAATTAACCGAGTCTGCTGAACTGTCAAGTGTGAAAACTCCAATTCTCAATCACACACACACACACACACACACACACACACACACACACACACACACACACACACACACACACACACACACACACACACACCCCCACACACACCGAATTCAGTCCATGCCTCCTGCAAGTACGGACCATTCTTCCGTCACGTGCAGATTATTTCTAGAGTCTTGGACCGAAGCCCTAAAAGGGATTATTTCTTTTCATCCAACTTTTACGGAAGCTCTGATAAATCTCTCCCACTCACTGTGATGAGTACTGAATTGTACAGTGCATCAATCAAAAATCTCTCTGCTCTTAATCGCAAATCTTTATGTAATTCTGAGATTTAAAAAAAAACAAACAAAAAAAACATCTGCAGAGTAAAAATATGAGAACATTTACAAAAACAGATGAAAGCCACTTCTTCCCACTCTTTATTTTTGTTTTTTATCTTTAGATGAAATTGGCCATATTGAAATTCACAAATTCATTTACATTGCTCTTTATCCGCTTTTAATTGGAATATCGTTTCGTTATAGTTACGTTACTTCAAAACAAACAATTTCTCGTCTTCATTTTACTTCCAGTCTCAGTCGTATTTTTTTTTCCATCCTGCCAACAGCGCCAAGCCTGGGCTCTGAAGCGACATCTTTAAACCCACAGAAGAAGAACACGGAAGCCACACGTCTGAATCCGGGCTACACAAACCTGGGACAGGTCACGACTCAGACATATGAAAGTAATCCTCGGGTGAGAAATCGTCGATTCTAACTTTGCAGCCGACGACTCGCGCCGAGTGACCCCCCCCCCCCAAAAAAAACAAAAAAAACCAGCATTCAGATTTGGCTTTTTGAGGCGTCTGACATAGCTTGGGAGCGTCAGGATTGTTCTGATCGTTGGTAGGCGGTAAGCAGAGGCCGTACCTCGGAGGAAGAGAGGAAGGGATGGCCGGACCCAGGGATCGACAGGTAGTTCTCGCTGCCGCCGGGGAACTGAAACACACAGGAGAAAACTGAGTTACCGGCCACAAGTTCCCCTCATGACAAAACTAATCCTGGCTTTTGTGTTTTGTTTAATTTTTACAGGAATGCAATGTCCACATGTCAAAGTACACTGCCTGTTCAAAAAAAAAAAACTGGAAGACATTTTAACTAAATAACAAAAACCAACAGGAACCTGAAATAAAATGATTTATGACGTATCTGTGTACAGAATTGTCCTGAGGGGGCTAGTTGAGACTGAAGACTTTTGTCACCCAGAAATCATCCTGACATCGATTTGTGTCTTGTTGCCATTTGCGACAATAGTTTCTCTTAAGGCACATTTGTGCGCTAAGATGGCCCAGTCAAAGTCCAGGTTGGAAATCTGTAGTATAACTCAAAATGTGCTCAACTTAAAAAACTCGCTCTATGTTGAAATATTACAAAATGCATTGAATTCTACAGGCATGGCACCATGTGAAATTTTTCCTGCTATCAAAGAGTCTAGATTTAAAAAAAAAAAACAACAACAACAACAACAATGGGTTAGCTTTTGTTGTTTAAAAAAAAAAACAAACAACAAAACCAAAATCCCTAAAAATACTAACAAGTATTTCACTTGGATGTTTAGCTTTGGTTGTAAAAAACAAACAAACAAACAAACAAAACAGGAGCATAAAAAACAGGTGACAGTGTCACTGACTGCTGCAGGAACTGTGTGTTTTATCTCCTTTCACCTTGCTGTCAGAGTCAAATCCATTGAAGGCATGCGGGTCCAAGAACTCTGGATCAGCGTCGTGCTGCCCGGTTCCGTCTGTTAAATCCGAGTAAAAATTGAGGTCCATGTCTTCAGCTGGGCCTTAGCATTTACCAGTCGCTTCTCTTTGTCTGGTTTTGCAGCGAAATGTTGTGGAAGCCTCCTCAGGTAGCTGCTAACGGGGATACCAGTTCCTCCTCCCCCCCCACCCTCCGCCGCACTAGCTGTATCTGCTCGCTCCGTCCGCAATGACAGCTCCGCGGGTTGAAGCACCAGGCATGTGTCGCCCCCGGCAGCAGTGCCAAAAATAACCCGTCCGCCGCGCGAGGCTAGCCGCCGGGTTAGCGTGGCCGTTAACCGTCGTTCTTGCTGACTTGTCCCACACCGCGGCTTTTAGCCCCTTTAGCCTGGCTACACCGCTACCGCGAGGCTGCGGTACTCGGACCGCCACCGCCAGCCCCGGAGCCCGTCTGTCTGCCCGTCCGTCCCTGGGCGTTTCATTCGGACTCCCTCCGAGAGTATCCGCCGATAGAAACGTTACCGTAGACGCGAAAGGTGTGTGTGAGTGTGTATGTGTGTGGTGGTGGTGGGGGGGGACGGTTCAAGGTGTCTGACAGGCGGAGGAAGACCGAGCGATCCGCCGTGTCTGCGACGTGTTAGCCCGGGCTAGGATGCTCAATGGATTCCCGAGACGTGGATCCGGGACGACAACGTAAAGTTACACGGAAGCACAACCGGATGTGACGTGACGGTTTAAAAATAAAATCAAAAAGATCACTTTTATTTTATTTTATTTTTTTCCCCCAGACCAATCGATACTGTCTTTGGTCAATTTATTTGGTTACAATTGAATGCTAACGTTGATTTAAACAAATAACTGTAGCGAAAGCCACTTGTTGGGATTCAAACCGCATCAAGAATCGGGACGAAAAGGGATTTAAGCGACTTTGAACCTGGCATGCATAGTACGATGATTGGGTTTAAAGGCTGGAATTTTCATGCACTAGACACAACATTTAATTTAGGATCAGTAGCGTGTTTTTGATATTGAATTGAATCAATTTGTGAAGCTGACTATTTTGACTCCAGTGCTAGCGAGCTGCATGAACTGGACAAACAAACACCAACAGTTCTGTTCGATGCCTCCCCAATGGTGATCAAACAAAAAGAAATGAAGGATTCTCCATAAAGAAGTCAGGAAAAAAAAAAGTTATTAATGTTGGAAAAAAAAAACAAACTGGGAGGATGGGTCCAAAGAGGAATAAACAACGTAGCAAACCACGGTTGGTACATCTACATTACCAGACTTTAAACAAAGCAGTTAAACCTAGCAACTGGCAAATCAGCTTTACTAGAGGTTCTTTTAGCACCAACAGGCTGGCCCGGACTTTGAATAGGCCATTTCAAAAACATTCCCTTTTTGTTTCTGCTTTGTTAGATCCAATCACAATCCATTTGGACACAAACCTTAAACCAGACAATGTCATTGCTTCAATTTTTACAAGTCATCCAGCGACAGATTATCACACTGCCATTACGATGCTCGATTATTGGTGTCATTAGTATGATGGATAGAACAAGTTCCATGTTTGTCTTGTCCATTCACAAAATACTGTACCAAAATCTTTTTGGCAAAACTTTTTGCAGGGTTTTTTTTTAGTCCACTCTGTCTTACTGTTAACTAAAAGAGCCAGGAAAGGCATGGGATCCTTTACATGCCGTTTTAGTTTCTTCCATGATCTCTCATGGAGTTGAGAGGTCAGTGCACCCCCAGAGTAATATCAGGAGGCCAGCCACTCCATGTTTTCTCAATTTGTGAATAGCGGCTCTCACTGTGGTTCACTGGAGTCCCACAAGTTAAAAATTGCTCCGTAACCCATTCCAGGCTCGTTTTCTTATCTGTTCGTGAATCCTATTGGACAAGAATCTGAGATCTTTCGGCGTACATTGTGTCACATTTTACATAAGTTGCTTCTTGTCATTTTAATCAGACCTGTGCTGGGCCTAAGTGTACATTGGGTCGTCCATAGTTAACATATGATTTAATTTTCTCATTTAACATTTCACTGTATTAAAATGTATTTAAAGATGTGAAAAGTTTATGCACTATATATATATATATATATATATATATATATATATATATATATATATATATATATATGTGTGTGTGTGTGTGTCTTTTTTTTCATGTCATTTTATTTTGAAAGCAAGAACCGGAAGTCGCCTTTTAGAAGGTACCAGAGCCAGATATCCCAATGCTACATATGGACTGTGGCTCGACAATAAATCAGAAGGAAGATATTTCTCAGATTCCGCTTGTCGGAGCGCTTTCACAATCTGAAAGTTAAACAGGAATATCAATTAATCCACGTCCTCGTTGGATCCGTGCTAACATATTTTGTGACTAATCTAAAAGATGTGTGTTATGACCGGTAAAAGTTCAAATAGGGTAACTTAGTAAAAGCTGGCCGATCCTTGGTGGGGACTTTAGTGATTTTTAAACCGCGTTCAAGCGGCGGTAACAAGCTGTTGAGACGAAAAGTTGTGTCCACAAGTTCGCTCTTTAATTGCAAAAGCAGTTGAGCTGAATTTTAAAACAGCATTTCCAATAAAGGGACACTTATAAATCAGAGCGGACCAGCTGATCGGCTCAACAAGGCCATCATTGTGATTGTGAAGACCAAACATCCTGTTACAGTTTATTAACTCCTATATTTTCGCATGAAATATGTTCAAAGCCAACCACTCTTACCTCCATCCTCACCCCCGGAATCTGAATCACGTTCTGTTTTGTTTTTGTTTTGTTAAATCCCACTTTTTAGGCAGAACTTCGCCCACAATTTCCACCAATATAACATGGCACCGGCTTCCTGATTGTGCGCGTTCGAGGAAGTGACGTCGTTAGGCCGACGAAGTAACGTCAGCGTTTCAAAATAAGAGTGGGACTGCGCGGGACGTTAAAATGTAAAGTTTCGAACGAATGAGATACGGTCGAGACTTAAAAAGACTATTTGGATGAAACTAAAAACTACGTATTTCACAGAAGACCAAGTTATTCCAGTGATTCATAAAACAAACAAAAATAGACAGCAATGTCTTTCTTTAAAATTGCTTTATTCCCCGTTTTTTTTAAGCAACATTTTTTTTTCATGATTTTTTTATAATAATGTAATTAAAAAAAGATCAAACTTAAGGTCTTCTTCTGCCCTTATGTACAAGCGAGGTCGTTTTCAGGAAATAAAAATCAACACAATGTAATCCTTGCACAATGAAAAAATTAAATAAAATAAACAGCATTTGATAGGGACAAAACATCTCTAGTTTGGAGATTCTAAAATTGACCGATAAAATCACAGCCATTCATTTTACATAGACACGTGCGCGCGCGCACACACACACACAAAGCAGAACGTGAGTGGGGTTATTTCGAGGTGTGGAATGAGATGGTTGCAGGGTGCGACTCTCACACTGCTGATATTCTTTCAAAGAACAAAGCGAGATCCGACATGTGACATCAACACGTTCATGCCTCATTTACCCAACATGCAGTGCGGTGGTTCGTGCCACAATGGTCCCAAGCTCGACCGCTTTTATTATCGTCGGTGTTCCGTTTGTCGCCGTTCTGAGGCAAACCGAAAACGAGTCTGACAGTTTCTGAGGAGGAGTTAGACCCACGTCTCTTCTCATGCAGTCCACCGGGCTCGCGACAGGTCCAAAACCTCTAATCACGTCCTCAATAGTCATTTTGGTTTTACATGGAGATCAATAAATATTTAACAAAATGAAAATAAAATAAAAAGCAGCCCTTCTTTTCAGGCATGCCGTCACAGCAACACTAGTATCCGAACCAACCGGCCTCAGAGCGATATTCGCATCTAAACGATTAATCGATAATGATATGTGCCTCTAGGAAAATCTTTTTTTTTTTAATTCACATAAAGAAGTTTTGTTCTTTAAATGCTGGGACGAAATTGACAGAAGCGAGTGTGTGTGTGTGTGTGTGTGTGTGTGTGTGTAGGGTGGTGGGAGAGTGCACTTAGCCATCATCATAATTGACCCAAGAAAATTTGATCTTTAAAACAATATTCTTGGGGGGGGGGTCCTAAGAATACTTTGTTTCCATTCATTCGAATTATTGCTTCACATGATTTCTTCAAAACATCTACCTTGACTTTATTATTACCTATTAAGAACAGTTGCATAATCAATTAACTATAATGTGTCTTTTGAAAGCATCATTTTTAATTTGTGCTCAAGTTTACATCGAACTTAAGATTTTGGTTCATAAACAAAAGAAACCCAAAAGGAACTTATTCTGAATTTGGTTTAAAAAAAACAAAATAAAAAAAACAAACAAAAAACAGCTCCTAATACACATTAGTGTCAGACAAATAGCAGCAAAGTCTGACATTTTTGCAATAACACTGATTTTAAAGTTGCTGTATCACAAGCTTTAATGTCTACAAAATGAAATGCTGAGTTTGGTGTTTACTTGTTCCTATAGATAGAAAATGATATGAGATTCATCTGCTTCACTCTTATTTACTCCATGTGTAATTCTGGAATAAACACGTACGCGCCTTCCGAAATAATAATAAAAAAAAACAATAATAATAATACTCCTCTTGATTCCAGACATTTAGGCCTCACACAACAAACTAACAAACGTCCAAAATACATTCTGTACAAAAAGCAAACCCTGAGTTTCGTTGGTGGAACGACTGCATTGTTTTCAGACCGATCACATTTACTTTAACTGAGCCACTGCCGAAACACACCTGCTTCAAACGAAATGCTGGTCCCTTCAACCGATCAAAGATCTTCCAGGTGAGCGATTCCCACAAACACACACATACACATGCACACACATGATTGCAATGGGTTCTTGTTGCTCAGTCGTGGAACTGTGTTGGCGTTTCTTCAAGTCAACATAATTGGAGTAGAAAACGAGTGAAGATGAAAAGTTGGGTGGGATGTTGACGTGACAACCAATGCAGCAGCCAGTGACGGTCTGATCCCACGCAGCCCACACAGAACCAACCCATCTCCCGTCTTCTCCGAGACTGGCTTGCTTGTTGAACAGTGTCTTGTCCAATCAGGAGTAGATGGTGATGACTTCACTTCCGCCTCCTCGGACCAATAGGACGCGCTCCAGTCCTTCAGTCAGAACCTCCAAGAACTCCATGTCTGGGTTCATGAGTTAAAACTTTACAGCTTGTATTAGAAGTGGGGCTGCAACTATCGATACTTTAGTAAATCAATTATTCTGAAGATTAATCGATTAATCGGATGAAAAGAGATTTTTTTATTGAATAATTTGCTCCTTTTATAAACAATATACACTGAAAGATGTAAAAACAAAAAGAATTAAATAAAAAAAAAAAAATAAATAACAATAAAGAAACATTTTCTTGCCTGAAATGAAACTGGTGAAGCTAAGTTTATGTTACGAGGCGAGTTTTGAGTAAAACATATTTACAGACGAAGGTGCTGTTATCTTAAATGCAAGCTATATTTTTCAGAAAATTATCTTTTCGCATGCTTTTTCTCCAATTAACGATTAATCAATTACTACATTACTCAATGAATATTCCAAAAATCAATTAATCACGATTAATCCGATTAATCATTTCAGCTCTCATGGGAACAATGAATTACAGCGCCAGGAGAAAGAAAGGATACAGTTCTCGTCGCCGTCCGTGTTCTTCGGGGGCCCCGGCATGTTGAGCAGGACGAGCCGGGCATCATGGGATTTGTTCACGATGACTTCGTTCAGCTTGACGGCGGTGTGCATCCTTCTGACATTGGATTGGTCCCTTAAAAAGAAGCAAAAAACCCCCCAATCATCCACCTCTCTAAGCGACTGTGATCAGACAGAAGTGCTTCGCTATCCGTCCTCACGGCCTGATGCTCAGCATGTCTCTGAAGCCTTCGGGCGTGGAGCAGCCGGAGTGCGCCGCTCTGTACTGGGCCGTCTTCTCTTTGGTCCAGGTCATCTGGACGCGGCGGTGGTGCTCGGAGCTGCTGCTCACCGGCCGCTCCCGCTCTCCGCCGTCTGTGTCGTCCTCGTCGTCTGACCCGATGCTGGTCAGGCGCAGCATGGAGTTGCGGTCCTTCACCAACTGCGCCTGCGTCGCATACGGAAACAAACATGGACTCGGCTCGTATAACCCGATTCGAGCCTGACCCGTTCCTTGTTTTTTGTTTTTTTTTTTCCCCCCAATGCGATTCCTCACTCTTCTGCCACCAACCTCCTGACTCTTAACTCTCGTTTCTTTCTCGCTCTCTGCCTCTTTGTACCTGTCTGTCTCTGTCTTCCTTGATGGGGTTTGAAGTGTGGCCTTCAGTACTCCTGAACCTGGGTGAGAGATACACCTAAAGACAACACAAGGTCACCTAACCTGCTAACAACGCCAAACACAGGCTGCACCTACTCTATCGTGAAGCTACAGGAGCACAACGCAAGTTACGGAGCCTAACTGCCAGACAGGATTCAAATCAGAAGACCTCTGAACTTCAGTGGAAGGAGCAGCAGAGGAAAGTTACAGAACAACAGATCATGGTGTAAAATTATTAAGAGGAACTATGACATGAACTTTATTTACACTTTTGAGCAGCTAGTAATCTAGTCTGTCTGGACTGTTGAAGGGTAATGGCTGAAACCAGCTGGTTTTTGTGAAATCAGTTGAATTCAATCTGCTCTCTCAGAAGCTTGAAGGTCTTCGCCTACGTCTAAAATCAGGCAGCTTTCTATGGCAAAGTAAGACACGGTAAACTTACATCGTCAAAACTCCAGCGCACCCTCTGAGCAAACCAGAGGCAAAGGGAGAGGATATGAAATGGAAAAAATTTAAAACTTGCTACATTATGATCCTCATATATATATATATATATTTTACCCTTTTGTTGACCCCAGGGACTCAACAGGTTTCACAAACTTAAATTTAAGACTTTTTAAGACCACTATGAATGGAATTTAAGACCTGTATCTCCACTAAAATGTGGCTGAACTTCGTCCAGCCATCTGGCGATAAAGTTGCGCTTACACAAGATGGACGCAAAAGAACTAGCTCGTTAGCTAGCTGGTACGGATTTACTGGCTGCTAGTTAGCGGGTAGCCTCAACAGTCTGGAGTCACAGGACATAAAGAAGATGTCTGAGTGTGACTCGAACTTTTGCCCGACAAAAGTTCTCATAAGAAAATTAAAAATACTGTGCATGCTGTCATCTGGATGCAAGATATCAAAAAAACATGTGATTGCAATGCTATTGATAAATATTGAAATGATGACACTGATTATAATTTTTCTTTGTTTCCTTTTATTTTTATATCTCGACAACTGTGAGACTTAGCATCTCAGGAAGGCAATGTACAGTTAGAGTGCCTCCTACTGGTCTGGTATATAAATGGCATGTAGAGGTTTTTACTTTGCATTTCTCATTTTACTTTTATATTTCACGGTACCTGAAATAAAAAATCTAAGTGGAGTAAAACGCAGGCGGAAAACTGATCGTGCCTCACAACCTAAATTGGTCATCTGGACCCAAAAACTGAGTACTTTGCATTCGCCCCACTTTATAAAGACAACACCTCAAAACGATAGGTGTAAAACAAGAAACACATTTACAGCGCACACTTACTTCTTTTTCTCTGTCTGATTTAGAGAGTCGCATTTGTCTGAGCATCTGAGACCTCTGCTCCATCATCAGTGTCCTTTCGTAGGTGTACGCACTGATGTCGCTGTTATGCTGGAGACGGAGAGGAATGAAAACACTCAGATTATTACACATCTATGACAAACTTTGACATTTCAATTCTTTCGTAGATTTATAAGGTTGTGTTAGGACAAAAATGATCTCACAGCTGAGCTATAGGTACTTTAGAATGTAGAAGAGTCTACAAAATAATGAATAATAATAATAATAGCAGCTTTCATTTATAATGCTTTTTACATTATTGAGAGCGTAAAAAGAAAAAAATACCAATAAATTCCTAATTCTCAGATATTTAAATATTATTATATTCATAAAAATCCTAAAATAATTAAACTGACAAGATTTGGAAATATGAATTTCATAGAGTGTGCAATGTTTGAAACACATGAATTCACAAAAGAAATGAAATCAAAAATAAAATCGTTGGGATGCTCCCAAACACTGGGGCCCTGGGCTAGAGCCCTTTCAGACCCAGCTGGTCACATACCATCTCCACTACTTCCACCTCCGCTTCAATACGAAGGTGATAGAGAAACGTTGCCAGATCCTTCTTCATCTGAATGGAGTTGTCCTCCATCTGAGCCACGGTGAAGATTCGCATCCCACATTTACGCCACACCTGGATGGAGACAGGAGATGATTCCCTCAGGAAAACATATTCATAGAAAATGGATTCATTTAATAATTTAATCACCCTTCCTTCCCCCACCTTGTGCTGGCGAAGGAGAAACGGCAGCAGCATCAGCATCCCCCCGTCGTGGACGATCCACCACACGTCGATGGAGCCGTCGGTGGGCGGCTCGCTGTTGCTGGGGAACAGGGAGATGTTTTTGGGCACCAGCAGAGCCAGGTGGGCCGCCGTGGTCACTCGGACCGTATCTGGAAGCAGGAAACAGAGGGGGGGGTTGTCAGCTGTCGGGCTTTTGAGTGGAGGGAAAATAAAAAATAAAAAAATTTGCGTTTCGTCTCCTCCGTGACTCACTGATGAAGGTCTTCCAGGCCTGCGGGTCTTCGCTCTGCCTCCAGGTGTGCGGCCAGCCCATCACCACCGTGTTGGGCTTCATTCCTCCCAGGCCGCTTGACTGGATCATGTGACTGATGCCCTCGCGGGGCTTTTGAGCCACGATGCACTGAACGAAGCCCTTCACCCGTTCCTTCTCCATGAGATGCCTCAAAGTCTGAGGGAGGAGAGAAAACGGTCCAGAGGCTGTTAGCTTTGTGTCTCGATACTCTCATTGTTTGTTCAATGAGTATCAATTAATTTGACCATATTACAGGATTCCTTATAAAAAAAAAAAAAAAGTTATTTTTTTGTGTTGGGAGTTTTATTGACAGATTACTACTTCTTCCTCCTCATTGTACAGCTTTATTCTTGGAAAAAAAAATTATAGTCTGGCCCTTATGCACTCGTCAATCAAGATGGCCGCCCTGGACGTGCTGACATCACTCCGGACTGACGTGTGACGAGTGTGAAGATGAACCTGTTCTGCAGCAAGAGCCTCTCCGTAGGTCTGCAGGAAGTGTCCTGGGACGACCGT
The DNA here is from genome assembly GCA_911649635.1 of Poeciliopsis gracilis. Taxonomy (NCBI): domain Eukaryota; kingdom Metazoa; phylum Chordata; class Actinopteri; order Cyprinodontiformes; family Poeciliidae; genus Poeciliopsis; species Poeciliopsis gracilis. The sequence continues at coordinate 360,284 of CAJVRI010000724.1, forward strand.
GCCGACGATGGTGAGGCCCTTTCCTGCTTTCAGCTGGCTGGCGAACGTCAGCAGCCGCGGAGACTTGACGTGGGCGTCTTCGTCCAGTTTCAGCAACACCAGCAATTGGGGCCTTGGGAGTAAAAGGAAGTAAAACTGGATTTTACATAAATCTGTGGCCAGTTGAATGCTTTAAGTTTATATCTTTTTCCATTTACGCATGAAGAAGTAGAAGTCCCTAAAGTGCTCTGGTCTTACCTCCAGTTCTTGGTGTGTGGTGGTCCCTCCTCCAGCCTGAGGAGGGCGTAGCGGGCAGCACTGAGCGACAGACCGCGGATCCCGTCTCCCCACTCCTTCTCAGCTCTAATGCACACAGAAATAAAGAAAAATCATACATTTGTGCCGGTAAGCAGAAAAAAGAAAATGAGAAAAATGCAGTGGCGCCCCCAAGAGGTGGGAAAGGAGTGGCCCATGACCCCCGCAGATCCCCAAAGAATCACGTTCATGTCATGCAGCGTCATCCTCTTCAATCAAGACATAACTATAAAAAAATAAATACATAAAAATCTGACAAATCAACACACAAATGAATACTAAATTAATTAAAACTAAATAAATTACTAAACAAATAAATACTAAATAAATTAATTAAAATTAAATACTAAATGAATACATTTAAAATAAAAATAATATTCCAAATAAATACATCAAAATAAATACAAAATAAATAACTTAAAAATAAACAAATGATTGAATACTAAATAAATGTATTAATTTTTGTTTTATTATTAGTTATTTGTCTGTGCCCCCCTAAATTTTTACTGTTCTGGCCTCCCGTATGAAATTTTCTGGTTCCACCACTGAAAAAAAATGACCAAATCAAACTATTTCAAACACACACACATACACACACACACACACACACAGGGATCTGAACCATACTGTACATGTACAAATGCATGGAGCAAATACATCACCATGGCAACATACCCATGATATTCAATGTATTTGTAGATCATGCCAGCGATCACCATGGCAACGATTGCGTAGTACCAAGAAGATATGAACATGAGAGCGAGGCAGATGATCATCCCCAGAAACGACAAGGTCCTGGACAGATGTGGAGCACAAGAACACTTCAGTCTGCGTGTGTGTGTGTGTGTGTGTGTGTGTGTGTGTGTGTGTGTGTACAGCTGTGTGCATGCGTGTGTGCGTTTGTCAGTACCAGTGGTAGTAGGAGAAGCGGGGCCTCCAGTTGGGGGTCCTGAGCAGCGTCTGCAGAGCGCAGGCCAAGTTCACAAACAGGTAACACATCAGGAAGAACCTGGAGAGACAGACAAGCAAAGCTGGAGTCCGACAGGGAGAGACTGGCTGACAGGATGGGCGACCGAGCCAATCAGGACCGGCCGTTCAGAACGGCCTCGTTGGCTCACATTGTGAGGATGGGAGCGACCAGGTCCAGAGAGGCGATGAGAATCCCCAGCTCGGCTATCAGTGCTGTCAGGAGCAGAGCCCAGGTGGGTTCGCCGTTAGCTTTCCCGTGTCCAAACACCTGCAGCACAACACACACAGACACTCAGAGAGGAAAAACACAGTGATCACACCAAAGACTTTACACCAGAAATGGCTAAATAAGCTCGCTAAGCATTAATTAGTGAATAAATAATTGCTTCTACTCCTTAAATCTTTTATGCCTGTTAAGATTCTAAACTTTATTGTTCTTTATCAATAATGTGAACGTCCCAAAAATGCTCTACTTACGCTAGCTGCATGCTAGATTAACATCAACATGTTTATTTGACCTTTATTTATACAGGTTATGTCACTGGTCGTCTCGAAGGCAGGGCTTGGCCCACCCAGCCGTTTTCCACAGCTGTATGGTTGTCATGGAGATTAAAGGATTTCTCAAACATGCACGAGAGTCAAAGCAACTCTCCAGGTATATTTTCGGTGACATAAAAACATTGTAACATGATGTAAAGCTGGAAACAAATTGCAATTTCTATAATACTGCTCCTTTAAATCTAATCATGTCTGTTAGCTAAACATGCCTTTATCTGCTTGACAGAAAGTAAAAAAAAAAAAAGGTGTTTAGAATTCTTTTGATTGCTTTTGTTAGACCAATTCCATCTCTGATCATCAGATAAATTCAGCTTAAAATTCTAGAAAGCCCTTAAAATATTTCTACAAAGCTCACCTCTAAACCAAGAAAACTAAACTGTAAAACTAAACGAAAAACAAAACATGACATTGAATCCCACACAAAGAAGCAAAGGCTTGCTTCTTCTGTCCATCTTCATCACTTTACAAAATAAAAATAAAATAAAATGACTCCTACCCGTAGAAATGGGATAATATTGTCTTTGGCGATGGCCTGCAGGAGTCGCGGCGCGCCGGTCAGCGACTGAAGGCCTGCGCCGCATGTTGAGAAGAAGGAGCCAATCACAATGACCCAGGGAGTAGGCCAGGCCAGCGTGCCAACAACCAGAGTGCCATTAACTGACTCTCCAAACCTGCACAGGCGAGTTAGTGTCAATCTTTTGGGTTTCCACAGGTAAGTGAATGACGGAAGCAGATGTACTGACTTGTCTCTGAGGACGACGCCGTCGATGCAGGCGCCAAACAACACAACGCTGCTGAGGTCTACAAGGACGCTGCTCAGGACAACAACATTCACACCAGAAGAGTCCAAACGGCTTTATACCCACAAACTGAACTATGAGCTCTACACCGAGAAATAATTTGAGCTTTTTTTTTTTTTCCACATATTTGAATTACAAGTAGAACAGATTCTGCCAAACCTTGTTGGGAAACTAAGACATGATACGATACAAGGATACAGACAAAAGACGTCGTGAGGATAGCAAGGATGGTTCCGATGGGGATGGAGCGCTGAGCGTCTTTTAAATCTCCCGACCGATTTGAACCGGCCATGATTCCTGAGGAAGAGCAGGAGAATAGTATTTTTTGGGGTGACTTTTATTTGCTGAACACGAAACACCTGCAACTCACTAAAAATGAAAACGGAAGAAAAACAAATAAGAACGTGCAGGCGAAAAAAGAAACAAGTTACACATCAAAGTAAAGTTGAAAACATCTATGAAGAATATAAAAAACATGAAGAGTTCAGATAAGGTCTAAAGATTCAACCAAACACGGCCCCGAGGCCATAGACATTGTGGGAAGTCCGATCCGACTGATTAACATGAACTACAGGCCTGAACCGAGTCATTTGTAACCTGTCATAGACAGGTATCACATTTCAACAGTTTGTCAATAGGGAGTTTTATCAATACGTTCTTAAGAGGACATTTGTGATCCTGACGTGGCCCGACGCTGTAGAGTAAGAGCAGCAACTGTGTACCTGTGACCGAAGGGAAGAAGATGCCCACCAGCAGGGTGAAGGAGGTGGTGATGTCGGAGAACACGTACGGATGAGGCAGTGATGCTGGAGGTGACGAGTGAGAGGAGCTGAGCGAGCTTTTCTCCAGGACTTCGCCTTTGCTGATGTAGGAGCTCCACAGGTTCTCTAACAGGAGGAGAAAATTCAGAAAACGGTCGTTTGGAGAACGTAGCGTGCCACTCCAGGTTTACTCATCAGATTCTCAGTCAACGTTCATCCCAATATTTATCATCAGGTTTGGTTTTGTGCTGATACGTGTACAGCGGTGAAGTGCTAAAAGTACTAGACGATTCTTTTAGATGAAAATACAAGAACAAATATTACCTGAAATGATGCCACTGGCCAGACCAGGAATCCCTTTAATCTTAGTGAAGTTATTAGAGGTGAAGTATTCGTCACAGGTGGCGTTGAGTTCAGTGCTGTGGCAAAATTCTTTCCAAAGCGGTGTGGTTTTCTCCTCCACAGCTGGCGCAGGGGTGGAGACAATGGCTGGTCCAGCTGTGCTGTTTTCTAACAACACGATTCAGACACGTTAGCACAAGCCAACAGCTACAACGGCTCTAAGGAGACGAAGCGTCGACCCACCGTAGCTGAGTGTGAAGTTGCCGTCGAAGCTCCACGTTGCGTCTTTGATTCCCACCGGGACGGTTTTACTACACTCGACGTGGCTGCTGATGGTTCTGTTCCCCAGCATGCACACGCTGTCGGAAACGAGACCCGGCGGTCAATAACGACACCAACTAGTGAACGGGACAGGGCTGAAAATCTCACAAAACAATACGGTCGTGTCACGACCACAAACTTATTTTATTGGGAGTTTACAAGACAGACAAACACAAAGTGGTGCATAGGTGTGAGGTTGAAGGAACATCTGAAAGGTGTTGTGTTTTTTTACATTTTCTTACATAGAACCACTTTGTGTCGGCCATTTGCAATAAATCCCTACACAATCTGACAAAATGAGGAATAAATGAGACGTGTGAATATTTTAGTAATGTAGGGTCAGTGCTGACACTGACCCTACATCAGTGGGGGCCACTCTTGAAAAATGTTGGCAAGAAAACAGAGTCATCCATTTCAATGAAGACAAATGTAAAACAAAATAACCAACTAAAAAGAAAGACAGGAAAAAGGAAGGAAAGGATTTTTTTTTTTTTTATCTGTGTCCCCCTAAAATGTTTACTGGCTTGGTCTGGCCAACCCTATGAAAATTCCCAGGGGGCGCCACTGGGTAGGGTGCACTTACTCAAAATTACGCTCGTTGAACGCGGACTCAAACGCTCCGATGTAGATGGAAACGATGGAGACGATGACGCAGGCCAAGAAGATGGAGGCCAGCTTGTTGACATACTTCACACCGACAAAGACGAGCAGGGACATGAGGAGGAGACAGATGCTGCCGTAGACCCGCATGTTGTTCAACATGGCCGCCCCGCCGCCTTTAAAGATTTCCGCCTGAGGAACAATGTACATCTGGGAGACGGAGGGGGGAGCGGGGTTAGTATAAGGACTAATATTTTAGACTACAATCAAATGATCAAGGAATGTAGACAAAACTGCAAGCCCTGGTGGGGCGATTAGCAAAAACGTAGCCAAGCCCTACCAGCAAGATCTCGATGGCTCCCAGGATGTACATGGCCCCGGCGAAGGTGGTGCCCAGGTAGAAGCAGATCCCCACAGCCCCTCCGAACTCTGGGCCCAGAGAGCGGCTGATCATGAAGTAGGAGCCTCCAGCTGGAAGAGAGTGTAGAGGGTTAAATGGAGGAAGTTAAATGAACCACGGTGTGTTGAATGGGACAAAAATGATGGAAGACGAGCAGAAGAATTTAAAATCAGTTAGAAAAGACAGTGTTACAAGAGTATATTGGAATTAGACAATATGTATTTTGGGGAAAAACATTTCTGTCATTTCTGTAAATGACAGTATGAGGGTTTTTAGAAAAAGATTCCGTTGAGATGCAGCTTACTTCGTTTGTTTTTGGCAAAATCTAATTTAAAATAATTTACATTTCTTACCCTTTCCGTCATCTCAGGGTTTAATAACACATTTTTTTTAGTTGAACTAAAAAAAAGTCTGATTCGAAAATCAACTAGTTTACAGCTTTACGGTTTTAAATATGTCACCAACACATACAGAAAATGAAAACGTAGGATCAGGAAGATCAGGAAGAACAACTTCCCCACTTATTTTCTAGCTATGGTATGAATTGCAAAACCAGGCGTACAGCTCGAGTGTTTTCACATTTTGTCCCCCTAACAGCAAACTCTGTATTTTACCGCAATGTAAATGTGACAGAAAACTGCATAAAAGTGCCATATTGGGAAGCAGAACTTAAATGGCACGCGGTTTAGAAAGTTTTAGAGATCTAAAAGGTCCAGGCCGACGTCCCCTCGACTGATCTCATCAAGATGGTTAAATGATCTCATCAAGATGGTTAAAACTAACAGCGCCTCTATTTTTGCTGATAGAATTGTAAAACGGACAATAGTAGTACAGGATGATGTAACACATAAAGAACAAATTTGAACAACTAAAATCAAAGGAAAAACAGTGTTTGGTGTTCAAATTGCAAACCTTGTTGCTGTGAAGATTGACACACTCCTTTCCCAAACCATGGGGAAACTGATTCTTTACCTTACTTAACTGGCTGTGTAGGAGGATATATTTGTTTGCTGCGTTTATGCAACACTCGAGGAAGAGAGAAACCGCTTCTGCAACAACAAACCCTAGAATACCAGCTTTACAAAAGTGCTCTTGGGAACCAAAACAATAGGTTGGGATTGATTGGGAGATTAGGGATGAAACGTGATGGAAAGACATTGGAGTGTCGCATCACTCCAATGTGGCCAGTAGGTGGTACTAAGGTAAACATGGGTTTTAACATTGGTCAAGTTATGTGATGCCACATGGTTTAACTATATGTCTGACATATAGTTGAGATACCTGTGCTCATGCAGTTGTACTCAGAACTGGGAAATTCAAACTTCTTAGTTGGAAAAAATCAACTGGAACGCCCTCCGAAGTCGGACTTCCTGTTACGAAACCCCCAGTTACAACTTGCAAGGCCGACTTTGTGTTTCAATATGGCCGCTCCTAGCATCAACAAACATGGTTACTTCACAAGACACGCATGTAAATAGAGGTATTGCACACAAGTTGGAATCTCCCAGTTCCGAGAACAACTGTGAAGCAGCATTAATCCTGTTATGTATCCAGGCGTATATTTATTTGCATTTGCCATAAAACTACGTCAGGGCCTTAAAGAAAGTACCTCTAATGAGAAATAATGTCAAGACAGTGACGGTATACGTAAAAAGATCCTTCTAATTGTCTGCACTTAGAAGGATAACTGAATAATTTCTGGCGCCGAGTTGTATTTGGAAAGCCAAACTTTTATAGTCTTTTGAATCACCCATAATAAACATGGAAACAGAGTAAGCATGAGAACTAAAAGCTCTTACGGCAGTGCAAAGTAGATAAACCTAAGCTGCATATAATCCAGGTTACATCTGAACTACTTTTTTTTTTTTTTCAAAATGTGAAGATGCTACAGGCATGAGAAAAGTCACATTACTTCCAACATTTTATTTAATGCGCCAATCTAGACACACTTTTGAAAGACAAGTCAGTGGAAGGTATTTATTCTAACTAGGTTTTAATTTATGAACACAGAGCACAAGACAGGCAGCACAGAAACGACAAAAAAATCCCTTCAGATTGGGAAGAGAACCAGAGGAAATACCTGGCACAACTCCATTAGTGGCGATCGCGCTCATTGAAATCGCAGTCAGCAACGTCTGGAGAGCAGAAAACAGACCCACAAAATGTTACCGGAAATGTTTCAATGGTCCCCATGACCGCGTGCCGGCATAGAAATACTGACGCAGCAGCAGCATATGAAGACGATGCAGAGGGCCTGCAGCACCCCGGCGGTCCCCACCACCCAAGTCAACCTCAGGAACAGGATGACGCCGAAGATGTTTTGAAGGCAAGGGAGGTAAACGCCCATGAACGTCCCCATCTGCGGCGACTGAAACAGAGACAAAGTATCCGTTTGGAATTTATCCTTTCGTACTGTGCGCTTATGTCAACTTTTACATTTTGTATAAAGAATGTCAAATGAATGTGTGTAGAGAACAGCAGTAGTTCCTAAAATGTTTCTAATGGGGATGTTCAGATAACAAAACCCAATTCAAGGTGGTCCACATCATTTTGCGTGCGTCTTTCAAGGTTTCCGTTACATTAAAAGCGAAGTTTAATTTCTCTCATTGCACACAAACTCAACCAATAAATCTTCTGATGACGAAAGAGAGGCTTTTGTTGACATTTGTCGGTAAAAGAAAGATGAACAAATAGCAGCTGAAACGCTAGTCTTTAAATTTTATGACCTACGAGGCAAAGAGCATCGAGTTTGTCACTGGGGAAAAAATGATGTTCTCCAAATTTTATCTGGATATGATTCATTGGAACTATAATAGCTGACAGCAGAATGATCAATGGATCAACAAAACAGAGTAAAACTTATAGCCTTGCAGTTCACTTGCATGAAAAAGTTGGTAAAAATAAAGACAGGAGTTCATAAATCAGTGTAGTTTATGTAGTGCCAATAAAATCTGGTATATTATGGCATTGATCACTGTGGCACTGTCAAAATGAAAACGTGACTATTTCCTCACATCAAGACTATAGCTATGCACCAACCCCCTCCCTACTGTCTGGTGGAAAGACATGAAAATCTAAGATGGAAGTACTATGAATGGCCATACAGATCGTCTTATCTTGGACGCATGCAGCTCATCACTGAGCGCTGCAGTGTACTCCGAGTTCAGGTCTCGACGCCCTTTGAGTCGTTGATATGATTTGTCTAGACAACAACTCGATGACCGACGCAGGAGAGGATGAGCTCATTCTAAAAGGGATTCCAGCTGTTTTCCACCATTTCTTCAAGCAAATTCAGTCACGTTGCGTGTAATTTGTATTAGAACAGCTTTATTATATTATTATTTCACAGTGAACTCTGATTTTCAAGATGATTTGCAGCATTTCACACCTTGCTGGTTTTCTTCTTCTCCCCGATGCTCTCAGCCTCCTCGTGTTCCTTTGCTCCCTGCGTCAGGTTGGTGTAGTTAGCCAGGCGGTTGAGCAGAGAAGACACCTTCGGCCTCGTGTCCATCTCCTCCTGTTGGTCGTCGAACAATAATGGGAGATGTCACGGTGTGAGAATGGGGCCCATAACAGTGGCGGGGACACGAAAAGGCAGCGATGAGTCGGGAACAAAGAAAGGACCAAAGTCAAAAGCAGCAAGATAAAGAGAAGAGGATGGGCGTTAAACAATCAAGAGGAAGAAAACATGAAAAAGAGAAGCATTTTATGAAATGCTGTACCAGAAAAAGGTTAGAGACATTTCCAGAGAAGCTGGTAATCTATACGAGCTCAAATTAGCTGCACCTACCATGCAGCTTTTTTAGATTTTTGTCACCATCAGTGACAAAAAAATCTTAGAAAATGTTAAAAGATAAAACAACAGAGATAATCAGTTGGTCTGTCAAACCTCAAATAAGGCCAAGTTCCTGTCATAAAAGTCGTCGTCATCCATCCCATGACTGTTGTTGATGTAAACACTGGAGATCTTAGAGTTCCCATCCCCTGAACAGCAAGAAAAGAGAACACACACACACACACACACACACACACACAAGACCGGAACGTTAATATGAGCACACAGAGTCGAGATCGCTGTCGTTTTGATTCATCGAGGTCAAGCTGTACGGCTTTATGCAGCACAGTCCAATGAAAGGGCGCCGCCGTCACCGAATCCCTTCCCAGAGAAATCAGCTCTCATCCCTGCACCATCAGCAGCGCTTGACTCAGCACCATCACTTCCCTCTTCGCTTCCCCAAGCTAACGCCGGCAGTCGCCTGCATGCTGCGCTTTGGGTCACATAGAGGTGCAGGAAAGTGATAAAAACCCGCAGCTGGTATTCAGCATGAGTCCTTTCGCATTACAGAAAACAACACTGCAACATTAAGTGCAAAGCAAGCAACGTGTGTGTTTTGGTTGAATACAGACAAAACATCAGGGTGTGACCTAAGATCTGACTGCGTGAGAAAAAAAAAAAAAAAATTTTGAGACATGGGAGAATTCCTGGCGAACAAACCTGCTCAACAGGACGGTCCGGGTTCAGAGATCCATCTACGTTTCCCAGACTGCATCTACTGAGTCAGGCTCACAGAGCTGCAGCCTGACCACACCAGTTCTTCATCGCAAAGAAAGAAACCACATAGGAGAACTGGTTACGACACAAACTGCATGTCCTGCGATGAAATCCTTCTGGCACGACCGCTTGCTCAACCGTCAGATTCATAGGTGTTGTAGTTTTATTAAGGCGCAGCAACACTCAGATTCAGAACTATAACAGACAGCAAGAACAACAGGAAATGTCTCAAAAAAAAAAAAAAAAGTTTGAATGAAAATGCAGCTAATTGAAATCTAAAATTGAGAACCAGATATTTAGACATTTGTTTTTTTGTTTTTGCTTATTTCATAAACTTTGTCTTAACTCTAGATATCATTCAAAACACCAATTAGGGTCAGGAAGAGCTGAAAGTAACCCCAACATAACTGATACTGTCTGGAAACATGTATTGGCCAAGCTGAGAGTCACATTATGGACCTTATTAGTTTGCAATGTGCTTGACAGGCTGTTGATGTGATGTTACTCAATGTCACGGCTGGTGAACGCCAGCAGATGTGTGAGCATGCCGGTATTGGTGATAAAAAAAAAAAAAATTGATAAACTCTGAAGGTGGAACGTGAGCAAATACTAGTAAATGTTTGTTCACCAGCAGCGGCTCGTGCTGAGGAGCAAGAGGACAGCAGGAAGGAGGTCAACAGGGATCAGTGTGTTCAGGAGTTTCTGTGGCTAAAAGGAGGAATTGATAAAACATTGTCGATGCATCTGCAAAAGAAGCTACTAAGAGAAATGGACCTAGTGCACCTCTACTTTTCCACTTTTCTCCTCCCCCCCCCCATCAAATGTGGCAACATCTTGTAGGGATGTTTTTTTTTTTGTGCTAACTTAGTTAAATAATTAACACAAGACACTGCACTTCTTGTACGATCTGGTGACGCTTAGCATGACGTTCCATCTGAGATACTACAAGTGATGACAGTCACTATCCGCTGTGTTAAAATTGATGAAAGTGTAAAGGAGCAGAATTCATTTTTTTCAACCCTCTACTACTGTCTGCTCAGAGCCACAGCTGCTAGACCACGTGTGTGTGTGTGTGTGTGTGTGTGTGTGTGTGTGTGTGTGTGTGTGTGTGTGTGTGTGGGGGTGTGTGTGTGTGTGTGTGTGTGTGTGTGTGTGTGTGAACCCGAGGGGAAAAATGGCTGTTTGTTTCTGAGAGCGTTCCCAAACAGAAGGGCTCCTCCGCCCAGTAACTGTGATGGTGTCAAAAATAATGACTCGTAGAGGAAATAGCTGCTCGGAACATTCGCTCCGACTTCTCCCGTCATTACTTCAGGAACCTGACTCAGTCGCTTCAGTAGCACCACTCCCGTCAGCATTTTTTCTTCTTCTTCTTCTTCTTCTTATTTCGGGACACATGGAGACAGAAATATGGACAGGCTGTAGTGTCGCAGCGGCCCGATCGAAACGGATTAACCGTCTCGATGTCTATTTATGGAAGCTTATTAAACAGTGCGGGGCATCCTCATAACAACGCAAGTGCTTAAGTGGATCAGTGGGCTAATACAGTTACATCTCACTGAGCCAGTGAACCCATCACACATATTCTTACTTGCTGGTAAACACCAGCGCATCGTCCTCATGGCAACTACTGACTTCCATTAGCCAGGAGGGGGGAAAAAAAGCTCCCATGAATTTTATTAACCGGGCTGCTTAGTGTGACCGATCTGGAGTAAATAAAATCCCAGTGAGGCCACATAGGAAAGTGTCATTTATCGGCGAGTCCCATCTGACCCGACTAATTAACGTTAATTAAAAGCCTGAGCTCACAGAAAGCCTGACATATTATTTTTATTTAGATTTTACAGCTTTCATTTTTAGGCTATAATTTGAGTGAGGTGCAACTTCTCCTTTTTTTTAACCTTTCGTTCAACGTCTTCCAGCTCCATTTTGTCACATTCTGTGACTGCAGGGTGTGTCGTGTGCAAATCATCTGGAGTGTGTGATTGATAGGAGTGGAAAAAGGCAGGGCGTGTTGTGCCGTGTGCTGTGCTTCTTACATGCTAACGAAATTCTGCACCGTCATTTCTTTCTTTTCTCAACAAGGTAAACTACATCATCCTTTGTTTATGCTATAATAAGTAGATTGACTTAAGTTTATATCATGCGTTTAATCTTAACGTGCCAGACCCAACCAACCATTGAGCAGGTTAGTTTGGCCTCATCTGGCGTGAATTCTGGGTCGGGTTCGACTCTGTCCAGAAGAGATAAAGAGGATCTACAAAATAGATCTTTTTAAATCAGCCAGAATTAACTTCAACTTGCTTTATCTGTGGAAGTTTGAAGAACAGCGACACAGACAGCTCAAATATAACACGACTTTTTCCACATTTCAGCCACAAAATGTATTGTTGGCCCTGAATATGCCAGACCAAGGCTCTGCAACTTTTACCACCAAAAGAGAAATTTGAATCCAAGGACAACCAAATAAAACTTGTTCAGAGCTGTAAATGTCAAAAGAGGTTTTTAAAAAGAAAATACTTTTTAAACAGCTTCAGGAAATTTCTTGGTATTTTTAAAGCATTTTATTTCTATTTATAGGATTTGAAAAATAAAGATAAACATAAAAAGAGTATGCAAACCAGAGCTTAAAACTTATCACTGGTCCTTTTCATGGCATTCTTTGCAGAAATTTAAAGCAAATATTGCAGGAAAAAAAAAATGTAACTGCATTTGTTAGCGTATCTGTATTTAAAACAGGTTAACTGGTCCCTTTTAAGTTTTAGAATAGAGATCTTAATGCAAACTTAACACCCATTTTTCCCAAAAGAGTGGAAGAAAATGGAAAGTCACATGATTTACTGCTTGTTTCACAATTTTGATGCAAGAATAAGAATTTAATAGGCCAGTATTATGCGTTTTCCAGGCACACAATGCAGCACAATCAAATGCCGATGTTAACTTCAGTTCTTATAAAAATGCGTTATATCAAAAATGACTTAAAAGAAATTTTACGTCCTAATTTAATTCCTTGAAATTGGGCCTCTGTCTCTTTAAGAAACTCCTGCTCTTTCTGAAACTCCGCCTTCAGGAAGTCAACACAACAGGGCTTCTCTATTAACCCTTTAACAACGTTTTAACCGGCGTTTCTCTGAGAAGCAGCAACTATGACAACCTCAACAGAGCCACAGTTCCACCAGGTGTTTGCTAAGATGTTTGCAAACTCACTAGTCTGCTTTGCTGCTGGCTAGTCTGAAGGAGCTGAGTGGGGAGTCGCTGGCTGCTCTGTGAGGCTCGGAAACTGCAGAGGAGGAGCTTTGTCCTCGAAGGCGGAGCTAGATCCACCTATGCGGTTTTTTTTTTTTCACACAGCTGAATGGTTGCCATGGAGATCAAAGGATTGCTCAAACAAGTTTGAAATCATCAGAACAACACTTCAGGTGTGTTTCTGATGAGGGAAAAACATTATGACAAAGTTGACTTTACCTAATAATGCCCCTTTAGTACCTCATATGAAAATGAGAAAAATTGTAAAAATCAATTTCCAGTTTTACACCAGAGGCTCAGTTGAATCGAGGTCTGTACTTTGAGTGGGCCGCTCTAACACATTGATCTAAACTATTCAACCGCAGCTCTGATAGGACGTTGGGGTCATTTTACAGCTGAAAGGTCAACCTTGAGATTGGGGCTTTCCTCCACACAAAGCATTTTGCATGCACACAAAAACATAAATATTTTCATGCACATGTTTATGCGAGATAACAAGCATGCAAGACGACTGCTGGGTTAAAACCACAATGTTCAAACATTTAGCACTCCACTGAGCCTGTGAGAACGAGTGTGTGCGTCTCACCTTGGTCTATGCTGCTGCGGTCCGGCGTCTCGTTCCCTCCCATTCCTCCAAACGTCGTCCCGCCTGCGGACCCCTCGCTCACCGGGTCGCTGCGATTGACGCTCTCCCTGGAGCCGAAGCGAACGTGGGCGGACGGACGGGAGCTGATGTCGGGCGACGTGTCGGACAGCCCCGGCAGGTCCTCGGCCTTGGTGGGCGTCACCGTGAAGCGGACCGACGACATGGCGGGCGGCTTAAGAGCGGTTTGCAGGACAGAAAGCTAGGAAAGTGGGAGCACCCTGGGCGGGGGGTGGGGGGGTAAGGACCAATCAGGGAGGAGCTGGCAGCACTGTGCTGACCTGAGCTAGGCTATTTCCCAGCTGATGCATAGAGGTAACTTCTACCTCTATGGTTTCTCCTTTTGGTCATGAAATACTCCATTGAGGCAAAAGCCAGGTTCGTCTTGAACCTTCGGGTATCAAAGGAAATTCTGGTGGAAATGTGGTTGTTTCTGGAGAGATGCTAGCATACAGCGACGTGATGGGAACCAGAGTATGGATCTGTCTTGTCTTCTGAAGTCAAGGGGTTTTTGAACAGGACATAAGAAGAGTCTCCCACAAAATGCCTTCGCAATGTTTCCATCGTCGATTACAGCCAGGATGGTGGAGGATAGATAGAGAAAGACAGAGAGAAACAAACAAAAACAGGAGAGAAAAAAAAAAAGAGAAGTCGGACCTTCGCAAGTGAAAGAAAAACATTCGCTCTGAAACAAACGGACATGCGAGTTTCGCTTTTTGTAAAATTGATAGCAGCAACACGCAGCACCGTGTCATGTGCCTTGTGGAAGCCAATCGATTTCAGATTTCAACAATACCTCCTCTGTTTGACCATGACCAATGACTAACTGGAAAGAGGAGCAAGTACACTACATTCACGTGGCATTCATCTGACACAAGGCAAACCTGCCTTCACCTTACATTCTACGTATATAATCTAGCTCTAGTGAGAGTGTTGTCATCCTGACAGAATGACTGACTGAGGTGTAAAAAAAAACAACAACCAGGACTGAACAGTCAGAACACAAAAACAAAAAACCCTGAGCGTCAATTTATGTGTTCAAAAGCTAAAAAGATCAGTGGATATAGCTGAACTGGGATTTTCCCCCCTTTCTCTCTCGTTTTCTTTCTTTCTCTCAGACTTGGAATATAATTTAATAATTAAAGGAGAGCGGTTCTAACCGGTTGTACTGGAGAGTACCAGCTCTCACTCGGCTTGCAGAGGCATTGCAGGTTGCTCCTATTTCCTTTTGTTGTTTTTAAAGAAACGTCGCCGAGTCCGTCAACATTCAGGATAGGGAGCGAGGCATGAGGCGTGTAGAGCAAGGCAGGAACAGACACAATGCCGCTCTGTCAAGTTCAGACTGAAAATTAACTCCTGGATGAGAGGAATTTCTTATTTCCGTTTTCAGACGGGCTGGAATTGAAAACAATTGGGAAACTGTGACTTTCTTCTCCGGGAAAATCCAACAGAAAAGAAAAAAAATTCCCCCTGTGTACAACACTGCTTGAGCACAGAACAAGAAATATTCAAACAATACAAGCTAGAAATACGCAATGGGAAATGGTCAGTGGGATGAAATCTGACCATTCTCAGCTTTAAGAAATATTAAACATCCAGTGTTTTGACAGACGAATGCCTCACGCCTAAACTCTACCAACTCTCCTTTCAGCATGGACGCTGCTACTGCGGGAAGATTCAAAAATCAACAATTCTCAGCGGCGATGAGGCGCTTAAAAACAGAACTTCGTGGCTGCGGGAAGCGACGTGAAAAGACAGAATTTAGTCCTTTAACGTCTCATGTTCTCTGGCTACGAAAAGAGACGTTGAGTCAGACCTATGCCTCGGGGAAGTTTTTGCTGACTTGGCAAAAGTGTGAGCTGAGCGAGCCGGTTTTGGAAGACACAAGGAAGGCTGCAGAAAGCTGCCTTGCTTTGTCGTTTTGAACTTTCAACCTTCAACGCGTTGGCACGACACTTGGATCCCGATTCTCTCTCTCTCTAGAGAGAGAGAGAGAGAGAGAGAGAGAGAGAGATCTGGCGCACGCAGTGATTTATGTTTATAGTTAAAAGTTCTCGTTAGTTGCTAATATAAAGGATGACTTCACACCAAATGACTTGCCTTTGACCGATGACAAAAAGGAAATCCTTAATAAGCCTTAATATCTGATGCCAATCCACTTTTATTTACATTTTGTGAAGAAGAAAGACGCGCTCACGTCTTTTTGTGTCGTTTCCTCCGGCGGTTTCTTGAGGCGGCGGCGCCACAGGCCAGGATTTAGTTTTCGATTTGTTCTCACGCAACACACAGTGACATGTGAAAAGCTGAAAACGTAACAAATGTTGCAAATCCTAGACCTGAATCGAAAACTTAAAAACAACACAGCCACTATCAGTAAGAAACTCTCTCTCGAAAAAAAAAAAAAAACTTCTCACAGCTGTCATTTATATTTCTTAAACCAAAGTCAGAATTATTCGTCATCTGTAGCTGCAGGACGGGTCAGAACTTCGCAGAACCTGGAACTGAGCCACCCCTAATCGGCGCATGTTATACTACAAACAGAACTGAGCGCTTACGGCCGGCGCGCCTGACAGAATCTGCGTGAACCGTCAGGGGAACTGAGACTGCCGTACGACGACGAGTTGGGAGGGTGGGGTACAACACTTGTGACTGGCTGCACTTCCTCCTGAACCTGAGGCCACCCAAATAAGCCCGAGGAGGCCATTGCTTGCATTCAAGACATCTTGTTCTCATTTCCGACAGCACTGATTTCTGGGTACTCTCAAAGTCTATGAGTAATAACATGTTTTATTATTATTATTATTATTAATATTTAGACATCACTCTTTTTTTTTTTTTGTATTTTAGGTGCTCAAAAATGCTGCAGTCAAACTGTCAGGACTTCTTCTGGCAACTGGGTGCAGTATTGTTACCCATCTGGCTGTCAAATCCTCTTAGGCCTCTGATTCTCAAAAACAGCTGCTCCAAATCCCACTCCACAACCCCGCAAACAAAAGCAGCAATATATATATATATATATATATATATATATATATATATATATGTTCATCATGTTCAGTGGCGACGATTATGTCACTCAAAATTGAGCGGATATCATCTCCTGCAGCTGATAAGCTCTTTAGGATAAAGACTATTAGATGCAAACGGAGGTGGTGGATGTGATGTGTGTCAGACCGGGGACAGGAGCGGGTCACATTAATGCTGGACATTGATTTTGGGTCCAGTTGCTGGTGCTGGTTTTTCGACCCCGCCACTCAGCTGCCATTCTAAGCCAATTAAGCTAGCTATAATAATTCTGGCTTGAACCGGTCGGCAAACGCGTCCCTTTCCTTTCCTCCTCTCCAGCAGAACTGGTTATCCAGAGCACACCCTGCTGCGTTACATTGTGTCGCCTCCCATGTCAATTCAATGAGAAACTGCGCCCGAGTTTCAACGCAATACAACCGGCCAAAAAGAAAAATTAAAACGTACATAAATGAAAAATAACGCAGGAGTAGCGCTTTCAATTTCGACAAAAGAAAATCTGACGGGCTTAAATGCAAGCCGTGTTTTACTTTAAAGTCGTCGTTAATAACTTTTGTGAACCCCGGGAGGACACGTAAGGTGCTTCGGCTGAGACAGCCGCCGGAACAGCGCTGCGGCGTCGGCTGGGGAAGGGCTTTCGGTCGGCGCGACTAGCCTAGCCACGCCGCAGACAACCTGTCAACTGTCCGGATAGCTCGCTCACAACGACAGTTTTTCCCGGTCGAACTCCTCACCATTTACCCGCGAGTCACCGTAAACACATACCTGTCCCCTGCTTCCCTTGGACGGCTCCTCCAAGTTACCTTTGTTTTCAGTTTTTTTTTTTCTTATCCGTAAGCGTTCAGCACCGTGCCGGGGATTCTCCGCACATTTATTCCAAATGACCCACCAAAAAAAAAAACACAGCACGCGACTGTGCGTCTCGGGTCCCAACTTCCTTGCCGTCGTTCCATCTCGTTTACGCATGCGTGTTATGACCTTGCGTTGAAACGTCTGGGAAATGTAGTGCTGATACACGTTCTGGGAGTAATTGCCGGTTTTTAAAAAGCCTATTACGTCTTCAGTTTGTTAGGCCGTTGTTAGAAAGAGTTTTACTGAACTCTTACTGAAAGTGGCTCGTGAACTCATGTAAGGTGTTTCAAAAACAACGTAAGAGTGTGAAGTACCAAAACAAAGGCCATGGTAAGGTTTTAGGTATATTTGATTCAGATAAAGAGCAAAGTGACACCAAAACTGTCTCCATCCCAGGGGCCCTTATTCTAAATCCAGCCCTTCTGAAAGTGTGTTTTCTGATGTTGAATATATGTGAATATATTAATATTCATATTATATAAATGTGAATATTAATATTCACATTAATATTAATGTAAACATTAATATTACATTAATATTCACATTTCAGCCTCAGCTCTTTGCTTGAGTTAATGTCTCAAGTAGCTGCAAAAACTTTTTGTCAGTCTCTTTAGGATTGCATTTTAGTCTGCAACTTTGACAAGTTTTTCATGGCAAAACAGAGAGAACAGACTTTGAATTACGAATTACTTTTAAACCCCTCAACTTATTTTTATTCCCACAAGAAATTTCCCTAATTTCCCAGACTTGATTGCATTCCAAAACACAACTAAGTAAAAAGCATAAGCAAAATTTATTGAGTACATACAATCACAACTAGTAAGTAAAATCAAAATAATCCAAGTTGTAGCTGATCCAGCTCTTAATCAAGTCTTTCTGAATCCATCCCAAGGTGCTCGTCTTCCTCTTGCGGGCCCAGCATCACGTCCATCACAGAACGGGCCTGGGCTGCTGCGTGAGGAGGACCCCAAAGCGTTTCTTCACCAGCACCCGGTGCCGGGAGAACTTGTCGTCCGGAGAGAAGCGAGCCGGGTGGGCCGAGCTGGTGGGCTGGCCTTCGGGTGTCGCCTTCTGTTGGTGGATAACAAGGAAAAGTATGAGAGGACCTGGACAACATGTACTGTCTAAAAAACACAATGAGAAGTGACACGCATGCATCTGATAGGAAATAATTGTACTTTTTGGTTTGACTTAATTGTTTTGTGGTTGCCTGCAATACGACAAAAACCCAATAAAGTATAAATAAACAACATGTACAGAATTAGAGCTAAAGGCTAACGTGGCTACTTGAGCTGTTTGCCTCATCTCTTTATCTCACCAAGTACACCATATGTCACAAACTATTTATTTTTACGACTCTAAAAACGTAGTATGTCACATTTAAAAGCGGAAGTGAAACTAAAGGAGAATAAAATGCTGTCAGGGTGTTAAAATGTTATGGTTAGCGACGTAAACAGGAAGCTAGCCCTACCTTCAGAGTGTAGACTCGGTCTCCGTTCTCATTTAGATAATACTGCAGAAACATCGCGACGAGACGGTGCCTTTGGGTTTTACGCGTTCAAATGACAGCAAACAGACTTTTCAAGTCTGTAAAGTCCAAAGGCTTTCGGAAAACGCGTCGTTGCTATGTCTGAAACCCACGTGCAGCGAAGGTTACTTCAAGCCTGCGCAGGAAAGGTGGATATCCGGCTGCGACCGCAGAGCATCCTGGGAAATGTTGTACAACAGTAAAGCGGTAAAGTTCAGTGTTCGGTAACTTTACTAGAAAGCACATGGATAACCGGTATAACTAAATTAAATTAAATAAAATCAAATGAAAAGAAAAGAAAAGAAAAGAAAAGAAAAGAAAAGAAAAGAAAAGAAAAACAAAACAAAATTAAATTAAAATGAAATTAAATTAAAATAAATAAAAATAAATTAAATTACATTACCCTTGTCACAACTAAATAATTAAACACAAAAGACATCAACAAAAGGAAGGGAAAAGGGGAAAGAATGTATATGTGGTTCTCTTTTCAAATATAAATATTCCTCCACTTTAATTCATGAGAAACAGTCAATGGAATGCTTCTGAGTGAAAACAAGCCTCATCTGTTTATATTTGAATTTAAATGATTGAATGATGAGTCCAGTTTTGAATCCAGCTGAAGACAAAGAATCCCCGCCCCAAAAAAGGTAAGCCCATGAAAACCGATTAATCAACTACAGTTGGCGTGCTTTGAAGGGAAGTATTGATTTGAACATGTGAAGTGAAATTGCAGAAGATTTAAATTTCATTTAAATTGCCATCTACCTAAACAAACAAACAAACAAACAAAAAAGTAACTTGCTCAGAAGAAATGAAAAAGGTTCCATTACCCAGCAGCATAAATTTGCACACCTTTAAACTAATTCTTGTCAAAGAAACTTTTGACTCTGATCAATTTGCCTGTCAGCATGGAACATGTGCATTGAGGAATAAGGAGATTGTCCTTACTGTAGATCCAGAACGCAACCACCATATCTATACCTGGATAGTGCACATTTTTACATCCACGTGTGTCAACACTGGAAACTTTTCAGGTGGTTTCACTTCTAAACTCACAGTCGTTGTTTTCCTGTCTTCAAATGTCAGTGTATGTTGCCAGAGAAGAGCCCAAAAGTCCCTACAACACACTGGAAGGTAATAAAACAGCCTCACAGAGTTATTTTATTAAAAGTATTATGTGAAACAGACTTTTTTTTTTTTTTTAATGTTTACATCCATGTTATTATTCCCTCATGAAAATACATGCCTGCAGGGTTGCTTTGATTCTTTCACACGTTTGAGAAATCTGTCAATCTCCCGTGGCAACCGTTCAACTGTGCTAAACACCTAGTTGAGACCTAGTGGTGCATTTGAGATTAACCTCGTCCTCAGAGCTGCAGTTTTCAAGCTGAGCACCCCTGCCTGCTCCTCTGCTCCTTCAGACTAGCCAGCGGCAGTTAGCGAACATCCAGTGCAACTGCGCTAGGTGTCCCACTAGCTGGTAAAAACACAGTTAAAGAGTTAATATAGGAGCCATGTTGTGATGACTCCCTAAAGGAGTTGTTCCAGTAAGAGCAGGAGCTTCTTAAAGAGACAGAGGCCCAATTTCAAGGCTTTAC
Source organism: Poeciliopsis gracilis (assembly GCA_911649635.1). Lineage (NCBI taxonomy): Eukaryota > Metazoa > Chordata > Actinopteri > Cyprinodontiformes > Poeciliidae > Poeciliopsis > Poeciliopsis gracilis. Next base: position 380,769 of record CAJVRI010000724.1, read on the forward strand.
ATAACAGCCATATTTAATAAATGTAGCATTTTTGTAATGTAACATAGTTACTTCATTGCTATGTAATGAAGTAACATTTGATACCGTTTAATATGTTTAATCAGTATAACATATAATACTGAGCCACTTCAGTATTATATGAAATGGCTCACATAGTACTGGCCCTTTAAATTCTTATTTTTGCACCAAAAGTTGAACTTTAGTGTCCTTGTTTCAGAAACAGCTAATCAATGGAGCCAGTGCCGACCGTCCCACCATATTCCATCCTGGAAGAGGAAAGGCAATGCTCCCTGTCCAGAACAGTGGCCCCGACCTTGACCCCGACCCCAACTCTGACCCTGACTGTGCCTCCGACTTCGACTCCTGCCCCTGCCCCTGCCCCTGCCCCGACTCCTGCCCCGGCCCCCGCCCCTGCCCCAGCCCCGGCCCCCGCCCCCGCCTCTCCTCAGAACTCCTCTCTGGTCGCTGCAGGCACAGATCTTCTCCAAAAGGTGGAAAACATCCCCACTCAGCTTGAGCCGGCTCCCCAAACGGGCCATACGATCGTCAAGGAGCAGCTGTTCTGTTCTTACGAGGTCCACAAGCTGAACGTTGATACCACCGCAATACCATCCTCACCGCCGGCTGCAGAGATGCTCAGGGGGACCATCGATTACGTTCAAGGCAACCGACCAGTGGCGTACAGTCACTTCCCCGGCCTCGCGAGCCCCTTCCAGGGCCCCGTGGGGAACCCACCGATCAGAGATTTTCCTCCTGCCGTTTGTCCCAAACCTTGGAACTGTCACCGTTTCGCGTCTCCCGGTGCCATGGTTTTTGGCGGTTTGCCGCCGATGCACTTTGAACCCAGGGCTCCCGGAGACTCCTGCATGGTGAACATGGGTTACCTGCCTCCCCCGCCTCTGTTTTGCTTCGGTTCGGGCCCCTGCATGGTGATCAACATGCCGGAGTTCTGTCACGGCGCGTGTTTGCCTCCTCCCCAAATGTTCTTCGCGCCTGAAGGTTATCCCGGCTGGTGCATGAGCCTCCCGTTGGAGGCGTTCTACCAGACCTGCAGACCAGTTCTGTAAGGATGACACACAACGCTAATCACACAGGGTTTACGGTCGGTTCCTTAGTGTGCTAAATCTGGTCCGCAGGGTTTATAGCAGAAAAGACAACATGGTGCTGAACGGTACTCAGACGCTGGAGGACGGGAGGAAGGAAAAAGGTAAGAGATTAGGAGCTGTTCCGAAAGACGCCAGGTAGAAAGTCGAGTGGGTTCATTTGTGCCGCTCAACAAAGTGCTTTAAACCATAAAAACATCAACCACTTATGAAACAAGCGACAAACATTACATTTTGTCAAGCGCTACCGTCAAAATCATTAGTACACATCAGATATGTTGATCAAGGAGCTCAGAGTTTCAGCAGTTTTAGTAGTTTTCCAGAAGTTTGTTCCAGAATGCCGCTTCTCCGTGTTCGGTTCTGGTTCTGGGGGGGATGCAGAGCAGAACCCGAGCCGGAAGACCATTCACGCCAGAACCGCCCCATCGGTTCTCTCGCTGTTCTCTCTTCCTCACAGACGAACACCAAGCTTTCCCGCCCGACAAGACCAACGAACGAGGCCGCCGAGTCTCCCCGAAACCTCTGGCCGCGTTTCAGGACCGGCTGCAAATGGAATGGACCTGGGAGGACAACAGGGACAACGCCGTCCGCCTCAAGGTTCCTGGGTTTCAAAGCAAACCACACGGACAAGAACACTCGACTCAGAAATGCTACAACAAAACCACATACATAAATCCCCGGGTTGAAACGGCCGTATGCGTTGGCGCTTTGAAACTAAGTCGGTGTTTCCACGCAGAGAGAAGAAAATGAGACTCCAGCGACAGAAATCGGCTCCTTCATGGATCACCAGGATGACACCAACTCGGTCAGAAATGTAAGCGGTAACACATGGACCAGAACTTTTGGTGTCAAAAATTTCCTTGCTGCTTTCACTGAACTTTCTTTTTTAATCAGTGACCAGTGTACTGATTCAGTAAGTTTTTTTCTTTATTGTTTGTTTGCTTATTTAAAGTGTTTTGTGGCCAATTCAGCCCGATTGCAGTTTTTGTGCATGGCCAGCCTTTACAGAGGCTCCAGTCATGATAGCCTCTCAAGAAGATTAAAACTAAAGGTGCTCCATGTTCATAGGTTCTGGTAACTTGAATTTCTTTAAATCAGGGAGCATAATGTGTTCATTTTGGGGAACTTGGAGTCTACTTTGTCTGTGCAAGCAGGTTCTATTATGGCACTTTCTTCACTTTACTTTTTTTTAAGTTGTTATTCAGAGTTTAAGAAAAGGAGAGCTACTTTCTCCACATAGCTTAATGAAAGAGATCATCTGTTTGGATTTTGTGTGATTATCTTTGCCTAATATACAAATTTGTTCAATGACCTGAAATTAATTTTGACAAAAAAAACAAAAACAAGAGAAATATTCGCCAAAACGAACGACTGACTAAAAGTGACCAAAATAACTGAAGACGTTTAACAGAAGTTCAAGTAATTGGATATTTAAGGTTGGTAATTACATTTACATTTTACTTGTTCTATTGAAAACTGACATGTTGGCCTTTTTTTTTTCTTCTCGCCATCAGTTGGACACGGATGACATGAACTGCCTCTGTACTTCAGACCTGAACACCTTTGACTTCACTCTGGAAGACCTGCAGGTAAAAGACGACAGGCAGACATTGAAGCTGTTGATTTGTTGCTACAAAAAAAAAAAAAAGTAGTAAGGAAAGTTTAAAAATAACTTTTTCCTCTGTCTGTGCTCGAGCGCCACGGTCTTCTAACTTCATATTCGCTACAAAGTGGCTCAAGGACAATAAACCCGGGATTTAGGAGTTACTTTCTCAAAGCCCTGACGTTAGTACGATAGGAAACTTGTGGGCAGGGCTGAAAATGAGTTTGTAAGCAAATCAACCTTTAAATTCGACTCAGTTTCATCCGTTCTTGTCTGGAAGAACGGGTCAAAGTTCCTGCCGTTTATTCCGAGTACTGAAAATATCTGACCCGAGTCAAAGACGTCAGAATCCAATTCTACATCTGAGCTCCAGCATTAGATTTTTTTTTAATTTAGTTTTGATTTGCTCTCACATCTTTTTTCAGAGATATGAGTTATTTCAAGCGTTGTCAGGAAATTAAGTGATAACTTGGCTTTAACCCAAATAGCTTAACAAACCTCATGTCTACGGTTCACATCACCTTCCACACTATGTAATATCGGACCACACACGTTTCTGATGTTGAGCCAGGCCAAGTTGCCATGGCTTTTATATTTTTGAGGACATTTTGAAGAAGTCTACAGCAAGAGCCTATCGACTCAGATAATCTCACATTAATGTGCAGAAAAATCTCAGAAAAAAAATCTTTTAAGTAGCTGGCAAAGGCAGTTGGACTATTATCTGATAAAGTAACAAAAATAGCTAGTAACTATTTGACCATTTGAAGTCACTGAAAGACCGGAGTACTGAGTTTTCAACCCAAGACAATTGGGTTTTATTTTTTGTTTAAGTGCAGTAAAAGGAAGTTTCGTTCTTCACACTACTGATCCTAATGTACATGTACTATACAAAGCCAGGGCAAATCATGCATAACTTCAAAGGACAGACTGGTCGGACTTTGGTTAAATTATTACTTTTTACTGCTGTAATTGACACGCCTCTGTCTTATGTTCCTGTCTGACCAACAGTCGCTTATGGAGGAGAGCTTAGACGAACCTTTAAATGAGAAAAATGCAGAGAAGACGACTCCACCGCAAACTGAAATTGAAAGAATAATCCAGTACCTGCTGTCAGACGCTCCAATCACAGAACACGAGAGGAAATCATACCAAAACAGGCCCGACTTGCCAGCTGAGGAGGGACCCAAGAAGAACCTGCGCGGCTTCTCTGCGTTCCAGCGGCCACCCGCAGAAGAACGACGAAGGTACCCGAACATGTCCTTTCCTCTGGAGAGACATTTTGAAGACCTGGCCTGTCACGGTTCGAGGGAAGTCAACGACGGCCACAGGAGGAGACGTAGCGAAAGAGAGTCGAAGAAACGCTTCCTGAGAACGGAGACGCAAAGTCGAGAAACGGCAAGACAAAGAGCCATTCTCAACGACAGCAAATCGAATTTCTGCAAATCGGACATCAGACCGAGTCAGAGGGCGAGGGTCCGCACCAACGACCTGGACGGAGACGGTTACCCTTTCAGAGCCGGAGAGAGAGAACAGAGAAAGTTCACGGACAAGTGGCAGGAGTCGAGAGTGCCACAAGGAAAACCTCTGGATTTTGTCAGAAGGATGGAAATCAGGAGCGAATGGCTATCGAGCAGAGAAGAACCAGGAGACGAGGAGAGGGGGACGACTTCGAAGGCTGCGAGACAAAAACCTCAAAGCAAAAAAACAGACAGATCGAAGCCAAAGACAACCAAAAGCTCCTCGTCAAAGAAGGCGGTGGCGGTGAACGAAGGTTCGGGCAAACCTCTGCAGCCTCGGAGCCTGATGAAAGCAGCGAGAGCAAGAGAGACAAAGCGCAAAACAACTCAACCCGCTGAAGGATCCAGAAGAACAAAGGCAGAGGTTTACGAGGCCTCCTTTACACCCAGTCTTTCCACTGTGTCCAAAAGCAACACAAAGGCTGGCAAATGCAGCCAAAAGGCCAAATGTAAGCCAACGTGTCCCCCCAAAAGGACGAAGAGGTTCCCTTCTGTGAAAACGGCTGAAGGAAGTCCGGAGCCAGACGGTTTTCCGTATCCAGCATCGAGTGAAGTGCAGAAGCGGCGAAGCTTCCTGGGGGGCAAAGCAAGAAAGCAGAAAGTTTCACAAAGGAGAGGAAACGGGTTAAAAATCGAGGCCGAAGCGATCAAAGAAGAAGCATATGAGGACGAGGAGGAAGAAGAAGACGCAGAAGAAGAACAAGAAGAAGAAGCAGAGCTCACGAGTGCAGCGAGGAGGTGCCAGGAGAGAAGCAGTACCCCGAAAAAGAGGAAAGAGGGCGCCGACGAGGCTGCAGAAACACTCTGTTCCAGACCGGCGAAGAAGTGTCGGGACTCTGAGCAGAGAGGGCCCAAAATCAGAATAAAAAGGGAAAGAGGGACTTTAAGAGCAACCTGGCTTCATATAGAGTGACAAATCCCCCCCCTCCCCACCCCCGCCCAAAAAAAAGCATGATTAAAACACATCAGTTTATTCCTGAAATAAACTAACGCTTATAAAAAAAAAAAAAAAACAAGCTTTAAGAATCGCTTACAATAAATTTACAGTGTTGAGTTATTTTGGCACACACACCACTGTCCTTCACAGAGAAATCACCTTTTTTTATATACAAATAATTTTTGGCTGTCAGTGGTAAAATCAACCTCCAAAGACACACAAGTATTTACTGACAGATAAAAAAAACAAAACACAAGTAAACATACGGACCCTCAGGGCCGCTGTGGAGGAAAGCTCCCCCTTCTCTTTGGGCGTTTCCACATTTGTGCAATTAATGCTGGACTTAAAAATATCATAAAACGTATAAAAATAGAACACTTTGGGTTTGTTTGGTTCCGACGTGATCGGGGAGGGGGGGGCGGACCGCGAGATGAGAACCAGCAGTGACTAAACGCTCATTCAAGCTTCTTGTTGTGTTGTAGAAACCCGTTGTTGTTCACAGCTTTCCCATTGGCCGCTGCAGCGGCGGGCGGCGGCGGCGGAGGCCCCGCCTCCTCGCCCTGCAGGTACTCGTTCACCACTTTCTGATAGGTCGGGTGGGTCGTCAGCACTCGCAGCAGGTTTTCTGTCAAATATTTAGACGCTTTGGTTTTAGCAAAGGGTTGTGTTTGATCGACAAAGAAATAAAAAAAAAAAATAGCAACACTGTGAATGCGCACCTTCAGTGAGCTTCCCCTGACTGGAGGCCTCGGTGTACAGAGCATCGGTGTTGCGCTGTGGAATGCCAAGCAGCGCCCCCATGAGGTCTGAGAGCTCCTCTGCACTTAAGCTGCCCTTTGACTCCTGGTCAAACAGCTGGAAGGCAGAACAAAGGAGAGCATTAACCAGGTAAAAATTACGGCTTTTTTAACGACACTTTTAGTAACGTTTAAGTCCAATCAAGACTCAAACAACAAGAATAGCGACAACTGAGACACTTTAAGGCCTTCATTTCAGATCTACGAGTTTCAGACTGTTTGAGAATCCGGGACATCCTGATTAAAACATACAATTTCTAAGAACGTGTCGCGCTCAAACTGAAGACCCGTAACGTCTGTCGAACAAGCAAGAGACTCACTGTGAAAGCAGAGTGAAGCAGGGCCTTGAAGTTCGTGACGTTGCCCAGAGCTGAGATGCTGAAGTAAAGCTGCCTGAGGTCCACCGTCTCATCCTGACGGCGAACACAAAGACAAGAGCCCAACACGCGTCAACGAATGCTTCAGCTCAAACGTTATTCTTCTGATTTTCTTTTTTTTTTTTATTTACTGAAATGAAAAGCGTATTGACAGATCACTGACTAAAATACTCTGAAAACAGAGCAAATTTCTTCCTTTGCCACACCTTCAAGGGCCGTGATCGTTTCTATGGTTGTTTAGAGGAAAGGCTAAAAAGCTTCATTGAGTTTCAAAATCTTTTGAAACTTTTGCTGAGGGCTGAAACGATTAATCGGCTTAATCATGACGAATCGATCATTGAAATAATCGTCAACTAATTTAATGACCAATTAACTGTTTCAGACACACACAAAAAGGCCATTTCTTAAATAAAAAAAAACAACAACATTCAGAGCAGTGATTAAGCCAAATTTGCACAGAAAAGAGACACATTATGCCTTCAATATATGAAAACACTCTGTCAATGAGTTTCACCCAAAACTCAAACAAAAGATGTTTTCTTGGAACAAAACAAAACATGTTTTTGCTTCATTCAGACCCAAACAACTGACTTCACCTTTGAGTATAAGCCACAGATGGAGACGGCCGTCTGTTGATCCTTCAGGGAGAGAATAGAAGAGAGTTCGTCTGCACTGGCCTTTGACCCCTGAACTCCAGACCGACACCTGTCGATCATTTTGTCCAGAGCCGCTTTGATATCACAGGCTTCCAGTCTGAGAGTTAGAAAGATGCGAAAAGGAAGACAATGGTTAGATTAAATAACATCAAACGGCTTTGGTTTGGTTCAGGGATTTAAAAACCACGAGAAGAGTTCGTACCCATTTTTATGCAGAAGAGACAACGTTTCCCTGCCCGGAGGTTCCAGCGGTAGAGACAGGCCACCCAGTTTGCTCACAGGGACCCTGCCCTCCATCACATGGTCTGTGGCTGGGACTCCTAACGCCCTGTGGAGCAGCGAAGAACCGTTAGAAAGCGGACCAGGTTCAGTCAGAAACTAAGGCGTATCTTTACTGCGAATCAAAAACAAGTCACAGCTTCAATAAGGCTCAGCTGCTACAACTGGTGGCAGAAATCTGCATGTGTTTCTCAAAGCCAAGTGATGTAATGAAACCAGTTTTTCCTGTTCTCAAATATCACTGCTGTGTTATTAATATGGTCGACGGTGTCTAGTCTGGCTAAATAGTCCGAAAATCAAAATCCCTACATGAGTTTCCTGTGTCAATTTTGCTGGACGATTAATTGTCCGAGGAATAATTGCGATAAGCGATGATATTGTGGCTTTGATACCAGTTTCAAGTCATATATTGATAACGGCGTCATAATGCTAGTTCACCTTTGCAAATTTTGCGAAGAATTCTTAAGACTGGAACTGGAAGATATTTTAAATACCCCAAATTAGAGATTCACAATATATCGGCACCAACGTCATTTTCTAACATATCGGTATCGACTGAGTCAATATGAACAACCGATATTTATTTCTAACTGGCCAAAATATGGATATCAACATCGGCCCAAATTTTTATATATCAGCGAAATAAAATCAAAAATAAAATACGACAACCAAAACCAAAAAGTATATCTGATTAAGATTACTCTGTAAACAAAATTGCCCTTCGAAAGGTATTTTGAAATGATCAAACTCATTTTAATTTATCATGCGATTCATTGATTTGTTGATTAGTCGCTTCTTGCAACAGGCCCGGTCGTCTCCTTACTTGGCCATGAGTCTCTGAACATTGTCAGCGTACAGGCTGGGGTCCTTCTTCTCCTCCTCAGACGGGTTATAAACAGGCAGGTACTGCAGGGCAACAAAACTTGTCATTTACTCGCAGTTTTAGTTTTTTTTTTATTTATTTATTTTTTTTTTAAAAACACCTTTTCTGGAGAGGTTAAAAATCTTAAAGAAAAAAAAAAAGAGCTGGGTAAATACAGCTTCATATCTGCTGCACCTCTTAGAGCAGCCAGCGGAGAGAACACACCCTGAGTACACACATTTATGATTTTATTGTAAGGAAATAGGGTGGGGAGGGGGGTTATATGATTCTTACCTCAACAGTCATGTTTGTATAAAACTGTGAAGCAGTGTGCCAGAGTGCCTGGGTCCTAAAGAACAAAGACAAAATGATGAAATTGTGAGGATGCATCGTGTGCTAATTATGCTACGGAGGTTTAAGAAAATAATTCAAAACATAAAGTCGAATGCAGCTTCTTGAGATTCACCCGTCACGTCTTGAAAAACGTAAACATTTCCAACAAGATGTCAAAATGATTTTTTTTTTCCTCACACTTTCTTCCACACTTGAATGCACTTGGACATAAAGCAATCAAAACATTGTTTTCCTCATTTCTGCCTCTCAGACTGATCAGTTTCTAAAGGACCATTTTAATAGAACAATGACCTTCAAGTATTAGCAGAACAATTTTGTTATTGTTGGTTTCAGCTGAGGTTCTGTTAATAACACTCTAAATCAGGTGTAAATTCAAATGAGTTGGTCCAAAAGGCTGGAGCTAATAGCTAGTCTGGGAGCAGCCGAGGTAACGGCAGCGAGCTGCAGTTTGAAAGTCAAATGGAGTCTTAATAATGTCCTCGCAATTTATGCAAATGCTAATTTATGGCCTTTATGCAGCGGATGCAAACTTACACAGAAGCTGAAATGGAGGCTGTGAGTCGCAAGTTATCCGTGTCAAATGCAAACTAATATTATCATATTTAAAACGTTTATAGAAAGCAGAGCAAAGCTGCACTCAGACACCGGCGCTGTTCGCTTTATTCTTCCGACAGGCGACACTTTTTAGGCCAGTTTTCATATGCGTTTCATATGGGAAGCTTATTGGTGGCACACCACCTCCAACCTGCATTTCCTGTAAGTTGGTAACTTGTTTTACTGCGAACAAAACTCAATTTAAATTTGATTGGTGTCTAAAGGTTTATCAAATAGCATTTGAGTAAACTAATGAGACCCTTTGAGACTACATTTGGCAGACCACTTTGGTCTCGATCCCTCACAAGATTAGCCGTTAGCTTCCAGGTCCAGCCAATATGGATTCATGCTAACATACGATGTTACGCTAAACTACGCTATTCGCTATGGACCTCCTTTTGACCAATGTGTAATCACCTGGAACTGCTTTTCATCTTCATCCCGGCAGATAAATGTCGCACTGATACATTTATTAATGTTCATATTGATGAACTTTGCTGCCATCAAGAGGTCAGAGCGTGAATAACATCAGATTGTGGTTTTACGCTGTATTTTACGTGATGAGAATAGAATAAGCTACAATATAATTGATCAAAACAGTATTACCAACTATAGTCTTACTTAACTAAAGTGATGCAAAGCATAACCTCCGATTTAGCTGATTAAATGATCTCACATTATGAATGTTTGTTGTTTATCAGACCAATCTAATGCACTTTTATACCAACACACTTGCATTTCTACCTCCTTTTAATCAAACCCATACAAGCTTAATTCACTGCAACGCAACACAAGCATGAGAAGACTCAAAATAAGCTAGCTTAAGGAACTCACCATGACGCCCCTTTATACGTCCATCGAACGGTGTCCTGAGGAAGAGCCATAAAAGCACAGATCAAACAGAGTAAGCTGGACGAAAACGGTTTTATCTCAGACCAGGTTTCTTTTATGCCTCCCATTTCCCCATGTTAAACACAGTATGCAAACACTGAACGAACCAGTGTTTGCAGTCATCTTTAGAAACAAACAGTCAAAAATGACAGCTGGCAGAGGCGGCACAAAGCTTTTAATGTACACATGTGCAAATGCAAATTCGCACATGTATTTATGCAGCAATACCAAAAAACAACAAGAACAGTAAAAATAGAGCAGAGAGACACACTGCAGTAAAATGCAGCCAACTTCACTTTCTAGATTTATGGTCAGAGCCACCAAAGGCCAGCGACTGATCCGACTCATGGTTCAGCACTGGGTCATTTGCATGACCAGCGCTGGTCTCTCATGACATCTTGCTGTCCGGCACATCAACAGCACTCAGCATTTTTTGGTACACAAACATTTGCATTCCTGAGGCTGAAGCTAACCACTTCCTGTGGAGTTTCCACACCTGGATTAGGGATCAAAACTTGCAAAACTTGTCGCATTTTCAGCTGATCCAGTTAGCTTTCACACTTCAGCGCGTCAAACGATCCCAACACTTTGAAAAACCTGTCCTCCCTCTCTCTGTGCCAAGAACGGCTTTAAGGAACAAAACAAAAACCTCTGAAGAAGGTAATCGTGTGGCGAACTCATTGCTGGTTTACTCCAGACTTTATAAGGACTGCGACACAGACTGACCAGGCCAAGCAAAAAACGGTCAACAGAAACCATGACCACCCGCGCGGCCGCTTCCTCATCCACATAGCCAGCGCGCTTCCCAGGATCGGCCGAGGATTGAACCCGCGTGCTCCTGTCACATCAATAATGACTAATTTTATTCATTTGGCTCTTACAGAAGGCGTGAGCGGAATTTCCTTGTTCGTGAAATGTCAACAAAAAGGGAGAGGCGTCAGGTTTTAGCGTCTGTAGGATTTCTGTTTTGTTTTGGTGAAGTACCACAAGACACAAAAAGACTCTTGTGTTTGTTCCAGATATATTTACCCAGAATGCCATGCATTGTGGTACGTCTCCTCCTTTTTGGAGTCGTCCAGCGTTCACATGTGCATTCAAGTCAACCAAACCAAGGCCAAGGTTTTTAGGCAGACTGGGGTTTGCTTTTTTGGTCTGCGTCAGAATTTGATTATGCACTCTGACCTCCTCAAATGAACCGGACTTTCTCGGCAAATAAACCAGAGTTTAATTTAAAGTGGACTAAACAGGTCCGGTGTGAATGGAAAGTGCGCCGGAAGCAATGAAAATTAAGAATTGGAGGATTTACATCCAACAGGGTCGTGAACTCTTCTCCCCGTTCGTTGCACTCACCACTTTGTTTGGGTAGCGCAGGAGAACTGGTTGGACGGGGACTCCGGCGAGAAAGGCACCTGGCAGCAGGAGACAAAGAAAAATGTCTTGGGAAAGACGAGCAGCAAAACAAGAAAATGAAACCACTCCGATCCTCGAGCAGTTCCTGCATGACTCGTGCAAACGGACTGGTTTCGCCGAACCGGGCGGGACGGTCTTGCTCAGGATGTTTGTGGCGTTGTTCTCACCGCAGACACCTACCGGGCTTGAACTTGATGAGCGCCTGGCCGTTAGTCGTGGTTCCCTCTGGAAACATGAGCATCTGGGAAGCGAAAAGTTGCTTCGTTTATGAATTCAATCAAGTGATGGCACGTTTAAAGAACGACCTGATAATAATTCACCACCTATTTTGAGCCACAAAAAAACAAACAAACAACCGGGAGTTAAGAAGTGATGCCAAACATCACAAATTAATCTATTAAACCAGCAGATTGAACAAAATAAATCTAGCTAGGATTTTTCATACTATGTTTTTTTTTTTTTAAGTTACTGTATAATTCTGACTCAAAATGTTTTTTCAGCAGAGGAAGAGATAACTAGGACTGAAACGATTAATCAGATTAATCGTGATGAATCGATTACTGATATCGTCAACTAATTTAGTAATTGGTTAATCGTTAATTGGAGCAAACAGGCTTATAAGAGGCCATTTGAAGATTAAAAAAAAACCACAGCAGCCGTTAGTAAGCCAAAACTACAAAATATATACACTTTGCCATTTAACTAAAAAAAAAAAGTGTTATTGTTTGTTTTCAAATTTTAAAAAAAAAAAAAAAAAAAAAAAAAAAAATTAATAATAAAAAAAATCTTTCCCATTAATCACCTTTTTCTATCGAGTCATTAATCCGTTAATCCAAATAATCAACAAATCAGCCCTACACTGTACTGATAAGTCAAATTGAATTATTTGTTTATTAGCATCTTTTGGTGCCTTTTTAATTTTATATAAAAAGGCTTGAGTGAAAAATCTGAAGCCTGGGCCAAATGTTTTAATCGATTAATCGTCAGAATAATCGAGGACGAACACAGTAGAAAGTCGCAGCCCCACAAACACCGGCAGTGTGATGATGACCCCGTGACCTCGTACCTGCGGCCAGTAGCCTTTAGAGGTCAGCCTCTCCACGACCTTCGCAACGGCCTCCTTTCTCGACTCCGGGTCTTTCCTGCTCACGAGCACAGACTGGTTGAACTCCAGCAGAGCTGAAACACATATCCAAGGATAGTATCATCATTTTGCGCTGCATCAAATCAGAGCAAAACCTGTAAAACTAAAAACAAAAAAAACAACAAAAAAAAACTTTAGGATTTTATTGTGTAGTTACTCCCGAAGGAAACGAGGCAGGAAGTGCAAGAGCAGCAGATTAGACGTCGATAGAAGAAGCCACTTGTTTACCTTTAAGCTTCCTTGCATATTTCTGGCTTCACTGCGCGTTCTCCAAATAGCTCTCTGGCTTGCGAGAGTTTAGTGGGAGGATTTTCAGCGCCGTGCGTTCCGAATGCGAACCGGGCGATCCGCCGCGTACAGAAGATGAATCGACCCCTCAGTCCTGCCTGCCAAAGTCAGGTCTGACCGTTTCATCCAGATTCTCACATCGAACTGAGCAGTGCTCCCATCTTGTCCCCTCGGAGTCATCATGAAACTACAGTTTGCCTCTTTTGCAAATTTAAACATAATTACCCCGATTATGTGGAATTAGGTTCGACTGTATGGCGATTTCAGCATGTCTCACTTCCATTCTGCACCATAAAATAAAACACTTTAAAAGCTTTATGTGTGTTTTGTGGTTTGTATGCTATTCAAGTTTATTTTTATATGAATTAGAGATCTGAACAAGTAAAAAAAGTTAAAATCTCACATCAATTTTTCTGAAAAACGTTGAATTTCTCCCCATTTCTTTTGGTTCAGATCGTCTTTGGAGACCTTTACGAACTGTGACCCCTAATCGCACCGAGACGGCCTGTTTGAGAACATTGTTTTGCTGGACGACTGTTTCCAACCTGCTTTGACAAACGACGAACCGATGAATGCGCCAAAGACGGGCGCGGGTCAACCTGCCGTAACTCGGCAACGGCTCTTTGTAGAGACGGAGCGAGTGAATTATAAATTCTCAAGTCGACAGAAATACTTTAACATTTAAAAAAAAAAAGACATTAAAAGTAAAACGTTCAGGAATTCAAATGCACTAATAGTAACGTTTGCATTTGACATTTTAAGCTGAATCTATAAACCCAATTTATTATTTATGACATTTATAAACACAGGTGGGTGTTATAAATCTTACTTCCAAAGTCTGAGTGTCTCCATTAGCTCTGCTACAAGTTGACATCCAAACATCAGAAATGCTGGTCAGGATTTTAAAGATTGCTTGAAAACCTTTCTTTCTTTTTTTTTACTATACAAAGGTGATTTCTCCATATTAGATTGAGACAAAGTTAAAAAATACTGCGATGTTATCCAATGAGTCATTGCGGAGATGAGAGTTAATGCGTGAAGAAAAGATTTTCTGTCTCCCACATATATTTTACAATAAATTAAATAATTACTTGCTAGAAGACAGAATACAATGAACCAGTTCTCCGCTGAAACCTCGCGATCACAGAAGCGCAGCCGCCTCACCTCCGATGACGGGCAGCTTCGTGTTCTCGTGCCGCGACACCACGGTCGCCAGCTGGGTCGGGCACAGGACCAGCATGTCCAGGAAGCCGCTGTGGGGCGCCACCACCAGGACCGGCGCCTCCTTCAGGTCGGCCCGGCGACCTTTCACTTTGACCCACAGGAAGCCCAGGGAGAAGAACACGGCTCTGCTCAGGAGCAGGACGACGTGGTGGAAGAGCCAGCGGCGCCAGCCCGTCACTGGCCGGGCGCGCTCTTCCCGGGAAAGGCCGGCCAGTCTGAGCCGGGCGATGGGCCACATGATGAGGAAGAACAAGGCCGCCAGCGTGACGCGTACGGGGACGAGGACGCTGCCCAGGACGAGGCCCTGTCGGCGAGAGAAATAAGGACGACTTATTCTGGCAGTCATAAAGTAAACACGTATTTGTTCTGAAACTAGATAAGATAACAGGAATGCAGGTAGCTTTTCTGACTGACTTTGAAAACCTCTACACACACCCAATATATTAAAAAAATGTAGATAATCCAGTAGATTGCAACATGTCATGCTTTGTTAACCGTTCCTTCCACTGCCCTGCCCTATCCATGTTCCTCTCCCTGTTGTGCAAGCCTGTGGCATGTTATCAGTCACACCTGCCTCTGATGGGGCGCTTCATGACTCGGCCATTGTGGGGCGTAAGAACCAGAGGAGCCGCTTTGCCTCTGTGCGAGATGCTGAGGTCACGAGTCAGGCCAGAAGCTACAGAACACCAAGATCTTAGAGAGTGTTGCTGAAAACCATTCAGAATGCTTTTCCACCAGGTTTCAGTAAACAGCAGGAGCCACATTAAGTTTTGAGACAATGACATGAAACATAGTCCCATAAAAATGCTGCACATTGTCTCATAAATGTGGCGCTCTGTCTAAAAATGCAATTAAAGGTATTTTAGAACCTGTACATCTCTCCCCCCCCCACCCCCCCCCCTTTGCATTTCACATATGAAATGTGATGTTAGTCATCAACATATTTCATATTTTATTAGCACAAAAAAAAAAATCTCTCTCCCGAGGCTCACCTAATGCAAATCAACTGTTTTCACTGCTACCCACTTTTCAACCTCGCCTCTCATTTTCGGAGGCTGAGCAGAGATGAAAAGCTCCCACTGACTGTGAACTTTCTCGTTTTCATCGATATGGACTCACCCTGACCCTCTGCGCCCTGGTCAGCTTCACCTCGAAGATGAAAGGATGTGGGCGCTCCTGCGTTGCCGTGCAACAGTCGCCTCTCTCCATGACCGCGACCCGCAGCCGACGAGCTCAACTTGAAAAGTCTTTCAAATAATAATAATAATGAAAATAAAAATAAAAAAAAGTTAAAGACAAGTTCTTCGTCCCTTTTTAAAAAAAACAAAACAAAAACTTTCCCCTGTTCGGGTACAAGCCCGAGTTTCCGTCTCGCGCCTTCCTTTGATTTCTAAAAGCTGGAATCGACGAGGCGCGCGCGCGCGGCGTCACAGAGCGCGAGAGCGAAGACCGACACGGAGCTTAAGGACATACCGCTTTCTGTCCTGCGCTCCACAGGAGACACCACGCTGAAGCTCTTCCCATCTATGACTTGCTTTTTGAACTCACCTGTCCCGCCCCTTCACACACACACACACACACACACACACACACACAGTACGGTACACACCTATTCCAGGTGGTTTTGTTCGGGTCAGACCGGTCCCCGGAACCGAACGACACTTCAAAAAAAAAAAACAGTTGTTTTGTAGCATGTTAAAAAAATAAAAATAATAAAAAAGTTGCATTACTGTTTACATGTCGTATCGTGTCGTCCACAAGGGGGTGCTGCTGTGCGCTGCTGCTTCCCGTGGATTCGGTCTGCCATGGAAACGGTCCAACAGTTCTGTCTTCATCGTGTTAAAATCCACTTTCTGCTGGTTCCGATCATGCGCGTAGGGTAACAATTACGAAACTAGAGACTGAAAATCATGTTTGATTTTGTTCTCTGATGCAATTAACATTCTTGCTGCGATGTTTAAAGAGTGCCTTTATGTTTCTAGCGCACAGGTCACGTCAGTTCATTATAAAAAAAAGTGATTGCAGCATTTGCTTGACAGCTTTTTCAGAGTCAACCTGTCCACTAAGTTTCAAACAGCAGAGGTCTATTTTTATTTATAAATGTTTTACTTGAGAAAACTGGATAGAATTGTGATTTCACCATTAAAAAAAGGACAGTCGTGATCTGAACCACATGACTTAACACGGGACATAACGTCGATCGCAATTAGTTGTCAGTCCACAGTAAAAGTTGTGCTTTATTGAAAGGAAATCATTTTGTCTCCTGTAGTTCTCGACCAGGTTTGTAGGCAAATGCAGCAGGGCTTCTGTCCCCATCCTCTGTCCCCTTCACAGAAGAGCACAACCAAAGCAGGACGTTTCCACCTGATGCTTCATTATTGGGATGGCGTTTTTGGGATTGCTCACCCTCCAAACACTGGGAGTGAAGTTTATAAAACGTTCTAATCGTTTCTCTAGATTATTGAAATTGTCGTTGGCAAACTTCGGTCGGGCCTAAACGTGTGCTGACTGGAGCAGTGGGAGCTGGTCACCCAGGGTAAACTTTGAGACCGGCGATGACCCACATCTCTTCAGGTCGTTGACCAGATACTCCCATGTTGCTTTGGGCTGATCCCCCAACTTTCTCACGATCATGGATACCCTGTGATCGGTCCGAGGGAGAATGACAGTCATCTTCTGGTGTCAATAATCGTTGCCTTCTCGTCCTTTTTATAAGTTTGATCTCAAAATACGACGTTAAAGATAAACTGGAATGTTTTTTTATCAGATACAATGTAATACAAAGACGAGCAAAATGACGCTTTTAGCCAAGTGGCGCTATTGGTCCCAACAGCAAGCAGAAATTAAACCTCCTTCTTAAAGCATGAAGAAAGCCTCTTTTTTTCCTCCAGTACATTTATTGACACGGTTGAAAACATTTGTCTTTCAAGCAATAAGGATTTATTTATAGAACATTTTCAAAGGCAAATCAGCATAAATTAAACAGACCTATAAATTAAAACTGAGTTAACGTTGCTGGGCAGAGGGCTGAAGTTGTGTTGACATGCTGAATTATTTCCCTACAAATTGAATATACAACAAAATAAAAAAAAAAAAAAGAAGTGACTGAAATGTAATGTGTTTTTTTAAGAAAAAAAAAAAAAAAAGCTAAACATTTTTGCAGCCTCTGCCCGACAATTTCAGGAATTAGACGGATAAAGTGATTTTCATTAGTGATGTTATGGTCGTGAGTTCTGTGAAATTCTCCCATTAATAATCTACCGCAAAGTCAATTTTTATCTGCACAGAAAATTACAGTAGCCAGACAGTAGTCAGCATTATCCGCTATCTTTATGAGGGTATTTAAAAAAAAAAAAAAGGATGCTTGCTTATCGCCAGAGAGGAAGACCAAAGTAACGCTTCAGCAACAAACCCAGAAGACAAAGGGGGGGATGGTGGAGAGCAGGGTGGATAAATCCCTGATGGTAAGCTGTGCTGTACACCTTGCTGTAGTAAACATGTCTGCTTTAGCTGGGGTGGTCGAGTCTGGATCCTGATGGCTTCTAAAAGTCAGGCTCTTGTTGCGATGGGCCGCCTGGTGGTGTGGCAAGAAGAAGGAGAGGAAGAAGAAGAAGAGTGGGGTATGTACAGTATGCGACGGCAGCGGAAGTCCGCTTCACAGCACCATCCCTCCGCCCATGATCTCCATCCTCTGTCCAGGACAAACAAAAAAACAAAAACAGTGTGACGTCAGTAGAGACGTTAATATCTGTATCGGTCCAGACATTGAAAAAAAAATTCTAAATCAGGTGATGGTGACGATGTGCCAGATCCATAAACACAGATTTATTCCCTCTAATTCTATGATTTATTCTCTTGCTTTATTCTTTACTTCGCATTATCTTTAGAATCCCTAATGGAACTTCCTCAACCATTTGAAAGATTCGCTGCAGTTTAACTGTTAAATGTCTGACCAAGCTGGTCGACCCGTCGCGTTCATCAGTCTCAGTACATTATTTATTTGACATTTTTGTTGTTTTCACATATTTGACCAAGCTTGTGACGCTACTGGTGGACTTCAGTGTGCTGGAGTGGTGCAGAGCGATCAAATAAAATTGCAATTTGGTATATTTATGTTTAAAAAAAAGAAAAAAGGAAAAGAAAAGCGAGTTCAGCGCTGTTTTCCCATATCAGCTGATACTAAACCTCAGATATTGGTATTGAAAATGAAGAAAAGTCGTATTTATCACATGGATCAGCCTTAACGAGGTCCTACAGCCTTTACCAGAAAGAAAGAAAGACAGAAAAAAACAAAAACAAAGAGTCCTCCAAGTGGGTGTTTCCACGCACTATTGAAGGTGTTGGAAAAACTCGTCTAACGCCTTACAGCATAGCAAAGACAAGAACAAGTTATACTTGTCGTTCTGTCGAGCATGACTACACAAACCAAAGTTGAAAGTCACTGACAAAGACCACTTTGGAAACCTGCTGCAGCGGGAACAGCAGGGCTAAACGGACGAGTTGTTCCAACCAAACCTGTTGCTTTTAGGAACCAGTGCAAGCAGGGCCTTTTCACAGGCCTCCACTTTAAAAAAGCTGAAGAATCTGTAATCAGAGTAAAGTCAAGCAGAGCACGTTTGATCTGTCTTTACGTCGCAGCTTTTCACCTCGGCTCGTTTTGATTACTTCACGAGAGACGATCGAGTCGTTCGAGGTGAAATGAGCCTTTAATTTGGTACCAAGTAGAATTCTGATGCCTACTTCACCTTCATTATCCGATAAGAATAGTCTATTCCTTATCGTCTATTCCTCATTGGCCCGAACGCAGCTGATAAAACCTTTTCAATTGAGCCGTTTTATTCCAATTGCTTGTGCTGCCCTCTGACAGAACGACACCCTGGTTGGAGAGCCGTGTCGCTTAACACAAAAAAAAAACAAAGAAAAAAAAACAAACACCACAGCTCTCCTGCATTTGTATCTTAAAAATTCATGACATGGTACAAATGCTATTACAAATTAGAACAGAGTATTAGAGTCAAGCTAAGAAAATTAAAAATAAAAAAATTTAATAAATGTATATTACATAAGTTTTTTCTTGTACTATTATGACTTTATTCTAAAATTACTGTGACTTTTTACTCAAAAACAGTATCACCCTATTCTCTTATTATTTCTACTTTTTTCTTTAAATATCACTTTCTCCTGAGTTTATTCTTATTATTTCAATGACGATATTCTTGTAATGTGACTTTCGTCTCATGTTACTTTGACTTGATTCTCATAGAACTTTATTCCTGTAATATTATTGATCTCTTAATCGAAGGAGTTTATTTTTTATTTTTTAACATTCTTCTCAGTGTGACTACTCTGTCATTCACGTAACATTTGTGGCTCTAATGAGTTATTAAGTTGGACTGACGGCAAAAATGGCATTTTGGATTGTGAACATTGCAGCTCCCTGTTTAAATGATACCATATCAGGAATTATGAGAATAAAACCTGGCTTGACTCGTTCTGGCACAAACGCCGCATCGTCACTTATCGTCGCAACACGGCAACATCTGTGTGTGTGTGTTTGTGACGTTACCTGTGGCGGCTCTATGAAAGCCAGCCAATCGGACGAGTGCGTCGGAAGCAGCCCCATCGACTGACACTTGTAGATGGCCAACGCCGCTCCTAGAAGGTTACCGATCAGGTAGACGAGCCCCTGCAGCCACTGCTGACTGGAGCTCTCCAACAGCTTGAAGGCTGAGCGACGAGGACGACACACGGTCAGCGCGTCACAAACGAACACGGATTCAGAGCGGAACCGGCGGACAAGCTCGGTACTGAACACTCACTCGCTGACATCGACATGAGAGCCTGGATGGGCCGCCAGGCCATCATGCAGACCATCATGATGGGGAAGATGGAGATGGTGTTGCCAGACATGTACATGATGAACAGGTTCATGGGGATCTGCTTCAGGGGCCCGAGGGCCACGTCCCAGCAGCGCTGCGGCGCAAAGCAAGGAGAGAAAGAGAGGAAGAGAGAGAGTCAAGCTCGCGGCAAAAAAACCCAAAAAACCGGCAGATCTGTCAAATAAAACTCCTTTCACGTGCAAGCGGTCACAAACTCCTTGAGGAGACCGTCTGTTTCAGCGACGCTGACCACGCTACCTTCTCCACCAGGTTCTTGTCGGTCTCCTGGATGCTGGTGTCGGGAACGGGTTTCTCCGAGTAGCCGATGGGGTAAACGACGTCGCCCTGACCGCCTTGTCGGTCACCGCGGCTCCTGCAAGCGGCAACAACAGTCCAGCTCTCAATCAGACCGTTTCTGCATCTTTCAGATTAGTGCTAATGTGTGGAGGCTGGTTGTTTTGACCAATGAATGAAGGGTCCATCTTGGTTTAATTGTATTCCAAACACCATGTGACCGACCAGAGGTTTGTGGCCAAATTGCAGGTTTCATCAACTTCAATTTAAGACTTTTTAAGACCACTATGAATAAAATTTAAGACCGATATAAAGACAAAGATAAACAAAGAAACACAGGAGACCAAAACTCTAAAAGTTTTGTTTTTCCTGTTCTTTTTTTTTTTTTGTGGCACTCTAGCTAACTAGAGAGCCATATGCTAACTGCAAGTGAACCACATGCTAGCTGCTAATGGCTTGTTTGTCTGCTTGCTAGCCTCAAACTCCTGCCTGATGCAAAAGTTCAGTGGCCATGTTCAGGTGGAAGTGAGTCCAAGATGCAAAACCCTTGTTAAAGTTATAGTAAGAATCTTTATCTCTTCTGAAATCGCCATTAGAAAACAAGCACATTACTCCCCCCTACAGGCCTGGAGTGGAAATAAAACTGTAAATTAAATTCCAGAAGCTGAATTGTGAAGGACCCTACACACAGTATCAGGACTTCAGATAACAAAAAAACAAAAAAAAAAAACAATTGTTATTTGCGTATTTAAAGAAAAAAAAAAATAAAAGAAGTAAAATTGTTATTTCACTTTGAACCACAAATAGTTTCAAGTACCTGCTACAGTTTAGAACACAGTTCCCCAGCTGATACAAATGGTATGTAAACATAGGCAGGTTGACGCAGAAGAGCAGCCTACCTCGTGTTTCCCACACTGAGCTCGAGGGCCCACTTCATCCTTCGGGCTCCGCTGCCTCCTCTCGTGGACAAAGCTCCTCCTCCCTGTCCCCCTGGAGACGCCATGACAACAAACTTCACCGCTGGTCCTCGGAGACAGTGCGCACCTGCACGCGGCTAGAAACATACACGATGACATCCATGAAACTTTTGCTTCATCTCCCCTTTGTTGAGGATCAAGAACAGCAAAATATTAACAACGTAAACAATAAGAAAACTGATGATCTGTAATGGCTTTACAAGAATATCACTTCCAACTTTTTCCTCACAACCACAAATTTGTCGCAGATTTTGGTGGGGTTGTTCAACCCTTGAATATGATACCCCTTAATGAAGTCAAAGACCTCTCGGGTGGGAATATGTGCCAAGACGTGAACATTTTTCCTTCTTCTTCACCACTATGCACTCCAAAAAGCTCCAGGGGTGTGTGAATACTTTTGTAAATCACATTAGCAAAATGACTGGACAGTATAAACATAACACACTGACAACAGTAGAACTATTTAACTGTCATTGGCAGAAGCCTTCCTGGAACAGTGGATACTAATAAGCTCACAACAACAATCAGACAAATAACATGTAAAACAGAAATTGAGTCAGATTTAACCACTAATTGACGATTACACTATTTGTTGTGCGATATACAGGAAATAGCATAAAGAAGTCAATTTTCTAGGAGCTGAAATTGGGACATTTTGCACTTCTAACATCTCTTTATTTGTCGCAGATGCCATTTTTGCTCAGTTGACACAAGCGCGTTTTAAAACTAAGATTTTTCTTTAACAGCGGGAGAATTTAATGAAGCAACAGCTTTTTTTTTTTTTTTTAGAGCGGTCTAACACAGACTCGTGGACAATAAGGCGGAACGAGTCGGGACATTAGCACGTACTGACAGCAGTCGGGGAGATTTGGACGCGGTGTTACAGATATTAGTTGGTTTAAGTTGTCCCAGTGAACGCAGCGGCAGCCCCGCAGCTCGAGGCAGCGCAGGCGGAGTGTCGCTGTCAGCTAACGTCGAACGGTTAAAGCCACGCGCACAGTGGGAGGTTAGCTTACCTTACAAATACATCTAAACCAGTGCCGCTGCCGTCCAAAGTTGGCTTTTTAAGAAGAACAAGCGACACTGGCCCGTATGGAGAGCCGAAGAACAACTTGTTCCGCCGACACTCGCTGGTTCATAGGCCCGCAATGATGGCGCAGTTACGCTCGAGACGTTGGTGCACGTAGACGTCGCACAGCCAGTCGTTGGTACGTTAGCGTCGCCGCCATATTGGGGAGGTAGCTTCCGCCACATTTACTTACCTACACAGGAATTTTGCATTATAAAAGTTTGAAATTATTCTCAAATATTAAATTTTTTTTGGTCCTACTCATCCTATTTTGTGTTTTTCCATCATTTGCATATCTTAAGATATGGTTCAAAGTTATGCAGTGTATATTCTTTTTTTGACAAATTATGCATTTTGGAGAATTTATGTGATAGATCAAAATAAACTAGGATACAATTGTGACGTAAAAAATCTTTTTTATACGGGTTGTTATTGACTTACCTTCGACCTCTCAGCAGCTTCAGTGAATGCAATACTTACCCGGCCTTACAGTTTAGGGGGATGCCCTGACCGCACCTTTATAGATTTAGTGCAGAGGTAAACAAAGGTAAAATAACCCGAACAGTTGATCAACTCAAAAACTCCCTGCGATCGACTGGTTAATCGTGATCGACGTACTGAGCACCCCTGATCTAGTGTTACGTCATTTTCAGATGACAAACTAAACAGTGCTCTGTGAGATATTCAAATATGTCAGGATATTGTTAAAAAAAAAACAAGAAAAAAACAAATACAACCAAAAAAAACACCAAATCTTGGGCTTTTATTATATCAAACATTACCCACAATGATATGCTGCAACATCTGAACACCACTTGAAGAATAAAAGTTAAACTGTATGTGCATCTTAGCTGTCAGTTCAGAACAATCATATTATATACAAACTTACTGAAAACCGTATTAAGAGGCACAGTGGTTCTGTACAGTGTATGCATATTGAGAAACAGCTTAAACACAGATATGAGTGATTAAGGCTCAGCTTCTTCATGTTTGTTCAAAAGGCAAAACCCCCCCCCGAAAAAACAACAACATATAACTCCCATAATAAAGATAAATCAATGCTGTGTAAGGTCGGTTGTTTTTGCTACATGATATCTTGTGAGTGCGTTCGTTTCTTTTATTCCTTATTAAAAGGAAAAAAAACATTTTCAGTTTGTTTTTCTTTTCTTCATATCACTTGTAGAGGCTGAGCTCTGGGCTGTGGTACAGGCACATGTAGGAGTCGCAGAGCAGCCTCCGGGCCGACTCCCTCAGAGACGAGGCGTCCACCCTGCCCAGCTCCTCCTCCGACAGGCCGAGGTAGCGCCCCACCTCGGGACACCCCCTCACCTGGGGGATGTTGAAGCCGTTCTCGCCACCTGGGCGAGGAAGCGAACAAACCAACGTGAGGCTTTCGAGTTCTGGACACAAGAGGAGCGATTTGCGGCGGCCTCCCGCTCACCTTCTCGGTCTGCCATGCTGTCGAAGAACAGCCAGTCGGAGGCCTCGGGCCCGTGCTTGACGAAGCTGACGTAATGGCTGGTTTCGATGCACGTCACCGCAAAGAGAGACATGCGCTGGCGGGTGTGGTGCAGAGGGCCCGACCACGCCCCCTGAGGAACGGCGATCTTGACCGGGCTGTGCGCCGCGCGGTTCCTGTGACTGTGAACCTAGTCGTGCACGGGAGAAAAATTGAACAGAATCAATACCGCTCTTGTTTTGTCATCGTCATTGTTACGGCAGGTTCTCCAGGTGATACCTGCGTGTTGCATGTCTGGCAGTATTGCTTCAGATGTCCGGGAGTGATGTCCAAGTCTTCGTAGCACTGCGCACACTCCCACTCGGCTACGGCCTGGCAGATAGTGCACTGCCTGAGAGCTACAGACACAGGCACACACAGCATATTCATAAATGAAATAAAAAGGGCAAAGGAAGCAAGCAAGGCATGATATTAAGACGCAACAGACGAGCAATAAAATCTTACTGTCGTCCAGCAAATCTGTGATATCCAGACTGAGGGTGGGCAAGATGGCGTCAAACATTTTGAAGTCCTTCCCAAACCGAGGCATTAGCAGAAGTAGACAGGAGGGAGCCTGGAGGGGCAAGGAATATAAACACAAGTTCTTGTAAGAAGCTCAGGCTCAGACATTGTTTGATCAATGTTTCAGTGTTTAAAAAAAAAAAAAAAATCCCTATTCTGAGGTTGAGCTAAAAGACTCATGTCTTTGGTTCACTCACGTCTTTGCAGTAAAGTTAAAGTTCAACGATGACGGAGTCAAGATGGACTAAGAGGAATATTAACGCAACACTTTACCGCAATGTGAAGACCACATGTCACCTCTGTTTAAAGTAGCTAAAAGAAACAAGAACTTTTGTAATTCTTGGGTAGTCTTATGAAATCCACTTCCTGGACTTCGTCCTGAGGGTTTAGACTCTCGGTTGTTGAGAAACGGTTGCTTCCGGGACTCGTGGCCTCTGTTGAGTTCGGTGCTATGAGGCTTATCGGAAACTGCTTGTGCTGTAAACAACCATCCTCCACCACGAAGAGAGAAGTGCCAAACTGAACGAGGCTGCTGCTGATGTTAATTCAGTATCTGGAAGCTTGGCCGACACGGACTGAACCGTCTTCCTTCACTTCCTCTGCTGCCACGGTTAAAACGACAGACAGACTACGCAAACAAATCTACGTCAACGACCACAACTTCTTCTTCTTCTTCTGATTGGCCTTGTCAAAAACTGACCGGAGACAATCCAAGTGAAGGGCAGAAAGCCTAAACTGTGCTGTAAGCACGATTTCTTTTTTCTTTTTTATTTTCGAGGACTTGCACAGGAGGGCAATGGCCACGGCATCAGCTGGATGATGAAATCCTGAACTTTACCTCGGCAAACTTGAGGCCGCCGTGCAGGAAGGAGGACTCCAGCAGGGACTGAACGCTGGCGACCCTCATGGACACGGGCGAGGCCATGGGGATGGGCGAGTCGACGGGGGACGCGGGAGAGGCGGGGAGCGTTGGTGGGAAGAGTTGGTAGAGATGGCACTCCTGAGCCTGCTGCGTCACTGATCTGAAACGGAGACAAAGGCAGGAGGACAGGTGTGACTTTTAGACGCGGCACGTGGAAAAAGTACTTTCCCCTGGCGTTACTGAAGTCGTAAACATGACTTTTCTGGGGTTTTGTCAATGAAAGCAAAGTTTTAAAGTCAAAAAGTACATGCTGTAGCTTCTCTTGCTGCCACGAACGTAGAAAATGACTTCTAGTGCAGCAAAAACAACTCAGATTTTCAGTCACGTAAGAGATCTCTGCTATTGTGTGAACTAAACTGGCCGTAGGTCTGGGTTGTGCTCTTGCACAGGAACGCAAGGAATGGAGGGAAACGGCTACGTTGTCCCTGCGACAACAAGACATGATGGCATTGTTTGCATATGACTGCAGCTGTGACTGCATTTGAACCAAGAAGAGCGCGCTGGCCTTATGCGCTGGTAGAATAAAGGAGCCGACGAGTAAATGACCTGATCTTTAGGAGCGGCTCGACTCGCAGCAGCTGGAAAAGCTTGTTCAGGAACTCTTCGGGATCTGACAGACAGGGCGAGAGAGCAGCGTGGCAACATTCCTTAGTTTTATTCACAGAGAACTTAAAAAAAACAAACAAAAAAAAAAAAAAACAGGAAGTCAGAGTCCCGGACACAATGCATGCACACCTTTTTCCTGGTTGGTGAACCCTGCGTTGCTGTTGGCAGCTTCCAGCAGGCGCCTCAGAGCCATGGTCTTACTGGCACACACGTAGCCGTTCCTTAATAACAGAGCGACGCACACGCACACACACACACACACACGTTTTAGATTGGGTTTCTGAGTGGGGTTGGGAATTTTGCTTTTCAGAAACAGTCAGAGTAGCTGTGTTTCTATTACAAACATGCGCAAATCTTTGTCTACATTCTGCTCACGTTGAGAAAAAAAGACCCAAAAAACACACATGCACCTTCTCAGCGGGTTGACTATCTCACAGCGAAGCAGGTCCTGAGCCTGCTTGGAGCTTCGGTCCGTTTCAGCGTCAGATGGCCAAAATAACACCCAGTCTGCCGAGCTGCAGCAGGAGAACAAACTGCAGAAAAAAGGGAAACAAACGCCTTCATTGTTTCACTTATCCTTTTTTTTTTTTTTTTGCTAACAGAAAAAGAGAGAAGTCTATCAGTATCCTGCATCTCCAATAAACCAGATTTACCTGCTCCACTTTGACAAAACGGAAATAAATAAATGAATGTTTCCCTGTGGGTATCGAGGCATTTGCAAGAAAATGGGTTTCAATCTTTAATGCTTTGGATATTTTTGTTCTCCTGACTGGCACATTTGTAAAATAAAATAATTTTGATTATCTTTTGTAGCCTATACAGTAACTATGACTTTAGCCTAAGAATGCCGCTAAACTTGATA
Source organism: Poeciliopsis gracilis (assembly GCA_911649635.1). Taxonomy (NCBI): domain Eukaryota; kingdom Metazoa; phylum Chordata; class Actinopteri; order Cyprinodontiformes; family Poeciliidae; genus Poeciliopsis; species Poeciliopsis gracilis. Next base: position 407,434 of record CAJVRI010000724.1, read on the forward strand.
AAAATCCAACGAGGACTGATGACCTTTATTTCAGGCTCGTCCAATTTGATGTAGTTGGTTATTGAGTGTAAGGCTGAAACGATTAATCAGATTAATCGTGATGAATCAATTACTGAAATAATTATCAACCAATTTAGTTATCAAATAATTGTTAGCTAGAGTACACAGACTCAAAAAAGGCCAGCTGCTGAGAGTACAACACAGTAATTAAGCCAAAACTGTACAAGAAATATGTACATTTTGCATTTAAGGTAATAATTTTAAAAAACAATTCTTTGTATGTAAATATGTTCTACCATAACTCCTCAAGTGGCATAGTTTTGGCTTGACATGGTTAAACTTTTGTAAAAAAAAAAAAACTTCTATTTAACACTTTTTCAAGAATCTATTTATTAATTGGTTAATCCAGAAATGATCAGATTTTCTTATATTTTAGGCAAGAAAAGAAACAAATCGTTTCATTCATTTAAAAAAAATGAATGAACGATTTGTTTCTTTGCATTTTACTGATGTATTTCTAATATTGTTTTTAAAAAAGAGCCTCAACTGAAAAACCTTCAAAAAGCGGCAACTACTTCTATCCGATTAATTGTTCATCGATAACTAAAATAATCGTTTGTTGTCGTCTAATCGAATATCTGAAGGTCTGATCAAAAAGTGCCTCGATGTGACATGCAGAATGCAACATTTATGCAAGCAGGTCACTGCTTCTGTCGCTTTTCTCTCAAACGCATTCATGTGTTCCTCACCTGAACAGCGTGGCGTCCAGGTAGCAGGAGTTGAGGTGGCCCTGGATGCCTCTCTTTGAGCCTTCGTACAGCTGCCTGGCCTCGTCCCCGTCCACCGGCGGGGTGTGTTCGTCCACCCGCTCGCTTCCCCAATCTGCAAACGCTGAGAGCCACGGATGCAGGTTGGAAATTACAAGAGAACGGCCGACATCGGCTTTAATAAGCAACAGGATGCAGAAAATGTTCCCGCTTTGGCTAAGCGGCTAACGCTTTCTCACCTATCGAGTTGCAACGCTCCACTTGGTTGACGGGCTTCTCGGGGACGGGGAACCTGGAGTCCCGTCTGCAGTTGCGAAGCTTGACGAACAGCCCCTTGTTGGCGGGGCAACGGAAGTGGCGGTCGCCGAGGTAACTGCCGTCTGTTCCAGCGGACAGCTCCTGCTCCTGAAACGCAAACGTGTGAAAACAGATGTGCTGTGATTCAAATAAAAAATAAAAAAAAAGTAATATTTTGTTGAATCGCTTTCTGATTCAACATCGCTAAATCAGTTTTCTTCAGCATCCCACATCTGGCATATTTTCTGTCCCTTTTACGGGACACAGAACTTCAAGGTTTCTCTGCATGTTTCACCACCTCAAGCAGACAGACTCAAATTGCTATTAAGTGTAATTTACGACATACAAAGATATACAGACTTGGTCCAACCAACTGGCGATAAATTTGGACTTCGCAAAGATAGACGCAAAATGGCTAACTCGCTGGCTAGCAGCGAGTTATCCGGCTAGCAGCTAGTTAGCTGTAGCCTCAACCGCTCACAGAACGCAATGAAAATATGCGAGTGCAACTTAAACGTCTGCCTGACCGAAAAGTGTAGCAAGAATATCAAAAGACCGAAATGCTTGTTAAAACGAATTCCATACATTTTAACGGCCTTATATTTTGAATACATGAATTTAAGACTTTTTAGGAATGCACAGACACCCTGTAGTCGATGATATAAGCTTGAATAAATGTGTTACAATCTCCATGGCATCTTTCATTAAATTATACCCGTGTAAAACAACCCATGTTATTGGTTCAAAACTATCAATTGGATAATATCATGCTATCACAAATATCACCAGGACTGAATCAAACATCTGACATTTTTGATTAATCAAACTAATCTGGATTTACAAGTATTTACTGATAAAACATCAGAAACTAATTGGATTAATGAAAACAATGAGAAAAATAATTACTTCTACTGATGGAGAATTTAAAAAAAAGGTTAGGCTCGAATCTTTGACTCTCACAGTGAAGAATAAGTTCATTGAAGATTCAAAAACGTTCTTTTCTAAATGTTTAGAAAAAGAAAGAAGAGGTCCAACAACATATTAGTATGGATTAGCTTTAGTCCATGGTTCATTACTTTTCCCTTCTATTTTAGCCAACAGAATGTCTCATTCATTTCAACTTTTTATTTCATTTGAAATATTTTAGAAAGCCAGAATACTCTGACGTTACCTGAAACAGTTCTGTGTCGTATCTGAGATCAGTTTTGTGCAGAACCTCAACAATATTCAAAAGTCAAGAGACATTAAACTGAACAAGAAAAGCGAAGCTGAAGCTACACTCACCAGCTCAATTCCTGCCACCGGCTCCTTGACGGCCCCCAAGTAACCAATCCATCGGATAACCCCGAAGAGCGGCGGGTCGTTCACCTCCACCATCGACCCGACCTCCAGCTCCGTCTCCAGTCCCGTTCCGCCGTAATCAGCTGCACCCTCCTCCTCGTCCTCGTTCTCCTCCTCGTTGTCTACAGGTCTTAAAGGCGAGAAACGGCTGTGGGAACCGTTGGTGTGCTCCGGGGCGGACGCTGGTGTTAGGTTTTGAGGTTTTGGAGGGGGCAGCGGAGGTGTGAGTAAAGGTTTGTGTGTAGGCTTTGGAGGAGGAACAGGAGGTTTGAGTGCTTGTTTAGCAGACAGAACCAGGGGCGTCCTGGGAGCGGGAGTTGGTGATGTCGGGGCTTGTTTGGTACTAGGGGACAAGGCCTGCTTCAAGATGGGCTTAGGAAGTTGGGGAAGAGGATTTGGATGTTGAGATGTTTGTTCTGAGAACACAGAATTAAGAAAAAATTAAATCAATGGATGTTTTCTGACAGTACCACTAGACAATCGATATGTGGGAGAAACCCTGCGATGCACCTGCAAAAACGTTGCTGACCGGAAGCAGCATTCCATAGAGGTGACAGGGAATGTGGCAGAGCCTATGTTCATGGTAAACTCCATCCCAGTTACCAACAGGAGCATCCTGCCACAGCAAAACGCCAACAAACCAATAAATAAAGGATTCGACATCCTGAGGCCAGATGCATCTTGTGCGGTTCACGCTCACCAGAAGGACGCCGACGTACGTCGAAGATCGGCCAGGCAGTGCGCCACAGAACCGCACCTCCCCGCCGTGGACGATGCCGTCCAGGCTGACGCTCACTCTCTGGCCGACGTGGAACGGCGGCGGTGACGACGAGCCGCGTGGATTGTTGTGAACGGCGACGGGTGCCGAGTCGGCCGTCCGCGAGAGCACGGCCTGCGTCTGCAGCGGGACCTTGGGGCGACCGTGTTGGAAGCTTATGTGACGCGGGTGAGGCTGGTTGGAGCGATCGATGTTGCTACGGTGGCCGTTGATGCCGTGGCTGGTGCGGCGGGAGTGGTCCCTGGTTTTCTCCGGCGCGTCGACGTTGTTCCTGCTGGACCAGTGGCGGAGGCGGATGTGGCTCACGGGGACGAAGAGGCCGCAGGCGTCGGGACAGGAGAAGTAGCGGACGCCCTTGTAGGAACCGTTGCAGGTTCCTCTACCCACTGCTGATCCCTGGAGGAGCAACAAGGAGGAAAAACTGGATTTACAAGAACAATTCCTTTGTCCTTATTTTTCAAGCAAACATGCATTAAAATTAGGGCTGAAATGATCCAAATAATCTGATCAATCATAAATAATGGGATGATTATCATGATTCATTCCATAACTAAATATGATTAATCTGCATTCTACAGATTAATTACGACAAATGATTGGATCAACCCGATGATGATCATGAAACGTGATTAATCACAATAAACCATCCTTTTAATCGTGACTAATCACGCAAAATTAGACTAAATCACCATTGATCATGAAAAGTCATGAATAGTCACAATTAATCACAAATAGTTACGATTAATCGCAATTAATCATTGATTAATCACAATAAATCATTGGATTAATTACAATAAATCAGATTAATTCATAATCGAAATAACTGTCAACTAATCCATTAATCGCTGACTGGAACATACAAATTCAAAAAATGCCATTCGGTGAAACAAATGTATATATTCAGAGCAGTAATTAACCCAAAACTGAATAAAAATATGTACGTTGTACATTTAAGATGAAAACTCCTAAGTGAGTCTTAGCCAAAGTGGGAACATTTTAGCTTCACTTGGTTCAGGTTTACTGAAGAAATATTGCATTTTAGGCAATTGAATAAATTTTCTTATTTTAAAAAAATAAACAAAATAAGTTTTTGTTTATTTGCATCTTTTATGCACTTATTCAGCTCTTTTTACTCAACCCCTAAATCCTTTTTTATATAAACTCATAATATGTGATTTCTTAAATTGGATTAATCGATTAATCGTCAGAATAATCAGTAGATTAGTCGATTACTGATAGTCGCTCGCAGCCCTGATTAAGATGAAGTGTTAAGACCCAAACTCTATCTAGTCCATTGTACATTCCTTAAAACCAGTTAAGCCATTTCTGATAACTGCATAGTATTTTATTATTAATCTTGTTTTGCTACACAATTTTAACACTTTATGATTTTACTTCCACTCGTAATTCAACAGTATAACTACTTTTCAAAGCATTGTAAATACATGAGAGCGAACAATCCAACGTTGTTAGCCGGTCTGTTTTAACAAGGTTAGATGTTTTTTTCTTTCCTCATGTTATTTGTTCAACTCTTCCTTCCATATCTATGGAGTTTCCCTGGGAACCCACCCCTCAAATGTTACCTTTAGCTCCACTCCAAAATACAAAGCGCTGCTCCCTCCGCTGAGCGGTCCGACGTACTTGAGTTCTGCCTCGACCAGCTCGTCCTGACCGCCGATCAGGACCCACAGCGGAGCATTGGCGGGGAGCGAAGCCAGCTGTCGCAGGTTGTCTGGATTGCCTGGAAAACGGACAAGATTAGAGCTAGAAAATTTGACTGCACAGACATTTGTTCAAAATAAACAAAAAGATTTATGTCAATCTTTATGTGGTCGCTCAACAATCTAATTCGCTTAACGGCGCCAACGCATTACTTAGTAGGCTTCGTCGAACTTCCAGGTCGGACACAGGCTCCACCAGTCCAACGAGGTCAGCTGCGATTTCCACCAAGTATTTCTTTTCTATCTTCACCATGAGTCCATTGTCCAACACCTGCATGAAAATGAAAAGGACAGGTAGTGCACACAAGGTGGGGAGGAAAAAAAAAATCAATAAATAACTAAGTCGAGATGACCTTAAATTTACCTCAACAGTGGCTATGATTCACAATACTTTGTGGGGAAGGTTGACTTCTGATTCAGACACTTCCCTCGTACAACGGTGGCAATAAAACAGTAACAAGAACAAACCTCAGTGTATATGACTGGGATTTACGGTGGTGAACCAACGCGTAGCGGCGTATAATCGAGAAGTTCTCTACGTACCAAACAAATAATTTACTTCAAAAGCTCATCGGTACACAGATTCTACCCGCGGCTGATTTCATTTCTTTATACGTTTTGTGAAGTGATTTGGCACGCTTAGCTGGCAACTAAATTAGTTGAAAAAAAGGTAATTTGCTGAAAAAAAAACCCCCCATACCCAGACCAGTAAGCCAAAAAAAAAAAAACTCTGGTTAAATATGTTTTTGTTGTTGTTTTTTTTTTTTTTATCTAAGCATTAATTGACTCATAAAAAACAAACATACATAAACAAACAGATCAGCTCTGCTATGTATTAATGTTAAGTCGAGCAGAAAGGGCTGAGCTTCTCACATGTTGATGTCAGAAGCCTTTTTTAGCTGTAGATGCACCTTTACTAAAGATGATTAAGCCTACAGGAATTCTTTTTTTCAATTTTTTTTGTTTAAAAATGAATTGAATTCTATGTTTATTTGCATCTTGAATGCATTTCCAGTGTCGTATAAAAAGGCTAGAGTGGTACGACGACAAAACGGCAGGATTTGACCAATTTTACAATCCGATTAATCGTCAGAATAATCGATAAATTAGTCGCGGAAAACTCACTCCAAGTGAATCTCATCGTTGTCCTAATTTTAACACCGCGTCAATGAAGTGCAGCGAGTTGAGTCGATGGACTCGGAAGAAGTTGCCATGAAGTCAGCTGGTACCTTAACCCAGAGGGCGTCCTTTCGGATCTTGCCCTGGTCCTGCTCTTGGCAGATGAAGCCCCTGCTCAGCAGGATGGGACCCTCCAGATCATCCTGGACCTGCAGGTCGGTCGAGATCAGGAACAGCTTGAAGGGACGTCGCTTCCTGTTCTGCTCAGGGGCCCCTGACATCTTCCAGGTGTCGGTACCGGCAGCTGCTCCGCGGCGAAAATCGAGCCCTCTTTCTCTGTGAAAGTTTAAAAACAATAAAATAAATTAAAAACTAATAAAATTGTTCTCATTATGAGGAAGCGGCGAGAGCGCCTCGGTACTTCCGTTCACCTGGAGGGGTTCAGGTAGCAGGCGCGGAGTGAAGTTCGCCTTTAAAACTTCACTCCGCTCCCAACCTCGACCACATTCCGCCCCCCTCGCACATTGTTCGCGAATAAACAACTCGGACAACTTGGAAAACCGGTGGAAGACGACTCACCAACTTTTTCAACTCCGACCGTCAACATTTCCCTTCACATTTAAAGGAGCTCCGCTCAATAACAAACCGCACCGTGAAGCAGGAAGCTGCGTGATGGACGGCCGGACAGCCAATCGCTGTGCGAGGGAACCAGACAAAGGAAGGAGTCTGAGCCAATCGGAAAGCAGGTGGGCGGTACCAACAGCGGGGAGACGGTGGGGGGGAAATTCCACATTGAGTGATTGTTGACTCTCCATGCATTTCGGAAACAGACACACGTACACAATAACAACGCAGGCGAATTAATGTGTGGATTTTTTTTAATTTTTATTATTAGTTTATATAAATAGAATAGAAAAAATATATTTTCATACTAATAAAGCTTTTTTTTCTCCCCTCCCATTCACAGTTCTCAGCATTCCCTCAATACGACACAAACATACAAGTTACAGTTCATCCTTCAATCACAAGTCCAAAAGTGCAATGTCATGACATTCATGTAAGTGTTCATGGATTCATGTCACACGTGTGTTGAGTTTTTTTGTTTGTTTTTTTTTTCAACTAGAGTCGTGTCAGTTTGAGACATTATTTGAAACAGTAGTTTGAAGCATCAGGGCTCACAGCGACCGCATCCCAGGAATGTCACCAGTGACATCACACTCTGGGATCCCAACCCTTCAGGCTGTGCAAAGTGTAAAAAAAAAAAAAAAAAAAAAATCCACCCCACTTCATCTGCAGCATCTCAAGACTAAAAAGGTAAACAATAAAAGTTCATTTCTGTGCAAACTCTACTTTTTTTTTTTTTTTTGACACTCATATATTGGTCCACTCATTTTGATAATGGGGCAACTAAAAAAAAATTGTTTTTGTTTTGTTTTTACCTTTTTCACATTTTTCCATCTCTGCTTATGTAATCAGGAATGTGCGTGTTTTTCCTAACATAACAGGTTGTTGGAATGAAAATCATTTCTTTGGTCCCGACGCTAAACCAGTGCATTTCAATAAATCAAAACCATAAGGTAAAACGTATCCCCCCCCCCCCGCTCCCTCCCTCCCTCCCCTCAATATAGAAGTGACACACAAAAATTATTTTGAATACATGACAAATGTCATTCTTTCAAGTCAGACATTTGTTTTTCGAGGAAGACCAAGTTTCTTTTGTAAGCCACGAGCTTTTTCTCTATTTGGTCACTGTTTCCATTGAACCTAAATCAGCATTATTTAGGAATTTGGCGACGAACGCGATCCAGCCTTGGTGAGTTCCCCCATTAAAAAAATCTTTTTCAGTATATAGAACGATACAGTACACAATGCAGAGCGTGCCTGGCAGGCCTTTTAGAGGTCCATGAGGTGGGAGAGTTCTCCTTCCAGACGCCGTTTGTGTTTCGTTTTTAGCAGTCAGGATGGATCGTCTTCATCGTCACATCCTGTAGAAACGAGTTTCTGTTGCCACCATCCTGTTTTGTCGTCGAGTCAGCATCTGGTGCGAAAATGCGGCGGCCGTCTTCCTTTAAGTCTCGGCCATCGGTTGCGCGGAAACCAGAACGACTCGTCCGGCGCCGTGTTCTTCAAGGCGGACTGAGCCACGGGAGTCAGTCTGAGCTCCATTAGAACTGAGGAGTCGAATGGTCGGTGTTGACGAAGTAGGTGGTGAGTTCTCCTTTCCCCTTCACGTTGACTTTTCCTCGGAGCGTGACGTCGTACCCCACGCTCTGGATAATTTGGGAGGTCTCCTCCGTCACCTGAGTTCATGGTAGGGAGAGGGGAAAAAAAAAAGTTTTTAATGTTAATTAAATCATCTATTTTTAGTGTAGTCTTGTTTTAAAGGGGCTGTATTACATTTTTTCAGGCACACAGCACTATATTATACCACAATTAATTATCTATGTTAACTACAGTTGTTAAAAAGAAAAAAACTATCTGTATGTAAAAAGTGACTTGAAAGAAATTTACTTTGTAATTTAACACCTTGAAATTGGGCTTCTGTCCCTTTAAAAACTCCCGCTCTTTCTGACTCTTCCGCCTTCAGGAGGTCGTCACATGATCACTCCTCTGTCAACTCTATAGCAACGTTTTTTACCGACATTGCACTGAGAAGTAGGTCATATGACGAGCTCAGCAGACGCACGGTTCGCTAATTTCTGCTGGCTAGTCTGAAGGAGCTCAGAGCTGCACCTCGAAGGCGGCGCTAGCCACAGCCAGCCATTTTGCACAGCTGAATAGTTGCCGTGGGAGATTGAAGGATTTCTCAAACATGAATGGAAGAATGGAAGCAACACTCCAGATATGTTTTAAATGAAGTAATAACATTATAAAACACTGTAAAACTAAAGAAAAGTCAATTTTACATAACATTGCCAATGAGGAGCTTATTTCTGTACTAGAAATCTGAAAAAAAAAAAAAGACAAACATAGGGAAAAGTTTATTTTATAAGTCATTAATTTGCGCATGTGTTGAGTGTTTTTCTAACCTGTATCTTCTCCAGTTCCCCTGTGCTCTCCATCCTACTGGCAACATTAACAGAGTTCCCCCAGATGTCATACTGAGGTTTATGGGCGCCGATTACTCCGGCGATCACTGGGCCGTGATTTATCCCTGCAAAGTGGATGACAGACAAGAATACGCGCTCGTTCACATTTAAGATAAATGATCATTTTAATATAAAAAGGCCTCCTGTTTAGGACTTTGTGTCCAATTTGTCTTGGCATCTGTGGGTTTTGTATTCGTTTATTATTCAAAATAGCTGAATCCTCTACAGAAAAGCAAAGTAAAAAGGCAGTTCAAAGTACTTCACACCATGAAAACATAACACAGTAATAAATATTACATTTAGTCAAGTTTCGCAGTTTTCTGGAACTTTGTTCCAGATTAGAGATGCGTAAAAACCGAATGCTGCTGCTCCAGGTTTTGAACTTTGATTTAAAAGACAGATATGATATGAAATAAACGTATTTAGAAAAACATATCTAGTACACGACACTGAAGCTTCACTCCTATTTTCATTTTAATGCACCTTTTGCCTCTGTGTTCCAACTTTGCACTACTTTGGTCTCTCAACAATTCCCTAATAGAAATATCTTCACATGTTTAGCTGTGATATTAGAAAATGTAAAAGAAAAAAAGTTAAGGTGCAACGTGTTTAACCCAACTTCTCTGTATGAATTACAGCCATTTATTTAGTTCATTTGATCCTTACTGACTTTAAACCAGTTACTATGAGCTATAAATCACCTAAACAGAGCAGCTACATTAATGTTTCTTCATTAATGTACAGAACTTGGGGGACAAAAAGACATTTTGTTTCAATGCTGTTTTATTTAGAACTGAACTTGATGACTGCTAAGTCTTTTTCCATGTATTTTCTTTTCATTTGTTGAAAGAATTACACTGACTATAGTCCATTTTGACATTTTATTGTCTTGTATGTCTCTTTAAAACAGATCACCCTTAAAAATAGGAACCAGTGATTTACCAGTGTGAAGCTATGAACCTGGATTGAACCTGTTCGTACAGTCTATTGCACAACAGCTGTCCTCTACTGTACTGTCTTTTATGTTTTATGAAGCTCATAAAGTAATAAATCATTGTTTTTTACCACTGAGTGTGGAATACAGAGTTAGTCAATCTCTTCTCCATTTTTTTCGTCTAATGAAAGGGTCAAAAAACACGAGTGAAAAACAAATTGGAGATTCTTTTGCCAGAGTTTGTGCTTTAACATATCAAAGCAGTTTTGTTTTTGTTTTTTTCAGCGAACCATCGACTCTCCTGGTGATATTAAAATGAGCTCACCGATCCGGAGTTTAAAGTTGTTAAAAGAGTGCTGGTTGAGGTTTTCCAGTTTGTTCATCATAGCTATTGCAAACTCCACCATGGTGCGGACAGTGATGTAGGTCATGTCGATTTTCTGTAGGGGGAGCCAGAGATCATGCTTGTTAGCAGGGCTTTTCTTGTACATGTTGGGGGGAAAAAAACACCAACATGGAATGCTTTCTTTTCCTGTGACAGCTGAACTTGCTTTGCAAACATGTCGCAAACAATGAATACAAACTTTGAGTTTGTTTTTTTTTCCGTTTTACAAACCTTATTGTCTTCTCCTACTGGGCTGTGTCTGAGTCCTGCAGCAGCCATGTAAGTGCTGCCGATCGTCTTAATCTTCTCAACGGAAGAGAATTTGGGCTTCGACAGAAGCTGCATTGAGACGCACACAGAGTAAGCGTTAGAAAGCAGAAGAGAGTGTTGGACTTTCTTTCGCCTCATCTCCGTGGACGTACGCCGTCGAAGTCCAGGATGATCTCGTTGAGGAAGCGAAGACACTCCAGGCCGTCGCCGTTGGCGCTGCTCTCGCTGTAAAACTCTTTGAACTGGGGCAACGACGCGAACAGCACGCACACGCAGTCGTATGATTCGCTGTACAGATCCTGCAAAACAAACAAAAAAATAAAGATATGTTGTAGATGAAGACACTTTGAACTGACGACTAACTTTACATCTGGGAGCATGTTGCCAAAAATCCTGCCAAAAAAGTTCAGATGTCTCGTTTTTAGATATATTTATCATCCAAGGATTATTATTGTTTTGTTATTAGCTCGTATTTCTGTGCGTCTGTACTAGGGATGCAAGTAATCAATTAATCAGTTGATCTAAAGTGGATTGATCTTACCGACTGATTGATTATTTTCTTCAAAATCTGAGTTTTCTCTTGCATCAAGATGGTAACTGTATAACACTGAGGGTTCATTCTTTATAATATATTGAATTAAAAAAGAATTAATTTAGAGATCATTTTATGACAGTTGTATTAAGGAAACAGTGGTTTTCTCACATTATTAAACTAACAATAAAATATGAAAAGAATAAAATACGTGAAACACTTAGTTCCCCATGAACAGAGATGTTTGTCCATACAGAAGTAGCTTTGGAAGGAATATCAAAACTTTTCTCCATGAAGTGTTTTAACTTCGTGGAGGACGGATCTGAAAATCAACATTTTTTTCATGATGCCGCAATTTTTCTTTGTTATATAGTGTTTACATTTCTAAACAGAATGACATAAAGTGCATTTTCCATCCCTAACCGGACTCTGTTTGGACCGTTTCTGGTTCCGGTGCTGGTATAGCCCCGCCATCTTTGTTTCTCTATCAACTGGCTCCGCTTAGCGATGACCCTTTGCATTCCTACTTTGTCCCCTTCTTGCAGTATTTACTTGATTGTCGACGGCTTTGCCCATGAAGAAGGAGGCGACGTGAAGTGGCATGACGTTCTCCAGGAGGAGCTTGTTGACGTTCTCCATGGTCTCCATCTCCTCTCGCTCTGTTTGGAAGCAGCACTCCAGCAGGAAGTCGACGCGACACGTCAGCTCATCCTGACAGAGTCACACAGACACACAACGGCGTTTCGACGTGCATCGACTAATTGGCTACGCTTCGCATTGCATGGTAATCGATAAAAAGAGACGAACCCGTCTGGCCAGAATGAGGCACACGATGTAAAAGAGGACCAGCCAGATCCCGGACATGATCTGAGGGTCTTTCAGCACCCCGACACTGTAGGCAAACACAAATAGAAAGTCATTCTAGAGTCGAACAGATCAATAAAAAGGTCAGCCCACTCCCCCTTCCTACTTCCTCAAACATGGAGGTCTTGTTTCTACACTGGGCTTGCATCCCCTGCCACCCAGGAGGGCTTCTTTCTATAGAAAGTAGCTAAATAAATGATGGGTGATCTGAAACCGCGGACAAGGATTCACAATCTGGGCTCGACGTCTCGGACAAAAGGGAGGAAATTCAACACCTTCCCGAAGCGAGGCCGGCGGCTTTATGAGCGCCGAGCGCGGAGAGCGGAGGAAGGTTTAACACGTGCGGCGTAGTTTGCATCTGCACGCATTCAGGGACGCATTAGTTTGTTGACAAACCGAAATGTAAACAGAAACCAGAGTTCAGTAATTGATTAATCTGCTATTCTGATGATTAATTGGATGGAACGCATAGGCACATCCTGCAGATTTTTTCATTTAAGCCGTTTTTATACAGTTTTATAACCGCATTAAAGGACGAAAATCACCCAGTCGTTTAATTCCTTTCTTTCTTAAAGAAGGAAATAAGCATATTATTTTCTAACAGAGCATTCCTTCAGTGAACGCTCGATCATTTGTAGCAAAAGGATGCGTCTGCAGCTACAAAATGCTTCTAACATCCGAGTAGCACCAGTCGTACGATGCGCAGGTCACTCACTGTGTGTGATTTTTATCGTAGTACACATCCACGAGGCAACTGGACTCGTTTTCGTAGACTTTGAGGAAGAGGGCCAGGTACACCACCACAGCCAGCGTGAGCAGGAAGCCCTTCACAGAGAAGCAGATCCTGACAAACACCATCACTCCCAGCATGGCCAGCAGGCAGCAGTACAGGTAGTACTGGACGTTTTCACCGAAAGGAAGGAGGGCAGAGAAACAGGTGCAAATTGGTGAGATGCTATGACTGCGACTGCAGTGACACCTACTAGATAGGGAATAGTTAGCCAACAAGGTTAAAGATTAATGCAAACTATGGGAAATGCAAACACAGAGATAAATCAATGTTAGCACGGAAAAAAAGGTACAAAAAGCGTCTCCTGTTTCCAGGAATGAGTTGTCAAACGTACGAAAAAAAAAGATCTCATAATCTGGTGGGACACTCACAGGCAGATTATACAGTCTGTGTCCTCCTAAATACGTGGTGTTAGTGACCGACGTGCAGTTCCTCGGTGGGAGGACGATCTGGAAGGAGTACAGACACAGTGGAAATAAAGACCATCGAGCAAACAGATCGACCGAACGATCGAAAACAATACTTACCAAGTTGAGGATGGCCATGAGCAAAGTGATGAGGATACACAGAGTGACGAGGAAAAGCCGCAGCACGGCCCTGGCAAGGAGGTTGCGTGACAGCTTCACCACCCACTGGACGTTTAATGGCAACTTGGAGTGCAATTTCTGATGAGGATGAAGCGAAAAGCGTCACTGTGGCACCGCTCTGGGTCTTTTCAGGACATAAGACAACCGGTGATCATTTCGACTTCGGGGAGACCGGTAAACTGCGCTGTCCATTTTAACGTTTCAATGGCACAAACGCCGATGTTTTCTTGGTAACTTTAATCTAAATTTCCAAAATCACATTTGCTTACATGGTCCGGCAAAGTAGCCATACCATTTGAACTCACCTGTTAACCACATTACGTCCACAGACCTCTATATATTTAGAAACTTAGGAGGAGTGGATCCTGCTGCTGGAAAACGTTTTTCATCCATTTGAAGAATAAACTGAACTTGATGCATTGTTCGATAACTAGGCTGAAATGGAACTGACTCGATTATGTTGAAGTGACTGCTTTTGTAAAGTGTTGTGAATTGGCACTATATAAGTCAAATTGAACTGATTCAAATCAGATGCATTGGAGTTTTTCAGGGATTCATGTCTTAAACATACACAACATTGTGTTGGTCTGTAACCTAAAGTCCCAATAAAGAGCATTAAACCTTGGTAATATTTGACTTATTTTGCAAAACGGTAAGTGTTTCTTTTTCCCTAGAACTTCTTGTCATTGTAGCTGATCTCAATTAGCGTCAGTCGCAACAAGTCACGCGGCGTTAATCTGATGTTGACATGAAAGTGATGCATGAGCGTAGACTTTACCTTCATGTACGCGACAAAGGAAATGACCAGAAGTGCCACCATTACGGGGAAGGTCACACCGTAGGACACCGCCATTTGAAAGTTCCTACAACAGTGACAAAGTAGAGTTACGTTAATCCGCTCGACGTAAATAAGAATAATCAGAACCACTAAGATGCAGCCTTGTACAACAGACACAACGGCTGTGTACTTACTTTTCAGAGACAAGCATCTGGATGGTGAAAAGAGCCACGAAAATGATGACGTTGCAGCTCACTGAGTAGTGCAAATTCGTCACCTTTGAGAGGCGGAACTGGAAAGCAGTTTTTAAAAAAAAAAAAAGCTGGTTAGGGGTGACAAGATTCAGTCTTTTCAGTCACAAGGTTTCCTGTGTAGTGCCCTGCTAAGCTACTGATACTCAAACTTTTGCATGTTTTGTCACATTAAAACCTCTAACTTCCATTGATTTTATATGGAGCTGAAGAAAAACGACACTTTGGCTTGAATGAGTGTTCAGTTCAAACTCAGTCAGACTGGATGGAGCTCATTAGTGAATAGCAGTTGGAAAAATGTCTTGTTTTAGGTGAACCAAGTATCAACACCAAGTGATTATCATTAGCTAGCTCCTACATCTTGTTGTAGGAGCTAGCTTTGCCTTACTTCAAGTGCATTAAAACATTTGCATTTGAAACTGGACCAAAAATACATGGTATGACTTTTTTTTTGTTCTAACAATTTCCTGATGTGAGCTGTGAAACTCTGCAGCTCTTCCAAAGCTACAATTAGCATTTGGGGAATTGGTTGCACTAGATTTTTATTTATTGCTGTCTAAGTAAATGAGCACCACATTTTTCAGATTTTTATTTCTGAAACATTTTGATTGCTTTGTTTTCCTCCTTAAAATGCACAATTACACTAAGATTCTAGTCAAACAAATCGAAGTCTGTGGTTGCAACGTCTCAAAAGGAGAAATAACTGAAGGCATATAAATACTTTTTTGCAAGGAATTTTATGTGTACATTCTTTTAAAGAGTATATATTAGGATTCAGAAGAAAATATACCTTTTTCTCTACACTGAAGTTATTAAACAACAGAGTCAACCAGTTGAGTTTCTTCGCTTTCCTCCTAAATGAAAAGAAACAAGGAAACACTGGAAAAATTCAATACGATAAAACAGTACCTGGTAGATCTATTATATCGTCGTCGTATTTTAGACTTTAAAATTCAAAAAGACGAGAACAAAGTCATCTCAAGTCAAACAAGGGCATCTGCAAGTTTCAGCAAGTGAGATTTAAGGCTTTTTAAGACCTTTTAATGCCACCATGAATTAAATTTAAGACTGAAAGAGTTAAAAAATATCAGGGATGGTTGGGGAGGGACTTCCTGCATAGGAATAAAGAACAAGCAAAAACTGTGAATCCGGCTTTGTGCCCACAATAAAGGCAAAATAGATAACTAGCTAGCAAGGCTATATCAGCCTCAACTGCTTTGAATGCAACAAAGATGTTTGACTTTTGTCTGACAGAAATGACCCAAAAGAAAAAAACTATACAAAACAGTAAAGCTATGACAAAATTTAAGACCTCTGATTGACATGTTTAAGCCCAACTTACATAAAGTATTAAAAGACATTTTAAGACATTTTGACTTTACACACAAATTTAAGACATTTCAAGGATGAGTGGACACTTTGAAAACTCACCCAGTTATGTCCACTGTGTCAACTGACCCCTTTATGCTGCTATCGATAGACAGACTAAAACAAATGAAAAGACATTATTGATCCTCTGAGAAGACCAGAGAGAAGGTTTCGTTTAGCTCCTTTGAGCTGGACGGATTTCGCTTTGGAGTAATTTTAGCAACATTAGCAAGATTCCTGCCTCTTACCGGTTGGGATTGTTGTAAAAAGGTAGTTCTTCCTAGAGTCAAACACAAACATAACAGGCACCGTTAAGACTTGGGTACAATAGACCATGATCAAACAGCCGAGAGAGACAAAACAGAGGCTGCCCTGCATGTTCTTTACCACGCCGCCCAGTGGGATGGAGAAGCAGGAATACGTGCTTACCGTCGATGTCAGTCGTGAACGCGGCTTGACGCCTTTGGGAGGCTTGAAGGCCTTCTTTTTCTGTGGGTTGCTCAGGTCGGCGAAAGGGTGGATGGTCTTCCAAGATTTGAGGTACTGAGACATCCGGACGGACGCCCGCTGCTTGTTCTCACCCGCTGCCTGAAGTTACAGCAGACGCAGTTCAGTGCATACGTACAAGAAAAGGATCTTTTAATACACATTTTAAGCTAATGTTTCCCCACAAGGGCAGGGTAGAGGAATTTTGTTTGCAGTGTGAACAAGGCAATTGACACTGCGTGCCCCTACCAGATTAGGCCTTCGCGGAACGCTGCTTGGTTTGTTGGGGTCAATAACCAGGAATGTTTTTCTGCCGTACAGGTGAGAATTTCGACTTTCCCCGTCCCCGTCCTCCACCTCGTACGCTCCATTCAGGTGCAGCAGCGTTTCTTCGGTTATGTGGACTCGCCTGGTTGGACCGGCATTTACAAACAGAAGTTCAAATGTTTCCAGAATAGATCTAAACTTACAAATACTGCTTTTTAATTTAAATTAACGAACATTTTGCATGGTTTCATACAGTTTAGTTATCAGATAAGGGTCACTTTTCTTACCCAGGAAGGCCTCCGGACTCCATTAGATTGGCTAAGGTAACATCATTTGACCAGACGTCATACTGCCACTTCTGAGAGCCAATCACACCGGAGAGCACGTTGCCAGTGTGAACGCCAACCCTCATGTTGATATCCACTTCTGTAGCCCGTCTAAGTTCACTGGAAGGAGGTAAAGAAGAAGCTACAAATCAAAGTTCCACTGAGAAAAATGGATAAAATCAAAGAAAATGTGGATGAATTTTTTTCAATTTGTCTTAATAAGTGTTTTCACACCACATTTAGAGCGCTCTACTTACAATAAGCTCATCTAGTTTTCATGTTACTACTAAATATAAATAGAATTTCATTGTGTTTAAGAGGAAATGTAATAACTTCCCACACCAGAACAGCTTTTACTTTGTTTTCAAAGTCCATAAATATTGCTCCATTCAAATAAACGGAACCAAATATTGCCACATTTGATTTGCATTTGCCTCATACATGAATTTCCAAGGAATGCAAGCAATGAGGCTTCCACCTCCTGGTCTGCTGCATTTGCATCACACAGCACAGAACGGAAAACAAAATAGATTATACAAAATATGTTATTTTAAAAGTGTGGGAAAAACACACCCAAGCTACTAATACTCTAAGTTTTGTATATTTTGTCACATTAAAACCACTAACTTCAGTTCACACTGATACTTTGACGTTTACGTCAAAGTACCGTACACGTCAAATCGTTGATGCGATACGTCAGCAATACCAACACTGGCAGCAGTTGGTACTGAACATCAACTACTGAGAAAAAAAACATAAAAATTTATAGCACAGTGAAGTAACTATATTAACTTCAGTTATTATAAAAATGCTACATATGTCAAACATGACGTAAAAGAAATTTGATGTGATTGGGCTTCTGTCTCTTTAAAAACTCCTGGTGTTTCTGGAACTCCGCCTCCAGGAAGTCATCACAACAACCGTTCTCTATTAATCCTCCAGGAATGTTTTTACATACTGTTGCACTGAGAAGTAGCTCATATAAGGAGCTCAGCAGATGCACATACCCACTAGGTGTTTGCTAATTTCTGCTGGCTAGTCTGAAGGAGCTGAGTGGCGGAAGGAGACCTGCTCCGTGAGAAAGTATCTTGTAAGTTAAGAGACTGCATCTCAAAGGCGGAGCTAAGCCCACTCAGGCTTTTTGCGCAGCTGAATGGTTGCTACGGAGATTAAAGGATTCTCAAACTTGCAAGAAAGGATGAAAGCAACACTTTGCCAAACAACTGAAAACAACAATGTGTAAAGCTTTCTGCATAAATCTATTGATATCTAAAAGTGATTGGAATGTTGCTAAGAGTTGATCAAATATCAAAATGTCATTTTTAAAAGCCAGAACCTAACAGAATAAGTAAAAAAGGTGCATTTCTAAAAAACTCTTTGGCATTATTGTGGAACAAAGAATATAATTCTTGGTTATTTTTTGTCAATACTGATCATTTGCTGGTCTTGTACGTTGTAATTGCCGGTATAACACATTTAGATCACTTAAACATTTCTTGGGGAAGGGTTAGACAAACGCAGATAAATCCAGATGGACTGACTTGATGGCGGTGCACATGTCCAGGCCCATCCGAACGCAGTTGATGGCGTGGGTGGGAATGGGGTCAGGGAGGCCGGAAACACAATAGTAGCAGTCCCCCAGGATCTTGATGCGGAGACACTCGTTCTTCTGTGCTCAGAAAGAAACACGGGGGGGACCGAAGGGTTGGGTCTTAAAACATCTGATTCAACAGAAAGCCGCCCGTCACAAAAACACGACGTCATTCGCAGCTTTACCTTTGCGATGTCATCAAATTTGCCAAAGAGCTTGTTGAGGACCACGACCAGCTCCTCGGGCGTACAGGTGCTCGCCAGCTTGGTGAAGCCGACGATGTCTGCGTACAGGATGCTGGACAAACGCAGAGAAAAAGAAATATTTAACATACGGCGAAGATAGAAAGGAACATGTTTACGTTTTTGGTAGGACATAGCAATCAAAGCTAACAATGAGCTAGTCGGGGTCTGTCACTGTGTAGAAGCATAGAGGGACAAATGTAGTATACATGGTAAGTAAATTAAATCTTCTACTTATATTTACAAAAAAAAAAAAAAGAAGATGTGTTAAGAAGTAGCTGTGTTGTGTTTTATTTCTTTCAGATACACCCTGAAGCGAGGTGCTGTGTACTGTGACAAAGTCTTGAGCCACTTTTTCATCTAATCTTGTGAAAAGGTCCAGAGAAATATATAGTTTATTCTGCATATTATTCTGTACATATGAGCCACTTTTTACACTCCAGAACAATCCAGTTCTAAACTTGACTTAATTAGTTTCTTTCTATCCTTCTCTTTTCTTTCCTTCCTTCTATTTTCAACATCTCCTCTTCTCTTTCTTATTTCCTTCCCTTCTTTCCTCCGTCATTCTCTCATCCTTTCTTCCCTTCCTTCCTACATTTCATTCTTTCTAACAATGGCAGTTTCTCACGCTGTGGCTGTAGTATGTGGAAGTCAATAAATATTGAACCCCTGCGACTCTGTTGCCCCTAAATAAAAGCCCACGCCTCGCCTCGCCTCGCCTCTTTCATTTTTATTTGAGGAATAACCTGGAAAACGTGGTCTCTTTCCCAGTTCCACGTCACATTCCTGAGCTGCTCCGTCAAACTAAATCCCAATAAAACCCACGAAGGTTTGTGGCTGTAATCTGATGATGCATAAATACGGAGGATCTGGAACAGAACCAGTCAAATAGCACTAAGAGCTATCAGCCAACGCTCCACCTGCGGCTGTTACCTGACATCCCTGTGCTGCCGAATGTAAAGGCTGTGGAAGTTGGGGTGGTTGCCGATTTCTTTCGCCTCGTTGTCCTTCGGCTTGGACAGCCTCTTGATGACCTCACTTTTCAGCTCCACGGCGATGTAGCGTGGCAACACCGACAGCAAGAGCCCCTCCTGTGTCGGATGAAACACACAGAAAAGGGTGGGGAACGTGAGAGAGGCGAAGCAAGGCGGGACGCTTTCGAGACTCGAAACCGCCAGATCTCCGTCGCTCAGAAACGACAGGGACGTGTTCGCGGCCTGTAAAAAAAAGAAAGCAGTGTTTGCTCGCTGGGCTGTGTTTCATCTCTTTGTTTGCCCGCAATGAATGGTGCCCATTTGGGTTTGCCTTTTCTATTGCTGCTGAGCCCTCAGACGAGTGAATGATTAATCTATTGGCCTAATAACAGGGAAAGCATACAGGTACCAGGCAGCGGCTGGCCAGCGAACGAGGCCTTTAATGAGGCCAATTACACAGAACCGCTTGTAATCCAGGTGAAACAAGCTGCCTAGAAAGACATTAAGGAGGGATTTTTCATACGACTGACTCCGTCCTTTCTAAACAAAAGGATTACGGAGTAACAAGAATCAGAGTGTTATTACTGTAAATATGATTACACAAGTGTTTCAACCTGCTGATACTTCTTCACTTCCTTCTGGGAGCGCACGGCGCTGAACTCTTCCCGCTTCTTGTTGGATGCCCTGAGGTCGTTCTCGGTCATCCACAGGTGGAAGACCCCGAAGCAGTTGACGCACACGAACAGCACGGCGTTCGCCACCAGCTGAAAAACAAAGAGCTCGTCAGACGACGCCTCGGCCCGCTGGACGTCACGGCTTTCCATGAGACGCAGCGGCGGCACACAAATTAGGCAGAGACAGGCCAAACATTCCTTTTTCATTTGCCATTTTCCCTCACTGAGATACATAATGAGCGGTATTATACAAGGTTCCTGTTTACACATGAGTAAGTTGTAAAGCAGAAACATACCTGCCTGATGATTTGCATGTTTTCTAGAGGAAGTAAACCGTGTTGGTCACACAACACAAAATACTTTTCTGCACCTTCATGCTACAACTGAATTATGATCCTTAGGGGATGGTGATGTTGCAAAGATCTTAAAATTTCTTAATATCACTCTAACCTGTTCATGTTGGTTTAGATTAAATAAATCATTCAGTGGTTTGAAAGAGCACGAGACGATGTTTTACCTGCTCGGCCAGTTGTGGAATGTCTGGACGAGTGTTTGCATTCTTGACAGGGACATAGACACTGATGATGATGATGTGAGAAACACTGCAACCTATCCCAACTATGAGGGCCCAGGTCAGAGAGAGGGGCAGGACCGTGTAAACACTCAGAGACAGGAAGAGGAAAAACGCCACCTGAACACAAGAAGGGAGCAATGAGACTTAGAGAGGGTCTCTGCAGCTACCGCCAACTCAAATAAAAAAAACAACACAATTTTAAGACATTTTTAAGACCATTACGGCTGAAATTTAAGATATGCATCACGAGAGAAGTGCACAAAAGTAGTAGTGTCAAGCTTTTTTTGCCCAGAATGCACCTGCAATCATATGTGTTAGCATCAGAAATGGGCCAGCGGCAAAGCTAATCTACACTTGCCAATGATAGACTCAAAACAGCTAGCCGGGTAGCTAGCAAGGGCTTTTTAGCAGCTAGTTAGCAGTAGCTCCAGCAGCCTTGAGAAAATAAATTACATAGAATATACAAGAGTAAATAGTTCTGCAACAAAATTTAGGACCTGTAATGTATTTAAGGTAAACTTCAAAATAATTTTATGAATTTAAGACGTTTTTAAGACCATCGTGAATTAAATTTAAGACCTGAATTTCAACAGAAATGTACAAAAGTAGTAGTGCACATAGCATCGTATGGGTTAGCATCAGAAATGAGCCACTGGTGAAGATGAACCAGCTGATAACTTACACTTCATAAAGACAGTGGTAGATGAAAACAGCTAGCTAACTAGTAAGGGTTTATTAGCAGCTAGTTAGCGGTGAGTGTGATTCAAGCTTTTGCCTGACAGAAAAGTCTCAGGAGAAAAATAAACTACATACAATATGCAAGAGTAAATAGTCTTCCTATGATAAAACTTGAGACCTATGATCAGTGTATTTAAATTAAATTTTATTTAATTTAAAATTTAAGAAAACAACAAAACTCAATCCCATTTTCTGTTTTAGCTGCTTCTCACCTGTTCCCATGCGTTCACCTCTCCCCCTGTGAAGATGAAGACTATCGCCGTGACGTAAAGCATCCCCCAGACGAAGAGCGCCAGCGCTCCTCCACAGCGTCTCACTGTGGCCACCCAGGGCAGGCACACGAGCAAGATCACGTTCAGACAGAGAACCACGCACACCACCGACAGGGCACCGACGTGATCGCCGAGGTACGCGTCTTCTGTCTGGATGATGCAAAAGTTAACAGATTAAGGTCAAGTTCAAGCAGCATAATTTTCTTCTTTCATACAAAGCGTCTTCATGGGATAACATTTAATGTTTGCCTTTGTGTTTTATGCAGAAATGTAAGGAAGCGTTTTAACTGCCAGAGCCTGGGGATAAATTCAGGAGCGATTTATATCCTGTCAATGAGAAAACGTTCCTACTGTACAGAGACGTAAAACCTTTTCTGTTACAAAACGTTTCTTGCCACAATGAGCTTGAAACCAAAATATCTTCTCATTCAAATCAGAAAGTTAGCGACAGTAAAACTGGTCTTTTTAGTTGTCGTCAAGAGGAAACAGAGTGAGGAGAAGGAGAATCATAGCGAGCCCCTTAATGCCTTTTTAACAAGTCGTAATCTGTCTGAGGAGCGTATTTTCACATCTAGTTATAACGAGACATAAAACTGGTCACATTAGAAATGAGGAACTCATTAAAACAAATACTATATTGTTATGACGACATATGAAACTTGTTTCTCGTAACTAGAAACAACAACCAGAAATGTGAACAAGAACGTCATGCAGCTTAGGACCCAAACGCACCATCAGAACCATGTTCTTCCCTTCGATGGGAAAACTATTATTTTTATGACACATTTAGGTGGGAAAGTGTTTCCTAAAGACTGACAGTCAGCTGGGTAAAATCCATGTAAGACATGCTTTTATATCCCGTTGTCTTGATTACCGTAAGCCGATTCCCTTTGGAACTAGCAAGGCGTCTGCTGCTTGCTTCCAACAATTTGTAAAGCCATTTCATACAAATATGTTGCCGTTTCCTCTCTGTATCACTTCATCTTCAAAAAAAAAAAAAACAGTTTTCTCCCACAACATAAACCACTTCAAAAATTCTTTTGTGTCTATTTCATCTGAGACTTGACAGATTATGAGCCCCGAACGAACCAAACATAACTCCCATTGTGCCGCAGGTCTCGTTTATTTCTTTACAGCGCATTAGCGTGTAGGACTGCATGTGTGTGTGTGTCTTTGTGTGTGTAGGGGGGGGGGGACACTGAAACCAAAGAAGCAGGCTCTATTTTAGAGGCTTTGTCAGGTCACGAATTAAAAACTGAAATCAATTTCATCAGCAAATCCATCAAAGGTAATAACAGGAAGTGTGCGCAAAGCATTCCAGTGACTGACCTATGAACCTATCAGCTGCTGATCCCTGCCGGCGAGTCGCAGCAAAATTAAAAAGCCTTTTTTCATTTGCATGGAAAGCGGACTCTGCTTGAAATGTGACCTGACGCTTTAATTTTCTTTTTCATGAAACAGAGGAAAGGCTACTCAAATTGGTAGTGTTTTTGCAGTTACTATAGTTACTATTTCATTCGATGTTGTCGCTTTGAAGACAGAAACATAAATGATAACACAATTTCACACACACACACACACACACACACACACACACACACACACACACACACACACACACACACACGTGATCATATCCAAGTGCAGTAAACATAGCATATCAAACATGTTAATTACTCCTGCAGAGCTCTGCGTAGGTGTGACGTGTTGTTCCATTTCTGAGGCGGTGTGGGGACGGCTGCATGAGGAAGCTCTGACGTAAGGACGGGGCGATCAGAGCTGCTCTGACGCTGGAGCAGCAATAAAGCTTTAGGAGATCAACCGAACAGCTTTCTGAAAAAGCATCACTTCTTTCGACGTAGGTAAATACTGTGGGGACGCTGGAGACTGTTTGCGCCGACTGTTCACACGCGCCACTTTCTTTTTACTGGAATGAAACGCATTGAGTGTCCCGGTGTCCAGGTTCAATGCTCCGTTAATCGCCGTGATTAGATTTCCTTTTTAAGTTGTTGACTTTCACTGTGATGAAGTAAAAGTTTTCTCTTTCACTCGAAAGACTAGATAATCTAATCTACCAACTGGTCATTGTGTAAAACAATCGGGCACCTGATTCTTCAAGATAAACATTTTTCTGACATTTCTTGAGACTTTTGACCAGATTTTGATTGAAATCTCAAATGTGAGAAATTACTGCTCGTTTTATTTCCTGCTACACATAAAGGCGGTGTTGTGTTCAAATGAGTAATATTTTCTCACTTTAGGTTGCACAACGATACACCTGGCATCACATGTTTTAGCATCAGAAATGAGCCAGTGGCGAAGACGAACGTCGTACAACACTTGTAAAATGATAAGACTCAAAACAGTTAGCCAGGTAGCTAGCAAGGGCTTATTGGCAGCTAGTTAGCAGCACATTCAGCAGCCTTTGAGAAAAAAAAAATTGCATAGAATATACTAGAGTAAATAGTTCTGCAACAAAATTTAGGACCTGTAATGTATTTAAGGTAAACTTCAAAATAAGTTGAAGGTCTTAAATTCATTCAAAATAATTGTATGAATTTAAGACGTTTTTAAGACCATTGTGAATTAAATTTAAGACCTGCATCTCAACAGAAACGTACAAAAGTAGTAGTGCACATAGCATCGTATGGGTTAGCATCAGAAATGAGCCACTGGTGAAGATGAACCAGCTGATAACTTACACTTCATAAAGTCAGTGGTAGATGAAAACAGCTAGCTAGCTAGTAAGGGTTTATTAGCAGCTAGTTAGCGGTGCGTGTGATTCAAGCTTTTGCCTGACAGAAAAGTCTCAGGAGAAAAATAATTTACATACAATATGCAAGAGTAAATAGTCTTCCTATGATAAAACTTGAGACCTATAATCAGTGTATTTAAGGGCAACTTACATTATTATAAATGAATTTAAGACATCTTAAGGTCTTAAGTACAACCAACAGTGGCTTCCCAGAGAAACTTGGACTCATGATCTATTTGTGCCTTAACAGTTTCCTCAAACAAAGAGTTTCAACAAACATTTGTCCTGAAGAAGAGGATCTGGGCACAAACAGCAAGGCCATGCTCTTACACACACTCCTGTAGTTGTGGGAACCGATTATTGTACTTGCAGTCAGTGAATAATATTCCAGTGAAAAGAAAAGTCATTGACGTGCGGTCGCTGAATTTTCTCATTCAAATGCTCGGAGGCGCAGCAGGTGAGCCAGCGGCGGCCTGAGCCTCGCCTGGGATCCATCAACCTTTCGCTGACTGCGCTGGCTGGCATTCGATGAGAGCGTGTTCCTCCTGTCCGTACGTCGCCCATCAAATAAATCTCGATTAATCAATAAAATCGATTTGTAGCCCTTTGTATGGGCTTCCACAGTGCACTGACACATTTAATTTGATTTTGAAAACCGTCATTTTCAATCAGCTTGAACCAGGTGCAGCTAAAACTAGACGACTTGAGGAGTTTTTAGTAGAAAAGATTTAAAGATAAAGGGTATTTTTTTTTATCTTAAGTGCAAAATGCATCTATTTTTTTGTACAGTTTTGGCTTAATTAAGACTGAGTGTGTTGTTCTTTCAGCAATTGAGCCTTTTTGAGTCTCCCCCCCTGCAGTTAATGATTAATCCATTGCTAAATTAGTTGATAAGTTTCATTTTAATAATCAATTCATCCAATTAGTGGTTTCCCAAGACTGATCTACTGAATGATAAGTCTTCCTAACAAACCTGTGGAGGACAAATGGAAAAGAAGTTGAAACACGGAAGCGGGCAGACGCTCGCTCACGCTTCATCTCACCCTTCCAGTAGCAGGGATGACGATGATGATGACCACGCAGAAGATGATGGACAGCAGCAGGCCCGACAGCATGGCCGGAGTCTCCTCAACGCAGCGCAAGAAAGCTCTGTTCGTGGCCTGGTAGCAGCAAAACACCCCTTCCTTCACACTCCGTCTAGAGCGGGTGCTCTGCCTGTCGACGTCGTCGTCCTCGAGGTACCGCTCGGACCCGACGTCCATGCTGCCTCTGGTTTGCTGAACGACGGACGATCTGGGTGATGAACTGCCATTAGGCGAGTTTCCCGCTTTCGATTTGCCAGTCAGGTCCAGCATGGAATCGCCTCCGTTAAAGTCCAGGTTGCTCTTCTTGGCCTTGTCCGAATCCAGGCTGGTCCCAGACAAGTTGACGGGGGAAACGGAGCTCGTCTTCTCCAGCTTCCTGGTGTCGAGCTCCAGCAGCTCTCCGTCGTAGAGGTCCGTGCCGAAGCTGCTGCAGGCGTAACCGGGGCTGGACTTGGTGCTGCTGTAGTCCGAGTCGGTGCAGCTGTTTGCCTGCAGTGGAAGGCTCATGTCGCTTTGCAGCTTAGTGCCGGATGGATCGACCGGGGACTCCTGATCCATGCTCACTTCTCTCCCCCTCGACAAAGAAACGGCCTTGAGAGGTTCGGGAACGTGCGCCGTCTTCACCTCGCCCAGCTCCACGGAAACCGGCGACGCACCAAGTCCTGACAGGCTCCCTCCAGGAACATCTCGCTGCTTGAGGCCGTCTCTTTCGAGCGCCAAGGTGCAAGCTTTGCCCTTGTCGTCGCCGGAGATGACAACAATGTTTGGCACTAAGGCTGCCCGCGCCGCTTCTTGTCCGGGCCTGAACTCATCCTGGAAAGTTCTGGACTCGTCTGGCATTGTGATCCGTCAGCCTCTCGCCTCGAGACAAATACCTGCGAGCGCAATCTTAAGGACTTGTCGCAACTTGTCGCAGGGTGCCCGCGTGTCAATTCACAGTGAGTCTGAGGCGTTGTAAGGTCCCGCAGATCGATAAGGAATCTTCAACTCGATCTCCTTCAGTGAGCCGCGGCCCATGTTTTGAGGAAGAAGAGCGCCTCTGCCAAAGAAACAGAGCTCAAAATGAGTATGGAGCAAGGTGAAAACACATTCATAATCAATTGATGAAAGCAACGGGGATAGCACGAGCGCAACCCGCACCTAACTTTGGTTTTGGTGCCATTTTCATAGCACGCCACTTGGAGACATTTCCCCATTATGCAAAACGAGTTAGTCCTCTTCCCCCGTGACACATACGCCTGCATACCGCACAGGTACTGCGGAGCTGTTCAGGTGTGTACCGCATTGAAATGTCAGTGACTCACCCAGTTCGCATTAAAAACATTTTTTTTTCCCCCCCTCCATCAACACCTTCTTCTGCCAGAGCTTCAGCGCAGCTCTCTTTCTGTGACTTCCCTCTTTCTGCCTCGTTCTTCCCCCGCCGGTCAGAGGAAAAACCGTCTCTCTGCCCAACCGGCGTTTCGTGGCTACAGTTCCCCCCGTGCAGCCTGTCGGCTCGCTTGCCACGTTAATTCCAGGATTAGACTCGATTTTTTATTTATTTATTTATTTTAATCTCTATCTGTCCTGCGGCGATAAATGAGATTTTCCTCTGTTCCAGAAGGGATTACAATGAAATTCACCTCACCTGGTGTAGCCGATCAGTTTAACTTTGGGTCGTTGTTGCAGCTCAAATCACAGGAAAAAAAACAAAAAAAACACTCGCAGCTCAAATGGCTCTAAATTTACTGGTAATCTTTACGTGAGCCTGCTGTTCTGGTGGTATCCTTTCCTCCTTTCGGCTGGTTTCACTACTCTGTTCTTTTGGTCAAAGAAGCCATTTTCCTAAAGAAGGGGGAAGTTTCCAGAGCCAAAAGTCAAACCTAACCCAGGAATAGGCTACTGATGGTCTGCTGGTCTGCTTTAACCGGCTCGGCTTGGACACCTGAGCACAGTCTGCTCACGGTGACCAAAGAAAAATCATAAAAATACGCCGAGATGAAAAGCTCTACCATCATGATGTAACGAGAAATGACTCAATTAGAAACAAAAACATCGTAGCGCAACAGGCCCTTCAAAGTGTGACGAGACACAGAAGAATATCTCAGTGACTAAGCAAATCATCCCATGCATTTTATTGTTATTAATGTTGTTATTGCTCATCTGTATCTCAAAGGTCTATTTTTATGTCCACTATGATGCTTCACGTTTCTGACTAGACACAAAACAACAGCTTGCTGTACATGAAGTCAAAGATGGTTGATCTTATATTGTTAAAATGAGAGAGTGTCCTGACAACCTCCCACCCAAATCACTATAAATAAATACAACAACAACAACAAAAAAGCTATAGTTCTTTAAAAAAAAAACACTCTCAGATCCTCCAAGATTTTTCTTCTTCTTCTTCTTCTTCTAAAATTAAAGAAACCAAGAACCAAGTTGCAAGAACACATGAAAGCTAGCAACATGCTAATATCTCTGGTATGTGAATGATGACATATTATTTAAAGTAAATGTAACCTCTTGTGTATAATAGTGGAGGGTGATCAATCAACCCACACACATTTGAAAATGTTTTGGTGTTGCTATATAATAGTGTAAAAAAACATAAATAAATAATAATAATAATAATAATCCACGGTAATTTAGCCGTGATGAGATGTTACTTTTCCTCGGTTTGAAGAGTTTGGAGGCGAATTTAACATGAACATGACGTTTAAAAGCATTGCTCACTTTCCCTACTTAAATAAAAGGAGCGAATGCGCGAACAATGAGAGAAATGTGCCATGAAGATGGACAGAGAGATAGATATCCATACCTCGCTGTTCCACGGAGTTATCTTCGATCTCTCTGACGGTCCAACTGACAGGCAGCTTGAGTTTCCCTGAGTCTCCGTCCGCCGCTCTCACTCATCTTCCTACCGACGTCAAAACAAAAAAATAAAAAAGAACAACTGGAAAAGCGCAATAAACATCACCGAACTGAAACCGAGCGAACAACAAAACAACGTCCGTCAAAAAACAACAACAACATTCCTGGCTTTTCGACGCTGAGGACAGTACCGTGGAGAGTCCGGGTCTCGGTGCGGCAGCAGCCTCTGTGAAGTTCGGCTTCGGGCGCGAGGGGAGTTGAGCCGAGCGCGAGCGTGTGCGTGCCTGCCTGCGTGCGTGCGTGCGTGCGTGCGTACGTCCGTGCGCGGGCGGGAGCGCGCTGGTCCAGCAGCGGCAAAAAGCAAACAGAGTGAAAGTAAACAGAGAGGCAGAGGGACAGAGAGAGAGAGATGGGGAGGAAAGACGGGGGCAAAGATCAGACTTTCCATGAGACGCGGAGGAGAGGCTGGCTGCTGCTTATTCAGTTATAAAAATGTAAAAGTCTTTTTTTTTTTTTTTTTTTTTTAAGGTAGAACTGGGAATAAAATAAGCAATGAAATAAAGGTAAAATGAATCAATTTGAGTTCTCAACATCTCACAGAGGCGCTTGTGGTGTTGGTAGCATCATGCAGTTTTTCACTATAGGAGCAGTAAAGCTGGTAAGAGTTGAACAGAAGTTGGATAGTGGTGAAACATTCAGACACGTGCGACAATGCAATGGCTTAGATTTTCCCCTTCGATCTGACTGAGCTGTTTTACAAAAACTAATTGCAAAAAAAAAAAAAAAAAGACACAGAAAGATGTCTAAAAAAGAAAAAAAAAAAACCCCAAAATGGAATCAGGCTGAATTAAATGCACTCCACACTCTTCAATTTTGTTGAGTGGTTTTCAGACTTCAGATTAGAGTCGCAGTCGTCGTGCAGGCGGACAAGGCCGAGCGGCGGAAAAATAAAATTAGACAAAGCAAAGGAACAGCACAGAGAGCAAACAAAACGAGATAAACACAGCAGAGACGGGATTTATAAACATGAGATGAAGTGGAAAATTAGATCAATGTGACGAAGTTGTGGGGGGGAAAAAAACTGTTCAAACCTGAGATAAATAGAATAGAAAAAAAAATGAAATCATGTGCATAAAATGACTGAATAGATGGCTTAACAGCTATATTTGTAATTTTGATCATTTTTGTCATCATTTTAGACACAACAGTCCTGTGGACGTCATGGCAACAACACCCATGCAGTTATTGAAGACAGTGTGCAACAGCAGCCAAGGATTAGTTATAGTTAAAACATTTATAGTCACTAATAAATCAGAAATGCTGCTATTTTAAGCGAAGAAAAACGAACTGACTCAATTAACGCTGAGTTCAAAGGTTGTCTCTGAATTTGTCCCCCCCCCCCCTCTCTCGTCTTGTCTACTTTTTCCAGTCGAATGGCTATATTGGTGCGGCAATATTCCCCCACATTGACAGCCACCGTATTTTTATGACATCAGCAAACACACATGCTCATTCATACCCGACTGTGGACGACACAGACGCTAGCTTTATTGCACGGTGGTGTGTGTATGATGCTGAGACCTAGCGCATGAAAAGTGACGACATCAAAAGGCCGTGCTGTACATGTTTTTACTTTAAATTTTGCTTCGAAAGATTGACTTTAAGTTTGTGTTTAGCGCTGTTGTGGACGAGTGAACAGAAGTGAGTAGTTTCGGTTTTGTGAGACCTGTTTGTTCTTATTATAGAATTATGGGGAAACAATTAAAAGGAACAAAAGCAGAGTGATACGGATGTAGTCCAAGTGTCAAAGTATAAGTTCAAGGGCGACATAAAATACATCTTGTCTTTATTTTGCTGTTCAGCAGCTGCGTACGTGATGGACATGGAAAAAAAAAAAGAAAAAAAAAAGCTGGTGTCTCAATAAATAATTAAGTGAAGGTATTATTTTCTTCTTACTATCATTATTCCTCTGGAACAAAGTACGGCCGTCATAGTGAACAATTGGGCTTTTCTGTACAGAAAAACAACAGGTTAAAAAGTTAGAAAGACTTGGAACTGGAAAAAGGACTTTGACAAAAAAGTGTTTGAGAAATGCAGCAAACAGCAGATCTTAAAGTCCCAGAGTCTCCATGAAAAGCCTTTAAAAAGCCTTTTCTGTCCTACCATCACAAGCATAAACATGTGGAGTTTGTTGAAAGATGTCATCAGAAATGTGTGACCGAACCGGTACGGAAATGTTTCGTCAGACA
The DNA here is from genome assembly GCA_911649635.1 of Poeciliopsis gracilis. Lineage (NCBI taxonomy): Eukaryota > Metazoa > Chordata > Actinopteri > Cyprinodontiformes > Poeciliidae > Poeciliopsis > Poeciliopsis gracilis. Next base: position 438,388 of record CAJVRI010000724.1, read on the forward strand.
CAAAATCAACCTGTCTTAATATGAGCTATATGGTTTTCTGCCCAGAGCACTCAACATCCAGAGGTAAAAATATAAGAAAATGATCCACTTCAGAATTGGACTGATTAAACCCAAAAATTATGAAATACTGAAATTAAATGGAGAACCTAAAGACAGCTTTGCCTGGGACACAGTTCGTAAAGGGATTGCCTCTAAATCCTACAGAGAGAACAGTAGTTCTGAGCTTGAGAGAAGAAACTATCGGTAGTGTGAACTCTGCTAAAGGTTTTAATTTTACCCTGACGTTAAGTCGCGACATACATGAGCCAATTCGACGCTATGAAGCTTACCGGAAATTGCGTGCACTGAAAACAACCATTTCCCACTGTGCAGGCAAGAAGTGTGGAGCTCAACAAGATGGCTGCTGACGTCAATTCGATATTTGGAGGCGTGGCCAACACGGACCGAGCAGCTTCATTGACTTCCTCCGCTGCCGTTGCTAAAACTACAGGCAGGCCGCAATTCTGCAAGGAAGCGGAAAACTGATGTCGTTGTTCCCATCTTCTCCTTCTGTTCACTGATTGGCTCGGTTCAAATTCTACTGGAGGAATTCAGGCCAATGGCAGAAATCCCAGACAGAGCAGAGACAGGAGATGAGAATCTAATTGCGTATGAACATAATGGCCAGATGAGAGAGCATCCAGGACACTCAGTCTGAAGAGATCATGCGAAGAGCATATAAAGGTCTCTCTTGTGAAATGTTTTAAGAGTTTTAAGAGTCTTCACTGCTGGCGAGAGTGATAATTGTGTCACATGATTTATTGTTAAAAGAAAAAAAAAAAACCCACTTGTGTTTATGTGTTTATATATATAACTTTAATGTGTGTCTAATACTAACAAAAATAGCATTTATTTAAAAGTTTCCTTTTCAATAACCACACAGAGTGCTGCACGTGTTACATGGCGGAAGGTCTTTATAATTATCAGCAGTCTTTAATCTCCATCTATAAAGGTTCAAAGGTCTCGTTCAGGATGTTCCCCAAAATAGACGTGCTGACTTTATGCTCCATTGTTGCAGGCCTGGCCAAACCGGTTCACTGTGAATCTATTCTCGGAAACACACGGCACGGTATTCTTCTGTGAAGATTAAAAAAAAAGAAAGAAAGAAATTAAAAAAAAATCCTTCCTGTGTAAACACGAGTATGCATTGTGTCATAGTTTTTATGCGTCTCATAGAAATAAAACAAAAAGTCACAATAGCAGAGCGCCAGTCACTGCATCTGCAGCCTTTTTTTTTTTTTCAGGCTTTAGCCTCGTCTTCTGATTTCAAAACCAAAATTCTGGATAAGTTTAGTCATTCCGGTTTCTTGAGCAAACAGGGGCTTTCTTCACTGCAGCTTTTGATTCTCTCTGAAAGTCGTGGCACTTTGCAGAGAGGTTCCTCAATTTAGGGGCCGAACATGAAACTTTGGCAGCAGACTAGGAAGCAGGTTAAAACAGGAAGCCGCTCATGTGGATTTAAAGGAACAAGCATTGTCTCCATGTGAAGCATTGTACGATATCAGCCCTTTTTACAACATATTTGATCACAAGAAGCTAAAAAAAAAAAAAAAAAAGTTTAAAATAGATTTCGACAAAACAAACATAACAGTTGTGTCTTTGTCTTGGATGTTGTTTTATTTTTGAAAACTACAAAGCAAAAATCATGCATATATTTTCTTATCCCATAAATAAAAGTGACGTCTGACCCCTGGTGGACAAAGCGAAGCACTGCAGGTTTAGTTCAAAGTTTTCCACTGCGGATTGTTTGTTTCTTTTTGTTTTAAACCAGTTGGAGCAGATTACAAAGTCATGTGCAAAATTAGCGTGCATGTTAAATATGTCAAAGTAAAAGCAAAACAAAACACAAACTAAATTTTTGGTGTTTCGGCTGCAGCTTTGAAGCGCGTAGTTCATTCCTGGAACTTATTTCTGTTATTCTTTTGCTAGAGTCATAATGAATGTGATCAGAAAAATTGGCAAATTTGAAAATACTTTTCCAGAAATGTATCACAACAGCTAAACACGATGACGTGTGCACAAGCACACACTTCTCAAAAACTAGCACAGACAATTTGAACTTTTGAACTCAGTTCATCTCAACCCCAAGATGAACCGGTTCCTATTTTCAAATGGCTTTTTGAAGAAAAGAGAAGCCATATCGGCTTTCCATCTCATCCTATAAGTTTGATTTTCTTCCCGATAAAAAGACTGTCAGGGCAAAACGGGTTTGCAACTGCGATGAAAGAAATCGACCGGATTTAGGAATATTCATATTTTGATGGCCAACAGTAAAAACGGCAACTTTAAATATTGAAACTTGAGTTCATTCCACCTGCCGTTCCAGTCTGTGGACATCTCCGTAGAAGGTAGCGGGTTCGATATTTACAGTATTTTCACCACAAACGGGATGGAAGACAAGACAATGGAAATACCACAGGAATAACTTTAATAAGCTCTTAAAAATGTACAGATGTAAACACAGCAAGTAAAATGATTTCAATTATCAGTGAAAAATTAGTGAGATAGTGACATGTAAATAACAAAACAAACAAACAAACAAAAAAAAAGATCTTGATTTGCTTTCGTCTCTTGGTTTGGTCATAGTTCTGTGTACGATTGTCAAACCCGACTCTATTAAAAAAAATAATAATAATAAAACGAGGGACAAAATGTACAAAATGTTGCAGGGTTTGGTTCAGTGTTTCTATAAAGAGTTTCAACCTACACCGAGCATCACATAACAGCTGTTAAACGTAGAAACGGAGGACGTTTTTTTTTTTTTTTTTTTTTTTTTGCATTTATCCCTCAACAATAAAATCGTAATGGTCAGAAACCTACCATTTGTTAAAATCAGTGTGTCAAACGCTGGTTATTTTATTTTTTTAAAAAAGCCCCAAAAGTTGTAAATGTATTTAATTAAAGATCCACCGATTGTCAGACGTTTACTTTGTTCGCTCATTAGCATGCTGGCACGGCCTGGCGTGCTAATGATTAGCCCTTTCACTCATCTGATTGAACTCTAACGAAGAAATTGGTGCTGGAAGCATAAGAGGGAAAGGAAGAATCTCCTCGCTTAGCAATTATAAACTGAAGATCAGAAATAATTCAGTCAACATCTTTTGAGACATGCAGACCAAACCAAAAAAAAAAAAATAATAAAATATGTTACTAGCTTTGTATTTATGAGTTAATTTTACACCAGCTCTATGAGAGTAAGAGTCTATTTGACAACTTTCACTGAGTCGAGGGATCCAGGAAGGTGTGATCTGCTAAGCGTATACCTGAACCATTTGCTAAAAACAGAACACACGCGTCTTTTGACATTAAACACTTTATCGGAGACATTTTCCAGGCATGTTTTCCTCATAACTAAAAACTGGATTCATAATTCTCCACCGCTAAATCAGAGCTTAACACAACCAGCTGCTGCGGCCAGCAGTAGCAAATCTCTGCATAGCACAAACGCTATGCGGCAGTTCGAAAAATTTACCTTTGAAATCAACAACAACTGCAGTCTTACGGGCTCGTAATTGTCGGTTCATATCCATCTGGGAAATGATTCCAGGCTCACGGTGCAAAGCGGCAGTTCACTTAAGTTGTGGACTAAAAGCAGGAGCTCAGATAAATATTAAGACTCGGACATAAAAAGGTCCGGCAAAGACGGCACAGAGGAGACGGGACGCTCTCGATGATTTGTCTACGCTTCCGTTGCATCTTCCAGATAAGGCGTGGGTTCTCTGTGATGTGTGGCTGGAATTGCTTTGGCACAAAACAAAGCCATTTATCAGGAAAACGTCATTTATCAAAAAGGGGGACAAAATAAACAAAAAAACAAAACTCTTAAATAAGGAGATTTCTAGTCCTTCTGCTGCTCTAATATGAGATCAGAAAGCACATTTATGTCTCTCTCTGCCAGATGGCACTGCAGCACCAGCGTCACCATGTTGTCCTGTCCCTCGAAGATGTTGAGCAGCTGCTCCCTCAGGTGAGCCGTCTCCTCGGGGCTCCTCTCGGGGGTCACCATCATCCTGTGGCCGCCCGCCCCGAGCTGCCTGTGCTGGCTCTCCGCCTCCCACCTCCTGCCCCGCCCTCGGCCGCCGAAGGCCAACGAGTCCACAGCGCCCCCGGGGGTTCGGTCGCGGAAGTTCAAGGGTTCGGTTTGGGAGCGAGGCGGCTTGGTGGAAGGAAAAGTGCTTGCTAAGCCGGCGAACGAATGATTTCCTGGGTCGGGAGACCTGAAGTGAAACAACAAATGGAAAGGAGATGGAAATAAGCGATGGTGATAAGTGTCAAAAATGACGGGACATCTGCCGATTCCCATGTCAATGCAAAGATATCGCGGGTCCCTAGAGAAAACTAAACCAAAAAGACTTGGTTGAACAAAAGTACTGACCAGCAACTACTTTTTGGAAAAAATAATCATTTTAGGAGTAGTTTTACAACACTGTACTCTATACTTTTATATGAGGGATATGACGAACTATCGCCACTGTTACTTGGGTAAAACCTCTGGACAACATTGCCTGTTTTGAGTAACTCGATTAAATGAAGAACAAACACGTTTTAGCCAAAAAAGCACCAGATTCATTAATATATTGTCACTGGAATATATATATATATATATATATATATATATATATATATATATATATATATATATATATATATATATATATATATATATATATATATATATATATATATATATATAAAGATAGAATCTTATCTTATCTATGGTAAGATAGATTTTTATCAAATTCTATCTTACCATTAATAGAATAATTCCGTGGACGGAAACTTCTTATTTTTACTTGAGTAAAAATATTTTTGATGTATTTAAGTCCATCCATTGGGTATTCTAGCCATCTGTGGTTCTGAGGTGGGATGTCTCCATTGTCGCAAAATGGACTCGGATGATTGCCGAACACATAAAAATGCTATTTGCTAACTCGTGTTTTCCTTTCTATCCGCGTCACAACTGTGCAACGCTGTTAGCCTCGGACTAGCTGGTTTGTCACCTGTGCTCTGAACGTAAGAAGTCGTCCAGGTGAGGCCCTCCTCTGCCCAGCGGGTCGTCCGGAACCATAAAGAGATCGCCGACAAAAGTGTATTGAAGAAGTCTGAAAGAACAATGAGAGATGGATTAGAGCAACAGCTCCTGCTCCAGAAAATAAGACATAATCTAATCATTAACTCGACTAGCTAATAGCATCCAATGCTACTAGCTAGTAGAGTTTAGTCCCATGTTGGGTTGCCTGATGGAAACCAACTTCAGACGTAGCATTTTGGAAGGTTCCTGAAGGCAACAATCCAACTCCGAGTGGAAAATGGCAAACGTCACTTCCCGAACCTCAACCGTTACCTCTTTTTGATGATGTCCCTCCATACGGGCGACTCATCTGACAGGTCTCTCAGGTTGTCATTGGTCACTATCACTCCGTCGTTTCTTTGTGCGAGCTGCAGTATCAGTCTGTGGGGGTGGAAAAGGGAGGGGAAACGTCACGAGAACGGAACAAGTATTTACACCCCGTAATCTTTTCCACACGGCGTCACATTTTAGCCACGAGGGCCAGTGTTTTGTATGACAGAAAAACACGAAGTGGAGCATCAGAATCAACGATTTTTGTCCTTCTTAAGAAATATTTGCAAGAAATTTGGCCATTTCATTAAGCCCCATCCAAAATCTAAACATAGAATAAAAAAAATTGAAATAAACAAGTTGAACACAAAAACATTTTTACTCTTCAAATTACTGAAATAGCTCCTTTTTGCGTCTCTCCATATCAATAATGGACTATGTTTTGTGTGCATTTCCGCAATCGCGGGATTGATTTGTGCGCCGCGATGCGTTTCTTGATCAATCACATCCAATTACAATAAAAACACACTGAAGTTTTTGATTGTAGTTTGGGAAAATATGGGAAAGCACTGCTCTCACCAAGCACACACACACACACACACACACACACACACACACACACACACACACACACACACACACTCACACACACACACACACACACACACATAACACAGACAGGTGTTCCTTTCAAGCAGCAGTATAAATCTACCTGTCGTCATAAGAGCTGATTCTCTTGCCGTGGACCTCTCTGGAGGGGGTGTAGGAAAGCAGGCCCAGGTTCTGCAGGTCCGTCATATAGTGCTGCTCTGAGAAACAGGAACAAACGACTCCATGTTTTGTCTTGTCAGACGGGGAAACATCCAGGCTCAAGGGAGCGCACACAGCAAGGACGCTCCCCGCTTGGATTTATTTGTTTTCTTCTGCCGCTAGGCTTCCAGTGAACTCGCGCTCTCTCTGGTATACGGTCAGCTCAAGGTCACGTTTGCAGAAGTAAAAAAAAGGGGTTTCATTACTCGAAATGACACGTGATCATTATTTCATCCCCTCAGCAAAACATTTTCCACAATGCAAAGGTCTTCTTGATCAGAGTGTATCTTTTTCTGTCGAAAACAACTGAACTAATTTATTACGGCAAAAAAAAAAAAAAAAAAACACAAAGAAGATGACGACCAACTGTTACCTTTTATCCGGGGGTCGTTCTTCTGCCTCCACTGCGGCACCAGAGCGCTGATGTGACGATGGCCTCTGTCCCAAAAATGCTGGACGGCCAGAGCAATTCCTCTGCAGGAGAAGAAATGACCCAACCCGTGACTGAGGAAGACCCAGAGAGAGAGAGAGAGAGAGAGATAGAGAGAGAGAGAGAGACCGTTAGAGGATTTCTGGAGCAAGTCAGGATCACAGCAGAGCTTTTCTTCTGCTATTCTCTAGCAAATGAAGAAAATGTAACCATTTAATGAGGAAAATTTTGTGTGATCATCTGGCGCGCTAACATTTCATATCATCTGCTGCGTCTTCACACCGGGGAAGTCGTTTGGTCCGGACCGAAAGAGGACTTTATTTATTTTTCTCTATTTGGTGCGGTTTGCTTTCACATTGTCCTTTTTGGCAAGCGGACAATAACTTGCAAACAAAGCAGAAATTGGCCCAGAAAAAAACAAAAAAAAACCCAAAACAAACATTCAAGTCCTGCTTGCTGCATTTGTGCTGATACTAGAGCTATTTTTGAACGTTGAGAGGTTTGGCAATATTTCTAATTTTTAGAATGATATCAGAAAATGCGTGCTGCAAGCTGAATGAGCCGAGATGCTCTGGCTCGCATCGCGGCAGCAGCAACATTGCTGATCAGCAAATGGGAGATGAGGTGGGATTCAGTGTAATGAGAACATGCAGTAGTAGCATTAGCAACACTGCGCTCGTAAAGTCCAAAAGGACGCACGATTCCTGCAGCTGGTTTGCATCGAGGCCGGTCTTTAGTCACACCCTAACAATTTGTTTTGGAAGCAAACATAAACTCAAACAGTGGGTCTGGGTCCGCTTGTTCGGTCCGCACCAGGATTGATGTGTGTGTGTGTGTGTGTTCACAACCAGACAAAAGGTCGAGATCAACAGGGGAAACGTTCCCGAGACGTACTAAGGAGTTGTGTTATAATGAAAATATCAGCAGAGAGAGTTTTAATCCAACAGTCCAGAAGTTGTTGGGTTAAATGACACCCTCTCATAAGTCTGAAAGACGCCCTCTGTGCTACTCCTCACCTCATCGCCACGTTGCTCCCGTCGATAACAATTGCCCTCAGGTTCGGGTTTCCGGGTTTGTCCGTCAGCTTCAGCTGAAAGGGCGTCTGGAGACCCTCCAGGAAGCGCTGCTCCCCGGTCACCACCACGGAAGAAGAAGGCGATATGAAGCTCCGTTTATCCCTCGCTCTCATGGTGGGCGGGTCACTGGGGAAGAAGACGTTGGACAGAGCTTGATGCTCTTGCTTTGAGGCGATTGCAGAGTGGCGCTTTGAGTTTGGCGCATTGATGTGAGTTTGATGCGTTGGCTTGTTCGTGGCCGGGTCGGGCCTGTAGGTGCTTTGGCCCTGTTGCTTGTTGGGGTGAAAAGTCATTATTGGAGGGCCTAGAGAAGAGGCGTAGGTAGGCATGGGGGGCCCCTTGACGTCCTGCAGGACATCTTGGTGAGGTCTTAACGTTTTTAAAGGCTGGCTTAACTGTGAAATGGGTTGATTGGGGGCCAGATGCTTTGGTTTATTACTCCAGGCACGCAGGTCGGATTCTGCTAATTCTGCAGACCGCTTCGGCTCCTTTGTTTGTCCTTCATCTGGATCTGTTATTTCTTTGTGAATCAAAAACTCCCCTTTTTCCTCAGTCTCAGCTAGTCCGAGATGCGTCTCTTCTTTTCCCACCAAGACGTCATGAATCTCTCTTGGCTCTTTCTTGGCGCCTTCTGTCTCCTTGCTTTCCTTTTTCTGCAGCTCTAGAAGTAGCTGGTGAGTGGACCCCTCAGCCAGCATGCTGTAGATTTTGGTCACATTCTCCTCGGTGTACCCACATGTAGCGGCTGCTTTCTTCATTACCCCTAGGACAAAGTCTTCCGGCTGCTCTGCCTCCTGATCATCCTCGCCACCCCGTCCTCGAGCGGGTTTGTGATTTTTCGTCGCCACCTCCTCGCCTCCTGCTTGCGCTCCTTCAAAATCTCCGTTGCTATGCTTTATTTTACGCCCGGCTTCCTCTGCATCCTCGTCCTCTTTGTGCTCCGTCTCACAGGGCTGCTCTTTTCCCTGGCGCAAAATGACACCGTCTTGTTTTTTTGTGCTTGTGCCGCTGCATATGTTCTGCTCCCGGTCACTGAGATCCTGCTCCTGTTGAACTAAGTCCAGAATCTGTGACGCCTCTTTAGGCCCCGTTTTTTTGAGGACACGCTTGACGACATCCTCCGTGTACCCCATGGCTGTGAAGAACTTTAAAAGAAGCCAGAACTCCTTGTTTCCCATTGACAACTGCCACTCTGGCTCTTCGCTGTCCCCTTGTCCTTTGCCCGCCTTGACGCCAGTTGCCTGTTTCTCAAGCTGTTCCTCTTCCCCCACTTCCTGAGGAGAGTGCAAAAGTCTTTCCTCGGCCCCTTCTGCCTTCCCTCTGGTGCCTACAGGAGAGAAAAAGTCTTGGAGTAAGGGGTCCTTTGCTGCAGGGTCATAAGTCGTAGCCTTCCCTTCAGCCCATCGATCAGCGTCACTGAAAGGGTCGGGGGGTGTTTTCTTAGAACTACCGGCTTTGTCCGATTCGTCTCTGGAGTCTTTGTGTGATTTTGCACCTGCGTTGTCACGCATCAGTTCTGGGCTTGGACTCGACCCAAGGCCCGATTCTTTCACCAAATCCAGAAGGATTTCCTTCACGGTCCCTGGAAGTACGAGAAGATCCAGAACGTGTCTGTCCTCCCATTTCTCCACCAGAGTTTTGAAGGCCCTTCGCGAATCCAGGGACTCGCCCAAGACTCTGTCCCCCATCTCGGTGCGCTTGGACTGGGTGCCTTCATACCTCGCCACTAGGTCTGTGATCAGTGAGTAGGCTCGGACCACAGGCTCGGCAAGGCCCGACACGAGCAGGAAGCCAGGCGAGCCCACCTGTTTGGTCAAAACAAATTGCATTAGAGTCAGTCAACTGAAAGGTCCTGGGGACTTGAACAGATTTTTTTTTTCTGTTTGGTTACTGGAGCTCAATTATTTTTGCTTTATGCTTTATAAAGGAGAGACCTAAAAAAATTTCTTAAACCACAATCAGTGGCAACTTTGGGTTCTTTTGAGAGCGAGTCATGGAGTTGATGTGTGCGGAGTTGCCTTTTTATCTGTTGCTGCTAAAGAAATCTTTCACATGACGAGTGATGAGTCAAAGGAAAATCTATAGGAAGGATTTTCCTCGTGTTTCACTTCTACTGTCACAGTTTGAGCTTACATTTTGTCACACCATTGTGTTTCTGTCTTTGTTTCAATGGCGCAGACGTCAGACGACAACAACGCTACAGACGTTTACTATGTAGCTACTGCAGCACACAAAATTTGATCACTGAGATCCCGCTCCTATGTATAACTACGTACTTTTTCGGATACGTAGAAAAGTCTTGCTGCAGCTCTCCTAAGCACCAACGCAACAAAACCGCGACTTCTCGATGACCCAACTCAATGAAAGAACACTTTCTTTGCACACCTCACCAAAAGGCTTGAGGTGACTGAATGAAACCTGCTTTCTGATTTATTCAGCAAACCATTCTCTGACCACTTGGGGGCATTTGTAGACCATTAAGATTTAACTCTCAAATAAGGAAATCTCTAGTATGAAGAACCAGATAGAAAGCAAGATACCCGGTCATGATTCAGCAGAACACTGTGAATTCCACATCCTTCATTTCCATACATAAACTATATGGGATGACATTAAGAGATGTGGCTACTTTAAATGTGACAGGACTCGATGTTCAACAGAATTCTCCATTTCCTCCCTTCTAAAACCAAGCAGAATACAGCATGACAGCAGCTTTAATTTAAGTTTTGCAACAAATGTTTTTCTTGCGGTCTTATTCATGGTTTAAAACAAACACTTGCACCAACTTACTGGGGGTGTTGATGTGAGCTAAAAGACTGAAAGGATAAACTACGTCACTGTCTTTTTTTAATCATCCGTAACTTTAATCTTGGTCAAACAGCTGAAAGGAGCAAACAGTTCGCTGGTACGAAATTTCGCCGTTACGTTGTTATTTTCTCTAGATTTAACGCCATGGAAAATCTTCAAAACTCACACGTAGAAAGGAAACTTTTTGTGAGGTAATTTCCAAGTCACTTTTTTTTTTTTTTTTTTTAAATCAAGCCTTTTATCTAGTAATGAAAAAGAAAGCAATCGGAAAGCAAATTTCCCTTAAGTTGCACATTTACTTTTGAACAAACCTGTTAATAACAGACGAGAAATTCCCGGCTACTCTTTCTCTAGTCCAGGCAGATTTATTGCTGAACAGCATGTGTCTCAAGTTGAGCCGGTGATGCAACACTGAAGTTATGTAACCATGTAATTTTACATGTCATTCTTAGATATCACAATGTTGCTCAATATTAGTGTTGCACCAAAAATATATATATATGAAAAAAAAAGCCAACTTAGCATGACACACAATGATAATTGGGGAATTTGTTCTGTTAATCACACCGACTATGGCAACATTTATTCCTCATAAATTGGAATTCAAAATATAAAGTCCCATTTAGGGACGTTTGAAATTTTACCTTTACATTTTGATGATTAATGATCAAAATTTAGCCATTTGTAGGTTTTCTAATACTCGGTGTGACAGCTTTCTAAAAATATGTATGTCTCTGGTTTCTCCTCAACTTACAGATCAGACTGGAAACATCCAAATAATTACTGAATGTGAAGCAATTGCCACAAAATGATGGTCTCTGTTAAACAGATATTCAGTAGAAAATGACCGGAAAGGTTGTTTTTTTTTGTGTGGACATGATCAATATGGGAATGTTTGCGACTTACCACGATGAGCGCTGAAGTGTTTTTGATCAGGCTGTCCATGAACAGCCCTCTGGCTCCACAGAAGATGCAGTGAAGGGCCCCGGGGTACGAGAGCTCCTGCTGCACCTCCTGATTTACGACTCCCTTCACAAATAACTGGAAGAGAGAAAGAACTCAGTTCAGTCATGCGTTTTCCGTTTAAGTGACAATAACTCTACAGCCCCAGACTAAACGTAATACAACCTGGCCCTGTTGTTAAAGTAGATTTATTATCCCATGAAAATGAAACATAGACAAGTTTAGACATTCTTTTGGTTCTATGTTAGAAAGCATGAAAAGTCACTTATACGTAAATTATTCCTTGAATAAAATGTACAAGAAAACTCCTGTTGGAGAGTTTATAATTTCTGAATGAGATGGACTTTCTAGTAATTTTCTAATTTTATGAAAACCGATAAAAAGTTGGTTTCTTCCACGCCTCGCTGTGCTTTAAGACGACTGTTTTGGATTAAAAACCAAAGACCTAAAGACGTCTTCCATCATTCTTGAACAATCTGGGCAATAGACAATCACCAAAATATTGTTGTGTTCGCAACACAACATCTTTTATAACTCCCGTTAAATAAAACAAAACAAAAAAACGCAAGGCATATTAAAATTATTCAATACAGGAGTTATCTTTTGTAAAGATAACTAAACCAAAAGCAGAAAACCTACAGCGAAAGGGGAAATCGGACAAACAGAACGAGACAAATGGTGAAAAATTGAGCACAAGCGCACACAATTTGAGGCACAGCTTTAGATCACCGGCTTACATAAGAAGCAAAGCAAAGAAAGCAATTAGTCACATAACGTCAGCCTCTCAGCATGATTCCCTACACCATATTTTAACATCACTCCACTTGCTAATAACATCAGAATTTGCTCCTGACAGCATTTAAGCCTGTCTTAACATTTTAGCTTATTAACTTGCCCAATTCCGGGCAAGCATAATTGCCCACAATTATGGGCAAGTTAGTCTGCGTTAGTCAACACGCTAGTGATACTCCAAATAGCGCTGACTTCATCTAAGCTAAACTTAGCGTCGTTGCTAATGTTAGGCGTGATTTGGGTCCAACCAGTACTCAGACTTAGACAGACCCAGATTTCTTAACATTTTGGGAAAACAAGAAAAAAAAATGAAAAATTAAATAATGGAGAAAATGATGGCGTTTAGAGGGTAACGGGCGTTCTGATAGGCTGAGGGTTTAGGCAACGAGGCAGGTTGAGGGAACAGAACAAGGAGATCAATAATAAGGAGATCTCTCAATTTGGCCAAAATATGACTGAGGCAAAAACGCTACGAGGCTAACGATGAGCAGATTCAAGTAAAATCCAAGTACAATTAAAATCTGATTGACCTTTGATGAGCAGTTAAAAATAACCTACAACTCTTCAGATTTACTCTTTTACAGAGTAAGTCTGTAAAATAGCATCCAAATAGCAGGATGCTTTTTGTCAGAATAGCAACTTGCTATTCTGACAAAAAAAAGAAGAAGAAAAAAAAAAAGGGAAAACACTGAATCACGAGAAAGGTCGGGGCACCAAGCCGCAGGTGACAGCAACCCGGCTGCTACCGGCTCACAAACCAACACAAAGACAGGAAACAAAACCGACTGTCGGGTCGAAGCAGTGCTGTGATTGCATCTACCGCGTCTGCACACAGGGTGGAACGAGAACATGCCTCAGAACAGCTTTCTTAAAGCAAATACTAAATGCGCAAAATGCAAAAACACAGATCGTTTTTTTTTTTTGTTTGTTTTTTTTTAATATCATCATCCTGAAACCCTCCTAGCACTGAGGTGGATGACGCTTTTTCTGCTTTGCTTTTATTGCTTGTCCACATAACAGACAACTCTGGATATTAACTTATATTTGCATTACGGTGAGAGAGAGAGAGAGAAAGAGAGAGAAGAGAGAGAGAGAGAGAGAGAGAGAGAGAGAGAGAGAGATTTTATTGGACAATAAATTGTAGAAATTATTGCGATAAACGATAATATTGTTGTTTTCAGACCGTTTTCATGTAATATACTGACAACGGCATTATAATGCAAGTTTGCCATTTCAAAGACCAATCAACTTTAATTTGTACCCTGTAACATTGTAAACTGTAAACAAAGACATTCTAAATATCCAAAATAAACAAAACAACCAAAAACAATAAATGAAAATGAAATAAAAACCACATATAATAGAAACCAGAAATATTAAGAATTGCAAAGTCTGTACACAAAGTCTGTCCTTCAAATAATATTAATCATCAGAAAGAAAATTATCGAGCGCCGTTTAATTCATCGTGTTTTTTTTGTTGTTGTTAGTCAAAAAAATATGTGGTAATTAATATAATCTACTAACAAAAGGCTGCTTTTGTTAGTAGATTATATTATCTTTTGTTAGTAGATTATATTATGTAAAGGTAAAATATTTTTATGTTTGGTGGTCATAATCTGTCATATTTCATAAGAGATGAGAATTGAGTTTAATTGTGAAATAACTTTACGATTTTTTCAGCCTATTGTATATGTTAGAAACTGTAATGAGCTGACATATAAAGATAATTTACTTAGTAAATTTCCAAGCGCAAAATGATCACATTTGGGTTCAAAATGGGGGGGAATAATTTGGCAAAGGAGCGAACTGATCTGAGGAAATAAGCGGGCTGTTTTTATATGCTTCGGATCGTAAACTGAAAATGATCGAAAAGACAAAATGTATTACAACTCAGTAATAACAAAAAAAAAACACAAAGAAAGATTCCGCAACAAATGCTTAGACACTTCCTGGATACCAGATGTGCCGCTGTCATGTGATTGCGCAACAACAAGCTTTGCTGAGCTGAACTGATCCACAAACAAAGCGGCTAATTTTCCATTAAAACAATCAAACTGTTTCCGCCAGTTGCCAGACGTCTCCGTTGAGCGACAACACTAATTACTGTTGAGTCAGTGAGCTGCCTGCAACTTTGGGCGTGACACTTCTGGGTGTGAAGCCCTGTTTAAAAACTAATCAAGTCGTCTTCCAGAAAGGATGACGCTTCACTTAAGTTGGTTACACATACGTATTGGAACGTATGGGTGGATCTGCATGCTTCGTGCACAGTTCACGAGACGATTAATCAACACACATCCAGACGTTCAGGTATGAAAATACGTGGAGATGCACGGGTCAGGGCGCTACTGGCCACTACCAATTTCTCTCAGACCTGAACTTTCTCACGAAAACAGGAATTAAAATGACTTCAAATCCTTTTTGTACATTTGTCATTAAAAGGCGTAGCAATTTTATTTCCAGCTTCCTGACATTGATCGCATTTTTACTGAGACTCAAAACAAAGTAAGCATTAAGAACAGGCTTTGTTAACACATTTACAGAAAAAAAAAAAAAAAGATTTTTTTTTTTGTGGTTTAAAGTAATTTAAAAAGCAGAAAATCAAATATTAACTCTTCAAGATTTCTGGCCAGTTGACTGGCTATCTTAAAGAAGCGTCGATATTACTCGATGCGTGTCGTATCACTTACAGGTCCTATTCACCTTAAATACCTAATCCTTTCTTAAACAAGCAGTTTTAGTGCTGATTTATTTAAGAGTCTGATTCTAGACGTTATCATCCCAGTAGAAAATTCAACCCTCTTCCTCAGAATTGCAGATTTTCAAAGTTTGTAGACAGAATCCACACTCGCTTATGTAGTTAATACCCATATTTAGTTGGTTACTTATTTCAAAATTCAAAATAAGTAAATCTAATTTTGAGAAAATGCATATAGCGTTCAAGAAAAAGAAAAAGAAAAGCGGGGGCCTTCCCCATCTCTAATTTTAAAATGAGTCTAATTAAGCAGCCGAGCATCTCTCAGGGTTAAGAAGCAAGTATTGAAACGGGTTTCGGTTCCACTGCTGTCAATGACGATAATAATAATAGTTAGGAAAAAAAAGTTAAAAAAAAAGTATGCTAACCCTGACAGCGGCTTGTTATTTCACCATCCAGATAAGCTTTAAAACCCCCGACTTGAAAAGTCAGACTGGTTTCAGAGTGACTCATCCGGCGTGAGCCTGCCGATCGACGCTTTCAGAGGTGCTCTGCTGACTTTGCCATGCTAACCATATCAAACCACTGATATAGCTCAACTGCGGCATTAGCTTAGTGAGTCACGGTTCCATTTCACGGGCTTGATGAGACGTCACATCAGATTCTGATCTCCAGACTGTCTGCTGTAAAGACCTGGTGCCCTTGCTTTGACCTACGTTCGATGTGTTCAAGGTGAACAGGCGGGTCGGGCGACGCATGCCAGTACCCCAACTCACACCATCCAACTACTTCCAGCAATGTCGCAAAAAACCTGACGCCACGTTTACGTCACTGTTTGAGACCTTCCCCACAATCGACCGGAACGTGCGACAGAAGGAAAACGTCCAAGACGCAGGTCGTCGTCGAGCAAAACGCCCACAAACCAAGGAAAAGGCGACTTACTTTGGCGGCTTTCACGTCGGCGCTGAGGCCTTGCAGCTTCAGCCATATCTGACCGTTGTTCCCGTTTGGCAAATCGTCCGCTCCGATTCCAAATGTCACCCTGAATATCCGCTCCACGGTGCTGTGCAGGGAAGTCAGAGATCCCCGCAGCATCCCGGCGCAAGCGAACTCATCCTCGACCTCTGGATCTCCGCTCCCTCCTTCACCCCCACTGCTCCTTTTACCGTCCATCGTGTGGTCTCAAATCGGTGGCTGGGAGTCAAGCATACTGTGAAAAACAAAAACAAAAACACCAGCTGGTTAGGTTGAGTTTAATGGCTCCTGACACCAGCCCAAGCTCATTTTCGTGTCGTTGAGGAACACACCAAAAAGCGTAACGTTCAAACGTAATTTAAGCATCTGGTTCCGAGATGGGTTCATATTCATGTAAATAAGACGCCTAAATTATGGATGAACTCTTCATTACAGAGTCTGGTTGTACGTTTACTACATTTAGTGTCTGAATGGTGCTTCAAAAGTGAAAGTCAGCATTAGATGTTATTTTCAGAGGCAATTGTTTTTCTAGGACACGTGTGGATACAGTCGTAGTTCACTTGGGCTGTGAGACGGAGCAGGAAGGGTAAATGGGCCAACACAAAGTGGCTCTGTTTTATTCTTTAGAGCACTCCGCCTCCGCACGCTGAAGCTGGAAATATCGGCTGCCTGCGCAAAATCTCAAAGTGAACGTTAAGAATTTACGGCTCAATTCTTGAGAAATGCTCCGGGAGACTCGCGTTTTTGTAACGCTCGGCTGGCAATTCACTAATATATGAAGTTTCAAAAACGCTCGCGTCATATCGGCCTTACGACTCAACAATAAACCTCAGTTTTACAGCTGCTGCTCTTAATCAAACGCCGATAAAGGCTATCAAGGAATCCCTCCGGTGCTGTTCTTACAACTTCTTGTAGTTTTTAAAGACAAAAAAAATAAACAAATAAATAAAAATGAGCAAAAATCAGTAGCAGCAGGCAAGAGATTTACAAGAACCAAAATTGGCCACAGATCTCTCATCTGTACATCTCTGGCTTTACGCCCCCGGTTTGATAAATTAACATACAAAGGAGTTAATCGATGTATCACAACAGAAAAGTGACCATTTAAACTAAGACACGTTTGATTATTTCAGCTTAGTCATCGCTTAACTGAACATATATTTTTAAAAGAGCTGAACACAGTTAAACTGCTGATGACAAAACTCCAAGAACCGTGAACCCAAAGAGACAATCAGGGGACAACAACACCAATGTATTGCATTACATTGTAATATGGAATATTGTCAATGATGCCTGAATGCACTCACAACACATTGCAGGCTCTGCAATCAGGTGACATTTCAGCCATCAAAGCCCCAACCAGACACCTGAAAGAATCACAGGTCATGTGATTTCGCAGTAATAAGCCACTCACAGGCAAATTGAATCACTAAAGTCTAAACAAAGAAGGAAAACAATCCATCAGTGTTGTGCTTATCTTCCTTTGAGTAGTGACGGATGTTTGGCATCCATTTGCTTCTGCTCAACCAAACTCTGCTGAAGCAATCCCCCCCCCCCACCTCACACACACACACACACACACACACACACACACACACACACACACACACACACACACACACACACACACACACACACAGTACTTACAGCAATAGCCAACATGACGCTTTCATGAAGAAATCTAAACTGAAAGCAGCGTTATAGATGTGGGCCTGTGAGGTAACACGGCATCTTGAACGCTCGGATCTCTGAGAGAACGTTCCTGGCAGAACTCAAACCAGGAAACAACCGCGACCCTCGTGTCGGAGACACAACAACATAACTTCAGAAGAACTTTCGACATTCATCCAAGTCGTCAACGTTTCTTTCAGGGGTGTAGGGGAGGGGGGGTGTGGGTACCTTACGTTAAGGTCGTAGGAAGTCCTGCGCGTCGGTTTCTAAGAGCAGCTGGTTGCCCAGGTCTTCCGCAGTCATAAAACAACAACAAACGAGCCGAGAGTCCAAAGTTCCGCCGCGCAGCCTCGCTGCTCGGCGGGGAGGAGACGGACGGGAGACTCGAACGAGCGGCTGTCCCCGGTGGAGCTGCGGGCCCGGAGCCGAGCCGCGCATCACATCGGCGGCGAAAAAGCCCCGAAGACAAAACTGAAAGTAAAGCAGGCCAGTTGATCTCACAGGTAGCGCCGCGGGCTCGACGGGGCTCGGCGCGAGCGCGGCGGTAGGCTCTCCATAACAGAGTTCTGCGGCTGCGCAACAAATGAAAGCGGACTGCACTTCCCGCACGCGCTCCCAAATCAGCAGTTTCATTAAAACTGCACACAACTAGCTGGACGCAATTACTGTTTTGTTGTTGTTTTTTTAATGTTTGTTTTTAAACGTATTAGGCTTATAAAACGCATTTATGGTTGAACTTTGAAAAGGTGTGTTTTGAGTTGTGTCAGAGTCAGAAACAATGTAAAGGGGATTTCCAATGACGTCAGAGGTGAATGTTTTTGGTCTCTTTTTTTAACCCCGTGCTGCTCCGACGAACCTAATTGGCTACGCTTCACTTGAGCATAATATTTTCCGCACAACTCTGGCAAAACCGTGGCTTTTGTCTTCTCACTAAAAAAGCCATTTAGGGGAAAACGGGGCACTTCACTGTGTTAAACACAGGAAGAGACGCGTTTCCTCCAATAAAATACTTTAAAAAAAAAAAAAAAAAAAAGTCACAATGATGTGGCATTTTCCTAAATCAAAGCAGCATAAATTCCTTTTGTCTTCCTTCAACTAGTGTGAAGTTTAGGATTAAATGGTCATAAGTCGTCAAACTGTAATACACGAAGGACGCATAAAATAAAGAAAATGAGATATAATGTTTTACACGTGGCACAAAATCAATTTTAAGAAAGAAAACAAACAAAAAAAAACAACAATAGATGATGTGGAGATACAAAGTAAGTTTGTGTAATGAATGCGAAAATAAAATGACGTATATAGGCCACGTTCACACAGCAGGCAGATGCAGCCCAAATCCGCATTTCTCGCCCAGATGCGACTTTTTTTTTTTTCCACCGCAGTCTGAATGATCCAATTCCAGTCTTTACACCCTTAAAAAAAATTCAATCTTTGTCACTTCGGTATGTGGTACTAATTCGGATACATATCCAGTCGTTTTGAACGGTCATTTTGCATTTTAGATGACTTCTGTGTCGTTGATATGAGGCTTTATGTGCGTCGTAATTCCGCACCAGAAGCCAGACGTCGTAAATCAGGACGTAAACGATGGCAAAAAAATGATCATTACGAACTTATGAATGAAGTGTGTGACCACAATACCACCACTCAAAGCACTGACCACGCATCCAAACAGACCTCTGGTCTGAATGTGCAGTCGATGCTCCACAAAAGACCGTTGCTATTGTGTTTTCGTATTATCAACTTCCTTTGCTTTTTGGTCTTGTAACGGTAATGCAGTTCCCTTTGCTGAATAAACTATAAAACCGGATCATAATCCTCCCATTATTACTTCTTTAAACAGAAGTAATTATGTGCTTTGTTTCTAGATGCTGGTCGCTTTGGAGACGTAAACCGAACACATCCGCTCTGAACCCCCCCATATCAAATTTGGCCCGGGGCCCTGTCCGACATAGCTCCGGCTCTGGTCGCTAATCTGCTGCTAGTTGGATCTTCAAAAGTATTTTTGATGTCCTTCTAAAAGTCAATGAGTCTGACTTCTCTGGGTAACACTTCAACCTTTGACCCGATTCAGATATGAATCAGAAGTGCTCGTGCTGACGCGATTTCAGCACAGACGCACCCGCTGCACACAGGTGGCTGCAAATGTGGAAAAGTACCCTCATTAAGGACTCTCAAGAGTTGGTTTTTGTCAGATCAGAGGTATGTTGCTCCTGAAAGTGGGACAAAAACATCAACCCTTGATTTTATCCATCTCGTTTTACCACTTCCTGAAAAAAGTGTGAGGGAATCCTTTATTACCTAAACTATAAATCTCCTGTTATCTGTTTCTTTCGCCCTCTGCGAAAGAAATTCAACTAAATTCTGTTGTCATTTACAGAAATGCCTTGGAATGCAACAACATTTTTACGGTAAAAGGAGTAATAATAACAATAACAATAATAATAACAATACTGAAACGGTTAACTTCTGAGATTTGGAAGATTTCAGCATGAAATAAACTCAAATCTTTTACAATTATGAGGAAGCTTCGTTGAAGTCAGTCAACTCCTGAATCTGGTTCCCAAATTAGCTACACTACCTGTAGGAAAAAGAAAAAAAAAACCGCAGGTCTGCAATGAGTCGTGGGCTTAACGACTCATTCTAACCGGACTGGGTTAGAAAACCCAGCTCGTTGCGCAACCCGGAAGCAGAAGTGAGCGGGTTTTATGGGACGGCTCTAAGCGCTTTCACTTCTCTATTCACCAAGAGCGACAACCTGGGAGATGAACGTCGGGGAATAAGAGGGTTTTTTTGTGCCCTCCTTGGATTCTTTCATGACAACTGAACGATGAGAGAGCAGAACAAATCCCAAAGGGTGAGTAGTCCCCCTTTTTCTGTAAAAAAATAAATAAATAAATAAAAAATTTAATTAAAATCACTTTGATTCATTAAGCAGTGCGACTTTGTAGTAGAAAGGTTGTCCAGGTTTGCTTTTCAGAATAAAAAAGTATTAAAAAAAAACAAAAAAACTGTTATTGATATAAATAAGACGATGTTCAAGAGGGAAGTGCTTATAACAGGTGACTTGCTCTCACTTTGAATTTTCCCCTGAGAACGCTCAACAAAGGTACATGGCTTCCTTACTTACAGGATGCCATACAGGAGTATATTATTATAGAGTTTGAAAATGAAGTTTTGAGAAGGATTATTCTCATTGATCACTCGGTGCAGGGAGGACTGAAGACTGAACCGCACCCTGGGACTTTTCTGTGAGGTATTCTGGCACGACACCTACTTTAGATGGCGGACGACTTGGTGAAAAACATTAACCTCAAACTGAAGGGTGAGGGCCGCGCATGTAAAAAGGAGCTGTGTTGTTTGGTTGGTTCTGAAACCAAACTATTACTACTCCACAGACAAGATAAAGAAGTTGCTTAACTCCTTAATGACTGACTTTTTTTTTGCTTTAGTCATTTCCTCCAACGTTTGGCTTTTTATTGATTATTGAAAAAGGTTCAGTTTTTTTCCCCCTGGCCCCCAATTTGCTGGTAAAATACGTTAAGGTCGTTGTATTTCTGGATAGTGCGTACCGAGACATTTCCCTTTTTGAAGTTGAGTAAAATAGATCCTTCAGACTCCGAAAATGCTTGAACATTAGCAGCGAATGGAGTATTTTGTGAAGGTTGTTGTACCAGTACCTGGTACAACTTTTCAAAAAAGCCTTCTTGCTTGCAAATTATCTGTAAAGATGCAGTTTGTTGACAAAAATGTGTATATGGCTTGTTGATTTTCATTCATTTATTTGTCAGAGGAATAATCAAAAGGTTTTCTTTACGTTCAAAAAAGAAGAAGAAGAAGAAGAAGAAAAAAAGGCTCATCCAAAATTATTTACACCCTTCTCAATGACCAAGTGGCTCACCATGTGCTTCACTCAGGTGGGCACAGCATGATGTTGTAGACCCGCTAATTTGTGTCAGTCAGACTACTTTTGGTGGCGCCACGTTGTATTGACCTCCATCATAAACTGGTTGAGCTGCGTTTGTCTTACCTGCTGGGAACTTCTACGTCCTGGCTCAGTGGCAGCCTTCAATAGCAAACAGGAATCTGGGAGGCAGCGGCTAACTCAACGAGTTCAAACCAAAACATCACAGAGAAGGTTGCCATGACACTACACTATGTGTGCCATGACTACAGTGTACCTGGTTCTCGGGGTGGGATAATGATCATTTACTCAAATGATCCGCACAGTCCTTTTCAGTGTTGTATGCATAAGCATATAATAAAAATAATATGACTCGTTCTAAGCTGGAGGCATGTTCTGTAAATACAGAACATTTCAGACGCTGAAATAATCCATTTTCATTCAAGGTTCAGAAGCAGAAATATTCATTCTCAGTGGGGTGAATATTTTCGCAAGACGCTGTACATTTTCTGTAATTTATCCATAATCTGCAGAACAGAAACGTGGTGACGTGAAGCCGATTGGTAACATTTACGAGAACATTTTTGTTCATAATCTGTCATATTTCAGCAGCATTAACAGTACAGGCCAGTCAATGAAATTACGACTAAGATGTCAGCAATTCAATATGTATATCCAGAATTCATTGACATATTTAAACTGATGTATTTATATGCTTTTCACGCTATTTTGATTGCTTAGTATTATTTGTTTTCATGTCAATCGGAATATTCTGACCTCTGTGTTAAAACAGTAGTCATTTCCTATAAAAAAAAAAAAAAAACCCATAAAACCACCAAATGTATATTATGGAAATGTATATTAATTTAGAAGAACTCTTAAGTTTGAGTCTGTGAACATTCTCGAATAATATCTAATAACTTCTTGTTGAAATGTTAACAGGATAATAGAAACTTTAGCTTTACCTACAATGAAAGGATCTCCTGGTTTTTTTCTAGTGAACCATGGCGCTGCATAACATACCTGCTTTGAAAGTGGTCAAAGACTCTGATCTGGAGGGCTGGGAGGTGATCGGATCCGGAGGATTCGGACAGATCTACAAAGCCAAACACCTGCAGTGGTGCTTCGATGTGGCCATTAAGCTGCTTCATTACGACGACGGGTGAGTACTGCATACGACCGGCCGTTTGGCGGAGCTGCAAAAACAACGTACTGATGGGAAAAACCTCCAACCACAGCACGAGCCAGGATCTGCTGCGTGAGTTGGACATGATGCATCAGGGGTCCAACCGCCACGTCCTTCAAGTCATTGGGATTTTTAAGGGTCAACCACCTTCTTCAGGGTCGTCAATTCAGCTGGGATTGGTCATGGATTTCATGGAGCGAGGATCATTGGCTAACCTCCTGGTATGCACATGGTCCACATTGAATTATCTCACCGGCTTTGAATGTTTTACAGTAAAGTTTACTATCTTGACGCAACGCAATTCCACCCAAGGGCATCGTTGTGTGTTTAGAGACGATTCCGTTTCGCAACTTTCAACAAAACTTTGTCTGGGTTTTTACAACAAGTTGACCTAGAAAGTCTATGAAAAATGTTGCGGTTTGGATTGCAAGTATATCGAGGCCATGAATGAACTGCAGTCAGAGCAAGAGGAAGTTTGTGGCATGAAAAGATACCGATGTTCAAGTTTAGTTTGAAACTACAATTTCTTTACAGTAGAACATGGCACAAAGTAAGAAAAGGAACTAAAAGGCTGTGGAATACCACCTCAACTATGCAATCTCTCTTATCAGCAAACTTTACAAGGACCCCCGCCCTGGCCACTGGCTTTCAGACTGACTCACCAGGTTGCTCTGGGTATCAACTTCCTCCACAGTCTCACCCCTCCTGTGCTGCACTTGGACCTGAAGCCCAGTAATGTGCTGCTGGACTCGGATTTCAATGCCAAGGTGAGTCGACTGCTTCTGGCAAGAGCTCCACACATTTACCCACATGGACAAAAGTTGTTGGTAACTCTATGTTAATAAACAAAAAATCCACTAAAATATGGCCCCTCAAATAACTTGACAATAGTAATAATAAATAATCTATAAAATTAACTAATGAGAATTAAACATGGATATTTGAATTATGGCTCAACAATCTTTAAAAAAAAACAACAAAAAAAAACAACCCAATGAAACAGGTGATTGCACCATTAACAACCTCTTGCGGCAATCACTGCAATCAAACACCATTTCTGTTACAGTTGTTGAAAAAAATTCTGTGCCTTTGCTTTGGAGTTCACCTTTTGATTTCTGTAGCAAGAGTCTGGATGAGAAGAAGTGAGACACTTATGAAAACCTCGCAAGGTGAGAACGAAAATACAGAGTCAAAGGAGTCTCACGTCTGCTCTAGCTAACAGTTGATTCTGGCTGCCTTTTTGTAGGCTCTGGTCAGTAGATCTTATAACAGCAGGGTGTCACTGTTTGTGGTGTTTCCCAACAAAGAGAAGAGGTGTGAAGATTGTGATTGCTGTGCACCGAGGATTCTGTGGCGCTCACCATGTATCGTCTAGCCATTTGGCTTTTGTTAAGGAAAGGGGGTTTGTGTCTGACGTCATAGGGGACGGCTTTGATCCTGATCAATTCTGGGTCGGGAAGGTGAACGCTTGGATAGTCAAGAGAATCGCGGGTTTCTTCCCTGCATTGTTTTATGTATGCGAGAGCAGCTGACCAATCAGACTATTTAGATTATGAAAAGGAGTGGGCCAATGAGATTGACCCCCTCATCATGGGCAAACGGCACATTTCAGCTTCTTCTCCAGATGTTCAATAGGATTTAGAGCAAGGCTCATAAAAAGCCAGACAGGAATAGTCCAATCGTTTGCTCTTAGATATTCTTGGATGCTTAGCTGTGTGTTTTGAGTCATTAACCTCATTAAGTAAGTAAGTAGAAAGCTTTTCCCATGGGCTACGAGGCAGCACATTGTGTCAAGAATGCCGTGATTGTATTTCTTTATATATTTCCTGATGTTGCAATCGCTTGGTATTGCTACATCTACCACAACGGCTTTCCTCTGTTGTTTGTCCACTACGACAATGTCTGGTTGGTTCGCCATTACAATTCTGTCTGACTGGATCTGAAAGTCCCACAGGATCTTAGCTCTGGCATTCTCCACCACCTTTGGGGGTGTTCCCCACTTTGATCTCGGGGTTTCCAGTCCATATTCTGCACAGATGTTTCTGTACACTATGCCTGCCACTTGGTTATGTCGTTCCATGTACGCTTTTCCTGCCAGTATCTTGCACCCTGCTGTTATGTGCTGGACTGTCTCAGGGGCCTCCTGAGACAGTCCAGCTACATATATATATATATATATATATATATATATATATATATATATATATATATATATATATATATATATATATATATAGAGGACCCGAGTTCAGAGGATAAGAACCACCCGCGGTGGGTGAGAAGGGAATTTATATATATATATATGTATATATAATCCGTTTATGGTTGGCGCTAGTGGCCTTTTTCAATTTTTCCAACAGTAGGAAGACAGATAAAAGGGGGTTTGACATGCAGGAAAGGTACGGAGGTTAAGAGTTGAACCCAGGACAGGTGCATACCTCTGTCTGCTCTACTCACTACTTTATGTGACGTCCACATTCCTCGATAGTTGGACATTACATCGTACCCTGCACAGATTCAAAACACCCTGTGTCAGATGCAGCAAACCAGTCTCAGAACATAACAGAACCTCCTCCACTTGTCACGGTGTGAACTGTGTTCTTTTCTTGGTATGCTTATTGCCAAAAAGCTCCAGTTTTGTCTCGTCTGTCCAAAAGGACATCCTCCCAGAAGCTTTGCAGCTGGTCAGAGTGAATTGTGGCAAATTCCAGTCTCATTGTTTTATGCTTTGATTTCCGCCTTGGTTCAAACAACAATGGATAGTACGATATTACACTGATGGACCCTGACACTTTTGTCAGTTTCAAATTATTTCAATGTCATTAACAGAGGGGTACCAACAATTTTGTCAATTAGATAAATTATGAACAAACAAAAGATCATTTTGGTGTTTATCATTCTAAACTAGAAAGATCTTTGATAAAAAACAGATTACATGACTTGACATTAGCCAGATTTAAAATGTGTGAGTGGGAACCAGCCAGTTGAGATGAACATCAAAGGAACATCTTTAACCTTAAATTAATCTTGATGTTTAATTTCGGATTTTTTAAAATGTATTTATTTTTTCACGTGTCACAGTCAGAACTATAAAATGGGATTAATATTATGGTCTGATTGTCCTCATATCGTCTCTTTAGCTTACAGATTTTGGCCTCGCCAGGTTTTCCAGCAGCATCACTCGAACTTCCAAGAAGGACAGCGAAGATCCAGGCGGGACCTTGAGATACATGCCTCCAGAGGCGTTCGACACCTCATACAAGCCCACACGGGCCTCTGACATCTACAGGTAGAGAGACGTCAGGGCAAGTTCATTGTTCATCAAGCAGTTTATATCTTTCACTCCTGGTAGGAAGTGAAAGACATGAGGAAATATTTTTTCAGATGAGTTCGTCAACTGCATGAAGCTCTGATTCCTCTTTCTGTTGAAACAAAAGAGGAGCTGTGGGCTTCATTTCTTTAGGTTCTGATTGCCAGCAACAAAAGCAATAAGGAGGTGAGTTAGCTGCTGCGGTAATCTCTGACTCTCTTAACCTCTGTTTCAGCTTTGGTATACTGCTGTGGTCCATTGCGACAGGAAAAAAACCATATCCAAGTAAGTTCCTAATTTGTTCCAATGCCGAGTCGTGTTTTCGCTCGAAAAGTCTGAAAAATGATAGAATTCGCTTCTGTCATTTTCCAGGTTTAAGAACATGTTTTTACTTCAAACCCCTTTATGTCAAAGCATTCACCTCCTTCAATGTTTTACCCTCATACAAACTAATCATGAGAAATAAAATTGGTCTTTTTTGTTGGCAAAAAAAACCCCCTTTAATGTCAAAAGCGTTAATGTAGAAACTGGTTTCTACAAAATAATTATAATGAAAAAAACGAACAGAATACAAATATTTTACACAAAATAGGTAACATAAATACTCACCCTATTCAAGTCATTATTTAGTAGATGCAACGTTAGTATTTCAATGTCAAAAAAGCCAAATATAGTTATTTACTGATTTGCAAAAGCAACAAAAAGAATACAACATCCAAGCAGGTGATTACTTTTTGTAGGCACTGAAGATCCTAAATTATTTTTTAAATGCCGATCAAACCACTAACCCGGCTATCGACAACAACAAATATGGCATTTTAATTTGCACTCAAATTCCCAGAATATTACAAAAAATATGCAGGAAAAACATCAGGAATTTTGAGCCTGGAAAAATACATACTTGTTATCTTTTCAAGAAAAATACACAGACGTCCTGTTTTTCAGTTTGACTGGTATTGCTAAAAAATGAATTAGTGAAAAGTGAAATGTAATCACAACTGGAGTGTTAACCAAAGTTTACGTCTTTCTAAGGATGAATGATTTCCCCTCCAAAAAAAATGACATCAGGGAATCAATAATTTAGATGTATCCATGACAACCAACATGAAATTAAGTCAGTTACCGTCAGCTTATCTTGAAGAACCAGGATGTACAGCTTTATGCACATTCAACTTTCATTATTTAACCAAGTGTCTGCCTTATACATAATTTTCATCTTAAATAACCGGAATACATTTTTATATTTCACCAAAGGGACATTTTTTTTTATCACACTTTCGACTCCAATCTCTGCCTTTCCTGCAGACGCCATGTCCGCCATCGTGCCCATCCGGATCCCCATGGGAGACCGTCCTTCTCTGGATGACATCAGGGGTACGGATGCCGGAGTGGCGGGACTGACGAGACTCATCGATCTCATGCAGGAGTGTTGGCGCTCAAATCCCCAACAAAGGCCTTCCTCCCGCAGTAAGTAAAAGCGGTACAGTATACCAAAATGAAAGAAATTGAAAGAAAGAAAGAAAAAAACAACAAATTAATGCAAAAGAATGGTCTATTTTGTATTGTGTTAAAAAAAAAAAAAAAAAAAAAAAAAAAAAACATTTGTTAGCTACTACGTAATTTTCAGCCAAACAGCTGCCTGTGATTAGCCACGTCACCTCATTGGTCCATCTGGGCTTTGGAACGCTCAGGGCCAATCAGCGAACAGAAGGAGAAGTCGTAAACGACGACGTCGATTGTCTGCGGTTTCAGTAGCAGCGCGCGTTGGGCGCTCTCCCAAATATTGAAATAATATTGAAATATTAACAGCCGTCTGGTTTGACTCGGTGCTTCTCTCTTTATGGTGGAAGACAGTTGTATTTCCGGGAAACTTCCTAGCGTCGAACTGGCGCGTTACGTCACGGCCGAACGTTAGCAACTGGGTAAAATTCAAAACAGGTTCAGACCAGGAAGCAAAGAACAGGAAGCTGTTTTCTTTTGCCAGGCTGGACTGTCACATCTACATCAATATAACATAACACAACATAGATTAAGCAACAGGGAATAATTCCTGTTAAGTTACCCAATGAAGCCTCTGTCCATAACTTTGTTCAAAGATAACCAACATGTAAATTGAGTCAAATTAAACTTTAATTAAAGTTGTTTTTTAATCTGGTGAGAACAATCCCAAGTATAGAGGAATGAACTGGGCGTGAAATCCTGGAAGCTAACGTGTCTTCTGTTTGTCGACAGAATGCACAACCGTGATGGAAGAATTGTTCAAGATGCACAAACCCGCAATCCACGACGCCGTCCACCAAGTCCAGCAGAGACTGGTGAGGGACAAAGTCCAGCCACGTCGGCGTGATGCAGAATTTAACGTGACGCATCACAATATTATTTTTGTCAGAAAAATTTTTGCCCCCGGTCTGACTCAAGTCTTTCTCTTCCTCTTTCAAGGACCAACATGAAAAAGAAAGGATTACACATGGGCTGACAAAGCTCTCCGTTAATGAGACTTCAGGTCAGTCTGATCGCATCATTAATCAATTCTGCCTGGGTTCGACTTCTTACTCTTGACTTTTCGCTGTTCCTGCAGCAGAACCGGTGAGAGCCGCAGCGCCGAGCATTTGTGACAGCGTGCGGACGGGACCGCCGCCGGTTCAGGTGAAAAATTCTGTCAGATCGACTGAAAGCAAGTGTGAAAATCAGTGGGTAAAATGACCTGGCATTTTGCCAACCAGAGTTGGGAATGAATGAAAACAGTTAGTTCATCATATCCATCATATCTGAAGATCCTCATCATCTTTATGGTGAGAATCATAGAGGAAGGAGCGGTCTTTAGCCCAGTTAGACAAACAACAAGAAGACTGCGGCGCTGGATGAGGACGGGGGAGATTCTTCTTCGTATTGCAGCAACTCGGCCAGTCCTGTGGCGTTGCCACACTGCAGATTTTTGCTGGTGTGAGGAACTGTTGCGCATATCACTTCCTGCTTCACTAGGGGTTTTTTTTGGTTGTTTTTTTTTTTTTTTTTTTTTTTTACGGGAAAGGGTGGTGAAGAAAGCAAATGTAAAAATTATTTCAACATCAGTTTAAAGATAAGGTGGTGGAGTTGCATGGCCACCTGTAATTTTGCTATTTACTCTTTCAATTTATAAGAAAGAGAGAAGAAAAAATGTAACAATTTGTGTCTCGTCCTCTGAGGAATACTGATGCAGTCTTTTTAGATTAGATGCAGGGAGTCACTATCTGGCTTCCAACCAACAGTTTTTCCACGTCAAACACGAAAACTTTTTTATTTATTTATTTTTCATACGTTTCAGGAAATAGCCGGTGCTTGGCCAGGAAGTCGAGGAGACGATGCAGGAGTCAGAGGTGAGGAAGACGCTGTCAACTGAAGCAGCCATTGATTAGGAAAATAACTGACTCGGAACAAGTCACCCGTCACGGCTTTACACGTTGAGATTTATTTATTTATTGTTTTGTTTTTAGCTCCGTTTCCTGCTTGGGCTGCAAATCTGTGTGACGTTGATCAGGCCCGCCCAGCAGCAGTCCCTAAAATGAAGTCGTCCTCTGTAGAACCCACTCAACCCGCTCATTTGACATCCTGCGGCAAAGCGAGAAATCAGCCTGTGACACATCGGTGTCAGGTATGTCGATTACCATCAGACAATCTCATACCTGTGAGCAGTCGGACCACGCATCCGTCAGCCACGAGCCGTCGCCTCGGAGGAAAAAGATACGGGAGTTTTATTCCCGTTATTAACTAAAACGACAAAGTGGTAGATTATTCTGACCTGGTTTGTCTGATCAAAACGTTAAAGTCACAGAAATCAGGAGATGCCACCGGTACGGGGCAAACTTTCACCAGGCTCACAATCTAGCTTTTTTTTTTTTTTTTTAAAAAAAAAGCTCCCGTTGGTAATCATCCCCATTTCGACCACGTTTTTCAAAAGCTCGACTAAAAGAGCTAGTCTGAGGAAATCTTTAACTTTAATTCAGACTCCACTTCTAAAGCAAATAACATTTAATGAAAGTTGTCATTCGACCAGAAAGCGTTCTCTCTGAATCGACACTCAGCCATCAAAGCTGCAGGCATTCAGACGTATCGGCGTGTTTGGTTCCACCCAAAACAGATTTTTTTTTTTTTTGACCGAGCGTTCTTTTCTCCACAGCGTCAGTTTTCCAGCCCCGACTCTATCAACATCGACTGCAGCACTGTGAATGGACTGCAGATAGGACACAACAACGTGATGCACATCATCCTCTCCGGCTCCCCCGAGAGAAGGAGGCACCCAACGGCGCCATCTACTGTTAGCTCCTCACAACAACCCACAAGTGCAGCTTATCCATAGACTCCCTGAACTGTTCTTTTTTTTTTTTTTTTTTTTTATTCTCTTTTTCAACTAAAACGGGATATTTGGTTTAGCTTTTGTTTGTTAGTTATTTATTTCTTGTAGCATAAATGCATTTAATGCCAGCTTTTTGTAGTTTTTCATCATCTTTTTTATTTTTACTACTACTACTGTAATTCATTTCGCTTCTTTTGTTTGGAATTGGTTTTAGCAGCAGGCAAAAACTCCAGGTCAGCGTTTTGCACAGTCACCATTAAATACAAGCCAAAGTGGCTGCTGGGTTTTTTTTTTGTTTTTTTTTTTTCCACCAACTGTGGTCAGAAAATATCTACCGTCAGAGCGCCAACATGCCTCAGGACTCCAGAACTTGCCATCACAACCATCTGACTATAATTAGAAGAAGCGAACGCTTTTCAGGAATGTGTTTTTAAGAAAGGTGTAGAAGCTGAGTTTTTCAGTTTTTCAAGGGTTTTTTTTAAAGCAGGTCATTAGTTTCACTGACAGAAAACTTTTTTATATATTCTATTTTTGCAACAAAATGTTTTAAAGTCATGGTACATATAAATATAAATTAAAGGTACAAATGCAGTTTTTTTTTGCTTGTTTGTTTTTGGTACATGCTGCACTGTTTTTTGCTTTATTTCGTAGAGGCTTTGGAATCAGGTGTTTTAATAAAACAGTGAGTGACAAGCTTTAAGGATTTTTGAACAATGTGCATTACGTGAAATGTTGGAATTTAAAACAATTAAATTCGAGTGCTGTAACTTCGATGAAGTGCTGCAGCAGGCGAGGGTAAAGTACTTCCGTGGCATTGTCTGTTATAAAGATTTGATGTGGGTGTGCTGACGTGTGCTGTTACATTTGCTGAAGGAAGGCAAACATTATAAGCTCCAATATGGAAAAATCCACAAAAATATCTCATGACCTTTTCATTCCAACTTGGAAATTGAGAGTTGGGCAGCCAACCACGCAATCCAATATGGCTGCTGCATGAATATAGTACTGTGATAACAAGAGATAATCAATTTATTTACCCTTCAGTAAATACACAGGTTATGAAGCATATTATATGGTGTGCTTTGGCAAGGAGCTGGTAATTGTTCTGGTGCCGTATGTCCATCAATTTACAATTGTTATTAATGTAATTATTATGGGTCAATAAATTGTCTTGTCCTGCTATGACTTTGTTGTCCTTTTACTTTATGTAATTTAGTTTTGGGGTTTTTTTTTAGCGCATTAAATTGAACAGATATAACATGTTTTTAGTTGCAAATTTCTGATTATTAACAAGTCAGTAAGTTATATATGTCATTAAATTGAGAAAAGGGGTAGGATTCAATAAGTGCTCACTTCCTCCTACACCTTTTGAAACAGATAAGAAGCGGAGAGCTGATAATTTGCTCCTCGGTTACGGATACGCACTCGATTCTCAGAGACTTCCAAACAGAAGTCTTTGACCTTTTTTCCTCTAGTCGCCACATAATGCGGTTTTGTACTGCGTACACGAATCTCCAAAGTGCTAACACAGGCCTCTGCTGAGTCCCAGGAAGCTGACACAAATCAGTTGTGATGGTCCAGCATGAACCCAGCGAGTTTCTGGCACTGGTTCCCACCTCCACAGCCAGTCCTCCATCTGCCACCGGATCCACCGCAGAGAAGAGATACGGAGGACGGTCTCTGTACATCAGCAGGAGCGAAAAAAGGATGTCGTAGCTATTTGGGATTCTAAAAGCAATGCGTCAGTTTCAATAACCGTAATAGATTTTGATATGTTGTTGCTTTAACGTAATTTAACGGTGCCTGGATGGGACAGTAAGAGTCTTCAGGGAAACTTTCAATCTTTTCTATGCAATTTATAATTTTTTTTTTAAACTTTCAGTTGATACATGCAGAAAATTGGGGAAAAAACTAAGATTTAATGGATACATTGTAACTCCAAAATATTATTTCCTGTACAAGTAAGAGATGAGTATAACACCCGAAACAATTTTCAAGGTAGTCTTACTTGCAACATAGGGAGTGACATCTGGATGGATAGACAGAGAGAAGGAATAAAGAAAATATTCCACATCGAAGCTTTAAATCTACACATTTATTTTTAACAATAGTTTTAGCTGAGTTTGAGCGAGCCATAACAGTTCATACTATAATAAAAATAAACAAAGAGACAGTGGTTGGTTTTGTTTTCTTTATTGCCAACAAACATGTCCTACATTTGGTTTTCATGCATCAAAGAGGCTACACCAGATTTAAGCAAGCACATAAACACGCATTAAGTCTGTGGAACAGATGACGAGCCACAAAAGTACCATGGTCATGGAAATTACATTCAAGACTGTTTGGTGCAAAGCCAATCCATCCACTCATCTAACTCGCATCTTAACCTTCCCGCAGTCCGAGCTTGAAGTCGCTCGGGATGAGCGCGGCAGATGTCACGGTCGGACAGCAGGGAACTGATGGGAATATCTTATCGGCCCGCCAGTTCCCGAAACCAGGAGAAAAGAAATCGTATTGGGTCAGTGAGACCCTGCCATGAACACGCACAGGATAAAAAAAAGTTCCCTTTTAGGACTGCGGGAGGATTAAGCAGTCCAATGTGGATCCTAATATTACAGCAGAAACGCATCCATCATTGCTTTCCCCTTTGGGAAATGAACCAATCGTTATTTTATACAACATCCTGCCTACAGCGGGAAGACCAGAAAGCCAGAGAAGGTGGAGTACTTCCACCCACCCATCAGGTTTCCCCTCTCCAGTTTAAGGTAAGCTTTGTCCCCTCGCTCCATCAACACCAGCCCTGCATTGGTGGCTGCTTCCCGTGTCACATCCTGGTCACCCGCAAAGGCTGAGATCACCGGCCAGCCGTTGAGAACCAAGCTTACCTAGAAAGACAAGGCCAAGGAGAAAAGCAGCAGGAGGATTTGTGAAACTGTCACAGACATAAACAAATGGAAACAATACTCAGACAGAAGTAGCTTTAGCCGGGACTTTTAGCAGTTTCTTTCTCACTTGTATCGTCTGCCGGTTGTAAACTTTAACAACGTGAAAGCTGAAGCTGTAGACTCCTTTTCTGGGTGCTACGAAGATGCTGGTTGCCGGGTCAAAATGGCTGCCAACGTTCACTAAAATCTACGAGAGGGAGAGAGCAAGAGACAGAGATACAGAGCTCCTCTTAATTAATAGTCAAGAAAGTCACGGCAAAGCTAAATTAGAAAGAAAATCTGTAGAAGATGTTTTCCAGCAGGTGATTAAAAAACTTCCAAAGGTGTGGTCTGCTCTCTAATTCTGCACACTGCTTTAAATGACAGGCAAGGTAGAGCAAATATGGATAGATTGTCCAATGGTGTTCTTTGGTGTCATGAGGTCAAATTGTGAATTATGCTAAGCCATGCATTCGTTGTCTATTCCCAATGGCGTCCACCAGGGGGCGTCATGGGGCCTCAGAAATTTGGAGAGAAGATGGGGGAAAAAAAAAAAAATCAACAATAAAAAAACAAAAGTTGATGTTCTGCTGTTGTTCTTTAAGTGATTATTAATAAACCTATTTTTATGAGGAGACTGCCTAGCTCCTACTCAAACACAGATCATGATCCTTAATGGTTTTTCCATTTTCAACCCACCTGATCAAAGTAGATGGTCATGGTGCGGTTGCTCATCTCGGATGGCTCATGGTTGGTGTTGCGTATGGCTGAAAACGCCACCCGTCCCGTTCCTGACCTCACCGACATGCCCAGAGCGTGACCCGATGGCTCCGCCGATGGGGTGGAGTCGCACACAACCAGACACTTTCCCTCCAACACGATCGGCTCCGTGTCGTTCTGGCAGCTGACCCCCGATGGCCTCCACTGGCCAATAAGGAGCAGTCCGACAAGAAAGATGAATTGGGGAACCGAGGAAGGTGCAGGGTTAAAAAATGGAAACGCCATAGTTCCAAATTATCGTTCCAGAGCTTCAGTGACTTCCTGCGGTGCAGATCTGCTTTAGCTACAAGGCCATGCTTCCACCAGAAAAGAAAACACACACCACCGGATCCTCTCGTGTCATTTAGCGGCTCGGGTTTGCTCTGGTTGAATTCAGATTCCCTTTAAAGATGTCTTCTAGTTGGTATCAAGACGACAGGTTTTCCATTTCAAACCACAGGAGATCCACCAATGAAGGGGAACGCGTCCAGGTCCTGACGCTACAACAGGTCGCTGGAGTCGATGGAAGAGAGTCTACAGCCTGAGGCCTGTGAAGCAGTGAAACATTGGACGCTCATCCTTTGAAAAACTGTAAAAAAAATCCTTGACGCATACAGCGTATGTTCTATAAATAGTGTAAAGACACACATCCTGTTTAGGTACACTTATCCATTCTTTCAGATTGTTTCTACTTGAAATGGATTCATAAAACGCGTCACTAAACATAACTCATTTTTAGAGAGTTTGTGTTCATTTTCTTTGAAAATACGTCACATTTCATTTGATGCCTCGTGTCAAAACAGAATCTCAATCATAAAACATACTCTACTTTCAGCACATTGCTCGACTGTTGTCATGAATGTAGCTCTTCAAGGCTTATTTGTCTGCATCCGATCAATCAATCATCCAACCAAAAAAAAAAAAACAATCAGTAATCATGACTGCAACATATGATTGAAACGAATCATTCTTGTTATTATCGTCATCTTTAAATAAGCTCAAACGTCCGCTGAAGTTCTAGTAAAACGTTTGAAACAACTGGTAAAATGCCGTTCAAAATGCGTGAAACCCGACTATTAATAGAAACCAGATTACACGGAGGATCAAAATAAGTGATTAGGTAATGTTTTGGCCACGAATCGGCCTGCATCAGCGCTGCCAGCTGGACTCAGGATTCGGGAACGTGGACGATCAGAGTGGCACCACTGAGAGGCCATCTGTAGGTAAAAACTCCCGCTCTCACACGTCTTTCCTGCTTGACCACGGAGTCCGCATTCCTTCACACGGACTCACATCAACGCTCAGCATAAAAGAAGATTAGCCTAATCTTATCAAAACATTAAAAACACTAAGTTTTGTAAATAATTTCAACAAATGATGCATTTTCTGCAGAAAAAAAGTTATTTGGTATTTTTTTTTTCCCTACTGAACCACTAATTTCCCATCAATGCTGTAAACACCAAAAGCCTTTCTGCATAAAAAAAAAAACAACAAAACAAAACATTAAGACATGCTGAAAATATTAAAAGAGCTTTACTCACCGCCTGCATCAGACAGTAAAGGTAGCTTGTTGCTCTAGGAACATTTAAAGCCTCCCAAGAGTCTACTTCAGCCTTTACCTCAGGTTTTATCTCTGCTCCTCCTCTTTCCCCCCCCTCTCTCTCTGCGACTCTCTCTGATCCAAGGAACCCCCGTGTTCAAACAGACGTTTAATCATATCAAGCATTTTCTGGTTCCAGGCCGATTCGGCGTCCTACTGTACTTGTACATCCTTCTTTATATCCTCATTTCCATGAGCTTCAAAATTTCCCATAAGAAACATTTTTAGAGGGCATTTCTGATTATGCTCATGCTTTTCTCCCTTTCAGGTGGGTTTATTATAGTTTACATTTTCACGTCTGAAGTGGAAAGGGTGTGTGACATGTAAAAGGAAGAAAGTGGGCATCGTTCTGAATTTTTGTTTTTAAATCATTTAAGGTCCTTGCCCTATTTTACCCCACCGAGCTTCTCTGTTAATACTTACTTTGTTGGCCCCTTAGGTCTGTCAAACAGCTGCTGCAGGTACCAAGGTTCAGGAGAAAAATCAGGGCCTTTTCTGTTGTTGTGCATTGTGACCAACCTTTGCAAGTTAGAGGGGATTGTTCACTGCCAACTGTCAAAATTTTCCATAGTATGGAATACAGTTACTGAAACATACATGCATGCATTACATGATTGTTTTAACGTGCTTTATGAAGGAAGTTGCCATGGTATGGTATGGTATTCTATACTGTGGTATAGTGTGGTATTCTATACCGTGGCATGGTGTAGAATGCCACGGTATTCTACCAAATGTTGTAGACAAACACCAAACTCAGACATCAATACGTAACACAATATGTCAAATTAGTGATGTCAAAAAGTCTCCATCTCAAATGTGCATTTTTAGGGTGAATAATTTCCTGAGCATTTGTCCAGTGGTGAAGAGTAAAGTTGTTTTCTGAGAGAAGTAGTTTGGGTATTTAGTAGATTAGCATCGACCCACTGAAGCCTGGTTAGTTTCCTCACAGCAACGTCATTTATCTTTGAAAGGTCAGCTAATGTTAGTCAGCAGGAAAGTCTCTCGTTCAATAAACTCAGACAATGAGAAAACGCTGCACTTAATTATGATTAGTAAACATTCATGAAGTGCCTATGAAGTGAACAGTAATTGGTTCATTTTAATAAAAGAATCTGAAGACATCAGCAGATGTTTCTCTAGGACATAACAATCATGGCGTGATAAAACATGATAAACATTATGCTCACAAACATAACCACCTCAATGATCTGACTGCTGACTCATCCAGAAATGTCTTTTGTCAGAGTCTTATGAATTGCATTGCATCATTTCTCCTCAGGTTGTGGTTTTCTCTTCTTTGTGAGCCAGTTTTCAGTTCCAATCTCATTTTTCTTGGGATGACAATCTTTAGGGGGAAATAAGAGCACTCACAAAAACCCATTTCTGTTTTTCCAGTTAAAAGCCACAAATGCCTTCAACATATCTTTGTCACAAAGATTTTTTTTTTTTGTTGATTTTTTTTTTGTTTTACAAAATGCTGGAGCACCAGTGTCCAATGAAAATCTGTATTTTCATTGACCATATGATTATGGATGATAACTAATAGAAACACCACAATTTTGAAAAAAACTCACATTTTTCAAAAAAAACCCAAAAAACCCCAAAAACTTCTAGCTCTAGGATTACGTGTTTTTTTGTCGTTTTAGAATATGGCAGCTGCTATTCTATAACCTTGCTATGGTTGGTTTAACGAAAGAGTTCAGCAACTGGCCTGAATTAATGTTCGACCTCAGTTTTCTTGATTAATGCAAATGTCTGAAATTTAAAACGCTTAAGTATTAAGAGGTGCTGCTGGTGCTGGTTTGTAAGAAGAGGAGAGAGGCCATCCAACTGGCCAGAGATATCATCCAACATCTCAATAAATTTAAGAGGGTTTACTGAATACAGAAATGTGATGTGAAAATAATGAAATGGCTGCTGTAACTCTTGCTCACCACTAGATGTCAGTGTTTCCCTCACAAAGAAATCTTGAAGCTGTGACTCGAATAAAGGTCGCTTTGATTTAAAAAGGCCACATTCTTGTACATTTAGTATGGGACTGATGTAGTATTGAAATGAGCATTCCCTGCACATCTAATCTTTAACAGGGAGATCAACAGGAAGACTCAATGCAGGACAACCTAGTCTTAAAGTTTTTCTCTACAGCTGTCTCATTGCCATGGCAACTGCTCTATATTTGCTTTTCGGGTTACAGATCTGCATCTCATCAACCATTAACAAACAACAAACTAAGTCGGTGAACAACTGAAGGGATTGTTGACATGCATTTCTTCTTCGGTTTTGTGTGACCTTCTAAAAGGGTATTTCCTAGGTATTGGTTTTGCACCGTTTCCTCAACGAAGTCTTGCATTTTTAACGTCATCTGATACGTTTTATTTAAAAATGAAGTCATAAATAGTCCTAAATTGAAAGCACAACGATCAGACAATTCATTCTTGTCTGATCATTCAGCTGAACAGGTTCCTGATGTTCCAGGCAGAGACAGAAACGTCCCTCCCTTTAAAAAAATGTTTTCACACCACATTGTCAGGCATTTGCATAACAGTGGATTTATTTTAGAAATGCTAGGATTAGCGTTTGCACCAGCAGCATTGACACCTCCTGCCTAATTACCTTCATCACATTGAAATTTGTGCTGATCTGACGCTGATTAGCCATTCACCTTTTTGCAATTTTTCCCCAGTTCCAGACGAGAGCTGTGCGCAAGCAATGTTTCGTAGAGCTCCTATGTTTCTGATTACAAACTAACTGAAAAATGAGACGGTCCGACCTCTGACCCCCGCACCCTGGTGTCCGACTGTGACATCTGCCGCTCTCATCCAAGGCATTTCAAAATAAAACTGCTGAAGGCTGATGTAATCCCCCCAAAAACCCAAACATTACAGAACCCGACAGGAAAATGAAAGATGAACATGCTATGATATCATGTTTCTAAATAACATCGACCTTTATTAAGCGCAACGGAGGACAAAAGTATTAAAGGAAAAACAGAGAACAAAAGATTCAACAACCTATAAAACAAGATAATTCTCTGTTTCTGGCTTTGCTGTTGACTGTTGGTTTGTGGAAGGTAAAACTGCGACAAGTCCCAAAGAAAAATGAGGAGAATTATAAACTCTGGTCATTGAGCAATAAAGAGACAGACAATTACACTGTAATTTACAATAAGGGCATTAAAATGTAAACTGAGTTCAGAAGTTCCCTGAAACTTCTCATTGGTTTTCTGGTATTAAACATGAAATACAAAACAAACACAACCTAAGCATTTTCCTTAAGCCTTTAAAATGCTAAGTAATCAGTCGGGTGAACGTGGGACTTCACTGCATCTGTTTGATTGACTTGGCCTTCAGTTCACTGCAGTCTCTACAATAAGCCCAGTTTCCACTGGGCAGATGATCAGTGGTGCTGTGTTCCTCCCATTGTCGTGGAGGCACGGATTAAAGTATGGATACATGGGCTCGGTGAAACAACATCCTTTGTAAGTGTAGAGGTGACTCTTTGCGTCTGCATTGTAGAATGACACCGATCCTTCTTCGTAGTCCAGGAAAATGCCCACTTTCGTAGGTATTTCATGGAGGTGGAGGATGACGGAGGGTCCGGCGCAGGCCCGGAGACTCTCCCCCTTCCGCCTGCAGATCGCCCAGTAACCGTTGTCTGGTCGGACGGTTATGGAGCCCTTCCTGTTTATGGACTCCTTGGCCACTCCAAGATCCCAGTCTGTTTTATCCCCGACCTATTGAATAAATCGGAGCACAGAATTAAACAACCGATGAGATTTCACAAGGGGCTTCAGCTGGATGAGTTATTTGCCCCAGTGGTACTTGCTAATTCAAAGGCCAAATCTTAAAACTCTTCGCTACATCAAACAAGATTAAAACTGAAATTGTCATCAATCTTTGAGCTCTGAATTTTCAAACACTGTCTGTCACTGTTCAGCTATAGCTGTGATTCTGTCAACCTCTTACCTTGACCACCCAGTATCGTCTCCCAGAGGTGAATCTCTGTTTCCCCAGAACGGCAACACAGGAATCGAACCTGCGAGAGTCACTAGGGAGCGCATGCTTTCTCTGTTGGGAGCTCAGGCTCACCTGTGGATCACCGTCATGATACTTGTCAGTCCAAAACTCACACGTCTAAAACTGAAGAGCAGGATATAGTGAGGGATGATGCAGTCTCTCAGTGAAATGTACCTTTTTACCATCTGGGGACAGAAGCAGCCAGCTGGCAGCAGTTGCAGGGTCCAGCGTCACATCCACTGAGGATGGATAAGTATAAAGAACGTTAATCTCTCTCAGGGTGATCTCACATCATCCCTGTTTTGTCTGCTTTAATCAAACTCTAGTTGGTTTAGTCCGGGGAGGTCCGAATGCCCAATCGAACTTTGATGCGGAGCAAAAAAAGCAAACTCTGGTGGAACTATGTGAACGGCAAACGGAGCAGGAACTGTTCCAAAAGCAGGACACAAGGTGAAGCACAGGGAATTCTAGCTAAATACAACCAAAACTATTGCGTGTCCAACACTAGCAGGAGAAATGTCTCTCCGTCTTTTGCCAAAGACAAAAGAAAAATCTGATGCTGGTCCATTTTTCTTCACATTTTATGAAGAAGGAAGTGGCGCTTATGTCTTCTTCAGTGGTTCTTGGTAGAGAGCCAACATTCTTCAATGAACAATGTTGGCATTTTGAAGCTGAAAACGTTGCACAACAAATGTCACACCTTTGGTCCATAATTAAACCAAGTCAACTATCAGATGTGAAATTATTCCAAGTATCACTGAAGTTTTGTCTTGGTAAACCCTAAACATTTTGGTCATCGGTGTTAGGGGAAAAATACATTTCCTTAACTACCTTTAAAGCTTCATACGCATACCTGCAAATCTGACCATCTTGGTGACTTCTGAAAAGAAACGGGGAAAAAAACAATCGATTCAAACCTTTTCATAAATCAACTTGGAAATGAGCATAGTAAAATCCTCATGAAGAATGTCAAAGCAACATCTTATGCAACGTCAATCAATTAGTCACAGACCTTCGGCGCAAAGGTTCTTTTCAAGTTCTTGGCAGAGGTCCACCAGCTTGGAGAAGGTCGTCCTCACGCGTCTGATGTAGACGTCGGGGTCGACACTGACCTCTGACCAGTTGGTTGACGACAGCGGAGAGCTCAGACAGGGGAAGCTCTAAAATGATTAAATGAGCACAACAAATACGTTTAACAGGCAGAAACAGGCCTGGTGTCGCTGCTGTCACGGCGACATCGGTGACATTGACCTGGTATGATCTGATATATTAGATTGCGTTATGTCCTGTGAGTTTGCACAATATTTTAAAACGGTCTTTTCGTGGTGATCAGCCCACGCCTGACCTGCAGCACGTGCAGTGGGTCCTTGGTGTTCTCCAGGTACTGCAGCTCACTGCGTCTCCGCTGCAGTTCGCCGAGCTCCTGGTCGAGCTCTTCCAGGAGATCCTCCGCTCTGCGTTTCGCTGCCTCGTGCTTTTCTTCGAGCTCCTCGATGAGCAGGGCCTGGTTTCTCTCGATGGCATTGATTGCCAGGTTGGCTATGTGAACACTGGTTTGTATCTCCTTTTCCTTCTCTATCTGCGAGTATGGAAAGAACGAAAACTGATTTCACAGTTTAAAGAAAGCAAATTAAAATGGAAATTCTGAAATGATCATTTCCGACACGTTCGTAGAATTGTTCTTTTTGAACATCTTGAAAATGAACTACAGGTCCCTCTGTGCACATTTATTCTGTTTTGATAAGACTTGTTGATAACTCAGCTTAGGGCTGGACAACATATATCAGTCCATGGGGCCCTTTAGTAAATTATCACAAAAAATAAAAATAAACTAAGCTCCACTGAGGGGGCCCCTCAGTGGCCCTAAGGGGCTGCTTAGTTTGCTTTTGCTTTAGGCCGGCCCTGTATCAGTCCATCAATAATTGTTTAATAACTTTTGATGACTGAAAAGAAGGTT
Organism: Poeciliopsis gracilis; assembly: GCA_911649635.1. NCBI lineage: Eukaryota > Metazoa > Chordata > Actinopteri > Cyprinodontiformes > Poeciliidae > Poeciliopsis > Poeciliopsis gracilis. The sequence continues at coordinate 479,977 of CAJVRI010000724.1, forward strand.
TTCACTTTTGTGCCATTTTTTCTTATCTGTATTAGAACATTTCAATCAAACACCAGGAGCTCCTTATGACGTATTGATTAAGCAGTCGCAGTAGTGATTGCAGAAAAAGCAATAAATCCACTGGACACCTTGAAGGAGTAAACAACTGAACCTGAACTGAAAGGAAAGCCTTACCCTGCTCTGCTCCACGGAGTTCTTGATCTCCTCGGCCTTCTTCAGTCTGGTCTGGATCATCTCTTGAATCTCTGCTTGAACCGCCTTCAGCTGTGCCTGAACAAACATTGAACGCGACAACACGGATTGCCTTAAAGATCAACGGAACGTGGTTCACGAGGTCATGAAATAAACCGCTTCATACCTTGACCCGCTTGCTCTCTTTCTCCATAGGAACGACGTCGTGGTGCTTGTGGTCCCTCTCGGTGCAGCTGGCGCAGACGGGGGTCTGCTCCTTCTTGCAGAACATCTCCAGGGGCTTGTTGTGGTTTCTGCAGAGGTGGCTTGTGCTGAAGGTGGCCGGATCCGTCAGCCTGTGCTTCGTCATCACCGGATCCCTCAGGTGAGGCACCAGGTGCATTTCGCAATAAGACGCCTGACAGACCAGGCAGGACTTCACCGCCGTCAGCTTGTCTTCGCTGCAGATGTCGCAGGTTATGCTGTCGGCCTTTAAGGAGCGTCTGGAGGAGTTTTTCCTCGGCGCCGGCTCTGGCCTGCTTGCTTGCGTTCTCCTCACAGACCTTTGGTTGTGACACGGAAGTCGAGTTTAGTGGAGAACACGTTTGACGATTGCACGACATCGGAATAGATCCGCACCTTTTGAATTGGTCAGTGATGTCTTTTAAGACGATGTTCACCCTGAGGTCCGGACGGGTCTGGAAGCTCTCTTTGCACAGCGGACATTCAGACTTGTGGCTGGAGTCCCAGAAGCCGTTGATGCATCCGAGGCAGAAGTTGTGGCCACATGGGATGGACACCGGATCGGTGAAGCTGTCCATGCAAATGACGCACAGAACTTGCTCCTCGGTCAAAGCGTACGCCATATTTCTGGGCGGATAAAAAAAAAAAAATCACACAAGGTTATCTTTTCATGGAAGGGAAAGACAAGCTAAAAAAAAAGAGAAAATACTGGATTCATGGACCCTGAATTAGAAAAGGTTCACAAAATAACTTGTAACTGAGCCATTTCTCAAAGGTACTTTTCAATTGAGGCCTGAAGTGTACAGCAATTAAAGGGAAACTTGCACATTTATTTTTTTATTTTTTTTAATCTCGCTGTCTAGAACTAAATCAGGCCAAATGTCTGTTGTTTTACGTTAGTTAGCATTACTCACATTTTTGTCCATTTATTTACAAAATGGCAGAAAACCTAGAGAGAACATTTTGTTTTTTCCCTTTCTTCAAGTTCGGAAATCTACATACCGAATGATTGCAGTCTTTTTACACAATGACTGAAACTCAGATTATTATGCAATGGCTTTGGAAACCTCTGACATGTTACTGGCCTATTAGAATTAATTGGAGGCACACCTAGTGTTATAGTACATTTGTACTTCAACGGCAGAACGGGAACACGCCGTTTCATCGTTTTCTTGTGTGACGACATCAGGCAAGATATCATCCAGAGAGTTATGCAACAGCACAAGTCCAGTTAATCCCTGGCAACAACTTACGGATGCGTGAAGGTGCCACGGTCATCTGTTCAAACAATTACGCAAGTATGTACATGATGGGAATGTCCAACAATCACAGCGCTCAGGAAGGAGATTCATGCTGTCACAGAGATGGATGTATTTTTGATTTAAAATGTGCAGATGGACCCCAGAACAAAAGCCAAAGACCCTGTGAAGATGCTGGTTGAATCCGATCAGACGGCATCATTAGTGAAACTGCTTCATTAGTGAAAGGCCACTCAGCCAAGAAGAAACCTTTGCTTCAAAAAAAAGGCCTAAGGAGCCAGATTGCAGCTTGCCTGTCCCGTCCAGTGGTCTGATGAACCTAAACGTTCGCCATTGTTTGGTGACAACGACCGTCGCTATATCTGAAGGAAGAACGTGGATGTTTGGACCGTCCTAACTGGTGCTGTTTGGCTGCTGGGTGACCCGGTCCGCTTCGTAAAACAAAAGGCATCACGAGGAAAGTGGAAATATTGACGCAACATCTAAAGACACCAGCCAGGAAGGAAAAGCTTGGGCACAGATTGGTCTTCCAAGTGGATAATGACTCTGAGCTCACAGCCAAAGTGCTTACAATGTGACTTTAGGGGCAACAAGGTCAGTATTTTGGTGTGACCGTCACAAACGTCTGAAATGAATCCTATGGGGAAGTCGCGGGAGGAGGAGCGGGCCACGACTCCAGAGAACTATTGTGAGACGTTTGTGAAAGGAAACCCAACAGATTTGACCCGAGTCATGCATTTTGGAAGACAGTTATCCCAGCTACTGCATGTCCGAATGTAAGGAAACACCAGGTTTTGAAGAAAGTTACGAAGAAATCCAAGAGATTTGATTTCAGACAATGAGAAGAAAATGTGCGTGTTTTTATTTGGTGTGTGTGAATACCTGGCTTCAACTGCAAATGATTTCATCAACAATAGTTTATGCCAAACGGTTAACGCAGAGCGCAGTTAAGAAGCAATTCAAAAACAATGGTACATACTTGCTGGTCGTAACTCTAAACAGTTTTCTCCATGGCCTTACTTATAATAATTAACTCTAATAGGTGAAATTAAATAACAGTAAAAAGGGAAGTGTTTCAGTATTTCCTGGTCACTTTTAAACGTCTGCCAGGTTAAAGTCCAGGGCCTGACTGGATTCACCCTTCGCTCCGTTTCTCAGCTGTGATTTGTTGCAGTTTTAACACATTCAGGAGGATTCCTTTAAAAACAGCAGCCTGCACTTTGCTACTGCGGGTGGAGTCAGCAAGCAGCCGACGGGTTTCCCAAAAGCATGGTGATCGCCGGGGATCTAATTTTGCAATTTTGTTCTTAAAATCCTAATCTAATCCCTCTTCCTGCAAACCACTTGGGAGTAATTTTACGTCTTGAAGGTGTCGCACAAATAAATTTCGCTGTAAAAATGCTCAACGTGGTTCAGATTATGTTTGCACTGCGAGTTTAAAAAATTTCATTGAAATAAAAACGATTCATGTCTTACATTTCATTGAAATAAAAATTATTATTATCATGATGATCCAGGTGCAGCCGCAAGCATTACTTCAGGAGAGCTTGTTCAAACAGGAGCACACATTTGTACGCCTCGGATAAGAAATGATGAAAATGTGATGTGCAATTATGAAAGATGTCTTACCTGTGTGGGTCGACGGCTTTCACCAGGTGTGTTTACTTGCACTAGACACTTTGCTCTCTTTATGTTGGAAGCTACTCCCACCGCGGCGTTCCGACCAACCAGTTCCTCCAGTTTTACCGGCTCTGGATTTTCACTTCACAGTTGCTTCAGCGATTTCCACATCGGTTTGTTTGTGCACAGAAAACATCAGTTTTCCACAACTTGATCGATCTGATGTCCGAAAGGGTCAAAAGGTGTCTCAAAGCGGCAGGTAAATTTAACCCTCGGACATGAATCGGTGCTGCTTCGGTCAAAGCTCGAAAACTGTCTTTATGACAATTTATTTAACACCCTCTGAATCTCTGCTGGTTGTCGCTTTTTTATTTGTGGATTTCAGCTCTTGTCCCGCTTGAGAGGTCGACTCATGAACTTAACCACAAGTCTGTCAGGTTTCAGAGGATCTGGAAACTATTGCATTTTTCTCACATAAGTTATACTTCAATAACTAGCAGTAAGAACTGATTATATTTAATTTATCTTAAATATGCCATTTACTTTCCTGTCTCCTGTCACCTTGTGAACATCCCAACCAGATCTTGTTTGGATATGTGTGTGATTATGTGTAACATGTGTATATTTATATATTTGCATGTAGACTTTCATGGTAGCGCTCAAGGTTGTTATGGGTTTTTTTTTTTTTTGTTTTGTTTTAATCTCTTCTTTAAGTTCTTGAATTTTTTGTGGGTTTTTTTCTCTATTTTTTTGTATTTGTAAAACTGTTAAATCAGTATTTATATACACACATGCACACACACACACACACACACACACACACACACACGGAGTCAAAATTATGTTCTGTGAGAAAATAAAATGAGTGCATTGAACTAGATGGGTCTTTCTTTTGTTTGGTCAGTTCCTTCATTTATTCCTTCGTTAATTTGTCTGTTCATTCTGTCATTCGTTCCTTCATTTTGTACGGTTATGTATTTATGAGTAAACAGATTCTCAATTACGCTGTATCTCGAATTTGTCATGAATATGTGCTGAGCAAAAAAAAAAAAAAAAAAAAGAAACATTCGATGTTTACGGCTGAGGCCTTGCCAGAAGATGAATCACCTCCACAGCTTTAAGTTACTTGCGTTCTTTGTTGGGTTTTCAAATAACACCTCCTATTATTAACTCTGTATCAACTCTGATACCGTCGCCGCCGTGCCGTTTCATTGTCAGGATTTTGTTTTTGCTCCTGGATTTCTTGCTTCTGGCCACTTGTCTTTGTGGGTCAGATTTGTTTGGTGCACAGTTCGTCATTGTTCTGTCCAAACAGCTTTTCTGTCTGCAGCCTCTCTGGTTACCTTCGACGTCCAGGCTGAGTCAAAATCAAAACTCAGAGAGAAGAGTTTCGATTTCATTTCAGTCTGTTTGGATGAAAGCTTCTGCTTTAAACCTTTCTACAACCGTCTCTCTCTCTCTGACTTTCCAAGTATGTTGTGTTTCTCGGTCTTCCTGACGATGTTTGTTCATTAATCAGAACAGCCGACCTCCAGTCATTCACAGGAAGGCTATGAAGGTTATCCATCACGTAAAGCCCAATAAAACACATTGAATTTCTTCTTTCTTTTTTTCTTGTGACACAATAAAACGTGGAAAAGTTAAAGGGGTTGAGAACCTTTTGTGGAAACCTTTGTGTGCCATTCCACTACGTCGGCCTACTTACGTAACACGAGCTCTGTAAACCTCACCCAATGAGTTTCTGATAGGTCATCAGCACAAAGCGAGAGAACAGAATGTCTCAATGGGATCACTCGGGAGGATTCCATGTTTCGGATCAAGTGCCATTTGTGACAAACCCGAGAACAATGCATACACAAAACAAACGGATGGTCTAAAACTAACCCTTGAGGAACGCCCAGTGGTACTCGGGTACAATAAAGAACGTCCCCTTTGAAATAAAAAAAAAAAAAAATAATGCTGTCTTCCAAAGCAGGTGACATGGCCCAACACTGTGACAGACTATCAACATGGTTTCAGAGAAAATGGATCAATTTCAACGGCGTCGATGGCGTTAGCAGAAGAAATCTTAGACAGGATGGACAGAAGGAAATTTTCAATCGATGCAGATCTCCAGATCTCAAGAAAGCCTTCGATACCATCAATCATGACATCTTACTCAAAAAACTGGAGAGGTGTGGAGTTAGGGTGGCAGCATTAAACTGACCTAGAAGCTACGTTGGACAAAGGAAACAATTTGTAGAAATATGTAGTCAGAAATCAGATTTGTTAAGCATAACCTGTGGGGTCCCGCAGGGGTGAGTGTTGGGCCCCAAATGATTCAATTTGCCTGTAAATGACATATTCAGAGGATCAAAACCTGATAATATATTAAATCTGCAGATGATATTAGTATCGTCTGTACCAGAGAAAACATCCAGCAATTCTCTGAGGTGGTCAACGCAGAAATGAAAAAACGACAACATTGGTCCAAAATCAATAAATTGTCATTAAATGTAGATAAAACTAAATGTATGATATTTGGAAACTGTAACTGTACGCAAGAAAATAAAGCAATAAAAATAACTGCTGACAGCTTTAAAACAAGTCCTTGAGATCTGGGCGTTTATACTGGATGATAAATTTAGCTGGAAAACGCAGATTGGCCTAGTAAAATCAAAACAAGTCCTGAGGGGAATAAGATTTTACAAATCTTAGCTTATTTTGTACAATGCACTCATTGTACCCCGTTTGACTGTGTAAGTTTTGAGACAATGCATGCAAAACAAATTGACACAAACAAAAATCAATCTGAATATTACATAAAGTGGGGTATCGGGTTTTTTCACCCAAATGTACCCAAATTCTGGGACTTTGTAAAAATTTTAAACGTACAATTCATGATTAAAATAAGGCTGAATTCACACTGCAGGCCAAAGTGACCCAGTTCAGATTGTGTGAGCTGTAAATAATCTTTTCATGACAGTCTGAACAACACAGGTGGGATTGTTTTCGAATGTGACCCAGGCTTCTAGGGTATCCGATACGTGTCCGATTCAAACGTGACCTGAATCTGAAGGCTCAGGTCATCCGATCTGAATCTCACTGATACAAACGTCACTTTTTCTGCGTCATGATACACAAATCAAACAACAACCAAGGCGGACTGTGTCGAGGATTCAGTTGTTAAAGCGCTGGCTTCCGGTCGGACAACATCTTCAAATATATGCTCCACTATTAGGATCCATGTTGACTTAAGCTTCTTCTTTTTATGGCGATTGGCAAAACACTGAGCACGCTCTCTATGTGTGATGTTATGGCGCCCTCTCCTGTGCATGCGGGACATTTTCATATATATATATATATATATATATATATATATATATATATATATATATATATATATATATATATATATATATATATATATATATATATATATATATATATATATATATATATATATATATATACTATCCAATACTAACCATTTCAATCAATATTTGTGCAATGATGTTTTTTTATTTCTCAGAAATTAAGAAACAATGACGATAACCCACTCATTTACTCATTTGGACATGAAAAATGGAATTAAATTTTTTTATGTCCCGTGGAAAAAACCTACCCACCAGGAATTTCCTTGAAATTGATCTTCAGTACATTTTTTTATATTGCATTTATTTATTTATTTATTTTTCAATGGGTGATCTCTATAATTGAACCTGAGACACATATACTGTTCAGGGTCAAATTGACCCGCTGATTAAAATCAAGACAGCTGAGTCATACAGAGAAGTATTTATGTTTTCCTCCACTTCTGCTGAGTGTCCACTCAGTGTGGATGGAGTTTGTCCACGGGAACAGAAAGGATTCCTGTCTAAAGTGGTATGAACGCCTGCTTTCTTTGCTTGTGTGTGTCCACATGTGCATATATGTGAGTGGTGTGTTATGTTTGTGTGGTGAAATATGGTTCATGGCTGCAAGGAAACATATAGTATTGGACTTTTTTTTTAAATATTTTTTTTGCATTTTGAACTTGACTGCCAGGTCAAATTGACCCGAACTGTATCTACAAAAACGTAGACTCAGTGGGGGGTTGGTGGGGGGGTCGGTGGGGGAAGGGTGCAAAGGCATCTATTAAGACAAATAGAAAAAGGCTCATGCAAACAAACAAACAAACAAAAACTTTTTAAACTTTAAAACGGGTCAATTTGACTCGGAACATAACAAGAGGGTTCAATTGAGAGAGGCGGACCCAGAACCTGCCTGCAGGAACTGGGGCCAAAAGTGAAAGTAAAGTGTGGATTAGAGAGAGAGACACATTCAGTACCTACAAACAATCTCCAAACTTTCAGCACTTCTTTGTCATGGCGGGTGAGTTGGTTAAATTAATTACTCAAAATGAATAAAACAAAACAAAACAAAACAGTGACTGTTTTTTTTTTTTTGTTTTGTTTTGTTTTCTACTGTCACCAATATTTCCCTGCTTTGCTTTTTATTTGCACCAGGGCGCGTCCGTTATCTCTTCGTCGCCATGTATTTGGAAGCCAGCTCTCCTGCTATGCAAGAAGCAGGAGAGCTTGAATGTCAAATATACAGCAGCTCCTTAATTCAGCATAAGCTACGAAATTAAAAAAAACTCGGGTCACTTTTATTTAAATCTCTGGTTCGGTAGGTAACTATTTTTCGTTCTGGTCGCTTGGCCTCGCGCCGCGCGGATGCGTGCACGCGGGCTCGTCAAAAGCAGCTAAAGATGAAAAAAGTTTCCAACTTCTGTCCCTGTCTGCTGGGGGCGGAGACCCCGTGTGTGTGTTGAGCCTCGTAACGCGCTGCTGTGTATCCCTCCGCGGGGAGAGAGAGAGAGAGAGAGGCTTTTAGGTCAGAACTGGTTCAGTGAATCTGCAGTGACATTATCAACACTTTAAATGTCCTGACTAATCTAACGCTTTAACCTTTAACGGTGGCAACTAGTTGTAATTGTTGTGCTCAGTGTGTGAAGATTCACAGTTGACATGAAATCAATTCATTTCAGTCACATGGATCTGAACATAACTCATCTGAACATAACTCGAGCAATAAAAGTGTGGTGTGGTCTAAAGCCTTGCTTGTTTCTGAGATCAAAATCTAGTGGGATTTAATATTTAATTGAATAATAATAATAATAAAATGATTTTATTGTCTTCCAGCATCAAGTACAACAAAGATAGTCCTGCTGGGAAAATCTGGCATTGGGAAGAGCACCCTTGGAAACGCCATACTGGGAGCAGATCTGTTTGAAGAAAACATGTCCCCAAACCCTGTGACACATAAATGCCAACTTGGATCTAGAGATGTCAACGGAGCGTCTGTCGAAGTCATCGACACGCCGGGCTTCTTTGGAAACACCACGGATGAAGAGCATCTGAAGAGGGAAATTCTGAGGTGCATTGAAATGTCCGCACCTGAGATTCACGCGTTTCTCATTGTGCTGAATGTGGGACGATACACGGACCAGGAGAAGCAGGTCATCGATAAAATAAAGGAATATTTCACAGACGAGGCTCTGAAACACGCCGTGGTTGTGTTCACTTATGGCGATCAGCTGAAAACAGGCCAGAAGATTGAAAACTTTATCGAAGAGAATTCTGATCTGAAAGAGCTGGTGAGGAAATGTGGAGGCCGGTGCCACGTTGTGGACAATAAATACTGGAAAGATCGGCAGGAAGGCTACAGGAGCAACAGGATTCAGGTCGGTGAGCTTCTCAACACGATAGAGAGGATGAAAAACGAGCAGAGCGGCTACACCAACGTCTTGCTTCAAGCGGTGGGAAACGAGATAGCGAGGATGAGAAGCGAGCAGAGCCTTCAAGTACAGGGGGGAGGCAGAGAAGGATGTCAATGGGGCCAGATTTTGAAGGTGTCAGCTGGAGTTACTTTAGGAATGTTGCTGGGAGCATTTTTTGGTGCTCTTACATGCAAACCACTTCCATGTGTTGGTGCAGGTGCCGGAGCATTGGCTGGTGGCGCAGTTGGGGCAAGTATAGCTTACAGCAGTGAAACATCAATGGAGAGTGTTGCAAATACAGCTCAAATCATTGTCCAGATCGGAGAGCGTATCGTGAGAGTGTCATGCATGATAAACAGTCCAAACAGCACTGAGAGGAGCCAAAGTTGAAGCCTGAATAAAGCAAAGAAATAAAATTGCAAGGGCGAGAAGCTCAGACTACATGGAGACTGATGATGTACATTTTTGTCCTTCATGTTTCTGCAACATAAGGCTGAACCATGAAGGACACTGTTTTGAAACTCATCAGTTTTCAGAAGTAATTTCTCCTGGTTCCTTAAAATGTCAGATCCGTGTGTGTTTGCGTAACCTAAATGATGGAAAAACTTTTATACAAACCTAAAATCGTCTCCATGTGGACGGGGCCTTAGTTTGTCAAATATTTTAGATGTTTGTCTGCATGAATGGTTAAAATTAAGGAGGGAATAAAAACATCAATGCAAACAAAGCGATGAAGCCTCTGATAAATCTGTCATCAGCAACAGTGGAAGTGGTTGATAATGTTTGTAAAATGTTATTTTAACAGCAGGGCAGAAGATTGATTATGTAAATGATACAACAAAATGATGAAGGACACAGAGTGTTGGGGGTGAAACATTGTTCTTCACATAATTTTTTACATCTTTTTTAAAAAAAAAACTGTTTGTATTGAAGCTTCACATCAGGAACTACAATATACTATTCTATATTACATGAAAGCAGAAATAAATCTAAATAGTTTTCCATTTACAAAATGTAGAAAATTGATATGTTCTGAGAAACTTTGTGTTTTTCGAACCACGTTTTGGAACATTGTTGATTCAAACCTTAATAACCTTTTCATAACCTAACAGTTACTGTTTCCTGTAATTATATTTTTATTGCATTGTTTCGTTTTTCTCGATACAAAATTGAAGTAACCAATTAACTCGAGCTGTTCTGGTCATGTTAGCCTAAATGATTTCCTTATAGCAGTAAAACTCAACGGTTCATGGGGGGGGGGGAAGAAATATATACATATATTAATAAACGCTCTTTTCTTGTTATGTTTATCACAACTTGTGAATGTATGTCAAAATATTAAGATTTAAGTCTTTCTTTTTTTTTCCCTTTACAAACATATCAGTTATTGTCAGTGTTGCTTTCTCTCTTTTTTCACAAATAAAAACTTGATTGATCCAAACTTTTGTTTTTGTTTTTTTATTTCAAGTTAATACAGGTAATGCAAAATTACATTTTTTTTTTTTTGTAAAATCTATAACACACAATGCCACATGATCCTTACAATAGAGAATTATTTAGCGTTAGACTAAAACTGCTGCATGTTTGAAATCAGAAACTCCAGCGGTTTGGCCACATAGTGCAGAGTTTTATTATCGACTCCATCATCTTGCACAACATCAGCACAAAGGCAGGTTATTTATTTATTTAGTTTTTCTAAGGTTCCAGTGATTGGACAAGATATTTATGTTTTTAAACCAATCGGAGACAAAGAGGAGCCATTTGTGACTAAATGCTTGTAAGAATTGACATTGATGTATAATTCAGTGTCTGAACCACAGAAGGCAGATTTATGTGTAGAAAGCAGCGTCTTTATTGTTGTGTTCAACAGTCTGACATATTGAGGCCGCCGCAAACATGTGACTTGATATGGCAATAACTTCACACATGAAATTATATTAGACTGGCATTTGCATGTCCTGATGATGCTTGGTTTTGCTACAAGCAAATGCACCGGTGAAAAGCACATAGCAGGGGGATCATGGGAAAAAAAAAACAACTAAAAATGACAGAGGAACTGTACATAAGAAGGAGAACAGCCTGACTAACAACAGAGTTTAAATCAAAATGCTCAAGAGAACAAAATATAGGAGCTGGATGACAAACTAAACAGAATGAAGTAATTATGGGAAGATAATAATAATAATAATGAAAAAAAAAGAGAGAAATGCAAATAGAGCAAAACGCTAAAACAGAAACACCTGTGGAAAGCGATACTTCAGAATTCAATTTACTTCATTTCAACAAAATCCGTCTACAAAAAAAGTCAAAGGTTTGTTTTGGTTTTAATTGTGTTTTTCAAATTTGCTGTGGCGCCGCATTCGGTGTTTCTGTTCCTGCAGCCGTCCGGGCCGGTGAGTCCAGTTATGTGTTAGACGAAATGTAACACTTGGAACAAAGTTAAAACAGTGGAAGCTCCACCGCAAAACAACCTGCAGCTGAATCAAACAACTGAATTCATTACCAACATGTCATTGTTATAATTATTATGCAATATTATTATTGATCTCTGCAGCATGTTCTCCACATCTTTTCCACATGATTATACCTAAAATGATCACACTAAAAATAAACACTGGCTTGGGTCTCACATATTTCATGACACTCTGAAATAAGCGGTGGATTACAGGCTGTTGGTTCTGTTTCTTCCAGTCTTGCAGCATTTTTGTGCTGTAGCAGCCGCCGCGGTTTTCCGCCACCATGTTGTCGACGGTGCTGAGCAGCTGCTCCACCTGGACCCGGTTGTTTCTCACCTTGTCCTGCTTGTTTTCCCAGTACTTGTTGTCGACGACGTGGCACCTCCCTCCACACTTCTCCACCAGATCCTTCAGTTGCTGGTTTTTCCTAACAAACTCCTCGATCGTCGTGCCTTCCGGCAGCTGGTCGCCGTGCGTGAAAACGACGGCGGAATACTTGAACACCTCTGCGGAGAAACATTCCTGGATGAGTCTGACCACCTGTCTCTCCTGCTCCGTAAATTTCTCCACTTTGAGCACGATGAGAAAAGCGTGGGGCCCGGGAGCGCACTCTGAGGCGCACCTCTCCATCTCGCGCCTCTGCTCCCTCTCGGACAGCCCGGAGTGAAAGAAGCCGGGCGTGTCGACCACAGCGAGGCTCCGGCCGTGAGCCCGCCGGGTCTCTGACCGGCAGCGAGTGACCGCTGAGCTGGTGAAGTTCTTGACTTCGAAAACGTCCGTCCCCAGGATGGTGTTGGCCACGCTGCTCTTCCCACAGCCAGTTTTCCCCAGCAGGACAATCCTCCGCACATCTGGCAGCAGAAGAGAAAAACAACAAGAAATTGATTCGAATTTAGTCTTTTATTTTAGGAAACACTTTTAAATACTTGCTGCTGACAATAAGTATTGCAAAATATTGCAAATGTGTCGCCTGGTTTTTTTTATTCTATTAAAACTTCTACTGCTTAAAAGAGCATATCACATTAAAATGTTATTTTACATGGCTGAAAAAACATATATATATATATATATATATATATATATATATATATATATAGTTTTTGTTTTGTTTTTGCCTCGTGCACAAACGTTAAAAGTTTCCTTCCTTCCTCAGGACCGCGAGGAGAAACAACATGGATGTCTGGGAGGAGCGTCTCTTTCTATCTCCCATTTTTGCTCCAGATCGAGCTAAAAGAAGCTGATTTAACTCACCAGCCATGACGAAGACGAGGTCCGAGCTGCCCGGAGACGCTTCAGACGAACAAACACAGTGCAGCTCGTTTCCTCGGGTGAATTTGGACTCACTTCCTGTAAAAACAGCAAGGCTTTCAGGAGGGGGAGGGGCGTCATCTGACTTTTGAGATCATTTTTTCTTTCTTTTTTTTTTTTTTCCCTTTCTGCTATTTGAATGAACACACCTTGGATTAATCCAAAGACCTGCCCCACATATAGAAGAAAAATATTAATTAATCTTTATCCCCAATAATCGCAGATTTTTATTTTTGTTTATTTATTTATTTATTTATTTATTTGTATTGATCAAAGTTTCTAAGTTTATATGATCCTGGAAACACTTAGTTCAACAAGTCGCTCCAACCAAATGACCGCCGTGGTGTGAAACAGTAGATATAGTTCAAATACATTTCTGTCATAGGCAGGAAGTGAGATTTTGATACTTTGTCGCCACCTAGTGAGAAAGTTATGACACTGCAGAGAACAGTGATACATTTTGGGGGCAGTTCAGTCGGATTGGGACTAAAGATGGAAACATCTGCTCCTAGGTTTATACTTACCCATGTATATTTGGACTAGTCAATGTAATGTGGCAACATAAAGACACTGACCTGCTTTAGTTTGAGTTATTGTGAAGGTTTATGTGGCCCTCGGGAATCTGGAGAGCTACAGAAAAAGCAGTAGGGGACCAGATTTGATACACATGTCCAACATGTTTTCTTGCTCTCCTCCAAGCTTTTTTCTTACTTCTTGGGGCTTCTTTTCATCTCGTCCATCTTTTATGAAGGCCAGATTTGTGGTGTGAATGCACAACAATCATCCAATTTTGCTTTCAGCTCTTGAAGTTGCCCATCGACTGCCTCTCTATACGTTCTTTTTTCTCGCCTCACCTGTCAGCTGAGGTAGACAGGTATGTTTTGGAAAACAAGTGCCTTTTTTACCATGCGTTCTATCCTTTCCACTTCGCAATTAAGCACTACTCCGTGTTGGTGTGACACATAAAACCCAGCTAAAAATACATTGAAACTTCTGACTGTGATATTCCACATTGTAAAAAAGACGCTGCATTTTTCCACACCCCAAACAAGGTGTGTGTGTGTGTGTGTGTGTGCGTGCGTGCGTGCGTGCGTGCGTGTGTGTGTGTGGACGTTCCCGGCATGTTGACATGGCTCTCATGTGAACCTGAATGTGTCCGTTACGTAACCAGGTGAGCCTCTGGAGCCTGATTCATATCTGACCAGGTACTTCAGGTGAGTTCCAAGTGGAAAATGTTAACCATTGACCAGGCCACCACACCCAGGAGACAAACAAACTCTGTCCCTGTATGAGAGCTGCTATTAGCCATTACTATCATTACATAAATACAGGTGTGCTCATAAAGTGTTGCCAGCTGTCTAATGTTGCTACGGCAACTAATTGTTGGTTGAGCTGTGGATTGTGATTTGAAGATTAGGCAGGTCCAGCGAGTCGGGAGGGGGGAGGGTTTGGGTTTATGAGTAACTGCTCTGCCTTGTGTCAAAGGAATCACCTGCTCTGCTGTCAGAGGCCACAAGACTGCTGCGGCTGAGGAGGGTGAGTACAGATGATCTGCCGTTCGAGCTAAAAGTTCAAAGTGTTTTTAGAAACGTCAAGCAATGCGGCTGGGATAATTGGTGAGAGTCTGTTCCAGGGCCTTGATCTGGAGCACTTTTGACACTTTTCATGGAGAAGCTAGAGCTGACCCAAATAGCAAACGCTTCCGTCGGTCTACGTTTCAACCCTCACCTTTGGTCATGGGATGTGGATCATGATCAAAAAGAGTAATAGGGAGGACGAGGAAGTCCAGTTGTCCCTCTCTGCATCAAAAGAGCAGTACGTTGGGCTCTTTGACACCTTTCTTTAAAGGTTATGTCCCACCGGCAGGAGATCTCAGTAAATCTCTTCTGGAGTTGTGTTTGGATCCTTCAGAATTGGCTGACACCTGTCGATGGAAAGGTGTCCTCAAAGACATGCTGGCGTCCTGACCTGATCTCAGATGGATGGGTGGATATGTGGCCTACAGATCGATAGGAGGAATAGAAATGAAACAGCGTCGTTACTCCCACCACAGCGATAATCAATCAGTGATCAAAACAAGAACTGTCAAAGAGAAAAGAGGAAGCAGTCTGGTGAAGATCGAAAGGGAACAGCGACGCAGCTAATCTTTCAAAGACTCACTCTTGAAATTTTCAAAAGTGAAACTTTTTAAAGACTAAGAGTCCACTTTTGGGTTAAGCATGTAGACCAACAGTGAACCCTGCAAACAAAGAACATCTGCGGTGCAAAAACAAGGTGGTGACGGCATCATAATTGTGTCTGTTTGCCTCCATTAGGGCAAACTTTCTTCACGTCTCCGAAAACTTCAACAACCCACAATGACAAACATTCAAAGGACACTCATTGTTTCTGAGTGTGTGAAAGTCACATATGTCTATATGTAACTTTGGCATATTTACATATTCACCTAAACCCAACTATTAGTGAATGCTATATTTTTTTTAAACTGTTGCCTCTTGTCCAACAGGTAAAGAGACACATAAGCTAAAATGCTCCCAGAGAAACAGCTCCAGTGCAACATCTGTCAGCAGGTGCTGACTGACCCAGTGACCACTCCCTGTGGGCACAACTTCTGCCTGGTCTGCATCGGGCAGGTGTGGGACAGCAGTGACGTCTGCCAGTGCCCCGCCTGCAGCAAGATGTTCGCCTCCAGGCCTGAAATAAGCGTCAACAAGGCCTTCAAGGAGCTGGCGGACGCCTTGAGGCAAATAATCGTCTGCTCCTCAGCCGCGCCTCCGTCTGCGGCCAAGCCGGGCGACGTCGTGTGTGACGTGTGCGCCGCCGCCTCCCTGCAGGTGAGGGCCCACAAGTCGTGCCTGGTGTGTCTCACGTCGTACTGCGAGGCCCACTTGGAGCCGCACCGGACCGTGGCCACCCTGAAGATGCACAAGCTGATGGAGCCGGTGAAGGACCTGCAGGACAGGATGTGCAAGAAGCACGAGCGGCTGCTGGAGATGTTCTGTAGGGCGGAGCAGATGTGCGTCTGCCAGTTCTGCACCGAGACGGAGCACAAAGACCACCGGGCGGTGACGATGGAGGACGAGAGCAAGGAGAGGAAGGTATTAGGACTGTTGTGAGGTTAGGGTTAGGGCTAGGGTTAGGGGGTTAGGATTAGGGTAACCCCTAACCCAGTGGCAACGAGCGAACGTGTGGGTGAATGACTGAATGTGGTGTGAAGCACTTTGGGTCTTCTAGACCTGATAAGACGCTGTTCAAGTACCGGCCGTTTACCATTTACCCTCAGTTTGTAACACAGTGACACACGGACTGCCAACCCGGCCCGTGTTTCAAACAAATAAATCTGTTCTGTCCATTTAGGTTCACATGAGGCAAACGCAGGCAGATTTTCAGCAGATTATCCAGGAGCGGCAAAAGAAAATTGAGGAGATAAAAAACTGCCTGACGCTGAGCACAGTAAGTGACGATGGAGAGAGCAAACCTCGACCCCTAACTGAAACGGGGATCCATTGACATTGCTCTACATTTTTATGCGATGTGACAAAGGACTTTGTAAAGTTCCAGTCTTTTTTTTTTTTCTTTTTTTTTTTACTTTTGTAGTTTTAGTCACATCATGCCTGACTTTTTCGAATACAAATTGAGATGTTCACTATTGCAAAAAGTGGGAGTGTTCGTGGTTTGCAATATAGATTTATAGTGTATAACTTCAAGTACTGAGGTGTAATTGGGTACAAAACAGTTTTGCCTACAGGTGTAATATGGAAGAATAAAGGAGCAAAATGACAACATGTAGGTACAAAAGATATGAATTAACCAAGATTAAGTGTTGTGTTAAACCTGCTCTAAACACACTTTACATTGCCTCTTGGTGTTTTCCTTTAGTAGAAACTATATTTATTTCATCACTGGAAACTTTTCCGAGGTCAACCAAAATCAAAATGTGCGTCCAACTTCATGTCTTCAAATCAAGTGCGAACGTGTTTTGGTGCTTTCCAGCTGAGCGCCGAGAAGGAGAAGAAGGCGAGCGACAGTCTCTTCACGTCGCTGATCAACTCGACGAAGGAGAGGCAAGCCGAAGCCGCGGCAGAGATCGAGGAAAGGCAGCGAGCGGAGGAGAGGAGGGCCGAGGAGCTCATCGGCGACCTTCAGCAGGAAATCGCCGAGCTGCAGAGGAGAAGCACCGAGCTGAACGAGCTGGAAAACACGGACGACCACCTGCACCTCCTGCAGGTCAGCGTCGGCCTCGGGTTGTGGTGATGGGAAGCAGATTTTTAGAATATTAAAAAAAAAAAAAAAGTACTGGCTAATGTGATTGTGATCTGAAGCAGGTTTACTACTATAAGAACAGTCAGGAGGAAAACACAGCATTTTGGTGACCATTTTTGATTCATGTACAAATTGTACTCATTTTTTCACTCTCTCGTCAGAGACTGCCCTCGCTTGTGACACCTCCACCCGCCAAGAGGGAGTGGACAGAGACCAGGATCTACCCTGAACTTTGCGTTGGAACGGTGAGGAGAGCGCTTTCCAGGCTGCATGACACTGTGAGGAAAGACCTGGATATCTGGAAGAAAGAAGGTAAACGGCGCACGCATCGTCGCGGAAAAGAGTTGAAACGTCATTCAGGGTGAAATGTTGCAGAGCCGATCATTTTCTATCGCGTATTCATGGTAGCGAACTGTTCTCTGATTCTTTGTTCCATGTTTGGATGAGCTGGCAATCAGCATATCTATCGAGAAAATTGGTTGGACCGGACTAGATTTTGACAGTTTACGCAAAAGCTTAAAAATACTTGTGTTATTTAGAGCTGAAGTTGGTTTTTGATGGGGCAGATGACTAAAGGGCAATTCCATCTAATTTGCTCCAGTTTAAAAACTTCAATCCACATACATATACAAGGTTGGCAGTTTGCTCTGATTATTTAGGCTCTTTAGGCTCTCGCCTTGTTAGACGTCATCATGAGACACCGGCGCTATTTGCCCATAGCTGGGACAGTGGTCGACGGGTCCACAGTCTGTGCACCTCATCTCTGGGGCCCACTGTTGCTCCGAGACCCCCTGCAGTTTGGCCTGGGACCGCGAATGTACCCAGTTTCCGTGTGTGGCCACGAGGAGGCACTGCAGGGGTCTTTGGGGGTGGAGAGGCTATGTGCTGGCAGGAGGAGAATCACACGTCCTACTCCTCGTTTCAGCCCACATCGAGGGACCAGCCAGTTGCAGTAGCTGGACGCAGAAAGTTGGAACAAAGCAACTTTGTTCCAACTTTGTTCTACAATTCCAAGAAGAATTTCTAAGCTACTGCAAGAGACGCTTCACACTCACCTGGTGTACACGTGTACACAAACACACACATATATGCTTTGTTCTTTTTTTAATTGGGAGGAATGGGGTATTTATTTGTTGCTTGGAATGTGTTTATATATATATATATATATATATATATATATATATATATATATATATATATATATATATATATATATATATATATAGTATATATAGGTATATATAGTATACCAATGTATCGTCTTGAGGACATTTACATTGGTCAATCACTCTAGCTTATGTTTTTGGGAATGTGTAGGAAACCGGAGCACCCGGAGAAACTGCCACTAACCCAGGAAAAACAAAATCTCACAGAAAGAGGTGCCCAGTTACAAACTGTGACCACTTTCCTGTGAAGATACAGCGCTATCTACTGCATTAAATTCGTCTAATATCTAAGTGGAGGTTTTGTGAATTGTTCAGTACTACCCTGGACACTTTTCTCTAGTTGCATACTTTAGTTGAATCCTCACACTTCCTCCATTTTCGCGGCGCTTTCTTCAGACTAGAAGTGTGTCATTTCTTTTTTTTTTACCCAACTGTTGCCTCCAAGGGTTCAGGATCTGCCAGAGTTTCCACACAGAGGTCTATCACTTCCATTGGTTTAAAATCAAGAATGCCCGAATCTCTCAGCATCTCCTCTACAAAGTCACTCAGCTCCTCAGGAGATGCATCGGGTGGCTCAAAATCCTGTTCTGCGAGACGGCCCAGATCCATGAATGCAGGGCCGGCGATGCTGTTTACAGGGGTACTGCCTTTTCCCCCATTTGATTCTTGACTCTTTGCCACTTTCCTTCTTGGAGGTCCTAGTAACGCTCTGTCCTGGAGCTCCGTTTTCAGATTTTCCACCTCCGTTTTGTAATTAAGCTCGAAGGCGGAGAACATTTGTTGGTAGGCAGTGAGCTGCTGTTGGAGGCCGTCCTTCTCGGCTCTCAGCTTTTCAAAGCGCTTTTGTTCCTGCTTGAGTTTCTCTTCATAAAACATCTTGGCGTCGACCTGCAGCTTCCCCTCGCGAATGTCGGCTTCGTATTTTGATCGAAGCTCCTCGTAGCGCGTCTTCGTTTCTTCCAGCTCTTGTCGGAGGGCGTCGCTTCTTTCTTTTTCCGCCTTGATTTCTGACACGAAGGCTTCCTTGTTGACAATGCAAGTGCAAGTTACCGTCAGTTGCTCCAAGTCCTCTTGCAGCAGCTTTTTCTTCTTGTCTCTTATGTCTCTGTGCAGATTAGAAGCCATAACAACAGGGCTGAGAGCCTGTGGATTGGTAAACGTTTCTGCTTCCGGAAGTTCCCTCTTCATCTCTTTGCCCTTGTTGATGAAAGTATCCTTGAGATTTTTCTGCTTCTGTAACTCAGATTTCGTATCGTCCAGTTCCCTTTGCAAGGAAGCTGTCTTTTGGTTCTCCTCCATCCGTCTCGCTCTCTCCGTTTCCAAGAGAGACCTCAGTCTCTGGACCTCAAGCCAGCCTTGGTGATTTGGTACGACTCCCCAACGCCTTCTTATCGCACTGTTGGTGTAAAGTGGCCTTTGATAGGACATTCTGGACAGAACAATGTTTGTTCAAATTAAGTCTTGATCAACATTCAAACTTTAAAGGAGCTCTGACCTCGTCAACGGTGTCGCAAGCAATGACAAGAAGGAAAAAGTTGGTCGCATATAAGGAACGGTGATGATGATGACATCACAAATGACTGTCGTCATGACTTCATAGAGTTTGACGAAGGAGTGAGGAGTTTGATGTCTTTCGAATGTTGACGTGTGAGAAATCTACCACAATCAAGAACCAACAGGCTCCGCCTCCAAACCCTTTCTTCCTGTTCCCTCACACTCCACCTGCAAATAATAGCTTGGTGGGAATCTAAAGATTCAAATTCAAACAAACAAGGATTAAATCTTGAAAAATTTAGTTTTTTTTTTCTTTTTTTCTCGGTTTTGTGTTAATTTATAAAGCGCCCTGTAGCTTCTTATTCTGAAATGTGGAATTATAAAACATGTCATGCAGTAACCTGCAGAAGAAACCCCCAGCAAGAATACATCTAACTATATAAATGGTTCACAATTAGGCTTATTTACAACACAGATCGACGCTCTTTGCACGCAGCCTCTGCAGATGTCAGAGGTTTATTTTTAGTACAGCGTCTCTATATCTGGCACTGCCTTAGTGAGAATGCTCTCCTTACAATGCACAGGTTAAAATAAGCAAAATAAGTTTTATCATGTTTATTTTTTTTATTATTTATTTTTTTTTTTTAAACTTGTTAAACTTTGTAATGGCAAAAACAATTGTTGCAATGCTGCATTTCAATCTTTGTCTAGGTCCACAAACAATTGAATTGTCTTCTTGTGATTAACAAAAAAGCATTTCATAAAGATTTCTTTTTTATTTCTCTCTTTTCACAGAGATGAGGAGGATGCAAAAATATGCAGGTACGAACACAATTTAAACTTACCTTAAACCGTTTACTTGACCTTTCAATTATATAAAAACAAACTGTTTTTCTATTAATCTTCCTTATGTCCCACTATAACGGTACGTCTCTTGCTTGTTGCTAGGAATTACCCAATGCTCTTTTTTTCTGGAAAGCCTCCAATTAAATGTTTTAAGGCACGGCGTGCCTCTGAGTTTGTTTTCACCTGATTTTAAAGACCAGATGAACAACAGATTAAAACAGAAAAACGTGGAATTTTAAATAGCAGTCTCTCGTAGGTTTCAGATTCAGAGTTAGATTCCTTCAGGTAACCTGTGACACTGATGACTGCGATGATAAACGTTGGGCATACCGACCGTAGTCTGGATGGAGGTGCTACTTGGAGATGATAAGTTTTGACCCGTGTGTCCACAGTGGATCTGGTGTTGGACCCGGACACGGCCCATCCAAACATCGTCCTGTCCTCTGACGGGAAGCAGGCGGGCCGAGGCGAGTTGCTGCACATTGTTCCTGACATTCCCCAACGCTTTGACCCGGTTATCTGCGTCCTGAGCAAGAAAGGCTTCCGGTCTGGGAGGTTCTACTTTCAGGTAGATCGGTTCGATCAACCCTATAGCAACGCCAGGCCCCGTGACGACACGCCGACGCTCAAACACTTGTTCCGTTCACTAGGTTGCAGTTGGAAACAAGACCTTCTGGGACCTGGGTGTGGTCAAAGAGTCCATCAACAGGAAGGGCATGATCACCTCCACCCCGGACAACGGCTACTGGACGGTGCGTTTGAGGAACGCCAGTGAGTACCGGGCCCTGGACTCCCCCTCCGTCCTGCTTCAGCTCCAGAAGAGTCCCAAGACCGTCGGAGTGTTCACGGATTACGAAGAAGGGATGGTTTCGTTCTTTGACGTGGACGACAGATCGCACATCTACACCTTCACCGGGTGTTTGTTCTCGGAGAGGATTTTCCCTTTCTTCAGCCCAGGAGTTTTTGACCACGGGAAAAATACTGAGCCGCTGATTATCACAGCTGTCAGTCACGAAAGTTGAAAAGAAACCTTTCGTTGAGTTAGGTGGCGTGTTTTGTACGCGACAGAGCAGTTTTCTTTCTTCTATTCCACTTAATGTAGGTTGTGTGCAGAATATGGAGGTGTTCATTTTGGATCGAATGTGAAGCAGAACAAATCTGGGTTAAGAGTCCAATTTCAGTGCTAGTTTGACAGAAACCTGACCAATCTCGGGTTGGCGTGACATTTGATTATCGGAATGTCATTGACGTCTTCATCAACATCCTTCCTGTGGATGCAAACAGTGACCAGTAGAGATGACCGATTAAACAACGACTTAGTGAAATGATGAATGACATGAACCAATAACGCTGACATCCTTGGCAAATATTCAGATTTTATTTTTACGACATCGTCATTGACCCTTGAATGTGCTGAAACAAATCATCTTTCTTCACTCAAACGTTCTATGTTCAAACACGCTTTTGCGTCAAGGGGCACACCGCCTTCATCGATTATCGTTCACCACCAGTGAAATAGCTAAAACGTCTTCGAATAAATTTCTCTTTTATGATGCTTTTGTGCTTCTGTTCCAGGAGAAATAGACTTGTGTCATGTTACGCACTTCCCCTGGGAAACAGGAAGTCGGGGATTAAGCCTCGAAAGCTCTGAGACAGTTTAATCCACCCAAGAGTGTAAAAGCATAAAAGGTTTTAGTTGTATTTCCTATACAGTAATTGTCTGGAGTACCAAGTAACTATGGCATCATTGATTACTCTACAAGAAAAATACAAATCATCTTGTAAATTTTCTCTATTGTGTCCATTTTGTAGGCGCTCATTTTGCAAATAAAGTGTGAAGTTGACTATTTCACACATGTGGAGGAGTAGACTGGACATGGAAGACATCAGACTTGGGGTATTTTAGCATTTTTATAAAGGGTGGTGAACAGCATGTGACTCTATAGTGTTCCACAGAGGATGTGAATCAACATTGGATGGGAAATTGTAATAACTTATGCAATAAAGTGCTTCTAAAACCTCAGTGGTTTGCAGTTGTGTCTGATTTACAGGTTATTTTGTCTCGCTTGTTTCAGCCGTCTGGCTGAGTAATCATTTTTGTCACTTATTAAAAACACCTCTACCCTGTGGACAAAACGAGCAATTACTATGTTTTTGTAAACACTCATTTTGTGATTACTACAAAATGAGTGTTTACTGCGCTTTTTTCTTAAAATAGACTTAACAACGCCACGTCGCGCAAATCATGACAACTTCCAAAATATTTTTTGCATTCACAAAACTCTTGCATTCTCAGGTTCAGTAAAACATTTGAGTTAAAATAGTCAATGTACAGTTTTCTAATAGTAGTGCAAATCTTTGGGACCACCAGAACATAGCTTATAATTAGTTGGCATCTACAACGGAGCAAATGAAACATTTATCAATACTGTAATGGCCAATATGACGCGTTCTCTGTTCATATAAATTTCCAAATAAGAGCCAAACTCCAGAAAAAGTGGAAAGGTTCAATCTTTGGGCGCAGTTTCGACGTGTGACCGCAAGGGGCGCTCGAGTCCCCTGGTCTTCTTGTACGCAGGCGTAAGGGAGGAAGCAGCTTCTCTTCAACATGGCGGCGACCATAGACAACAGCAATGCCGTACAGGCGACAAAGAAAAAGCACCTCGGGATCCCCGAAGCGGTGTTTGTGGTGCGTACGGCCCAAGTTTTTTCCCTGCGCCGCTTGTGTGCGGCACAGTTTAACGCGTCCCTGCCCGCCTCGGACGTGCAGGGGCCGTTACAGCGGCTCGGAAGCTGCTAGCTAACTAGCAGCACTCGATCTGAGAGAGTTGATGATCCGGCTGTGTGCGCAGGATGGGCGGCTACTTGCTTCCATCTATGGTCATTTCTGTCTGAAGGATGTGGGCTTTTTCTGTCTCCGGTCACTCCTGGTTTATTTTTACGGGCTTTTAGAGGGTTTTTTTCTGAGCTGGTCTCTAACTTCATGGAGGTTTAGCGTCATTAGCAGGCCTCAGTTTCCCCACTTTGAGGTTTTAATGGGTAAAGCATGAACTGGTTCACGTTAGCTTCTACCATCAATCATGACTGTATCTGAAAGGCTTCCGCATAATTAAAATAAGTTGATAAAAGGTTTAATACGCCACTACGGAATGGTTAAAATGTTTTTTTTTTAATCTGTCAAAATTCACTTGTCACAGTTGTTTAGTATGAATTGATATTGCACAAAAAAAATGCTATATGTTGCAAGTTTTCAGATGGGGACCAGAGCTGGTGAGGCTTAAGTTGTAAAGAATATGTTGGAATTTTTTTTTTTTAGTTTAATTTGCATAAATACATTTTACACACCACTGCTTTTATCATTGGCACCCCAATATTAGAAACATCATTGGGGTGCCACACATGTTGCAAAGCTTATTTTTAAGCATTGCGACAAATCAAAAAAGTCTTATTGTGTCGAGAAACATCACAATCCCAATGATCTGGAGTCCGTTATGCGTGCCAGTTGTTGGCACGAAAAGCAAGAATCAAGAGCCCGTCCTTAAAAAGTCCCCGGTTTCGGCCTTCAGGTGTGTTTAGATTGATTTTAGTAATGCAAATTGGCCTTAAACACGTCAACCACGGGTCTTAAATGTCGATGTGACGAGACCATTTGTCACGGATTCTACAGAGTTTATTCCCTCTGTCAGGCAAATGCAGTCGTCCTCATTCTGAAGTGGTTGAGGCTACAGCTGACTAGCTGCTGACATACCCCTGCGTGTTTTCACAGGAGGACGTCGACTCGTTCATGAAGCAGCCCGGCAACGAGACGGCGGACTCTGCGCTCCGGAGGCTGGACGAACAGTACCAGAAATATAAATACATGGAGCTCAACCTGTCTCAGAAGAAACTCCGGTAACATGAAAACAAAAAAAAAAACCCCAAAACAAAACCCAACCAAGAGTCTGTGTCTGTAAGAGAAACATTGCAAAACATAAAATTTTGCTTTATTTTAAGTTTATTATTTTGCGGTATATATTATTATTTTTATATAAAACGATATATAATAGTGAACTGAAGCTGTTTTCTTTACTACATTTGTATTTCTCTAATGTGTGTTGCTGTAAAAGTTTAAAAAAAAAATTTTTTTTTAAATGTTTGGAAGATTATTGAACTTCCCTGCGGGAACGTAATGCAATCAGTTTGCTAAAGTTCACCACACAAACACAGAACATGCAGCTTTTTGTTTATATAACTTCATCATTTGTCTCTTATCAATATGATCTCATATGGATCTCATATGGTTGATGTTTTGCTAGAAGCCAAACGGTTTCCCTCCATCTCTTGACCCGTTTCAGAGGTTTGCCAGATACTTCATAACCGAACAGTTGATGCAGTAATGTGACGGTTTCTCGTCTTCTGCTCACGCAGGTTGAAAAACCAGATCCCACAGATCACCCAGACGCTAGAAATCCTCCGACACATGCAGAAGAAAAAGGTGGGTGACGTTTCTTCTGCTTCTTTTTTTTTTTTTTTCCGGTTTAATCTGCTTGTAGAGACCTGATGCTTTGCACTTGTATAGTTAAATCACGTAAGAAGCAACAAGTAGGACATGAGCGTTTTGCTTGTTCTGGTTCCTTCCAAGTCTGGAAGATCCTAGAATTTGATCACGTCTGCTTAAGTTCGGAGTGTGGAAAAAATATTTCCATCTCTAGACTTCAGTGGGTGATCTATTTTCTAAAAGTCGGATGCGTTTGTCTGTACCTTTGTCCGTCTTCCTGTCCATCTGGACATTCGTTTGTCCATCCGTCTTGTCTTTCATGTTGCTACATTGTCAGAGGGAACTTCTGTATTTCTGCTTTCACAGGCAAGAAGAGGCTGAGATAATCACAGAGAAACTAAAAAAAAACACAATACTTGTTCCTTCGGTTGAAATATTAGCTGCAACTATCGCTTATTTTCACTGTAGGGCTGATTTGGTGATTATTTCTCCAGATCAAACGGCTACAAAATGGATAACTAAAGGTGTTAATGACTAATCAATATTACAGTCAACGACTAATCGAGCTCGTTTGTCGACAGTCATTTCAATGATCAGTTCATCTCCTGTTTGGTGATTATCAGGACAGTCGGTGAGGCAATAAGGCCAATGAAGACACGGTTCATAACGAATGTGACACTACAGCCTCGGCTATTTCCTGTTTGTTCTTTTCTTCTTTTTTTATGTTCCCTTTTTCTTACTTTCAGCCTCATGATGTACAATTCTGCGTCTTTTTTGGTTGGTGGAAATGCAAAACTAATAAAACTGTGTTTGAAAATGCATGTATATTCGATTCATCGTGTTTAATCTGATTAATCGTTCCACCTCTATTAGAGGCCTGTTGAATTTAAGGGCTGCCACCTTGTTTTTTTCTTCAGGAAACCACAGATCCAATGGAAACGCACTTCCTACTGGCCGACAACGTTTACTGCAAGGCCTCCGTGCCGCCCACTGACAAAGTTTGCCTATGGCTAGGGGTAAGCGCGGTTCTTTCGGTTTGATTTGAATGCCATTTTTTCCTCCCTTATCTGGACTCGCGGGACAAAGATTGTGTCTTGTAACGGTTTCGCCCACGCTTCTCCCCAAAAGGCCAACGTCATGTTAGAATACGACATCGACGAAGCCCAGGCTCTCCTAGAGAAGAACCTGTCCACAGCGTCTCGCAACCTGGAGACGCTCGAGGAAGACCTGGACTACCTGCGAGACCAGGGCACCACCACCGAAGTCAGTATCCTTTAAAAACAACAACAACAAAATAAGAACAAAGCACATTTTTATTCGAGTAAAAGTAAAAAGTAGCTTTCCAAGAAACGACTCAGGTAAGAGTAAAAACATATTAGGTAAAAAGTCAACTGAAGTACCGAGTAACTGATCAGATTATCAGTCATTTAATATTTTAGAATCGTGCAAATGTAAAGTTGAGTGAATATTTTCGTATTTTAAGGACCAAAACAACTATGATTCATAGAAGTAACAAAAAAATGATCAAGGAACATTTGTCCCAATCAGTTTCTTTCAATTGGAAAATTTCTGGAACGTTTAACAAAAACCTGCAGGTCTGTGTCGGGTGAATTGTTGGTGAAAACATGTTTGGTTGCTCATTCAGTGGAGAGTTTATTGCACAACTCTGGATTTTTTTTTTTTATCTTGAAATTAATCAATGTTTTTGTTTGTTTTTTTTAATGATGATGATGATAATCTAGTTATTCGTGTTGCGCCTGAGCTGAGCTGCCTCTGTATTTCGCTGTTTCATCTTGACTCGCCGCTCCCCTCAGACATGGCGCGAGTCTACAACTGGGACGTAAAGAGGAGGAGCAAAGAAAACCTCCTGAAATCAGCAGCCAAGTCTTAATTAAACAGAACAGTGTCTACGTTCCCCCCCTCTGCTAACTTCCTCCTTAGTCATTAAAAGAAAAATAAACCCCGAGCTGAAGCCACGCGTCCATTGACCCCCGTCCGACCCCCCCAGCCCGCCGGAGCTCGGCTGGCGGAGGCCTCGTCTGAAACGTTCACTGGAAGTTTGGCTCTGCTCGGCTCGAGCGTTTGTCATAGTTCAGTTCTTGCTCTTCGGCGTCTCCTCTATCAAGCCCAGCTCATATTTCCACCACTACTGTTTTCTGTTGGTCTTTATTTTCCTTTTTTTTTTTTATTTTTAAAGTATTTTTTCAAGTAAAAACTAACCAAAAACAACATCAACAAGGCCGTTTTGTATTCTTTTCATTGGTTTGACTGTGCTCCGTTCTTTTTTTTTTTTTTTTTTTTTTTTTTTTTTTTATGTATTCGTTTCTTCTGGCAGGTGAGAAAATCGGGGTTTACTTACACCGTCCTGTCCTCCGTGGATTTTCCTCCGGTATCTTCCACTGAAACCTTTCTCTCAGCCAGCATCCTGCCTTCGTTACGCGGTTCCTCCCACGGGGCCCGGCCAGTGCGGCTCTGGGACGAACTGGTTTTGCCTCGTAAACTTTGGTTCCCGCTTCCCGAGACTCGCCGGGTTTCACAGAGATCAGCAGGATTCCCGCGCCAGGCCTGCCGCAGTTCTCCGACCTCTGACCTTCCTCTCCATGTTCCCTCCTGTCCCGTTTCCCTCCTCTCCTCGCCACTGTTCTCTCTGTATTTATTTGTCTTCCACTGTATTCATTAAACAACGAATGAAGTAAAAAGAAAAAGATCATTTAGGACTAGAGGCGAGCCCTTCATTTGATGCTTTGTGTGTCGTTTTTGATAGAAGCATGAAAACGGCTGTAAGGGAAAAGACTCGAAGGAGGAAACTTACTGGTGGTTTTATAACGGCAGCGTCGCACACATGATCTTCTGATGCTGAGATTCATCACCGTGAAGCGTTTCCAGTCAGCTGCTGAGAGCACTTCCTGAAAAGAAGCTACTTCCTGGATGACGGCTTCGGCTGTTGCGCGGTTGCTTGGTTCACACGCGGATTTGCGTTTCCCTGGGAGTGACTGGACTTACTGTGCTTACCTTTTCAGACGGTGGATGGCATCCACTCGAGTTTCAAAATGTTTTTCACGTGAAAAGTAGAAACGGGCTTCAGCACTTGTAAGATTTGGTGACGTTGAAGATACGTTTTTTTAAACTCGCCAGCATTGTTGTTGCGTTCCTTTTGCATGACTTCGCTACTCTTTTCTGGGCAAACACAAACTAATAACCAGGAAAAAAAAGAATTGATAAAAAGCAATAGAAAAGTTTGGCTCTAGTCGCTTTTTTAAAACACGATTTCTATGTCTGACGTAAAACAAAAAAGTTGATCCTGAAATCTTAAAGTAGATTACTTTGATTAAACATTTTGATAATCTTTTCTTCTTTGACCCGGGTCTTGTGGGTTTTGGATGACTGTTGCTGAAATTGACTCTTGGCGTCGGAGAAAATCGTTCACACCAAACCCAGTTTATCTGGGTTCAAGTTCCAAGTTTGAAAGCAATTGGATTTGTAAACGGATCTCCCTAAAAACGGCTAATCGAGGGTAAAGAAAGTCTAATTGTGCAGTTTTTCTTTCTTGTGAAATGACGGCCATGTGTTAAATGATCCATGGCTTCCCAGTTTTAATGTGGAGTTAAAAACTAGTTTCTATCATCTAGATATAAAACCTTAAAGCAGCAGTTCGAACGGTTTTTTTCCCCCCCCTTTTCTTTGTGTTCATGTTGTCATGTTGCACAACTAAAGACTAGGAGATGGCAAGAAAAAAAAAAAGTCCACAATATATATAAGCATTATTTCTTTAATTTTCATGTCAGGGTTTGGAATGCGTCTTGAAATGTAATCATCAAATTTAGGTAAAGATAAGGTGGTGTGAAATCTGTCTTGAGAAACCAAATGTAAAGCAGGTTTAAGTCTTGGGAGCGTTTCAGGTTGTGCGCCTCCCTTGTAACGTTACGGCGAAGCCGCCATGGCGGCGAGGTTTTAAATGCAGGGGTTTGAACTGAAGCGGTGATAAAGTCGCACGTGACACTGCATTTCCACAGATTAAAGCAACACGAGCAACTCGTACTGAACAGAACCGAATCTCGTGAACCGCGTCGGGCCGGTCGGATTTCTTTCTTTTTTTTTTTCTTTTTTTTCTCC
Organism: Poeciliopsis gracilis; assembly: GCA_911649635.1. Lineage (NCBI taxonomy): Eukaryota > Metazoa > Chordata > Actinopteri > Cyprinodontiformes > Poeciliidae > Poeciliopsis > Poeciliopsis gracilis. Next base: position 509,136 of record CAJVRI010000724.1, read on the forward strand.
CCTCCTCTTTTTTAGCGTGCATTGTTGGTTACGTAGTGATGCCGTGGAGTCCATTGGTCGAGTGTCCGTTTGTGTGATCAGTCCGTCTCTGTCGGTTTGGCCTCGGAGAACTGAAGTATACCAAATAAGGCTTTCCCCGCGTAGACGGACTCGACTATTAAGGTGCTTTCCTGCTCCAAACGAGAGAGTTCAACGAATCCACCCGGTGTGTCCGATGAAACCGTTTGACGTGTCCACAGCTCCACCTCCACTTGTCTTCGTGCAGTTGGAGTCCTTTGCGAACAGCGGGGAGGTGTCGCGTTATTGCGTGACTTTTACACAGATGGTTAACGTGACCAGGTCAATGTCATCGAGTTCGCTGGAGGTCTTACACCTTGCAAAAGTATTTTATCACCCACTATGTCTTTCCTCCACATTTTGTAACATTGCAACCAAAAACAATCGTGTGTTTCAACGCAATGTAGAACCCAAGAGGACACCTTGTGAGCAGCCGGGGCTCGGTGGAAAGAGGAGTTTGGTTGCCCTCTTTCCTGATCCTCTCATTAGCAACTTCCTGATTTATAAAACCACCTTTTGTTCCTGCAACATGTCTCTGCCAGGGTTGGACATCTGCAACTGAAATGGTCCATTATTCTTGGCAAAATGGTTCAAGTAACGAAAGATTGGATGGAGAAAGTCTTGAATCGTCAATCTTTAAAGTTTTGTCACCGATTTATTTTTTTTTAGATCTAGGTCTGGGCTTTGACTGGGCCTATGTCTGTAGCAGCTTTTGACACGTTTCTTCCGCACGTTTGTTGTATTCCCTCCATGGCTTGTGGCGAACTTTAAACTACTTATGAGTGTCTTAACAAAGCTTTGTGGAGTGCACTACTGATACTTGTCTGTCGTGTCAACACAAGGTCCCACCTGAGTTGAGGATCTCTGCTGCTCCCCCAAAGGTAGAATACGCCTATTGGGTGTTTCCGATTAGCACTTTTCTCACAAGCCCGGCCAGTTTAGGTAGATGACATTAATAGGGTTTCTGAACGTTTCACCAACTCAAATTTAAGACTTTTTAAGACCCAACCAGGGACGATATGAATAAAATTTAAGACAGAAGTTCACAAAATATAAGTAGCATCGTGTTGGTTAGCAACAAAAGTGAGCCAGAGGCGAAGACGAACATTATCCAGACAACTGGCAATTAATTTCCACTCATGAAAGAGAAAAAAACCTAGCGAGCTAGCAGGGTTACATTAGCAGCTAATTAGTGGTAGCTTCAACCGCTATGTGACTCAAACTCGATGGTATATGCCAGATCAAATAGTGTTGCCTCGACAAAATTGATTGAGGTCAACTTACATTTTTTAATGACTTTTAAGATATTTAGATACACGAATTTAAGACTTTAAAAGCCCCTATGAAAACTTCATGTTTGTCCCACTTTATGTTGGACTGAAACAAAAACTCCCAGTTAAACAAATTGAAATTAGTAGTGGTAAGGGTGAAAATAAGTAAAAACGAAAAAGTGTAAGTGGTATGAATACTTTTGTAAGGTAGTAGAGCGACAGGTCCGAGTTTTTTCTAAGACCTCCAGGACTCCTCTATCGATTTCTGGAATGTGAAACAGCTTTAATGCGTATGGCACGACCAAACGACGCTATGTGGCGCTTCAGACGAAACGAGTAAAGAAAGATGAGATCTCTTGTTATGTGATCATAAAATTGCATATTGAGAGGTGTTTGATGGAAAGGAGGTAATGGCAGAAATCAAAACGATAAAGTCGTCCGAACAGATCCGGTTTCTAAGGCCTTTTGCGAGACGTTCTGGGAAAGCGGTCCAGTCCAAACAGCTCTGACCCTTCCCACCACCCCCTCCGAGAACGAAAAACATGTACAGAGATGGATCCGTCCCTCGAAGTCCTCCGCTTGTCGCTTGTCACGATGCTCGTCGACACCGAGAGCTGAGTTCGCAGAGTTAACCCCACCCGTCCAGATCCGCATTCAGTCTGAAGGAAGAACGGTTCCTCCGTCTGGACGGCCGACAGTTCAGTCCGTCATCGGCGTCCAACTCCCTTCGCACAAACCTCCGCTCGCCCAGATCAACAGAGGCAGCGGCGGTCGCTCTTGGTCACCTCCTCCGACGAGTGAACCACGTTGGGCACGAAGCCGCTCTTCACGCCCTCCCAGCCCTCCTGGATGGTGATGTCGCCGGTCCGCACCAAGGCGAAGATCTCCCGGGTCAGCTCGGTGAAGGCGTGCTCCACGTTGATGGCGTCGCGCGCCGACGTCTCGATGTAGCGCATGCCGTACGCCCCGGCCAGCTTCTCCGCTTCTTGCCGGGTCACCTGCGAGACCGAAACATTTTTGAAAACAAAGTTTTGGGGGAGAGTTTTTGCAAATAGCATTTTCTTCTTCTTCTTCTTTTTTTTTTTATTTAAGGTAAACCTTCACAAAAACAAAATATTGTTTGTCTCGACTTCTTTGTCTCGACCTGTCTTTAAAAGAAGCCAGTTTTGGACCAGGCCCGTTTCTCACCTGGCGCTGTGCCTCCAGGTCGCACTTGTGGCCCACCAGCAGGAAGACGATGCTGTGCGGCTGGACGTGGCTGCGCGCCTCCTCCAGCCAGTCGTGGACGTTCTGGAAGGAGCGGCGGTTGGTGATGTCGAAGAGGAGGAGCCCGCCCACAGAGTTACGGTAATAAGCTCTGGTGATGGACCTGTGCAGCGGAAAGAAACAAAGACGCTTTCACTTCAGTAAAGGAAAGTTGTTTTTAAAAAAAATTCCATGTTTCATTGGTGTCATGGTATACACTTAGACAAAGTTGTGTATTTTACACATTTCAGAGGTTTTCCTGTCGTTTCCTTCAATAATTCTCGGCGCAGCGCCACCGCAGGCGAGGAGGTGAACAGGTTTCTCATTTAGTCTGGGTCGTTCGGATGCGGTGCACTGTGAATGCGAACCGCCGCGGCTGACGATGCAACAGATTTTGCAGGTTTGAATCCCCGGTCGAGCCGTGTCCACCGGCGTGAAAACGTCCTTAGCGACCGCAGAGCAAGTTGGATTGTTGAGACGAAGCTGTTCAGTTTCAGCACAATCTAACACGAACACTAACTTCTCCTGATTCCTTTTTTATTTCCCGTCATACTTTATAACAGCTATCTCAGGAAGGCCATTTATAGGCTTGAGATTGCGAGGGGAAAAAAAAAGCAAGAGGTGAGGATTAGTCGATTGGGAGAACGTGTGTGGGAGGCGGAAGAAGCCCGACCTGTAAAGAAGTGAGTCACTTGATCTGACACATGTGTGCTTAATTTATACAGGTATATTTATGGAAGCAGGAAAGATGCAGATGAAACAACTCTGACTAAAAGACCTGCGTCACTGAGGAAAGATGAGGGCAAATTCAGCTGTGCAATAAAATCACAACATCACCGACGAACGGTGGGATTGACAGCCCGACGCCATTTTGCTGTAGCTTTATAGAACTGAGCCAGAATTTCACCAGGTCCAACGTAAACCGACACAAAGATCACAAACTGTCAGAAATTTGACGTAAACCATTGTAGGACACTGACTTAGGAAGTCAAATTTAGGAAAACAGTCGGATTCTTAATATAGTTGTGAATCATTTCCATGGTTACAGGATGCGTCAGTCGACGGCCACACAGAGTCAAGATTAAAGCGCGGCTCTGCTCGTGCGTTACGCCGCCGTTCAAACAGCGCGTTCAATTTTAAGTAGCAGTTGAGAGACATCACGGGAAAACGCTCGTTTGGTCTCTTGGGGCTGTCGACATGGAAACGCTGAGGATAAAGGCAGGTGGCAGCCGTCCTCTTCGTCACTCGGCGATGAGTGTGAAGACGCGTTTCAGCCGCTCTGACATGCTGCTGCGGCTGAGCGGCCGTTTATACTCTGCAGGTTCTGTCCTGTGCTGTCGACAGCGATAGAAATGAGGAGCTTTGGATCAATGAAAGCAAACCGGTTTAAAAATTGACCTTGGAAATTAAAAAAAAAAAAAAAAAAATCACAGAAGAAATAAAACAGAGAAAAGAATATTAAGTTTCTGTTTTGTTTTTTGTTGTTTTTTTTTTCTTTTACGGTTTTCAAGTCTTATTGCCGTTTTAATGGGGCAGCGTTTCAGAAAGTAAAACCAAACAAACTAATATAAAACAAAAGGTGTAGCTGTTGTTCCTGTCTAGGATATCATTTGAAATGTGACGCAGCTCGCTCATACAGGAAGGTAGAAAAGCACTCTCTGCCAACACATTGGTCTTCCATTGCACTTGTACTGAATAATTTCACGATATTAAATATATGCATGGATTCTGTTGCCATCGAGAATCAAAACGATTTTTTTCATGCAAGTAACACGATCTTTAAACATTGATTTTGCTGGACGATACATTGCTCTGGAAGTTATCGCGATAAACGATAATATTGTTGACTTGAGACCATTTTCAGGTAACATAATGGCAACGGCGTAACGATTTATGGATCATGAACTCTAAGCAAAATTGGCCTTCAAAAAAGGGGCTAGCTGAGACCAAAGCACCAGACTGAAGACTTTCGTGAACCAGTTTTTGTTAGGAGAGAGAAAAGAGGAAACGATAAATTGAGGAATCATTTGAATCGATCGTGCGATTAACTGATTTGCTGCTTACTGCAATAAGTCAGCCATAACTCCAGCTGTTTTTATATAAATATATATTTATATCTTAATGCTTGTAACTCTGTGGAACCTGAATTGTGTTGTTTTTTTTTTTTTCCAAATGTCTCATTGTCAATTAAACCAAATTCCACTGTACAGGCAGGTCAAAGGTCAATTAAAGATTTGATGTCCGCCTGTTCAGACTGCTGCATTCCACTTAAATCCAAACCGCCGCGACGAGACGTTGCACAACAGATGGCAGTTTCGGTTTCTGGATAAATCGGGGTTTAAATTGGGCCTCGGGTTCCTCTTTTCTCCTCCGAAGCGAGAAAGTCATGTGCTCGTTCCATGTGACTCTGCTTTTCCCACGACTCGTTCCCTGGACGTCTGAGCTCGGCCTGGTCGGGCCGTCTGGACGCACTTTGCTCCCTTCATCCAGAAAACCTGAGCGATGAGGCGTCCTGCCGTCCTTCACCGAACACCACATCTGCAGATTCGTGAACAGAACAATCTCGAGAAGGAAAATAAGCATCCGTTTGGCCTTACTGACTTGGGAAGCGTTCAGTTTTGCTCTCTGTGAGTTTCCAGAGAAATCAGAAGCTCAGAATCACAATTAAGTGAAATTTCATATAGACTTGGCAAAGTCACAACAATATTTTTAGGGCAATTATTATTATTATTATTTGTGTGTGTGTGTGTGTGTGTGTGTGTGTGAGTGAAGGAGCTCATTCTGTAACTTGTGTTCATTGGAGTATTTTCACGTTAGATGCCTTAAAGCTGGAACGATCCACAGTGATGCATCAGCTGGCAAAATAAGCCCTCACGTGATTCCAGTCCACACCGGAGGATTACAAAGACACAGCGCGAGCTCACATCATCTGCTCAGCGCGTCCAGCCGCCAGCCTGCCCGCCTGCCGGTCTCCTCCCCTCACCTGAAGCGCTCCTGCCCCGCGGTGTCCCAGATCTGCAGCTTGATCCGCTTCCCGGGCTCGATCTCCACCAGGCGGGAGAAGAAGTCCACGCCCACGGTGGGGTCGGACACCTGGGCGAAGCGACCCTCCGTGAACCGCCGGATCAGACACGACTTGCCCACCGTGGAGTCCCCGATGACGATGAGGCGGAACTGGTAGAGCCAGATGGCCTCCATGACGACTGCGGCGCTCCGCGCGCTGCTGCTGCCGCCGCCGAGGTGTGGGGCGGCCGAGGTGCGCGCGCGCGTCGGCGCGAGCCTGTGCGAGAGACAAAAGAGAGTATCCCCCCCACCCCCTATCCCCCCGTTAGACCGTCAGCTGTTCGGCTGCAGCGAGGCGGAAGCAACATTATAGCACATCCTGTTTATTGTTCATCTGACAGGAATCCTCCAATTTATTTATTTGTAAAGCAGAAAAAACACAAAAGTTTCAATAATATCGTTTATTGCGTCCGCTCGACTCCGCAGTTTGTTATTGCAACACCTGGAGAGCAGAGGTGGTCCTAGCTATGTGTGGGCCCAGGGCAGGAACACAGACGTGGGCACCCAACTCCAGCTAAATTTGCAAATGTGCCCATTTTTGTTCGTTTAAAAAAAAAAAAGACAACAAAAAATACACAAATCTGTTAGACAAGCAAATGATTCAAAAAGTTACAATAGCTTTCTTTTGGTAAATCAAGGTTGTCTTAATGCCAAAGCTAAAGTGTAGAAAGTGGATCATTTGTACGTTGACAAATACAGTGCAGTAAAATTTCTGTTCGAATTTTAATGAATCTCTGTGTAGCGTGGAATATTCCAATTCAGGATTGATTGGTACTAACAAAATTAAATGCAGTTGAGACTTTTTCTTTCTTTTTTTTTAAAGCATCAAAATGTAATCTTCACAAAATTGCAGTTTCAGATTTTTTTTTTTTTTAGTTAAGCCTAAAAAAAAATCTGTTAAAGTTCAAGGGCCTATTTTACATTAAATGTATATCTCCCTGATATGTATTGCAGATACATGTGCTTGATTATTATTAATATTTGGAAAAACATATGTGCACGTTTTTGCCGTAATAAACATCTCAGACATCATTGTAAACATTCTTCTGAACACAAATGTCACCAGTTTTTCCACAGTGTCTCTTCATTCCTGCGTAAATGAAGAGAAATGAGCTGCCACTGGATTGACATACTAACAATTCATAATTCTAATTTCCTCTCTTCCAATTTGCTGTTGAAACGAGACTAAACTGCAGCTCATGCCAATCCCAGACTTAGCTTCTGACATTTTGGGGATTATAAGGCAGCAACATCCAAAGCTCTAACACTAATAAACAGCAATGTATTGATCAGAAATGACTGGTCAATTCTGATTTCCAGTTACAACATGCTTCCATTAATATCCCACAAGTGAAATCGAACTATCGCCTGAACAACCAGGAAGTCACCGCGTGTCTCTCCGACTACAGCCATTCATGCTCACTGTACCGCACGAGAAAACTGTTCTGGTGGCGTCGAGAACAAGTATGTTCAGGCTTTCGAGCTGAACGTTTTAAAAAGGATGTGCCTTTTACATATTTTGTTAAAACTATCACCGTGTCGCGGCAGGGTAATATGAGAGATAAAATGTGAAAAGACGAGCACGGCTCCCGACCAAAAACAGCCAATCAGAGCCACCAGGAGGGTTTATCGCTGTCCATCACCCTCGTGAACGCCCTGCTAAATGTGCTAATGATGGAGATGCAACTCGTCGTTGCAGGCAAACCTTTTATTTGCCGTCACCGTTGGCCGTGCTGACTCGCCTTAGCATTCGCGACAAAATCGAAACAGTGCCAGAAAAAAGTAGTATTTTTTTTTTTTTCATGTAAAATCTTAATGTGACAATCGCGCACAAGTTTGCTGCGTTGCTGTGCTGCCATGTGTAAAAAAAAAAATGTATTTAGTAGAAAGAAAATCTACTAAACACATTTGTAGGCTGCTGGAATTTAAGAGAGAGTAATTTATAGAGATTACATGGCAGCAGCAGCAACTTTGCAGCTTTCAGATGAACTCTGTAGTTTTTCTCGTCACGTTGCTGTCAACAGACCACGGCGCTTCGCTGTTCTCACTGCTTTTTTGGGAGACTTCTGATGCTGTGTGTGCAAATCGCCTGCAGCCGCTGGGACCGGAGCGCAGATAAGAGTCACGGCAGACACCACGCACAGCCACAGCGTATCTTCCCCATTGATTATCTGACTGATTTGCTCATCGAACGGACGCTTGCCCACGTCGTCGCACCTCCCCTGTGATCTCATCAGCAACTTGCGTCGTCTTTTCTGCGGGATTTCATCAAAGCCCCGAGGTAACGGCTTTGACAGAGTCTGTTGCGTTTTTGACGCCTTACGTCGGGAGCTACGACATGTTTTATTGTCTCTCGGCTTTTTCTGCCTCTTATTGGTCACGAGTTATGATCTCTGATGTAGTCGATCAATAACTGAAGACTTTCACCCTCATGTGAGCTGCTGGCAAACTGAACTTTGTTATCAGTGATCTGCTTCGGGAGAAAGACGTGTGTTCTCGCTGTCCTGACAGGAAAGCAGAAAGACACTTAATGTGTAGTGAAATTTCTTCTTCTCATAGTTGTTATAAACTTTATTTTTACTTTGTAATTGTTCTTGTAAAGAAGGAGGTTGTTTGAAGGGCAAAATGGCCACCCAGAGTTTCTATAAGTAACTAAATCTACAGGGCGTTCCAAAAGTATTTATAACTGTCACTGCATTTTATTGGGTTTCATGCACAACACCAACAGAAAGTGGGCAATAACTGTAAAGTCAAATGAGTTCACAAACTGCTTTCTAAGTAAAAATAAAAAAGCACTGAAAACCACGCATTATTTTCATTCTCCTCCCAAGTTGTGTAACAATTTGTGTCAGTCTGCTGCGTAAAATTGTAATTAAATAGGTTGAAGTTTATGGAAGAAAGGGCTATTGCTTAAAGGGGAAGTGCGGTGTGCTTTCCAAGCATTTGCTGTTTTATAGCACAATCAAGTAACTTCAGCTGTTCTAAAAATACTGCGGTGATTTTTCAGGGGTTGTGAGGAGTTGTCCCGTCAGACCGTCAGTTCCCGAAACCACACACACACACAAAAAATAAAAACCTTGTGAAAGCCCACTCGGACTCCGCCGGATACGCATAGAGTAAAAAGCTTTTGGGGTCCATATCGTTTCAGCTCTTAAGACCATGGGAGGGTTCAAAGAAATTGGGCCTCTGCCTCTAAGAAATGCCTGCTTTTCCTTCAGGAACATATCACAACGCTCCTTTATTAACCCTATTAACAACATTAAAAGTACGTCAGAAGTAGCTCCTATAAGGAGCTCAGCAAATGTGCAGTTGCAGCACGTGTTTGCTAATTGCTACTGGCTAGTCTGAAGGAGCTGAGCGGGGGGAGATTACAGGATTCATCAAATCAGGGGCAACACTCCGGTTATGTTTTAGATGTGGGAATAGGATTGCGACACGACGTAAAGCTCAAAGGAGTGGCTTTTGCACAACACCCCCCCTTTTAAAGGAAATTATTAAAACAGCGACAAACGTGTGTTTTCTGTTTGAAACCGAGCGCGTTTCCTCAATTTTCAAAGCCAATCTCCTTTAATGTCGACTCACAATCTATCTGATCGGCATCAGGCCACCAGGCGGGCAGAGGGCCAGCTCTATGAAGCCTCCCATCAAGCCCTGCTCTCCAGCAGAGTCGGGTTGCACGGCCCAGTCAGTGTGCAAACATTAGCAGCTGGAGTCCCTGGTGAATAGAGCGGCCCTCGGAGCTCTTGTTCCTGATGAGGTCCAGAAACGCCTTTCCAGAATGTCCAACAGGAGCAGATAAAGGACAGCTGACCGGCCTGCTCTAGTGAAACCTGCTAGAATGATCCCTACATGATTTTTAAGGGCTGATTTAATGAGCTGCCCAACAAATCACACATGTTTGATGTCGATTTCAGTCACTTTAGAGCGACTAAGTGCTAAAACTGTATGGCTACTAAGTTAAGTTCGTCAATAGAAACGTATATTGTTTATGAAAAAAGAAGAAGAAGAATTGTGCCTACTTGCAGCAGGAAGTGGGTCCGCTTTAGGCCGGTTTTGCTGTTCAGAACCAGGCCGATGAGATCTCCATGGCACCAACAAGTCGGACTGGTTCGACGCTCAGGCCGCAAAAATCTGGGGACTCCGTCTAATTATTTCTATCAGTACAAACACACACTGGTTCGCCGGAGTCCGGAGCGGTTCCGTCTCTTACGGTCAGGGGCCCCCTGTCTGCCTCGGACAGCTGAGACAGAAGCGCATCCAGAGCAGCAGGTGCAGCTTCTTTGGGGAAAAAAACACACACAAAAAAAACACACGGATCCTGCGGAAGTCCGGGTCAAACTGAGCCCCCCTCGTTGTCAACAGCCTCTGAGGGAGAGGGGCGGCTGGGCTGGAGGGGTGGTCGGCGGGGGGCGGGGGAGCCTGGCTGTGAGGGCAGTAGGTGGTGGTGTTGTTGTTGTTGTTGTTGGGGGGTCCCGAAAAAATCCCTTCTGTGTTTAGAGCTAATCGGCGCAGATGAAATGGCAGCAGAGAGCGACGGCAGCAGCGGCGGCAGCAGCAGTAGCATCATACAGCCTGACTCATCCCGCATCAGTACCACTACCGTAAAGAAGCGCATACGGGCGCAACGAGAACTGAGCGGAGACGGAGACAGGGTGGGAAAGTTTCCCGTTTTCGCGGAAAGTTCCCCCTCTTATGTCCACGTAGACCTGGAATTGCAGAGTTGTGTATTTTACTTCTAGAAACGCACAGCTTTTGTACGTTTCCTTACAAAACACGTTAGAAAATTACACGTGTTTTGTACTTTTATACTAAACAAAGGTTGACGCACTATCAGAAGACAATGTGGCCAAAGGATTAAAAAACATTTTCGGTTTTTAAAAAAAGGAGAAAAAAAAAGTTTTTGTGGCAATTTTCCATCAATTGAAATCTGTCTTTCATTTGTTTCTAAACATCTCGGCCGTACTGAAGAATTAAGCTGCGCACTCATTACGGTCTTTACGCTCACTCCTTCATGCGCACTTCCGGAAATGTTTACCGGTCTTGCGCAGTCACTAAGGTCTGGGAATTGTAGTTTCTTCTTCTTCTTCTTCTCCTCCCGCACCACAATTTCTGATTTATCTACGTAGCTAGCAATGTAGCTAAGTAAGTAAATAGATGACTACACAGCTAGAGTTATGTATTACCTAGCTAGCCAGTTTGTACAATTTGTACAAACAGAAAAACAGTAGATCGGTGCTAACAGACAGGACAATGGTCACATTTATGCTTTTAATGTAATTTGTTGACAGACTATGCCATTGTGGTTCAGAAAGGAAAAGACAGCACTGGAGAGGACAAAGAAAATGAAAGAATATAGAAATAGGAGCACAAGACAGTCTGCTGAAGGAAAACAATACATGACATTTTGTAGGACTGTCTGACTTTAATCACCTCTTCTGTTTTCAAGAGACAATCCAGCTGTTTTAATTTAATCAAAATAACAGAGCACTCTTCTATTTATCTTTACTTCAAGTAGGACACTTTAGATTTGATTGCATGTGGAGTTCCTCAAGGCTCTGTTAACGGGCCAGCTATATTTAGTGTGTTTACGTTCCCCCGCTTTAGAACATCTCTTGCTGTGCCTGTTCTTAATGACACACTTTTAAATGCTGTAATCAAATGATCACTGCCTCTATGTGAACAAATTGATTGTGTTAATAACAGTGGTACAACGTGTTGCGTTTTGTTACAATTTAAAACAGAAAAGACAAAGTCATGGCCCTAAACAGGTTGGGAATCAGTATGTCCAGCCATGTGTTTATCACTAAATCAACCTACTAACATCTTAAAGGCATAATCAGAATTGGTGCATTAATTGTTATTTATTTATTGAGGAGTTTAAATCATTGTAACAGTTTCTATGCAGGTCTCTTTAAGATACTAATTAGTTTGGCTTCTGCAAACTAATTATTGCATTTTTACAAGCAATTTATCCAAAATGCTTGCGGTACTAAAACTGAACATGTGGTGGCGCCAACAGCAGTGAACGACCTGAAATGTGCAGAAACTTTAGACATGTCTTCATGAATGAAGACATGACTGTGACCTTTAACTTTAAATATAACCAAAAAAATTTCAGTCCATCTTCCCGTGTATTTTAAATTTGAATTTTGACCTTTGTCCATTTTAGTGGACACTTAGATATAGACGTTACGTAAAATGCTATAGCACTGAGCTTGTTCACGAATGGTGCTCTACGGACAGATTGCCTTGCCTTGTTGGTGTGAAAAACAGGAAGAGCTTCAGCTGCTGCTTCGAAGGCCCTCATGTTGTCACTTTACATCATCCTATGTGTGATTGTGCTGTTATACAGGATATAGGCTTAACACCTTTAGACAAAACGATTTCACACGTGTGCAGTTGAAGCCTGGTATCCGCATGCACTGTATGAAACAGACTAAACCCAACCAAGCTTAACAAAATCATCTCTATGTGCACAGTGCCAGGACAAACTGGAACGTCTCACCAGTCTCACGTTTTGGGTCTTTTTCCACAAGCTTCTCACAATAGCTTGTTGGTATTTGGGCCCATTTCCTCTTGACAGAACTGGTGTAACTGGGTCCAGTTTGCTTTAGGAACCATTTTTAAACTCTGCCCACAAAGTTTCTCTGAGCCTGAGACATGGATTTTGCAATGGACTTTGACTTTGTTGCCCTTAAGCCACGTTGTAACTGTGTTTTTTGGGGGGTGGGGGGCTTTGTGATATGCACAGACTGTCCATCTGGAACACCGGAGATTTCCCACCTTTGACCTCCTGGCTGATTTCTTGAGACATGGCCTCAACATTTCCAGTTAACGTTCTCTTCTGATGATCCCAGCTCGTTTCTGAAGCGCACCAACCTCGTCTCGCCAAAACCTCGATGGCAAAAGCCTTGCTGGTCTCAACCGGCTCTTTTATTTTGAAGGGAAATTCTGCTCAGAGACTTCATGATTGATTTTATTTTCTATTTGCGTTGTTTTGTTTATCCATGTTGAAAATCTCAAATGTCTTTTAGTTCAAATGTTCCTTAGAATTTAAAGTTCATTGATGTTAGAGAGCGTCTTCTTGCAGTATCTGAAAACGGTCTCAAAAACAACAATATTATCGTTTATCGCGATAACTTCTGGGGACAATTTATCATCCAGCAAAATCATTTGACATGACAGACCCAGTCATGGTAATTTGAGCAAGTAAAAGACATGACTATTATAAAAGTTAACTGCTATTCAAGCTATTAGAACTTTGTAAAGTCACGTCTTTACAAAATCCCAAACTGCTTAAAGACGCACATTCAAAAAATTCAATAAAAAAAAAAAAAAAAAAGAAAGAAAAAAAAAAAAATGGCTACGTGTCATTTTGTAAAGTGTATGTAAATATCTGCAGCTGCATCTGAGAGCTCGGGGCCGAGAGGGAGGGCGGGGGGCGTGGCGCGGCTGTCCCCCCGCACAGAGCGCTGCCAGCCCGGCCTGTCACCGCTCAGCGCCCTCCCGAACAGCGGAGCGGGCGGACCGGGCTGCAGCGCGGACCGAGCGCACACTGACCGCACGGCGCCTCCTCTCTCCCGGTCGTTTCTTGCCTCTGGGCTGCGTGAGTCTTTTTTTTTAACCTCCTCCAAAGGAACTGAACGGGACAAAAAGAACAACAACAACAACAACAAACTGTTCCTGCGTCCACAGGAACAAGGAACGCCTCTACACAGCTCTAAGTATTCACACTTTATTTCCATTTCCAAAAGCCCGAACGTTAGTGGATAATCAGTGAACGCGTGACTTCGGATCGTCAGGATCTCTAATTGGACCCGTCTGCCCGTCCCGTCCCGTCCCGACCCGCGATGCAGCAGGAGCGCCTGCTGAAGGTGCTGGTCATCGGCGACCTGGGCGTGGGGAAGACGTCCATCATAAAGCGGTACGTCCACCAGGTGTTCTCCCAGCACTACAGGGCCACCATCGGCGTGGACTTTGCCCTCAAAGTGCTCAACTGGGATCACAAGACGGTGGTGCGGCTGCAGCTGTGGGACATCGCTGGTGAGTCCCCACCCCACAAAAAAAAAAAAAAAAAAAAAAAAAAGAAGTGTATTATACCTCCAGGATCAGCTCCTCCTGGTCGTTGAGCGCTCAATGGTGATGACGTGACGTTCAGACGTTATCAGGACGGATACAGCAGACACTATATGAGCAGGAAATAACTGAGAGAGGAAACCGCGAGGAGAGCATATTGGAGCTTTGTTTACCAATGTGATTCACATGTCAAAATGAGGGATGGATCGCCAACACATCGTGTTCTGATAATAATTGCGCAATCGCGGTGTTTCCGTTCAAGACGGAATTCAATCGAAATCACACAATCAGGTTGTTCACTCCATTAAGTTATTTAGGAAAGTGGCGTGCAGGGATGTAAACAGCTGCATGATTATATTCATGATTGAGTCATGAATCATGATTACAGGCAAAAGCCCTTTCAGAGCGGCTACTCGTTGGCCATTTTGCTAAAGAAAAGAGCTGTGGATTCAAAAATATTCAGCTTTTTATGAACCATGCAGTTCTTTTGGAAGTTCTGGCGGAAGCAGCTGAACATTGTCCGGAAACAAAAAACAAAAAACAAAAACAAACCTTCAACCACTTCCTGTCATCTTCTTGGTTTTCTCCAGTAGTAACATCCGGTGTTGATCACGTGACTCTTGTGTTTAGAAACGTGTTTCTTTTGCACTTTTGCCAAATACTCATATTTCAATATGGCTGAAAAAGTTTTTATGAAAGAATGCGGGTTTTTTTTTATTGTTGTTGTTGTCGTTTATTTATTCTGGTGATTGAAATTTGTGCACGTTTTATGTCTAGTGGAATGGCAGGTTATTACGTTTTCTGATGAGTCGCCTCGTTCTATACGTTTTTTAACAAAAGCTGTGCTCAGGTGTGCTGGAAAACACATAAAAAAAAAACACCATAATTGTTTTGGAATTTGACAAATTGCAAGGGCCTAATCAACATAAATTATATTTATGTTAATTAGACACTAGGCCAATACTCACGTATCATAAAAATATTGTCGTTACAGCTGCAAGTCTTATGCAGTGTTGCCTTGAAGAACCTGTGTTCAGCTGTCTTTTTTGCATAGTTATTTTGCAAAAAAAAAAAAAACTAAACTAAAATTCTCAGTTTTAGATTGCCTGAAGGCTTCAGTCATGTTTGAGTAATACAGTGTTTTTATAACAACCGTTGATCAGACGGTTGCTTGATTGTGCGATCAGATGGTCTTATGTGCATAGAAAATATGCGGTGCTCCCCCTTTAACACCTAGTAATCATGTTGCTCTAACTGTGTCCTCACCCTGGTTGGCCAAATCTCGCTGACACATCCAACAGTGACGGGGCGTTATGTGACACATTAGCACCAACAACATGCGGTGAGCCACCATTTCTGCTAATGTACAAGAAGTTAAAAGCCTCCCGTGTTCAGGTAACGAATCCAGCATGTCTCCTCCTCCTGCAGCCAATTGCACTGTTGGGAACTGTGTCACTGCTGTCCTCACAACTGTCGTCCCTCACTTCATTAACATGTTACATGCATGTCCTGTTTGGCTTGGCTGCTGAGTCAGGTCCTAGCTGATAGGAGCTGTAATTTGCATGAAGATGTGCAGTTGAGGTGACACAAGAAGACTTTTCACCGGCAGGGACGAGCCGGTGCGGTTAATTGTTGCTTCACACAAATAAGTTTGTTTACGTGATAAGTCGTTATAAAACATTCCGTGTTGCCATCCTCCAACTACTTCCTGTCGTCGTCTTCTTTGTCACTTGGTCCAATCGCAACATCCGGTTATTGATCGTGTGAGCCATGTTTCCGTCGCACTTTGGAGAAATAAACCAATTTCTATACGGTCGCGAAAACTACTTTATCTTAGCGCCAGAAGCTTTTATTTGGAAAGTTTTTTTTTCAAAGTTACATTGTTTCCGGTAAGCAAATTTATATTCCAAATGTCAAATTGTGCATTTATGTGATCAATGGAAAGGCAGCTAATGTCAGCAATGCGATATTTTTATATGAATATGGGTTGTCAACCATAACAGCAACATTAACGCATCGTACGTCGACACCGGGTCAAATTTTAATTTTGGTGCATCCCTGTCAGGTACTTAGCAGCTATCAGTTTGAGTTTTTAGGTAAAATAAAAAATATAAAAATAATACACAACAACCCAGCATTGTTCAGTTCAATGCTCTCATAGAAGTTTATTCATTCAAATTATTGGATTTGTTTCTACTAGCATGTTAGCTTAGCATAAAGACTGAAAACAGTTTAAACCAGTTAAACTGGCTCTGTTTAGCTGTCAGACACTGTCTAGTCTTGAGTGTGTAATTGCCAAGTGTGTGTGTGTCTGTGTATCTCTTGCTGATTCACCTCTGTATTGAGATCATGTGGAGGAAGTTAGTGACTTGGACAAAGACTTATTTATGCATCGTGCGAGTGTGTGTGTGTGTGTGTGTGTGTGTGTGTCACATTCAACAGTGACTCATGCATCGTTCTATAAGTCGGTCTGATGGGTTTTTGTCACTGTTTGTGTTCATAGTAAGTCAGTGGTGTGAAAAACAGTAGAAGCAGTTCCTGTTCCAGAGGAAACTTTAGCCACACTTACAAAAGCTTCACCTAATCCGAAAGGGGCAGTAATTCAAAAGTGACGTTCATGAACGGAGCAAAAAAAACAAGAAAAAAAATCTCATTATCTCTAGATAAGATAACAGAGCTTGGCTCAGAGAATTTCAGCTATGCAGAAAATGCTGGCCTTAAGAAGTTTCTAGTAAACTGTTTCAGAAATTCATATTGTGAATTTGGTTATGAATTAACAAGAAACAGGAAATGGGAAGTAGCAATGGGCCTCATTTCACGTCCTGAAGTGGGTAGCAGAGCTGGACCAGGTCTACAAAAAATATCCGTCACGTCTGATTGAGGCTCAACCCAGAGGTTTAAGAAAACGATGTCAAAACACAAACTCTGCTGATGTTGCGTCGCTTTGGCAACAAGGGGATCCAGGAGCCCGAGCTCCATCCTGTATCGCAACATGCTGCATTCAGGAGTTTTTATGTGTTCTGCAGCATTACAAAGATCTATTTTAGACTTCAGAAAGATGTCTTCCAAGATAGTAATGATATCTGTGTCTTTGACATTTCTGGTACATTAGTAAAGTATGAAGACAGTTTCTCTTGTTTGTCTAGAAAAATCTGTGAGAGAAAACACAACGAAAATGTCCCCTCTGCTGCCCCTCTGTTTTGGGTTTGTTTCTAAATAAACCATCTACAATGGTCTTGCTTTTGACATTGAAAAGCCAGAGATTATCTGTATACTGCATTTATTACACACCCTGTTGGAAACTGTAAGGATGTTCAATGTAGGGAAGTGAGATGCCGAAGACTCTGGACATTGTAGGGCTGTTAAGATTGATGTGTATCTTCGGTTTCCCATTAAACCGAAGATACGCATCGGCTGGGATCACCCCAGTAGAATGGCAGACTGGGATAGCGATCTCAGTGCTAAGAAGGTGGACTGGAGACTGCAGTGAGAACTCATAACTCTTCAGGTGCTCTGGTTGGATGGAGGTTCTTGATGCTATCGACCGGCCCGATCATCTTTTGCCGCATGTCTTTGTCTTCTCTCACAACCTACTTTCTTGTTTGACCAATCTCCAATAAAAGCCAATAAAACCTTAAAAAAAAAATAAAATAGAGCTGGTATCTTTATAAGA
Organism: Poeciliopsis gracilis; assembly: GCA_911649635.1. Lineage (NCBI taxonomy): Eukaryota > Metazoa > Chordata > Actinopteri > Cyprinodontiformes > Poeciliidae > Poeciliopsis > Poeciliopsis gracilis. The sequence goes on from CAJVRI010000724.1 coordinate 526,521, forward strand.
CATTCTAACCTAAACTTTTATAACCTGGCCAGGTTGACGAGCCATCAATACACGGGGATAACATGCAAACTCAATGCAGATGGACCTTAGAGTGTAATCCAAACACAGGACCACCATGCAGATACTTCTGGAGAAAACTTGTACATTCAAGAGGAGGGGAGAGTTAAACGTACATAAACTGATTCTTTGACTTACCTGTATAAGCTTTTGCTTCTTAAAAACTTGACCTTTCAAATTCAGAAGGTTAAGACAAACAGGAAGCAACAGTGAGCTGGATGTCGATGTTGGAGCAAAGTGTCCAAACTTTATACCAATGTACAAAGCCATAGCAGAAAAGGAAAAAGAAAGCCTAAAATCTAAAAAAAAAAAAAAAGGCTAATAGATTTTGATTACATGGATATCAGACGTTGATTTGGTAGAACATCTTGTCTCCCTGACAGGACAAGAACGCTATGGGAATATGACCCGCGTCTACTACAGAGAAGCACTGGGGGCCCTTGTTGTCTTCGACATGACCAGGCTGGCCACGTTTCAGGCTGTCCTGAAGTGGAAACGAGACCTGGACTCAAAGGTAAGTTTTACAAACCACCTGAGGAAAACGCTGAAGGAAAGAGCTGCTGAAGCTGACCAAATAACTGTAAACTGAAAAGCTCTGTTTACTGTTCACTTCAATTCATTCGGTCAGGAAAAAAAAAAAAAACTTCACAGAAAGTCAAACATTTTCATAGTTATAGCTGATCGTAAATGACGAGCTTTAAAACAACCGCATGTCTTTATGATGTTAAGAAACATATGAGAACTAGTCTGCCTTAAACCTGTAATATGCTTTCCTTTCCACTTGGGGGCAGCAGAAACAAGATTTTTTATTTTTTATTTTTTAACTGCTGACTTTTTAAAGCCTGCTTGATAGCAGGACCGCATCCATGGTCCTCTTACCTTCACTGACTTACTTTAAAGAGCCAGGGCTCGGTTTGGTTTTTCAAAATCATTTTCTCTTCATGTCTCCTCCGTTCCGACAGGTCACTCTGAACAACGGGAAGCCCGTTCCAGCCGTTCTGCTGGCCAACAAGTGTGACCAACGTCAACTCGGTCTGTGTCCCAAACTCCCAAAGCTGGAGAACTTCTCCCAAGACCACAGCTTTGTTGGCTGGTTTGAAACATCTGCTAAGGTGGGCTGTTATTTTCCTCCGTCAATCGCACTGACACAATGTTTACACTGCTTCATGTCTCTGAGGAGGGACTGTGAATGAATTTTGCATGCTTAAGAAGCTCATAGTAAAAAAAAAAAAAAAAAATAGATGTATGTTATTCAAAATCAGCTATCTGTTCTGGGCTAGAAAACACTGGTGTCAGTGAAAGGCATCGTTTGAAATTCACACTGCTGGATTTCCAAGAGGCTGCCATCGGATTTTGAAAAAACAGAACAGGAGACACTAAATAGGGAAATTAGGCAAACTACATTTCGACTAAAAACCAGCTGGCTTTTGACCACAAAGCAGAACTAAGAGTCTCAAAAACAACTCGGCATTGACTTGCCTCACCTCTGTTGACGATTCGATTCCAAGGAACAGAGCGATTCTTAAATAAGTCGAGTGGATGGCCTTGTTTTTTTTTAAACTGAGCCCAAATTCTGCAGCACATCTACATGCTAATGTTGTCAAAGTCATGTTAGCATAACTGACCTACTTCCCTCTCCCTTGCTATTTTTTAGTAATTAAAAGTTTTTACTGACTGATGAAATGTGATCAACTTGTTTTCTAGTAGTGATAGCGTTGACAGTTTACAGCGAAACTCTGCTCACCTTTTTATACATAAGCATACATTTAAGATTTAAGATGTCAACAGCTTGGCAGCTAAAACCAACGGCACTCATTGTCTGTGAGCAACTTTTTTGCAGGATCTTGCGCGCACGACGTCACGTTTCAGCCTGTCTGCAGCTCACAATTTAACAAAGAAAATCGTCGTTTCCTTCACCGTCCTTTCCCCGACCTTTAACCTCTGTCTCCAGGACGACACCAACATCGACAGCGCCATCACGTGTTTGGTGAAAGCGATCATGTCCGGGGAGGAGGAGAAAGCGTCGAGTGACGGCGCTCGCAGCGAGGCCGACGGCGGGGTCGTCGTTCTGCCTCGTTTCGACCACAGCGCCAAGGAGAAGGGACTCGGCGGCTGCGCGGGGTGCTCCTCCGCCAAACCCAGACCCGGAACCGGTGACTGACGCAGATCCAGCAGCGTCGTGGAGCGACGACTTCAAGTCCTCCCCTTTCCAACATCTAGAAGTTTTCCTAACTCTCTGGAAAAACTCTATTGGAGATGTTTTCTGACATTTTTGCTTTTCCTCCAAGTCTCTAAGCTTTAACAAACTGGGGCATTGTATGTTTTTGTTTTTTTTCGCAACCAATTTAAGATTGACTTCAGCAACCTCAAAAGCATTTTCCTGTGGCTGCTGCGTCGAGGCAGGAGGGCAGCATTCTCCTCAGAAAGACGACCGTTAAAAGCACGTCAGCAGTTGTGAGACTTTTCTCTCTCCTTTTCTCACAAAGCATAATTTCATTGTCCTAAATGTCTGTCTCTGAAAGCTCATGTCTCTTTGTATTTCGGAGTGATTTATTTATTTATATTTTACATCAGTTAGTTATTAGAGAAAACTCTCCTTTAAAAAAAAATAAAAAATACAGACATAGCAAATGCCGAATCCAGCAGTTTTGGAATAAACATTGTGTTAAACTTCCACAAATGAATGATGAAAAGTATCATTCTTGAATCCAGTAATATTTATTTTTTTCCCATCATTACATTGGAAACTAAGTGTTTTTTTGTTTGTTTGTTTGCATCCCATAAAAAAAAAGTATCAATCCTCTTTTTGTGGATGTTCAAGTTGCCTTTTCGTAACATTTGCAGCTCTGAAGAAGTTTCATTTGGTTGGACTGAGGCCGAAAACAGCTCTTTGGTTCTAAAGGTTGCAGACTCCTGGCTCAAAGTGCATCCGCGCCATACAATGACCAATTCCCAGACCTCACATCAGAACCCGTTACGATCCCTGAACGTTTAAAAGTCCATCTTGGGTGTTTTTGCTGTGTGCCGCAATCTGGTGACATCCTGTCAAAATGAAGTTGCGTGTGTTTCGGGGTCGGGGGGAGGACGGTGTTTTTTGTTTTCTTCTGTCGTCATCAGTCATCGTCCCTCCAGGTGACGCTCAGCAAACGTCGCTCTTCCTTCGGGTGTGGATGTCTGGCCTTCTCTGTGAAGACGACTCGTCTCCTGGACGCGCTCGCATAAATCCTGACGCTCTGTCCATCTTTGCAAGGTTTCTGGCTCTAAGAAAGCTGCTAAAACTGACTCGTCATATGCCACCGGGTACATTGCAGTGATGGCTGCGGATGTTGGGTATTTAAGGACGAGAGATGCACATCATTACTGTAATTAACGCAAAACGTCAAAGCGTTTGTGCTTTAGGCCACTAGAGGGCGCCACGCCTGAAGAATCGTTTCGGATACAAGGATGATGATGCTTGACTTTTTGAAGCAGCCTCCATATGCTTCCATCTCTCCCTGCTTTCTCCAGTGGGAGGGTAACAAATAAATAAATAATCTAACAGCCTTGTGCGCGTGTGCAGACGTGCAGTCACTTCTCGCTACACGTGCGCGTCCCGCTTTGATTCCATGTGCCATTGCTGCGATGCGGACCCGGGCAGAGCGACGGCGGGAGAGCCGATGTCCTAGAAGCAGAGACAACCGCTGATTGACCAGCTGGAAGGGAGATCGTTGCTGTCAGAGCCGCTGCTGGGCTGCAGGCTCTTCCGGGCGAGCAGGTTTCCGTCGCCTCTCGCAGGAGGAGAAGCGCACTCTGCTCATTTGCGATGGAAATCCCGTTGCGTCTCGGAGGGATGACGGTGTCAGAGGACAGAGCCTTCTCCTGTTCTGCTGTGAGTTGTTTGTTTGTTTGTTGTTGTTTTTTTTTTTTTTTTTTGTTGCAATCTTTATTGCCCAGAACTGTAATGACACTTATTTGGTTTGAATTGCACGTGGAGAGCGGAGACTTTGCTTTATCCAAAGAGGGATTTGAACAAATTTCAGTGCTGACAGTTGCTGTTGAACTCTTAATTGTAAATCACAATCAGGCATCGATTATTGAATACAAATCAAGTCTCTCTGAACTCTCCACAATTCTGGGCATCCTTTATTGTGTCTGCTACTTAGCTTTTTTTTATTATTATTATTTTTTAGAAAAGTGTATCTTTAATTTGACAAAATCCCATTGGGCATGTTTCCTATCGTTTATTTATCGCCATACGTTTCTTATCGCGATCAGAATTTTGAGTCCCAGGATAAATTCCAATTGGTGATGATATTTAAGATCCCGCCACGTCCCCCCAAAGATGTCTTCATTGTGTTTTTTCCACTGTTTGTTCATTGAGAAAATCGCTAAGTTTGAGAACAAGATTACAGTATATAAGCCTGCATACTCAAAGAAAATACTCATTTTCATTCAGAGCAAGAGCATACACTTTTCCAGTTTTTCTTCTTTTTAAAAAAAATTGTAGGTGTGGCCTATCTAAGGTGCGCTCTATAGTCCGGAAAATATGGTAAATGCAGTCACCGTGTGCAGCTTAGTGTTACAAGTCACCCTTCTTTACTGAGTGACTGGTGTGCTAAATAGGAGTGTTTTTCAAGAGCAGTATTGTTTCGTCTTGCTGTCACTGTCATACAGTTACCCACTCCAAAAAATCAGTAATAAAATATTGTAATAAAACTTAAATCCATATTCTTAAATCAAACACCCCTAACTGGAGCCTTTCCTCTCACAGTCTTGCATAACTGGCTTGAGTTTCTGTTGCATATGAAAATACGCAGCTTTTGGTAAGTTTTGTACAAATCAGATACCGTAACACGGTTGATCTCAAGCTAAGTCAGGTCACCATAAATGTTTTGGGGGATGTGATAAATTCAAGCAGCAGTTTCATCACATCTCAAAGACAAATATGTTTCTACTGCTCCTGATGTTAAGTCAGTGCGACTGAGGTTGTCTTGTTTTATTTATGTGCTGGATTGCTGAACCTGGATTATTGGCATATGTTTGTATGGTTATGAATGTATGGTCTGTGTTCTCCTTCAAAATAAACAAAAACTGACATTACAAGTTGAACGAAGCTGCAATGCCGGATGCTAAAATACTACTGCCACTGACGGATCATGTCACATATAACAATATAGTTAATCGTACTGTACATCTGGCATTTTAAAAGACAAACAGAGACTAAACTGAACTTTCATACCGTGCATAACTGTTTCGTCGGTTCATCTCATTTCTCCCAATTGTGCCGTGAATTCCCAACAGACCCAGTACAGCATGAGGATGGCTGCATCTGGAAGGTTTACCATCTGTTTGCTGCTGATGCTACACTCAACTAGAGGTCAGTGTTCGGTTTGTCTCTGAATCCCTCGGCTTCGCTTTCAAACATCTTTCTGTGTTGCCGGACGGTTAACGCACCGTAATAAGCGGCTGAGAAAAGTTGTGCTTCTGCACTCCACATGTTTCATACCACGATGCTTGTCAGGGCTTTTTGAACCGTTTGAATGCCTCTTCTTCCCCCTGCCTCTCCAACACTGAGCCTTGAAAGAGGAGATGTGCCTTTTGCGATTGTGAATCATCAGCATGGAGGTCCTTTCAGAAGCTCTGAGCTGTGAATGGAAAGTGCCGGGAGAAGAAAGTTACCGAGGGTAAACAGTCACAGATCTGAGATGGTCGGAGAACGTTAACGACCCGGTCCTGGGTCAGGACCGTCGGCAGCTGGGGTTATGCCCATCTCCACAAGTCAAACAACACACACACACACACAATGACAAACTAAAACTGAAATGAACTTTATTTTGGTTTGTTCTATATGTTTGCCTGATATGCAGCAAGTATACATTGCTGTTAACTAGTTATTCAATCTGTCATCTTGGTATCCTTCAGAGACTAAGCGGCCTTACCAAGAATTTTAATTAGCGTTGATTAGATGGTGGCATGTTTGAAGCCTTTGCATAAACAAATCCCTATTCCTCCTCTCCACCCCCATCTCTCTTTTCCAAATTACTGTGACACCTTTCATTGTTTCCCTGCAGGAGCTCAGTAAACAGAAACGCTTTAAAGCAATCAGTCGCTTTAATGAGTTGATATGTATTTTCCAAGCATGTAGCGCCGTTTTATAGAACAATCAAGTCACTACATTACCTTCAGCTGTTCTAAAATTGCTGTATACATCAAACATTACATAAAAGATATTTGACTTCACAATTTAAATCTTTGAAATTGGGACTCTGTCTCTTTAAGAAGCTCCTGCTCTTTCCGACGCTCCGCCTTCGTCGCCATCACAACAATGTCTCTCCATTAAGCCTTTAACATCGTTCTGAAGAGCATTTCACTGAAGAGTAGCTCGTACAATGAGCTCAGCAGATGCGCACTTCCACCAGGTGTTTGCTAATTGCTGCTGGCTAGTCTGAAGGAGCTGAGTGGGGAGAGTGACATATTTACAGGTAAACAAAGACAAAAGTAATCACAATAGTATTAATGTCTCTTTGATGTTTTACAGTTTGTCAAGTATGAAAGTGCCATCACCATGGAGATGATGAGACGCAGTGCGAGCTTATAGCCCATATAATGGGCTATAAGCAGATCTGAGAGTTTTGTCATTCTTCTATAAAAGCCAAGTTTGTGAAATGTATTTAGGACCATCAGAGTAAAGTAATTAGATGTTTCGTTGTAAAAGATTCCCTCCAGGAATCTTTAGTCTAGCATTAGTCTAGTCTAGCATTAGTCTAGCACATAAAGTCCTAAATACACTGATTTTATTGTGAAAAGGTATTTTGAAATATTTAAGATCTACAACAGATTGGCAACCTGTTGCCTCTTGCCCGAAACGTTCGCTGGAGATTGCCATACAGCAGCCCTCCGTACGCATTTAGGGACAAGGGTGTTAATTAAATGTGGCCCGACTGATTTAAGCCGGACAATAATAAATTTCAGAACATGAACAGAATTTATTACTTGAACAAATTTGAGTAATTTGGGGGAAAAAAAACTAATTTGATTTCATTTTTGGGGAGCTTTCCAGCTCTTTTGTCTCTTGACAAAATATGTCCATCCAGTAAGGTTGTCAAAGAATTTCAGAGATTCTTTGAGACCTTTAATGTTCATCTGCTCACAGAAACAAAGAGGGTTAGGCATAAATGGAGAAGGTTGTATGCCTGTTAACTTTTTGAACATGTCAAAAATAAAGTCTGCTCTCTGTTTTAATAGTGTGGCTCTGAGGTAGCTATGGCATCTCATGGACACTAGAGGGAGGCGTTTGCATTTTTTTTTTCCTCTTCTGGTTCAAACGTGAAGCCTCTCTTTCACCATGTTTCTGTGTCTGTCCTAGCACAGACAGCTTCTACTATCATCTCACACCTTCTTTCACACAGGTTTCTGATTCTTCCATGGTTTCTCTCCACCCCCTCATAAGTCAGGTTGTTTTCTATCCTCTTTCTCTCTGTCTCTTTCTATCTGCAGCCCAGAATCCCTCTGAGGACTCCTCCGCCTCCGCCGACTTCTTGCTCAGCCCTCAGAGCCTCGTCAGCCTCTTGCTCCTGGCCCTGACTGTCACCTTGTCTGGCGCCGTCTACCTGTGGATCCTCAGATACGTGTGCATCGGCTGCTGCCAGCCCGTCACAGTCGGCCCGGAGTCTGAGGCTCTGGCGGTGATGGTGTGAAGACGTCGAGGTCCTAGGAGTCAACATGCTCTTTTTCTAATTGTACATTTTAATCAGCTTTGTTCGAGAGAACAGAGGAACGGTGAAGGTGTTTAGGGGGATGTGGCTGTAGTTGAAGAAACTGAGTTTTTTTTTTTTTGGTGAAAAGTGTACTTACTAAATCACACAAAAGTGCAAATTGAGATTTATGAAGTTGACGTTGGGGCCTCTGACAGAGAGGCTTGTGTGGGGCTCCTTTAATTCAAGTGATGCCAACGTCATCAGAATGACACTAAATATGCCTGTGATTAACAGCATAGCTGTATTCACTGTGCTAAGCCAAGTATTTGTTACAGAGATGCAGATTGAGAAAATAAAATGTGACAGTCTTCATTCAGTACTTCAAGCTGACCTCCTGACCTCTCAGCAAAGAAACCCTTTGAATTTTATACCTATTTTTTTTTACGTTTAGCTTCCAGAGCAGTTCACGATGTTGAAAATGAGATAAAATCATAACCAGGGTACCTAATAATTTGTTTTAAAACTAAACTTCCAAATTAATGATAGCACTTGAATAAACTACTTGTTTATACAGGTGAAAGTATAATAAATAAAAACTCAATTATCCACTCAGTTATATTTTTTTAAAATTAGAGTACTGTTATTGTGGTCTACTCTATAGCCAATTTGTCTAGAATTTGTATTAAAAATTTCATGAAACAAATGCAAGTTTTTGTTTAAATATGGTAAACACCTGATCAAGGTGGTGCTGGAAAGAGTTCTGTAGTCCAACTCTGCTTACATCCTTTACAGCATCCAACAATTCATTCATGAATAAATGAAATGTCTGTGCAGCCTCTGCCTTTGGATGAAAAGGAAAATAATATTTCAGATGCCTGAATGATGGACTGAGGGTATCTGTCAGAAACCGACTGTCAAATCTACATTTTAACAGATCGCTCTCATCATTCAGCAGCCCCACGTTTTCTGAAATCTGGCAGAATGAATAAGTGATCTGAGAGAATTTCAAGCAGCCTCCCGGCTTAACGGCGGCCCCATTTGATATTTCAGCCCACAATTAGTCATGCATCCACAAAATCTACAGCTTCTCCATCACATGTGTGCTTTCTGAGGGACTCATCTTTGGAGCAGTAACTTCCATAAATCATGCTCTTGGTTCTTTGCGTCCACAGCTCGTGTTGAGTCCCGCCTTTTCTTAAGGCTCAGACTGATGTCGAAGTCTTCAATTCGCTCTGACATCGCTCTGATCTGACTGACCGGCTGGACTCTGCAGCGGCCACTCTCAGGCAAAGTGATATATGTGTTGTAAGAAACTGATGATGACCACATGTGTCTTGTGTTATGAGATTATGATTTGACGAGAACAGTATCTCGTCCTGCTATGTCTAGTTTGTCAAAAAGCACAAATATTGTAGGGTCAAAAAAAAATCCTTTTAGCATGTCTGAAAGCCTCGAAATAATATGAATAAAGAACATAAAAGAAGAATTTCACATGTTTGGAATTCTATAATGTCAAACTTAAAGAGCTTGTGTGAATCTGACTCATTCTTTTCATACGTTTCTAACCGGCCATACATCATTTTGTACACACAAAAAGGAAGTTAAATATTTCAAAACCGATGGTTTAAATTGATCTTCTCTTTCTAACTTGTAGTCTTTCAAAAGAAAAAAAAACTTACTTGATTTTTGTATCTCAGTACAAAACACTTGAAATAAGACAAAACTAATTTCTGAGTAACGTTTTAGCAAGATATGACCATGTTCAAGTAAATAATTCCTAACTTTCTTAGTTAATTCCTGACTAGTACATAAAAATGTCCTAGTTCCACAGGCATATTACATAACTTATAATAAGTCATTTTCCTCATGTGATAAGTGAGAAAATCTGCCAGTGGAATTAGTTTTCCAGGCATTATTGACTTAAAACAAGCTGATGTAATTTGCTGAAAAGTTACTTGTAAGTTTTCTCTTATTTCAGTGTACTAGGATATTTTTGCTTTGAACTAGAGAAAAATACTGAGTAAAAGTGTTTCTGCAGAGTACTGGGGGCTTCAGAACTCTGTTCAATGGAAAACGATTGTTACACCAAATCTTCAGAAAATAACATTTGACTGCATGTGATTTTTTATTTCCCGACCAAACAGAAGCAAACTATTAAAGTTGTGACATGGACGGGTATGAAGTGGACGACTTCTGGCTCAAAATGAAAGCAGATTTAGATTAAATGGTTCAGTTGTACAAAAATACAACTGAACCATTGAACTGACTTGGGTCAGTTCAACTGCATCTTGATTGTTTTGTTGCGTTTACCTCCTGGCTGGCTCGCCAATTAATAGAAAACTGATTGCTGTCAGAATTTGAAGAGAATTTGTTTGAGTCCACTGCTGTGATACCATTGCCTCACATCTAGAAAGCTTTCTGCTTTGTTTGTTTTTTTTGATGAAATACACATCTTGAGTGTCTGGATTAATGCGTCTCAATCTCCCTGAGTCAGTGCTATGTAGCTGGGATCCAGCCACCTGTCAGCAGGGGTAACCAGCCCTCCATGTTAAACCAGCAGATACATGGAAATCTTTGCCAAAGCATCTAATTCTCACCTTTTCCTGGCTGTGTGAAGCTCTTTGGCTTCATCTAACCTGCACAGTAGGTGAGAGGCACAAACACAAATGTGCCTGAAAGGCAATCTGATTAGCCATTTTTCAGAACACAAAGGCGAGCGGATAGAAAATATCCACGCTAGAATTATTACAAACTAAAGAGGTGGGGGCAGTTTATTTCAGCGACATGATTAGCTTCTTTCACGGAGCAAAAGATAGAAAACATAATTACGGGATAACAAAAAGACGGAGATTAAGTCCCCCGAGCCGCAGACGTGCGCTTACATTATAATTAGAGATGGATTAGCAAATAAGCCTGTGGGGGAACAGAAGACCCTGCCTGCAGTCTGGGAGACCCTTCACAGCAAGCTACTGTTCCACTGTTTGGAAGGTCAGAGAGGGCAGTCATTTTTAATGGAATGTCAGGTGCCTTTAGTTTATGTTGTCATATATGGGGGCTTAATGAAAACGTCCCTGCTTGAACACAGCCGCACTAACTGAAGCATAAAGGTCAGGATGCCCAGAAGCGCTCATTGCTCTATTGATCTCAGTTGTAATCACACTGTAAACTATCCTGCCTTGCTGGGGTCCATTTTACACATCAGCAATGATGAAGAGCACCTCCGGGTCCGTCTGCCACCTTTCCCTCCTCCCGGCATTTCCAGGTGATCCCATCACATCCCCTGACCTCTTCCCATGACCAGCAGCTGCTGATGGGACTCCCAATCCCTGGCCTGGGAGCCCGTTGCCAGGGGCTACAAGAGGGCACCTCCACATCCACGCCTGTAGTTGCCATGGAAATCTGGAGTTCGGGCCTTCTTCTGCCTGCAGATGGCAACCCCGCACTCCACTCTGGCTCTACTCGGAGAGGAGAGAGGTGAAGCGGGGTGCAAGTGGCAGAGCGCTCGCTCGGTGTCAGGGCTTTGCACATTTAAATGCGTCTCCTCTGAGCTCTGCAGCAGCAGCAGCAGCAGCTTTTGATTACATGCGAGTCAGGTGGAGATTCCCTCCAGGCGTGTTGGGGAGAGGATGGGGGTGACTGCTGTCTGCCTGCCAGTCACTGTGCTGCGATGCATCACTTCCAGATGTGCAAAGGTTATTCATGCGTTTTACAATGAAGATCTGGTTTTCTCTGCTAAATCTCATAAGTGCCGAAATGAAGCTGAGTAAAATGGGTCACATCTGGTGCAACATGTTGTCTATTATTGCAGGGTTCATGAAAGTCCTTTACTGTCTTCTATGGTTGGATCTAGGGCTGGTGCACCGATTGCAGTGTTTTGGCCGATCCCTGATCACCGATCTTTAAAAAGCCTGACTTGCCGATTCTGATTTTAGAGAAATACCTTTTTTTTTTGTTTGTTTGAAATGTTGCGAAATATAGCAAGAAAGTCGCAGAGTTGCCAAAAGTTGGGTGACTATTGTTAACTGCAAATGTGCAGACATGACCTGGTGGGCGGGGCTAATAGTCAAACTTCTCACGGCAGAGCAAAGTGGTTCATTCTTAGACCTTTGTTGAGATCGATAAGATTGGCTTCAAATGTAAGTATCAGCTGAAAACCAGCCAAAATTAAGGAATTCGGCACCAATTTCCTGAATTTTGGGAGGAAATCCCAAAATTTGCTGATTGTCTCAATAATCCGCTTGTCACAATTAATCGCTTTAGCCCCACTTACATTTCTCGCTTCCCTTTTCTTAGTTGACTCCATGTCAGATTTGACAGCTGTCTACCTGGATCAGGCTGCACATCCAGGTTTGCCTCATCTTTAACGTCTCAGAGGATCCGTGATAATCCAGACGCCAGAGACGGATAATCGTAGACCCGTTCCCATGGTCTCACCTGCTGGGGTCGATTTGCAGTATTTCTCACCAGGACGAGAAATACTGCAAACTGCAGCCGGTTCCATGAAACCGAAAAGAAACGGGCCGACTCCTATTCAGGAAATGTCCGCCGCAGTCTGGAGGCTCGTCGTCTGAGAAGTTTCTCACTCAGCTGCCGCTTGAGTCTCCCGTCCAACAGTTCCAGTACCTTGCATAAGTGTTAATTCCTCTTGACCTCATTCACACTACAAATACTCACTTTGATGTATTTAGTTAAGATTTTATGCGACATAATAACTCGAATTTGGTCATATTTATAAAATGTAGGTACGTTTATTTCCAGTTTACTTCTGCCGCAAACTTTTTCGTCACCACCTGCTTTGCACATATAAATGTCAGCCGATTCGTCATAGCTCATTCGGTTTGGATGAGGAGCAGATTTCAAGTGTTGCAACAGAGAGCCTCATTTGGATTTATGTGTGACCTTTGACCATGCCTCTGTGGCTTTCTTCTGTATCCTCTGTACATCGAGGAGCAGGAGTCGTGTTAAACGTGGGCTACCTTCTCGACCAGTCGACAGACGCTCCAGTCTCTGCTACATCTGAGAAGTTCAGACCTTGGGACGTTGTTCTTAATTTTGCCACGCCTTCACCCCCGACCCACATCCTCTTCCCGGCCTGATCTTTGTGATGCTGTTTTGTCTCCAGCAAACCTCTGAGGCCTTCACAGAACATCTGGACTCACACTGATTGCTTCCTCTAGAAAAAAAAACAAAAACATTTTATCAGAACAAAAAATTTGAAAAGGTTTGAGGGGTGTGAATACTTCTGAAAAACGCTTGATTCAAACAGTTCAGTTCTGGGGAAAAAGAAAAGAAAAGCCACTGCTGCGGATGAAAGCGGCTGTGATGAGCCGCTTTATGCGTCTAATTACATCCTACGGGCTGCTGTGTGTGAAACGCCGCCAGACATTTGACTAATTCAGCCGCTCAGATCCGGCGTGGGACCAACAAGTGTTGTGCCGAGAATCGCAAGAGCAGCGACGGGTTTCCGCTCATTTCTTCGGCACACCGTGTTCCGCTGAAAGAGTCCGGAGTCACACATGGAACGACGCAGCCGAGGAGCGATTACAGACGGGCAGGAATCTGGATCAGCGTGACGTGGACGCGGCGCGTCCGTGACGACTGAGCACAAGTAGGTCTCGAGTCGGCGTGTTGTTTTGACTCCTGTTCACGAGCGTCATGGCTGGTGCGCTTTCACAACGTGATGCGTGTTGTCTCGCGCATTCCGCTACAAAGGCTTCGCTCGCTCGTTAGTCTTTAGCCAATAGATTTCTGAGTCGTTGAAGGACTGTCGGAAATTATGGCTTCACATAAAAAAAAAAGGTCTCCCCCCCACTTTTCCTCCTCTTTGTTTTGTGTTTAAAGATGATACTTTGGAGCGTAAAAGATTGACAAACACATTCCGTTTGCTTCTTTCATAAAAATAATAATAATAAAATTATATGAAATGAGAGATTTATTCCCCTTTAAGAATTATTCTCTTAAAGGCAGGGACAGATATTTGAACTGAAATAGCGGATGTGGGCCACTGCCCAGGGCGTCATGATCAGTGGGAAGGAAGGGCCACAAAAATACCACAGTATACATATATGTTCTATTTACCATCAGATTATTTTCTATATTTGTGCTGCATTCTGTTTTTGATGAGACATATCCTACATTCCAACTTATTTCCAAGAGGAAGCAAACTCCAGCTGTTAGACATTTATTGAGTAACACAATTTATGTTTTTTAATGGTGGAAACTTCAACCGTTTTTTTTAATCCATCACATGATTACAGTAATCAGAGATGCTTTACATCCAATTTTAATGACGACAAGAAGTCTGAGCCTTTAGTTGGAAAATATAAACACAAAGTCAATTGTGAACGAAGCTCTATTTAAAAGTATCCTATAAATGTTAAGAACTTTTAAGAAATTAAATAGATGCATGTCAACAAGGTGTAAAATGTTTTACAAAAACGCTGTGTTGTAATGAAGAACAATTGAACCATGTAGTTTAGTCCATTGATATAGCAGGAAAGCTGACAATGATTGACATCTGTTGTCTACTTCCATGTGCAACCTTGTCTCTGTTTTTTAGCTGACATTATTTCCAAAGATAGATTCCTAGATTTAATGTCTATACTGCATTTTATGCTCAAAACAAACATATATTGACATTTAGCTTTGTTTGCCCCAGTATTTATTTTTAAATCTAGCAACGCCCCTGTATGGAAAGGAGGAATTAATGCAGAAAAGAAAATATGGAGGCAAATGATCAATTTATCAGTTACAGTATGCTCATTTAATTAATTTCTCTATTTTTTTACGCGTGCAGTTTGTTTATTTAGTTAAGTTCGATTTGCATACCATTTATATTCATGCAGGTTCAATGCAACATTTATATGTTGTCGTGTTTTAATCTGACTGCCGAAATTAGCCTTTTTAAAATACGTAGAACGGTAAATTCCGAGCTTCATTCGGACGCCTTTAACGCAGCTCGGCTCAGCTCGGTTGTGAGATCAGCTGATTCCACGCTGCCATTTTGTCCGGCAGAGCAGCAGTCAGTCAGTCAGTCAGTCCGTGCGGAGGAAGCTGCGAGGAGTCTTCCCAGACAGCGTCACCGGACTGTTGGAGGAGCGGGGAAACACCCGGTAATGCGGTGGTAGCATCCGGAAAACAGCACCAGCCGAACCGGGGGCTGGGAGGGGCCTCCGAAGGAAAAGGACCGAGCCAAAGGAGCTGTCATTTTCAACTTACCGGGTCCGCCGGCTGGGCTCGGCTGCGCTCGACTCGACTCGACTCGGTTCGCTCTCTGCTCGGCTAATCTCTTTAGCTCTTCGGCTAGCTGCTCGCACCTTGAGGAGTAGGAGGAGGAAGAGTGTGTGTGTGTGGGGGGAAAGAGAAACTGCACTTTTCCTGGCTGTCAGTGTTGCAGTGACCTCTGACAAACTTTGAATAATGCTCTCTTTAATTCCTCCTTGCTTTCCCCACCGGAGCGGGCTCCAAACAGGCACTTTACCGGGGAAGCAGTGGTAGCTTTAACAGCCGAGCTAACAAGTTGACGTGGAGGAGGAACTCAAGTTTTTCTCTTTCTTACATATATTTTTTCCAATTTTTTTTTCTTCAAAGCTTTGAATTTTGTGGTTTTTTTTTTTCTCTTTACACGGATTACTTCTTTTTTCTGCCGAACCGGACCCGGACTTGTGGCTTTTGGCGACTTCAAACAAAAGAGTTCAGGTCCAGAAGCAGCCTGTTAGCTATGTTTATTTGTAGCCAGAAAGAAGCGATTTCAAGCGTTTCCAGATTCCACTGTGGGACTCTTTCCTGGTTCGAGTACTGCGGCGGAAACATTAGCTAACACACACTAGCCAGCGACAGAGTCCTTCTGCGTTATTTACTTCACAAATACAAGGAGTAAACTTTTTTTTCTTCCCCTTCTTCTTCTTCTCCTCCTTTTTTCCCCCCCTTGCCACCCAAGAAAACTTTTATCTCCAAAGACAAACTGCTGGTTCAAGTCAAATCGGTTTCGCAGCGATCCGGAGCTTCTGCCCTGAAGTTTAAAAGTTCTGTCCCGGATTTGGAGCCGATCCATTGATTGGGTTCTGTCTGATTGAGCTGAGAGGGGAGGAATAACAACAACAACAGCAACAGCAGCAGCAGCAGCGATGTCGGGCCAGTCTATCACGGATCGGATCGCTGCGGCGCAGCACAGCATGACGGGCTCTGCCATCAGCAAGGCGGTGTGCAAAGCCACCACGCACGAAGTGAGCGGACCGAAGAAGAAGCACCTGGACTGTGAGTATGACCAGCCTCTTTGAACGCGTCGACTGTCAAGTCTCCCTCCCAGCTGGGTTGCGCGCACTTTGGTTTCTGTCCTGCTGGCTGGACAGCATCACCGAGCTCAGTGGATGCAGGCAGAGATCTCCTCCACTGATCCCCCCCACACCTCTCTAGTTAAGGTGATCTGCTTAGTGGCAAGGCACCAGCAGTGTTTCAGTCTGTTCCTGGCCAGACGATGGGCGATTGGGGGGAGGGGTGTAGCAATGGAGTGGTCACCTGTTTGGGTTTAGAATCATCCATGAAACTGCAGGAATGTAGCTTGTTACTGTTTTCACTCTTGGTTTGATTAGGGATGAGGTCCATGAGGACACATCATAGCCCCCCCCCCACCCCAAGAGATTTCAAACAGCTGTTTGTTTGGCGCCCGCTTTAGCGCGGCACCCCTATGCCTAGCACATAGTAGTGCATACCCCCCTTTAGCGCCACTCCTTAGGTATAACCTTTTGATTGGAAATACTACAAATCCAAGGTCTCAACCAAGAAACCCTAATAGATTAAAAAAAAAAAATTCCTTATATTGGGAAAAAAACAAACAAAAAAAAAAACAATTAAATGCGTATCAATTCTAATTATGCTTCTTGTCGCTAACAGATCTAGTTTACATATAGAAACGTACAAGCAGCTCAGTTCAATCACATAGACGGGTTAAAATTCATTTACATATGTTCCATTTCTAATTGCAATGAGATACGATTCTTTTTAAAACTAAGAGTTTTTCCAGGAAGATTAAAGCTTATTTACTGTCCCTACCATTAGGGACAGTAAGCCAGTGTTTCGATTGCTGCCAGTCTCTCTCTGTAAACGTTTTGTTGCTATTTTTTGCACTTCATCTATCACTCCATAAACCAGTTACTGCTCAACTTTCCCAGCCTTCCTTTACCAGTTCGAGAAGCTCCCACCGTTTATTTTAAGTCGGGGCTCGGAAGCGAATCATTTCCACTTGCGCTTGTTTTCCCCGTTCTGCTCGGATTGGGAAAACGTTACCAGCTTCAGGCTGGTTGATTTATTTTAATGAGGTTGATAAACCTACACTTTGATTTGATGCCGTTTAGGGTTAACGAACGGCATCCATTTTTGTTTGGGCTAGGGAAACGGTGTAGGGGCCGGGTTTTCAGCCAGCTGGTGGGCCATGTGCAGCGACAAGTCGTACCGTGCGACTCTTGCTCCGTATATCCCTGGAATGAAGTGATGTTTAGCGACGTTTAGACGGAAGCGAATGGCGGATCCAATTAGATCAGCTGTTTGAACGGTGGTGTGCGTTTGGTTCCGACACTGAAAGAAGAGCTCTTAAACGGCCGTTTCGGCCCACGTTTGTCCAGTTTAATCGAGTGCTCTTTATGCAGTCGGTATCTATCGCCTGTCTCCAATAATTAAGGCTCTCCCCCCCACTAAACTGATGTTGAGATACACTGGCAGTAAAAGCCTTCCCTGAGGACGGAGGGAGGGGGAGGCTTTTGGCTTGCTTCGATTTGAGCAGAAATCCCAGCCTGGACCCTCGGAGACGCTATCCTAACGCGCGCAAGACGAACTGACTCTCTAGTGATGAGAAAGGCAGGGGGAGGAAAAAAAAAAAGTCCATTATTTGCTGAGAAGAGAGGAGCATCTATGTAAATGGATGCTGAGGAATCTATAGTTTTAATTGAAGGGACTGTACATTTTTGCCGTCAGCTAGGATTTGATGACAAAGCATTAAAAGGAACCGAACCGGGTCGACGCGCTGAGGTCAAAAGGTCAAAGATGGGATTTTTTTTTTAGCTTTTTAAGTACACTACCTGATTGATGCGATTGATTCAGTGCACTCGATTTGAATAGTTGAGCCAGTTGCCAACAATAAAAAAAACAAAAAACAAAACAGTAAACCGTTGGCGTTTCTTGTTATCAAGATTTGCATCAAGAATTTCTAGGGGGAAAAAAAAAAAAAGCATTTTATGCTAAATATGCGCAAACATTTGTCAGCAATCAGGGTGGACAATACGGAATTAGAACGTTATAATTTTTCCGGGTACTATTGTGATTAAAAATAAAAATGCCGACACTGTGTTGTCCTTTTTTTTTTAGCTAACTATGTGGCTATGATGGCATAGCACGGCAATCATGGCGCCGCAAACGCCACGCTTGAAAAAAAAAATCATATTTTCAAACTTGCTGCTATTAGTTATTGATGCTCTTGTTGAACAAATGGTGAAGAAAATGGTAAAAAAATCATGTTTTTGCAAAATTATTTTAAATTTATTGAGACAACGAGGAAGCAAAATTCTTATTATAAAGCAAAAGTTTCACGAAAGATGATGGACGATACAATCAGTGTACACTCTTAGTTGTCAAAACTGTGCTACAAAAGTAATATTTCTTACACAATATTCATTTTGAGTTTTAGGGAAACTTCAACCTGATATGTCAGACTCGGAACTGTGTGCAAATAAAATGCCTCAGAAAACAGGATAAACTGAAATGTGAATTTTAATAATAGGATGTGATCCTATAAGCTAAGCTTAATCTTCTGTAAGAAGAATAAATAGTCCTATGGAAATGTGTTAAATTTTGATTATTCTTGATTCACTTTGGCTCCAAAATATTCATACAAAATGCCATAAAATGTCGCCACATTACACATTTAACATGTTCGGTAAACATGCATCAGTCAACTCGAGCGACTTTGGCCAGTTCACCAACACTTTGCTCCTTCCCCCTTCAGTTTCATTCCTGTGAACAAACCATTTCTCTACGTTTTTGTTTTTTTTTCATTGTTATTAAATGCCATAGACTTCCAGTAAGTGCTGTTTATGGAACGTTCGAAAGCGTCAGCAGTTTGTCTGGCGGCTTTGATGCTGGAGCCGTAAACTGCACTTCCTTTAATAATGAGCCCTCTTACGGTTCGGACTCGGGGCCAAAACCCTGGCTGCAGGTTCCTGTTGCAAAGACTTCAAGGCGAGTTGCGGACGGAGATAACGGCGCAACTGACAGAAACGACAAAAGGCCGGTCTTTCGTCAGACGTTCAGCCCAGGAAGGACAGAGTGTGCTCGCCGTGTTTCCACAGAGGGACAAACACAGTTGTTGACCCAACACTGTCCCCGGTTACGTTAGAAAACTCACATTGCCCAATGTGGCAGCAATAACTATGTTTGCCAAACTTTTTTTAATTTAGTAATTTCAGCCGTCAGCTAAGCACAGCAGAACAAAGAGATGCATCAAAGGTGAAAATGGGATCACAAGCCGGGGATTTCTGCGCAGCGGGACCGCTGCTCGTCTTCGACATTAAACCGACCAAATGTGCTGAAGTTCTGTTTCTGGGAACTGCCTGGGTCGGCACGGGCCCCGCGCGTCTGATCGATGCTCTGGCTCGGCTGCCTCGCAATCCGTCAACGCCTCCTCACTCGCAAGACTCAGCTGCTGACGTTCCACAAAAAAAAAAAAAAAAAAGAAAAAAAAAGAGTCGGGGCATTGTCTCCCCGCCGCTTTGTGAACCCGGGCCAGACCCTTCCAACCGATGCACCATTTCAAGTTTAATCATTGGAGCTTATTGATTTCTCCGAGAGAGCAACAACCTCGGTGCCGTAGGGAGGGAACGGCCTGTTTGTCCTTTTATTCGTCCGTGTCATGATTTTTTTTTGCCGTAAACGCTGCCGCCCTGCCAGATTTGTCATCTTCATAGAGCTGTTGATGAGCGGGGCCAGAAGGCACGCAGGAAGCAGGTCAAAGGTTTTTTTTTCAGCACTTGTGTTGACGTGGAGTCGATAGTGGAGGGCTGGAGGCGGGATTTGGCAACTAATCCCACTGTGAGTTATCTCATTACACCTCTAACAGGTATGAGAGTGTTGCTTTGGAAGTCTAAGAAGATCTTCACAAGTGGCGTTTCACACATTTTTTACTCATTAAGTTAATTTTTCTTTTTTTTTCATAGATGGCTTAAATTTTTCCCGAAGTAGGAATCAACATCCTTGTAATCTCAGACTGCTGATGCAGGCTACACTTCCTATCAGCATCCATTGCTCTTTTAAGAATTTTGCATTAATGAGTCACAACATTTAATTTCCCTTTGGGATCAATAAAATACTTTTTGAATTTCAATTCAAATTTGAAATTTGAATTTTAGAAAATCATTTGATCAGAGCTGAAGCGATTAATCGAATCGATTGTGATTAATCGATTATGGAAATAAAACAAAAAAAGACATTTGCTATTAAAATTATTAATCCAAAATAAACAGATTAGTTGAAAGTAATTATTTTCAGCTGTAGATGCATCCTTTGTTATAAATGATCAAGTGTATACTAAACTTGTTATATTTTAGAAAACACATTTTTTTTTTCTTCAAAAAATATAGTTGAAATATTTTCTCATTTTATTTTTTTAAATGCATTTCTAATGATGTGTAAAAAATCTGGTTAAATAAAAGAAGTCCTTTCTTTTATCCGATTAATCGATTAATCATCTGGACAATGTTTCTTAAATAATCATCAGTTACTGTCCTACATTTCATTGCAACGTTATCACTTTGTTTTGCATAAACCCAAACTTCTCCCTTCTTTCTGTTAGCTTTATCCTCCAATGAAAGCCCATCCAGCTGAGCAGATACACAACTAACACGCACGGTTTCAGAACAAAACATCGCAGTTTACTAAATATTGCATCAATGTGCTCCTTTGAGATGAAACGCACGCTGAGAACTGAAACGGGGAGTGCGATTTTGCTACGTTTCTGGGTCTGGATCCACATTTGAATACCACCACCTTATGACGGTGCAAACAGGACTTCCTGTATCTAATCTCGGCACTTTACGGCCTCCTGTAGGTATTTACCAAGTAAGGTAATGCTGTGCTGATGATATGACTCTTGTCTTCCTGCTTTTGGTTCCTTGTAAACATAGTTTCTTATAAGAAGAAACTATGTTGTCATCCAAACAATATCAAATTTTTTTTTTTTTTTAAGGAAAAACATTAGTCTTGCTAGAGTTGCTGCTTTTGGTAGTAAAAAAACTTGATTGGCGTTTCTTGATGCCTTTTTACCCAGACATTTTGGCTTTCTTCAAGAACATATCTTCTGCATTGAATAAGCAAGAAGACTTTGTTGCCGACTTTGGTCAAATGAATGCATTGCATTATCATTCCATTTTTTGAAAAATTGAGTGTTATTTATGAAGTTGGACCATATTTATTGTGTACGGCAAAATTCTCATAAGTGTTGCACTCTCTAGTTGCAGTTGACGAGACTTCATCTAGGGAAATGAAACGATGAAGCTGCTCATTGCAACTGGCTAAAAGATGCTAACGTTGGCGTCCAGTTTACAGCACTCCCTCTCTTTTCCCTCTCTGAAATACTTATTGTAGCTATATTGAATTATCTTGTACTCCTAACTACTCTACAAAGCATTTTTTGGTTGAGCAAACCTTGACTTTAAAACTGGAAATGACAAAAAAAAAAAAAAAAAAAACTTTAGTTTTCAGTGTTTTTGATTCCTAGTTTAATGGTGTGTTGACACCACTGTAGCTTTGAACGTGGGTTGTGTTTGAATCTGGCCAGTATTTGGTCATTGGTAGTTCAAAAAAGTGAAATATTTTACTGAAAACTTCAAATGTGCCACTGTGAAGATTATTACAGCCCATTTTGGAATCTGTAATTCCCTTTTTTTCTATTGCTGAAAGCAAAACAAAAGCCTCCAGTTCACTACTTCAGATTTCCGCCTAAAAACCACGAGACGATCCACTAACGAAGTAGTGTGGAAGTTGCTTTTAACGAGACTAGTTGTCTCTCTGAGTGAACCAACTTCTTGACTGCGTCAGGATAGTTACAGAGTCACTCTACCTCCATATGGCAAAAACTTCCGCAAATTCTGCAAAGTGCAACCTGGAATAAATGCCCATCTGTTGGTGAAATGTAGTCAAACCTCTCTAATGTGCCTTTTATTATATTTGTCAAGAGGCACATCTGTTAAGCAGTGCGTCTGTGGACGCAAACTCAGTCTGTACCTCGCCTTTTAATTGCTTATTTTTTGGGAGCAAAAAGGAAAAAAAAACAACAAAACAAGCCCAGCCAGTTTGCCGGTTGTTAGATTCTTATTAGAGATTCCCTATCAGGATCTGAGGATGAGCTGGTAAAAAGCTGTCATGTTCTGAAGCAGCCTGCCAACAGTAAGATGTCAGAAAAGATGCATTAGAGATGCTGTTTGAAGCCACAGCTGAACTGCAGTTGCTCGGTCGGATCCGGGCGTAGTCACAGCATCGGGCTCTTTCAACAAATGCAGGCGCTTGGCAGCTCTACCATCCATCCAGCTATCACGCTCACGGCTTCGCATTTGCTTAGCCGTCTACGAGTTGCTAGAGAGAAACACACAGTACTGACAACTTATAGACGCAGAACTTGAGCTGGATTGTGTCTTTTTGTTGTTTTTCTGTGTATTTAAAAAAAAAAAAAAATTGGATCCATTTTCCTTTATTATATTTTGACATGTTAAAGCCTCAAGTTCAATGTATTTTTTTTTTTTGGTGATTTTATGTGATGAAGCAAGACAATAGTCAGGGTTTTGCCCAGTGTGTGATAAGCCTGGCGGGCCACCAGGCTTTTCTTGCGCCCCCACCAGGCTAACTATCATTTATTTAGATCTTTTTTTTATGTTTGTCTTCTTTAGGACTTGATAGTTGGCATTTAGGCATTGAAGCAGATTATACACCTGTAGATTAAAGCAGAAATCATCTCTGTGAATCAAATTCTGAGATGATTAAAGATTCCCAACCAGACAGAAAAATACTGGCTGGACAAACTCTTGTTCAGACTCTCTCCATCCAACCATGACCCACTTTGCCAAGACCCAACGGGCAACAATCACTCTCCAAGGTTGGTAAAACGCACAACAAAAGACTTTGGCGACTGAACTCAAAAGGAAAGCTTCTTTTTGTGCGTCGTAAAATCCAAGGGCATTAATTTGTGGCTGCAGTGGCAGAAATTGCGATAAAAGTTTAACTACGACTATACCATCGCCAGACATTGTAATTGCTCATCGTAATTATCTTGGCACGGATTCGCCACCGGCAACTGTTGCCGTCGTGCAGCCGGCTGGGTGAGTTGATCTCGAAGGCGTATTTGTACCTGGACCTAATAACCGAACGGCCCTGGCAGGAGCCTCTCAGCGCTGCCAGCAGAGAGCCTGGATGGGACCCGGAGGGAGAGAGGAGGGCAGGCGGGGCGGGGAGGCAGGGGTGAGTCCGCTCGCCGGAGCAGTCGTGACCTTCACGCTCCGCCGGTGGAAATAAGTGTCGCTTTAAAGCCATTTAGTGTTATGATTTGGACCGTCCACCTCAATTAACCCCCAGCGTCTGAGTCGCGTAGCAACAACCGCCAATTCTTTCCCGTCATAGCGCGAGAGAACCCTCCTCCTCCCCATCCTCCCGTTTTATGGTGATTAATGTCGCAAACGTCGGCGGACGCTGCGTTGTCGGGATGCGGTCCGTCTTGCGCACCTGCTGTAGGTTTCCCCGTCGCCAAGGTGAGGGTCATTGAGCGTTACATCCAGCCTTTGTCAACACGCCGCGGCCCGCGCCGGCGCAGGAGCCGTTTCACCATCTTCCAACTGTCAGAGTGAAGTTGTGACATTTGAACTCGAATTTAGTTTCCTCCTCAGTGCCCTGCAGTTGTCATAGCAGCGGCTAAGCCAGCTGGTTGTGGTTGAATGGGCTAAGGTTTGCTCTACAAGAAGCTGTTGAAGTGTTTTATCTCTTTCTTTCTTAAATCTTTGTAACAGTAACTGACTGGGTGTTTGCTTAGCCTATTATTGACCCACGCGACCTCCCTTTGGTCCGCAGCAGGTCGGGTAATGGAGCGTTTATTAATCTGAGCCGAATGGAAACTTCTGGAGCTGCTTTTGTGCTGCTGGTATTTATCGACTATGCTGGTGGTGGTGGTGGGGGGTCAACTTTCTCCGGCGCTCCGACTCTCGAGAACAATTCACACCCCGAAGTCGCATGAGAGGTACTTGATAGTCATGCGAGAGTCATTAGAGTTATATAAATGGACGTGTGAATGAACTGATAAATGGCAGGTAAGTGCTGGCTTTTTCCAGCTCCTTGATAATGCGCTCGCAATTATGCCCGTCTGACCCGACTCTTAGCTTTCTTCTTCTTTTGGCAAAGGGCTGAATGAGAGGAAGGCGAGTCTTTAAATCAGCCGAGCTCGGCTTATTTAGGGTGAAAAGTCCAACGGATGAATTGATGGTGGGCTTTTAACGGAAAGAAGAGAGAGCTAAGTTTCCACTAACATGTTTTAATGGTGCTCCTTGAAGATGACGCATGTTTTAAGGAAAAGTGTGAAATGTCACTGCTTAATAATGAGTCAATGTTTTTGGCTGATTGGCTCTTTCTGGTCGTTGCTAAGCAAGTTCATTACTGTTGCCTTGTAGTTGGGTACAAGTTGATCAATAGCATAATAAGAAACATTTATGCTGTTCATACTCATACTGGATAATGTGACATACTGTAGCCTCAGTGTTCTGTAGAGCCGCCTGCTTTTAATAACTGCAACTAATGACTTTTTTTTTAATTCATTATTCTATCAACTATTATTATGACAATTAATAGGACTAAAAAATTGCTACATCCTTGTTGACTTTTTATTTAAGCACTTTAATGCAATGTTAGCTAAACATTAATGGATACAAATAAATAAAGATTTATTTTTTATTAAGATGCAATAAAACATTCCTTTAGTGAATGCTTGATAATTTGTAGGATCTGGAGCTAAAATATCAACATGTGAAAAGCTCAGTCCTTTCTTCTTGACTTAACATCAGTGCATGTAGGACTCTAATGTTTTAATATTATTGTTTTTAACATCACCATTACGAGAGGAAGTATTGACTTCTCCATATTAACACTTTTTATTGTTACCCTGTCATGGAGTTGACGATTAAGCGTCCAATCGGACCCTGCTGTCAGATTCAACTACAGTACAGTTTAATTCAGTAGATCATTTAACACCAATGGGGAAGAAGTTCTCCATCTATGGTGAAAGGTCAACATATTGCATAGTTGACCTTGCAGCGACCTCTCACCTGAGCAAGCATGAGGTGACAGTGGAAAGGAACATTTACAGGATATCTGTGCAGCCTTTAAAATGTCAGAAAAGGGCACACATTTTTGTATCTACAATTAAGGGTTTAAAATGCTTAACTTCTTTTTTTTTTTTTAAATGCAAGCCGGCCTTAAATACATTAATCACTGCTCTTAAAATTTGTTGTGGCAGGACTATTAAATCTATTATGTAGTTGTTGTGTTTTTCTTGCTGCACTTTTCTGTCAGGCAAGTTTTGGGCAACACGCAGACAACTTTCTGTTACTTGATGCAGTTAGGGCTACCGCTAACTAGCTTCTAAAATACGGTTGGTGGCAAGCTAGCTAGCTTTTTTTGCATCTATCGTGGAGAAGTGCAAATTTAGTGACAGTTGGCTAGAGGACTTTAGTTTTTTGCCATTGGGCCACTTCTCTTGCCAACCCATATAATGGTATGCACATTCTGTGCAACAAGCCAAAACCTTTCAGTTTGGCAGTGTGTGGGGTTAAGGTTGTAGAGAGCTGTATCCACTGTCGGAAACACAGAGCCGCTGGGAAGAGCCGCAGAGAGCTCGGAAAGGTTAGCTTTTGCTATTTTTGCTTGTGATACAGCAGGATTCTTCCAACCCTCCTGAATATTTATAGTTTTTTCAGTTTTAAATTTCATTTCAAGAGGCAGTAAAAAGGTCTAAAAGTCCTAAATTTGCTGAAACACCTTCAGTGGAAAATCAAAAAAAAAAAAAAAAAAAAGAAGTATCTCTACTGATTTGTCCCTCCAGAAATGAAATTCCGCTAATCTCAGACGGCCTTATCCAGGAGCACTTTCTACCGAGAGAAGAGCCGAGCTGAAATGATGCTAAAGCTCGCGTCGTCCGTGAAGACTTCCAAGCATGTTTGGTTTCCCCAAGAAAGCGCAGAGCTAGCTGAGCTGCACATCAGTACCAGCCTTGTCTGGCTTACAGCGTCTGCGGGTTGCTCTTTGGGCAGGAAGTTACAAGAGCTCGAGTTCATGTGGTTTCAGTTTCATCTCGCGTCTAGGTAGTGCCCACTCAGACTTTCCCGTTGCTGGCGACAAAGCTTCCGGACAACCTTAAATTTTTATTTATTTTTTTCGTCTGTTTGTTTCGCTGTGTCTATGAACACCTGTGTGAATCTTTTTTTTTTGGTTCTAAAACGGAAACAGAACAGAGCCGGTGCCAGTCACAAACCAGTTTTCCTCGCTGTAAGCAAGTTCTTTGCTGTCAGGGCAGCAGAGAGAGAAGGAGAGAAGCGGAGGGGGACAAATCCTTTGAACCAGTCTGGGAAGCGTTGGAAATGCCTCGGTCAAAAAGCGGTAGAACATAATTAGGGCCAAGGCTAACCAGCAGGGCTGAGCTGCATCCTTTTTTTTTCTCACTTTTGCTGGCAAGCCTCTGCTTTATCATAAATGTTGAATCTCACAGAGAGACAGATGTCGTGCGCATACGCTTTCTGTCGATAGGCAGCGCTTTGATTTCTAGGTTACAGGAAGGAGGAAGAGATTCCAGACCGCAGAAGTACGCTGGAGCCGAAGAGAAGCTTCACATCTGGCCTCGGGCTTCGACTCCCGTCTCCACAAATAACGCCTCGGTGTTTCATTCATTTCAAAACTCCCAACATTTAGTCGTCGTCGGTGTTCATTTTCCCACCACACAATACCAGAAGAGGATTTACAGCTCGACTCTGAAGCTTAATGTTTACGTCTCAAGCCGTCTCTGGCTCCGCAGTGCCGTCACGTACTCCCAATCTGTTCTTTGCCCTTCTCCGTTCACATTACGCAGTGTACACAGATGCCCGGGTTCGCTGTCGTCCAGAGAGCGGGCAGTATTGAAAGTTTTTTTTTAATGAATTGAAAGAGCTCAGTGTCGTTTGAGAACATGAAGGGATAGGAAAAGAGAGAGAGAGAGAGAGAGAGAGGGGGAAAAAAAAAACAAAAAAAAAGAGGCTGGCTAGCTCATTTCCTGCCACTTGATTTAGCTTCGATTCCAGCCCCTGATAGAGCCGCTGCTGGGTGGAGCCGGTTAGCAGAGCCCAGCTGAGACGCCTGCGTCTTAAGTAATTGTAGGTGAGCCTAATGCTATCTAAACAGAGCGCGGGGGGAAGGGAGGGGGCGGGGGGGAAGCCCCTCTCTGCCTCTGCAGAAGGGAGAAAGGCTTGGGTTTTGGACTACGAGGCAGGGGAAAATTACGGCTTACTGCTCGTCGCCCGTCTGGATGCGTCTGTTTCAAGTGGAGCCCGAGGGAGTGCACGTGATGCGGAGTGTTTAGTGTGAGACCCTAAGTATGTGACAAGCAAGAGGGTGTAAGCGAGGGGAGGGGGGAGGGAGTGAAATTGCAACAGTTTCTGAGTCTCAGGGGGGAGAGCTTTAGTCTGTTTTAGTGCGTATTGAATAGGTTGCAAAGCGACTCCACAGCCTGGGAACATGTAATTATACACCACAACACACAGGTTGTGATTGAGTGAACAAATATCACTGCAGGGGAGGGGGGAAGGGGGGTCACAGTGAGAGACTGCATGATCACTCAGGTCATTAAATTAAACAGAGAAGCAGCCTTGGTACATTTTCGTGCCATTTCTCTTTGTCATGCGGCCTAAAAGTGGCGCTAATTACAGTGTTTCCTCGACATGTAATCGATCGAAATAACGACTGCCACACCTTCAGGAGGAGGAGGTTTCTACATATTCGCTTAGAAATGTGTTAAAAGCATCATCAGAGTTTGAATCTTTAAAACTGTTAAACGTTTGTCAAAGCTGGCTACTGTGCGCTGCGCTGGTTTTAGGAGCGAAGGAAGACTAGAGACAACGGTTTGAAGTGGAGGGAGAGAAAAAAACGAAACAAAGGAACCTGAGGAAGGTTAAGAAGAATGCATTTTTAATTCTAGCCTCTGAAAACAAGCTTAATGTCAACATACGTCGCATCTGAAACACATTAGTAAAGCTAATAAATATAATTTGGCGTTTTGAACAGCTTAGCGTGTCGGGTAATTTGTCCGTTGAGGCTCATTTCTGATGAGCATGTTACAATATTTTCAGAAGGGGAGGAAGGAACCGGACAGACATTGAGGAAATTGTTAGATGGAAATGTTCAATGTTCTTCAGTTCATTCCAGTTCTGGGGAATATAGAAACCCTCTGCACATTCACAGCGAACCCCCCCCCCCCCTACACTTGTTTAAACTTCTGGAAAATCTATGCAATATAGATTTTCATTATTAATAGAAATCCCTTATGGATGCTGCTGAGGCTGTGGCTCTCGTAACGGGCTGCACAGGCAGAGAGGGGGTCAGCAAGTGTCTCTGCAGGCCTCACCAGTTCACACACACACACACACACACACACAGCGGCCAGGTTTCAAAATGCACCTGACGCGTCAATAGCACCGAGCAAGTGGTTAGTTAATATCCTGCATCTTCAGCCATTCAGCAATGCTAGCGCAGTTTGCCGTTAAAAAGCACACAGAGTTCACTGTAATCATTTGCCTTTATGCTAATTCTACTTTTTTTCTTATACCTTTTCACTACAGAGGCACTTTTTATATTGTATCCAAACTCCTGCTCTTACATATATATATATATATATATATATATATATATATATATTTGTTAAAGTGGAGCAACAAGTTCCAGTCTGGAGTTAAAATAAGGGCGTTTCAGGCTTCAATGACCCTACTGTACATTAGCACGCTCTCACCAAGACACTAAGGGCTGTACCAGAGTACCAGAACATTAGGCAACAGAAGCCCAAATGGTACAAAAAATGAGTTGCATTTTCTTTAAAAATGGCACTCTGTTCTGTCATCAGGGTCTGAAACGACTATTTTTAGGCGTTGGGTTTTTAGTGGTGGTATTGTTTCTGAGGTTCAGTTTACCTCTAGAAGCTAAACGATTGCAATAGAGGAAAATGGCCCCTTTCTTGCTCATTGCTTATTGAATTTAGTTATCTAAAATTAAGGTCTTAATTTTGTGCTGCTTTTTTGAAACGACGAGCCTTTCCTAAATTATTGGGCTGCATCGTTCTTTTCTCCGGATTTGAAGGACGGGTTCACAGCCAACCGTGTCCCAAGATTCATTGAGAGCCAACTGGGCGAGTTTCAAAAATCAAAACAGTTGTATTGTTAGGTGTTTACATAACATGTTTTTAATCAAATTTACATGTACAAAACATGTATTTAATTAATGAATTTAATACTTTGATATGGTTTGAATAGGTAGGTATAAAGAAACTAAGATTTCTGGCTCTATTTCACCAGCCTGTGTTGAGTGCTGTCACGTAGATCTTGGCAATAAACCAAAAAGGAACCGATGCCACAATTTGTGACGATGACCGAAGGCATTTTGGCCCTGTTGGTACTTTTTGGTGGTTGGATAAAATAAAGAGTTTGGAAAAAATGGAGCAAACGATTATCATCCATTTATCATTAAGAGGTGAACTGCTCCGTTATCGTGATATTGATTTTAGACCATAGCGCCCAGTCCTACTGTCATGGTTGTCGGGTCGCAGGAAATTTGTTGTGGTAACGGTGTCAAATGTTGTAGCCCTTACCACAACCTTTCCGGTCTGGAGGAGCCGCTCCGCGTCGGCTCTGTAGGCGGAGCCTTTCGTAGCATGCAGAACCTGAATTTGGACATGCCTTCGATCCTAAATTATTTTATTTCCGTTCTAAGCATTTCTGCATCACGGGTGTTTTTCTTCCATCGCAGAACTGAACTGAAGATGAAAACAGGTTGAAGTCGTCGGCGCCGCTCCTCTCCAACCGGAGCATAAGTGGCGTTTTATTTTTTTTCTCGGTGCGGCTGAGAACAAAGGTTACAGTTTGAACGTTTAACAATGTGTCTGTTTTTGTTTTTCAAGAACTTTGTAAAGTTTGGCTTTTAGTTTTTGCACTACGACAATCCCTCTAACCACTACCTCCACCAACATCATGACGTGATTGTCCTTCACTCTTTAAAGGCGTTTAGATTTCAGATGGGTCGTAATGTCAGTAAAATATGTCATCAGTTACTATTATAAAGCCTATAGTGTAATGATGAGAAGGCCAGACATTTTCCAAATGTCCTTTAATATAATACAAAAGTCATGTCATTCTTGTGCGTCTTGGCTTTAACTGGATCCAACTTGCAGAAACTCCGTGATGAATGTTCACTTTCCTGGGAAACTCCACTGGACCTGGTTATGTTGAGCGTCGTTCTCAGGGCGGGTCCCTCTACTTCACCCCTCTAAAGTAGTTCTCATAAGAGAACTCTAAATACTCATTTGACCTCCTGTTTCGGGTGACGACGGCTCGCGGATTGAACTGAGATTTGTCTGCCGGAGTATGTGCGTGTGTTTGGGAACATTCAGTGCCTCTGTTCCCGTCCTGTTCTGATGTCTGGTTATTTTTAGCCGCGCTCTCTCTCTCTCTCTCTCTCTCAGGAGCCCTTGGGCTGGGTTCAGCGGCTTATTTTTCTTTCCGTCTCTTACCTGCTTGCATGTTCAGCTGCCTGCCATTATCACTCCCACTTTTTTTTCCTTTTTTTTTGTTCTGTCAGACTGCTACATGTTCCCCCAAGAAGTTAGAGCTGAGACACTAAGACAGACATGCACAGACTTAAATCCCATTCCCTTGACGTGATTTCCCAAATTCCCCCGCATGGAAAAACAGTTGGCTAGAAGAAGACGGGGAGTGTCTCTTTCACTTTCTATCTCTCCTTGACAAGGAAATAAGAATGAAGATCTCAATCGAGGCTTTAAAGGGTAGTCCTAAAATGTAATCAGCGAGGGAAATAAATCTATAGAACCAGATGTAGTCTAATAGACCAACTTGTACTTGCCTTAGCAGTTTATCCCGCTCTGAAACGTGTTTGGATCTTCTCTTTCACCTCAGCACGTCTGCAGCATTTCTGACTTAGCCGGTTGTGGCAGGACTCTTTCTGCATGTCGTCTGGAGTCACTTTGAAAAGCACGTTTTGATTCACAACAGAAATGGACAAGTCGAATGCAAGACGGACGCAGAAACGGAGATTGTCAAAGTATGATAATCCACGGTGTATGAAATGGCGTCATTACCATTTTAATTGATTTAGAAAAGCAGCAAGTATTCCTGCTGCTGTGAAAATTATTTTCCAAAGTGCACATTAATGCATATGAAGGTATATTTGGTTATAAACATTTTAGAGGGAGTCTTAAGTATTTGCGGATTTTAGTTACTCTCCGCCGCTGTGGTCCCCTCTCTTTTCATACCTTTATTTACTAACCATATTATCTGAAAACATTAAGATAGTGAGCAGGGTTTCAACCTCTACTGTAGGATTGTAATTTAGCAAGACTCTCGTCAATAAAACCTGCGGCTATTTTCTGATTTCATCATAGCGGAAGATATACAAATTGCATCTCCGACGGGGAACATTTTCTTAATAACCATGTTGAAGCAAAAATGCAAATTCATGCAAAGCGTCATTTGCATCTTGACTTTTTGAACTTTCGCATTTCACACTGATAAAACTGCTCCACATTGCGGCTCGGCTTTTCTGTAAAGGCAATTATTATGAAGCGCTATAATACTTCAGCTTGAAATGGTTACCGATTGAGCTTGCGTTACACCATTACGTGTAGTGGGAGGTAGTTTCTGTGGAGTGAGTCGGTTTAATATCGTCTTGGACGCTGCAGAGTCGCCGTCTTTCTATTTCTCTGGGCAGAGATGAAATCTGAGGAGAGCCCAGTGTGCACAGAGGCGGTCAGTCAATCCCAATTCTATTGTCTGACACCATAAACACAAATAGAGATCAATGTTACATCTGCCGTGCGATTGGCTGAAAACGGAGCGCTTGCAGAGAGAATTGAATCCGACAGAGTCCCGAAAGCCGTAGGAGAGGCTTTGTTTCACTTGTCAGCACCTCGGTTTGAGATGGATGGCTTCTGAATTAGGACAGTCTTTCAAATATTCACTTGTTGGGTGGGAAAAAGGAGCTGCGTTTTACACGATTGTAAAACCAACAAAGAAATGTGGGGTGAAACAAAAGGCCCGTTTTCAGATTTCAAAGCCTTGTGTTTTACTTAGGTCTTCCTGCCTCCGTTGGCGTCTCTTGCTCCATATGAGGAGGATTTATGAACGTGTAGGCAGACAGGGGAGGCTTGTACAGGGAATCCTCTTTTGTGACAAACCTCTTTTGAACAGTCTGTCACACAAAGACATATGGGGAAGGGAAGGAGATTACTGGTATTCCAGACAAGGTGCTGATACCAGGGGAGTGTTAATCGTCAACAGATTGGGGCTGCAGCCCCCCTGGGGCCTTTCAGTGTCTGTTTTATTTGTCTGCATACGTGTGTTTGGGTGTGCATGTCCGCTACCTGCGCAGACTTCGAACTAAGGTCAGTCAACTCTGAGGCAATGCTCATGTTCAGGTAAATGTTATTAAAGCTCAATAATCTCAACTCCCCCCCGGGTCGAGCAAAACGGCAGGATCGACTCGGTAGTCGGAGACGTCATCCTTCAACCCAACCGCCATCATTAAAACCTTCTTTCCTGTCAGGTTTCTGGCTTCTTGGAGGCGCTTTATGCAAAGTGTTGGATTCCTTCAAGCAACACATCATTTTCTGAACTCCATAATAATCAGAAATGAATTTTCCCCAATTTTGTTCCAAAGGCAGGACTGGGATGATAAATGTTTTATAAAGTGCCTTTCATTTATCGCTGCTATACCTGCTGAATAAAAACTTGCCAATGGATACAATTTGGTGTGTCTAAATCTAAGTTGTTTGACTGGTTGAATGAGAATGTTGCATCAGCTGCCATGTGTATTTTTTATTTTTTTAAATGCTTCCATAAGACATTGTGAAAACGTTGCCTTACCTTTATTGTAATCTTGATGAACTGCCTCTGGCAAAACAAAATAAAAACGCCACACACCCAGGAAGAGTTGTTTGATTTGCAGGTCATTTATTACACCTGCAGACTAATGATGGGAACATGAAGGTCAGTGAAGGTCCAGGAACAGGATGTCTTATAAACCTGTTAAACATTTACCAACACTTTCTAGCACTCTTGCTTGAGGTCACTTTCTAAATGTTTGCGTTTTTTTTTTTTTTATTACACAATGGCTGGAGAGCCACTGATCAAAAATTTGTTGCCAATTTCTGAGCATCAATTTTTAAAAAATAAATCTTTAATTTTGTCGCTAGAAGTTGAGTTTGATTTCTCTTGAGAAGATGGCTGACCATATGAAAAACATTTAAAATGTCTTGCCTTCTTCTTTTTAACAGAGATAAGAGATTTCACTGTAAAATCTTGTTTTGTTTAGGTATTAAACAGACAAAATGGCTAGAGATGGCATTTTAATTTGTCTACAGCATCTTTTATGAAGGATTACAATAGTTAGCTTAGCGGCCATCGCTAAAACGCCAGTCTCTGCATTTACTCTTTGAGAATATGAAACCTTACCTTAACTCTGAAATCCAGAACACATGCAGGTTGAATAAAACAAGGATAAAACAAAAAAGGAAACTTTTGTTGTTATGCCGTCTCTCACTTTCCTGCAGTCTGAGTGACCCCAATAATGTCGCGATGTCATAGAAAATGATGAAGTTTACGAAGCTAAGCATGGTGAAAATGCTACGTTTGAGTCTTCCCTCAGTGACAACTTTCACAACAAAGACTGTTGAAGTTGTCATGTTAGATTTTTGAATACCTGACTTGCCCTTCGGCACTGAAATGATCTCTGATCACCAGCTGATTTATCTGTAACCCTCTGAGCGGTTTGTGTTTTTATGCGTCAATGCGTTTGTAATTCCTTAATTTTCTGCTATCATTTATGTTAGCATGATGTTTCTAAATCAGAAAAGAAAACATCGTCATCTAGGAAAAACCTGCTCTACATTTGTCCCTAATTTCATCCAGATCATACCGTTTGCTTATCTTGATCTGAAGCTTTTTATTTTCTTTCCAATTTCAGACTTTAACCAACATTCATTATTTCACAGCCAATAGGTGGACAAAGGGAAACGATTGTTGGTTCGTGGTGGTTAAAGTAGTAGGCTAAAGCTTTAGAGCCTCCTCTGTTGTTCCCAGGTTGTCTACGTAGCCGTCTTTCAGGAATTTCAGCTATGTGAGCCAACGCTTCCGTCTGGGCTCTCTCTCTCTCTCTCTCTCTCTCTCTCTCTCTCTCTCTCTCTCCGTTCTGCATTTTAAGACCAGTGGATGGCATGAATGGAAGAAAGCCACTGAACTATATAGAGAGATTAAACTGTGTCGGGCATGATAAATAAGGCTCTCATGTCCCATAGTGTCCTTAAGAACGAGAAGCCAAGCGCTGAGCGGCCGTTTCCAGGTCTGCTGCTGCATAATCATTGGCGCGGTACTTTAGGATTTAGTCAGATCCCCCTTTGAAAATGCTCTCAACGCACAGCGAGGGCTTCGGCCCAGTAAAGGAGACCAACTGGGCTCAGGAGTGGACCACTCGGCACGTTTCACCAATACTGTAGCATTATTTAACACTGTTTACTCCAGATAATGGAGCAAATTTTGAGTCATTATGGTAATTTGATGTCTTACTTTAGGGACTCGCCAATAAGATGAGCTATTGGTTTAGTACGATCATTACTGCTGGTGATACCGCTGCAGTGTGTGCTGCTAAACATCTTTAGCTGAACCTGTAGGAGGAGGAACAAAATCCACTGTTTTGGAAACGCCGTGAAATAAGAAATCATGCTAAAGTGAGGGAACTCTGCCACAGTGTCCAGACGTCCTTGTTTTTCATTCTGGTTGATGAAACAATCTTAGGAATCCAGGGTTTACTGAGTTTACCGCGTCTTCTAATACCAGCAGCAGGAAAAGACTACGCATTTTGCCTTCTGCTCTGGAAAGCTAGAGACAGACGTCTAGACAATACTCTGGGTGTGTGCAGATTAGTATATTTACAACCCTGATGACCTTCTGTAGCCGGATGAACAGATGGGAAGCAGGAGGAACGCGTTCTTGTCACAAATGCACCTATGATCATTTCCTCTTGGTGTGTTTTCTGAAGAGGCTTTCTGCTTATATTGAAAAAATGACTTTCTAATCGTGAAACCTCTAAATGATCAGATTCTTGATCATTTAGCTGTTTGTCTTACAGTCGAGCACAAACCAAATTTGCCCCGATTTGGGGGGAAAAAAAGCCACAGATAATTTTGTTTAAGAAAACCGGTCTAATCTAACGAGGAGGATATTTTGTGCCCAAATATCTATAACATTAAAAATGAAGGAATAATCTAGAATTCAAATTGTCAAATTTGAAAAAAAATGTTATTAAAGTGTTGCACACAGGCTCTGAAATGATTAATAGTGATGAATCAATTATTGAAATGTCAACTAATTTAGTAATTTTGCCCTTTTGGGTGTTTAGTCATCAAGGGCAATCATACAAGCCAAATCATCTGATTCTTAAACCAAATTATTTAATAATCTGTTAAAACTCTTTCTGTGCAGACATGAGCCACCAAAAAATGTAGTCATGCCTATTTTTTATAGTTTTACAAAATGTAATACTAGAGATTTTAATAAGACGCCTTTGCTTGTCAGAACCCACACTAACAAACCTACTGCGTTCAGAGTATCACTCCACATTATGCGACTGTTCAGTCCAGAGTCTCCCTCGGAGACGTTCGACAGTAGCAGCCGAATGCTGGTGAATTTTCTCTCGGTGATTATTATTGCACCCTTGAGCCTGGTCCCTCCAGCTTCCACACCGGGCCGGAGAGACTCCGCTCGTTTCATCCAAAGAGCAGAGAGGTCAGCGGTCGACAAGTAACAATGGACCTCAGCTCTGCCAGGGACAGAGAGGGTCACTGTTGAGAATGAGATCACATTTATTGAGCATTTGTTTTTCACGTGTTTGCGTGCGTGTGCGAGAGGAATACCAAGGCAGCTGGCAAACCTGCTTTATGCTGTAAGAATCTTAGTAGTTTTCTACCCCAAGGGAGAATTAACTGCTGTTTAATTTTCCATGCAAATCTGATTATATATATATTTTATTTATTTGTAATAAATTTTTTGCATTACATCCAAATTGAATATTGCCATTATGTTAACCAATATTTTTGCCAATATTATATCGAAGGGTGTCCAGATGCTACTTTTCCACTTCTGATATGTTATTGATAGCACAGCTGTGAGTGCTGGCTGATACCTATATTGACCCGATTCAATATCAGCCATACTTTTACTGCTTAATTTGTAGTGTGGATTGTTGGGACAAGACTTGATCAAGTGATGTTGTTCAAACAGAGACCAATGATCAACAACAACAGGTATAATAACTGAGCCATTTATTATTATCTGATGGGTCTTCAGGTGGGATACAAGCGCCACTGAATACAAATGCTGGGGCGGACTAAATGTTGGAATACTGGAGATTGAAGAATTTAGATGCAAGCCAATATAATCAGATACTTGTTTGTTTTGTTTTTTTTGCTAATATCTGACTAATTTCTGATATCAATATTGGATCGGGACACCTCTAATTATAACTGTTTGCTGATGTTTATATATTTTGCCCTTTTGATACCTTGAAGAAAATTGTAAACCGCGCTGACTTCACCAGTCGCTTGCAGCTTTCGACTCCCCACAATCCTTTGCTGCATTACCATTAACTCTGTTAAATGACCAAGAAAATACCACATGATCAAACTCTTATCCTCCCTCACCAGAACCAAACGGCAACAAGATGGTAATAAATATCAGTTGTTATCTACCCAGTTTTATTTCTACCAATACCAATATGTTTAAAAACAATTACAATAGGACAATACCGATGTTGGTGTTAATATTGTGAATCATTAATTCTTAGAATTTGCCTGTTTTAGAACTAATTAATTGTTTTTACAGTAATATATTTATAATGGCATAAAAATGCCTGTTCTCCCTCTTGAAAAACAATAAACTTTAAATTAGTAAAGAAAACGTTACATTGGAATTGGAAGACATTTTAAATATCCAAAATAAAACACAACCAAAAACAATAAATGAATCTGAAAATGCACAATTGAAACCATGAATAACATTGATTATGAATTCTTGGTAAACAAAATTTCCAATCAAATTTTCTTAATCATCACAATAGAAAGGATCAGTAATTGCTTTACTTTGACTGAGCCCTTCTAACACGCAGATTGCGGAACCTAGCCAAATTTTCAGGCGAAATAAATCCCACGCGATTTTCTCCGAGATCTCATTTCGAGTCGGACTGTCTACATTGTACAATTTCCTCATCAATGGAGTGCTCCGGCTCTCCGCTGACTAATTACTGTGCAACCCACGGGCCCCAATTAGCCCGGTCGGACTTGGGATCGATGTCTCGCTGTTTACTCATTCTCTTGGTTTAGCTGCTGAAGGTGCAGCAGAACGAGAAGAGCTCCTCGTCTGCGTCTCTTGTCTTGCTTTCGACGAGGAGTGGAGGAGGCGAAGCGAGAGCTAGCAGAGCGCTGGGTTGTGGATTCCTGCAAATTGTTCGGATGAAGAGACACTCATGTTTCACATGGCTCATCATCTCTTCTCATCTCCTCCGCACAGTTACACATCTCTTTCTTTATTTACCATCATCCTCCTCCCCTTACTCCTCTCTGTTGAACTCCTCTCTTTCTCTCTGTGCCTCAGTTGTATTTACTTCCCCCAGTTTTCTTTTTTTGTCCCTCTCCCCCAGGTCCAGGATCAGTGGCATCTAATGCTTTCCACTCCAGCTGATTAAGTCGGCACATGTACCCTCTTTACATTATCGCCAGCACACATACACACTGGTGCACCGGCGTCCCTGTGGAGCTAATCAGCCCTACTCTTAGTACTCCGTCTCTCTGCCTCTCTCACTTTCCGCAACACCACTCCAGACCTAATGAAAAAACATGAGCTTTGAGAAAAACCAAGCCCAGATGGATAGATAGAAGAAACGCTTAAAAAAAGGAGTAGCTGCAAATAAAGAAAAAGCAAAGGAGATATAAAAAAGACCAGTTTAACGATGCGATTCCAGGCTCGTTCTTGGATGTAACCGAAACATTTAAAATTCAGATTCACTCGTTTGGCAGCTAAACGCTGACAGTCGCCAACTGCGGCCAAATGGTCGGGTAGCACCGTGACACACCTTGGTATTGCATAGCTTCAGTCGCATTTGTATTGACTGAGAGGCCCACCTCCTGATGTGTGTATGTCAGAAAAGAGAAGTGCCACGTTGAGTGAATGATTTGGAACAAACCCGGACTGGGGGCCGTCTGCCCTGCGTTTGAATGAGACAACGCGGCGAAGGGAAAGGAAAGGGCGATTACAAAGATGAAGACTTCCTTCAGAAGCCTCCCCTGCTACGGCAGCCTAATGAGAAGCTGTTCTGTAGGAACCAGGTGTGAGAGCTGGTAGCTCATAACATCCTGTGGAGAAGAACAAAAGGGATGCTGAGGAAAGATCAAGAAGAGACGGAGACGCGTGAAAGAAACCGAAGGGACCCAGACGGAAAAGCAGACCTGATGCGAACGATCGATTCAAACGTGCATATTGATGGTTTGCACTTGAGAGACTCGCTCTGTTACCTACATGCGACAAGCGGAGACACTGAATCATTACGATAAGCTGGGGCGACCTGAACATGCGTCAGCTCAAATCGATCTCCATTAAAGCGGAGAACAGCGAGAGGCAGCCAAGCTGTTGGGCTCCGGTCGGATCGTGTTGCCCGCCCTAAGATCAAGTATAAATTAAAGAGGTTTATTCATCAGCTGCTGGTTGTTGACAGTCAAGTTGGGTTTTTTCAGAAGACATTGGAAGGTGTTTGGATACATGTTCAATCGCCTCAACTTTAATATCCATAAAGAGGATTAATGGAAACTAGTTAACTTGAGTTAATAAATTCAGTCTACCCGTGTTTTCACACCCGATAGTGCAGTAGACTGTTCGATTGGGGACCAAAATTGAAACATTTGTCATATTTTCAGAAGCTGCAGTTCAATTTCACACTGAAATAATCCAAACCCTTTGGAAAAAACCTGTTCACCTCCTCGTCTGTAGTGGCGCTGCATCAATAACTACTGAAGGAAACGACACAAAAACCTCTAAAGAAGACCCGTGCGCAGCTTCCTTCTTCGTGAAATGCAAACAAAAATGGAGAGGCGTCAGATTTTAGAGGTTGTAAGATTTCTTTTTTGTCTTTGTCAAAAGACTACAAGTCATTTTTCTTACTACCGTTAGACTCTCGCATTTATGTAGTTTGCATTTATCCAGACTTCCTTGCGCTATAGTCCACTTCCTGCTTTTGGAACGATCTCTGGTTCGCTTGGTGACCAAATATGAATTCAGACCATCACCAGAGTTCACCTTCATTGAAGAACTAATTTTCTTTTGGCGGGTCAGAGTT
Source organism: Poeciliopsis gracilis (assembly GCA_911649635.1). Taxonomy (NCBI): domain Eukaryota; kingdom Metazoa; phylum Chordata; class Actinopteri; order Cyprinodontiformes; family Poeciliidae; genus Poeciliopsis; species Poeciliopsis gracilis. Next base: position 565,952 of record CAJVRI010000724.1, read on the forward strand.
TGCAATTTTGGTTCGCATCATTCACACCGCCCCAAACAAAGCGGACTTTGCAGGCATCCGAACCAGAGTTTGTTTAAAGCGAACTAAACCGGGCTGATGTTCCACCTTAAACTATGAAAGTTTAAAACAAATTTGCGGTTTAAAATAACTTTCCAAGTTGTGAACCTCCAATATTATCGTCGTCTGTATTAAAACGTTCGTGTTTGGTTGAATGCCGGCGTTTGCCATCCGGACAAAAACGGTTTCAGTGTTGTGTGAAGTCGGCCATGCCAAGGGCAGTGGAAGGTCTCTGTTCCTGTTCAGACTCTAGTGTATTATTACAGTGTTTGCATTGCGACGCGCATGAACTTGACTGGGACCTGCAGTGTAAATTAATACAGCCCCGTCATGCTGCAAATTCCTCTATAGCGATACAAATAGAAACTTGAAAAGAGCTCATTTCCCATGACTAATCTACAAGAAAAGTCTCCTTGAAAGAGGGGGGAAAAACACTCTGCTTTGGGGCTCTTGGGCACTTGGAATATTCATTTATTTAAGAGGAATTTACATGGAGTTTGTTGTTTGGGAGGCATGTGCATGTCGCAAAAGCACAACCAAACAAAAGAAAAGTGATATGAACAAATATTTGCAAGAAATGGAGCAAGGTGAGCAAAAAGCCGAGCTCTCCTGCATCGGTCTAATTTCTGAAACGACAAAAGAAAACAAAAACACAGAGTTCCTTGTGCTTTCCTGCTGCCCTCAGCACATTCCCTCTCAAAGAGTCGGGTCGTTTCACCCGTTCTCAGTGTGTTCAGGTTAATGCGACTTCCCTCAGTTGCCCAAAAGGCCACTTCTCCTCCCCATCCTCAGCAGTTGACTGAACGTCAAGGAAAATCGAGCCGAAGCGCCGCCTTTCATTAATAAAACTCATGCCGCGTTCACTTTGAAGCTCTAATTTATGTTCCAATAAACTTTGTCGCAGCCTCTCAGAAAGACTCTCTTTGTAAAAAAAAAAAATAGAGATTTATTGACGATCTTATTGGAGCGTGCCTCCTCTTGTCCCTCGGTGCACGTCGTCGTTTGAAACTCTGTGGCTTGGCAAAGCACCGCCCTGGCTTCTCTTCTAAACGACACACGTTCTCAGGGGTTTTGCTCGTGTTTGTCTTGCACATAGGTACTGTGGCATAAAGCAGTTTCCCAAAAGGAAATTTTACTGCTATTTTAAAGTTGCTAAAAACCTGTGTTTTGATGCTTTTAATACCATAAATGGCGTCTACTGAGCTCCCTGTTGGATTCAGTAGTGAGTCTTGCCTGTAGTAAAGAACTGTTTTCTTTTTCTTTAGTTTTGCATAAATGCATAAAACCGTGGTCATATTAAGCAAAGTAAAATTATGTCAGTATTCATAAATCAATTAGTCTCGCTCTTCGGAAAGCTAAATAACAAATCCTCATCTTCCTGAGAACTATATGCGCCATAGTAAAAAGATGAAATGAGAAATTTAATATGCATTTCCAATCATTGAATTCATCTAAACCAAAAAATAAAAACCGTACAAACACATATCGACTAAAAAAAGAGCAGCAACTCCAATGAATTTGCAGTCTGCTCTGTAAAGTACTGATTAATAACGTAGAAAAAAAAATCAGCCGCATGAGTTAAAACTAACTCAAGCCAAACATTTATCAGAGTTATTCAAGTTAAAAAGAGCGGCATTTATTTATTTCGTAATATTAAACTCTAAAATCCAACTTGTACCTAATTAAGGGAAGAACTTAAAACCCAGATGCAAGGCATATTTTTGTTGTATACAACCACAGCGCTTTACGGGACATCAAAGAAAATAAGAGCGAAAACCTTTTAGTTTTGCTAAAAAAAAAAAAAAAAACAGAGGGAGACCTTCATATGATAAACGCTTAAAAGCATTTTATAGAAAGAAAAGTCAAAATGCAAATGCAAATTCAATCTCGCACTTAAATCACTCAGCTGTGATCTTGTAAACCGTTTACTGGAGTCTTTGATTAAAAGCTGCACTAAACTGTGTTTTCGTTTGTGCTTTAAAGGAGCCTCGATTTACAATACCGTGTTGGGTCCATCGCCCTCGCTGATGCTTGTGATTCATACCGTCTACTATGAAAGTTGAAGCTGGCTGGTTGCTGAACTCTTGCGTTTCGCTCGCAGGGCTTCGTTGCAGCCAGCAGTAAAAATCGACGTGTTGAGAAGCAGAGCTAGTTATGGTTAACAGTTGTCCAAAAGGGCTTCCAGGCAGGGACCGGCCGCTTTTAACTGCAGGAGTCTGCTGCTGCTGCTGCTGCTGCTGCTGCTGCTGCTGTTGCTGTCGTCTGTGTAGCACAAACGTTCAAATGTGAAATTGTAAAAATCGGAACCTGTTTAATAAGCAGATTAGTTCGATCTTGTCAACATTTTGTTTTAATTGTTCCTGTTAGTAGGAAGTAATTCAGCGTGTTTCGTTAAGCTAATGCTACGTAGCCTCATTTATTTTTGATTTTTGTTTTTTTCTATTAATACAATGTATTAATGTTTGGCTTTCATTTTTATAATATTTAAGATTCCATAGATTTTTACCATCACGGATAGTTTTTGTGAGATGATGAAATTCTCTCTGCCGTTTCTATGAGAACAAGTTTCTTTTTCTTATTTTTTTTCTTGAGTAGTAAGTCATGTTACTAAATTGCTCTCCAACTCTTCCAGTCTTATAAGCCAAGTCCTTGCAAAGTCTGGCATACACGTTTCTACAAAACGGCATTGTTTGTCTCATCATTTTCTTGCCAGTCTTGCCAATGATTGGAGCTCGTTGTGATGCATGTTGGGGGCTCAGTAATTATGTGGCTCATATGTTGCATAACTGAACTCAGTAGCTAAAAGATTTAGCTACCCTTCAGCAAGTATGTTAATACTACTTTAGCAAACTGTCACCATGTTAGCTAATACTCTACAAAACGTGCTGAAGGTTTGCTAAATCAATGTTGGCCAACATTTTAGAGGTTAGCCAATACTACTTTACTCAACCTTCAGCACGTTAGCTAATACCGCTTTAGCCAATCTAAAAGTTATGACTTATGTCTTCCTCTTACTTCATTCGAAACAGCAAACGTGTCACTGAAAGTAGCGCATTTTGAGTCGTCTTCACTCAGAAATCGCTTCCACACTGAAGAGTGTAATTATTCTGAATGAGCTAGATTCCTCATTTAGGTGGATGTATTAAAACTTTGTTTTTCAGGAAATGCTAACAGTTTTATCAGAATCTGATCCAATGCCTTTAAAAAATACACTCTAGATGATTTTATAGTAGAAAAACATCATAAAAGTCCTAACCTAAAGATCACAGCCACTCTGCAACAGGTTACTCAGAAGTACTTGTCAGTGTTGGAACATTGTGGGATCTTATAGCCCTCCGTCTGGCTCTGATGTCTGGGGCTGCTGGTTTTTATAGATTGACAATTCTGGACCCCGAAGTTGAATTTTTCCCTCCCCGGTGTGTAAATGACTGACACCTGAACTTCTCCTAACACTTCTCCAGAGAACAGAGAATGGAAAGTCAGGAGGTTTTTTTTTATTACCCCCCCCACCCCCCACTTTGCCGTCTTTCTAAAGTGAAAATTTCATTTCTCTTGCAGGTTTGTATTGCAGCAACGCTTTACTCTGATTCTAACCAGCTTGTTTTGCTTGCGTGTGTTTGTGCTGCAGATCTGATCCACTGCACCAATGAGATGAACGTCAACATTCCCCAGCTGGCAGACACTCTTTTCGAGAGAACAGCCAACTCGAGCTGGGTGGTGGTCTTCAAAGCCCTCATTACCACCCACCACCTCATGATGTACGGCAACGAGGTACTGGACACACACACACACACGCACACACACCACACACACACACACACACACACACACACACACACACACACACACACACACACACACACAAACCCCTCCAGGGCCGTCTGTGCAGGCTACATCAATAAGCAGCGTTATTACTCAACTCTGTCTGGCATGTTCGTAAATACAAACACATTAGAATGTTTTATTCATGTCCGCGTCGTCGGTTTGATCAGAAGGAAAGCCAACGTGTGTGGGATCGGGACGGCACGCGGAGGAACCGAGGACGCACGCGACGGACACAAAGCGCGGAGTGATTGAAACGGCTGTGGAGTGCGCGGAAATTAATTGGCTCAGTGCGAGCTAAAGGCAAGATGAGGAGACGGGGATGGAAGCAAATGAATAATCAAACGAATTAGCTTCACAAAAAAAAAAAAAAAGCACATTGCTGGAAAGATAGACGAACCCGCCGCCCTCTCTGTAATCTGACATGAAAATTCAGCCGCATGGTCTTTCCTTATTTGTCTTTCTTACTCTGCAGAGCGTAGAGAAAGTCTTCACACCTCTTGAGCAATTTATTTTGCCTGTTTCCTACTAGGAATGCACGGCACCAACATCGATTTTACCTGACATTAGCTGTCTTTTCACGTGTCGATCAGATAAATCTCTGCCGGTATAAACAACCCATCTTTATTTTATTTTATTTTTTAAATCTTTTTGCCATCTGTTCTGATCGCTTTTTTTCCAACCCGACGGTGTCGAAACGGTTCTGAAAAATACATGTAATATCTGTAAATATTGGTTGTTGTCCATAACAACTATATAAGTGTCGAATGTTAATATTGGCCCAAAGTTTCATATCAAGATATTTTGATATTTTTTTAAATGAAAAAGCCTGATCTGCCAATTTTGAGAGATACTGATATTTTGAACAGTTTTTGTTTTTGCCTGAAAAGTTGTTATACTTATAAACATACTTTCTTGTCCTTAACCCCTAAATAAAGGAGATATTTGCGTTTTTTTTATTATTTTCTCATTTATTCAAAGCAGACGTTGATCTTCTTCGTACATATTCCAGTTTGCATTTTTAGTGATCGTCAAGTTTGCAGCCTGTTAATTATTCAAGTCGTTCCCCTCGAGAGGCAACAGGTTTCAAACATTGTGTCTGTTACGTAATGTCAACTTTAATATTCAGATGAATTCGAGCCCACTGTGGTGGTGTTGTGGTTGTAGTGGCTCGTTCCTGTGAAGACGGCAGCGGAAGCCCGACGCTGCTTTTTTTTTTTTTTTTTTTATCATCTTGAATCGTCTGAGCGATTTGCAGACAATCCTGTCTGATCGCCATAAGCCCGCGTTGTGAATCAGAGCGCTTCCCAACCAGGCAGGGGGTGCCAGAGTTCGTCCAACACTCAACTTAACTCGGGGTCAAAGAGACGATTCCAGCAGAACACACACGCTCCTGTTGTCACTACGACGCACCGTTTCACCCAGACAGACCAAACACTGTCGCGCTTTTCAGCGTTTATCGTGAACCACCTGCTGGATTCAGTGAGTGGAATGTCGCAGGCGAACAACAGCGAGCAGTCACAAACGTCACACACCTGCTTCTTTTGTTTTCCTTTTTCCTTGTGGAACCGGAAAACTTCACAGAAACCTTTCAGTGCTTCTGCAGACATGCATATAAGTTTGGAAGTAGAGCAATAATTTCCAAGCTCAGAAGGAATGGATTAATTAAAAACGGTTGGGAACTGATAGAATGATGCTGACTGCGACTTGCCTAGAAGGTTTTGGAGACGCAAAGCATTCTGGTTTTAGTAAGCTGTGGATATTCTTTGATGTGTTTGGGCTTCGCTGCGTTTATCTGTACCAGCCTGCGTTGGCTTGTCAGCAGGGTGGCTTTTTCAAATAAGATTTAGCTGGAAAATAGACGTAATTAGATTCATCTGAATGTCCGACTATCTCCTTTAAAGGAAGCCCATTGTGCAGAAGGTTTCTATTCCGACAGTGTGACTCACTGAATGTAAAACCACTGAATCAAGCCTGGCGATTGGCCGTTTATATTAATACATCCTTTCTTCTGCTTTTGGTGGATTACTGTATCGAAAATCCCCCTTTTGGGATTAGGAAACGGCCCACAACAAATTGATGTCACTGAAGTTGAGCTCATGCTCAGACCTACTGCAGTAGTTTTTACCGATGAGGCTTTCATCACCAAGCTCATTTCTGGGAAAACCCTGCAAAGTAAATGGATAAAATGAGCTATAAACTAAGCAGAAAAATAATAATAATTTTATTTTATTTTTTAGTTTAATTCAGTTGAAGTCATGACTATTTCTCTGGTGCATTTGCTTTTTCCACTAGATATAAAGCAATAATACAAAGATATAATCAGCTAATGAGACATGAACTTTAATTCAGATCTGTTTCTTTTGTAATTAAAAACTGGTGTGTAAAGTCCGTGCTAATAAATTACACATCTAGGCATGTTAAGTTTATTACAGTAATCGAGCCTAGAATTTGTAAACGCGCGAACGGCCTTCTGTAAATCGGTGCGTTTTTAAAGGAAAGATTTAACGGCAGTCAATCCGAGGTTGAAAATACTTCCAGTCACACTAGTATTCCTTGTGATCGAGGGAAGAGCGTAGCGCTTTAGGAGCCAGCTGATTGGCAGTGTGCAGCTGTACGAATGGTACGACAAAGTTTAGAAGATTTGAAAGGTTAACTCTTTAAAACTTGGTAAGAAGACTTTTATTTAATGATTGTCAACAGTAACGATCAACACGCTCAACTGTGTTATTTAAGAGCCTCTAAATGGAAATAACTCGTGAATAAAATTACTTTAGTTTTACAAAAACTAAACCCATTCTTGACCTGGTTGGCAACAATCCTGTTAAGCAACTTTGGTTCTGGGACTTTTTTTCTTTTTCTCCCCCCATTTGGATTTGTTGTATATTTTAACTTCAATCTGATGCCGGTCGGTTTCCCCCAGGAGTGGGTGTGGACACGCCACAGCTCTCCGTTCGGTGTGTGGCAGCCTGCTGAAAACCAGAAGTTTGTTACGAGCGCAAACATTACGTAATCCTAACAACCCTCTGCATCTGATAAGAGATCTTAATCACAAACTATAAAACAAAACAACTCTGCTCTCGTGAAGACCGCAAACAAAAACAGGACGAACCCCAACGCGAATCAAGTTGCCGCACCGAAACAAGCAAGCCCCGAACGCCGACACGCCCCGCGAAGCGCATTTCTCTCAATTTCCTCCAATTTGGAGAAGCATTCCTTCCCTTTTTTAGACGGGGGTCCGCTCCAGTCCACATTGCGTAACGCTTCCCTTTTGATGCCTCTCCGTTTTATTGTACCAACATAAATTTCCTCTGAAAAGAGGAAGAGACGAGTGTGAGATTGCTGCAGCTGATCCAGCTGAGCGCCAAAACAGCCACTGCTTTTAAACGCATTTGTTTATTCCCTTTGCTTTCGTCTCAGATGTTGTGTTGGTGCTCTGAGACCAAGCGGAGCCTTTGAATGATGACAGACAGATAAGCCGTGGTTCCCACAAAACATGGCATCGTCGTGAGCTGTCCCTCTATCCCAGAAAAGGATTGCTCAGACTCTGGAAATTCCTGCAACCGGCTTTTTTTTTTTTCTTAAATAAATGAAATCATGCTAAGTAGGTCACTGCAGCACAGCAGGAAGTGGCTGAGAGGTATTCCCGAACTGTCGGCTGATTTCTCTCCGAATCATCGCTGCAGATTGAACCTTTTGATTCTGTGTCACACTGTGCCTCCACACTGATTGCGGCGCTACGCTAATTGCCTTCTTCACCGTTCAGCAGCCCGGCAGCTGATAATCGCTGCGTCTTTCTGGGCTGATTGAGCTGTGATAGGTAATAACTAATCTGCTGTATTTAAGAGAAACCGTTGGGATCCTTTTCTTTTAATCCAGATTTATTGTTTACCATTTACTTTTTGATTTATTACCCGCAACAGGCCGGCGACTTCAAAGCAACGCATCAAATATTCCCATTTGCAGCAGCTCAAACTGCTGCATTGTCCAATACGGGTTATTATTTCACTTGGCCTGTTGACGGTAGATAAGCAAAGCTTTGAATACCAAACGTATATTGTTCAGTTCTATAATCTTGTTCTACAAATTAAAGGCACGAGGCCATGTAAGCATTAATAATTCAGCTGCCACGCGCATTTAAAATGCAGTATTTCATCGCCGATGCACTGCTGCTGCGCTTATTAAATGGAGGAGCTAACTAAGTGTGCAGTGCAGTAATTGAAAGAATCTCGCAGCCTCAATATGCTGCAGCTGGTTTCTGTTTCAGAGGCCGGTAAGTGATGATTCAGGCCGTGGCATGTTCTCATCAGGCCGGTCAGGACGGCGGTGCTGACCGAGGCTCGGGGGGGGGGGGGCAGGTGCCCGCGCTCCCTCGCAGCCAGAGCATCCATTATTGTCGAGGCGAAGGGAAAAGAAGCCGGCATTAAAAATTTCCAAACCGCAGACCCGGGGAATTGGGGTCAATAGACTTTATATTTCCCTTAAGGTGGCGGTTTGTTGAACAAAACTTGGCCCAGAAGCTCTGTCTGGTCATCTCTGATGGAAGTTCACAAACAATAACGAAGAAAAGTCGTCAAGTAGGCCACGGGCGGCTTATCATGGAGATGGATGATGAAGCAAAGCCCTCATCATGGAAAAACCAGGACATCCTGGATTTTCCAAACAGGAGATCCAAACATCCTTAAGAAGTCTTAAAAATCATAAAAGTGTAAGTTGCGTTCTGTGACTTGAGGCGATTGCGGCTACCGCTAGCTAACTAGCTGTTTTGTCATTTGTAAAGTGTAAATTTATAAATTTTTTTGTGGCTTTATTTTATGTGTGATGCTACTTTCAATCTGTTCTAAAAGCTTGTAAAACCTGCAATTTTCTTTTGTACATTTCTGCCCTGATGTTCTTAAATCTTAAATTTGAATGGGTAAAATGTGTAGAAACCCAGTCCAACAGTTTGCATAAAGACTTTACTTGGTTATTTCCTGAAATTACATTGCCAAACTTTGAGTTTCACTTCTTTTTCTTAAGACTTATAAATACTCACTTGGCTTCCAGGGATTAAGGAAATGCTTCAAAGAAATGACGCAAGAATATATGATGAGGAGGAAGAACACAGATTATCAGAGTGAAAACAGTCGCCTTTAAGGAAGGAAATGATTCATGTTCAACTTCAGACAGCCAAGTTTGACAATTATAAAAAATAACACCACCACCACCACGTATTCTTCAGCTAAAAGCTCTAGTGGAGATCTTTGTATTTTTAATTTCTCTTTTGAAAATACTCACAAAACATCAAGTTACCAGAACATCATCTTTAAATATCAGCCTCTGTTAAGGGACAATTGACAGTAAGTGTTCAGGAGCCATCATATGTCTCTTGTAAATTTCCCTCTGGGATTAATAAACTATATTCAGTCATTAATTAGCAGCTGGCATATGGTTTCCATCTAGCTAGCTAGGTTCTTGCCTGGCCATATGTCACACGTGATGCACAAAACTGTTGCCAGGAGACACAAAAAGACAGTTGACAAGTAACAAGCTGCTAATACTTGCTAGCTAGTAAACAAAAGAGCCATTAGCATGTAGACCTTCTAGGTCATTAGCAGCTAGCAGATCCCTCTCTGGCCTTTTGTCACGTGAAAAGCTCAAAGCTGCTGCAAAGAGCCACTAAAAGACCCCAGAAACTTCACAGTTTCGGTTCTCTAAATGATTTTTGTACATTTGTCATGATAACGGTTTTAAATTGTATTCACAATGGTCATAATAAGGTTTCAAAAAGTCCTAAATTTGAGGTTGTGGAACCTAAATAAAGGCTGTTACAGACGCGCTTCGTCGGATCTGATTTTTGAAAAGAAGAATGGGCCTAAGTTTCAGTCTGTAGATTTTTCAACGCCCAGAAATGCAGGGAGGCATGCCACACTTTTCAGATTTTTATTTATTAAAAAAAAAAAAAAAATCCGGATGATGGTGACGTCCAGCTCCCATCCGTTTCACTATTATTCAGTCCTTTGTGGTCGCCTGTCACATAAAATCCCATTGATGAAAGTTTTTCGGTCGTATTGTGATAAAATCAGAAAAATGAAAGGCCTATGAATACTTTTGCACAGCGCGGCGTGCTGCTTTCTCTCCTGCTTGGACTATGCAGCTGCTTTAAATGCATCCAGTTTCCAGCTCATGTCCTCGCTAACACATTCAGCTCCGGGCTTTGGAGGAGAAAAAAACCCCCCCAAAAAAACGGGGGGATTTGCCATTCAGAGCAAATAGCAGGTGAATTAAGTTTTAATATCTCGTCTTTGCCTCGGCTGCCGTATTCGTTAAAAGGTTTTCGGATGGTGATTGGAGTAATGGAGAGTTTTTAGTGGCTGTGTGCGGCAGGTATTGATGCTCGTTTAGTTTTTCACCTGCAGTCCCAGCCGTAGGGTAACTCCCCACTGGGACAGCTCGGTCGATATCTTCGACGGCAATTTTACTTTTGTGTTGCTATAAACCTTCTCTTCTGCTGCAATCTCACAAGAACATTGCTGAAGGATCAATTATCGCGTTTTAACTCCCTGGAGTTTTCGACAGACGGATTAATTTGAGCTTTCCACATGAACTAATGGCTGAAGTTTAAATTGTCCACTAACCGCATGGAGGCGTTGCGATGAGAGCCCCGGACTGACTCCCCGTCTGGCCTTTGTGCCAGTTCTTATCGTTTGTCAGCTTGTTCCTCCCCTTCCAAATCTTTTTTGTTTTTCTTTTGAATCAAGGACCAGTATGTACCAAAAACAATCCAGCAGGAAGCCCCAAACAATGACTGCGAGAGGCATTTTCCAGCCCCACTGGTGTTTTGGCTTCCCCCGAGGGAGCCGTCTGGATCCGTCTGGATCCGTCTGGATCCGTCTGGATCCGTCCCCTACGACAGCCCGGCGGTCCGAGGACCCGAGATCTGAACGGGGCCCCCGTAGAGACCGAGAGGAACTAATGGCAAAAGAAAAGTCAGAGAGAGTGCAGCAGCCAGAAAGATGCCGGGTCAAACAGTGCTGGAGATAAGTGCTGGAAGACGAGAGAGTCGGGTCGTATTCAGGTCAATGTTATTTTAAAATGCTTATTTTAGGCTTAAAAGCACAAAAATGTCCCATCAATAAAAAAAAACTAAATAAAAGGTCATGCAGAACGACTTGAATTATTGGTGGCAGATTTAATCCAATCAGATCTCATTTTAGTCATAATTCAGTAATAAGATGGTGGGTTTACTTCCACAACTGTAAAAGTAAATGTTTGAGTGTTACGCCTTAACTTTTACTTCATTCTATCTCAGGACAAAAAGTTCTGATGGAAGGGACCTATGTGAACATGTATGTGATATGAAAACTTTACATCATTACAGGCAAATCAATCTCTGTAGCTCTTTGTCTTCTTTCTTTACTGTTGTTTTTGTCTCAGGACTAACAAGGTTATTCGATTACTATCTGGGTAATGCAAGATTATTATTGTCGCTTCTGTTTGGAAGTCATTTTCTTAGTCCCACAGACTGGGCTTTAAGATGGGGGAGAGACTGAAAGAACGATCTGTTGACTAAATATCTATAAATCCATTCTTCCAAGTAAAAAATTCTCCCTTTCCACAACAAGCAGCTGCTGTCATTGTACCCGTACAAAAAATTTAATCTTTTTAAAATTAAAATTCTTACGAGCAGAAACTTTTTAACAAAACTCATGTTTCAAATGGAACTTGAGAGATGGGTAAGTTTTTGATTAGATCTTAATATGGCTTGCCGTACGCATTTAAAGCTTCATTCAAAATTGGCTGCTTTAGGGTCTGTTGTCACTTTAATTCCGGTTAACCTGCAGCTGGCCACGCCCCCCTCCTACTCAACATTTACAAACGGATGTGGAGTTATACAACTGTACATCTTTGATAAGCATTAGTAGAGCCTCCTGCACAACCAACAAGAATACAGCAAGTAGTTTCAGGACGGTAAGTGGGCATCAAAACACTCGTCTTTTCCAGCAGGCGGTGTGCAACGCATACAGTGGGAAAACCAGCTGACCAAATACGCTGGAGCTCAATGTGGGTTGCCAGATAACGGTGCAGTGCCTGTAGGTTGTTGCTTAACAAACAATCAGGGGGATTTTTGAAATGCCTCTTTTTGAAGACACTAAAAAATATAAACTTTTTGCCAAAAAAAACAAACAAAAACCCAATCGTTTGGGTTGTTTTTACCAGTAAAAAGCCAAATGGAGGTACAAAAATGATTAAACAATTTTTTTTAGCATTGAACTGCCCTTTTAAGGGGCAAAAAGTGATGGTGCCTTAACTGAAAGCATCATAAAAGGACGTTTCTCTGAGACCTCCAAGCTGTAGCCAACACAAAAGCTGAGATTTCCACATCAACAGCTCGGCCTTCGCTGAAACCTCCGGTTTTTATCAACACCTTAACTTCCAGCTGATCCCGAAGGAATAACATTTCGGGCCTCTCCCTAAGCTCTCACGTGAAGAGAAACCTTCACAGCGTTCTGTTTCTTTTCTCACTTTGCTTAGAGACTGCCTAAATCTTCCCCAGACCTTAATGTACCCTCTCACACAATGGTGTGAAACCCTCTTTTTTCTTTCTTTTTTTAATTAGTTTGTTTTCAAGGGCATGCTGGAGAAAGAAAAAAAAAAACAACAAAAAAAAAACTGCTACCCATCATCCTTTTCTTCCTCTGTGCAGAGCAGTTCTAAGTGCCAGAAGGGGGAAATTACAGTGTGATTGATTGCGACTCGGTGCATAAGGAATCGGGATAGAGAGCTGTGGTTCTTTCCATCCAAACCTCAGGCAGGGAAAAGCGGCGAGACGGAGGGTGGGATGTTTAAGGGAGTCGTTCAGAACACAAGGGGAGACTGGCACGGTCGGGCGAGGACACCGGCAAAACCGCTGACGACGGCAGGACGCGGCGCTTTTCTTTCTTGTCCCACGAAATGTTTCTGCGCACGGGGGCGGGGGAAGAGGGGAGAGAAAAAGAAGTGAATTCAGGCAGAGGTTGCATGGGCACAACGCTGGTCGCTGTGAAAGTTGCAGCCCATTTGTTTCGTTGACGTCACAGGAAGCGCCGTCATCGCCGCACTCCCTCTGCACCTTTTTTTTTTTTCTTCATTTTTTGTAGATGGGGGGGCGGGGAGGAGCGACAGGCAGAGGGACAGATTAAAATGAAAATTGTGCGTTTTGTATGTGTCCGAGTGGAAGAATGCGAGAAGGGGATAAATAGGTGTAGAAAGTGCTAACGCAGGCGCTCCTGGCCAAAGGAGGATGAGCCAAAGGCGTTCGAGGAGGTCACCGTGACTCTCGGCGGCGGTCGCCCGATGGTAATCGGGAAACGCTGAAACGGTGTCGTCGCGCACGTGTTTTACGTCCACTGCTGGAACACAAACGGAAACGACGAGCAGCACACTGAAGATGATGGATGTGCATGAAGACGCCTGCTTTTTAACTTCAGAATATCCTGCTTTTACTAAGTGAAAACTTCATCTACTGTCACATTTCTAATAAAATCCACATAAGCAAGAAAACAGATTATTATTCAATGATGGAAGCATTTTGTTTTGTTTTGTTTTTTTTGTTCCTTTCCCACTGAGCTCAGCAGGCGCCACAGGATATTAGCCTGCTGGGACCTGCAAGCCAAACAGATTCTCCCAGTCAGAGGGCCTTGCATACTGGTTTTGCATTCGCTTCTCGAAATGGACAACTTCTAGTGCAAAGAATTCATGCCTTCTGGACCTTGTCATATTTTGTAACCCTATCGTCACAAACTTCAATGTATTTTATCTGAATTTCATGTGATGGCCCAAACCAAAGTGGGGAATTATTGTGTAGTGGAAGAAAAATAGTGCATCATATTGACAGAGGAGTGAATGCCAATGTTTGGATTTTGTGTGAAAAGTTGTGTTCGTGGTATTGAGCACTACGATCCCAGATTCCTTAAAGCATCTGTTGTTTTATCATGTTTCAGACCACAAATGCCATTTTTAGACTGTGGTTGAAACGGTGAATCATGATGAATCGATTTATTGAAATAATCTCCAACTAATTTCGTAAACGCATACAGGCTCTGAAAATATGCATTTCCTGAAAGGACAACACCCGCAGAGCTGTAATTAAGCCAAAACTGTACAAAGATATATTTTGGATATTAATCAAAAAGTCTTCTTCCCTAAATTCCTTAAATGGAATATTTTGAGCTTCATCTAATTTAAATTCTTAAAAAAAAAACCTCTTCAAATTGCCTTCTGCTGTCCAATTATTAAACAGTTAGTGCAAAAAAGTTAATCAATTATTCTTATTTATAAAGGGAGCTGAAATATTTATTTGCATTTACTAATATAATTCTAATCTTTAAAAAAAATGCTTCAGTGGTTAAATGGAAAAAACCCAAAGAACGTTGTGATTTTTAAAATATCTGATCACTCGATTAATCATCCAAATAATCGATTACTAAAACAATTGTTTGTTGCCTCTCTATTGGGAATATGGATGCAACTCCCCCCACGCCTAAATACTCCACTGTCGGTTGATCCGTTTTGGTTTTATCCATCACCTTTCAATTATCTCGCTATCTCTGACAGGAAACCTTCTTGCTGCTTCTTCATTTTCCATATCTTTACTTCGCCTGCAGTAAACCCTGCTGTGGCAGGCGGGGGGCCGGTTCTGCCAGTGAATTAATAATGGCGCTCGGACTAATCCACAGAATGTGGAATGTTTCCAGTCGTATAGGGCAGCGTGAATTCTATTTCAGAAGCTAACGGCGTGTTTTTACCCTTAAGGTGCTCTTCGTTTCATGTTTGTAGTTGTGGGCTCTACTTGTGAGATGTTGCTCTTAAAGGCTGTCCTCAAGTGTCAGGTTTAATTCGAAGAACACTAATTAGCTCTGTGGGTAGCACTGGTATCCATAATTGAACCCAAACCCTTAAATCTACTGTAGCACTTTATTCGTTTTATGGTTAATTGCCAAAACTGGCCTGTTTTTTCTTTTGTAGGACAACATAGTATTTATTGAAACAAACAAATCTTTTTTAGCTCAGAAGTTCAAATGGGGCTAGCGTATTCATCGCATCAACGTGGAATGTTGTGGAGTGTGACTTGCTACCCAAGAAACCTAAAAGATACCATTTTGATTGGGACATGATGCTGCTGGAAGTCGAAACGGCAACAAATGCAGTTTCATAGCCACAGTGTTGTGGTTCACAAACTGGTCACTCTTTAAACCAGTACAGGAACCATTTAGGTTTCTTCTGCTAAGTGATCATGTCGTATAAAGTTTTTTTTTGTTGTTTTTTTTTTGGAAAAGCAGCTGAAGTTCTTGGTGTTTTAACGCCCAAATCCTTGACACAGTGAACAGTTGCAGCGCTAGAGCTATAAACAGCGTTCTGTCAGAGCTTTGAGGTAGAAATGTGGGACGCATCCAGGCCGACTGAGACTTGGAGAGTACTCCGTTTCAAACAAGAGCCAGTGAAGTGGTTCCACATCTGCTCTGGAGCCGGTATAGATAAATAGTCTTTTTTCTTTCTTTTTTTTTTTTTTTCTCCGCAGCGGTCCCCCACATAATGCTTCAAAACACTAGAATGACTCTGAAATTATATTTTAGATGTGGTAGTTACAGTGACTTTATGGCATGACTGTGAAAGAGCAAGCCAGTTCTTCGAAGGTAGTAGAGCTGAACAAGATATGAATAGATTTAATAGTGCGATACTCTGTATTCATGGACTTTATTGCCCAGCCCTAACCATATACAGCACTGTTGTTAAGGTAAACCACTACAGAGCACTTGGTGCTGATAAAGCACATTGGTAAAATTAACATAATTACTTACCTAACAAAGTATTCAGTTTAATCTCATTGGAGAATGTAAATAAATGCCATCAAAATTACTATTTAAATGAGTAAATAACTTGTTTGAAAGTACATTCAAGTTTTTTTGGGTGGGTTCATTCTATGCTATGCAGAGTCTCTGTCTGTGCCGATGAAGAATGTATCTCTTTAAGCTTAGCAGACAACAATAGTTTCTGATTAATTCATCGAATTATATAAATAATTATCGAATAATTATTTAATGTCTTGGGTGCACTCCTCAAGCACCGAAGCACTTAAAGATGGTCCTTTCTATAAAAATAAAAGCATCATTTGGACTGTGCTGTACTATTTCCAGACCTTTCTTTACTCTTTAAAATAAAATGACTTTAACAACTGCGGGTGCCGTTTCGGTAAATCAAACCTCTGTTACACAGGATCAGATTTTGATCGAGTCTTGCTCCTTGACTCTGTGACAGCTGTAGTTTGCGGTTTGTGTGTAGCGGTAAAACAATGCGGTCATGGTAGTGCACAACCAAACTGGACTAGGACAAAAAAAAAGAAATAAAAAAAAAGAGGGGGAAAAAAAACGTGTACAGGTTTCGAATGACTCATGTGGCCGCATCCCTGACCCAGCAGACAGACTCATTCACCAGCAAGATGCAGCAACTCCCTGGAGGGCTGCAGCCTACACACCATTAGCCTCATCACCTTCTGGGCTCAGAACCACACGCGGAAACGTTCCACTGCAGCAGCCTGTGCGCACTCCTCAAAATGTTTAAATATAGACGTTCATCCTTAATCCCATTGTCCTCAGCACCCATCCAGCTTCACATCGCAACTGCTTCCTTCACACTTTGATTGGATTCAGAAGCTAAACGTTTGATTGCGTAAGAGGGAGTAGAAATGAGGAAGAAGAAGGAGGCGGGGGGAGGGGGAGGAGGAGGAGGAGGAGGAAGTGGAACAATCCCAGGCTGGATTTAGATGAGTTAAACAGCAGCTTGTGTGTACATATTTGGTTCTACCTTCTCGCATTCCTGTGGCCTCGTGCGCACGGTTGCGTTATGTTTGTGCGCATCTATGTTTGCACAAGGGCTGGTTTCATTCAGCGAGGCCTTGGCACGACTCATTCTTCTTACGTGAGTCACCACAGTTCAGTAGAAGTCTGTTACAGTAGATTCTGGTGAGTTTGTTTATGCGGGCACTGTTTGGTCTGTAGACACAGTTTGCCTGTGGACTCTCTGACCCGCCTTTAGGACATGAGCCTCCCTTCCTGGCGCATCCCGGTTCCATGTAAACAGGCCCGTGACTGTTTTGTCTCCTTTAATTTGTTAGCGGGGATTATTTTTAGCCCTCCACGATAAGCTCCAGATTGCCTTTTCATTCAGCTGAAGTATTGTTAACCAAGACAGGGAATCTCATAACTTCTAGGCTTGTGGGCCCGCTTTGAAAGCGGAGAGAATTTTTCTCTGCCAAGATCAATAATTGCTGGTGGTTGTTCATTGACTCTGCGTACACAGTGGCAGGTCCAAAGAGAGTTGAGCAGTAACTGTTTGAGCTTCCCTTTTTATTATCTAACGTGATGTCAGCAGGTTTCACAGGGTCCGCTCATGTTTACGTATATCTTGGACTTTTTTTTTTTTCTTTTTTTAATCTAATGGGAGCAGAGATGAAAGAATCCCAAACCGAGCCAGATCAGATTTTTAGGGTAGACGCTGGACTTCGGCTTAGATGTAAAATTTATTGCCGCTTTCAGGGATAAAAGGATTATAGAAAAATATTTCATTAGAACAAGTGCATAAAAAATTTAGAAAATGTGTTGAGGTACGTTCTTTTAACAAGACACTCGTAAAGCGAGTCGACCTCAGCCTCATGGTGTTGCCTTTGGCAGTTTTTCTACCAAATCGGTTCCAGTTGTAAATTGGTATTGCTTGATTAACTACGGTTCTTTTCTTTGCCATGGCTACTTCTCTGGCTTTAACACCTACGTCCTCTGTGCCAGAGAACAGAACCACCTCAGGAGCAAGGAACTTATGGACTACTATATTATTGCTGTGTATTTTGGCATACCCTTCCTGAAATTACAGGAGCTAAAAAAATATCCCCCCCAAAAAATTAGATTTATGTTGACGCAATACTGCGGCTCCGGTTTGGCTGTTGAGTTGTAGAAACCAAACTGATTCTTTTGTAGAACCAACTAAGAACCAGCTTCACAACCAACTCTGGTTAAGCACCAGACTTGTTATGGAGGAAAACCCCATCAGAGCTGCTGCCATAGACGCTGTAACAGAATCAATTTGACCAGTGGATGTTAAGTGATAAGTAATGATGTCACTTGGTGGTTCAATGTCGGAAACGTTGAGTGACTTGTAAGCAATTGAGTTGGCCTAATTTTACCAAATCAATATCAAGGCAATATCAACAATTCAGTTAACTCAGTATAGTTGAAAAGCAATTTGCCGCCTCCTTTTAGTCATACTTTGCATTAATTTAGTGTTTAGTGCTACAAGCTGAATTCAGTCATAAGCTCCTTAAGAACATTAAGGTACACATGTTACCTAGGTGTGCATTAGATGATAACTGCTATAGGATGAGGGGTTTAAGTTGGGCTACCACCGTTACACTCCTAAAGGTGTGAACGCGCGGATATTGTGTGGAGGTCCACGCATCCTGGAGGTGGACTCAAAACAGACGTCCACTGGACATTTTCTCATAACCGTACACATTTTTACAACCACGTATTTTGTGCCATGTCATGCAATACCGAGTTTGTATGGTTGAGAGTCGAATCAGCCAAACTGCCACTTTTTTCTAGGCGCCCAACTAGTTAATCAAACTTGCTAGAATCCATTCTGATTGTGGGAAGTGGAGGAATTTGTCACCGGACACGAAGACAATCTGTACGCTTGACTAGAAAATCTCAACAGACTTCGGACAGTGTGCGCGGAGAACGTGCAGCTGAAAAAATCCGCACAATATGACTGAGTACGTTGGAACTTTTAATCAGCAAGAGAATGATTAAAGGCTCACTGTCTCGGAGTGATGGTGTCGGCTGCAAAGGTGAGTTGGTGTCACGTGGGGAGCGGAAAAACGGCACGCCGTGGTGTGACGTCCTCTTTGCTTCGAATACAAATGACTGGGCGAAAAGCTGGAGCTAAATATTGTAAGTTGCGTTTTAAATTTTTTAAAGAGTAATCTGAATTGGATCAGTCAGTATCGGACAGGTTCGACCTTTGAAAAGACTGAAGACGAGCAGGCAGCCTAAACATAAACTAGTCGTAGAATTCAGAGTCAGATTGAGTGCCTCAGTTTATCTTCAGTTCACTGAGCACTGAAATGGTCTGCTCTGGCACGGCCTTGGCTTCCCCTCATCATAATCTCTGACAGTTACTATGGTAGCTACCAACTTGTGCAGTTTTGAAACAGAATTAGGATAAGAGGCAGATTTGGTCAAAAGCTGGCAGCACTGCTGTATGTATAGCTATTTTTCACAGCTGAAGCCGAGAGGCATCTCCGCGCATCAATAATGTATGAGGTTGTTCTCCAATATGCTAACATGAATTATTTTACAAGCCGAGCCAACCTGTTTCTCCTTCTCCCTCAGCCTCCTCACCCCGAGGACTCGGTACATCTTGTTTTTGTCTCCCGCTTTGGCTCCCCTTCTATTCTCAGACCCCTTTTCTCCAAAAAAAATCTGAATCTCCTCTCAGAAGTGCGTCTTCTCCTCCTTTGCTGAATAATCTGGGGCTCAGCGGGTTTCTGAATCTCCCTATGTGTTTCCCCTCCACATCTCTGTGCTCCTTTATAGATTTTCTCCTTTTCAACCACATCCATGCGTAGTGCGTGCGCGCCCAGCGCCTCCGCCTTTGAGAGCTATGCTAAGGGAGAAAACACAGATTCTTGTTGGATAGGATAGGGATTTTGATGAGGAAGAGAACTGTCAGCAGACAAGAAGAGGCAGAAAATCCAAACTTGTGAAGTCTTGAGTTTTTCTTTTAAATATTTCTGACTCTTCTCTGTTTTGTTTTATTTTTATCTGTGACCATCTCTAAGCTTCTCCATCCTGACTGGGGTTCGTCCTGACATACTAATCTTTTAGTATTCAAAGCACATTAGCGCACGCTGCTGTGTGGCAGTTTAAAAGCTGAACTTTTTTTTTAAAAACAGCAATTTGACTGTCATTTAACAAGCAACAATACAGCGCCTACAGCCACGCAAGTGTCTTAGTAAAGCTCGATCTGGGCAGAGTCGTGATCTGAGCTAAATGTTAACATCACCATGGCAACTTGCAGTAAAAACATGCAGAATTTAAACGGGTAAGATTCTCGTTCATTGCTACCACTCTACTCTTGAGCACCTTGACATTTCCTAATTAGCTTTGAGCACAAAAACTTTGGTGGGTTCTTTTATTTCTGCAGATTTCTAGTGAAGGATGTTCATACCGACGGGTCATTGGTGTCTAGCCATACATACAGAAAAAAGGTGAATGTAAATGAAAGACATGCCTTTCACGAGAATGGTAAACAGTAGCTGAGAAATCTCAGAGCTTCGTCACCGGAGGCCAAGCCGTTGGCAGAGTTCAATAATGAAGCAGCTGTATTTCTTTTAGCTGCAGCCTCAGACTCTGAGTTTACTTTGAAAATATCTTTCGGTGTTATCATGGGGTATGAGTGTGGGGGGAGATTTACATTGATAAATTATAATTGATGATGTTGATAAACCTGAACCAATAAAAATTCAAATTCATGTTTTTTTTCCCTTTCTGAGAGCATGTCTGAGATATCTATAAGAAAATGCAGTTTTTAAAGCTCAATGCTCCTGGACATGCTAGTGAACCCGAAGTGATCCGCGCCACTGAACCGCCATCTTGGTATGCGCAGAGGAACCATGGCTTCCAGACAAACCAAAAGAAATGTATATTGACAAAGATATATCAGCAAAATCACTGTTGTCGGGACTGATCCAAGACAGAGAATGTGGCTTATTCATTGTTGTCATAGCAACTCCATAGCAACTGTCATGACGGTCAGTTACGGATACCTACCAAGATGGCTGCCAACGACAAAGTTCCCGGAAGTGTAACGCCGCTTATGAACTATGTATTGGCTGGCGTTTGCAGAGGAGCCAATCCAAGAGCAGCTCTTATTTTCCTTGTTGCTGATTGGCTGTAGAGCAGAGCTGAGGAAGGCTGTAGGTTTTAGCTTCTGCAGTGCTAAGACTGTTTCCATTGGTCCTATCGATGCATATATGACGTTTGAACCATTAAAAAAGGTAGTTATAGACGTTTTTGAAGGGATTCTCGAGTAATGGTGGATTTTAGGTATCAGTGGCCAGCTGTGGCCCCCACGAATATCCCCACTGTGATATGATTGGGATTTTCATCATTTGTTTCTAGCTAAAGGTATCTTTTTCTATTTTCACATTAAATCATGATTGATGCTATTTCTTAAATTTAAATATTTGCTTTATTGCAGTTTAGTTCATGCTAACTCACTATGGCTATATACCATAATTACCCCATGTCTAGTTTTCAGTTGCTCGTCTCGACTTGGTCGATTCATTTTTTTTTTTTTTTTAAGGCAGCTGTACCCAAGACTGGTATACGCTCTTAAATTTTAAAACCAAAACTTTTCGTTTGCTTTGATGGAGGTTTTTTTTTTTTTTTTTTTCATCTTTATTTTACATCACCTCTTCTGTAAATCCATACTGCGATATCCCCTTACATTTCATCACCCCTGTCGATTATTGAGCGGTGTCAGCCCCGAGGTAAAGCAAACATCATTTTGTTCACCCAGCTTTTATAGCAACCTCCACTCCAGCTGTCCCTGTTGTATTTAATTTTAAATTATCGTCCGCTTGTGAAATCGGTTTCTTTCCCCCCTCTCTCTCAGACAGCACCTATGTAGACACAAGAAAAGGACAAGAACAAAATCCCATTCTTTCTGCCTTTTTAAACAGTCCCAGAGGGCTTGGAACAGTCAGTGCAGCTGATTTCCAACAAACATGCCCGCAAGCATTTTTTTATGCCTATAATCACACACAAACACACACACACACACACACATACACACGCACACACACTGTCCTTACATCCTGCAACCAGTCAGTGAGAGCTAGTTCCCTGCCAGATTTGCAACTGGCAAATGCGCAATTCTCAAATCATCTTAAGTCAGCCGGACGCGGTCCGCCTTAAAGTTTAAGACAGGGTTTCTGGAAGCCCGAGGCCAGAGCTCCCATTGCTGTGGACGACGGCCAAGACCCATTCCACAGTGCTCTGCTGGTCGGAGATGTGAGGAGGACGATGTAGCGAAGATGCTCTCAAGAGATGAAATGCGAGTCGGTCATTAATCTTCGGAGACGGAGTCCAGGCTACATCTTAAATCATTTCAGCCTGAAGTTCAAGTCAGGCCTGTTGCCGGTTTGATTTCCAAACGATATTTAAAATCTAACCGCACTGCAACTAAAATAGGAGTTGTATTCGTCAAATTGTTGCAGAATTGTGCAAATATTTCTCATCAGCTACTGCGGTTTTGAGGTGCTGTTTGAGAAAAGAGGGAAGATGAAACGCTACAGTCTGGTTTATAAAGCATATACACTTTAGCTGTCTTTCAGCGGGATTTCATCTGGCCAAACATCTCAGTATCATGAAGGATTTATATATTTGCAGGGACTCTCAGACAGCATTTTTCCCTGTTATCCCTTCACAGTTTTTCCCCTAAAAACTTGAGGTGCTTTGAGAAATCAACCAACTGTAATTGAACAATCTTCAGCTTGACGAGTGCTGACCTGGGTCCGGCCACATGGAAACTCCTATATATCAGCGCTGACTCTCAGTGCTGAAGTCAACACTTTTTGATTTGAAAGTTGTTATGGAGAGAAGAAGACTGAAAGTTGACTATTTTCGGGGTTTGAAAAGAAGTCGGAAATGTAAGGAGCCATTTCAATGGAAGCAATTTGCTCAGCCCCCATGTGGGCTTTTCATTCAGGCGGCTACTTTTAAGCAGGGATTGATGCTTTAGCAGATAACAGGAACACCACGCTAAGGTATTGCGTTAATGCTCTGTTTTCTCATTTCTTTCATGGAAAATGCTGATGGACAGAATGTCCTAATCTTTAAATGTCTTAAATAGTCCTAAATTTATCTAATATCAGGGCCTTAAATCATCTTAAATTACACAAAATGAATACGCTTATAACAAGTCTTACATTTCTTAGTGGTAAGACTCTTCAATCTTATATACTCTATACAGTTATTGCTTTCTGATGGGACTATTATATCAGGCAAAAATTTGAGTCGTGTGCAAGCGTCTTCACTGACAGCGTTCTGTGACTCAAGGGCTACTGGTAACGAGCTGCTAATAAGCTTGCTAGCAAACAAACAAGCCATTAGCAACTAGAATTTGGCTCTCATGCTAGTTAGCTAGCAAGCAAAGAAAAAAAGCCATTAGCAGGCAGCATATGGCTCATCAGCAGTTAGCAGCTCTCTAGCAATACGCAATGTGAGAAGCACAAAGCTGCTACCTAGAGTCACAAAAGTAGAATAGAAATATATATTTTGGTCCTCTGCATTTCTTTTTTGCAGCTCATGATATAGGTCTTACATTTAACTCATAAAAAAGTTTTAAATTGGAGTTGGTGAAACCTCCAGAAACCCTGGACTGGGTCTTGGTTCTTGAATAAATTTACTGCTGGTTTGAGAGGAAATGCTAGAAAACGCAGCCAACGTGCTGGGATGAACATCGTCGGGAAAATGGGATGTAAAACGCTTCCATCACCTGTTCAGTGACATCAGATCTGTCAAAGCGAACAAAGCTCTGTTTAAAACTGGCTCTGGAGGGACGGCAGCAGCGGAGAGAGATTTATATAAACAAGGGTTCTAGGGGCTATGAATGATTGATCACTGCGAATTCTCATCTCAGTTGTGTTCAGCAATGTTTTTTTTTTGTTTTTTTTTTTGCCCCCCCTCGACCCAAATCATAAATAAATGAATGTGCAGCTGTTTGAGTTTGATTTGACAAATCTCAGGCGTTCACTTTGTTTAAAGACGTCTTCCTGTTTTGTCCTTCAGCGTTTCATCCAGTACCTGGCCTCCAGAAACACTCTGTTCAACCTCAGCAACTTCTTGGATAAGGGAGCTCTGCAAGGTAAGAGCCTTCATTTGCATGCAAATGTCACAACTCCATGCAATCATGTCTCATATTTTTCACAAAGGGGATGGATAAGCATCAAATGGTATGAAGACAAAAAGGATGAAGTTGGTTTAAAACTATATAATCTTTCAGGTTACGACATGTCAACCTTCATCAGACGATACAGTCGCTACCTGAACGAAAAGGCCATGTCCTACAGACTGGTGGCTGTGGATTTCACCAAGATGAAGAGAGGGTATGTTTTAAATGAACTTAATAATCTGCATTGTGATGATTAATATTTTATTTATTTATGGTTTTGGTTGTGTTCAGCAAATGTGTGTGTTGTAGGTAGCGCTGGGCAATATGACTTAAAAATAAAATTTTAAATAATTTTTTTGCCCTCTTTTTTTGCTCTTTGTTTTCTAAAATGTAATTACAAACAACAGAAAAATTTGTTTTAATGAGAAAGTCATCGGCTCAGTTAGTTGTTTCAAAGTTCTGCTGCTAATAATTTGATGTTGACGTATTAAAGATTAAATATTTCCTTATCTGTAAAATTAATACCAAATTATACCTTCATAAGATGATCAACATTCCTCATCTGAACTTTTTTTTGGTATTTTTTGTGTTGGAGTTCTCATAAGATTACCACTTTATTCTGCTAATATTAGAACTTCACTCATATTATTTCAACTTCACTGCCATACAACTGTATTCTTGTAATATGGCTTCATTCTCATAAGTAAAATAAATAAATAAATAAAATAAAAAGTAGGTTGGGTCTTTGTTGACCTGAATTCAACGTCCTAATAAACAGAATCTGTAAAAGATGCTTGTCAATCAAGATGGCCGCCCTGGATGTGCAGACATCACTCTGAACTATGTAAACCCAATGACTGCATTAGTGGATAAAAAAAAAAAAAATCCAGATTTTCAAAAAAGTAAATCTTCAAAGACCAAAGTAATGTATTAATTCATAAAGCTGGTGTATCGCCCACACAGCGTGTTGAAGGACTCGGAGCGTCCGCCATTAAACGTGACGAAAACAGAGCTAAGTTTGTGTACTGCTGAAACGGCGTCGAAAGAAGGCCACCCAACTTTCACGCCGAGTCCTAATCTTAATCGTTGCTAACGATCTCTCAGCCAGGAAGCGAACCTCCTCTCTTCCTCCAAGCTCTGAAAGACGCCCACTGCATGCGAGTTAATAAAAGCTGGAAGAAGATGCGGTTTAAAAATAAGTGGCTGCGTGTTTCTACAAGGTCATATTAGGAAGACCCGTGTCAGACTTTGAAGCCAAGTCTCGTTATAATTTTTACCAGTCGTTATTTTTGAGCTTTTCACCGCCGTCTGCAGCAAGATCAGAGAGAAAACTCTGGTTTACTCACTCGCATTTCCACCAACATCTGCATGGGTTTCTTCCTCAAGCTCTCGCCTGTAACCGTGTGCTTCCTGTTTTGTCAGCGTCGACGGCGTGATGCGCACCATGAACGCGGAGAAGCTGATCAAGACTCTGCCCATCATCCAGAACCAGCTGGACGCTCTGCTGGACTTTCAGGTATCCGCTGATTCAATCAACCAGAACTGGAATCGAGATGTATGGACATAGTGGTCACGTTTTAGGGTGTGTGTAGAGCTCCAAAGACTGCTAGAAATGGAGGGATCTCATTTGAATGCAGAATAAGCACCTGCCTGTGGCTATTTTCTATGTTCAAGCATTATGTCAACAGCCAACAGCCAACCCGAAGAGGAAAGGTGATGTTATCTGGTGAAAGATCTCTCTGTGTGTCTGATATCGTCCTTCCATGATTAGTCTGGTGATGGCAACTTCCTCTTCTCTTTCTCTTTTTCTCTCCTTTTTTTTTATTCCAGGCCAATCCTAACGAGCTGACCAACGGCGTGATCAACTCGGCCTTCATGCTGCTCTTCAAAGACTCCATAAGGCTCTTTGCTGCGTACAATGAAGGAGTCATCAACCTGTTGGGTAGCACACGTCCCTTTCATCCAAACATTTCACGCAAATGGAAATCGTCACATTAGTTTGTCAAATTATCAGCTATCAATCCTTCCAGAGGTTCTGGATCTTTTTAACATGGAACAATGGGGGAAAAAAAAAAAAAAAAAAAAAAGTTCAGCCTGTCGAAAAGCAGTCCAATCATGTTGACGTTATGGTTCCCAGTTACATTTTTTGACAGATTTTCAGGATTTTGTCATCTCCACTTGATGATCTGGATAAATCTCTGCAGTCCTCCCACATGTGGATCTCAGGCAGCGCTGCGTGAAAAGTAGCCCACATTTCTGTAGAATATGTTCTCTATCTGGGGGACACTTTCTAGAAAAGCTGCTACACATTAAGAGTTAAACCGATTCGGTGTAAATGAAGTTTAAAGAAGAAAAAAAAACATGAATACAACTAACAATAAATGTAGCAAACAATGATTCGGTCCATTCATTGATAGAATGACAATTCTCCCAAATAATCAATTATTTGATAGACAATTGAATAATTACTCGACAAAAAGCAGTAATTCTATTGGTTAATTGACAAAATGATTGTTGGGCAAAAATTGGGCACATTCCACAGATTTTTCACTCGAGCCTTTTTCATGCAATATTAGCAATACATTTAAAGATGCAAATAAATAATTCAATTCCTTTTTAATAAAAACAATTATAATTTTATTGCCTAAAATGCAACAACATAGCATTCCTTTAGTGATCACTTCATCAAAGGATGCATCTGTAGCTAAATAAATACTTCTGTCATCAACATGTGAAAAACTTGACCTCATTGACTTAACATCGATCCAGTGCAAGGCTGATCTGGTTGTTATTATTTTTGAATTAACCAATTAGTACTTGGATAGGAAAAGATGCTTACAAGGGAATTTTGCAGAAGAGGAGTTGTGGAAAGAACATATTTACGTTTTTTTTTTTTTTGTTTGTTTGTTTTCTGTCTTAATGCAAAATGTATGTATAACTTTTATTTTTTATTTTTTATTTTTTTTAAATATTGTTTTTGGCTTAATTACCCAATTACAGTGTTCTTTCATCAAATTACCTTTTTTTTTTTTTTTTTTTCCTTTTATTTATTAACAATTAATCAATTACTAAATTAGTAGGCCGATCATTTCAAAAATCGATTAATCACGATTAATCGTTTCCACCTTAATCATAGCTAAACTCCTCTGAGCTTTTTTAAGATAGAATAAGGTAAACTAAAGAAACATTCTCTCTGTTGGACAGGTGATGGCTTCAAACCAAACACATTCATTCTTTATAAACACATTTTCTTAGTTACAACTACAAACTTTGTCGTCTTTTTTGGGGAGGAGATTTCACTTGATAAACCTGCAGACTGTAACAAAGAGGCTTTTGAAAGCTGATCTCAGCTGATGGGGAAGATGGACGGAGGCTGCAAGAGGCTCACCTAAACATCCAGGCAGATGCGGCTACAATATAACGATCTGGATCAAAGCCTATCCGTGGTTAAGATTTTCTTTCTTGAAGGGAAAAGATTGGCAATCGTTCAGCCCTTTTCCTCCTACCTCACAATTATATGCTACATTCCGGCGAGAATGTAGCATATAATTGTACATTCTCGACAGAATTTGGATTTTATTTGTCACATAAAATCCAAATAAACGATGTTCAAGTTTGTGGTTGTAGCATAAGTATGAATGCTTTTGCAGGGCAACGTAGCGTTCAGTGGTGTAATGGGTTATTGTAATGACACCTTTAGTACTGGAGGATGTGTAATTTAGGGCAACTGGCCATGTGTTCAGTCATGCAGATGCTGCTGTCTCACAGATATGTCAACACACACAGACACACACACACACACAACACACACAACACACACACACACACATAGAAGCTCTTAACGTTTTGTCTCTTCCTCATGTAAAACCTCTTTCATTTTTGCTCAGTTTTAATCTTTCTCGACTATCTGTGTTTGTTTGTTTTTCCTGTAGAGAAATACTTTGACATGAAGAAGAACCAGTGTAAAGACGCTCTGGACATCTACAAGAAATTTCTTTACAGGATGACGAAGCTGTCGGAGTTCCTCAAAGTGGCCGAGGTACACAAGCTCACAGACGAACCTGCAGAGAGAGAGACGCACAGATTCTCTTTTTGTGATACAAATTTAGCGTCAGCTGATGCTGATCCCACACAGAAAAAACATGCTGAATTACTCATTTGTTTGCTAACTCTGCCCAGCACAGCACGCTTGCACGCAACAATAGCTTTCGAAGCTTGATCCAACATGTAAAAACAACTTTCATTTGGCTCAGTTAGAGCAATTAGGGGAATAACCACCAATGTGAAATAAATAGCAAACTTAAAACTGACAAAAACAATAGGTTGACTGTCTTGGTCGAACATGTAAAAACTAAACTTCAACAAGCCTGCTCTCAAGTGGTTCAGGAAGTGAACCATTTGAATGCTAAAAATAATGTAAAATAAACAATAAAGCATAAAATTAGCCTGACTAAATCTCTTATGGATCAGGCAGATTGTCACCAATACTCGATCTGAATTTTTTTCCCAATATCCAGACCAGTACGGATATTAATACCGGATTGATGCAAATCTGTTTAAACGGGTTCACTTTTCAGGGTTTTTGGTTTGTTCTTTTAGATTCTTAATTCTAAATCACTGTCTGTAAATCTCCTAGCTATACGGAGATTCTTACAAACCAGCTCTCCTAACCCAGATGTTCTCAAACGTTACTTTAATGTGTTCATCTTTCACACGGCGGCTGCAGTTCTGCTCGCTCAGCGTTGCTGAACCAAGCCATTCCCGACTTACCCCTCTGCCCCCACATTTAATACACACACACACAAATATATATATATATATATATAGACCAAAAATAACCATAAGATGGAGGACGTGGTTAGGCGCTCTGTTAGCTCCCTCCGCCTAATCCTCTCCTCTGCCTCGCTCCTCTTTTCTCCCTCTGACAAAGATGGATACCCGAGTGGCTCTCCTTCCCCCGGCACCCACAGATCATCCCTCTCTCTCTTTCTCTCTGTTGTGCCCCGTTCCGTCTCCGTCGTTTAAACAGACGGCGAAGGAAGCCGACGTGAATTTCAGACACGGAATGGGGAAATGTTCCCATTCAAACGTCTTCATCTTTTTACGATTGTGTTTTAAGAACTTCCCCCGACGGCCCCAGACTTTTAAAAAATGTTGTGTTTATATATATAGGAAAGGGAATTAACAATGAGTTGCTTCTTTTGTATATTTAACATCTCCAGTGTGAAGCAGCAAATTTTAATCTACAATACATTTTTAGAATCAAATGTGTTTTCATCTGATGCAATGACTTGGAAGTACTAAAGCATCAGCCGGTGGTACAGTGAACATTTTGTGTAGGTTTCATATATGCAAATTGTCAGCATGACGGGAAATGAAGTAGCTACAGATAAGAAATACATTTCCATAGAGGAGTTATGATGCTGAAGAGAATTACAATTCTCACAACACAACTGTCTTAAAATGACACGTCGACCAATTAGTGTTCCCCTAAACTGGATAATTATGGAAAAAGAAAAATATTTTACGTTTAATGCATCAAGAGATTACAATGTCAATTTCTATTAGAAAATAAGCAGACAGTCTTGGATTTAAATATTTACAAATTAAAATTTGTACAACTCTTTACACAAAAGTAATCAAGACAAAAGAAAAGTACATATACATATTGGTTTAAAACAAAAGAAAATTGAGAATTTCAACAACCCACTTTATCAAGAAGCATTTCAACACAACGCTGGCAAAGAGATCAGTATTAATTTGAAGAACAGATGTCAATTTAGCCATTAACACATTATATATGTGTTGGATTCTGTTTGGTGAGAATGTAGGTTGTCAGAATGCAGAATTTTAATGCTGGGCCAACTCTTGAGTTATTGGTATTAATTGAGTCGTCGCTGTAAAAACATTAGACATTAAATATGTTTCTTAAAGTTGAGCAAATGTTAAGAATACCTGAATAGAAAATAAGGAAAAACAAATTTTTTGCTCAACATGTGGCTATTCCTTAAGAGCCAAAGAGACTATCTGCTGGGCAAAGAGGGGAGAGTAAAAGAAATGTGAAAGTCAAAGTAATGGATTGTGGGGAGGGATTAGTTACAGTTCATTTAATGTGTCTGTAGAGCTGTATCACTCTGGGTCACTCGAGTTCATCAGGCAGAGTTGTTGTAGGATGCATGAAGCAGACAGCTGTGCGCCGTCAAGCTCCCGACGCTCAAAAGACATCCATAACTCTCGTGGCTAAAATGAGCTCAGCTCCACGTCCCTGTTGGTCATTCCAAAAACATCTGCAGAGCTTGGTCTCCTCGGCTCGGTGCGCTCAGAAATATTCCAAAAAGACATTTATTTTGTAAATACCAGAATCTATACCATATTTATCTTAGATTTACCACTTTTATTTTGTAAATACCAGAATCTATACCATATTTATCTTAGATTTACCACTTCAGTTTAGTGTTAAAGGGGTGGTATTATGTATTTTCCAAACTATGCTAACCTCATTTATAAAAATTCAAATGTGATTTAAATGAAATTTGACTTTGTAATTCAACACCTTGGAATTGGGCCTCTGTCTCTTTAAGAAGCTCCAGCTCTTTCTGAAACTGCACCTTTAACAACGTCTTTGCCAGTGTTGCTCTGAGAAGTAGATCATATAATGAGCTCAGCTGATGTTTGCTAATTGCTGCTGGCTAGTCTGAAGGAGCTGAGTGCAGAAGTATAGGGGAAGAGCTGTTCTGTAATACAGAAGCTTGGGAAGTGCAGCCGAAAGGAGGAGCTTTGTCTCGAAGGCGGAGCTAGGTCCATCCGGGAGTTTTGTGCAGCTGAATTGTTGCCATGGCGATTAAAGGATTTCTCAAACATGCCTGAAAGAATCAAAGCAACACTCCAAGTATGTTAATGGTGTGGGAATAACATTATAACAAGATGTAAAGGTTAAAAAAAAAAGATTTTACATAACACTGCCCCTTTAAACAAAGTGCTGAATCTTCTCAAGCATGGTTTTTACTTCCTGCCGAATAATCTCAAATGAAAGCCCGGTGATTGGTTACGAGAAGGACATGATGTTGTTTATCTGTGTCCCAACAAGTCGACGTGTCACGTCCCGTAGAGGTGAATTCCTGGAGTTCGGTGTCACTTTAACTGTTCCCACAGCATGCCTACTCCACCTTCAAGAGTCGGACATGTTTTCTCATCGTTCAGTCACTGCCGCCATTTCCTGTTGATGTCACACGCATTTGCTTGTTTGTTTCTGTTGTGTTTTTTGTTTTTTTTTGTTGACACATTGCCACTGCATGAGGTAATGATTCCCCTATGTTTTTTTGTTTTCTTCTCCATTTTATCCCCCCACCTATACTTCCCTCCCTATTTTTTCTTTTCTTTTCTTTTTGTTTTGACGACAGCAAGTTGGAATAGATCAGGGTGACATCCCAGATCTCTCACAGGTCAGTGTACATGCCACCTTCCACCTCTCTATTCAACTCCAGCTCTTGTTTTCTGTCTTTCCCTTCCTTTTTGCTTTCATATTTTCAGCAATATATGTGGCTTCCTTTATTTCCCCACTAACTCACCTTTTCTTTGTAACCTGTATTCCCTCTCCACCAGCTCTTTAGTTGACGTTCCCGCTCATGTTTTCTCGTTTTTATTTTGTTTAACCAGCCATCATGTTCGAAGGCCTCTCTGTTGGATCTGCCTGAATATTCTTTCCTGCTTTCTCTCTCCTCCTAATTTCTTATTATAGATCCAGGTTGAGGTGTGTTACTTTGGCCCCACGCTATGAGCAGAATTGTTAAAAATCTTGTTTTTTTTAAACCTGGGGCAAATGAAACCAATGAGGCTGGCCTTGAAATTAGGAAAACAAAGATAATGAACAGAAGAAAAGGTTTTGTATTAAAAAAAAAAAGAAAGCATCTCTACCAGGATAAGGAATGCGATTTGTTCCTTTAATCCTCAAAATGTTTTAATTTGCTTTTTATCCAGCTGTGAAAGTGTATATCAAAGCTCCTTGAAGCCAGATTTATTTTTTATGCCCTTTATGTTGTATTTGTTTACCTCAC
This sequence comes from Poeciliopsis gracilis, assembly GCA_911649635.1. NCBI lineage: Eukaryota > Metazoa > Chordata > Actinopteri > Cyprinodontiformes > Poeciliidae > Poeciliopsis > Poeciliopsis gracilis. The sequence goes on from CAJVRI010000724.1 coordinate 597,853, forward strand.
TTTGATTATTTTTTTGTCTTGGTCAGACTCGCTCAGATTATGATAAATATTTGGTGCTAAAACTTGTTTTGATCATCTTTATTTCAAAAGTCCTTGGCTTTATGTGCTAGTTACATAAAAAAGCTCCAACCAGAGATTGATTTGTGTTGTTCATTGATCGTTGGTTGATTTAAATCATTCATTGAAAACTTTGCTCTAAGGACCTCATTAATTTCCTTTGTTGTCAGGCAGCAATTTAAAAATCATACATTTAGTTTTATAATGATGTCTGAAAACAAAAGCTTCCTATTTTTAAAGTTGTTGTAACTACAGGAAGTTTGACGTTCACATGCACATCTGAGCACTGTTTGGTAACTTCATATTATTTTTAAATGTTAACATTTTCAGCATAGAAAACTAGGGAGTGATCATTTGTTCATTATATAAATACAGAATGTAGTATTTATGGAATACCTATGATAGCTTGGTAGCTTTTTTTGCGTCTTTCATGGGTAGGCGGAAATTTTTGCGCCAATAGCTTGTAGGAAATGCATTCAATTCTGGGGAGATATACGTCTTAAGTTCCACTTATAATGGTGTTGAAACGTCTTGCATGCGAATCAGTAAAACCTGCAGAAACCCTGATGTGCAATGTATTCTTAGAGTCAGAAGCCAGCTCAGTTTATTGGTAAAAACATGTTTAATATGAGAGGTTGAGTTTTTATTGACCTTATTGAAAGGGGAAGAAATGTAAAAAATCTACAATTTTTCTGACTACTTTGCGTATCCCTATTGTTATCACAGCAGCTTATTCATTCGTAGCCTTTTTGATTCTTTTATTTTTCTGTCCAAGAATCAGAAATCTCTTTGTACATTGCAGATCTCAGTGAAACGTGTCCTTGACCACACATTTCCAAAGAGCAAAGAAACTGGACAATGTGTACAGAGTAGAGTCAGTTTGTCTGAGGTCAGAGTTGAATAATCCTGTATTTGCAGCCAATAACGAGTGTTTTTCCTCCCCTCCCACTCTGTTGCAGAAGACTAAAGGATCATACATTGTAGGTGGTGGGTTGCAAACTGTACCGCTAAACCACTCCAACCTCCATAAAGGAAAATTCCGCCTTTAACCTAGGCCCTATTTTTTCCCAATTTTAGTTTTTAACGGGGTCAAAAATCAGCGTTGTGCAAGAATCCCGTGGCCAGTTTGTCTGATTATTGCTTTACCATCACTCTGCAGACTAGTGGGCAAAGTCTTTGCCTTTTGCCTCTTATTGACTTTGGGATTTTTACATAACTTAAGGTAAACATTAAGAAGCAGCTTTGTTACTTTATGTTTTGCAGTTTGGCTGGTTTGTTTCCAGATTTAAAACTTTTAAAGCCCGTCTGTTTTGGTTTTGTCGTATCAGTGATGATGATGAAGCCACATAGAACGGTTTATGTTGTTCCTCTGTTGTAAAAAGAATTGCTTTTATGGCGGGTTATTTAACTCAAGGGAAGCTGAGAGGCCAGTTTTTCCAGTTTGGGTTTCTACTTCCCGTTATTTTTGGGACGTTAATCACCATGTCTAAGATAACCTCATGTATCGAAACTGTTGCTATATTAGTGGCTGTTCCTCAACAGCTGATGATCTGTAATGAAAAGGGTTTTCAGGAGCCCCTTCAGTTCTGCTTCCTATGTTTTCTCTGCTTAGTTTGTAAAAGGTTCCTACTCAACCTGGAAGGGCCTGGAGTTTGATTTAAGCCTGGAGAAGTAGGGAAATGTCTACTGGAGTAAAGGAAAGTACGAGGGTTTACCAAGACAGTTTACCCACATTGTTCAAAACATCCATCTCTATTCCATCCATTTATCTGTGCGTCATCAATGATCCATATTTCATCCATCTGTCCATCCTTACTATAATCTATAATTCATCCATTTATTTGTTGTCCATCCGGCTGTATGTCATGCATCCTTTGTATTTTATCCATCCAATCACTTCCATCCATCTTTTTATCCTACATATTTCCTCCTTTGCATATTTAATCCAGCCATCCTTTCGTCCATCTATCATGGTTCATCTACTTATCCATCCATCTTTATTTTGAACTCCGTCCGTCCTTCTCTCCTTAAAGCGAGACCAATGTAGAAACGTCTACCTTAGATGGGAAGTGATGGTGAAAAATGAAGCTCTGTCCTAATTGGATACACAGTAACTCTGGATTTTGTTCTTCACTGATTTCTCTCAGCTTCTCCCTGTTTGACCAAACTCCTGGCTGTAAACTAGAGGAATAAAACATTTAGGTGTGACTTTGTCTCACTAGGAAGAGTATGCATTTTGCAGTCTTAAAGTTGTGAGTCTGATTCCAGGTTCCACTTGACCCTGAGTACAGATCTGCATAATGGAGTATGGATGTGTGCATATGCGTGATTGTGGTCTATATAAATCCAGTCCCTTTAGCATTCTGATGAGTCTTGATACGAACTCACCAAAAGATGAGAAATGATAGCGCCCAGGTGTAAATCTAGTGGAATTTTCCTTTAAGAACATGCATGAGGATCATAGTTTCTCTACTCGAGTGTGCAAGCATACATACAACAGCTTGAGTATTTACAGGCATGACAATCCCCCCCCCCTTTTTTTTTTTTTTTCTTTTCTTTTGGTCTCTTTCTACTGTACAATGCCCGACTCAGTTAATCCGTGTGTGTTGGCATCAGGTGGATTGCTTGTAGCTGTCTCTCACTCACTCACTCACACACACTCACACACACACACACACACACACACACACACACACACCGGCAGGTGTGACACAGACGGCGAAAGGCCACGGAAGCTCATGAATAGGAAATGAGGCTTCACTCCTGCTCCCCTCCGTCTTCATCTGCATGAAGAAGTCTCTGCAGAAAGAGGGTTGTTTTTCTTTTTTCCCCCTCGTCACTCATCTAAATTCCATCCTCCTCCTTACACGGTGTTCATATCGTGTTTGTCATGCACGACAGCGCTGCTTCAGTGTGCTTGACAAGAATAGTGAATGGCCTGGTTATTAGAGCGCAGTTATTGTCTTTGTGCTGACTTTTCTCCATGCCTTCCAAAAGTTAAGCACACAGCACTGGCTAAGCACTGGTCAGTGTCTGGTGAGATGATTTATATGATTTTAAAGGATATTTTTCATTATGCACTGATGAAGCAAACTGAATTTTACCCGAAAGTATGCGTATGTTTTATTTAGGTCTATTTTAAATCGGTACTTCTGAAATGTAAGGGGCTGAGAGACAGGTACATAAATAAAACTTTTTCAGTAATATATCACACTTCACTGATGTATCACAGAATATATTACAGAAATTGTATAGATCAAAGATGTGTGACCTTTACAACTTAAACAACCATTTTTACTTTCAATCCAGCCAAACAAAAACTCATTTAGAGACGTTAATGTTGCACAACATTCTGAAAAAATGACAGGTTGTAATTTTAGGTAAATATCTACTAAAGGAAATGTTATTTGAAGCACATATAGTCCAACCTTTCTAAATTAATTTTAGCCATACTTATTAAAGCTGCACTATGTTACCATGCTTCCGTTATGACAGTTTGGTATGAGACAGATGATGTGTAAAAAAAAAAAAAAAAATATATATATATATATATATATATATATATATATATATATATATATATATATATATATATATATATATATAAATTGAGCTCCTCTGTCGGTGCTTATAGTGCCAACTAGAAACAACCAATCAGAACCAGGGGGCGGGTCTTGGCGCTGTCAATCACATTGTGCGATTCAGGCTACTTAGCATAGCCGCTTATGATGGTGGACAAACATTTTTTTTCTGTAATGGTAAGTTGTGTCAGCCACTAGCACATTTAGTATCGAGTTCACGGGGATGATTGGAAGCGACGAGACCTGGCTCTGATTGGTTGTTTTGGCAGGGAGCGGTGGATTTCTTCAGCACAGGAAGGAGGTGGAGGAGCTCAATCTTTTCACAGATCATCTGTTTAGTAGCAAACTATCACAGTTTTAACAAATGCATAGAAAACATATTGTTTTATAAAAATATTGCACCTTTAAGATCCATTGTGGAAGGTCCAAAACAACTTGTGGCTCTGGACCCCTGGTGACTATTAAACCAGCTAAAATTAGCCTGTTTTTGTCTATGGAAATCAAAATGGCACTAAGTAAACTTCCTGTTATACAATAGTTTATACTCTCATATTTCTGCTTCACTTTGGGTGAAAGTACTATGATGTTTCTACTTGAGATAAAATCAGTAAAAATAAAAACAAAAACAAAAAACCCCCACCATACTATCAAGTGAGTTTTTATTTTTGCTTATTCAGACCAGTTGACCTCTGAGAGCTCACGCCGCTGTCTCTTTAACAACCGGGCGACGTTTTTGGCAGGCTCCCATCGCCTCGCCAGCCAGAGTCCTCTGAGCACTTTATGCATTTGTGTGCAGGTCCACATCGCTGCCAGCAACATTCTTGTGGACGGAGAGGCAGACATGACGTTGTCATATTTGCGCAGTGGGAGAATTTCCCTTGTACATTTTTTTTTTCTTTTTTTTTCAGCCAAACCAGAACCCAGCTCCTGTCGCCTTCCTTTCCCAACCCAGTGAATTCATTTTTTTCCTTTGATTTCTCTCTTTTTGTCTTTTGACCGCTAATGAAGCACCTAACAACCACAGGGTAGTTTGCCTAGCAGCATGAGCTCTCCACCTGAATATTATCTACAGCTCCATAGCAACAATTCTCAGTAAACCCGTTCGCCGACTGATTTTGATTGAGCCGTGTGCAGTGCTGGGAACTGTTTAGATTCCCCTCACTGCATCTGTTGGGGATTTTTTTTTTTTCTTTCTTTCTTGACAGGCAATTAGATAAAGTGAGGGAATGCTAGTTTCCAAGTACAACAGGTGAAAAGAGTGAGCATATTGAAACTAAATGCAGATCAATCAACAAAAAGGGAAGCAAAACAGAGAGGAAGAAAAGGTGTGCTGTAGGTATCGTCGCCTTGTGTTCATGTGAAGTAAAGAAGGAAAATGAAAACCCTACTACTCCCTCCTTTTACTCCCCACCTTTTTCCTCAGTCTTTGTTTCTCTACCTCCTCCTTTGTTCTCCTGCTAACAATGTGAGTGTTTGCTGCATGTTGCCATGGCTATTCTTGGAGCCTGATGCACTCCGTTACCTTCCTGAGAGGCCGACTAACTCTGGGTGCTGTGTTTGTGTGAGCACAACTCTGGGAGTGTGTGGGTGGGATTTTCTTCCTCTTTTTTTTTTTTTTGTCTTGGTGCATTTTGAGAGAGAGTGAGAGAGAGCAGTGTTCTCCAGAAGCCGCTGCAGATAGGTGAACATCTCTGTTTTGTTTCTCAGGCCCCCAGCAGCCTCCTGGAGGCTTTGGAGCAGCACCTTGCCTCTCTGGAGGGCAAGAAGACGAAGGAGTTGAATGCAGACACAAGGTACGTGTTTGAGTCGCAAAGCACCAGAGTAGATTTAAAAGTCGAGTGAATTTTGGTCTAGTTTCTAGGCCTGTCGCAATAAATCAATTAATTGTGTGACAAAATGAACTCTAGAATGCATTACTTTTTTTTTTTTTTTAAACCAAAAACTCAATGACAAAAGTCTTTAGTCTGGTGCTTTGGTCTCAACCAACCCCCCTTTTTTTTAAACACAATTTCATTTACTTCATATTTGATTTATTTTGGAGTTCCAGTGTTAAATGTTCATCAGTATTTAGAGTTTATAATACTAGAAAATGGTCTCAATACATTTGAGACCAAATGTACTGACCAATACAGCAATATTATCGTTTATCGCAATAAGTTTTGGGTCGATTTATCGTCAAACTGGCTTAGAAGTCACTTTTCAGCACAAAATAGGATCTTGTTTTAAGTCAATAATTCCTCAGTATTGATGAAAAAATGTTTTCACTTATAACATGGGAAAAAAATGTCCACCCATAGAATTAGTACTTTTTCATCGATATCAAATAACTGTCCACTTAAACAAGTCACTAAACTAAAGACATTTCAGCTAGAAACTAGACCAAAATCACAGCTTTTTATTCATTTATTAATTTATTTTTTATACAAAACACGGTCAAGTTGTACACTTCCTTTTTTTTCCCCAGAGCGTCCACCTTGTCGAGTGCTGTCTCATCTCTGTCCTCCACCGGCATGTCCTTCAGCCGCATGGATGAGAAGGAGAAGCAGCAGGCCTTGGAGGAGGAGCAGGCCAGGCTGCAGGCTCTCAAGGTAAGATTTTAGGCCCCGTAACCTCTGAAGGAGGCAGTTAGTCTGTGAGATGAAGCAGCCAAGAGGCTCTCAGAAGGAGGTTGAGTACAGACTGATCTGTCCTTTCTCGAGTGACTTCAAGTGGCGTCTTTGCAGCCGGTTCATTGAGTTCTGTGCAGCTGCTTCTTAAGACACAAAAGGTTTTGTAGAATTTTAATCCAGTCCTTAGCTACGCTAATTTTCTTATTTAAGATGGTTTCATCATAGATATGATTTTATAAAATATATATGTTCCCTAGTTCAGATACTGACCTGGACTGTGAATGCATAAGGACGTACTAACCCTAAAAGTATTCAACTTCCCAGGGGTGAATATGTGTAGGAAAGTCGGTATCTTCTAAAACTTGAGAATATCCGAATGAAACTTGGATAGCTTTATGTTTGAAGTTATTAAATGTCATTGCAGTTCTTATTTGTAGGGTTTGTTTTAGATTTTGTGGACAGGATGCAGTTTCCACTCTGAAAATGTTTACAAATCCCTCCTCGCATCTGCAGATGGTTGAAAATTCACCCAGATTTCAGACCCGATCACTAATGTTGAGCTGTAAAAACTGAAGCTAAGCGCTGACTCGACTTCCTTTCTCTTTAGCTCCAATGATGATATCTTCAGTTTTGTTTCTGTTCAGATGGAGAAAGTGGTGGCATATCCACATATTTATTTGTTCTTAGCATCTGTTGAGACCTTGAATGGGTTCAGAAACTCCTGGTGGCATTGTAATGTCGAGCTGTGTATCATCTGTGTAGCGATGGTAGCTAATCTTATTGCTTTTTGAAACCTCGTTTTGGCCTGTCACAAAAAGCAATAAAATAATTAATCACATGATAAATTGAAGTGAGCTTAATCATTTCATTTCACATGATTTACCATTTCCCCTCTTTTTTCTCTCTTTCTATTATTATTGTTGATAATGGTCTCAAAACAACATTATCGTTCGTCACAATAACTTCCGAGAAAAGTTCATGTCCAGCAAAATATGTTACTGTGACACGCCCAACCTGGGCTAGCGAGAGCTATGTAGATGTTAAATATTCCCATTCCAATGAGAAGTTACCTACTGACACAAAGAAGTTCCAGAAGATTCAAACCAATTACTGTAAGTGGCCAATAGAGCTGTTGAAGGGCTGTGCATATTTGTTTTTTTAATCCGTGTTCCCACACAGCATGCTTTGGTCCGCTTCCATTAGCAGATGTGGCGGCCATCTTGTTAAGGAGAATGAGAAGAGATCTGGACCGTTTTAACTGCATAAGAGAGGATGTGTCGGTGCAGAAGTCAGAACTATCACTGCAAACATTTCCACATCGTAGCTTCACGTGGCATAAACCATGACGCTGCGCCAGGAATGCCAGTGGTTCGTCCCACTCTCTCCCATCTTTGACATCTCAACTCCAGTTGAAAAATAAAGGCCAAAAGGCTTCAGTGGTAACGGGGCCGCGCAATTGAAAAGTCAAGTATAAAATGTGTTGGCATTTTTCACTCAAGCCCTGGGAGTCCTGCCTTGCAGCAAACGGTAATTGACTGAGAGCTCAGTGGGAACTACAATTCAGGCACACATAGCAGCATCTGCTGTGTGTGCGTGCGAGTGTGTGTAAACAAGCTTCGTTTCAAGCGTAGCTCGCTTGCACCTCGTAAGAAAATGTTGCAGTTTACTTAGTAGCGCTGGCCCTCTGTCTGTGTAAACCCCCTACAAGCCTCTTGTGTGTTCGAATCATGTGAGATTATGCACAGTTGGCGTTGCCTCAGTGTCCCGGTGCGTTTGATTGGATTATATTTCTCTGTTTACTCTGTGCCCTTGGTTTGTCCCGCTTCCATCGAGATGCGGCAAGTTGTTTTCCTTTTTAGAAAGAAGAGGTGAGATTAAGTGAGAACATAGTTCAATAAGAGAGCTGGGCAGAGGTCAGGAGGGGTCATCCAAAGCCTTCCAGTCCAGCTGTCTGCTCTCTCTGGTGTCCATATGGGTTCAACGCGCACATACAAAAACACTTCCACGCTCAGCTACTGTCCAGCTGGGGCTTCAGCCCAAACAATACCAGCAGTTGGCTCTCCTTCTTTTTTTTTTTTTTTTTCCCCTCCCCTCACTACTCTGTCGGAATAGAAATGAGGAGAAGACCGGTGCAGATTCTGTTTTATTAATCCGCTCTGGATCCTTTTAAAGGCGGCAGAGGTTGTAAGGTGACTTGGAACATTTCTTCACCTTAAAGTTGTGCACAGAATTAAAACCTCTGTCTGGCCTTGTGTAAATAAGCCACATAAAGGCGCTTTGAGGAGCTGTGTTTTCACTCCGACTGCAGTCATCCATACCAATAACCGGCCTGACTGCTCCACTGGAAATTGCCTCATTCGTTGGGCAAACAGTATGTTTTTTCTGGGGGATAATCTCCCACAGTGAATTTCCTGACGGGGAAGAAAAACTAGTGCATTGATCTCTGCAGGGCAAATTAAAAGGTCTGACGTGTTAGATTCCCCGAAAGGGTGTGAAATACAAGAAAATGTGAGTTTAGATGCAATACAACAGGTTTGACTATTTAAAAAAAAATATTTGTAGAATGGGTAAATTGTCAAATTAAATTGTTGAACTGTTTGGTGTGAATTATTCGGTCCTTCCGGGATGTTGGAAGGACGCAAAAATTGACTGTTTTTTGCATCACCTTTTTTTAAGAAGTTTCAAGAAATGTCATCAAACAGGAAGTTAAATAATAGGACGCTAAGTGGATTTGTCAAAATTCAGCCAAGTTACAGTAATTGGTCAGAAAATGAGGAAATGCAGAAAATGTTAATAGCTGACGTTGATAGCGCCGTGCTAACGACTCGGGGCTCCTAATGGAGCTACTCATTTCCAGCTCAATAAGTGAAGGTAGTTATGGTGGATTTTATACGTGTAAATTCAAACGGTGCAGGATGAAAACAGACTGCGCTAACTGGTATATTGGCATTTAGACACTGCTTCATACTATTGTTTATTTCTAAGCCTTTTCCTGAAGGCAGATTTTCACAAGCCAATATTACTTAAGTAATTACTCACCCATTTTGTCCCGCAGCGTTCACACTTGCATCCAATCAGACTTTTTTGTTCCTCATTTGTCCTCTTTGGCTTTATCGTTGATTTTTCTGTTATTTTCCGCTAATAACCTTACAGACCTGACATGGGACTAGTTACAGGATTTTCTTGCAACTAGTCCTATGTTAGTTACATTTAGATAAGACTACTTGTCCTATGTTGGGACAATCTACGTCATAAACGTAGATTATGGCTTGATGGAAATGCTGATCTCGGACCAGAAAGTTGCATAACATTTTGATATTTTCCCACTGTTTTCTACTCCGTGCCTTTTTCCTGAGATCAGTCCGGAAGCTTCCGATCGTTTCCCCGCCGGTCTTGCAGACGTCAGCAGCGTTTTGCTGCAGTTTGAGCCTAATGGAAACGGCCCCTGCTGTTTCTGTCACGTCATTCTTCACATCTATTGACTTCCGTCACCTTGACTCAGCACATCAACGAGAATAAAGCTTATATTAAAATGCTGAATGTTTAGTTTTTTGTTGTTGTTGTAGCTGTAGCAGTGGACGGGCTTTGCTGATTTGTGTATATGTCACTAGAGAGAAGTAAACTCTATTCTCAGCAGCACCTGGGTCTTGACAGAACAGGGTCAGATACGACATGAAAAGAACTAGGAAGGTCCATGTATGCGCTATAAATTATTATTATTATTTAAAAAGGACTAATTAGTTTTAAAATCCCTGTATTCTGAATCCTAAACCCTGAAAGCAACATTTCCAGAAACCTTTGGGGCTGCTTCTTGGCTTTTGTAGAAATACTAAAAGCCAAACTTGCACCCAAAGAAACCTGTCTAGCTTTTTACATTGTGTCTCTGCATTACAAGACATCAATGTCCGACAATGTGACTTTGACTCAGATGAGTTGTTACCGTTAGGTTACACAGAGTGTCCACGCATCCTAAAAAGCCTTAAATTCATCAAAATAATCTATCTCAGGTCTTAACAGTGACGGGACTGTTTAATCCCGCATGTTTTTGTTTATGTAGTTATTTTTTTTCATGGGACTTTTCTGTCGGGCAAGAACTTGAGTCTTGTGTTCTGTGGCTTCAGGTGGTCCAGGCTACTGGTTACTAGTGGGAAATATGCAACTACCAGCTAGCTGCCTTAGCAAGGGTAAATCTGGCCTTGCCAGCAATGACAAGGCTATATTAGTTATCTAGCTAGCACTAGGATATTTGCTGCTATTTACCAGTTGCTATCTTAGTCTGTTTGTCAAGCCCTTCTCTCTTCATAGACACAAACAACAAGGATATATTAGCAAGGGCAAATATACCCTTGCTAGCTAGCCAGGACAACTTTATTTATAAGCAATTTTGAAACAGCAAAACTGGCCAAAGCGCTGAACAATCGTTTAAAAACAACAAAATAAATTAAACAAGAAAATAAAATATGTAAAACACAACTTGATAAATAAAACGACCACTCTCATGCCGAGTGAAAAACCAGTGAAAAGTAGCTAGCTAGCCAGTTATCTATCTAGCAACGCTTTTCCTCATCATGCAAGTTCCACAGTGGTCAACCATCCCCAATATTTAGTTTTTTGGACTTAAATTTCAATCATGTTGTCTTTAAGGAGGTCTTAAAGTCTTAAGTGTGACTTGTTAGCCTGTTAAAAACAATTTATTTATCTCTGTACCCATTTTCAAATGAATCCAGAACAGCCTAACCTCTTCCTCCAGCTGTGGCGGGGTTCTCGCTTCTCTCGCGTTTGACATCTGTGTCTCTTTTTTTTCTTTTCTTTTTCTTTTTCCAGGACCAGCGCCTGAAGGAGATCAGCATGCAGACTCCACCCTCCGCCTCCCCCAGCAGCCAGTCGGTCGGCAGCGCCAGCAACAACAACCACATCTCACACACCCCGGAGTTGTTTGGCTCCGTGCTGAACGCAAACAGGTGCACAAACCTAAGCAGACACGGTCAGAAATCTGCTCACGCCGTTCAGCATCCGTCATGGTAGACGTTGACCCAAATATTTCTAAAGGAATGTGTTCAGGAATTCAACAGATGAGCAGCAGTTTTTCATCCCAGTTTGGGTAGTTTAAGTCCAGATCAGGAATCTGCTGCCATCTTTTCAGCAGTCTAGATTTTACATAATGGAATTTCTTAAAATCAGATAGAAAGGCTTTCTGGGCCATTCTTGTGTTTATCCGCAACGTGTCTGAGTCATCCGCTCTGGATATTCAGGTGCATCTCTATAAAGTCTAATATAATCAAAGTCTTGTCATTCCAGTAATTATATTAAAAGCTGAAATTCATATAGGGTTGTAAATGCATTTGAACACCGCAGTATGTAAAATTTACTTTTTTGAGTTTTAAATCAAGTTACGTTATCTATACATAAAAATAGGATTTTTTTACTTTTTGAACTGACACTTTCTGCAGTTTGATATTGCCCTTTAGTTACCTTTTAGATGTGTTGGAACTGGCACAGTCGGGGTCGGGATGTCATTATTTAGCAAGAGTTGTCAAGAGAGGAAAATGTTCTTCATACGATGAAAGTTGCCTTCACGGTACAGGGTGTTTATCAGCAGAACGCCGAGCCCTGAGACGAGATCTCGTCCGCTTGCATGTCAGTTTTCGTTCTGAAGCCCAGAAATCTTTCCCCGACTCCTTCCCAGGAAACGGATAAAGTATTTGGATTTAATAATCGGAGCAGAATTTACACACTCTGAATTTACTGCCGCTAACTGCTTTATTGCTCAGGGGGAAGATTTTATAGCCCTGCAGAGAGCGGGGATTAATCTTGATCTGTGACAAACGAACATTTTTAGTGGTGACTTTAGGTATTTATGCTCAGTTGATTAAATATTAATACTCTCTCTCTGTCTCCTTTCTTTTCTCCACTCGTTTTTTTTGTTTTGTTTTTTTCGTGGTCGATATTTTGATTTATTATTTTTTTTTCTGCACTTTCACTTTCTCACCTCTCCCTCCGCCTCCGGTTTGCTCCTCAGCGTCCCCAACCTGAACAACGACCTGTTTGATCTGCAGCCGGCCTTCATCCCCGCCGTGCAGAGCACTCCTTCCATCTCCAACGCCAACAGTGCCTGGGGAGGTAAGCTTTCATCTCCCTTCCGTATTTATCGGCACCGCAAGACAGAAAAATTCGACTGTTTCCCTATAAATAAGTGCGCTTGGATTTGTAATCACAACTCCTCCGATTGTGGTTCCACACTTCAAAATGGCGCGAGGAACCAGCCGTGGTTGTCGTGTCGTTTTTTTTTTTTTTTTTTTCAGCTGAAACCCGGGCGTATATTAGCTGTGCCCTGCGTGTTCCTGCGCTGACATTTTCAGCTCCCTATCAGCCTCCTTGAATCAAAGTGTGGCACAGTGATGCATCTGGAAGCTCTGGCGGTGTGGAGTATTAAAGGCTTTGTGCGACAGGATTACCGCCGGAGCCGTTCGGTAAATTCGCTCGGCCAAATTTCAAAGCCAAAGTTTCTTGTAAGCGTCGTCGGGTCTGACTTCACAGCTTCTGTTCCAGTCCACTGTTGTTTTTCTCTACAACTATAAAACAGTGAGCACTATTTAATCCAACGGCTGCTCAGGGGATCCGTTCCTGTAAATAGTCTGATTTGTTAAAACGTGCTGGAGCTGCATTGTTGTGTTGTTTTGCTGTCAGCTGTTTGGGCATCCAACAGGGCACAGCATTATCTCCTCTTTTATTGGTGGTTTATTGATCACAGGCTTCCTCCTAGGATTTGATTAGAAATGTTTCCTTCCCTAAAAACACATGGAACAAGGCAATAAGAGGAGAAAATATCAGCATTTCCATCCACTGACCAATATTGATACCATTTTCATTTATTTAGAATATTTAAAATGTCTTCCATCTCCTTTATTAAACGTTTACTCATCTTTGAAAATGTGCATTATTTTTATTTTGCCATTCAGTTGAAAATTGCCTCAAAAGAACAATATTGTAACTTCTGGGACATTTTATTGTCTAGCAAAATTCATTCACGGCTGTCTTCCATGCATCTTTTCGTCCAACTATCGTCCATTATTTCCATAATCATGAATTCATAATTCATAATAAATCTGCCAAACGTTTAAAGAATCCTGTGACTGAACCCAGGTTGTTGGTGCAACGACAGTAAAATAAGAGTTTTTACTCACACAAAAGAAAATATCAGACAGTGACGTTCATTAAGAGTTTTATTCTTTCCCTGGGCGATTCACAAATACCTTTTTTGTTGTTGTGCAGCGTTCCTGTTGAGATAATGACATTTCTCCCAACAGTGAACACACATTTGGGTGCATCAATAGATTTCCTCATGAACAGGCTTTGCTTTGAAACCTGCAGCAGCCTGCACAGAATCCTAAATTTCAAAGCGACGACAGTAGAGGAGCGGCGTCCAGGTTCCTAAATCTAACGGGATTAAATTAGCAGGAGGTTTGGGAATCCTCCCTACAGCGAAGCCACAGCATCGTTTCCCTACAAAACCCGCCCTGGTTGCGTCTCCCGCAGCGTCCTCAGTGAAAGTTTGTGGGATAAAGCTGGTCCAGGACAGCCTTACTCAGTCGTATTTAACTGCATTCCTCAGGACTGGAGAGCCAGCCGCTGCAGCAGCAGACCACCCCGGCCATGACTGTAGATTTCGATGCCGTGTTTGGGAATAAGTCCACACCCAGTAACAACGGCCCACAACCTGCAGCCGGTAAACAGCCCCTCGCTCTGTCCGACTGTCCGGACAGGGACGCGACTAAAACCCTTTGGCTTTGATGGCAGCGCCGGAGCTCTGCACTAACCCTCTGATTAGTTTCAGCGATCTGTGTCTGCTCTGCTCTGGGGATTGGCTTTTGTTTTGTTTTTTTTGCTTCCTAACTCTGCTTCATGTTGTGGGTGGGTTTTTTTTTTTTTTGGAGGAGGCGAGGGAGTTTGTTTTCTAATAATGACCTCTAGCACAGTAACGGAAACCACGAACTCTTGGTATCGGCAAACTTCAAATTCAGCAGAATTTCTCTTACATTTCCTCCTTCTGGCTCACTTTATTTTACCCTCTCAGCAACTGATGTAATCAATCTCTCTCTGAGCCCAATTAAAGGGACATCCTGCATTACATTTCCAATGTAATCCAGATATAATGCAAAATGATTTAACCTTCAGATTAGATCATTTTGTAACTTTGTTTAAACATTTTCCCTCTTCACAGGTGAGGATCGACTTCCACTCAGTGCTTTTGTTGCGCTTTCGAAACTTCTCTGAATTTTATCACGTCATATGCACTTACTACGACTTCAGTTTGTGTGGATGTTACGTAACGTGCCAACCACAAAGTAGAGCATAACTGTGCAGTGGCGTGAACATCAGGGAAGAGAAGCGAATACCGTACATCAACCTAAGCTAAACATTTTCATAGTCAGATGTTGTAGACAATACAGACCTCTAGGTCTAGTTGAACCGTAAACGTTGCCTTTCCGGAACATGTTCCACTAATTTTACAAACATCTTGGTCTTTGTGTGAAAATCTGGTAGAGAAAAAAACCTTAAAAGACTGGAAGGTGAAACTGTATTTTGTTGGACAACTTTGAGGATAGGTGCACTCTGCATAAAACTCTACCTGGGGTTAAGGCTGTAGAGTAAAATATAATAAATATGCATTTTTGTCCCGTAAATTTCTGTGCAGCACAGCTCTTGCATTTCTTTCATAATGATCTTAAAAAGTCTTAAATTTGAGTTGGTGAAACCATAACTTTGGAACCAAACCATCTACAAGCCATCTTGTGTTGCTCTGGCGCTTATAATCCTGATAAAATACATTGAGTTTTTTGGTTATTACTTGACAAAACGTTAAGAAAAACAAAATAAAAAGCTTGAGGAACACATTTGCAAGGCAGTGTACGTGAAGTTTCAGTCTTGCTGCCATTTTAGAGATGGACTTATTTCCTGTCTTCTTGTTGTTGGGCAGTTTTTCACAACACCCATCAGTCACCATGGAAATGTCTACTGATAATTCATTTTCTAATTTGAAAAAAAAAAAGATCTATTTTTATGAACTAGAAATGTTGGAGGGGAATCTAGGATTAAAAAAAAAAAAAAAGCATCTTCTTTGTCATGTTTTAATTTTTTTTTCCCGGCTCCTCTGACCTTGTTTAACCCCTTCAGACTCAACAGTCGGAGCCTTTTCCATCCAGACTGGTTCTGTGTTTGGGGGGGATTCTTGTCTACTAATAAAGCTCGTGTTGAAACGACCAATAAACCATCTGGGCAAACCGATCACATCTCCCAAAAATCACGCCATCTCCAGCTGCTCCACATGTGCACACACACGCAGACACACACGCACACACACACAGATGTGTCTGTATGTTTGTAAATGTGTCCATTCACACGTCCTCCATCATTTCCCTCTCCTCCGTCTGCCTGCTTCTTCTCGTCTGTTGTGTTTTGTTGTCATCCACACCGTTGCCCCTTCCCCTCCTCTTCCTCGTGTCTCTGCCTCCTTTCGTTTCGTCTTCGCCTCGCCGTCTCCTCATCACACATCACAAGGCAAGAATCACCCAGGCAACTCGAGTCCATCTGCTTCCCCTCCGACTCCTCGCTTTTAAAATAAAGAAATGCTTATTTTTTTTCTTTTTCTTCCCCTCCTCTTGTTTTGCTGCGGCGGCTTTTCTTTAATATTCCCTCGTTTAGCTGCTGCAATTTTTTGCTTTCGTTCTTTCTGATAGGTTAATAAATGAGGCGCCAGCTTTTCTATTCAAATGTGTAGATTTCATTCATTTGAATGAAAAAAGTTCTGCCTTTCTTTGCCGTTTCCCATCTCATCCTAATAATTGTTTCTCCTGTATTTATCAGCAGTGTCTGATTCGTAGGTTTTATCTTTTTTTTTTTTTTTTTTATGTGGAACTAAAACCCTCCAAAGCTGAAAGAAGTCGCCGGACAACTAATCTTGGAGCTTGTTCCAAAAAGTACTTTTGCACTCGACTCTCTTTTGTGTGAAGTAATCGTGGCGATCTGGACGGAGGAGAGCTAATAAAGTTTGTCACACAGAATTGAATTTCCTCACACAGATGAAAAGGAAAATAAGAAATGCGCCACTTCTCTTTTGTATTAAATAAACCCCTTGTTGCTACGTCTACAAAAAAAAAAGAAAAAGAAAGCATGATTAGGGCTCATTTGGATGCTTTGCTACAATATCTAAAATAAGGTTTAAGTTTGGCAACATTTGCGTAAACGTAAATAAATATTTTTTCATACAATTATGGGGAATTAACAGAATATTTCCAAGAATAGTGAAAGAAAGTGTCAGCAGCGCTGCACTTCTTTCATCAACCTTCTACACACAAATCCCCAATTAGGATAATTAGTTTTATGCTCTTTTATTAAGAATAAAAAAAATAAATCACATTAACATAAGTATTCCCAGATTCTTTCAGGCTGTTTCCAGTGATTGTCCTTGAAATGCTTCAACATCTTAAATGGAGTCAGCTTGTGGTGAATGCAGATGATTGGACTTGATTTGAATCATCTGTCAATATAATTTCAAGGAAAGATATTAATTTAACACAATTTGGAATAAAAACGCGGAGCAAAACGTAATGCGGAAAGAAGTGAAACGCTGCGATTACTTTGTGGATGCACTGAATTAGCTGCTTAGTTCTGCAGTAACAAAATTTACCATTTGCCTAATCTGCTGGTAAAGGACAAGATCCTTAAAGTAAAGGACAGGATGGATCAGAGAAGCAACCATGCTAACTGTGGAGGAGCTGCAGAGATCCACTACTCCAGAAATCTGGAGAAAACTATTTTCTTTATTAAAAAGCCATTTTGGTTCTTGTGAATGAATTGAGATAAAGGCTAACCATTTCCCCCTATGTATAAAACGATAATTGGGAATTTTTATCAAACTGCGAAACGTTCACTGTAACTTGGGCTCCTTCCCAAAAGACGGCGAATGTTTAGACTCTAAGTCCTATAAGATCTGTTTTAACCACAGAGGTGCGACACAGAAAAAGAAAAAACATTTTGAACCACTGTGAAAGATTTTTGCTTCTTGCCTTGAGAAAGCAGCTCAAACCAAAGAGACTGGAGAGTCGCTGTCCGTAAATTATGGGGACGTCTGAGCAGATTTCACAGCCAATTAATAAAAATGAGGATTTTAATTGTTTCAGCTCTGTTTTCACTCTAACAGGTGTCTACGATATCCACCAATTACCAACAGTGTATACCGTTGAGTTTTAGGCCTTATTAAATTTCATTTTAGCACCAAGTGCTTTTCAGATTTGCCTCCTTCCTCTCCTTTGATCTTTAACCCATATTGACAGTCACTCCGGCTCCAAAGTGTCGAAGCCAACACCGATAACATTCACCCAGTTCAATACGACGCTTCTCTTCCCCTTCCACCCATTTTCCGTCCAGCTTACCTTCGTCTGTGTGCGTGATCGACTGAAGTCACGATTTTCTTCCCATCTCAGTAGAAAAGCTCTGTTGAAGGAACATCAAGAAGTGCGGGGAGAGCAGCCATATCGTTAGTGTTTTATTACGGCGTCGACAATGGGATGGAAGTTAAATTCAGGAGGGAAAAGGGTGATTTCATTTCTTGTGCCTGACTCGCCCTCCACCCCTCCAAGTGTTGTTCCTCACTTCTTTTATTTTATTGAATTAATTTTTTTTTAATTGTTTTTGCTTCGTCTCTGAATTTCATCTTGCCGTTTTTAATTTTTCTTCCTACTCCACGCTGCCCCACCTCCCTCGTTTTCTCATCTTGCTAAGCCAGCAGTGAAAGTGTTTTCCGAATCTCTTGTGTCAGCAGCACTGTCAGGCCTACACGCCGCTTCCTAACTAAATATTATTCCTCCCTCTTTTTTTTCCCTTTCTGTTCTTTCTCCGCACCATCAGTTGCCTGTCTGTGATTTCCTCCCCTTCGAGAAGACGTTGTCCATTCATAAGCAGGAAATATTAGTTTTCTGCTTTGTTCATCTCCCCTGGTATTTAAAAAAAAAACTAAACTTTTTGCATTTGGAATTAAACAAACGATGCAAACTTTGTTTAAAGTTTGCATCGTTATATACACGTATACACGTATACACGTATACACGTACATTTATTTATTTTTGTAACCTGTCGCAAACACCCTTTTTTTGCATCCAATACACACATCCACACTGGCAGTCGCACCTCCAGGTTTTTCTACCAGCAAAAAGTAACAACCATTAGCTGAATGAGTGCCGACATGGGAGTTGTTACTGCTGGCTCCTGAACTCACATGCACACCCATACAGGGAATTACTCTGTCATTTTCACCCACGGGCAATGGACACTGTGGCAAACAAACGATGCTCTTTCACATGCTTTCCACCAGGCACACTTATATTCATTCAAAACTAATCACTGTTCAGAGTCGCAGAGTGAATATGACAGCTCGGATCATGTAAATCGGTAACCTGGATGAATGCAATCTACCAAGTCAGGGATTAGAGGCCGCTACATGACAGGAATAGTGGAGAAATGCAGAAATGTTCATTCTCATTTCTGCTCACAAGATTAAGGTTTATAGCAAGAGACGACTTAGTAGAATTTTCTGAGTAATTCAATTCAAGAAATATTTTATTAATCCCAGAGGAAAATTAAATGTCACTCATACAATTTTCCTCAGATTTCTTGCACACGGCTTTACTGCTAACTTCTCCTGTTTCTCCTCCTTCGCCCAACTAGTGTTCACCCTGTAATGGTTTTCTTAAAACTGCTCTACATTGGATTGGTTCACTCAGTAGCTTGAACACATGGGGTAACATTAGCCAAAATCCCCTGAGTGAGAATGACTGACGTATTAGCTAGCACACAACGAGAATAACAGAGTTAGCTTAAAGATATTGGTAAATATTAGCTGAAATGGCTGTGTAATAGGCAGAATATACAAATGGTCTTTGTTTGGCTGACATAGTTGCTTGAACGCAGTGGCTAATATGTGGGCAAAATCCTGTGAGTCAGTTTGGCTAACTCATTAGCTCACAGCCAAAATAACCTTCAAGCTAAAGTATTAGCTTGAAGGTGCTGTAAAATTTTAGCTAACATTGCTATAATTGGGAATTAGCATGTAACACACTGAATTACAGATATTGGTAGAATGTAAGTCAGAACATGCTAATGTCAGCTGAACATATCTCTAAATTAATCTGATTTTATTGTTGTATCTAGAATTAAGTCCAGGAAGTTCTGACTTTGGTTTTTTCAGAAGTACAATGAGTTTCAGTGTGAACATACGAGCTAACATGATCAATTTACATTGCTTGTTTTAGCTAGAATAGTTGCTTGAACATGTTGGTTAGTATTAACTCAGGATTAATCTTCTTTTACAGTTAAAAGCGATTTAGGACTTAATACTATCAGTTCCTTCAGTCAAAGCTGTTCGGTGTTATACTTTTAGGATAATATATTGAATTTTAGCTCCACTGACATGTTAAGTAGTGGAAATGATTCCTAGAACTAAGAGATGAGCACAAATGTTAACAATCCAGAATAATTGTGCTTTAGTTTAGGTTATGTCTCCAACTTGGTTTAATTTGCTTGTAGTTCAATGAATGTAGAATTTCGGTATTAAAAAAAAACAATTGTAAAACAAGTTTTTAAAATGAAAGTGACTCGAGGGACGTTGTCCTTCTTTACGCGAATCATGCAGCGAGCACACACTGCATTCATTGTTAAATATGTCCTGATAACTTATTTTGATAAATTTGTGTGGGTCGTGATTTTTCCTCTACACAATAGTGACATGTTTAGAATGTTCTTTTCAATATCTGGGAAGTAAATTATCTGCAGCACACATCTTTAAAACTAGATCAGCTTGCCATAGAATCATATTTAGCGCCATTGTCCTGCACAATGAGGCGGGACGTGTGACCTCTTCCAATACAATAAAGCTCAGGAACGTTCAGAGTTTAGAAATGTTACATGTAATCGAAAATATCTCTGGCTATTGAATTGCTCAGCTTCTGATGTCGTTTATCAGGCTGCTTTGCCTCTGGAGCGCACATAAAAGCAGCCCGGCTGTTCAGAAGGACGTCCCTTCTGCTTTGGATGCCCGAATAAACAACTTACTGCCTGATATTTTCCACAAACCCAAAGTTCGGCAGTGCTTCAGGGCTTTATTTCACTTTCTAAGCTGTAACTGAACTACTGCTGTCCGGCAAACTGAGAACCCCATTTCCTGACAGAAAATAAAAATTACAAACATCTCTGCTCTTGCTTTTCTCTCCTTTCATCTGTCTCTGGGTATCTTGTGAAGCTTATTCATCTCTTTACAAGGTTGTTTGAAGCCTTTCAGATGTAAAAAGCACTTTTTTTTTTCTTTTCTTTTTTTTTTTTCCCTGTTCTTTCCCCCCACCCCAACTCCAGCTCATCTACATGAACAAAATTGATTTCTTGTGCAGGTTTCGATGCTCTCGGAGACCTGTTAAAGCCCACAGTCACCGCGCACACCGCACCACCTCCTCCTCCTCCTCAAATGGCCATCCATCCTGGAGGAAAGCTGCTAGCCAATGACCTCGACTCCTCTCTGGCCAACCTTGTGGGCAGTGAGTGCTGACACACACAAACTTGTTAACAAAGAGAGAAAACGAGTCGGACTAGCTGCGCAGCAGATGGAACAGTTACATAACTTTACCAATGCAACACCGGGCCTTGAATAATTACCAGGCGCTGGCTGTACTGCGCTTCCTGTTGAGCACAAGTCCAGAAGATTTTTTATATTTTTTTTTTCACTATGTTCTCTTTTTCTTCTCCCTGTTCAGATCTGCAGTTTGGTGGAACTGGAGCCAAGAAGTAAGTTTCTAGATTTGTTTTTGACAGATTATCGCGGTTCCGTACTACATTTGCTTTCTCCCGAGTTTGTACTCTGACAAGAGAAGTGCTCAAAATAGTATTTATCGTATGCCCGAAGAAACGCTCCCGGCAGACTTATTGTGTTGTTCTTCTTGTTCTTCCAACAGGCCAGACATGCTGTGGAACCAGCCTGGTGAGAAGAAGCTAACCGGTGGCCAAAACTGGCAAAATAAGACCATGTCGACCACACAGTGGAGCCCCGCGCCCATGGCTCCACAGCCCATGCCTGTGCCACATGTGGTGAGGAACCTTAGCGCTGTGGACAGTTTGTCTAAAAGAGCTGTCGAGGTGTTTGCAAGTTCCTGAAGGCTGTAGATTATTCTGTTTGCGCACTCTTTAAAAGTCTTAATGTATCTATAATTAAGGCCATAATGCGTCTTAAATTCGCTAATAAAATGGAAGTTGTCCTTAAATACATTAACCACAAGTTTTAAATGTTATTGTGGTAGGATTATTTAATCTCTTATATTCCATGCAGTTGGGTTTCCTTTCTTCCAGGACTTTTCTGTTGGGTATAAGTTTGAGTTGCGGCCAGACATGCCACTAACTAGCTGCTCATATAGCGAGCTTTTTTTTTTTTGCGTCTGTAATGGATAAGTGCAGATTTATTGTCAGATGGCTGGTCGATGATCATCTCTGCCACTGGCTCACTGCTGCATGCATTTAGAGTTTAGATTTATGGCCTGGATCACGCTGCACTTTTTATTACCTACTTATGTTTATTACCATTATGAATTTGATAAATTTTGTTGTCTGAGCCATCACTTTTTTTTTGTCCATTTATTCTACTGATGTGCACTTCGGGGACAAATAGATGTTTAGTATTTGAATACAGGCCAGAGAAAACCCAACGCGAATGCAAAATATGAAGTTATTACTTATTATACTACTTATTAAACTACTTGAAATGGAGGAATCTGTTGAGGTAATAAAGTAAGTAGGCCACAGACTACAACAAGCGACAAGATGGAGCTGGAAGACGTTAAACAGCTAGACATGGCAGAAGTTACATTTTATAGTTTCCAAACAAAAGCAGTAAAATCATACGTAAAATAAAGTGCAGGGTTTGCTTCAGGCTCAGGCCTTTAATTAAAATTAATCAGTCGGGTTGGATCGGGCTCAGGCCTGGCTGAGTCGAATTCTTCTGGCCCGATCGCAACTGTATGTGTGTTCTGCGCAAGAAAAGTTTTGGCACTTTGGGTGTTGAGGATGCAGAGAGCCATATGCAGTGTGACGAGCACAAAGCTGCTGCCAAGAGTCGCAAACAAACCCCAGAAATGTCTCCGTTTTGATGCGGTGGGGCCAAAGCTCCCCAGAAACGGTCGGCGCTGCCACTGGCGCTGATCTAGCAGCAGCATTTGGCGTGAAACACACTCTGAAGTGGGAGGTTTAGTGGATTTTAAACACAGAGAGCGAGCACCTGTCTTAAATTTCAGTCGTAATGAACTTAAAAAGTCTTAAATTTGAGTTGGTGCAACACGAGGAACAGCGGCAGCACTAAAGTTCACAAATTTCCATTTTGTACTCATGTCTTTGTTGGAGGTTGTCTCGCCTCTGGACAATATTTTTTTTTTTCTGTTTTACACGATGATGTGAGAAATGGTGTTTCTGGGCCTGCAGCCAGCTGCTGTTTAGCTTTGCTCTCTCTGTGGTTTGACAGAAGGGGCAAAAACGGCTTGTGACTCTAACGGTCTAATTTAGCTCTAATCTTCCAAAGCGCTGCAGATTTTTCTCTTCCAGGATTTGCTTAATTCGAACTCAGAGGAACCGGGTAAACGCACGGTGCTTTCAGGAACTTGCAGACATCTTACCGGGATGCTCAGTGGGTCAGAAGCTGTTGCAGTGAATGCTGGTTTGTCCTCGCGGTGCATGTCAGTGTGTGTGTGTGTGTGTGTGTGTTTTTGCACATTATCTCAGTGCGGTGTTGTGCATGATGTGTGCTGATCTTAGCAGCTCCTGATTGTCCTCCTGATCTCTGCTCTGCAGTTTCTGGCTGACGAAGACAAAACTGTCACTAACCCCTGTCTTCTTCTTCTTCTTCTTCTCTCTTTCGCTCTCCTCTCCTGTTGATCTTCTCCTCTTCTCCTTCCTGACTCCCTGTCCTCCCTCACCTCGCTGTCATCCCGTCCAATATCTCCTTCCTGGCATTTTTGCACCGTCATCCACTCGTCTTCCTTCCCGTGTTTGCCTGCTGTCCTGCTCCACGCTGTCATTGTCGTCCGTCCATCGTCATGGTGACCCCGGGTTTTCTTTGCTTCCTTTGCGAACTCTGTGCTCCTTTTTTTTTTTTTTTCCCCCCATTTTCAATTTGCTGTCCTCATGCCTTTTTGACAAATTTTCTTACTTGTCCTTCCTCGTTGCCCTTGTTTCCTGAACTTCGACTTCGCTCATTCTCCTGTTCCCGCCTCCCCTCCTCCTTGTCGTCCCTCTCTCTTTCTCTGACTCCTCTCTGTCCCTTGTCCCTTTTCCCTGTTGCGTCCTGATGCAGAATGGAATGTTCTATACTAGTTATGTAAGTACTTATCTCTGTTTAGTAAGACAAGTCCCAACGAGCCTCTCAGAAATGTCTGCTTATCCTCCTCATCTTTCCCCTCCTTTACCTCCTGTTGCTCTCGTTTTCCCCAGAGACACTTGTTGGAGAATTTTGACTCTTGCTTTCTGCTCAGTTTCTACAAATAACTTCGTCGTGTCTGAGCTGTGCGAGCCGACAGTGTGTGCTCTAATTTTCTAAGCACTAACCAAGCTTTTCAGCTCTGCTGTTTGAGCCGCTATAATCAGGCTTTTTTATGACTTTGCCTGCTATTTTGTTGATTTTTTTATTTATTTATTTATTTTTATTAATTCAGAAACCCTGAAGATGAACAGAACAGTTCGTAATAGGGACAGGAAATATGAACTTAAAATGTCACCAAGGTATTTTGTGGGATCGTGATGGCAGTAAAAGTAACGATAACTATCAGATCTTTGTTAGATGATTGTGGCTGTGACTCTGTGTCACGGCAATCGTAGTCCCACAAACACAAATGCTGCTCCTGAAAAACATTCCCGTTTGTAAAACGTTCACCTGTCCCATAAAGAAATGTGATTTGTGTCACTAAACTGCACACAGTTACTGCACTTCATCGTATTTTCAAACTCATTTTTATTTCCCCTTTACTCTCAATGAGCAAACAGTGGAGGTCTTGTCTCAAAAATTTAATTTAGCAATTAGTCGATTGCTAAATTAACTGACGACTATTTCAATAACCGATTAATCACGATTAATCGCGTCAGCCTTGCGTACAAGGTACGTAGAGAGAGAGATCAGATCAGGTCATTTCTGAAGCGTTTGGTTTAGATTTATTAGATTTTATTGAGGAGAATCAGAACAAAACAAAACTTGTGGCACCGTTTTTGGTTTCTATTTTGAAGGGAAAACTTTTAAGAGATTAAGCATGATCCATTGCATCTCCATTCTCCAGGACTGTTAACGAGAAAAGGCCAAATTAAATGCTGGTGAAGGAACAAATCAGCCTTTAACTGATGTTTACCTGCTGCTGGTGACACGGGCGGTTCAAAACGCCACGACGACGTCCATAAACACTCGTCGCAGCTTGTAGAAGGGTTGAGGAAAACATCACAGGTAGCAGAGCAGCAATTAAAGCGGCTGATGAAATGCTTGCAGCAGAGACTCTGGCCAGAAAGTTGCAACAGTCTCAGCTGGAGACGCGTCTCGCATTTTAAGTTCGGGAGCCTGGAAAGCGTCTCACTCATTTAACTGTCCCACTTAGCCTTGCAGGAGGCTAAGTGGGCTGGAAGTCTGGCTGCGGAGAATCAAAAGGAAGAAGGGGTGGAGGAGGGGTGGGGGAGCTGCGCAGCGTGCACCTCGAAACGCGGCACAAAGGAGGCAGAAACGGGCAGGTGAAAAATAAAAACGAGTCACCGAACGAGAATTCGGCGGGCGAGGCGGCGAAGGCCGACAGCTGTGCGCCGAGACGGATGGACGCCAAGAGTGAGGGAGAGTCTGAAGCTTTGCATGAACGGCTTCTCGTTTTGTCCCCCCCCCCACTCAGACGTTTACGTCATGTTTTGATTTGGGGGGGAAAAAATAAATAAATAAATTTAAAAAATCAGATAAATGAGACCGGGCGGCACGACTGAGAGGCGAACGCTTTGTGAATTAATGAGAGATTAAACTGCAGGTGACGGGAAAGTCGACTTAATGTGTTAAAAGCGCTTTAAATACTCCAACTTCTGAACTAGCGGTGAGTTACTGAGCGGGCGATGAAAGTATATTTGATGAAACAGTCGGAATTGGGTCTTTTTTTTTGTTGTTTTGTACATCTGAGACACATTGATCAGGGGGGGGAGTTTGAGCAACAACTGACTCTCCAGGGTCACAACTACAAGCTTATACCAATCAATCGGATTGATTGCCTTCTAAGATGGGTTCACAGCTTCACCTCGCCTCGTCTAAAACCTCTTTATTCCTTTAGATCTCTGGGAAGAGAATCAGTCCTTCTGCCTATCCTTCCTCTAAAAGTCAATTGAAAGCTCTGATAGTAGATAAGTCTATTGAGAACCTGTCTAAAACCTTGCAGAACGACAGTAATGCTTTTCATCTGTTTTTGTTCTGCACCTGCCATTAAGGCGCCGCAGCCTTGAGTGTAAAGTCTGTGCTTTGCGGGATCATTGCTTGCAAAGAGCTGAAGCTGATAAGCACGTGGTTATGCAGATCGTGGTCTAATGTTAGGTATAAGGATGCATTTAAAACCAATGCCTCTAATTTGAGTATTTTTATTCAGCAAGGGGAAAAAATCTCTTCGGAAACTTTGGTTTTGAAAAATACCACACACATCCTCAAAAAGTCTTCAATTTGTGTTACCAAAACTTAGACCTTAAAATGTCTGAAATCTGAAATTCATTTCTGTAAGTAAGTTGCTCTTCAATGTCTGAAATTTTGTCTTGACATAATATAAATTATATACTCTATTTATTCATTTTTCTCACTGAACTTTTCTGTCATCCAGAGGTTTGAGTCGCACTCACATCTACAGAAAAGTTAAATAATGCATTTATTTTGTCTTGTGTTGACACAAGTAGCTGCTAACATATCCATACCAGCGAGCTAGCCAGCCTTTTTCCATCTGTCCTGGGTGTTAAGTTGTATTTCATATATCATAAGAGTCTTAAAGAAATCTTAAAATTTAAAAATTTACTATCTCCCAAAGTATGATATTTTTTTCTTTTAAAGGAATTGCAAAGACACATATTTCTCATACTTCACCACCACTAAAGAGAGAAGGATATTCCACATATTTTCCTGACGTTACCGCAGTAACACAAAGCAGGATTGTAATTCGATAAGCGGTGTGAACACAGCGTTGCAGCAGATCAGCCCGGGCGCAACGCGCCGCAAATTATTTAGCCGCTTTTTATGGACAGATCCGCCATCTTCAGTAACTTCCACTTAGTTTAAAACATTGATTAAGGAGCTGATGCAAAAACGGCAATTAAAGGATAATGCTAGTGCGGTTTTATTTTTCCCCCATAAAACCCTAAACTTTACCGTGGCAACGCTTTAATTACTGTAATCCATCATTTTATGTCCAGAAATAAAGCAAAACATGACTTTCCGGAGCAGCTAATTACTTTGTGTAATGGAAATATTGCACTGCTTTCATTCCTAGACCGTATTTTTTCTAAAAAGAAAAAGAAAAAGAAACGTACCAATTTCTCCATCACAAATCAGCAGTTTTGATGCAGAAAAGCGTCGCTTCCAAAGCAGCAGCTGTACATCGCCATGGCGTCGAACAGCAGGAAGCCCGCTCAGGTGCGGCGGATTGCATTCGCCCTGAACATGGCAGAAAGCAGAGCGCGGCCTCATTGTGCCTCTCCTTTTGAAGTGGTGGCAATGATTGCTCACAGTGGGCATCCGCTAAGTACTTTAGCTTCTCGCTGTGCCGCTGAACGTACACATACTCGAGCTTTAAATGATTTGTCCTTTCACAAGATGGACACTCACGGGTTCTAGAGGCGCTCAAGCCAAGTCAGCTGTTTGTGCTCTTAGTACGTTTTGGGTTTTTTTTTTTCTCTCCAAACAATTGAGATGAGGCTGAAACTGAAGCAGCTTGGTTATTTTCTTCTGAGATCAACTGTTTGTTTGTTTTTGTCGTTGTTCCAGGCTCCAGCGCCAATGGCTTTCCCCATGACCACACCACAAGTGCCTGTGTATGGAATGGTGAGTGTTGCACAGAAAAAGTGATTCTCCCCTCATATTTGGTTATCATATTTTACCAGGATATCTGCAGGTCTCAGCAAGTCAAATTTAAGGCTATTTAAGACCTTCTTTTATTTGAATGAAATTTAATGCCAAGCTAAAAACACACAAAAAAAGCTACAGATATATAGAGGATGATCAGTTGGCAACATGAAGTGAGCCAGTGGCAAAAACTAATGTCATCCAACCAACTGGTGATACATTAGCATCTAATTCTTGGAAGATGAAAATGCTAGCTAGCAAGAATATATTGGCAGCTAGTTCCTGGTAGCCTGGAGTCACAGAATGCAGTGAAGACAGATGTTTATGAAAACCTTTGCTTGATAGAAAAATCCCACAAGACAAATAAAATGACATGAAAGATTAAATAGTCCTGCCACAACGAATTTTAAGACATATGACGAGCCCGTTTAGGGACGTCTTACATTTTTTAAGTGATTTTAAGACATTTCAAGGCCTTAATTTTTCATATACTCAGACTTTTTCAGGATGTCCAGTTTGCACATTAGACTTATCAGAATTTTGTGTGATGCGCTTTGTGGTAAGTGTGACGAAAATTTGCATTCAGCTGTTCTGAGAAGATCATTTGTAGAGCTGCCAGTTTGAGTTGCAGATTTGGCCTTTGACTAGGCCATAAGAACACATCAATTTGCCCTGACCTGTGCCTTGCATTATAACTCTTGCTGGGTTGTGTTTCTGGAAGGTGAACCTTTGTTGTTGTTTTTTTTCATGGTTACCCTGAATGTAGTTTCAGCCATTTTCCTGTGATCTCAGACCAGTGTGTGTGTGTGTGTGTGTGTGTGTGTGTGTGTGTGTGTGTGTGTGTGTGTGTGTGTGTGTGTGTGTGTGTGTGTGTGTCTCATGGCTCTCCAGGTCCCTCCCCAGATGGCTCAGATGGGTGGGGTTCCTGTGATGGCTCCACAGCCGATGATGTACAACCAGCCTGTTCTCAGACCCACCAACCCTTTCGCGCCCATGCCAGGAGCCCAGGTAGCTGCCACCAACTCCTGCACAGTGATTGGCTTCTTTTCAACTGATTTCTAGACAAATTAGGACAACAAAGCTTCAATCTGTTGAATTATTATTTTCTTTTATTTTCCCCTTGTGCCAATAGTTTTATCCATTTTCCTCTCTTTGCTTGTGGGACTGTTATAATACTGTGGATTTCGTTTTGATGTCATTTTTCTGTCCTCTCTCTCTCTTTCCCCATCCAGATGCAGTTTATGTAATCCATTCGTGGGGAAGCCGAGTGCCAAAAGCGACAAACAAAGCAGCAGAAAAAAAAAAAAAAAAAAAAAACTCACGAGAGGACGATCGAATGGAGGGAGGAACGATTTGATCAGGCGAACGAAGAGATGCAGACAAGCTGACCGACAGACACCGAAACGGAAGGAGGCCATGAGGGGCGGAGGGGGCGGGGCTCTGTCCCGGCTGGAACAACTGCTCTTGTGTTGTGTGTGTGTGCGTGCGCATGTGTGTGTGGAGCTTCTTTGTGTTTATCATTTGTGTTTTAAATCGTGCGGACGGAGTGATGGGATGGACGGACGTCTGGTTTTCATCCAGCCTGTTCGGTTCGGTGTCTGGATCCAGAATTAGCTTTATTTCAAACTGGTGCTACTTTGTCCTCTCTGAGTTCCCGTCTGCCTGCAACAGCAACTTGAGGGCACTTATAAGAGGACGTGTGTGTGTGTGTGTGTGTGTGTGTGTGTGTGTGTGTGTGTGTGTGTGTGTGTGTGTGTGTGTGTGTGTGTGTGTGTGTGTGTGTGTTCACAGCAGTTGTTCCAGGTAGTACAGCCTCTCCTCTCTCTCCTCCACCCTCAGTCTCTGTTTGTTTTTCAGAGAGAAACGTAGAGGCACATTTTCTCAAGTATGTTTCCTGTAATTTTCCAATCCGTGTATTATTTTTTTTTCCCCCCTTCTGTTTTCTTTGCCTTTAACGTTATCAGGGCTTGTACAGCAGTTTGTGTAACCGAGCGTTTTCTCCTCATGGCTTCTTAAGCTCTGCCGCTCGCACATCAAGACGGGAGATCGACAAAGCGTCGGGACAAAACATAAAAAAAAAAAAAAAGAAAAACACACAAATTTGTCTCAAGGGCTTGTCCCACCAGGGAAACGCAGCAAAACGTGTCCAGATGCTGCCGAGGTCGTTGACTTACAGCTGCGTGGTGAAAACTGCTGGAAACCTGCCAGTCTGTGTGCTTCTAGTCTGCTCAAGGGGTTTGGTTCTTCACATACAATGTCACATGAAACTGATCGAATTTGACCCTAAAAGTAATCAATGAAGCTGTGTACATAAGCAAAAAAAATAATAATATTATTATTTGAGTGTGTAAGTTTTTCTTTTCTTCTCACATGGATTGTTTACCCATCTGTGCAAAAGATAGTGAACATCATTGCAGTCAGTACATACTCGGGTTGTGTGTGTCTCTTTAAGTCGCGGGGCTTTGTGTGCGTCTTTCTCGGTGATTGATGAGAAGCTAATCCAGCACACTGAGGTTACGGCTGCTCTTAAAGGGATACGCACAGTCTGCTCGTCGAGCAGTAAAGGGATAGTTTGAAATCTTTTAAAGCAAAGTGCCTGTTGAGAGGTTGTCTGCAGTAGAGAGCGACACGTTTCTATTCTCTGGATTCGAAAGCTAATGCTAACGTCTGACATGTGCCACGTCTGAAGCAAAGAAGGAGTCCAGCCTCAAAAACTTCTGAGCGGTTTCTGCAGATGAAGCTTTACGTTGGGTGCTTATTTACAGAGAAACATTATTTACATGATTGATTGATTTGACCGATTGATAGACAAATACATTCTATATGGGACGTTCATGAGACCAGGTGCCTAAAAATCACAGAACCACTGAAAAAAAGCAGCAACATAAAAACAGGTTGGAGGTCGTGTGCCGTCAATAATCTTCCCACGAGAAACTTGCACCGATTTAAAGTACCTTAAAATCAAAAGTTTAACAGCAGCTTAAATGAATGTTACCTTATTGGTTGTCACACTTTCTAAATGCTCCGACCTCGGAACACGTTTCACGAAGGAGGACTTTTTAAAGACGCACCGCCTCCCACCTCTGCCTCAATATCAGCTCATTTGTAAATAACTGCCCAAAGTAAACGCTCATAAAGCAGCGTTCAGATGAGCAAATGAGTCATTTCCTGAAAACCTTTTAACAGAGCCTCTCTTTAAAAAGCCTGAATGTTCCTTTAAAGAAAGTGTTTTGTTGTTTTTGTTTATCCGTGTTGAATATTCAAAGTATTTTTGGCTGACCAAATTGTTGCTGAAATTGCTGATTGAACTGTTGCCACGACGACGAGGCTGAAATGTGTGTGTGTTGTTGTTTTTTTTTTTTCTGGTCCTGCTTGTGTTTCTGCCTGACGGTCGCCAGGCGACCCGTGCGGATCGGTCCGGACTTCTAAAGCCGATGGATGCGGCTCCCCTTTCAGCAGGTCCGCATCGTGATTGATGATGATGATGACGGCGGCAGCGCCGAGCCAGTTTGTTACTGAATCAAGTCCACTTCACTTTCGATTGCACTGAATCAGAGCGAGAGGGGGGAAGAACGCGGCGGCCCCTCCGCAGGCAGAACATCCGTCCTCATGAGTCGTGGCTGTTCCCTCGCGCACGCTTACACGTTTTTGCGTACGACTTCTTCCTCTTTTTTTTTTTTTTTTTTCTTTTTTTCCTTGAGGGTCACTTCTGAGGGTCAAATTTGAAGTCGTACTTTAAGCCCACGTGTTTGATACAATTTCCTTTTTTCTTTTTTTTTTTTTCCCCTAAAATCAAAATATTGCAAAAATGCACATGCGAAAAAGTTGCACTGAAGTGGCTGCCTCCCAGCAGTAGAGCTGTGGAGTTTTCTGTAAGGATAGAGATTTGTTTCGGGGGAGTTTTATAGGGTTTAATGAGCTCTCGTCTATCGGCCATTTTGGCGACTGTTTCTTTTTTAGTTGTTTTTGTTCGTTTGTTTCCTTTAACCTCCCAAAGTTGAACTTGAAGCTCTGTGTATTCCCATCAGGGTTCGGCGGTCCATCGGTGACGGTCCGGCCTCAAACCCGTCGTCCGCTCTGCTGTGAATCCCCCCCAGAACGTCGCCTCAGTTTTGCCGACATCGCTGATCTTTCTGGCCTGTTTAGTCTGTATTTGGTCTGTGTAGATATGTAAAGTGCTTACAGTTTCCGAGTAGATTGGGTTAGACGCTACTCTTTAAAAGCTTCTCGTCAGTCTTGTGTTAGCTTAGCCTCGCTTCTTCTTATCCCGCCGTAGGGTCTCCCTCTGCGTCCTGTCCTCTCTGCTGGTGTCTACCAAATGATAGCTGTCGGTGTTTTTTCGTCCTTTAGCTGTAGATTAAAAATAAAAAAAAAACAACAAAAAAAACCCGTTTCTCTCAGGCTTTGTGGTTTGCTTCTCTCAAACTCCTCCTTTTCTTGCATCTCGCATTAGCGCAGTATTCCAGCATCCTTCCGTTTCTCCGTGTTTGTCTCGTTCGTCCCCGATTGGACCCGAACAGCAAAGCGCACTCGCAGATCTTCAGGTTTTTGTGACAAATCAATGTGATGACTGATCGTTTTGAAGACCAGCTCTTATCCTTGTGAAAGTTAGCTTCGGCTAAAGGCCAGTGTTCTCAGTTTTCCTCCCTTTTTTTTTTTTTGTCAGAATGAAGGTAAATATATAAAGAATCGTGAATAACTAATGTCTCTGGGAGACGCAGATCTACAACGTGGCCTTATGAACATTTAATGGGATCAAAAGGCTTTTTAAACATGTTGAAATCACCGTTAATGTCTCATGTTGACGTTTTAAGGCCAGATCATGAAATAAGCGACTAAATTAAAGTGGCCATGTGAAATTTCAACTAGAGACGTTCCGATCAGGACTCGTTGCAACAATTAATATACTTTAAATTCTCATCAGCTTTAAAATGCAGAACAATAACATTTCAGTTGAAAGAAAATCACTTCCTGCTTTGGCCCGATGCCCATTTTCCATGCAGTAGAAGTTTCCTGACGCTAACTATTGCGCCTTTCCTTGCTGTTGTGATATGGCTCGTTGATAATTCGGCGAGTGACGCGTTTCAGCAGGGGTTGATCTCCTGCTTCGTGAACTCGGCGCTTTTGCTTTGAACATTTGAAAATTTCAGCTGCTTTCTGCACAGCTTTCTCTTGCCGCAGCGTAGAGAGCTGGTTTAGCCTCTTCTGTTGAGGGCTTCCTCAAAGACGACATTCAGCATGGTAGATTTGGACGGTAAGCAACTTCAAGTGACTGAGAGTTTGGTTTATGACGAGAGAGACTCCAACTATTGGGCTGGCGGTGAAGGTCTTCATGAATTCCCTCGAGGTTTTCTACCCTAAAATCTCCTTGTTACAAAGCAGAAAGGCTGGCCTCCTGTGAGACTTTCCATCCAGACCTTAATGACGCAGCTTGCTTTACCTCGACTCCAGCAGCTTCCCTGCAAATGATTGACAGATTTAGCTTTTTCATGTTGCAGGCAGGGGATTGTGATCTTAGGCCAGTCTTCGTCAGCCAGTCGTTATCACAGCTTCATTGTGCAGGTTTGACTCTCTGGACAGGCTCTTACCTTTCTGGACTCTAGAAGCAGCTGCTGAATCTTTGCGTCCTTGTAGCAGGAAGCAACGCAGAGGAGGATAAACTTCGGTGTCAAATCTGAACGTCTGATAGCTGCGATTGGAGCGGACGCTCAGAGAGCAGGGTCCGCTCAGTGAGCGCACGGCGTCGTCTTTCTCAGTGTTTTCGTCCTCAAACGCATCGGTAGCGGTGGCGACCTCCCTCCTCTTGTTAACATAAGCGGCCCAAACTAGACGAAGGGGACCGATTGATCGGACTCGACCAATCCCTCGTCCGTCCAGGGAACCGTTCGGGCTGAAACTCAGACATTTGTTTAATTTCTGTTTGTTTTTTTTATTTGGACTGTTGATGAATGAGCCAGTACAGCGAAAAGCGTTGCCAAACTTCTCCGGTTGTTCTCCCAAAGAGCTCGCTTCGTTTCCTCCTGTGGCACACGCCCTCCGCCATTGATGCAGGCGACGTTTGCAGCAGAACCAGAACCCGCCAACCCGAACAAAGAGCGCCCGCGCGCGAGAGAGAGAGAGAGGGACTTTGATAGATGTCCTCGTCTTGTCAATGAGTCGGTGTGTTCAAAGATTTCTTCTTCGTGCACGCTCAGATATTTCATTTTTGATTTTTTTTTTTTTTTTTTTACATTGGTGTTTTGTTTCTTGGTAACCCTCGGGATTGCTGCCTCACTATTCTGTATATAAAGAAACTCACACGCGCGACAACGCAGCTTAAAGGCATACCCTCATAACCCGCGTTTATTTTTTTCATTTACCCATTTTTATGTTACCTGTACATGAAGATATTAGCGTCCTAAGCAAGCGTGCGGGTCTGACTCCCACCGCGGTGGGAGCGGCCTGAAACAGACGGACGGAGCAGATCTGGAGGGCCGCGACCCGTCGCCGTACATCAGGATCAGCCGTGACTTCTCAGCGATGCCAAATGTTACTCTGTCTCTTGTTTCCTCCTCCCTCCCTCCCTCCCGCCCCGCCCCGCCCCGCCCGTCTCTTTGTACATTGTTTTCTATTTATTTAAAAGCAGAAATATATGGAGTGTATCGAGCATGGAAAGGCAAACAAATGTTACAGTTGAATTTAAAAAAGAAAAAAAAAAAAGGATGGGCTTTTATTTTACAGCAAGCATATTTGTTTATTCTAGGGATTTGGTTCCTCTCTATTTTTTGTTTTTGTTTCTTTTTTTTTGGAAGAATAAAGTCATTTTCCATTCCTAAGCGTTTGTCTGGGTTTTTAATCTCGTCTAACGGTGGAAGAAGCACATTGAATGAATTAAGTTTATAAAATGTGCAATAAGTTTTTTTTTTAAACTCGTTTGTCCTAAATTCAGACTTTGTTATTCGTGCACATTTTGTTGCATTACAGCAACAAGCTTTGATGCATTTCATAGAAGATTTGTAGGATAGGCCAACACTGAATAGCAAAATAATGCGACATTTCAATCTTTCTTACAAAACTATATCTGAAAAGTCCTGCAAGCGTTTCAACATTCAGCCGCTTTGAGTCGATCATTTATCTGCAGCAGCTGCCCGTATCTGTACCAGCTTTGCACATCTAGAGCTCAAACCCAGACTTTGATTAGACCATCCTGACGTACATGCTTTAAACCAGATCTGCACATCAACACAAATAAACGCTTTGCTGCTTCAAAACCTGGATGAGCTGCAATGCTTGATAGAACCATAAAGCTCTCCAGCGAAAAGTCATGAAGTAAAACATCCAACCGTCGGTTTCTGACGTCAAGTAGGATTAAGTCACAACCAGCACCATCTAATCCACGTCTCTTTAGGAGGATTAGTACCAGTCTGGACCTCGGTGTGATTGAGATGCTGCAGTGAGACTTTAAATGGGCCATACGGGCTTATGAAACCCTCCAATGTGACTAAATTAAACAACGCTGGAAAGCAGGGTGGATCAAATGAAAAGACTAATTTCCATTTATTCCAAACATTTACTGGCTGTTGTTTCTGCCTGAGGTGGTACAACCAGTTATTAGGGTTAGGTGGGGAGCGATCCCTTGTTCCCATGAGAACAGGTTTAGTTGGCCGTTTTCCCCACAATAAACTAAAGTCTGCCTGGGAGTTGATATTTTTCACAAGGGAGTATAAATCCTGAACATGACGACGCTGGTGGAGATTTTCTTCGTCGAAAAAAATAAATTATTTGAATGAAAAATGTTTAATATTCCTTCCCGAAACAACCGAACAAACCAAGAGTCTCTCGTGCTTTTTTTTGTGTGTTTTTGTTTTAGACCAGTTTTATGGAAATGTCGCTGGAGCCAACTGGACATGCAGCTTAGGCGACCAATGCTGTCCATTCGCCAGATGGTTACCATGGTGACCGGGTGATGAGACGAGCTGAAAAAGCCCATCTAAAGTTCCTCACACAAGTGGAACCGTTAAGTTTTCATAACGTACAAAATAACGCATGTTAGGAAGATCATAAAATGAGATTTTATGTTTGATTTGGACAAATTGATCTTTTCTGCAGACCATAATAAATTAGAAGAACTTTGATTTACAAAGTGGATTGTATGAGGTTTAATATAGTGCACACACTAACTTTTGCAGTTTAGCTTTAAATTAAAATCAAAATCTTCAACTGAATTAAGGCCCAGATGAAATTATTCAAATAGTTTTTTGGGGGGTGGGGGCGTAAACACCCCCAAAAGTAAAAAAAAAAAAAAAAAAAAAGCAAACTTTTCTCGTGTTTTAGAAGTTTTGCCATGAACTGAAACATAAAAGAAACAACCCTGCGTAATAAAACGGTTGTAAACAATGCAGCAGCTTCACTGCCCCGACCCGATGGCCGGTGTGAAGAAAACACTTCACTCAGCCGTTTTACCATCGGCAACAGAACGGCACGTTAAGTTTCAGTGGAGAGGACGACCGTGACCCCTGACCCGTCTCCTCCGGCTCGGTGCTTCACTTGGCTGAGCGTCACACAGGAAAACAAACAGCTGAAACCGTCAGCACACCCGTCTCTCTGTACGGCGTCACGAAAAGAAACCAAACCGTCTTTTTCAGGTCCCCATCTCGGTTCAACGCGTCCAGATCCCATCAGCTCTGGCGCATCCTTGTTTGTTTTGTGTACATAATCTTGTGACGTAAACCTGGGAACACGTCTGGCTTTTCTGTTATTCCAGCAACACTTGGACAGTGAAGGATTAAAAATGGCTTCCTGTCGGATCAGGCTGTTTGTCTATGTCTGCGTCTGGAGTGACGCATCGGGCCTTGTTTCAGTGTTTGGAGTTTGTGGCCCGTCCCGGCGGCGTCCCGGTGCTCTGACCTCCTCCAGAGGCTGGCTGTTTATCTGTGGGTCCAGGATAAAACACACTAATCACTCATAACACGACGGTCACTGACGCGTACCGCTTCAACGGGTTCTCCTGGGAAAACCTGCGTCCTGACTTTCTCATGGACGTCGCCACCAGCAGAGCCTTGAAGCCTTTTCTCATTCTTGTCCCAAACATCAATGGATTTTATGAGGGACTAAGACAAAGTTATGCTTAACCGTGCAGATTAAGAAAGATTGTATTTCACATTGTCCTAACAAAACCTCACAGGGGGATCAACCAAAGGGAAAAGGCACTTTTGACGCAGTGTAGCCACAAACCGCAGCCTCTCTTTTAACATGAACGAACTGGCAGTAGCGTAAACGACCCTTTGAAATTCCTGTCACAGGAAATGTTTCCAACAGTTCCAGAAACTAGAACTTGTTTCTAGAGCAGCCTTTGCGTTTTACCAAAGGTTGAACAAGAAATCTGAGGGCTTTTATTTTGAAGGCCTCAGATATCAGTTCTTCCTCTTGAGTGAAGCAAGTTCAGCCCAACACTGTGATTGTGAAACACATTTGCCAAAAAAAAACAAAACAAAAAAAACAAAATGTCTTAATTGTTGTATGAGTCTGGTAAGACAGGCACCATGCCACCTTCCGCCACCGGATGGCGGTAATGCATCCATTGTTCCATGAGGAGAACCTGCCTGTCTCTAAGATTTAAAAGTTGAATATTTTTAAAATAGATGAAAAACCCCCAAACCCCACAGCTCTGACCCAGAGAATGGAGACTCAGGTCATGACCTCTGGATTAATGAGTTTAAACTTGGATTATTTGGAGATCAGAAGAGAGAACAGCTCACCTCCTCCTCAGCAGCTGTGAAGCACAGCAGCGGAAGTGTCATGGTGTGGAGGTGATTTGCTCCACCATGAAGTCTTCAGCGTATCAGATGGCGCTTGAAGAAAACTCTAGGCTACCTGTGAAAATGTTAACTTTCGCAGAAAGAAACAACAATGACCTAAAACGTGCGGGTCGGTGGTTCCTCATCCAGAAACCGCTTTCTTGTTGGTTTAATAAGTGAATTGTTGTCGTTGTAATGTGTGTTTTCTAGGTTACGACAACAAAAACCCCACAGGGAGAACATTTAAATCTCTACAGAGCCAAACTAGGAAGAGTGCTGGATCAGCCTCAATGCGGCCTCTCTTCAGCATCCTTCCTTCGGACTCGGTGACAGCTGGAACAAACGCATCTCTGAGTTTCTTTAACAGGTTAAAACCTCAGAAGGCTCGTCATTTCCCTGATGTGGCGCTGATCCAGGAGCAGAAAGTGACAGAGATCCAGAAGCTTGTCAGCCTCGCCGCGCCAGCCGCCGGCTCCGTCGCACCAGGCCCGTCTGCGGCAGCCGATGTCGACCCCCGCCTTCAGATAAGTTGTGACAGCTGTAAATTGAGAGGGGGCGAGTGGAGGAGAGGAGGGAGCTGCTATTTTTATCTCCCATTCAACAGAGCCGAGAAGTCGTCTCTCTCTCCGTCTCTGTTGAAAGCTGTCGGTCCTTCTGGATCTCTCCTTTCTGCCTCAGCGGAGAACCTTCTGGAGACCCGGGGCGCGGCATTAAGACCAGCAGACCCTCGACGGTCTGAGGAAGGATTTGAAAGCAGAGACAAGCAGATTGTAAAGACAGGGAAGAAGACGTCAAGAGACGCCGACAGGCCCAACATGGCTCTGCTGTGCTACAACAAAGGCTGCGGGGAGAAGTTTGACCCCGACAAGAACAAGGATGGTGAGCTACTTCCGCCTGGGTCGGTCGTTCTCTGCCCAGCGCGCTGCGTTATAGTTGACCTTATAAAGAAGCTCTGATCTTTCTGCTTCTCCTACCTCTGAGGAGCCATCACAAAGTTTTCAAGTTATCCTTTTTGCAGCACACGTGACCATGCTTGTGTTTTTTTTTTTTTTTTTTCTGGTCTTGATGTTCAAATCAAATAGAAATTGATGGTAGAAATATGCAAGGCCTTTATAAATGTGCAGATATGTAAAGAGCAAGTGACTGGACTGAATTTTGTTGGGAAACGGAAAAGCAAAAAGCGAGAGTGCGAGGCATGCAGCCACGTTTTTGTGGAAGGACCTGAGGGCCCGGAGATCCTTATATGGGACATCATCACCTCTACATAGCCAGAACCATGTGTGTGTTTGAGTGTGTGTGTGTAAACCAGGTTTTTATATCCTTGTGGGGACCTACTACATTGTGGGGACCACTGCTCCTTGTGGGGACATTTTCTTGGTCCCCAGGAGGGAAAATGCTGTTTTTGGGTTAGGCGGTAGGGTGAGGGTCAGTGTCAGGGTTAGGCTGTAGAAAATGAAGGGAAGTCAGTGCAAAGTCCCCACAAGTCATGAAAACACAAGTACTTTTCCAGTGTGCATGTCTCTGTGTGTGAACAGCTGTTGGGTCCTGCTGACTGTGTGGGGAACCACATGCAGACTAACATTTCCTTTCCCTGCTTGTTCTTGTTTCTGAAACAAACTTATTTAAAACCTCGAAGCTGCTGAAACACTGAGTTTCTTTAAATCAAGGCTAGAAACCCACCTGAAACATCGATTAACATTTTCTAGGTGTATTTGGTTTACGATTTTGATGACAAAATGAAATGTTTATTGCTTGTTTCATAATTGGTGGCTGCATGAAGTTTTTATGATCTGAACTGCCTTCTACAAATAACTTTGTCTTCCCTCCTCAACAACAGATTCCTGCCTCTTCCATCCAGGAGTCCCCATCTTCCATGACGCCCTGAAGGTGAGCCGGTCTCCAGGTGCGCGCTGTTGGTCCAGAACGTAAACAGCATCGCTCCATGAATGTGTGTCTGTTTTCAGGGTTGGTCCTGCTGCAAGAAGAGGACGACAGACTTCTCAGAGTTTCTCTCCATCAAGGTAGCAAATAATAAAAAGCACATTTAATTTAAAGATTAGGAGTATTTGGAGAGTGAGCAAGGGAAGCTATACCAGGAGATACTCAGCTCCTTTTGATGAAACTTTAATCAAGCAGATGGAGAAAAAGAAAGAAAAAAAATCTGCTGGAGAAAAACTGTTTCATGTAAAAAAAGAAGTGAGAGAAAAACATTTTTGACTATCCAGTCGGCAATGAAATGAGCCGCACGCTCCAGTGAAACGTGGATTATTCTGAAAAATAAAAAAAGACGTCATGCAGTTTAATGAATCAAAACAAAAAAACACTAACAAACATTTAAAGAAATATTTGTTAGTGAACAAACTAAATTAAACCAACTAAATTTAAGGGATAGGAATCTGGAATCTTTGATGAGCTTAAGTTGAAAATGTGAAACATTTAGGCTGGTCAAAGCTAAAATGGTTTATTCATCCCTGAACAGAGTCTTTATTTTATTTGCGAAAATTGGCAACCCCCCCCTGCATTTTTAAAGTATTTATGGCATTAAATGGAAATAAGAGACAAAACTGCTGACGAAAACTGACTCAATGAGTCAGATGACAAAAAATAGCTACGTTTGCATTTCTTTAAACCAAGAAATCAGTAATTAATCGTTTTTAACCGTTAACGTCGGATTGAAACATTTAAGTTTGGCCAAAGAAAAAAAAAAAAGAACTGTCGCTAACACGGATGCGTTCGCCCGCAGGGCTGCACCCGTGGGCGCCACAGTGACGTGAAGCCCCAGGAGCCTCTGAGGCCCGAGGTGTCGTCAGATAAGAGCGAGGCAAAACCCGCCAGCGACCGGGAGATCATCTACCAGGGCCCCAAATCTGCCGAGGCGCTGCAGAAAGAGAGACCCAGGTGAGGGATGGAGCTTCCACCCCGCAACACTCTGAGGTGTTTTCAGTGTGCTCAGACATCCCTGCACTCATCCAGACAGGTCGGGGTGAGGTCGGCTGCAGCGTACGTAGAGTAATAAATAATTCTCTGTAAGCCTATCCTGATGTATAGTTTGCTGTTAACAGCAGTGTGTGTGTGTACCAGGTTTTTATATCCTTATGGGAACCTATTTCTGTCTACAATGTGGGTTGTGGGGACATTTCCTCGATGCCCATGAGGGAAATTGTTATTTTGGGGTTAGTGGTCAGGTCTGTGATAGCTAGGTTTAGGGTAAAGGTTATGGTTTAGAAATTAATGGAAGTCAATGTGAAGTCCCCACAAGTGATGAAAACATGACTGTGTGTGTGTGTGTGTGTGTGTGTGTGTGTGTGTGTGTGTGTGTGTGTGTGTGTGTGTGTGTGTGTGTCTACACAGCTCAGACCAGCCCATGACCAAGTTGCCCCACAAAGTGTCAGCATCTCTCATTCAGGCGCTGGAGAAACTGGGACTGAACAGCAGCGCAGAGAGCGAGAAGAAAGGTCAGTCGTCCTTCTCAAGAGAACCGGGAGCAAAAGTCCAGATTTCAGCCTGAAAACATGGGCTGTCACAGCAAAGATAAAGATTTAAGCAGCGTTTCAATTTCTCAGCATCATTTCTTTTAAAGGAATGAGGATCATCATGGTAACGTTGATTAAATCCAAATCTCTGCTCAAGTTTTAGAGCACAGTGTAAAAAAAATCTTCAAATTAAGGCCTTAAAAGCCTTAAATTTCATTCATAATAGCCTTAAAAAGCTATTAAAAAAAAGTTATTTTTTTAAAGCTTTCTTAAGT
Organism: Poeciliopsis gracilis; assembly: GCA_911649635.1. NCBI lineage: Eukaryota > Metazoa > Chordata > Actinopteri > Cyprinodontiformes > Poeciliidae > Poeciliopsis > Poeciliopsis gracilis. The sequence continues at coordinate 638,754 of CAJVRI010000724.1, forward strand.
TTGTTCCTCTGGTATCTGTATTTTATTTCTATTTCTCTCTACAGCTACATATTTTTTGATCGAGCAACACAAACTAATGAATAATTGTGAAGTTTAATATAGTATGTTATATTCTGCTGAAGAGAAACAAACATCTGTGGCTCTAAATGGCTTCCTTTAGCCAGATCCAGGGTAAAATGGCTGCTGTTTGTTTTCTATCAAACCTCTGAGGCCTTGACCGAACAGCTGCATTTAAGTCAAGACTAAATTACACACAATGACCAATCAGTTGCCGTCGGAAGGTAATCATTTGCTTCAGATTTTATTTGCAGCCGCCGAATACAAACGCGCGCCACACCATTTATGTAATTCAACAGTTTAGTTCAGTCCTATCCTTCAAGCCTCCCATAAACCCAACTCTTTATTATTCTGCACCTGTGTGCTGAAAGATCCCTACATCTTTTTTCTCAAAGACTAACTGGAATGAAACAGTCCTCACCCGTCTCTCTGTCTTTGTTTCGTCTCACAGACAGTGAGGATGTTATGCGCTGCAAGAACACAGGCTGCAAAACAGTGAGTGTCTGGTGTGTTTCAGTGTGTGTGTGTGTGTGTGTGTGTGTGTGTGTGTGTGTGTGTGTGTGTGTGGTGTGTGTGTGTGTGTGTTTAGCTGGCGTCTCTGGCATTCCTGCCCAGGCCCAAAATAGTCGCTGATCTGACATCAGCAAAAGCTGAGAAATTCATTATCTGCAGCGGTGGCTGACGTCTGCACATGGGAGGGAACTGCAAGAACTGCAGAATGCAGTGATTTCACATTAAGGCTTCCTGTTTTCAATGAACTATACTTGAATTATTTTAATTAAATATCAAGGCAATGTCTGCATATAACCTGCTTTTCCTGAGCTCTGTTTAAATTTCAGTCTCTTGCTGTATTGTAGTCAAGACCAAGACGAGACTTTCAGGAACTGAGACTATTGATATGTATATTATATAATTATGACATAATTATATAAAGCTGTATTGACTTCCTCCCATGGGGATGGTGACAGCGGCGACAAAAAGATATTAGCATTGAGTCACGCTATTGTATATGAATCTGCACTTTTTCTTTGATTTTTCATTAATTTCCATGAAAGAAAGCATCCTAGTAAATAAATGTAAAAATGTTCTGACAATTTAGTTATATTTCCACGCATTGAAATAAAACGTATGCAGTCCTGAATGTATGAAACCGAGACCAGACCAAATGTGATTCCTCAGGTCTGGAGCACTTCTACAGAGAGGTGGTTTTACAAAAGTTTTGTACCATTTGTAAAACACAAAGTCAAACCCATTAATTGCTCTTATATTGACGTAGTTTTGAGCCACTTTGTGCTGATCTGTCATAGATCTCTAAAACGCAGAGAGGTTTCTGGTTGTGACGTAAAGGAAACGTGGAAAAGTTCAACCCGTCTGTGGAAGGAAACTTATTTCATGCACAGGGATGATTTTATCTACATTTTTCCCCTCAGCTGATCAACAAAAAGGCGTATTAATAGTTGAAATGCAGTAAATGCAGTAAATACAGGAAAACACAAACACTGCTGTGCTTCAACTTCCTTCCTGAGGCTTTTGAACCTGTAAGGTTTAATCGCTCCATCTAGTGGACATATCTGCTAACAGCAACTCCTTTCAGTGACATTTTAATAAGTTGCTGGTTAGAAAGCAGACAACTGGAAATCCTGGATATGTAAGATTTTCAGTTTTATGCAAAGGCGTAGTTGGTCTAAAAATGCATATCTAGATCAGAAATTTGTAAGTGTCAAGATTCAGACAGACACTCCTGGTTGCTGACCTTATCCTGTGACTCAGGATTCATTGATCAAAGCATCCCTGATCAATAGCGTCTCATCCGTCTGTCCAGGTCTACGAAGGCCCAGACACAGACATGGAGGTCTGCACCCACCACCCTGGAGCCCCCGTCTTCCATGAGGGGTAAGAAGGAAGGAATTCACCGCTGCGCGTTTCCCTCGTTTGCTCAACGTCTAATCCGTTCTTCCAACATCATAATATTTGCATGGCTCCGCTCTCAAACAGCAGCGCCATGGCTCCCATAAAGCCAGAGCGTTAACAGTGTGAAGGTTCAGCGGCTGAAATGGGAAACAAACATTTCCGCAAGTTCCACCAACTTCAATTTAAGACCTTTGAAGATGATTGTAAATGACTTTTAAGGCGCATATCTCCATAATTTCATGCAGCCATCTGCATCTGTTGAAAGGTGCAAAAGAACAGCTGGCTAATCAGCAGCTAATTGGCAGTAACCTCAACCATCTCAAGTCAAAGAATGCAACCAAGATGTTTGCGAGTAACTAAAATTTTCTTTGACAGAAAAGTTGTAGGAGAAAAAAATAATACAAACAAGATTAAATCGTCCCGACAAAAGTAAATTTAAGACCCGTGATCAACATATTAAAGGCCAGTTTGCTTTCTAAAAATTGATTTAAGGGATTTTAACGCCTTAATTTTAGATACACGAGTCTAAGACTTTGAGCGTCGCTGTTTCTGGTGATCCTCCTGCTCCAGATCAAACAACTGCGACAATTTCTTTATCTAGGTACAAATACTGGAGCTGCTGCTGCATAAAGACGACAGACTTCAACGCGTTCCTGGACCAGAAGGGCTGCACCACGGGGAAACACCGCTGGGTTGCAAAGCAGGTACACGCACCACCTCCATCTGAGCAGAAACAGGCAGAAGCTCGGTCTCTCCGTGAATAATTGTTGTTTTTATTCATGTTCTCAGGATAAGAAGAAAGTGGCATGTCGACACGACTGGCACCAAACTGCAAACACGGTCGTGGTGACAATTTACGCCAAGAACTCAAATCCCGATTTCTGCAGCATAGAAGCGAATCCAACGGTGGTGAGCAGCAGGAATGATCATTCAGCATTGATGCAGACGCGACAAAAATGAACTTTTATGGAGTTTCACTTCTGCTTCATGTCTTGCAGCTCATATGTCAAATCCAGTTCGAGAACAACAAGATTTTCAAGAGAGAATTTCACTTCTGGGGGGAAAGTATCACCAGCAACCTTTGATAAAGTTGAAGTTATTGACACAAACAACTGATTCTTTATCTCGAAACTTATCTGTGTCTGTTCTGTACTGATTTTTCAGGTGATCGACGTCAAACAGAGTTGGGTCAACATGGTCCCGTCTAAAGTGGAGATCACCCTCCGGAAGGCCAACCAGATGTCCTGGGGCAAACTGGAGGACCCGAACTACAAGCCAGAGCCGGAGCCCGTCGTCATCGACGACGTCATCGTCGACGACAACCAGGAGTCCCAGCAGCCCGACTGGGACATCGCCGACGACGACATCAGCGACTCGGACGAGGAGTGGGCCTACGACACGCCGGAGAACAAGAACCAAGGGGGCGAGAGTGAAGAGCAGAGGAAGAGGAGGGAAGAGCAGGAGGTGCAGAATTTAAAAAGGAAGGAGGTGGAGGAAGAGATGAAGAGGCTGATGCAGGAGCAGAAGAGGGCGGAGGAGCAGAGGAAGGAGCTGGAGGAGCAACGGAGGGAGGAGGAACAGGAAGGATATGAAGACATGCCAGACCTGGAAGATCACGATGCTGATGTGGAGTGATGTGAAAAAACAAACAGAATTTTCCTCATTTTTAGCAACCAACACTAAATACTCTCATTTTCCTGCAGTAACTTTATATCATATCAGAGGTGATGAGCCTGTTGAAATCTTTTGATTATGCAAAATACATAATTATAGAAATAAATCTTTTTTTATGTCTGTTTCTCTTTAGTTGGACAAACTATAAAGCTAATTAAAATAAGAGTAGTGAACGTTAATGTCGATTCCATAGCTACATGTTAGAAAATGAAGCTAAACATTGAGACATTATTTAGCTACAACAAAAATTGTTAATATTCTGTCATTTAGCTGAAAAGCCTGTAAACCTTTGGTAAAATGCTATATGTATTATATGTTTATTTAGTAAAATATTAAGCTAAATATTTAGGGAGGTTATGATGCAAAACTGTCTCTTCAGATTTATATCTCATTATTCTGTTATTCCCTCAGCAGAAAGCATATCTGGATTTGATGATTCTTTCTCTGATGTCTGAGAAATCCTTGCATCCTCCATGGCAACCATTCGGGGGCGCCTAAACGCTTGCTCATGAAAAGGGCCGCCTATCATCCAAAGCTCCCAACCCTCACCTACAAACTAGTGGCAGCAGCAATTAGCAAACACCTGTTGGGCTCATCATACAAACTACGACGCTCTAAGAATGGATGTAAACGGCATCATGGAGAAGCATGATGGAAGCTTCTTATAGATAGGACTACCTCAGGTTTCTGTTAAGTCATTTCTTACATGCGCAACATTTTCATATATTAGTAAAGCATTAAACATGACAATTTTGAGAAAGAGAAGTGAGACTTTACGATCCGTGTCTGAGCACAGAGTGGAAGGAGTGAAACGATGCGAAGAAGCTGGAAGCTCAATGACTCGCTGTCCTTTAATCGTAAAGCAAGCACTTAAGATCTGCAGCTGCTGAGTCATGCTTGGATTGTTTTCATCAGTAAAGGCCTGCGGTGCATTTGTGGGTCCAACCTACACGGCGCTGCTGGTGTTTGGCCTTCAGAGAGAGACGAAGATGTTGAGACGCTGTATAGCAAAAGCTCAATTTAAACAAAAACTGGTGACTAACGGAGTAGGAGTGATTCTCTACAGGGCTGTGTTTAAAGCTTTAATAATACAAAAAATTGTTTCCGTTTTGGTTGCTTGTTGTTAATCAGAAAAGCTAAGAGGGCCACAGATTTGGATGAAAGTATGTTCACATTTTAGCATATCCCCGATCTCTCTATGTAAATATAACTTAAAATCTGTGGCCATGCTTGAAAATTGATGCTCACAAAATGAGAGCAATACATAAATATTGGAGTAGCTAGCTAAACCTTTTAAACATGAGGTACATTCATGGACATAAAGTCTTTATCTTTATGATTGAAAGAAAAAAAAAAAAAGTTGTCACTTTAAATTGTGCAAAATGCAACATGACAAAAAGACAGAATCCGTCACACTTCAATAAGTCATTTAATCTCCAGAGGGTTGCACTGACTTTGTGTTTGTTATACACCGCACATGATAGCACACGAAAACACCTCAAGGTCGTGCAACATCTAGTCTGGCTCGCTGCACAGTCTCTGCTGCACCAACGCCGTTAAACCTTTTCAATCTGCAGATTTCCTCCGCCGCCATTTTTCACTGCAGCTCCAGCGATCGGAAGAGTTTCCATCCGAATCCCCGGTTTTTGCATTTTGAAAACAAATTACACAAAATCTAGAAAAGAAATGACAATCTTTGAAAAGAAAATCCAAAAGACAGTCAATAAAATGATCCTTAAAAAACAAACAGGCAACCAGTTTTTTTTTGTTGTTTTTTTTTTTTTTTTTTTTACAAAATGGCTTTCATACCTCATCATCTTGGTCATCGTTTTCAGTACAGCATATTGTCATCAAACTGAAAAGCACTCAAACATTGGCTCGACAGCGGCTGAACGCCTCGGCTGTGTAAACGAGTCGTTGGTGATCCATAAATAACACTGGACAGTTTCAATATGTCGACTTAAGATTTGCAGAATAATTACAGTTTTCAACATGTTTTACACTGCGGTAGGCGCGAGGACATCATCACATCATTTAAAACCACCAACGTAATAAACCTTGGTTTTTACATCTGTATTTATATACGCTTTATGATTGGTTAGATATTACATTTTACCAGCACATTTGTATCCATGTACAATATCTTTAAATATCTTTTCATCAAATCAATTTAAAAAAAAAAAAATCACTCAAAATTTCAACACACGTACATATGCAAATGTTGGTCGATGTTTGTTTTTTTTTTTTTTCCTATTAAGTTTGCGTCGTTGTAAAGTGCAAGGCAAAGATACAGTAAACTTCGAAATGTACGACACGCAGTGACTTTTGCATCTGAAGCGTGTCAAAAGCTCGCACACACACGCTTTCACACACACGCACTCATACGGACGCACACACACACACACACACACACACACACACACACACACACTTCGTTAAGTCTTAAACCCAAAGTACAGACTTGGCACAACAACCACTAAAGCCTCTAAGGTTTTGAGCGTGTAGCTGGCACACTATGGATACAGTAGCACAATCCTACCACAGCTGAACATCTACAGAGCCTCACAGTGACGACTTCCCTGACTCATCGAAACAAGAAACCAAAATTAATAGCCGTTTTTTTTTTTCTTTTTGTTTGTTTGTTTTCACCAGCAGCCTAGCGGAAATGCTACTAGCATAGCTAACGTATGTGACTTTTAAGCTTGGAGCAGAAAAAACTTAACAGTTTGTTAAATTTAACCACGTAAATCAATATAAGATAAATAAGAAGAAAAAAAAATGGAATGGCTAATTTTGTGCCTCGCTTTAAGCTAGCTTGTGAGTTAAGTGAGCTCATTTTATTTAGCCGTTAAACTTCTCAGTACGTTATCACGACTAAAATGTTCAAGTTGTTACTCCTTCAACCACTATCTATAGTTTTACTCAAAACAAAAAAAATCCAACATATTGGTTTAAAGTCCTTTTTAAATAAAATACGGCAGAAAGTGCCGAATTAGCCAATTCATACCTCGCAGTTTATTTTACTTTCCACTCAATATCAAAGTTTATACATGATCTAGGGTCTGCTAGCGCACACTTGACGTAAGCTAGCCGTCAACAGGTAATCTTTGTAAAGCAGCCAGATGCAGGCTAGCTGATAGTCTGACGAATCACGTTAAATACTCGTCGTTTTCATACTGGAAAAACAGCAACAAGGTATCATTTTTAGAACTTAAGTAAATTGAGTAAATTTAAAGTAACTTAGTATTTTGTTTGTCTTTTCTAAAGTGTCCAAAAAAAAAAAATCTCACATGAAAACGTCATTTTTAAATGGTAATCAGGAATATTTTGGTCATTTAAGCCAAATAGCGACGATGCTCTGGTCAACAGAAGCTCAAAAAATATTTACTTAGAATAAAAACTTGTTCAACAATGGTCCCCCTGTGTGTTATCAAAAACCAGTGTGGCATTCACAAACAAGCAAGCTTGACATGTGCCACTGTGAGGCGAAGGAAGGCCTGGCGTGCATGCAGGGACACAGAACGGCGTCTACGTGTGTGATTGGACTTTTCAAAGGGGGAAGCAGCAAAGCCAGGACAGCTTCACAGATTACCATTTAGGAAAATAAGGTATACAAAAAAATAGATATATATTTGCCATAATAATAATAGCTTTTAACCACAGACAAGGCAAAAAAAAAAATAAATCAAATACATATTAGTTCTTATTCTTATATTTAGAATACAATCATGTAGTATGACAAAGTAAGAGCAACACACTGAGAAGCTGCTGAGTCGTATCAAAGTGTCCTTGATGCTTCCTCCTCCTGTAAACACCGTCACCAGACAATGGCAGAAAAAGATCGACCTCACCGCGTCTCTTCGTCCGGCGCTGCTCCTCACCACGGTTCTGAATTCAAGTGTAAATCACGCACAGCGGGGGGGAGAGTTCGCTCCCACGTAAGTCGCAAAATGACTCACTCACACTTGGGTTTTGTTTTTTTTTGTTTTCTCGTTTTTTTTTTGTTTTTTTTGTTTTTGCAGCACGAGTCCACTGAAGAACCACTTTGAAAGGACGACAACAGAACCGCCGCGGAGCCGAACTAATCAGCATCGTAATTCACAGGTTATTAAAAGTCCACACAAGTACATTCCTTTGAATATTTTTGTTTGTTTGTTTTTTTTTGCAACATTGAAGATATTTTCCAGTTCAGCAGACGATAAAGCTGAGACGTCTCAGTTTGTTCATTTCTGTTGATTTTGTTGCAGTCGGGAAATCTCATGGCAGTAGCAACGAGAAATAAATACGCAGTCCGAAGGCTAGTCATACAAAGAAGAAAAAAACAAACAAAATAAAAAACAACCTAGATTGTAACAACTTGGGATAAAAACTAAGGTTTACACCTGGCATGCGAGGTGAGCACCACGTAAACACATTTCCTTGCTTTCCCACTACCTGCATGGTTCCTCTCTTTGACTTGCACGCAGAAATAAAAGCAAAATGGCGGCAGTAGAGCAATGCCACGCAGAAACAGGCCCCGCTTTTTAAAAACAGATGAAATTGGGAATTGGGGGGGAGGAAATACCTGTGCTGGTTTGCAAAAAAACCAGATGACGAAGTAAAACAGAGCAAAATGCTGAAAAGTAGGGAAGGAGGCATTACTTCAGTTTGCGACGCCTCTGGGAAGCCGAGGGGCCTCATGACCGGACAGGAAGCGGGTGAGAGGGGGTCGCGCCCTCTCCTGTTGGAGGGGGGCAGTAAAGCGAGGCGCAGGTGTTCAGTTGACGGAGGAATCGGCCTCAGTGGCTCCACTTTTAAGATCCCACGTTCCTGCAGGAAGCACGGAAAACCACGTCAAATATAGCACAAAAAAAACTAACGTGGAAAATCTGTCCACAGTCATATAAAAAGACAATTAGCAAAGAATTACAGGCACATTTCAAATACACTAAAAAATACACAACAAATCAGTTTATTCACTGTTGCTTCATTGTAATTTTTCACATTTCTTTTAAACGCAGAACGAGGCTTACATCGTTTTATCTCACTGTAAGGTTTGTTACATTAAGTCATAACTCTAACTAAACAATTTTCCATCTACAATTTTATTATATTTTTTATTTCAGTTCCTTTTAAGTTGTGTTTGCCTCACTTTTTGCAGATCTGTTTTGAATATTGCTTGGGAAACAAGAGCTTCCTGTTAAAAGTTACAAACAGCAACAATTAAAAAGATTAAATCTTATAAATGTTCCTTTAATCATCCATTTTCTTCCATAGACGTAATCTGACCTGGAAAAACACCAGAGCCAAACACTTTTCTCGGGAACCTTGAGCTTTTACCTGAGAGAGAACTGTTGGACTTCTGCTTGTGGAGCTTCTCCTTCTCCTTCTTCGTTTTGGGAATAATCTTCAGCTTCATGCTGCTGGTGCCTTTGCCGCTGCTCCGCACAGAGTCCTGCAAAAACAAACAGCGGGACGAGTCGATGCACTCCCAGAGCTTCCCCCAGACTGGTTCAGGACCGAGCGGCCTGCGGCGACGCGTACCTCCTCGGAGCACTGCATGAGCGGACAGATCCAGTGGATGTCGTCCAGCTTCAGCAGCTCGGCGCTCAGGTTGTTCAGGGTCAATCGCAGCTCTTCCTCCTCGGGAAAATCCGACTGAAAGAGAAGAAGAGGCGCTGGATCGCTTGCTCCGTCTAAAGAGGTCAACAACCTCTGAATAAATAGACGTTTAGGAGTTTTCGACGAACAACAGGCATGGGAATTTTAAAGGAAAATGATCTGGTGAAGAAGCTGAAGTGAAATTAAGACACTTGTTTAAGAGTTAAGACTAAAAAAGTAGTATCTCTACAATAAACCTTGCAGGAATACATCAGCATCCATAAGACGATGCTAGTTTTGGATGCAGAGATCAGAACAAAGAGGCTTGTGGAAGAAGAAACAAAACTTGGGAGTTCATTGGAGGAGTTAAAAAAAAGTCCTAAAACAGACACGCTCTAGTTCTCAACACTACTTTAGTTTGTCTGCACAAAGTGCAGGAAAGCCACACGTCCACAGATGGAGCTTCAGGGTCAGGGTTCAAATTGAAACAGAGAGCGATCTGTGATGGAGCTGAACTTTTACCAGGAGCTTTCCGTCCAGCAGCATGCTGGTCTCTGCCTGGAGGACTTTACTGCTGTTGACGATCTCCACCGCCGTGCTGCGGCTCAGACACTGAAACGCATGAAACAAACTCTAAACAATAGTAACAAATCGCTGTTTCCAAACTCAACAAACGTTTGGAAATCGCTGCGTTCACAAAACCAGCGAGGTCGACGGACTGCAGTTTGACCCGGGAGTCAAACACGCGGCCGAGAAGCTGTCGCCTCTCAAAGCGTGCCGGCTGCGTCCCCGTCGCGGTCTCACCTCGTTGCTGGACACCTTGGCCTCGGTGAGCACCAGGGCGGTGGCGTTCACGGCGTGGGCCAGCTCCTGCTCCACCAGCTTGTGGGTCTTCGCCGCCTCGCGGATCCTAAAGCGGAGGAGCAAAGTCATGATTGCTAATTAAAACGACACGACCGGTCAGAGTAAAGACGCCGGAAGCTCACGGCGCGTACTTATTGATGAGCGTGTCGGCCACGATGCCCAGCTGCTGCACCTGGGCGCACTCCTCCTCGGTGAGGTACTCCATGGACTGCTGGGAGTTGAGGCGCGGCCTGGCGGCGCGGTAGCTGTCGATCTTCCTCTTGTCCTCCCACGACTTCAGCGTGCTCTCAAACGCCTGACCGCACAGAAACAAACGACAAAACTGATCTTCAATATGTTGAAAAGTTAAAGATATTCCCTCCATAAGCTGCGGTTTCTTGAGTTTAGTGACGAGATAACGCTTCCTCTGATTTTATTTGCTCCTGTTTACCCATCCAGATCTAGTTTTTTTTTTTTTTGCTTAACATTCATAAAGCCTTTCGGTGTCTCATTATTTCGCTGGATCCGGGTCGTGTTTAAGGGGAATAAACACACTTTTGAGCGGCGAAGGAAACCATGGAAACAAACCGCCCAAACGCGGCTCGGCTCGAGAGAGCTCTCAAAGGTTTGAGCAACGTGAAGAGGGATCAAACACAGAGAGGAAGGATTTGATTTAAGGAGTCCTGAAATAGAAAGAAAGAGTCAACAACAGGAGCAGCAGACTGAGGACGATATCCAGCTGCAGACTCGTGAGAGGAGAAGTATTTCAGGCCACACTCTGTCAAGCTGTCTTCTTTTTACAGAAATGCTAATATGTTTCAGGGTATCTGGATGTGTGAGCTCACCCTGTCTCTGGTGAGCATCTGAGCACGGTTCTTGTGCACAATCTTGACGATGCCGGGCGGCTGGATCCAGGCTTCCCCGTCCACCTGCACCGGGACGCCCTCGTCGCCCAGGATGGTGATCTTCACCTGCCGACACTGAGAGCAACACGGACAAGGTGTCTCACCTGCGCCTTGAAAACTCACACTGACCACAGATTCCATGAGCGAACATTCAGAGATGCAGCATGAGGCTTTTCCATGCTGAAACTGGCAGTAGGTTAGAGCTGCAACTATTGATTATTTTAGTAATCGATTGTTCAGACAATTATTTGATTAATGGGGTAAAGAAATGAGCACATTGTGCAGACTTTTCATTGTAAGCATTCTCTTTACAATGTCAGACATACATTAGTCTTATGGTACTTTTTGTTATCTTAAATGCAAAAGTACCTTTTCTTGACTCATTCCTCCAGTGAATGATTAATCGATTACTAATTTAGCTAACGATTATTTCTATTATCGCTTAATCACGATTAATCTGACTAATTGTTTCTGGCCTACAGTATACCAACATTTTTTAAGACGCACTTTTGTTCAAAATTATACAATCAAATTAATTGCAGTAACATTTTATTGTGGATCTTTGAAATCAAACCTTTTGCTGATGACTTTTTTCTTGTTCCCTGTTCACAGACTTCATTTTGCAGCTAAATTTACAGGATCCCTGGTGCAGAAAACCCTTTCCGGCTCGGCATCATGTGCATAGGGAAGGTTTGTGTTGAGCCTCCGTTACCTGAGCGATGCGGTGGTGCTGCAGGTTGATGACTCTGGACATGGCCATCTGCATGCTCCCAAACACCGCCACCACCTCCAGCTTCTTGTCGTCGAACGACGGCGCTCCAAAGTTCTGAAAGACACAAAATTATTCAGCTTTCAAAAGTGGTGCTGCTTTCGGTGTCAGTGGCTGTTTGTGAAAAATGAAGTCAGAGGAACCTTCTGAATCAGGAATCGGCTAAAACCGGTACAAAGCAAAAACAAAACATATGCAACATATTGTTACTAGCGCAAATATATGAGTACACTTGAAATAAGTTAAAATGTCTCGTTATCATATTGTTTCATTTCTGGCTGGTACTTTTCATCAATATTAAGAGATTATTGACTTAAAGCAAGTTGCCATGTCTTGCTAATGCTACTTGTTAGTTTGGTCTTATTTCAAGTGTTTGCTGCTGCTCTGTGTCTCTAATCTTCCTGGGCATTTCTTCCGTTTCGTAGGCGTGGAAGCTGATTGCTCACATTGTCCTCTTTGGTTCCTCCCCAGAAGTTGATTCCTCCTGCGTAGCTGGGAATGTTGAGAACCGCCAGGCCCTGCAGGCTCGGCAGCGACATGGCAACGCCGTCACACTGTGGAAGGAGAAGAAGAGTTCAGGATGACGGGGGGGCTGATGGAAGCAGCTAAACTTGTGATTGTGCTCATAAGGCGTTACGACGAGCCGCGTCTGTCTGACCTCCAGCTGGACTCTCTGCTCCAGGTTCTTGTAAGTCTTCTGGACCAGCTCTTTGGTCCCGAGGACGCCGTACCACATCATGTTTTTGGTGCGACTACTGCGGATTGAGAAGTCAAGAGACGAGCGTTCAAATTTACATTTACTGAAGTTATCTGGTTCAAACATCAGAGATATCCTTTGAATCTCATTTCTTCTAATTACACGGCTGTGTTAGAGGGATTATACCATCAATCTGGAGGCAGTAACAACTTAAAACCTTAACAAAACAACTGCTGAATAAAAGGAAGTCATAAAATGAAGAAAAACTGACTCGTTTGATCAAATTTGAGTTTGAACATCTGTGAGTTTATGCTAGAAAACGACACAACTGGAGTCGATTTGACTGCAAAGCGATCAGTCTTTGCTTCGTACCTGCATTTTTTGGGATGCTCGTCCCTCTTGTTGTTGAACTCCAGAGAAATCTTGGCGTCCAGTCCGATGCCAAAGTAGTTATTCATCACACACTTCTCTGTGCACTGACTAGAGAAACATGCCGGTTTTTAGTGAATCTATACCACATTTTAACACCTTAAAATGCAAACATTGGTTTATTTTAATGGGGTTTTATGTGATGAACACAAAGCAGTGAGTAGCTAAAGGAGGTTTTTCAAAATGCTTCACGCACAGAATTTGCATCAAGCTCCATTTCATACAACTACATAAAATATTTCCTTTCAGACGTCAAGCTGCTGTTTTGTAATGAATATTGTTGCTACTTTGTGTTGGTTTCTTTGTGATGCTTGTGATGAACTTACATCGTGTCCTCGTTGAAGCTGACTGCGTTCATACTTTCTGTTTTCTCCAGGACGATGGGCGAAGTGGGACTCAAACCTCCTGCACACAACAATCACACCTGATTTTATCCTGGCTGAACATTTCTGGGCTTATCAGGAACGCAAGAGATCCATTATTGAATTTGTCTAAAGTTGATTGATCGATCCACTGATTAATTGGGGAGCGTTCATTTTCTTTAAAATTTTAGGCAAAAGTTTTCATAATATGCTGGTTTAAAATAAAAATACACACTAAATTTTGACATTTTGTGTCAGCTTGTGAAATACTAACTGAGTAAGGAGAAAATTATGTTTTTCTCACATTATTAAATTTGAACATGTTCATAAACTACAACAAAGTGGGAGCCTCTTAAGTTGCTGAATAGACAAATGAAAGATGAGAAACTTTTAACTCCTCATGAATAGAGATGTTTGTTGCTCTTGAACAAATACTGACATATTTTTCTCAAAATAAATCGTGTTTATTGGAATGTTTTTTGTTTTTTTTTTACTCTAAGAGTGCCAGTGATCCAGCCAAATTTGCAGAACCGTAATTCTTTGACATTTTGCGCTATCTGAAAAATTCAAACTGTTTCTGAAAGGAGAGACGTTGCTCTTTCCAGCCAATACTGGGTTATTACGGTAACTTCTCCCCCGCCACAGCAGGGAGTGAAATTAACCTGAGGGTTGTTGTTATGGACAAATGGGCAAATATGTCTACTCACAGGACTTTTAAAGAACCGCATACAATTAAAATAAGCAAAAATTTTAAATTTAGAACATAAAGGGTTTTGTTCCTGTATCAACTGCCTCCGCTTAGGGATGACCAGCTGTTTGCTCTGCTGGAAGGTCTAAATGGACGTTATTACTTAAACGATTGGAACCAATTCTAATCTAATGAAATGACAATTGATCATCCATTCACCCAGGATCCCTGCTGAGTCTAATCTGACACCTACGTGTGTCGGCATCCTTCAGCTCCTCACTGTTCTCCCTGGTGATGGAGGATGAAGACGGCATCCTCTGGACCTGCGTGTGTCTGTTCTGCTCGTCAACCACTGAAACGACGGAGCTCAGTCAGTGAGTCGCTCAGAGCTTTTTGAATTAAAGCAGCGGCGCAGGGCGGAGCTACCTTTCTCAGCCTGTTCGATGATCTGCCTCAGGGCTTTCTTCAGGCTGTTGGCTCGGAGCATCAGCTGCTCTTTGGACCGATACGTTTTGCCCTCAGAGCCCGACTCGCCGCCACTTTCACCAGGGCTTGAGCCGCCACTCTCCTGGCTCGGTGCGGAACCTGCCGGCACCACCTGGGTGAAAGCAGATAGGAAACGTAAATCCCACAACACCTGTAAGGCAAAGATGTTTTATATTTATTACGTCACTTTTGGTGGGATCCCAGAAAACCGATCCCTATAAGATCGGCAACGTTTCACGAGTCGACCCACCGAATTCCTTCTTATGTCTACATTTTAACTGTGTGCGACGGGAAAAGGCATTTGCAGCGAGGCGGGCTGCAGGATCAGAGTCTGAAATCCTGTGCAGCTCTCAATTTGTCAAGCGACGGCGTGAAATCCTTCTGACATTTCAGGGCTTTACTTTTATTTTCTCCATAAGATAAATCAATATGAGACTAAAGAAGCTTCAGCAGGAGCATAGCTGTGACTTTCAGGTTCCATCAGGAATCCTGATGAGATGAGGACATGTCCAAAAAATTAAGTTAGCACAGTGAATATTTGCTATGCAGGACCTTGGAAAAGTATTTACATACAAAACACAAACTTCAAATCCTTCTTTATAGGCGACATTATGTGATAAACCAGCACGACGTCACCATTAGCAGTGAGAAAAATAATGATGACAAATATAATACAGAATATCTGCAGGATTCAGTAAGTCAAATTTAAGACTTCTTAAGACCTTTTTAACACATTAGCTAGCAAGTGTATATTAGCAGCTAGTTGCCTCTAGCCTCAAATGTCTTGAGTCAAAGAGCGAAAGGAAGATGTTTGTGTGCAACTCAAATTTCTGCCCTCACAGAAAAATCTTGTGAGAAAAGCTTTTTGCAAAATTTAAGACTTGTGATTAACGTATTTAAGGACAACTTATATTTTTCGAAGGGAATTTCAGACATTTTAAGGCCTTAATTTCAGGACTTTTAAAAAACTTTATAAGATTCACAGATATCTATTTGGATTCAGCCTGCTGTCCTCTAAAAATAATCCCAATGAAATACATAGAATTTAAATATATTATAGTGGCATGAATAACTTTACAGATCATTCTGTGATTATTGGGTTAAAAGAACAGAGAAGCGAACATTACTGCAGATATTTAATCTGACCAAACAACCAGAAAACAAAAACTAAAGAGAACAAATCCAAAAAAACAACAATTTGTGTTTATTCTAAATATTGTTCAGGATAAAAATAACTTGTGATATTTCTCTGCAGTACGTCATACATACATCATAGATGACAAACACGTCTAGATTTTTATATCTAAAATCCAACAATTTTGCTTGTTTTTCCCCATTTCCTCTGATCGTCACTGATGCACTGTCTGTACCTGAGCTTCTGCTTCCTCGCTCAAGGCCTTCACCAGCGAATCCAGTTTCTCGTTCAGCAGTGCGCACTGGGAGGTAAACAGAGAGGAAGGATTGGACACAAGTATTTCTATTGTTTAGACTGACTTCAAAGGCCACTTTGCAGCCACACAAAGAGAAAATAAAACAGTTTTGAGGATTAAAGCGCACACTAGTAATGCACAAAAGCTTTGGAAATGAAAATACGATGTGACCAGGGTTAAAAGACGGATGTTTGTAAAAGACATTCCCTCCTGCTGTTTGCTCCATTAACTCTGGTGACACAGCAGCTCTAAGACTGTCTGCACCATTAGAAGCAGCAGCTCACTTCCTACAAACTGAGCCTGGCTGATGACTGAGATTAAGACTGGAAGAGATTTGTTTATGAAGTAGCTGCAGCCATCTAATTTATGAACCATTCAAATAAGGTCAGATCGCTGTTTGGATACCGACGCAATCTAAACACAAGACAGATTACATTAATGGATTTGCATTTTGCAAATTTGGTCCTTTTAACACAAGTAACAAGACTTGCATGGAGAAAAGGACATTCACCTGGATGCCCTTAAAGTGGTTTATTACTGAAAAAGGAATTTTGTGATGTGCTTATAACAAACGTCACCACTTAAAATACTCAAACGCAATTAATGACATCACAGCCATTTAAAAACAGGGTTTCTGCAGGACTCGACTCAAATGTAAGACTTTTTAAGACATTTTTAAGGACATTATGGATTAAACTTCAACAGAAATGTGAAGGCGTTTGTGGGTGGCTCAAACGTTTGCCTGACAGGAAAGATCCACAAGAAAAAAAACTACATAAAATAACAAAACTTAAGACATTAACACATTTAAAGCCAATTTACATTCCACTGAAGCGTTTTAGCTGAAGAAACAGCTAAAACAGATCGGTTCCTCAGCTCATCCTCCCAATGTTTGAAACTCAGCAGGCAATAATGATCATATTATCCTATTTGAATTGTAAATTTGCATCGTTTTGCACTCTTTTATTGCAGATGTAACAACACATGCCATATGCTGGACTAGAAATCACAAACATAATTCTCCAAAATGACTCCCGCACATGAAGAAGTAATAAAACTTGATGCTGTGCAGCGTTTTGCAGTCACTCCGTTCTAAACACACACACCTCCATCAGCCCACGGGGACGGCGTTGGCGTTATACAAGTGCTTACATAACACACACACACAATGAAACACTCTTTACCTTCTTTGCCATGGCATCTGCCTCCTCCTTGTTCTCTGTGGCTCTCTCGTACGCCTTCCCCACCTCTGCCACAAAATCGTTCACCGTCCCACACAGGAACCTGCCGACACGGGCGAGAGCCGGCTTAGTGCTCGGCATCGAGCAGATGATGCCTGACGACTGACACGCTGAAGATTTGATGACTCATGACGCTGGGGGGTTAATAGTCACGATCTGCTGCTGCCTACAGAGTCACTGTTTACTCACATCTGGTACTTCGCTGCTGGGCGAGTCAGCAGGCAACTTTCTCCAAACTCACTCTGCACTCAGTGAAGATAAAACCATCTTCAGCGAGTAAAACCTCCTGCTCTTTGTTGCTTTCTGTTCTGTTTTGCCTTGCTTGGATCTGGGATTTTGTGTGTATTTTAAAATTAATACCAGGGAGTGGAAAAAGCAGAATGATACCAATTTTACCTAAAAGAGAAACATAAACATTTTCAAGTCTGAAAGCAGCTCATCTTCCTCATCAGCGGACATTTTTTTATTATTATTTTTTGTAGCTTTCCTCAAATTCAAAAGTTTACATCCATTTGGTCGATATCAGTGATAAGTTTTTCTACATGAATGACTTGGGTCAAATCTTTACGTCTTAGTTAGTTTTGTCTTATTTCAACTGTACTAGAAACTAAAAGCTATTTGGTAAGACTTTGTTGTTTTACGGTGCAAAATACTTTTCCGTGTATCTAACGTGAAGCAGGTCAGAACCGCTTCCATCAGTTTAATGCAACAAACCAAACGGTGGAGAAAAGTGCAGCGTAATGGCGGCTGAGCTAAGTCTGCTGTGCACTAATGCATTCAGCCGAGCCCTAAATAACGCTTCATCCCTCTCAGACATGTGCACACACCCGCGCCTTTAAGTGCACGTTTGCACTTAAAACAAGATCAGAGCAGGAAATCGATACCTGCTGACCGGACATTCGCTTGTGAAGACTCTTTCACATTATCACTGACTCTCTTTCCCCTGCTTGTACAGCTTACGCTCATCCTTCCACACCTTTCCTCCTCCTCCTATCTACACGTTAGCAGCGTCCCTGCTTCCTGTTTTAATGCAGGAATTCGTGGCACGTACTTGGCGGAGGAGATCACGTCGCTGTGCTTGTCAGAGTCCAGGATCTTGGCCAGGTGGCAGGCGACGGAGTCTGCATACTGAGTGATGTGGACCTGGAGCATGAATAAAGGAAGCCACCGGTAAACCACAGAGGTACATACAAGACTGGGGTTTTTTTTTTTTGTTTGTTTGTTTTTCTTTGGGATTTCCTGATTGTAAAAAGAAAAGAAATCCCAGGAAAGGATGGATTTTGGTTTGACTGGATCAGAGCTTTATCTCTGGTGAGACAACATCACCAGATGGCAGGGCTAAACCCGAAAAGCTCAGATGGTAGCCATCTGCTAACAACCCCGCTAACTAGCTAGATAGCTAGCTAACTAGCTAGATAGCTAGCTAACTAGCTAGATAGGTGGAAAGGTATATTAAGCAGATGGTTAACAGTAACAAAACACAGTGACGATGTCTGAGTTTTAAAATTTTAATGAATTTCTGACATTTAAAGGAATTAATATTAAGCATATGAATCTAACACTTTTCAAGGATGTGCAGACACCCTGTTATTGCAAAACCTCTGGGTCTCTAAGGAGCCAGTTTTCGCTGGAGTTCCCTAACGGAGAGCTTTGCATACATTAACATCCCTCGCTGTAAATTAGCGGCCTTCATTCAGCCTCGCTGCCAGACGCTCTGAGCTATGAAAGTTCAGACCCCAGAGTGGTCGTGGATTACTAATTAAAGTTCACAGAGGTATGATCAGCTGCAGAAGGCACACAGAAAAAAAAAAGATTATCTCCACTAAAGGAACAAAAAAAAGTGAGATTAAGCTGCTGCAATAAAATATGATTTTTAAGGTTGTTTGTGGCCAAATTATTATTGCTTTTCACAAACAGAGCAAATGATGAACGGCCTCATTAATCGCCTCCATCATATTAGCAGCGCAGTGTCAAAGTTCAGCTTCCATTGCAAACACTCAGCTGCCCTTCGTCAATACCGCCGCCGCTCCCTGAGGTTTGGCTCCGATTGCCTCGGCTTCCCTTCAATACCCCCAGCAGCTGTTTTCCAAAACAACGCCTCAGAGCTTTTCAGAAGCCCCGGTTTTTCTGGATGCTATCTGTCGACGGCAGACAGCCTCCTCAAAGCGCTGCGGGCCGATTTACCTGCAGAGGAGCCTCGTGGCTGTCGTCCTCCTTCACGGTGGGCGTGTGTTTATTGGTGGGGGGCACCTCGTATGTCATCACGCTCCATCTGAAAGCGCACACATGGGCGACAGGCCCGACAAAAAAACACTTCATCAGCGGCTGATCAGGCGGGAGGCAGAGGGAGGCGGTGGCGGGATTTGAAAGCGGCTGACAGGAGATCAAGAAAAACTCAACGGCGGTTTAAACTTGGGAGCGGAAAAAAAAACATTTTATGTTCTTTGCAGACGAAGCTCACTGGAAACCTGCTGTCGCTACTGGGTTCGGTGTGTCCCGTCTTTAGAGGACGAGGCAGGGGGGTTTATTTTTAAAACACGTTTTCAGCAACAGGTTCAGAAGGAAAATAAAACAAACAGACCTGTGATATCTGCTAAAACAGAAACAGTTTAATCTAGGGCTGAAACAATTAATCAGATTAAATGCCAATAATTGGCAACTATAATTAAAAATTGGGTTAATTTTTACACAACATATTTAGAGCAGGAATTAAGCCAAAACTGAACGAAACATTTAGCAGTTAAACATTTAGCACTGCTAAAACTGTTTCACCTAAAACTCCTTTAGTGGCTTTTTAATCTTTCACAACTGTACTAAACAAAGTATTAAAGATAATATTAATACCCTGATTTCTACACTATGCAGCTGCTCTGTCTGCACCGAAAATGTTTCTTTTCTTCCTGGATCTCTCTCATTTAGGTTTGTGTTTTCTTTAAGAATTTTTATCATTTTTGTTATTTCAGCAAGGAGAACATGGATCTTTATTTAGCCTTTTTCGTAGAGCTAAATAAAGATCTGAGAAAGCCCCATATGTGTCTGATTAAAGACGAATCATTTTGATGCCCTTTACTTCTGAATATTCCTCCACATCAACCCTGTTGTATTATTATGACCTTTTATGCTTTCAGTTTTAATGAGCGGATAAAACAAATAAGCCAAAAATAAAAAGTAAAAGCTCCAGATTCCTATGAAACCTAAACAGTAAGTCGTAAATTAGGACATTTTAAACCTGCTGCACTGCAGCTTTTGGCTCAGGTGTTCAATTATTTACTTTGCTCCAGCCTTGCTGATTATTTTTGAAATAAAGTGAAAACAGATTTTCTCCTGAATTTTTTAACAGCTTTAGTCTTCAGACAGCCTTGAACTCTCCATCAGAAACTCAGATTCCAGCTGAAAGCCTGCTTTTGGCGCTTTCATTTGGCAGCAATAAGTCACAAAGTGCACAAGCCGACACTGAACTCTGCTGATACCGCCTCTCTCCAGGTTCTTACCGGTCCAGCATCTTGGTGGTGGCTCTCTCCAGCTTCTCCAGGATCTGCAGCAGCTGGGCGTCGTCGTCGCACAGGCCGCCCCAGCCCAGAACGCGGGCCAGGTCGTTTCCCGTTCCCAGGGGAAGGACTCCGAGCTGGCACTGCGGAGAGGCCGTGAAATCAGCCGACGGTGGACAGACGTCGGGTCATGCTCGGAGGAGGTGGATCAAATCTCATTTCACAGGCGACTTGGTTATTAATTAACAGAACACTGATCTGGAATTAAAACCGTGTCGGTGCGGATGTGAGGCGGCGTTAATGCCGCAGCGATTAGTGGAAACAGCCGCTGCCTTTGCAGAAACTCAGAAACTTTTATAAACATTTTATTTAAAAAAACATTCTTTAAACATACATTTTTCCTTTTTTTCCTCTTTGTTTGTACATCTTGTCATGAGTGGATGTCCACTCTTGACTGTGTTTCTCATCCATGTTCTCACCTGTTTATGCAGGTTGAGCTTGTCGAGCTCCGACAGCACCCAGCCCACGCTGCCGTCTCCACCGCACACCAGGATGCGAAACGTCACGAACTTCTGGAAGAGCCGCAGCCTGCGAGCCGGAAGAGACGATCACCGCCGGAAAGTGGATGGGCGTTGTGAGGTCAGAGAATCAACATTTTCATCAAAAACAGGACGTACCCGAGCTCTGGTCCCCCGTTCATCAGGTCGAAGACTTGAGCCGGGTTCAGAAGCTGCTTGAACTTGCGCAGGAACTTCACCCCCTGGTTGTCGCCGCTCTTGGAGTTCACCAGGACCAGGAGAGGGCTGGCACAAGATCCAGAGGTGGCCTTCCAGAAACCTAATGGCAAGGATAGGAAATTAAATTTAAAAAAAACCCCCCAAAAAACAGCTACACGAGTCTGAAAAATATCTGGACTGGACGCATCAAGAAAACGATCGATTAGTGACCAACCAAAAAGTTAAAAATCTGGCCTTTCTTGCAGTCAGTGTTTGTCTACTGAGGCTGCACTGGCAACACTCTTCAGTGTGAACGCTGCTACTGAAAAAAACTTAATCAACTCTAGCTATTTTCAGGCCACGCCTGTCTGTTTTATACTGTAGGCCCCGGTCTATTTTCATTGAAAATATGGAAATAAGACATGTTACAAGTTTTTTGGAAAATAATAATAATACAGAAAACACAGAGACTGATGTTTATTGTCTATGCTATCAATGCTAAGCAAGCTAACAGTACCTGTAACTCCTTTAAGATGTAAAGAAAGCTTAAAATGTCAACTCTAACTTGTTTCTGTTTTCCTCTAACACACATGGTGTGACGACGCCTCTGCTACTAAACAATGAGTTCAGAAATGATATGAAAAATCAGACAATTTTTCTGTTCAATCTAAAAAAATATTTATTTTTAGAAAGACGTATTTCCACATATTATGCCCAAGAAGGTTTCATCTATAGACCTGTTGTGGTGAAGAGACACAAATCTTTCAACTGTATTTGAAAATGACAAAAAAAAATTCAGAAAGAATTTTTTTTTTTGCTGGTATTTGCAGCTCCTAAAGAGAAATATTAGCATTTCTGTAGCTTTTTCCCTTGTTTTTGCGTTTAAAGGGCAATGTCTAATCACAAAAAGCTGCAAATAAGTGACAAAATAAATACAGCTTAAAAATGAAAAGCTGACAAAATTAAATTTATGATCCCATTGTAAACAAAACAGAAAAATGTCTGCAGATATTTAGAGAATAAAGTCATTCTTCATGCCGCGGCTCTTAACATCAAGCAGTTCCCAGGATTTAGACAGGACCTGTGAGATTCCTCAGCCTTTTCTCTTTTCTGTCGGTTCCACAGAACATAAAAAAGTATGCTGCGCGCCCGTGTGTGTATGTGTGTGTGTGTGCGTAGGTGTGTGTGTGTGGGTGTGCTGTCTCACCATCTGAGTCGATGCTGTTAAGTGCAGTGGGTGGGATGATTGAGACTCGACATTGGCCCAGGGGACACACCTTCCCCATTTGTTCTTTACAGCTGTTATGCACCTGAAAGTACACGCACACACACACACACACACACACACACACACACACACACACACACACAGTGATTTGGTGGACAAAGTAATTGTAGATTTCAGTGGTGGTAGAAAGGTCGTTACATCCCACTGAAACCCACCAAATGCCAGTTCTGTAACCTTTACAAATGCCACTCTGGATCATTTGTGCTTGTGCCTCTCTGTGTTTTTATGTGCTCAGGACTGGACTTTGTGTACTCCATAAGAAGCCTGTGGTAAGTGGGAGTGGAGGAAAGTAGAAGCGTGGCGCTCTGTAGGATCTGCTGAACACGAGATCGGCAGCTCAGCGGTCAGATCCGCACGTCTTTATCCGGGTTTTTCTTTTTCTTACAACACAACGCAGATAAAACGTTTGCCCTCCAGAGTTCCAAGATGGCGCCCGTCTGCACATGTTTCTGCTCGTCTTTCTTTGGATGGGCTGTACTGAAATGTAACGCAATTTTCCTTTGGGATCAATAAAGTACAACTGACTGATTTTAAAAATGTTTGTATCAACAAAGCAGCTGTAGAGTAATCGATCGCTAAAATAATTAGTAGTCTGCTGTACTCTTTTGCTACATAAATTCAGACGTATCTCACATTGGCATCAATAATAAACCCATTTGGTAACACATGATTTGATGGGGTGTGAATAAGGCTGACACGACACCGACATAAATCTGACATAACAACCTGTGATGAAGATGAAGGAGTCTTACAACTGTTGTCATGTCGCATCATTTGGCAAATAATGACACTTTAAATGCAAAGCTGCATTAAAAGTCCATTAAAAGAGCCAACTAAAACATAAAGTGTTACCCAAATGGGCTTAGGATCAGCGATAGTTTTCATCTTTTGAATTTGACTTAGGCACTTTATAGATGTCTTTGTGTAGAAAGACATATATCGGAAGCTGCTTTGCCACATTCAGTTACATTTCCTGTTGTTGACACTTTGCCTTTGCCGTGAAGAACGTACCGTCTGCACAGAACGCTCTGTAACGAGTTCACATCCAACGTTTTTAAAGTCTTGCATCAAAACAACAACACAATAAGAAGCTCTGATGCTGTTCTAAGCCCGAACCGGAAACTCCCTCTGGCTCCATTTTCATCTTTATCCCTGATGACGTTTCATTTAAACGTCTCTCAAGCTAAAAATAACTTTCGGCTCCAAACAAACGACACGCTGATGTGAAATGACAGTTTTAGACAGGAAGGAGGCCGAGATCAATCCCACTCACGATGGCCTTGCACCAGAGGCAGCGCCAGTCCTGCAGCCGCCGCACGCTGCCACAGTTCTTGTCACACACCACGCATTTGGCGCTGACGGGCAGGTTGCCTTCCAGCCACTGGTGTGGCATGGACACCTGAGAATAGACACAGGAAGCACAGCAACACCACCGGATTGGTACGTGATGAAAGCACTTTGCTGTTTCTAGGAGTCTTTATTCAGAGAAAAAAGTAGAATTGTATGAGGAACAGAGCTGATGAATGTCTCACCCCGTCCTCATCCTCAATGATCTCGTTTCCTATGGAAGCCAGCGTGGTCCACTTGCAGTTGTTGGTGGAGCGAACAGCGCAGCGCTTGTGAGCCTTGAACTTGCAAACTGCAAAAGAAAAACACTTATTTTGAAAGTTTTCGTTTCAGCTCTAGCTTGTCCTGAGGTTTGTCTGTCAAGCATCTCGCGAGAATGTAATTTTGTAATAATGTAATTTTTCCACATTTTGTCGTATTTTAACTAAATGCTTTGAACCGACTCAAATTGGACCATAATTCTGAAAAAGTGAGTTATTCAGAATTATGGTCCAATAAATGACTTTAAATGAAACTTCAATCATGATGTTGCCACCACCACGTTTTACAGTAAAGCACAAACTCTTACCAAGTATTTTTGATCTAATTTATAGTGCACAAAACTAACTTACAAGTAACTTTTCAACAAGATGTAAAACCTTAATAATGATTGTGAATAGTACTAAGATCATTTTACCTAGAACAAAACATTTTTTCGACGTTACAAGTGAAATAATGTGTCAGTGGAACTGGTACTTTACCGATATTAAGGAATTATTAACTTAAAACAATCTCTCATTTCTTGATGAAAATGTTCTTGCTATCTGGTTTTGAGCGAACGAAGATATTTAGAAACTAGACAAAAGGAAAAACTGATGTGAGATTTTGTGTTTTGCAGCGATAGCGTTGGTGTCTTCAGGTTGACACGCAGCACTAGTTTCCTGCCAGACAAAATGTTTTACATATCACTGTGAAATCTGATCTTTGTTGACGTCAGCTGTGCGGTTTCAGCTAAACTGCAACATAACTTCTTATTATGGGTTTTCTTGTCGTTAATCTTCCAAAAAAGGTCAAGCAGCAGTTGTTCTCTTGACAGCGTCGTCCATCCACAGCAGTGGATTTCTGCAGCGGGTCACTTGGCTGCTTCCCTGATTAATGCTCTTCTAGCACAGTGATGGATTGGGCAGTCTTCAAAAGCCTGGGGTGTTATTTTACGACTGAACTTTCTAGCTTCAAACGTCATCGCTGACCTGTGTGCTGCGTTCGTCGCTCTTCGTGTTTCGGGTTGTTCACTCATGTTCTCTAACAAACCGCTGAGGCCTTCGCAGAAACACTGGATTAAATTACACTCACTATTCACTTTTTAGGTGGATTCTAAGGTTTCGTTTACAAGTGTCACGTGAAAGGTTTCAGATTTTCATCTGTAAAAAGAACAAATTCGCACATAACATTAAAACTATTTATGTTCCCCCCCCAACGACACATTTACACAGCAAAGACACAAAGTGGTTGTGGTCTGGTTTCTAGAGCAAATATCTTAATAGACTTGAAATAAGACCAAACTAACTCACAATAATACTTCTTTAAAATTATTATATTATTATTTAATTTATAACAATATGTTTTTTCTTTGATGCAAATGAAATAATCTGCCAGAGTAACTAGTACTTTTTGGCATTTGTAAGATATTATTCACTTAACAAGCTCCGATGTCTCGCTGAAAAGTTAATGTTGCCTTATTTCAAAAATAGTTGCACCAGAAACTAGACCAAAAATACTTTGTTTAAGGACTGTGTGTTTTTGCAGTGTGTGTACTTCTTTCTTTGTGTTGGACAACCAAGTAAAATCCCAATTATATAAATTGACAAATTAATACTTTGAAAGAGTATGAATATTTGTGCAAGGCGACATATGCAACACCCTGTTTTTTTAGTCTGTTTAAGCTTTTTTGCTCGTATAACTGCACTTTTAACAGGAGAAGCTGCAGAAATCGGCGGCTGTGTGGCATTTATGTTGAATCATTTATCAAGATGTGGGACTTGACAATCTAGTTTGAGTTTTCTTTAAGCTTTGCATGCAAAGCTGATAACTGCAGGTTGGTCATTTTATTGTTCGCTGCCTTGGATTTGTGCAGGATTCTGGATTGTTCTTGGAGAAATTTGAACCTGAACACTAATAAAACGTGTTTATTGCAACCTGAACTCAAAAACATTATATGAGTTCAGATTTTCCAGTTTGATTGATGGTGAAATGCAACCATCACTTAGTCAAATCTGCTTTGAAGGAAAGTTATAAATCTTGGTCAACGCTGAACACCAAGAAGAAGGAAAAAATGCTTCGTTTAATACGACATAATGTTGAAATAAATCGTAAGATGAACAAAACTAGCTCAAAGCTTCAGCTTGTATGCGCCACAAATCTGGAACAAACTTATGGAAAACTGCAAAACATCCGAAACAAATCAGGACTAAAAACCCCAGCAGTTCAGAGTAATTAATAATGGATCATTGATTAACATGCATGATGTGTATTGATGCTTTTGATGACGGCACTCATAAAACGTAATATTTGTTCTCAATCTGGTGACTGCATGATGTTTTGTGACTTTTTTTGTGTGTTTTTACGACATAAAGCATTTTGAACTGCCATATTGGAGAAATATGCAATGCAAATAAACTTTATTGGAAGCACTTACAGCTAACAGAGAGAAAAAAAAGACAACTTCAGGTCCCAATTGGTTTGTGTGCAGATGGTAAATCCAGCTACTACTTCTAAAATGTGTGTGTGTGTGTGTGTGTGTGTGTGTGTGTGTGTGTGTGTGTGTGTGTGTGTGTGTGTGTGTGTGTGTGTGTGTGTGTGTGTGTGTGTGTGTGTGTGTACCTTCACAGGACAGGCCGTGGGAGGTGACGCCCGGCAGCGCTTCCTTGCAGACGTTGCAGAAGGTGGGTCTGGCGTGTGAGCAGGCGTACCAGTTGTGCATCCCAGAGAAATGCTCCATGTTGAACTGGCTGGCCTGTGCCAAGCAGAAGACATTTTTGTGTCAAACTGACACTGTAAAGACAGCAGGAAATGTTACGGAGTTGATCGAGGAACTTTAATACGGAAGACGGCGGTGAAAAAGACGGAAGGCAAAGTTAAGACAAGGAGGATGGTGTTGATGTTACTCCATAATGAAAGCGGAGTGATTAAGAGACGCTCACTTCATAGGTTTCCCATTTCTGAACGGATTTAAGAGCAGTGATCCAGTCCTCCATTTCCTTCCTGCTTTCAGCACAAAGCATAAGTTTACGAAACGGGGTGATCACCTGTGAAGGACAGAGACGCGTTCTGAGATGAGCAGATTTCTACTAAAACAAATCTGACGCATTTGTATTTATTTCAGAGTTAAAAATTGGTCAAACAAACCAAGCTCGCTGATTTCTAAGCTCTATGTTTAGTACTTTAAAGTTAAATGCAGCTGAGTCTGATGAATGTCTCACCGTGTATTTAAAAAAAAAAATTTTTGAACTTCTGATGGCAAAACATAAAAATTACCATAAGCTGTGCCAACAGCATACAAGTGAGAGCCTCTAGATTAGAAACATGCAACATGTACCAACAATCTTCCAAACTCCTACAGATGCAGGAAATAAAGTGATTTTATTTCCCACTTTACCTCAATAAACACTCATTACTTTTGCAACATTATGACTTAATCTTCAGAATAAATGGGAAGTTTAGAGAATCAAATATGTTGCAGCATCCCCCACATTTACCATGGCTGCTATTGGCTCCATGTAGGGGAAAAATACTGAATCTTGTTATTTAACTATTTAAATGCAGATCTGCTCCGAGAAAACAGGTCAGTGACTGAAATCAAGTTTGTTTTTTTGTACTGAATTGGATTCAAGGAGGCTGGTTGAAAACTCCAAAATCTGATTTTTTTGCATTTAAGTGAACATATATTAAAAAGTGATGAATGGTAGCCGTAGCAACACTCTTCAGTGTGGAAGTTGTTGCAGATGTAAGTGGATTTAAAGTTAGCTACTCACTAGTGGAGCATTTCACTAATGTGTTTGTTGTGGGGTTTTTTTTGTTTTTTTTAAAGTGATTAAAAAGGAAACCAGGTTATTAAATGTGCTACTTAAAAAGAGATCAACAGACAATGAGAGGTTCATGTATCACAGCAAATTTGCTCTGTTCTACTGTGTTATTTACCTCTGTCATTTGACATGGCTGGAAGTGTCTGCAGCCACAGCTGCTTGTACCTAGCTAGGCTAACTGTGCTAATCACCAATAAAAGATTTACCTCAGTAAATTTACCTTAGTAAATGTAAATGTTTACGTTTGAAATGAATAAAAACTAGCTTCCCCGTGACTTCGCACCATCACTGTGGGATGTTGCCTCTGATAATGACTAATGGTGGCCGACAGCAGGAAGGCTAGAAAAGCAATTTATGAACTCTGTTAATTTTAGTTCAATTTAGCACTGATAGGTTAAAACTTTATACGAGACAAAGACTGGAAATTAAACAAAACTCATTGGTGCTTCTTTGTTGCCCTGTAGTATTAAATAAATGAGTAACTAGTGGTTTTGTTGTCACAAGTCAGTGTCTGTTCTCACTTTCCCCTATTAAACACAGTGCAGTGAAACAAAAGAATGCATTGGTCGCTGCACCTTCTTTTGTGTCTGTCTGTTAATATGTACTTATTATATGTTATGTTATTAACTGTAACAACAATAGAGAGAAAGCCCTTTGTTTACTAAGCAGAACATGACCCAACAGATTTATTCTCATACCATGAGCCACAAAGAAAGTATGTCAAATTATCAATGAGTCATATGCTCATAGTGGGAGCATTTTTGCACGTGCGGTGGAAAATTATTATGACATCTGCTGATCATGCCAGATGAAATGCTTGTGAACTCTCACCAAAAGAACCTGTTTGGGACTCTCCATGTTTTGGATCCTTTTCCCTGGTATAAAACCTACGTGTTGATTCTGCCGGGGGAAGATTTTTCATTCAGAGCGTCTTCGTTATTGAATGTCTAATAAGCTCTCTATGCTGTGCACAATATGCAAATAAACCTGGAGTGATTTGACATGACCGTGCTTGGAAATGAATTTATTTCCACAACACACTTTATGGTTTGATTATAGAAAAGGAAACACTGTGAAGTTTAAGACTGGAAGAGTTCAAATCACATGTGAATAAACTGCATGCAGATTTTAAATACATTTGGAAAAATATTAGTTCAAACAAATTAAGATTATTTTTAACCAAATAACTAGATTATATGTAAAAAGTTGTAACTTTGTTAAAGAAAATAATAAAATAATAATCTTATGATCAAACAGATCGAACATAACATCCATCTTGAAATGACATTTTGTGATTTCTGAATTTAAAAAAGCTGAAACCTGAAGGTCTACACTTGAGCGTCTTTTAAAACGGAGGCATTTGCAAACCGCGACTTGCTCACCGTGAAGCTGTTGTTGATGTTCTTGGTGCTGGTCTCGGCCACGCTGGCGTCCGACAGGTCCACTTCATCAAAAATCAGGGACTGACGAGGAAACAAGTGATTCCTTATTAACACATGCAGTCGCAGAGTTAAGCTGCGTCGGTTTGACAGCAGCGCAGGGCACTGGGACGCATTTCTGTACCTTGCAGTCTTTGGCGTAGTAGAGCGTCCTGCCTCTGAGTTTAAAGTACCTCCTCTTCCATCTTTGGAAGGAGCTGGTCTGCTTTAACAGGATTCCCTCCTTCACGCTTTTCTGTCAGGAGAAAAGGCCCAAAAAAGGTGGAGAAGGTGAGGAAAAAGCCAAGGGAAAACAAAATCTCTCACGCAGCAGCTATCCATCTTACACTTCACACATAAACAGAAGGAAAACAGAATGGAATTTGTTACTGGGACAACTTTCTGCTAACAAACTCACACCAGATGAAGAGAGAAGCAATATAACAGGTTTAGACTTGTAATATTCCTTGGAAATATCCAAGCAATTGATTGGAATATTACTTAAGAATTTTATACGGCCCCATTATTCATCACTGATGGCAGATGAAGGAGCTCCAGTCAGGAGGGAACGGGGAGAGGCAGACGCTCAGTCATCCGTAGCAACGAGAAAACAATTTGCATAACCAAAACCCAGCAGCTCCACTGTGTTCGGTGCAACATGCTATGATTTGTGGGCCTGTCGCGATAAATTGTCCCAGAATGAGCGATATCGCTTGTGATGAGCGATAATATTGTGGTTTTGAGATAACAGGTAACATGATGCTAGTGGCATAGCAGTGCAAGAACACATTCTTGCAATAAACATTTAAATTCTAAGAAACATTTAACACAGAAGGACAAATATCCAAAAGAAATTAACAGAACAACCAATTGTCCTTCGAAAAAGGGACCAAACATCAGACTGAAGACTTTTCTTGTCCAGTTTTTGATAGAGAAAAGACAAAAACAATAAATGGAAATGGAAATTATTGAGCTTGTTTAATTTTTTTTGCGTGTTTTTGTTTTATTGCTTGACATTTTCCTTATTCCGTATTTTTTCTGCGCTGTATTTGTTGCTGCCTCCTGGCCAGGTCTTCCTTGAAAGACGTTTTTATTCCTCCATGGGTTTTAATCCCCGTAAAATAAAGTTGGAAAAAAAGGCATGCATTTAATTGATTGATTGCGACAGACCTGATCATTTCCTCCCTTTTCCCCTTTTGTTTATGTACATGCCCTGAGAGGACACGGAGGACCACTGGCAATCAATTTCACATCGCCATGGAGATCTGCGCTTCCCGTAAACCGATGCTCAAACAGGCGGAGAGACAGATAGCATCTTAAAACTCTCGGCACGTTACCCGTGTCCGCCGCTGAACCTGTGCATTTATCACCTAATGCAGCAACAATCCTGCAGGACTGCCGCGGCGGCTCCGATCAGATTAGCCGGCGCGACGCGCTCCGCGGTGTTTCACAGATAAACACTGTGTCAGTATGTGTTACTGGTGTCGCTTTAACACAGCCTGCAACATCTACGGTTTATTTTCAAATGCAGTAAAACAAAACAGGACTTATCTTATCTGATAAGCATAGCGATGTCTATAAATAAGGAAACTAAAGGGCCCTGCAGTTTTGGCAGTTTGGTTCAGCTTGTACAACCGGTGCCGTCAGTACAGAGGTTCAGAAACAAGATTCCTGATGTCTCACACAACGTGATCTCAGGAGTTTATCACGCAGATTGTACCGTCGGGTAAACGCTAAAAGCAAAAACATGCCTGAGTGATTAGCTGGGTGGCTCCTAAATAAGAGGTTCATTTTCCATCTCGTGTTTGGAACATGAAGACGATTCAAAGTTTACGATTTTCTCTGCCGGCGAGGTTTTTAAAATCGAAATCAAACGAAGCACAAAACGTGTCTGAAGCAAATCTAAAAGAAAATGTTTCGTCTGCAGAAACATCTTAGCTTTTTGTCCCCCTCTCCCCATTCCAGCTGCTACCACACAGAGCTTTTGGCAGGCGCTCGTCATTTTGACACTTTGCTACTTTCTGCTGTGCAGGTTTGGCGGCATTCTGACAAATAAGTGATGAGGAAAGCTGACCCACTTCAGCAGATCAGAGGAGGGCTGCACGTAACTGCAGCAACATGTTTCATCGTAATGAGAATTTCACAGTTCGGGAAGAAAAAGCGGAGAAATGCTGACAGTTATTAATGCTAGCTATGCTAATTGTATTATTGATTATAGACATGCATATGAGTGACCACTCACAGCAGTATTCTACAATTACAGCTCATCAAAAAATTTGCAACCATATTGGCAACTTCACCTTTTGCAAATAAAAAATTAGCCGTAAATCAAATTTTTGTAAAAAACTATTAAATTGCTAAGAAATTTTTCTCAGCGTTGTTTGAAATTCCTTAATTTTCCACTATGAAAGCGCTCAATAAAGAGAAAGCTGTTGCTCTACATGAATGTAGAATAGAAAGTGTGACGTGTTGCTTTCAAAGGTAGTGAAAAGGTTCTGGTATGGATCTATATAAACTATGTTGTGAATAAAGAATCAAGCCTCAAAGACGTGGGCTGCATTATTACAAACAACAAACTATAAATACATGCAGTTGAGATTTTTAATTTAAAAATAAGAGGAAAGAAACGCAGACCAAATGATTAATATAATGCATCGCCAATGCCAATCTCACTTAGCGTAGCTTATTGCAGTGTATTTATCTTTAATACTTGTTCGCCCGTGAAATATCCTACCTTATGTCGACCCCTCACTATTTTTCACAATAAATGCGCCTTCATCCCCTGAGGGAGAGAAAAATCTATCGCCATCATGTTGGAGACGACAACAGGGAATGAGAGAAAGGGACTGATGGTGCGGCAGTGACAGATTGGCTTGTGGTACGGATCATTAGCGAGAGAAATGGAAAAGGAAGCAGGAGTGTGTCGGCGCAGAGGAAGAAAAATAACTCAAGACGTGTTGCAAAACAATGACCTCCAGTGAAATTACAAAAAACCCAATAAAATCAAGGGCTGTCGATGATCTGGAGCAATAAAAGAGGCACAAAGTGTAAAGGTCTGTAAGCTACCTGCAGCATCAGAGATAACATCAAGGGTTCAACAACCTCCCCACAAAACAGGATGTTCCAACACAGCAACAGCGGCTCTGACAGGAGCCATGAATTAGGAGCCAATCTGGAGCTTTTGTTTCTTACAGCAGCCAATGAAAAGAAAGTGGAACATGTCAAGCATTTGCTCTTGACATTGTTGTGTAGACAGGGCGACAGTACGTAAACGATCTCTCGTGTAAAACAGAAAAGTCAAAATTAATTCTACTGCATCAAGAGTTAGCATTAGCTCCATGCTACCAGAAACGTTTGATTTTGATGCGTACAGAAATCATTGAAGCTGGAAGGCCTTCTCGCCATCATCCTTATCATCAAGAAACATTCAATTAAATTTAATTAAATTAAAACATAATTTTAAACCTAAATCTAGCTGCTGAAGGAACACAGTGCAGCAGTGGACATCAGGTATATGGGAGTATATAGCTGCCAACAAACATCTAACATAACTTATAAATGCTTAAATTAATAGCTCGCACAACAAATGCGCCTTGACGTGCATGAATACGCACAGCTAAAACCATCTTACTGAGAGCTAACCAGCTAACTCAGAGGTTAGCATCTATAGTCTTCCTTACTTCTGCTTATATACAACCAATCAGCGACCAGAAGGATAAATGACGCTCCGAGATTGGCTGCTTAGCAAACACCAGCCAATAGCATGTCAAGTAGTATTGTGCTAAGGATTTTCAGTTTGCTGTGTTTTCTTTTAAATATTTTAGGTTTGCTTTATGGGAAAAATTAATGAATAAGTGGGTTTTCAGCAGATAATTAATTCTGTGGAGTTACATTCCAGAGACGTTTGAGACATCAGGTGATTTATTCCTGTTTTCAATCCTATCTGTGTCCAGTGTGAGACTCTGTCCAACAAGCTAAATCAATCCTATCTGTGTCCAGTGTGAGACTCTGTCCAACAAGCTAAATATTACATTAGCATGTAAAATGCAGTTCAGAACAGTTGCAATAATAGCCACTGGAGTAAAAACAATCCTCTGTGGTAACAACATTGCATACTGTGATGATGCTATATTCGCAATATATCTAGACATTTGTACAGGTTAGAAAGGTCTGCGTCTCCTGAATTCATCGAAGGTTATCCGATGAATTAGAAAGTAGCTAAACCAGGTGTTGACATGTTAGGTGTGGCAGCAGGCGCTCCGTTTCCATATTGTCGAGTGCAGTGTTTCTCAACCCTCCTACATGTTTTAGAGGTTTCCCTGCTTCAATGTGCCTGATTCAAATGATTGCAGTTCATCAGACGCCTGTTAATCAGCCAACACTTGAAATCAGCTGGACTGAAGCAAGGAAATACCTAAAGCCTGCAGCGCAGTGTGCCTTGAGGACCAGGGTTGGGAAACACTGGTCTCGTGATTGCTATGGGAACGATTCGGACACCGTTGTGTTTGCTCAAAATAATAAAATGATTACTGCTGCACTGTAAGTGTGAGCACATAAAGCCGCTCTTCCAAAGAACCTCAGCAATAAATTACACGTTTAGGAATTTTTCCAGACTTCGTTCTTCTAGCCGAGGCACTTGGAACAAAAGTCTCTCATGTTGTCCCAAAAGGCAAATCAGGTAATAAATTAACTAGGAAAGTGCAAGGGGCAAACAGCATCAGCAGACTCGTACTGTACACACAGCGACACAAACACAGAGTGTGTGGTGCGCCGAGCCAAAATCATTTGTTAGCTTGTGGTCACACGGCTCTGCTCGGCTCGGAGAAACGCTGTCAGACAGACGGGTGTATTTATTAGAGCGGGACTAATCACATCACAGCAATCAGCCCCTGCAGACCTGAAGTGCCCGGGCATAAAACAGAGGAACAGGGAAGTAAATGTGAACATCCACAAGCTGCGCACACAGCCACCGACGGCTCTGAAGGACACCTGAACATAAATCTGTCTGATTCAAATCTGCTGGGTTTTTGTACACGGGCCTCTTCTGCCCTTATCCGTCGAGCCGCCATGCAAACACACGTCTGTGAGCTTTGGTCCTGCGACCTTCAACCCTCGTGTCGTAAAACCCAGCCGACAGACTACAGAAGTGGGAAATCTGAGGCTGATCTGAACCGTTTGTGGACAAAATGAAGAACTTCTCCACATTAAAGAGTAATAAAATCTGACTGCCAACAATGAGGCCAAATAATGGAAGACAAGCAGCTCAGGTCAAACAGCCTGCAGAGAACCTGTTTAAATGTCAGTGAAGAAAGAAGATGAACACTTTGGGCCGATCAGCTAACCGAGAATTAATGTTGCCAGCAGCAAGAGTTCATTTAAAAGTGTCTAACAAACCTATTATATGAGTTTTCTGTGAAGTTTTCAGTCATTTTAAATAACTATGACGCTTAAAGATGGTATAATTATAACAGTATTTATTACTTGTCCTGTATTTCATGTATGTTTGTAGAGTGTTCAACACAAACTTTGTCAATATTCCGCCTAAGTCAAAAAAACAACTTTTCGCTGTTTCCGCTAAAAAAAGAGACGCCAATTAAAATCACATGTAAGTAAGTTTGTTCATGCAATAAGTCAGTGTCTACTGGAGACTACAAAACTATTTTGGTATTTCCCAGATTCAAAGTATTGTGCACAATGTAAACATGCTAAAGCATTTGGATGTTTACAACGGCATCATGTTCTGCCATGGCTCAGTTTACTTCACCAACAGCAAAGGTGTGTCAGCGAACACGTTCACAGGTAAAAATGTTCCACTTGCTTACTCTGGCATTATAAATACCTGTGAAAGTTTTTAG
The DNA here is from genome assembly GCA_911649635.1 of Poeciliopsis gracilis. Lineage (NCBI taxonomy): Eukaryota > Metazoa > Chordata > Actinopteri > Cyprinodontiformes > Poeciliidae > Poeciliopsis > Poeciliopsis gracilis. Next base: position 673,999 of record CAJVRI010000724.1, read on the forward strand.
GAGTTAATTCTGATGAAAGGGAGCGTGCAAAGCATGCAATATGCAGGTGAGATCACGGAGCTTCCTGTAACGTCTCCACCTCTTGTTCTGCAGAGCCAAAACTAGAGCAGAGATTTCTGCTTTAACAACGTGGCAGATCTGCTGAAAATTAAAACATTATTGTTAATGTTGTCAGATCAATACTTCACTTTTTGTATTCTTGTAGCTGCTCAGCTGTTCTGCAAAGATTTTGTTTCAATTTGCTCTCAAATGAGTTTTTTGCACTTTGTTCAGTAAAAATGCACGCAAACCATATTAATATGTTTAATTTTGTCACAATAAGCAGTGAATCGATCAAATTATGGATTAAAACAAGCTCAATAATTTTCATTTGTATGATTTATACATTTTCATTTTCTACTAAATAACTATATCATAAAAGTCTTCAGTGTGGTGCATTAGTTTCTGTCACAAATATTTTATAATTCATTTTATTTGTTGTTTCGTGTACGTAGTTTGGATATTTAAAATGCCTTCCAGTGTTAAATGGTCATTAGAAGTTTATTGATTCTGAGAATGTGTTTTTGCATTGTCACCTTTGCAATTACTTGAAAATCGTACAAAAACAATTTTGTTATCATTTATCGCATTAACTTCCTGGATAATTTATCATCCAGTAAAACGTGTTATCGTGGCAGCCCTCAGTACGTCACTAAAGTATTCGTACATGAACCAAATTCTGTCCCAGATTTTAGCAAAACAATTTGAAAGAAAAACCACAAAAACACCTAAAAGACAAACATATTAATCTGAGATTAAAAAACAGCGTTGGTATCGGCGGCCTGCATTTACTTGATATTGAGTTAATACCAAAGTATGAATTGTCTCATCAGCTGGTCAAAGCTTTAAGAACATGTGTCAAACTCAAGGCCCGGGGGCCAAATCCGGCCCGCCATAGCTTTTATGTGGCCCTCCAAAGACTAAACACTAAGTGTGATTACATATTATATTATCAATCATATCAATGCAGTTTTTATCTGTTTACTGCCAATTTATATCAATCAATCCCTCCAGTTTCTTGAGAATTTAGTTGATGTGTGATTATAGTCCATGATTTATACAGCCAGTAAATAAACAGTCACATTTATTATTAGTTCCTGAAGGGACTGAAAAGATCTTCAATAATATTATGTAATTTTAAGTATTCATTGACATATTAACAGTTTGTAAACAGGTTTTATTAACACATTCTGGCACAACCGGCCCTTTAAGAACTTTCATGATTTTGATTTGGCCCAAAACGAAAATGAGTTTGACACACCTGCTTTAGAACATGTAGATCATAATTCTGCCATAAATTTAATTTTTGTGTCGCTAAAAAAAAAAAAATCAACAAGATAATAAGAATATCATATCAGTAGATCTCAAATATGGCATAAACTTAGACAACTATGGACTTTAGACCAACATAAACCACGATGAACAGAATGGCCTCTGTCTCACTCACGATGAATTACTATCATTCTGCTCTTTAAGTCAATCTGTCGCCCAGGCTTCGTTTTCTGTCTGAGACTAACCTCGTCCTCCTGCACACTTTCCTGGGGTTCCTCGCAGACCCTGGAGTCCAGACTGCAGTAGTCCCGACTCAGCCTGACGTCATTCCTGCTCCTTCTGCACAGCAGGAGGGCTGCACAGCACCCACTCAACCGGCTGAGTCCTAGCATCTGCGCATACTGATGATCTCACCTACACTAAAATCTTGATGACAGTTTGTCGTCAGGCTGAGATCGGAAGGTTTGATCTGGTTTTCTAGAAAATCCGTCCTATTCTTTTCCTCTTTCTTTTTCAACGTAATTTCCTCTTTCTCTCTCTATCTCTCTCTCTGCCCTGTTGACACACAAACACCCTCGCCTGTGTTGTATCTCCTTTCACACTCGAAGTCCTTCAGACAATGCATTCCCCACTTCCTCGTACTCAGACTTCCTTTGCGAGGAGGCCGCGCCCCCTCAGGTGTGCTGGAACAGGCGAGTCTTCACAGTGTGTGAAGGTGCCTCTTACCTTCACCAGAGGACAAACCCCTTCTACCCTCCCCCCCTAAGGCGAGGCGGAGCATGCAAACAAGACACACACCTTTGTCATGTGTTAGCTTGTGTGTGTGTGTGTGTGTCTACAAGTTGATAGTAAAGCTAACCCACTTCCTTTTGGGCTATAAATAAAACCAGAGGAACTTGTCCCACTCGCTCACCTATCCTTGTTAGGACAAGGCATCGGCTTCATGACCCTAAACTAAACTTTCAGACTTCTGTAGGGTCCGACCGGTCCCGACAAGATCGGCGATTTCCCCCTGGAGAGGCAGCGCTGAGGCAACACGAAACAACAAACACTTTGGTGGCAGCTCCGGCTGATTTAAAGCCTTAAATGTGTATTGCATAAGATATACAAACGTGAACAGGTGCGCCGCGCACACACACACAGCTGTCAAGATGATGGGGATCCTGATGGCGCGCTGCTTTGTTTAAGGGAGCTGGAAATGTCACTGTGATCACAAACTCCTGGCAGCCTCTGTGTGTGTGTGTGTGTGTGTAGTCGCTGCTGCGCGGGTGTGTGTGTGTGTAGTCGCTGCTGCTCTGTTGCCTCCGCGCTGTCACGCACTGCTTACAGTGTCAGATCAGCGCCTCATCAGCCAAGGCAAATTGCAGCCAGTGCCTGCTCTATGTGAGGACGCTTTCCTCCAGTCGGCAGATAATTCCGACTCTAATGAGCAGAAATGTGCTGCTTCTGCCGACACCAGCCCTCTTTCTCGCCCTCTTTCTCTGTCTCTGCGCGCGCGCCCCAGGTCTTTCCTCTCTACTGTGCCTCTCTCTCTCGTTCTATCTGAACCGGCCGCCATTAAATCATCTCAGAATCGGGTCAAAGGCCTCGATTAGCGATTGATAAATGTGAGAAGACTCTGATAACAGCACGTTATTCCCGTCTGGGCCGCGTCCTTGGCCCTGATGGACGCAAAGTTCGAAGGGAAAAGAGACGTGAAGCAGACTGATCCTCCTTCACAGATTTGTAAACGGGCCGGTTCAATAACTTTAAACAAGCAGTCTGTTGAGCGTTTGGCTGTCGGAAGTGTCGCAGCGACAGAGAGTAAAAAACAAGAGCAGGCCGCACAGTTTTCAAATTTCTACAAAACATTATCAAAGCGCAAGAAACACGAAGAATCCCCAAAAGTCAGAAATGTCCTCGCAATGTCTGGATTTCTAACAGCATTTAGAGACTACAAGTAGGAAAAACTTATTTTTAGTATTTGATTAAACGAATGAAGACATTCTGGCACATTTTTCACTTGACCACTTACGAATTTTTTTAAATATAATATTAGAAATATTTAAAAAATGCAAATAAACAAAGAAAATAAAAATTGTTTTGCCTAAAATTCAATGACACAGCATTCCTTCAGTGTACACTTACAGTGCATTGCTGCTCTGCTGGTTATATTTTGGATTAAATGATTAATAATTAGACAGCAAAAGATGCTTAGTAGGAGTATTTTTACTGAATTAAACCTGGTGAACCTCAAACTGTGCCACTAGAAGAGCAGAAATGCATTTTTCTTTAAAAATCCTAAATGCAAAATGCATATATTCTTTGTACAGTTTTGGCTTATAATTACAACTGTGTTGTTCTTTCAGCAAATTCCCTTTCTGTGAGTCCATGTACTCCCAGTAATGATTAATCGATTACTAAATCAGTTGACTATTTCAGTAATTGATTAATGGTTTCAGCCTCACGACTGTGAAGTCTGGCATAACGGACTTCTGCTGGTCGTCCCTCTTGGTTCACTTGTGATTCTTAGCAGCTGTCTGCTGAGAGAAGTGATGTTACTGCCATGAAATGTGGTGAGTGGTGGGGAGACAGACGCTGTAGACCCAGGAGGAGATCAATAACGATGGTTTAATGAAGAATGACGGTACAAGACAGATCCAAACAGTCCAAAACCCTGGCAGCACAGCGGAGCGGAAAGCGAAGGCTCAGCACTGGTAGCAACAGGGTTTACAGACGGACAGAATAGACACGACGACAAACGACGACAAACGACAAGGACCCTACGAAGAAACACTTAGGAGGTAATCAGGGAACGAGACACACCTAGGAGCAATCAAGGGGTAGACAGGACAACGCGAGAACTCAGAAACTCAAAATGAACACAGAAAAACGCAGAACATGACAGTTACTGGTGATGAAGGTTCTGCTTCTACCTGAATTACTTTTCTGGTTGATGTTTGAGCAAAACAAACGAGTTGGACGGACATCCGTCCCTGTGTTTGACAACAAGAAACGCCAAGACGGGCCGAGAAGGGAGATTTTTATAACACTAGAGAAAAACAAGAGGCGTTCTCCAGACAGCTGCACCAAAGATACTGCTTTCTTCTTCTTGTAAATCAAACCTTTTTATAGCTGCTCTGGCAATGCAGCCGTGTGCCTTTCCCGGCAGTGACACCTATCATTTAGACAAAAGACAAGGCACTTTAAGTGCCGGAATAAATGGCTTTAGCGCTGGCATTGACATCACACCTTCGCTCTTTCTACCTGAGACGAGGAACATAATGGCTGCTGGAAGAGTCTGGAGGCGTCTTCAGCCGTTCAAACTGTGCTCTTCAGTAAAGCGAAGTGGTACAAGAGGTAAACCATGTAAACGTGGTAGTTTCCAGCAGAGTAAAGATTAAACAAACACAACATGCGCTGTATTGTTAAGTAATTCTGTAAAAACCATGGAGAAAAACTTCCCCCGACACAATGCATCATTATCTGACAGGTTCTCTGACTGTAACCACACAGCTGGTTTAGGACAAAGCACACAGTGGTCTTGAACATTTCCATATTGTGTCACATTACCTGTATGTGTAGTGAAATTATATCACACACAGGTGGACTCCATCTAGTCATTAGCGGACATCTTCTGAAAGCAAGGGAGCTGAGGACTTTTACGCACCACAATTTTCAGTTTTTCATTCATAAAAAATGTTTGAATTACGTATAATTTTCTTTCTACTTTCCAATTTTGCACCATTTTGTGCCTTTCACACAAAGTTCCAATGTGTGTGGTGGTAATGTGACTAAAAAAATGGATGAGTTCAAGGGCTAGGAATGCGTTTGCAAGGCGATGTGTGTACATATTACGGCCCAGTCAAAGTCCAGATATAAATCCAACTCAAAATCGGCAACATTGACATTTACAGATGATGTCAGTCTAATGTGACTGAGCTTGAGGTATTCTGCAAAGAAACCTTTGCGTTGGTCTACTGTGTAAAACCTCATTAAAATACATTGAAGTTGATCGTTGCAACATGGAAAAATGCATAAGAATAATTTAATTATTCCCCTGTTCCTTCATCTTCCTCTTAAGTGAACATGTGTAACTTTAAATTGTTACATTTGAGGCGTCTGCTGTGCGATTCTTCCACCGATGCTTAACACGACACAGCAGCTGTTTATTCATGAGATGCATGCAAATGAACAGAAACACATTTTCAGGTGGGTTTTTTTCCCGCCCAAGAACTTATAAAAACACACACACACACACACACACACACACACACACACACACACACACACACACACACACACACACACACACACACACACACACACACACACACACACACACACACACACACACACAGAGAGAGACAGCACACCGGGGCTGTAACAGACACAGAACCACTTAACCTTTCCAACGGGGCCGTGTGTTGGACGCACATTGCTAGAATGCCAAATGCAGCGCGCTCCAGTGCCACCAGCTGGGATGGGAAAAAAGAGTGCAGCTCCGTTTTTCTCCCAGCAGATGGCAGGCTGAGGAAGATATTACGCCGGAGGAAGATAGGTGGGTTGCACAAGAATGTTGCAGAAAATGAAGAGAACCAGGAGAGGAGAAGGTATAAAAACATGTCATGTGACAGGAGGGCAAAAAAGAGGAGCAACTTAGCAATTAGCTTCATATCTGGCAGAGTGTTAACTCTCCAGACCCTTCCCAGTTGGGTGTGATGGTTTACAAACAGAAGCAACTGGTGGGATTCCCATCTGGACATGCAGATCTCACTTCACTTTAAGGCTTTTACAATCTCTATGTGGCTTTTGCTGTGTTTAGTTCACGCCACCTGCAGAAACACAGAGGTGACGAACGCTAATCGAGAGACACACGTGGTCATCACCATTGCAGTCGGGCCCAGTGGCTGTGACCCCCGTGACCCCTCGCCCACGTGGTTCCCACAAGGTGGCTACAGCTAGCGCACGTTATTAGCGTCATTTTGTCAGACAACGGCTGCTGCTAACTGCAGGCATCTCCCTCCTCCCGCTTTTCCCGGCATCTGAAGTTGGAGACGCAAAGGCATGCGGCGTTGCCGTGGCAACAGCCCGACTTACAGATCAACCTTCAGCTCTGAAACGTAAGGTTGGACGCTGAAGGAAACTGGTGCCCCTTACGACATGTATGTTAATCGAGCAGGAACTGAACCGGCTTCCTCCACATGCGTGTGTGTGTGTGTGTGTGTGTGTGTGTGTGTGTGTGTGTGTAAGCGTGTGCGTGCCTGTGTGTGCGTCCATGTCTGACAACTTTCATTATATTAAGCTGTGAAAAAATGAATCTATATAAATGGGAGAAGAGGGAAAAAAAACTGTTGCAACAGAATGTTTAAAAAAAGGAACAGGTTGTATCATCTGTCATGCATAAACAAAACGTCTGACCACACACACACACACACACACACACACACACACACACACACACACACACACACACACACACACACACACACACACACACACACACACACACACACACACACACACACACACACAGTGAGAACAAGGCGTGGGAGGACTTTGCACCATGGCGACCACATCCTGTCTCATGTACCTCTCTACGTTTATTAATAGACACACACACGAACACAGAGCAGTGATATGTGCAAAAAGCCAAACCGATGACACCTGGTTGCGCCTAAGACGGACAGAGTCAACCAAACACACACGTATACATGCACACACACACACACACACACACAAGAACGTTTCTTCAAAGTTCCTCGTGTGTGTGTGTTGTTTTATTTAAATTCGGACAGTGTTTGGCTTCTGGCTGCGCGGTTTGCACGCTGGAGGACAGATAATCTGTTGCTGCAGGGGGCGGAGGAGAGGGGGAAGCATACGGAACAAATCTGGCTCTGATGCTGCATAATCCTGCAACACACACACATGTATACAAACACACATCTCAGCAAGCAGACCCGCAGACAAACAGATAAAGTCTCCGAGCCAGAAAGAGATCGTTTGTGGGGAAAAAAAACACAGAGGTGGAAAGTCTCTCTCTTAATGTGCTGATGCAATTAGCATGTCCTCCCCGATGACTTGCCACGCAAATCACGTCGCCGATGAATTTCCACGCTTATGCCCTTAAGCTAAAAAGGTTTCGCATATACAACGGAAGGAAGGTGACTATTAATATTAGCCTGGGGAAGTAGAAGAAGGGAAGTGGAGATGTTGATGTGATGTGATTGCAGGTGAGGAGGAGGAGTTTAGAGGTGGGAGGAAAGGCAGAAAACTGATGAAATATGGTGGATGTGTGTGTGCGATGTGTGTGTGAGATGTGTGTGTGCCGTGGCCGGTGATTATCCGCAGATGATCACACCGTGCCATTTAATCTCTACTCCTTACACTCAGGATGCAGAATGAGGTGGATATGGATTCGAATATGAGGTTATGGGAGAACGATCCGCTCTCAGAAATATCACGAGGCATTACGCAATAATTTAAGTAAAATCTATCTAAAACTGTTGTACGAAAAATTAGAGGTGCACCGATTGCAGTTTTCTGGCTGATCCCTAATTACCGATTTTTGAAACACCTGACCTGCCAATTCCGATTTTGAACAAAATGTTGACAAGAAAGTTGCTGACTTGGTGACACTTTGGTGACATTGTTAGCTGCAGACGTGACATGGTGGGCGGGGCTAAAGTCAAAACTCTCTCACCGCAGAGCGAAGGAGGACAATGGCTGATTTTCAGACCTTCGTCAAGGTCGATATGATCGGTGGATCAGATCGGCTTCACATCGGCTGATATCCCAAGCTTAAGGAAATCCAGACCGATTTATTGGTTCTTGTTTTCTTGACTGCTTCTGCCTCAGTAAGCAAAAATCTCTCTCTTTAGATTTTATTTATTAGGTTTATGACTGAGCTCATTTTACAAGCCTACAATTGAAGTATGTTTTAATTGAATTAAGCTGTATTTTTTATTATCAGTGTGCATTTATGTGTCAAAAAGTCACATTTAATCTCAGATTTTAGGCCAAAGCACATAAAAACTTAACTTATTCCTCCACCCTTTAGACATTAGACAGTTTCCAGTTTTAAAAATCTGGAGAGCACTAATATCTTTAACACCATTTAATGACAAACTGCAAGCGTCAGCTGGGGTTTTCTCATCCACCTGAGGTGGGAAGGCATAAACATTTTAGTATTGATGGGTAATCTTATCACGTTAGCATCGTACAAATTTCAGTCCAGAATTACAACAAAGCTACCAGCTATAGTAGCATTTGCCCTGTAATGGAGATTTTGGTGTAGTTTTGGCATTAAAAATCTATTTCTGTCTTGGCAGAGGTTTTCATAGGGGCTATGTAGCTGTGGGGAAAACTGTTCAAATACGTCTGACTCATTGTTGCTGATCCAACCAATCTGCCTCCAAATATTACACACACTTGTGATTCAGACGTTCGTGAGTCAGGCCGATAAAGACGGAAAGTTAATCCCAGCGCAAACACAACAACAAGCAGGGAGGAGATGATTATTGTTTATAAAAAGCCCTGAAAAAACTCAAAACAATGCATGATTAATGCTGCCAGAGTAAGTGTGAGATTTTAAAAAAAGGATAAACTGTGTAAAGTGCGCACCAATGATGTTATGCAACAAAAAGATTTCCTACAAAATTACTTTCTAGCCTGTTATTACATTACACTTTAGGTTAGGGCTGAAGCAATTAATCGTGATTAATTGATTAATGAAATAATTGGCGACTAATTTAGTCATTTATTTTACCTGGAGATTAAGTAAGTAAGCCAAAACTGTACAAAAAACATATGCAATTTGAATTTAACACAAAAAAACCTTCACTGTCTGTAAATTATTGTGCTGCCATGTCGTTTCATTTTAGGCAATAAAATGCTTATTTTAAAATGTTTTAAAAAAGGAATTGAATCTGTTAGTGTATTTTATCTGGTGCATGAAAAGGATTAAAGTGGTTAAATGAAATGTCGTCAGGATGACAGAATAATCAATTACTAAAATAATCATTAGTTCCAGCCGTACTTTAGATTAGTTTTGATGTGTCGATTGAGTTAGTCATTTCAGAAACGTTTTCTTCTCTGCTCAGTTCAACTCTGTCAAAGCGGTTCTCATGTTGACCTCCTCTGATGGCGTGGCCGTCCTTCGCTCTTCACGACTCGGTCCAAACCAAACTCATGTCACAGCAGCTGTGCTTCTGCTGGATAAACAGAGGCGGTGAAAAGTGACTGGCTGGAAACAGAAACGCTTGGGGCTCGCCGGTTTGTGCAGCTCTGATTCCTGCGCGCTGCTAAATGTGACAGAAGAGCTGGGAGCCTCTGAACTGGTTCTGTGACTAAAGACAAGGGCAAAGTCACTCCGGATCAAGTCAGATAGCACGAATCGGGGGATTTGTCTTGTCACTGCGGCGTCCTCCACACATCCTGCAGCTGGTGGGGATTCACCCGGGTTCAGGGAGTTAAAACGGATCGTGTTTTTCTTTTTTCCTGTTTTCCTGGGCAACCCCTAACTTTCACTGAAAAGTCATTTCAGATTCAGCCTGATGCATCTAATCCAAGGTTTTGATCAACTTTGTTTGCAACGAAACCTTATAGTTCTTAGAAATTACACAACTGGTTGAAATCTTTACATTTTGCTAAGTACACAGTATATGTCTTAACCCTTTTAACTCACATACTTTTAATAAGTTCTGTTGTCAAAAACCAAAGCAGCTTTATTGGCTTGTTGACTATTTATCACTGCAGTACAATTATACAAATGCACTCTTCTGTGTAATGATTTGGGTTTTCTGTGTTTATTTTAGATTTCTGTGTCTGCTGTTGTCTTGTTGACCCCTTGATTTTTCCCAGGTGTGTCTCGTTCCCTGACGGCCCGTGTTTTCATACCCGCCTGTGTTTCTTGCTCTTTGTCAGGTCCTTGTCGTTTCTGTCAGGTCTGTGGTTCAGTTATACCAGTTCTTACCAGCTCTGAGCTTTGAGTGTCTGCTCATCTGTGCTACCTGGATTTTGGATTTGCATTTCACCATTGAATAATTTTTATTCACTTCAACCTGGGTCCTCTGCGTCAGCCTAATCGCATTTCATGACATTCTGCTGATATAAAGTGCTGAAATTTCTCAGTTCTATGTGCTTTTATTCAGAATCCACAAACAAAAATCATCTAACGTCAACCTATTAGAAATGCGAATAAAATCTATTTAGACAGCAGCTATTTAAATAGCACAAAAGGACAAAATCAAGGTGACAGGAAGTAATCTAATTTTCCAGGTTGCTGTACTGCTTCAGTTTACAGCAGCGTTCACTTTCTGAGTCAACAAACTGTAGCCTTCAGCACTATCACCCTTTTCAGTTTAAGAAGCCAACAGGACAATATTATTTTTCAGGACTGCTCAAGTTTCACTACAGTAAATTTCCCAACAGTAGTGAAATGAGACACCCTACACACAGCTGTGGCGTGGCAGAGAGTATCTGTGACTCCACAGTTCTGTCAACGAGCAGCAATCCGTCATCCGGCCTCCATTTTCAACTTGGTCCTTTTTCGCACCTCTATGTTTTGATGTACTTTAAACACAAAAGTATTTTTGTTCTTTTTTTCTAGTGCAAATACTTGAAATTATCTTACAAGTATCTCCTCAGCAAGACGGCTATTAGTTTTAAGTGAGTGACCCGTTAAAATTGATTTTATAAAAAGCGCTCGTTCCACTGGCAGATCATTTATATCAAGACATTTTCCCCATGTTTTACGCTAAATAATCTTCCAGTAAAACTAGAACTTTAAAAAAGAAATCAAAATGAAAGAACAACTTGCCTAAAGGAATTATCTATATCTTGCTGAAAAGCTACTTTTAAGTCTTATTTCAAGAGAATTAATGTATTTACACTAGAAACTGGGGCCAAACTTACTTGGTAAGATTTTCTAAGACAATATTTCTTGTGCCAGCATGTTAAATTAAAACCCCCAATTGTAGCATTTGTTATCAAGACACATTATTTCCCTCTGTGATGCCATAATAGAAGTAGTAATTGGTCTCATGCACCTGCTTTAACAATGCTAAACTCTCCTCACTCTAATATCCTGGGCATTTTTAAATTGGTCTCCTAGCAACCAGCAAAGCTAACACCAGTCAGTTTTTCTCCCTAAGCTTGACCAGACCCTTTCACACTAAGCAAACTCATTTTTATGAGGTCTCATTAGTGTGTGGCTGTAAATCATAGTGATATATATTAAACAAGCCGTCTTACAACCCATCTGTTTAACAGAACCTCAGGGGAAGAGGTGTAGGGAAATGCTACAGCGTTAGCTATAATACTTGATATCCTAGAATAAAGTTTAACAAGATTTCAACTTCAACAAAGTACTAGATCAAGAGGTACTGCTCAAGCAAACTATTTTAAATAAATGGAGGCAGAACTGCTATTTTTTCCAGCTACAGAAAGCCTTGCTAGCATTGGCTAACAATAGCAAGCTAACCTGGTCTGTTAGCGGTGGTTTCTCATGATGAAAAAGGGGGTTTTAGGTTTCATACAGTTTCAATACACACTGTACGGTCAATTCCAGAGTCAGTGATGTGTGGGGAAATCAAACTTTAAACATTTTCAGTGCTGACACAGAATGAAAGCGTCAAACTCTCAGATAGCAAAAAAGGAATAAAAGCAAATAAATGTCATACTAGTTAGAACCTCTTCATATTTTTATATTAGATACAATAAACAGATTTTAATTTTTTAAAAATTTAAATAGCTCCAAGCATACAACATTTAAGTAATATCAAGGGGCTGCTGTATAGCATATTATTGTTGTTGTTTCGGTACATGATCAGTTCTGTCAAAGGTCTTAAGGCCAGTCGCAGTCGCAGCCTATTTATTTAAAGCAAATGTACTTTTTTTCCCATTACATCTCAACTCCTCCTTCCCAAGCTTTACTATTTTCTCTGCTCCCTCTCACTCCACCATTAACTCTAATTCTTTCCTTAGATCAATACTTCCTTCCATCTCATTCTCCTCTTTCCTGGCTTTCTCTTCACTGCCCAGATCGATTCCTCCTGCTCCGCTCCTCCTTTTTTCACTTTGATTTCATTTCTATACATCCTCCAGCTCCTCGTCTCGCCATTCGCTCCACCTTTACACGCAATTCTTGGAGGAATGCAACTCATTTTTCAGCCAAAGACCCTACAGTACATCTTGATTGCTACAACCCTATTGTCAGTATTCCCAGAGGTTTAGTCATGGCTATTATTTCCCCCTTTCTGTCAGCTTTATGGAAAAAAAAAAAAAAAGTCTTCTTGAATGTATAGACTGACATTTGTTAACCTGAAAACATTTCCTCATGGTAACTAAAAACGTGAAAGAACATTTTTAAATATAATTTATTGCTTAACAATAGCCATATGCCTAATGAGGTAGCAGTATTAGCATTAGCTAGCAGCTAATACTATATAAACAGTTTCTTAGGTGAAAAGGGAGATGTATCAGGAACATTAAGTTTGGTCCAAATGACTCATGTTTTACAGTTGCCACATGTTCTAGTTTGCAAACAGAACATGAAAATAGTTGTAGTTATGGTGAAGCATAACTACAACACAATAAATCGAGTCGTTTAAAGTTATCCTAACCTGGTAAAAAAAACATCTCTAACTTCTCTACTTTATGTTCTCGCACTTTGTAAATAACCCAAGCTTTGCAAGCTAGAGGAAAAGGGCATTGTGACCTTTAAGTTTTTACACTATCTGACTAAATTGGGGCCACCGATACGTCTCCATTATGTACCTTATGCGCTCTGGAGGTTTTTGTGAGGCTGAAAAGATGAAAAGCTATTAAGGAAGATGAAGCGAGATGAGGTGACCATTGGCCCGACTTGTAATGTGATGGATGGAGAGGACCTCTACATGTCTAGACTGCAATCTGCTTCGTCGCCATGGTCACTCTTTGTCCACTAAAATTCATCCCGCAGTCTGGTGGTCTGAATGGCTTGACCTAGACGATGACAGGCTCCATTAGCCGTCTCAGCTTTGGACCGGGGGTGTGAAACTGCAGTTTGGTTTCACTTTGAGAAATGTTAAAGGAAATTTTGTATCAAGTGGAGCGTCATGGTGAAAGCTGTAACTCTCTGCTTGTGAAAGTGAATCTGTTGGGGCCTCATCTTCACACTCAAACTATTCTGAATGCCACAAAAAGTTAAGAAATGGAATAAATTATAGGTTTGATGCGCAACCTATTTAGAAAACGCAACATGTCAACAGTGCAACAATTGCAGCGTGTCGATGAGTTTGATTAAACTTTATAAAATCGCCGTATATTTGCTTGTGCTGCTTAAGTTGCTTAAGAACATGGGCCTTTTAGCCACGTTAGTCAACACAGCTGAAAACTGTCGAAATACTGAAATGCAGAGAAAAGTGCCACAGGGGTGACTTGCCTAAGAAGAGTCGTTGTAATTGCAAAATCCGTGTGTGTGTGTGTGTGTGTGTGTGTGTGTGTGTGTTTGTTTTAGGAGTGTGTGGTTTTAAGAGCTTCCCTCCCATCCATCATGCTAATGAAACTGAACTCCTCCTACACCTCTCCATCCACACTCACTCCCACTCGCCCTGCTCTCTCTCTCCATCACTCTCCCTTTGGGTTTAACTGTTTATGTAAAACTAAAAGTTAAAATAACCTTACTTGATGCCTATGTTGTGTCCACGCACACACACACACACACACGCACACGCACACACACACACACACGCATTAACACACACAACACAGTCAGCGTGTTTTGACAGCGTTCCAGCACGCTGAGGCTGTATTTGTTTAACAAAACGACCCGCTAAATTTAGACGCCACGTCCCTGAACGGGTTCTAAAAATGGACACCAGCCCGTATTAGTCGAGTACATTTTTCTTTTATGAGAGTACTCGCATGTTTAGTACATGCGCTATAGTTTTCACCCTGAACAACGTTCTTTTAGGTTGAAGTCTCTAAAGAAATCCCTGAGAGCATCTGCTGTTTTCTCTCTGTGGGATGATTTTATGTAAGAGGGGGAAAAAAAGAAGAAGAAAAAAAAGGCTATTCTTGCTTGATCATGTTTCTGCTGTTTCACTCTGAGGAACGATTGTTTGGAACCGCTGATCTGGCGTAACCGCGAGCGCTCTGCTCAGATGGCGGAGGTGTAACAAGAGGATTGTGGTGCGCGGCTGAAATGTAGGCGGATTACTCCGAGAGCCGAGGTGGGAAAGCGGCGCTGCATTAACAGGGATGGTTACGGATCTTCGCCGCTGTATCACGTAACAGGGAGCGCGTTGTGTAACCGCGTCGTGAAGGAAGCGATGCTCGTTCGCCGACCCTGAAACAATGTCGTATCAAAAATCCTTTCGACTGAACAAAACTCACTTTTAAGGGGTTAAAAATCTGCATTTATGTCGAGTTTATTTCTCCTAGCACATTCCAGCAACGAGGCATTTCAAAGAGCTTCAACCGTAAAAACATAACAGTCACTAATTTAGAAACAATCAATAAACATTACTTTAGTCAAATGTCATCATCAAGTAGACACACATCTAATATATTGATCAATGTTCCAGTTCCTACTAATAAAAAAACAACTCTCAAGAGGTTGTTTTAAGTCTTGATTTAAAGGAACTCAGTATTTCAGCAGTTTTGCAGTTTTCTGGAAACTTTTCCACACTTTTAAAGCATAGAAGCTGATTGCTGCTTCTGTATTTTTTGATTTTTCTTAATCTATTTGCCGTTTCCTAAGTATTAAATTGAAAATAATGACATTTAGTCTGGTGGCTAAACTGAGTCGTAACTTTTGTGCAACTGTCTTAAATGGAAAAATAGTCAATTTGATCTGGGATACATGATGAATTAGTTTAGCTAAATGGGAACTTAAAATCTGCAGTGTTGCGACCAAAACAGGCCCCCCCAAGTCTTTTTATGTCCGAAACACTAATTTATTGGATACATTTATTATTATTCCACTCCTAATTAACATAAAGCATATTTATGTATTAAACGGTCTAGATCAAGTCCAAACCTAAATCTTCTTGAGTATCTGTGGTGCAAGACCTCACAGTGATGTAAAGCTTTTAGTCTGCAGGTTTGTAATGCTGATAAATACGCACAACTACAGCTGGTGCTACAAAGTATTGATGTAAGGTGGCTGAATGCAAGTGCAGCCCACACTTTTCAGATTTTTATTTGCAAAAAACATTACAGTTCTACTTCATTAAAAACTACATTTTGTTTACGATTCCCATAAACTCCATAATTATTAGTGGTTTTAACATGTAAAAAAAAAAGTGCAAACTTCCAAGGGCTGATCACACGATGTTACAGACTCACATTTAAATGTAGGCCAGCATCTGAATTACAAGAAGAAGGAACAAACACAGAAAGCAAGAACAAGAACAAGGGATGTGGTTGAACATCAAAAGAAACGCAGGATAAAGGAGAAAAGCTGAAGAAAAGATGAAAAGACGCGCTGGAGTTCGCCACAGTGCGGTAACGATTCGGCGTCTTCCCTCCTTCCATCTGTTACAGGTGGGTGTAGGAGTGTGTGTTTGAGCCACAATGCCACACCTTCACGGTGCATCCCTGTGCATGCATGGGTGTGCGTGCGTGTGTGTGCGTGTGTGTGTGTTTCTCGGAGGAGCACCAGATTGCTGCACAGCACGCATGTGCAGACACACTGAGAACAGACCCAGCGAGAGAGAGGAGATAACATTAAGATGGATGAAATGAATAACGTCAACGTTGTTCTCAATAAGCCTTAATGAGAAAACACACTGAATTAAAATTATGAGAATAGCGGAACAGACCAAGGGAGGGGAAAAATACCACAAGAGAGAAGTAGACAAAAAAAGGAACTCGAGGCAAAAACAAAGTGTGAGCACAGATGGGGATGTACCATATACAGTAACACTCTGTTTCTAGAATAGACTCGGTTTCTCAAACATAGACAAGTTCAGACCAAAATAGAATTTCTACAAAGAGTTTGCTGAGTGTTTAGTGGTGCAGAAAGGATGATAAACACACATGGGTGTGTGCCTTTCTCTCTCTCTCGCCGTCTCTTTCTCTCTCGCTCTCTTTCTGCGTGTGTGTGGTTTTTCACACATGCAAACAAGTCAGCAATCCGTCTGTCTCCGATTCCCGCGTCTGTTCGTGAGGCTGAAGGGAATCCTGCACTCCGGCGACAGCAGCACTCAGCTGCACGCAGGCACACGTTGTGGGGAATTTGTCATGATCTTATCATGTGAACGCACTTACTCATCTGCAGACTTGGTGCACGGCACACATGCACACACTGGAAAACCATCCTGTGAAGTGCTTTTATCTACTGTACTTTTTTTAAAATCTATAAATAGAAAAAGAAGGTAAAATATTTGATCCTAAAAGTCAAAGCAATTCAGGATCGATTTATTATAAAAATCAAGAGATTTCAGGAGAAAAACATTGAGATTTTCCAGTTTCTGGTAGAAAACAAGCGCCAGAAATCTTGTATTGTAAAATGATGAGATAAAAAACATGTCTTCCCTTTTGAAATTACTGAAAAGATTTAACGTCTTCATGTTTGAAAGGGTAAAAAGCCCTCAACTGATAAATTCATGCCACTGAAACTCTTTAAGAACATTTCCTCTTTGAAAGATGTCATAGCAATACCTACAACTCATTTAAAGACTGAGACTAAAGCTTACATTTTTTTCTACTGTCTCTTTGCTTTAGGCTCACGTCTCAAGACAGAAAATATTCATCTCTGCACCAGACTTTATATCTAAGGGAGACGCAACGATTCTTAGCTTTCTTTTGAAGGCCCTGTTTGGGACGTTTTCAATATTGGCTTATTTATGCAATACACAGTAAAAAAAGATGATTAAAAAAAAAACTTCTCAAATAACTTTGCTCTTCACTCACACAACTTCTGACTGAACTGATCATCCAACTGGGAGCAAACTTTCGGGCAACCTGGGAAGTACATTAGCGGGCTAAACTACCGAGCTAAATTATCCAACCAAATTAGCTAGCTAAACTTAGCTAGTCATTTCTCTGTGTTGCCAGGGAATTCAACATGTTAAAAAAAAAAACGGATGAAAACTTTCTCCTTTTTTAAACCGATTTAGTAAGAAATGCCTTAAGAAGACATTTTACCACGTTGACATTTAAAAACAGTTTAATACCCTTTATTTTGACATATATTTAGCTTTGAACCTTATGATAAACATTTTTGCTTTATTGCAATAAAAGTCACACAAATGAGTGACCTTCATGACCTTTTATTTGGCCTCTTATAGAAGAGCTCAATGCAAGTACAGGAGATGTTACATAATCAGACACGACAACAGCAGCAGCTGCAGAAATATCATGATAGCATGAACCACTGACAGGAAGGAGATGGGTTGGACCTCGTCTCAAAGCTCTTTTGCCAATAAAGTGCAGAAAAACAGGTAATTCCGATACGGTTGCTGAAAGTTGCCATGACAACATTAATTAAATTTCCTATTATCCTGACTGTTTTCAGTTCTTTTACACCATGCACCCATGTCTTAATATCTCCGTCACCAAAAACATCCATCATCTCAATGTTCACCTGAACAAAACCAGAGACAGGTAGGTTCCACATACGAACGAGTCTGAACAACTCTGACTTATGTTGAGTGGCAAAATACAAAATGATCCAGCGCCTGCTTTTTTTCATTCCTCAAACACGTCAACAAAGAGCATGCTCACTGCTCTTTGCCGCAGGCTTGTTCAGATTAAGGGATTGCTGCAAAATCAGTGACTTAATGCAAGTTTGTTGGTCTTTAGAAATATCTTATGACTAATTCAGCAGAATTTCTACTCTGTGACATTATAATAACATAAAACCAAAGTGGAGAATGTATTAGAGTCCAGTTCTCTGCTTGTGAATGGAAAGTACTGGTATGAAATGGACTGATTTGATTAAACATGTCTATATAACTGGATTTGAACTGGACGGTTCTAGTCTTTTTGTAATAGTGATGTCTTGGGTCATAAAAAGATTACCTAATGGGGGTTCAGGCAGGTCAGACCTTGAAGCAAGATGTTGGCCTGAAAAACCCCTGACTGGTGCATCTCTTACCTCAACAGGAAGTGTTGTACAAATCAAGTGGACTGCAGCTGCTGTCCAAGCTTTTCCTCCGTTAAAAAAAAGAAGACGGTGGCTGCTGCTCCTTCCAGCCCTGCTCCTTGTTGACTGTCCCTATCTGGCTGTCTCACAGCTGGCTGCAGACACTTACTCAATCATCCCGGCAGCCTTAAATTCAAACTGCAACCCCACTACTTCACTATGTTCTGTTTAATGTACCAATAATACACACCGATGCCGATTTAAACTCTTCATACTGTTTGCTCTGCAGCGATTTACTGCATGTACGGCGCGCAGCGACGTAAATCACGTTGACGTTTACTTCTGTGTGTATATTTCCATGGCGGAATGGTTCGGCGAGCCACGCTGGTGTTGGTTTCACGCACATCCTGTCACCTAGATTCTCATCCACGTCTTTTTCTTTTCACCTCTCTCTGCCTCTGGATCTGCTCATCCTCGTCCCCTCTTTTGTTAGCGGTGTTATTCAATAACTCTTTTGTTTAAACAATAGAGAGCTCCGTCGACCCTGCTTTGTGTTTCAAAGGATGTGGCTTTTCTCTCGCAAACGCCAGTTTCTTTCACCGATACCCTTTGTGCAATGAAAAGAATTAGGGGTGGGTGCTGAGAGTGCATGGTTGCACATTAGGGGAGGATTGCATGTAATCTGGGTGTGTGTGCATGTATCCGAGGCCAGCTTGGGTGATCCTCTACACCAGCTTGTGAAATAAGTGTTTATATGCAAGCGTTTAAAAGTGTAAGTGGGGCGGAAAACCGACACCGTTACCGGATCCTACCCGCAGTGAACTATGGCATGTTGTGGGAACGCATGCATCAAGAGTTGATGGGAAGATGGATGGAAGTAAATGCAGGGAAATTATGAAAGAAAATCTACTGAACGCTGACCAGAATACACGAGATTAAATGTCAAGCGAAAATCTAAGACCTGAGATTAAACGCCAACTTACGTTTTAAAATGAATTTAAGACATTTTGAGGCCTTTATTTTAGATACAAGAATGTGAGACTTTTTAAGGCTACTTTAACTCTTTAGTCCATAATAATGTACATCTCTGAGTTACACTGACATATAAAATCCTGTTAAAATGCAGTAAACCCCGTGGTTGAAACATGACACAGTGGCAAACAGTTCCAGGGGTATTAATGTTTTTTCGAGGCACTATATTCATTACTAAGCTTCAAATGCCTAAAGAAATAGGACAGAATTGGAGTCATCGTTGTCTTCCGTGGAACCTGCCAATAAATCTAACTCTAATACGATTCACTGTCTGGCTCAGACTCAAGCTTGATGACTAAGACGAGAGAGCTGCAGTGGCTAAGAGACACAAAAGGCAGAGTGAGCGGGATGGTGATGGAAATGGAGAGAGCTTGGCGTTTGTGGGGGTTCAAGCCGGGTAAGCACTCGTTCCTAATATGATTATACATCGTGTTTTCCCTCCTCTCTCGCTCTCTCTCTCTCTCGTTTTTTTTCCGCCAATGCCCTTGGCTCAAGTTGCAAGGCGAAGAAGCATCGCTGCGAGTTTTAAATCCTCTGTCGGCTAACTGTGCCCGGTCAAAAAGAAAAAAAAAAAAAAAACAGAAAAAATGACAAGGAGAAACGCTGCTGACTGAGGTCGAGGGGACACTTAAATGAATAAAGAGATTGCATCAGCAATTAGAGCGAATGCACGGGCTGCGTCGAGGAAATTCTGCATTGAAGGGCTGGACTGAGCAGAGTCTGCGAGATAAAATCTGCCAACCTCAGCAGACGAAGGCACAACGTGGAGCTGGATGAAAACAACAGGGCCCCATTTTATTTCATCCAGATGATGATGTGGGATGTGCTTCAAAATAATTATGTTACAGACGGGCAGGACGTAAAGTAGTTGGCAAGTAAGAGTTAGCTTAACATTAACAACCTGCATCAGGTAGGCCAAGGCAAACAGAAACGCATTCAGGAAACAAAACGCCTGGGAATACGCTGCTTTTAAATTAAATCTGGCAGAATACTGAAAATGAGGAATTGTCCTTAATGACTGGAGGACATTTGGACGGTTTTCAGGGTAAAAAGCCCGGTGTTTGGGCGCTCAGCAGTAATTCATCCAGCAGCCTGGCCTGATTTTGAGTTAAAAAATGAAGCAATGCTTAGCCTGGTGGGAGCTCAGGTAAAGCCTGGTGGCCCGCCAGGCTTACAACGCACTGGTGACACGTTCTTGTGATGCAGGTGAATATTATCATTACATTCTGCTTTCAGCTTAACACCATGCATGTTTGCAAATCTTATTTTGGAGTAATAAAGGAAGTAGCTCCTGAGCTACAGAGCTGACTCATAATGACAAATTATTTTTCAGCTGATCATTTCCATCATTTCCAGAGGCTGAACTCTAGAACCAGTGCATCTTAATGGAAATGATGGACAACCTCCAGTAATTCTGTATGAAAAAACCTCGTTCACACTCGCATTTATTCCCATTTTCACCCCCTGAAGGTCACATTCAGAAGGTGAATGTGACCCTTTGAATGCATGAAGAAAACTGCAACTGTGTGCTTCTTCATGCATTTGCAAACTGAAACATTAATTTCTAACAAAACCTGTTGCCCTTCTTTAGAGTCAATGTATTTTTCACCAGGGGGGAGAAATGGATAAAAGATGTGAGGGCAATCTGCCTCCGTTTGTCCCAGCTCCTCAATTTGAATCAATGAGTCGGTTAAGAAGCAAATCTTTTATAGCTGCTGAGCTTTGTGCCGCACTCTTCAGTGATAAGGATCCATCTCTCACACATAACACACATGCATGTAAAAATAGGACGAGCTGTTTTTAGAAGGGAAGCCACATCCTTTGAGTGGAGGCACCCTGACTCTGTGAACTACTATTCTCACTCTCTCTCTCTCTCTCTCTCTCTCTCTCTCGCTCAAATTTGCTCCGACCATTTCCAGTAAGAGTCACACTTGCATCCGGGCGTTTTCGCTGCTGCGTCTCAGTCTACGAAACACGCATTTTCTTGGGCGGCTCAAACATTTTACCAACTAAGAAGTTTTCTAAGTAGACGTCACAAATAGAGATTTTTGGGGTTTTTTGTTTAACATGTACATAAATGTACCGAATAACAAATGAGTTAACTCCCTCTGCACCAGTGCAGCCTACTTAAATTCACAAGTTTGGTCAAATGAAATAAAATAAAAAAAAAAACCAAAAAAAAAAAAAAAAACAAAGAATTAAAAAGTAACATAAATAATACAGCAATAGAATTACACTGAATAGATCTGTCCTAGTGGATCAGGTACATTGTCACTGATCAGTTGCAATATTTTGCCAATATTGGGAGTGATTAATGTCGATGCATCTCTATTTGTTAGCGCTCCCTTCAGCGTCAACCAGCATTTATAAACTCAGTTCATAAACAGCAACAAGAGTGTCTAGAAACAGACAGACAGGCATTAA
This sequence comes from Poeciliopsis gracilis, assembly GCA_911649635.1. Lineage (NCBI taxonomy): Eukaryota > Metazoa > Chordata > Actinopteri > Cyprinodontiformes > Poeciliidae > Poeciliopsis > Poeciliopsis gracilis. The sequence goes on from CAJVRI010000724.1 coordinate 695,819, forward strand.
TATCCAGTTCAAATCAGTTATATGAAGCGTTAACTGTGTGACAGAGGATCGTAACTCTAAAGGGAGGAGAGATAATGAGGTTCTTTTCTGTGCCAACTTGACTCTTAAGTAACGTTGAAAGTCACTGTCCTATTAATTCGGTCCTAAATTAAGCAGACTATTCTAGGAAATTCAAACATGGCAGCCACATGTTTAACCAGAACCTCATTAACGGGGTTGTTGCCTCAAACACACGTGCATGGTTGGTTTGGATGTATGGTCAGTTGTAAATGCTGCCTCATCTCATTCTAATTGTTTCATAAAGCACAACCCCTCATTTAAGACTAAGTGCAAAAATGTTTTAAATTACTTTGTTGTACGATTAAAATGAAGCCAAACCACTTTAGGCAACAGATTTCCCTTCGACGATGTTCCGAACAGACATACTTTTACAAACTCGGCAGAAAAAAATGTGAATTTTTCAGTCTTCTGAGAATGAAACATATAAATTAGCAAATAAAGTAGGAAGTATCCCAAACTAATTTTTGTAACTGAGGGAAATGCATCAGTGGAAGCTTCTCGTAATTATATGAACGTCTTCCTCTCTGCATTATTTAAATACTCAGCGATACTCACAAACACACACACACACACATTTTACCTCAACCGTCACTTCCAGTTTTGGTTTTTTTTTTTTTTCTTATGTTGCTGAATCAAACTTTAACTCACCATGTGCTGTTTTCAGTCAGGGATGGTGACAGCAACTGGACATGGATGTTGTTTCATGCAAGAGCAAGTCTCTCATGCACACACAAAAAACAAAAAAAACAACAAAAAAAAAAAAGGGGAGAAAAAAAGTTTGGGTTTTTGTTTTGCAAAGCAAGCTTCAGTCCAGAAGAGTAAACTGAATAAACCAGAGAAGACTGATCTGACTGCTCAGGACAGCACAACCGCTGAAAGCAGTGTGTTTTGTGTTTCTGCCACTCTGCGTTGCGGTGACTGTCTCATGCTTCCTGTTGAAGAGGTTTCAAGTAAGGCCGACAAAAAAAACCAAAAAAAAAAAAACAAGAGTCGGTCTATTTTTGGTCACAGATAGAGAGAAAAAGAAAGATGAGGTGATGGCGGAGCAAAGAAAAAAACTGGAATAAATGTGATTTGTTTGCCATGAAATGCAAAAAGAAAAGAAACGAAAACAGGCAAATCTAGGAAAACAGAAGCGCCCTGTGGTCGGTGGATGCGTCTTCTGCTTTTCGTCTCGTTTTAAAGTCCGACAGTCGGGGGAAGCTGTAAAAGTGACGGCAGCAGAGCATCAGAGGAAATGTGGCGTCTGCGTATCGTTAATAGAAACACGCTGCATTGACGTGGACAGCGTAGCGATGAGGGAAGTGGTAACGCAGCTTAAAATTAGAACAAACACTTCTGATCTCAAAGAGTTTGGTCTGCAGGATGTTATTGAGCAGATCTGTTGTTGACCAGTTATCGGTTTTATCAGTGAATGCTTCGCCCCCTCTTTGCAGCGCGTGCTCTTGCGTATTCTTCACACGCATATGCATGTCAGTAAATTAGTTCAATGTGCCGTGTCTGATTTGCACAACTACACAATGGTTTTATGGCTTTTAATTGACGTCTGACTGCTAGCCAAAACTGAGGTCACATTTCAGTCAAGTTGGAATCATTATAATAATTAATTACTAGAATAATTATTAGTAGCAGCCATAAATTTACCTACCCAACATCAGCAATGCTTCGCACACAGCTTGTGAAACTGACAGAGAGTAAAAACCCATTTGTCAATCCATGACACATAACCACTGGGTTTTTCTCAGTCCCTGCAAAACTTAAGAGTTTAATGCATGACTGGTGCGGGGTTTTTTTTTGGTTCTGATTCTTACAATTCCCAATTCCAGAGCAGTGGGAAAACATACAGAGCTCCTCCGATGTTCACTGAATGTCAACAAATGTGCTACATGGAGCGCAGTTAGCTTCAGGAAAATGAGTGCAAAATGGTGAAAACTGTGACCAAGTAGAGAAAAGTGACAAACCCCCTGCACCCCCTGCAACTTAAGCAAATATCTGCACTCACAGGCATGTTGAGAGCATCAGGTGCCTGAGGAACTCCATCAGTGAGCCGACAGCAGAGAGTGACGTGAGGAAGAGGATCGGCGCTGAAAACGCATCCAGCTTACGAATGCAGATACGTTACAGAGAGACAGAGACCTCCCATTAAACGAGAGCGTACTTTTGGCACACTACCAGCTCCCCACACAAACACTGAAACCTCATTTTCCACTTGTGTCGGCACGCAAACACACGGCCGCAGCTTATTAAGAGCTCAAATTATAGCTAACTGCACAAACACGGCTGATGAGATGCCGCAGACTCCTCGCCATTAGCACGTTTCCTAAGTGAGTGTTAGTTTGTTAGACACAGTCACTTCGGATTACTCATCAGCTTTGTCTTTCTGTCTCCCAAGTACGTACACACACACACACACGCAGACACATACACACTTTTCTTACTGGCCAGTCGCAGGCAGGAGAGCGATGGCAACGTGGGGTTTGCAGATGCAGAGGGAAAGGGAGCGACAGGAGAAAGGAAATCTGCAGATTAGCTAAGGTAAGTACAGTTAAACAAAGCTCGACTTTCTGTCTGCAAGGTCAAAATTTCAATAAAGTCTCTGCAATGACTAAGCAAGAACAATGCTAGGGGGTTTTATTTATAATATAAATCCCTTTCCTGTCACTATCGAGACCCCAACGCTTGAACTTTGGTGACTCAAAGTTTGACGTCAAGTCCAGATTAGGTGCTGGGAAGAATGGGACAATCTTAGTCCACCTTGTTTTTCTAAAGTCCAGACTACAGCTGAGTCACAGCAGGAACTTCCTTGAATGAACGCTACGAGATGGATGGGTTGATTCCTTCAGGATGCCTTCAACTGAGTCACCAGGAAAATTGTTATCCTGAATGATCGACATACATTTGAAAAGCATATTGATAGTTTCTAACGGTCTATTAGAAATTAGATTGTTAAAAGCTGATTCTAGCGTTTAGTTTAGATATTCCCACCTAAACGCCTCTGCTAATTTAAAGAAAAAAAAGCCTTGTAGACATTTTGAAGAGCTTTGTGGGTTTCTTTACATTTAATCAGAGAAATCTAAACAATGTCCTGCTTTCTGTACTGGTGAAGACCTCCCTCCTTCCTCTGAGGAACTCATCTACAGCAATCAACAAGGTTAAACCAGCAGAAACTAATTTGCAAGCCTGTAGTTCATCAACACTTGTTGCTTGTTTTCAATGTGGAAAAAAAAAAAAAAAAAAACGGAATCATTTTTAAAAGTGACACTGAGTGGGTCGCCTTAGCGGTTGTAATCCTACATTAATTCTCCCGGAGCGTGTCAAAAGATACTCAATTAAATTTGGATCGCAGCCATTTTGACAGGTGCCCTTGAGATTACAGCAGGAATACTAAGGTGCTCTGGTGGATGCAATCAGTCAAAAGTTTAACATTCATAAAGTAACCGTCAGCGTCTTAGCGTGTCCACACTCGCCTCAGAAGAATCCCAGCGCCCGTCTGCCTGAGGTGAAAGTCAAGAGTTTCTGACTACAGAACATTGAGACTCCTTTTGTTTCGTTTTTACAGATTAAGTAATGCATAACGGTTGTTAACGGTCCTGAACTGTGCATGCTCTGACAACAACGCAAAGAGCTTATTTTGAGCCTATGAATCGTGCATCAGAAGCCGTGTTTCCAATCTGAATGAGCACAAAACCTTTTTTTGATATTCCGCTAATGTCGAAAAAGCACAATTTCATAATTGTTGTGTTTCTATTAAATAAGAAATGCAATTAAAATCACATGTGAAAAGTCAATAAACTTCAAGACCCTCACAGATATAAACGGTTACATGAGATGCATTTATGTTTTAGCCGTGCTGCTAGTGCCCATTAGCTTCAGAGGAAATATTGGCGTCTTATGGAGACATTGGTGAGAAAAGCTAGTTATACTTGGCTGCAGCCACTTATATATAGGCAGGTGAAGCCAGTTGTGCATTATCTAAAGAGTCCAGTAGCTACTAATTAGCGCTTTGCTGCTGTTTGCAAACGGCAATGATTGGAAAAAAAAATTGTTTCCATTGCAAAAACACCGATTTCAATGCAGTCGAAATAAAAACACCTCATCCTACAGCAAAAATCTTTCATTAGAAAACTTTACATTTTTTTCCAAATTAAGTGAATTCAGGGTTTCCCCCCAGTGTGTTATAAGCCTGGCAGGCCACCAGGCTTCACTTGCCCCTCTCCAGGCTGAGCGTTGTTTGTTCAATTCTAAATATGGTTCTTTTACACCAGTAATAGTGGCAGTAAAAGGCAGATTAAGCTAAGCTTATAGTTGAACACTTTGAACTGGGTGTGCCGTACCTGCATCTGCCCGTTGGCCTCACGCTATTTTTCCCAAATTATGATGCCTGTTCTCCTCTACCACAAGACTTCACAAGCTTTCTGGGGGAAACCCTCAAATTTATGTATGTAATTCCGATTTGCGCAGATACTTTCTTGGAAAGTCTCAAAACTAACAGCTGCCTTTTTCTAAAGAGTGGCAAGCTTAAAGGAACTCCATCCCTTCTACACAGCTTGACTGACAGCTTGTAACAAAACATGGTGTATTGTGGCGATTAGGACTAATCTATGTTCTATAAACCATCACAGGGTCTTTGGCAACGCTCCGTACTACAGGCGCTGTATGACCCAATCTCCATCGTTTGACGTATTGACATTTTAAAACTGTGCTACACCTTCAAACTGGATGCTTGATGCCTCTGTACCTCATTTGTATTAAGTGCTTTAAGGAATAAACACACATCTCATTAATTCAAGCATCAATATTTTTGGCAGCGTTATTGTCTTGCCTGTTTTAAAGCAACAATGTTGCCAATTGCTCTTATTCAAAAGACGCATCAAACAGTCCCTTTTGTGGGAGTACGAAGAAGAAAGCCCAAGTAAACAAAGGAAGCTGATGACAGCCATCATGATATCCATTATCTCTCAGTGCAGCTTTGGGTTTTGTCGAGCCAGCTTACACAGCGAGAGTATGACTATCGAGCTGTTTGAATTGCTCAATAGCGAGCTCCTCAGGGAGACTCGTCTCCCCACTGTGGAAACTAATTGAGATCCAACTAAGGATCAAGAATCGCATAAACGTGTCAGGAGTTTACTTCGACGTGTCGAGCAGAAGCTAGCGCAGGTGGCAGGCCGTCCTGTAGATCGGCGCGCCACAAGAAGTCGTCGATAAGAGGTCATGGGCAAGCCCAGAACGCAGCCACTGAAAGACCAAAATGGCTTCCTGAACATAAGCGTTGGAGAAAGCAACGACCATATTTCCCGAGCCTGAAGGATACAATGTGTTTACAGCAATTTTCGTCCCGTCGGAAATAGACCAAACGCCTCTTCAACATTCCTGCCAACCTGTTAGAATGGTAAATATAGGCATTGAGCCCGGTGTTTGTTGCGCATATTTCTTACATAACTGTCTCCGTGGTACCTTCACCACTCTACCTCTTCCGCTTACTAATTTTCTCCCCTTTGTCCGTCTTACTCCCTCTCCCCTAGTCTTCTTCCATCTCTTCCTCTCACCGGTACTGACCCACATGCCACTGCAGCTGTATCACATCAAGCTGAGGGCATATATGAGCGCACACACACACACACACGCACACACACACACACACAACAGTGGCCAACCCACACACTTGAGCATCTCTCCTTAAGCCGTTTGTCAGCAATGCTCCCCAAACACACACACACATTTCCACCCATAGCTCATCCTCATCTCCATTGCGGTTAACACCCACACAGATATCAGCAATGGGAGTGAGATGCAGACATAAAAAGAGGAATCCACAGGAAGAGGAAAGGGGCAGGGGGTGTTACGTGTTGGTGACAGCTCAAAAACGCCAGAAATATGACTGGTTACACAATCTGAAGGTGCGTTGCTATTTTCAACGAAAAACGGGGTTCGGTAAAGAAGCGGCGAAAAGTTTACTGCGTGCTCACGGCTAAATCGGATGATGTAATTTCTGAAGATAAATGTACACATCTTCCTTGTGTTTGAAACAAACTGGAATAAGAAGTTGCACAGGTGAGTCTAGAGGCCGAAACTGCAACCCTGACCGACACCAGGAAGTGACCGAGTCTGTCCCCAATGGCGCAAACTATCCAACTCCGCAAAACCGAATAGAAATCGCAAACATGCTCTCATCTTGATAAGAGCGAACCAAACAAGAGGAGGAGGAAAAGCAGAACAGATGAGGAGAAAAAGACGAGTGCAAAACCTTACATAATCGGGCCTGGAGGTATGAAGGGACGGAAAAGAGAAGACAGAAAAGCTGCAACAAAATCACAGAGGTCACCCACAAATGAACTGCCTGAAAGCGCACGGTTGCTGCTAACTGTGACGCAACTGGCATTTGTCTGTAAAAACACAAAATGAAATGAAGTTCTTGTTCCGTTGTGTTCATTTCTTTTTTTCTTCCCGTCTTCGTTGCTAAAGGTTTTTGAGTTTGACTTCAGGTCAATTTGCCGCTGCAACTATTTGTGCCCTTACTCTACACCCACGTCTTGCTATTTTGTCCTTATATAATTTCTTTTTCAACATGGAAGCAAAAAAATAAAAAAATAAAAAACTTGCTAATTTGCATTTTATTCGTTTCCATACCATGAATCGATTAAAGAGTTTGAAATCGTCAAAACGTTCCCTGAGGTGCATGAATGGATGCAAGTCCAGAATAAAAACGTCTCATTGAAGATTGATTCAAAAAGGCGGGTACGAAACGGACACAGATGCAATTGATGTTTCCGATTCTCTATTTTCAAAGTAAAGACGAGAGAGAAATTGAAAAATGGAAAAAACAAGGAAGAAATAAGCTCAGAGTACCGTCACATTCATAAAAATCTCAAGCTCTGCAAGCGTGCAAAAGGAGATGTCTTGGCCTTATTTTTTTTTATTTTGCACTTCAACAATATCAAAATTGCACATTATTAGGCCTTTGAGGTTTCTGTTAATATGTTAAGGCTGGAACCACTCAGAGCAAAATCAGACCAGTTCCCACTGAGGCTGTTAGGTTCTTATTATAGCCAGAGCTCTCTAAGGGGAATTAATGACCCTCCTTATGTGACGGGAAAACCTTTTCTGATTTCCAAGACGTTTTTTTAAGGTTTCAGCTCATTTTAGGTTTTACCTCAACTTACCTTAAATTTATTTTTTAATCTCATTAGTGAATAGACAAAGCTATAAATCTGCTGTAATAACTGACTGGAAAAACTGAGCAAAGTACTTTATATATTGACGTTTGGGGCTAAGCTTTGCTAGAAAACTCTTACTCTACTTTAAAATTTCAATTTCAGAGCCAATCTAGTAGATGTTTCCAACTTTGCAGTGGACATTCAGTTCATTGTGTTGTAAATCAAACACACCATTATTTCAAATTGTTTTTGAAGTATAATTAGTTCAAAAATACATACTTTACTGGTTCAAAAGAAGACTAATTTTAATCAAAACTAAACTTAATGCACTCACGCTTTGACAATATCTGCAAAATAATATTGATTTGACATGTGGCAGCAACAATGATTGGCTCCAGTTTTGACAGATAAACAAGCGCAATGCATTTCATTTAAATTTCCAACTTATCATAAAGCTAATTTCAACCTGACATTGATTTTGACAAAATAAGCAAACTAACAAGGTAGCAAAGAGGTGCAGATGAGAAGATATGCAACACAACTTGACAAAACATGTTTATTGACCTGTGGATGCCTTTAGACCTAATGCTCTACTGATTATAGCGTGCACCTTCATATTAAATTGAATATTATATTGTTTAGATTGACCTTTTTGTCTTGTTATTGAGAGAGGAATGACTCAAAGTTGGGTATTTTGTATTAATACTGTATTATTTGGCATCAGCTTGAAACTAGAATAAGGGAACAAAATCTCATGGCATTTCAGAGGGACAGCATTTTTCTAAGACGTGTCTGAACATGTCAGGTCTGTTCAGCCAGTCAGGGAGGAAGAAATCAGTAGATAACAAGTCGTCTGACTGTCTTACAGCGAAGTTGCTCTGTTTTACCCTTCCGACCTTTGACATGGAAAGTTTTGGATTTGGACATGATTTCAGCGTTTGGAAATCTAAAGAAGAAAATCTCCCAAGGAAAAATGCTAAGTTAGCATTAGCTTTACAAGAACAGTTAGCCCTGGTTAACAGCGCTAACTGCTAGCGTAACATCCTGAATATCATGTACACAGTCAACTCATAATCATTTTTCTGAATGGCAGTAAAACTACTTCCACAATTGTAGCTAGGCCTGTCACAATAACAAATTCTGACCCAGTAATTATCGCGATAAGCAATAAACAGAACATTTTTCAGGTATTATATTGGTAAAATGAGGCACTCCACCCTCTCAAAGCCCAATAAATTAATCCAAAATTTATTTTTGGATGAACCAAAAATAATAAATGGAACTGAAAGAAGAACAAAAACCACAGACAAAATAGATAGAAGTTGACTTTCAAAACATGTAAATCATCGGAATGCAAATTATTGAGCTCATTTTAATTCATCATGTGACTAATGACTTATTGCGACTCTTATGTTAGTTATTAAAGAGAAATTTAAAACCAAATAAAATTGCTACTGACACATCTGTAAGAAACTGCTGTAAACCGGGATATACTGTACACAAGACACTTCACTTCACACTGGACTATTAGACGCCTTTTCGAAGGATTCAGTAACAGACCAAGATACAGTACAACAATGGCGAAAAATTATTTCCCATAAACATTAGTGTTCATGTTCAACAGACAACTTATCAAGTTAATCAGCACAGCTCAGTAAATAGCCGCGTCCAATAACAAAAGCGGAGATTTCCGACTCAGATAATGCTGCAGTTGTGCACAGGGCAAGATAAAATAAACTCAAGTGCCTGCAACTAAAGATGGCGTCTGATGTTTGAACATGTGAGGAATGTGACAAATTAACCGTGGAACAAACAGGTACAGCAACTTAAACAATAAGCAGCGACATACATGCTAAAAATTAAACTGCTTTCCCTTTCACACTAAGCACTGACACTGCGCTATGAATGAGTGTTTTCGTCTGTTTCAATGCAGTGCATTCTGGGATTTATGGAAATACAAATGCAAACGCTTTCCTGAATTAAAACATGAATTGAATCCTGTCTGCTAAGTTTCATTGTTCTTCATGCTCTCTCTGTGTTTCTGTCTCTCTCTCCCTCTCTCTCTCTGTCTCTCGAAGGTTGATTAGATAACAAAAGCATTAGCAAAACTAAAATTAGAAGCTGTCATTGCTGCTCTGAGTGTTCGGCGAACAGGAGGACCTTCACAGTTTCACGGGAATCTGAGGTTTATTATCTAGAGGGCATTAACTTAAAAAAAAAAAAAATCAGAAGATACTTCTTCCGTTTCGTTATTCTAATTTATGATCGTTTTGGTTGTGGCAAGTGTGCAAGTGGGTTTTATCGAACGTGTCAAGCACAAAGAAGCGTGAAGAGCAGAGGAACAGTGGAAAAAGATACACAGGAAACGCGATGCTGAGGCTGGAGATTAAACTTATCGACAGCCTGAAATGGAGATCAGTGTGGTTTATGACATATTAGCAAGAGCTAAGACGACGTAAAATGCTGACGAATGTATTGATTTATGCTCTTCTATTTCGTTTCAACAAACCGGTTTTGCTTTGCTTGATTGTTTCGGTAATTATGGGTCCCAGCTGCATTACTTCAGCTCAAAAAGTGACTTTCATAAAACAGTGAGGCATATCAATCTCCACCCGTCTTAAAGTCCTTTCCAGTCAGCAGAGTCTGAGGGATGAGTTTCACATAGAAAGCCAATTAGTGAATCTCTGCGGACCCAATCAGTGTGATCACAGAGCCGTCGGTGGGATCTGAGCTTTCTTAACGGCATCAACAACCAGAGGAAATTCGTGATAAGCAACGACTCAAGGCGGATAGAAGACGCTCTGCTGACGCGGGCGAATCAACAACACTAATCTGGAAAGTAAAACATATTTAATTACAGCGACAGAATGACACGATTATTCAGGAACTAACAACGGCGCAAGCAATGCCATGTCAGCGCTAATAAGGAGTAGCGGCTCGTCAACGAGCGCGCTAACGAGGACGGTAACAGGCGAGGGACAAAATTAGCAAAGCATAATTAAACCTAAGGAAGATGCATGGATTCTGCTTCCTGGTAAACAGTAATGAAACATCCTCCTGCATGTTTATTTATAAAATGCAGGAGGTCTGATGATTTTGATTAAGTCAGTGCCTCACCAGCCAAGAACCTCAACGCACGTCACTGGTGTCCAGGATACTCTAACAAAAGGATACAAAAGTGCTAATCGGCTCAGGCTATTGTCACTTGAGCATAATCCCAGAGTTGTTGACAAGCTTAATCTAAGTCACATGACTCAGGATACACACTCTGAGTCAGGGAAGTATAACGTCTCTACCACCAGTTGAACAGTTACATAATCCTTCCCTGGAGTAAGACAAGAGTTTGTTCAGTGGTTCCATAATTATCGTCACTTCTGTTAAAAATGTGAATAAAAACCTAAAGATACATTTATCTTATTCATCTACGGTTTAAAATGATTGATGCTTTTATTTAAACTGGAGAAAAGAGCAAGCATGATTAATTGGACTTGATTGCATCAGCGATAAATCAAAATATCACAATAAAAGAGGCTATAAATGCCCACCGCTAACTCACATATCAAATGAGACTTCAAAATGTTAAATATATTTTTGTACATTTGGGGAAATGTAAATGCATTTTTAAATGTGCACAAACTTTATTACTTTGTAATTGGGAGGCAGAAACTCCGACTTGCTGCCATTATCATGACTGATCCACTGCAGCGTTCTTATGCTCCCACCTCGATTAAATTATGCAATCAATATCAGACTGCCATTATCTCCCACAAGCAAATCGAGCATTATGGGATGCCGTCCCCCTGGCAACGGGGTTTTGCGGGAATCCCTCGTCTCCCATTGATTGGCCTGTGTTTTACAGCTGATGGTGTCAGTGCAGGTGACGGGTAATGATTTCTGCACAAACATTTATCTTTGTTTTCCAGCACTGACATAATGCACTGTCCAGAGTTGAAGCTCACCTGTCTTTAAAATCGAGAGTAAGTGCTGCCGTTTTTCATTTCTGGAATTCATTTAAAATTCCATTTTGATCATTAATTAAAATCTTCTTTTTATTATTATCTCATTCAAAGTGTTTCATGTCTACATATAAATGTTTAATTTGTAAGAAAAAAAAAATGTTCTCACTCATTACAACAAACACTTAATGTTTCCGGAAGCCATGACTTTTTCGACAATAAAAACGCAAAATAAATAAATAAATAAATAAATATCACAATTTTGTGATATTGAAAATAATTTTAAAAATCTAAATCTAGTAAAATGTGCTAAATGCTAAGAATGTGAACAGAAACATGTACATGTACAGTTTCTAGATGAATATGAACTCGTTTTCTTTGTATTGTTTGAGGTTTGAAAGCCACTGCATCTTTTTTGTTATTGTGACCATTTCTCATTTTCTGCAAATAAATGCTAAATGTTAAATATTTTTATAGAACTTAACTTTATTTTAACTTGTAAATAAAATACATGGATGGCTTCTTGACCAAACATTTGCCCAACATATGCAATTATTTTACAACAGTCACCATAAATGTGAATATATTTAACCTACATGCATTTATATTGAACACCTGGACTTTTAGAGAGTCTGCGTGTTTTTTTTAACCAATCAGAGCCAGAGCCCAGCAGGCCAATAAGACAGGAAACTGCTACGGCGAAATCGCATCCTGTACGAGAGATTCAAAGAGAAGCCGTCACGGTTACGCTGAGAGTGGAAAGTGACGCGGCCAGGAAGCGGTTCAGGAACTCGGCGGACCTCAAGAGAACCAGACAAAAGATTGATCAAATCAAACTTCTTGACTTCTTGATTTGAGCGTCGATAAAATTTCGACTTGAAACAGAAATATGAAACAGGCGACGTGAAAACCTGACAGGCAGCTGGGAGGACGCAACAAATTGGCTTTTCGGGCCATTTGAGAAGAACCGCACACACTCAAAAAAAATGTTCATCAAATAACCATGTGAATACATCCGAGAGTCAAAAAGCTTTGAATTTTTTATGCACTGCTAAATAACTAAGCGGTTAATCAGAGCTCCCCATAAAAGCTATGATGAAAAAGAATTTTAATTTAAATTTTTGATGACTTTCTTTGACTTAGCGGAGCGCTGTCTGAATCTGAACATTTTATGGCTCTCTGATTTCCTAGAGTTTCTTTTCTAAACGTCACGGATTTAGAGTTGAATATGTTCAGAGTTCTGAACATATTCTCTCTAAACATCTTCAGCAAAGTCCAATTCAAGAAACTCCAAACGTCCAAAGGTTCGGGCCACGATGTTTGGGAACGAGGTCAAGTCGCCACCTACCTTGGCTCTGATCTGTCCGGAGGTTGACACTTTGCGGATCAGCTTGTGTGACGTCTCCTCTTGCTCTCCTTCGCTGTCTGACGACTCTTCTCCAGCTTCTCCAGACTGGAAGTAAAAATCAAAACTAGCTGTAAGATCGCATGATGCTTGATGTGTCTGTTTGTGCACCATCATTAGCTTACCAGCTCTTACAAGGGTTGCCTCTGTCTGTTTATATGAAGTGTATTGAGGCGTGTAATGTGAAGACTGTGCTGTGACTCCACCCTAGGAGCTTAAATATGCAAGAGTTGCACAGAAGCATGTACAGTAAATTGCACTTTGACCTCAGGCTGCCAATGAGGGCAAACTGGTTATGTTTTTCTTAACCTAAACCGGACAGCTCGGTGCCTGAACTCTGTGTAAGCGAGCAAAACCTTCAAAAAGAATTCTGTATTGTGCATTGGCCTTGCATTTTAAGGCAAAATACAGTCTTCTGTAAAAGATATACATGTATTTAACTTTGTGGCATGCATAATTTGGTTTTAAAATATCCCACTGCAGGAGTTTCCACTCGTCATGTATACGGATTTTAGTAAAACACGATTCAAAAGTCGCGCAAATGACCAAGTAATAACCTAACCTGATCTCATGCAATGTTATGCAAGTGCTTTGTCTGCGCTCATAAAAATTCACTTCTCGCAACATGCCAGATGATTGCAACTGGAGGCAACACTGACTGAATAATCTACTTTCTGATTTATTTGGAAACTAATATGACGACTCTTTGCACTCAGAGCAAAAATAGTCTATTTTAGGATTCTCGCTCAATCCTTAAATATCAGGATTTACAGCTGTGACCCCAGTACATGCACTTATTTGACACTGAAGCCAGAATATATATGACAAAATAGAACAGAAAGCGAGAGTGTGACAGTCACTTTATCCTAAGTTGTATTTGAATGTTGTTACTTTTGTGGTTTAGTTCAAAAGGAGCAAAATATCTCAAAAATAACAATAACCAAGTTATCAAGTCAAGTCAAATCAAGTTACTAAATTTAAAAAGAATGAAAATATATCGCATATAGCACAAACGCTCACCACAACACAAACAATACAAAGAGAATGAAAATAAGAATAATTTTTGTGACATGTAAAATAACCTTTAACCAAGATATAGAAAAGGAAAACTTTTTTTGCCATTTCACAAACAACTTAAGTGGCTTCTTTACTTTTTATTGTTCAAGTTAATTACTTCACATTAATGCAATATAGGCATGGGAGAATTTTCTTTTTTGATTTTACATGTAATGTCAATTCCTATTACTGAAACTGATACGGGTCCATTTAAACGGCTGGAGGGTTTTAAAAGCATTAATGTGGTCTTCACATCACCGATAACCCGGAGTACGATTTCAGAACCACTGTAATCTCGGTTCATATCACTCAGGAGACATTAAAAAACTGATAAGCGTCCATTTAAACTGTTAATAAAAGCACTATCTTCCAGACAGGAACTGTTAATTAGCCATTAGTTTCTGTCACAAAGTAAACTGGGCCGACACACTCGCAGAAAAAAAGTTTTCTACTTCCAGTAAGACTACATCTCCTCAAAACATCGACAATCTCATATTAGAATGTAAAGAAACATGTGCTTAAGTATACTGTAAGCCCTTTAAATGCTGCAGGGTGTCGATGTCCCTTTTGTTTTGGCATCTGTAGAGTAGTTGCGGTACTTGATGTTATGCATAAATTCACCTGGCTAATACATAGATACATAGCTAATACATCGTTTTCTCCCTAAAATCCTCTATCATTTGACTTCTGTATGCCCTGAGAAAGCCTTTCATTCAGTCAGATCAGCGCTAGTGGGAGTACTGAAACTAAACTCAGCCGCTCCTTCCTACAGATCTGTAATGCAAAGCCAAATTTAGCAGCCCAGTGGCATATATTTAAACGGATAATTAGCACCAAGGGCCAATTTATGAGAAACCGTGGTCTACCAGTCTGTACGCCACAGCGTAGACTTCAGTGTCCATTCATTTAGCTGTAGCACAGCAAACACTTTCTCTGGAAAGTGGCAGCGGTTATGGGAGAAAACTCTAGACCTGGCCTGGTATGAGCTTCTCATGGTGTGATAACCTTGAGTAGAAATAGTAAGTTTCAAGGTAAGTAAAAATTACAATAGCATCTAATTGTTTGCTTTGTTTTGTTTTTAAACAGAAAAATTGCAATTATTTCCACTACAACAAAAAATAGCAGGCTGGTTAAAAATAATTTTAACCAACCCGTGCTTCATAAAGAACTGCAAGTGTAGCGGTCAGCTGGTTAGCATCCTGTTTGTGGCGAACCGATGGCAGTTTTAAGACCTCATAAAAGGGATCAAATGGTGCTCCTTTAGTTTTCACCTCATGACTGTCTGTGGTTTTCATGGCTGGCAATATTTCCAAGCATATGACCTTTTCTTTTTTTTTTTTTTTTTTTGTCTTTCTTGTAAACAGTGGAGAAGTGATGAAGATATTTTTCAGCCAGTTGACTAGGCAGTGCACAGACAAAGGCCATGCTGTGTTATGTTGGAGCAAGACAGGTATACTAAAGCTAAATGCGGTGAACACATGAAACTTTATGTTTTAAACAAATCTATCGGTGCGACTAGACCTGGCGCAATAAGCAATAAATCGCATGATTAACTGATTTCCATTTGCATCGTTTTTCCTATTCCCCCTCTGTCTTTCTACCAAAAACTGGATGACAAAAGGCTTCGGTCTGGTGCTTTGGTCGGAACTAGCCAGGACAATTTTGTTTACAGACACTTCATAATTAATTGTCGTTTCTGCTGTTTTATTTGTTTGTTTTGGATATTTAAGATGTCTTCCAGTTCCAAATGAACTGATCTTTCAGAATGTCTTCTTGTGTTGTTGTTGTTGTTATTATTATTATTATTATGCAAACACCATTAAATTACTTGAAAATGGTCTCCAAACAACATTATCGTTTATCGCAATAACTTCCGGGACAATTTATTGTCACAATAAATCTAGCTTTTTGTACTTTTTGTCCCCAATCTTCCCTCATACATCAACATGCATGTAACATCACTACATCCATTTTAACTTCAGGGGCGGATTCTTTTCTTATTTATTTATTTTTTTGACGACGTCAAATGACCTTGTTGTTGCTTTTTACCTTCAGCTAGATGTTTTTATTGTGGTCATTTACAGCCGTCGTCACATCCTGAATGCCGAGAGACAACGGCGACTTATATTTAGACATGTACACAAAAAAAAGAGGAAAAAAAGGTGAGTCATATATTTCTCTGGAGTTGAGCAACAGATAACGCCACTGGAAAACTTCAACCTTTGAACTTGCTGTAAAAAAAAAAAAAAAAAAAAAAAGTTGCGATCATTTGATGATGCTTATAAATTTAGCTGTGCGTGTTGAATGAGATTGTGTGAAACCAACACATGTAACACTCGTCACTTTCGACTTTTGGAAGAGTTGGCGACTCGTTCGGGTTCCGGTAAGGTTCGCGTTTTGTGGCTGATTTATTCGGTTTCCTGTCGGGGGGGGAAACGACGCTTGTCCGAAACTGAGCGCCGGCGTGGCCTTACGTGGTTTGACACGACACGACGATCCTAAGTGAAAATCACAGCTTCTTTATCTCAAAGTGATTACGCAAGGATGTGAATAAAAATGCACAACATGCGATCATTACATTCTTTTAAAATAAAGAAAGCAACAACAGATCTTTCTGCTGCTGAAATAACACAAACAATGAGGTTTTTGTTGGTATTCATTACATTTTGTTGTTTCAATCTGTAAACTAAGGCAAACACTGCATAAAAATCAGTATTAATTTACAATGAAAGACACTCGTTACACCGAATTTCATCCCTTTTTGTCAAACTTCTCTCTAAAGAACAATGCAGTGAGCAGCGGGTTAGCTCTGGGACGTCACTCACAGACTGCAAGCCGCAGTTTTAGTTTGTCTTTCGTTTTTATCTCCGTCTTATGTCTGTAGAATCCGTCTTCTGTGTAAGTGAAATAAAAGTGTGGAAGTAACAGGTAGGGGAGGGGCAGGCGCAACACTTGATACCAATTGTCGCTTTTTAACACGTCTAATTCTTCTAGTCGTGCGAACGCAGCATGAATTTCAAGACAACGATCATGCGCCGCCAAAGCGAAGGTTTCTAGCCTTTACCTGGCTATTTTGAAACACAAAAATGGTGGAAAAGAACATCTGACCGATCTAGAAACCACAGCAACCAAGCCTCACACAGAGCACAAAAAAACAAAAGCAAACACTCACAATATGAGTCCTTTCAGAGTCAGCTTGGGGAGATCCCAGGGACTCTCCAGGCTCCGCCACGTACAGGACGTTGGGGTTCAGCTTGGATGCCATGGCCAATTACAGGAAGTAGAACAGGTGAGAGGACAGAAGGACGTAGACGGGCTGTGAGAAGGTCTAGATAAAAGAGGAGAAAGAGGAAAGGGGGGGGGGGGGGACAAGAGGGGGGGTTTTGGAGAGGTGAAAGCTGGGGACAGAAGGCTTCAGGGTTGTCCTTTAGCAGATCTCTCTCTCTCTCTCTGTCCAGGTCAAACTCTGGAAAAAGATGGAGGGATGAATTATTGATTAGAAGAAAGCAGCTCTGTTTTTTGTTGTTTTTTTTTCCTAAAAGCAAGTGAGAGTGCTCTGAGGTTCTCAAAGTTGGGGACACACAGACAGCAGTCTGCGTGTAAAACGCTGTAGCCCTCCGCTTGTGCTCTCTACCCAGGCAACAGCCACTTCTTTTTCTCGCTTCCTCTTTGTTCCGTCTGACTTTGTGTAAGAAATCACTGGGAATATTTTTTTTTTGTTTGTTTGTTCGTTTTTTAAGAGCGGCTCTAAGGTTTGTGCAGGCCGACGGTGATGGAAGCGCCGTGGCTGACGACAGTAAGCTGGCTGATGATGATTAACGTCACCTTCAGCGATATTGCAGGATGCAGCACCGCGAAACCGAGGCCGACGAGATAACGGGGGACTCCGCGTGCTCCGGAGCGTTCTGCACGCGCTCGGACACTTAAAATATAAACAGCGTGGGTTTTTTTTCCTTCTTTTTCTTTGTATTTCCCTTTTTGGGAAAAAGGAAAAAAAAAAATCTTAAATGAAGTATGTCGGCTTGTTGCGTGGGTGCGTGCGTGCAAGCAAGCGCGCGTGTGGGTTTCCTTGATTACGATGTGGCCACGTTCTTCTTCGAAAGGACCTGTCTGCATCTCACCCCCCCCCTCAACCCCCCCGCGACACCGGACCTGACCGCTCGAGACCTTAAGGCACACTTCCTCCACGTACGTGTGAACAAATGAGAACGAAGGCAAAAGCGCGAGAGAACAGACGGCGGTCTGTGTGTGTGTGTTTTTTTTTTAATATATATATATATATATATATATTTTTTTTTTTACACGGACGTGTATTTTACACATTTACCAAACGGCAGCGAACGCACAACAGGCGCTTGTCTCATTCATTCCGTGGACAAGCTCACACCCGACACTTATTTAACTCCTGGCTGCAATCGCTTCGCCTGGCTCAGCTGTCATGAGAGCGAAAGCCTTCATAGGCGACCTGTGTGCGGCCACCACCACTCCGCGCCGACACAAAACAGAACATTTTGACAGAAAGAAAAAAAAAAAACAGCGAGGCTGCCGCTTACCTCCGGACTGCACTCAGCGGCGTCTGTGCTGCCCCCGTTGCCCGGCCTGGGTGCCTCGTCAGCCGGCGTTGGGGATAGTAGCTCGCGGCCGGCGGTCAGCACGAGCGTGCGGCTCTCTCTGGTGGTGCTCGCCTTGCGGAGAGAGACGCGGTCATACGCATAGCGTCGGAGCGGCTCTGAATCAGGTAGGAAGAGGAGGGAGACAAGCAGGGAGGGAGAGAGAGCGAAAGAGAGAGAGAGAGAGGCCGTGTCGAGTCGCGTCGGAGCGCTGTACTGAGGTTAAACGGGGAGCAAACAACACGCGCGCGCAGGCACGACAGGCGCGTGCAAGAGCGAGGTAGAGCGCGAGGAACCAAACATGCAGACAGGAATAAAACATCGTACTGCGTTCGCATACCCCCGATGACCTTTTCCTTCTTGTGTCGCGTCACAAAAAAGTTCAGTGTGTTTTTTTTTGTTTTGTTTTTTTTAAATTGATGTAGTGAATAATTTTTAAATATATAGAAAAAAAAACATGACTTTCTATGTGTTCAACGTGTGTTGTTATGTATTTCTCCATCTGTGTCTTTTCTCTTTACCCAGTGTGAAATATGATGGCAGCATCATGCTGTTGGGCTGTTTTGTTTTGTTTTTTCTTCAGGAAAGCTGGATAAATACAAGATAAGATTGGAGACTGGGGTGGAGGTTCATGTTGCCTGCCTTTCAAGTTCTTGAAATTAGATTTTCATAAAAAGCTTTGCTGTCAAATGTTTGCGCTTGTGATGGTTTGTGATGCAAAAATTAGGTTATCAAAGGTCATCAAACTTATATTGTTTAAATAGAATTTGAACAAAATATTGTACATTTAAAAGAAAACAAAAAACGTAATATTTTACAAATTATGATGCAAAGGCAAAAATTATTGCGGCACAAAATAGCTCTTAGGTAGCACAGGTTTGTCAGATTTTAACATGCTTGTCCAGGGTGACCGGCCCTTTTGGCCGGTCTTTGCCTCAAGTGTAAGACTTTAAAGGCGTTTTCACACCTGACTGTCCATTGGACTTGGTTTGATTGGAGACCAAAATTGCGACATTTGCTACATTTTCAGCAGGGTGTGAAATGCAAACAGGTGGTGGCGCTGCATCGAGGAAAAAACATGAGAGCCATTGAAGATTGTGTGAGAGTGGGAACGGGGAATTCCTCCTTGGCAAAATGTAAACGAAATTGGACTGGCATTAAATATTAGAAGTCGTAGGACTTATCTCTGGGAAAAGGCCACGACTCCCTCTACCACTAGAGATGAGTTTGTGTTGGTCGACTCGTATTTACCCAGAATGCCCAGAGCTGCTTTTGGGAGTGGTCACTTCACATATGCATTCAAACGGCGGTAGGGTCCACTTCAACCAAACTAAGACCAAACTGGATCATCAGGATGCCTACTAGGTCCCTGGGTTTTCTGTACCTTGGGTGGATACCCTGGGGAATAACCACAGAATCTGGACAAATTTTGATCCCATCAGGTTTAAGATGGGATCAAATTTAAGGGGTCATCTGAAGGAGGAAACTGCCAAGGGCACCATTCATTCAAGAACCACCCTGTTCTTGAATGAACAGATTGCAACAGTGGATTATTGCAAAAAAGATTTATAGCCACAATTAAATAAATCAATGAACTCATTGACACTTGAATTAACCGACTTAGCCGTCGGCGGCTTATTGATGGAATGAACAATCTTCCCTTGGGCCGATTTAACAGCTTTTGGTTGCTTTCAGTCCTAATAAATAAGCTCTGGGTGCAAAATAAATTGTGTATGTTCAGAGCTCCATTTCTTTTTATAGCACTTTCAGGTTGTCATGACTGATTTATGTTTAATGCTATGGAGTTCAGCAGAGGCACGTGTAATCTTTTTGGGCGTTTTAGTGTTTGGCTAACTGCTGTATTTCTGCTTGACATGTGGGAATGTATTGCCATGTCCAAACAAATGTAGTTTTGATTTATGCAACTTTTTTTTCTTTTCACGCTTTGAAGTTCTCAGAGCGTCATGTTATTGTTGTCATTATTGGATGAGTCTGAAAAGAACTTGACTTTATATTTCAGGCAGAAAAGGCCAATAATATTATTTATTTACATACATTTTTAAATTTCTTGTCTCAAAAATGAGACTGCTTATGAGCACAAAACAAAGAAATGCACAATGGTCACGTGGAAAGAAAAAGAGACACAGTTTTCTGAATATTTCTCAAAGAAGTACTTGAAGCAAGTGGTTTGCAGATGTGTTGCTTTACTCTGATGCCCCGAAGCAAACCCAAAGTGATCAAGTCCCACAAACAGGCGACTTTGGAAGGCTGTTGGTTTTAGTGTGTGACACTGAGCACATCTATGTGACCGTGAAAACTGACCTTTGAGTCTGCTTCGCGTTCGCACAGACCTTTAATCTCCCACGGGAACCAAACGTTTCCTCTTCCTCAGAGCTGCAGTTTCCAAGTTTCCAAGATTTCGCCATACGGAACAACCTAACCCCCGCAACTTATTTTATTATCATTTATTTATTCATTATTAATATTTTTCCACGGTGACAGGAGAGGCTCTGCTTCACTTGCCTCCCATGGCCGCACATCTCTGGTACGTTTCCTCTGTATCCTCTCATCCATGCTGAGGTAAAGCATCACCAAAGCATGTTGCTGCCACCACCATTTTTCCTCTGTGTTTCTCTGTTGGCTGATTATTTGATTATTATGAAGAAGAGTCAATGAGTTGAATTCATGAATTCCATTTATTAATATCAAAATACAGCTGGTCCACAGCTGTCTAAGAGGCTAACAAAAAAGAGCGCCCTCTGTAGGTGGGAGGGTGTCATATCCTCTGTCCCTAGCTTGAAGGGTGTTTTCTAACATGCCATTTCCTTTAGCTTCAGCCTTGCAACGAGCCAAACAGAGACAGAATTATTTATTCTCAACAGATTCTAAATAGGTGGTTTCTGGAGCACCAGGATAGAAAGGGTAATGTTAGTATTAGTGAACGTTTTTCTTAAAACATTTATTTTAATCCTTACACTGTTTTGTGATGGTCTTTTATGTAAAAACCTCTGATACCAGTGTGCGCCTCAAACGTGACAATATGCAAAGAAAAATGAAAAAAAAAAAACACGGCAATCACATTGGCACCACTCACTGCAACAGTAATTTGTTTGCTGTTGATTAAATATTCATGGGGAATTAGCCGTGAGCCTGCCAACAACCACTTGATTTACGCTCTGTGTGTGTGTGTCCCTTTCATGAGCAATGGTGATTCGTTTTTCTTTTTTTTTTCTAAACTCTCCAAAATTAATGAGATTACTCTACTTATATCCTTACATATAGCACAGGAAAGTTGGATAAGTGCGTTCTGAAAGGTTTGCATTCGCACCTGATGAGTCCCCCTTGATAATAATCAGGTGATGGTGTTATTGTGATCATCCGTTTTCCTCCGGTTGCCCTTGACAACAGCGAGAGAGAGAGAGAGAAAAAGAAAGAGATAAGAGAGGGAGGAAAATGAACAAGAGCATTAACAATGAAGAGTTTCTTCTTATTGATAACAAATTCTCTAAAACACCAGAGAATTGAGTTTGATGCATCAACTGATGTATGTGGGGGAAAAAGAGCCAAAAAGCCTCTCTGTATTCTCCTTGAAATGTAAAACTTATCATATCCACGCCTTGCGTACCTTTGCACCTCTTCTCATGTCTCATTTGTATTCTATTGGGATTTTACGTGACAGATAAAGCGGTGCATAATTGCGAAGTGAAAAAGGGAAAGTGTGTTGTGCATATCAAGAGGCATCTATTCATGCAGTCGTACAGCTGCGAGTCTTAAAAACACACTGAGACTGAATTGTTTGAACACGGGGTGTTCGGCGCACCATAGATTTAGCTAAAATATCAGAAGACCTTAAATTATCTTTAATTTATTAAAGAAAAAAATCAATTAGCCTGAATAATCGCAAGTCTTATATTTTATCATGGCAGAACTATTTAATCATATACGTTCTATGTGAGATTTTTCTCGCTGGACTTTTCTATCAGGCAAAAGTTAGACATCTTCACTCACTGCGTTCTGTGACTCAAGGCAGTTAAGACTACCAGTAAAAAGCTGCTAATACATGCTAGTTAGCGAGCAAACAAACAAATCATTAGCAGCTAGCATATGGCTCTCTAGGTAGCTAGCTAGCTAACTGCGAATGGCTTTATTTGCTAGCTAGCACAAAAACAAGCCACTGGCAACTAGTGTATGGCTTATTAGCAGCTAGGATATAGCTCTCAAGCTACCTAGCAAACAAAAGAAGTCATTAGCAGTTAGCATCTGGCCCTTTTTCTGACAGCATATGGCTCTCTTGCAATCTAGAACACAAAAAAGCCATTAGCAGTTCTCACTCTTTAGCAGCTAGCATACGGCTATAGATATAGACCGATAGATATTGTTGGATTTCGCGGATGTGACATCACAACGTGTGTCTCTCTGCTGAAGATTAAAGAGTTTATAATAAATATTTCACTGGTGGTGTTTCTCCCCTTGAAAAGGTGCTTTGACATGATTTAAATAAATCCAAGCTAATGTCTCCATGGTGTAAAAAATTGTTCAGGAAATAAAGACAGAGCAATAAAGACGCCTGTCTCTCCCTGTCACACCCCCCCCCCCCACACACACATGTACCTACTTCATGCTCTCCATGGGAGCTCTGCACAGGCTGTCAAATTTCCTCTCTTCCTCATCCAACTGTTGCACAGCGTGAGCAGAAACCGGAGCCGAGCAATGAAAGAAACTTAGAACTGAGAGATAATTAGTGTCTCTGTGTTTCATATCAAACCAAGGGCAAATTACCACGCTGCCACAATCATCATGCAAACACAAACGTTCCGTCGCACACACACCCTGCGTTAATCCTTCACTACCAGAAGACATAGTATTTATTTATTCTGTCATAATATAGCTAATGTAATCATCAGGGAATGGGCTTATTAAATGATCTGCACAGGAAATATTATTTCCTTTAAAATTGCAGTATGTGCCTTTAATAAAGGGGGAGAGAGGGTTATACAGATTTGTTAAACTGTTGCCATGTTATGACACCATGTTATGAGACATATAACCAAATTGACATACTGCAGCTTTAAAAGGCTGCAGTCTTCGCCATGTTTTGTAACGTGGACACACACCTTTCCCGGGAAACACCATTAAGTCCAGTTAACTCTAATCCTATATAAGCTAACAGATTAAAAAAGTTCATAATTTCATGACATTTAAGTAATTATAGCTTCACCCATATCGTTTTAAGGAATAAACATGAGGTTTTGTACTCCATATAATGAACATTTAGCTCACATGGAGTGGAGTGGAATGTATTATTACGTTATCATGTCGTCACCTTCTTAAAATGTCTTTTTTTTTTTTTTTTTCCTAAAAGTGATTTTGGAGGAAAAACAATTTAAAAAAAATCACAACCTCTTTATTGCCAAAATTATTAGTATTAAATTATTATTTCTTTCTCTGTTCGGTCCAGCATTGGAAACGTGTTATGGGAGAGAATTAGAGACCCACGGTGCATCAGTGTGACGATAGTAATTCAGTGAAAATCTTTTATTTTTAACATCTGCACTGTACAAACACAAAATCTTACTGGTTTCTAGTTTCTGATGCAAACATCTCTAAGCACCTGAAATAAGACAAAACTAGCTTGCAGGTAACTTTTCAGCAAGATTTAGCAGCTTGTTTTAAGTCAATAACTCTTCGCTATTAATTAGCAAAAAGTCCCACTGCGGGATTATTTCACTTTTAATGTGGGAGAAAAAAATGTCCTCTAAGTCAAATAATAACTTTTCTATCAATATACAAGAATTACGAGCTCAAAACAAACTTCTATGTCTTCATGAAAAGTTATTTGTACTCTAGTTTTGTCTTATTTCAAGCGTGTAATGCTCACAATAGAAAGTAGGAAAAAATAACAGTCTTTTTTTTATATTTATGAACACAAACCCCCAATTTACTCTCCCACCCGTGCCCATAAACCATAAACTCCCCCTACACACGTCCCACTCCAACGTTTTGTGTTATGGAACGATTCTGACCTCTTCCTCGCCCCCCCCACAAAAACGAACTGCAAAATGCCTTCAAGCGTTTCTCCCGTCATTCTCGATCACAAGCAACGCCTAGATAAAAAAAAAAATCACAAAATGGAAGAAAACCACAAAGCACCGAGATGTGTGCTGTTCAACGTTTGCATCAACAGTGCTGCTGGTCAGAAAGTACCTGCACATGTTTTCTAAATCCAAATCAGAAACATTTCTTTTTTGTTTTTTGTCCCCCCCGCCCCCCTAAAAAAACAAAAATCTTTCCTGTCCACACTTCATTGTTCATCCTTGAGGTTTCACACAGACCACTTTGCCCTGTTTAAAGCAAAAGTTAATTATTTTAAAGACTGTGAGACTCTGAGGGTAAACAGGCGGCTATGCCCCCCTCCGCCTTCCCAAGGTCATAAAGGACCCTTAATGGGTGAAAGGAACATTATCTCAATCGATCTGGATTCGACCCGGTCCATATTGATCAGGTAATTAGGAAAAGAAGGGGTGGGTGGGGGGAGATAAATGGAAAGGCGGACGGGGCCTGCGCTTCATTACTCTGGAACAAGGCCAGTCGCAGGCCGAGCTCCGTCTTCAGCCGCAATTAGCGCGGCTCATTTACGTGGCTCTTGCTCTGCTGCTTGCATGTGTGGCTATGCTGCCACCTAGCGGCTCCGTTGCGTTTCGAAAGAGAAGCAGGAGCAGACCGAGAGGGAGAGATGGAGAAATGAGAAACAGAACACAACAAAAACAAACAAACAATAATGAAAATAAATAAAGGAAGAAAGAAAGAAAACGCGGTGAGTCTCATCTGAGCTGCAGCGAAGTGAAAACACAGGCTCTCTGAGTGCATAAATTATTTAAGTGTTGCCAGCCATTTCTCCTTTGATCTGTGAGATGGGTGTAATGATTTTTTTAGAGCTAATGAGGCAGGAACTGGTGGGAGGTTTGAAAACAGAAGATGAAGAGCAGCAGCAGCAGCAGCGAGAGCGAGAAAGAGAAAAGGATGAAGCAGGTCAGGATGAGATGGATGAGGGCAATAAAGAGAGAAAACATTTTGCTCAGTGTGCAGCATCAGTCTGTTGTTATGATGCCTGAAGATCATCGACGCGGTTTGTTTGGCTGCTTTGAGAAGGTAAGTTGAATGTTGCTGCAGTTGATCCTGAGTGCAAGTTTCCAGCAACTCCAGGCCAAATTAATCTGACCCATCATTTCTTCTCCTCCTACTTCTATTCTGCGATCATACGACAAGCCATTTTGCACCCATGTAATCGATTATCAATGTTATCTATTCATATGTATCATATGTTGAAGATTCTGAATTTTGCCTGTTTTGTTGTTTTGCTTATTTTGATCGCTGTTCTGGGCATTTAAACATGAAATATTACGACCCGTATTCAACCACAGTACTCCACAGCAACTTGCTGCTGGTGGCTGTAAAGCAATGGGACCGCAGAGCCACGTTTCACAACAGGAGAGCCTACGAGCAGAATGCAGGAAAAATTTGAACTCGCCAATCGTCAAAGCAGGTTTCAAATGGGAGGCGACTCCCAACTGCATTCAGCCCAGCTTTATTAAAACTACAGAAAAAAACAATCACAGAAAATGAATCAGCTCAAAGCACATTAGCCTAGCATGAAGCACATTAGCCTAGCATGAAGAATGGAGTACATCAACTTAGATTAAAGCAAATTAGCCTTGCATGGAGTACATTAACTTAGCTTAAAGCACATTAGCTTAGCATGGAGTACATTAGCATAGCAAGAACATTTCACTGTTAGTTTTCTTTCCCATATTTAACATTTATTGTAAGTCGGACGTTTCACCATTTGTCAAGCTCTAAAACAAAACTAAAACTGTCTCACCAAGATGAAAGTAATTTGCTTATGTTGTTCAGGGACAGCCTGCTGGTACTAAACAGGATCAACACAGGTAATTTCAGGCTAATTAGTCTCTAAATCTTGGGACATTCTACAGCTATGGGTTTTTTTTCCCCCCCTAGACTTTCTCCTCGATTTCCAGGCGAGATTAAATCTGCGTCAGTCTGCAGGGAGAGTAGCTGCAAAAATCAGCTTGTGTCAGAGGAGGTGAAGACTGGAGTGTGCAAAGAGTGTGACGGAAACTGACCTGACCTCAGTAGCAGTCAAAAAACAAACAAACATGGTAGAGTCCTTTGATGTGGATCTGGATGCAGTTGCGGCATAATTGAGTTATTGTTCATTGTGACAGGCCTAACTGTGATAAAAGCCTTCTAGTAGATATTTTTCTCATTGCTGCATCTTGGTTTTCTGCTCTCTTTCCTTCAAAACCCTAACATTATGCTTTCTAGTCCTCAAGAGTGCTTCCATTGATTCTTGAGTCTATGACTTAAAGACTTAAGTAGGTGAAGGTAATCAAGAGTCCTCGGATAAACTGAATCCAGATCACGCATGCTCATGTATACTGTGCTGAACTCGTTAATTCAAATTCTTCAAAATGGAGCTATGACTGCTATTGTCTTGCAAGTACTCTTTGCCTATTTCTGTATTTTTCTCCTCTCAATCTAAAGTCAGTCGCTGCCCGTGGCTGTTCCTACTGAACCCCGTCTTTTCTGAAGGTTTCCTTCAATCAGACAGGAGCGATTACTGTCACAGGCCTGCTTAAAACGAAGCATCGCTCCGCAGTTATCGGCTGGACTTCCACTGAAAACTTTCCACAAACCGGCATCATATGATGAGCTGAATTTTCGCTGCAACGTAGGACAATTGGACTGAATTGAACTTTATGTAACTGGAAGACAACGGAGGAAATTAGATCTGGAGCAACTAGACGTGAAAGACCTATTTGTCTTTTAAAGTACCTTGAGATGAGATTTGTTGGGAATTGACTCTGTTTGAATAAACTAATAGAACAGAATTGAAACGGAGTGTGGCATTCAATGGACAGAAAAAGAAGGAAATACAGAGAAAAAAGAGAGCACTTATACTTTCTGTCTTATCCATTGAAGCTACTGTGAAGTATAATTGATCCAGAACGTTTCTGGTACCATTAGAAGTCTATTTCACTGTGACATTGTTACTTTGAAAAGCTCAGGATCACTTCGAACTTTTTCCACCCTAGACAAGAACATGCGAGGGAAAGACTGGTGAGTGCATCGCAAGGGCAATTTGGCAGTCAATAAAGCAAGCGGAAACAGTGGAGCAGCGATGGACATGAACCATCTACAGACAATCACAGATCGGAGGGGAAACAAAGAGGCCATTGAGTGTTTGAGTGCGCTAGCTCTTCTCCATATTGGTTTCCATGAGAACACGAGACTGCGTGAGCAAACAGGTGGCAACCTCAAAGAGCGCGGCGACAGGGCTTTGTACGCGCTGGGCTGTTGATGAAGCGGCACGGTTTGGAGAATTTTACAAACGCGCATCGAAATCTGTCCGTCAAAAGGTACCAAGTGGCTGCTGAGACTTAGGAGACAGACATTAGTATCTTTGAAACAGCTACTCCATGTGTGTGGACATTGATGGAAAAAAAAAAAAAGAAAAAGTCATTGACTCGTACAACAAGGTGGTACTGAGCTGCTGTCTGGGTGCCAGTCATTTTTCCCATAAACCGATAATTGCCAATTCCTCACAATGTCACAACATCTCAGTGATACACTAATCATTCGCTTGTTATAAAACACTCATATTAGTACCATCTACCTTATCTTTAGTCTTTTCAGTTTGCTGAAAGGACTACTATATCAATCACCATGGAAACCACTGGATAAGATCCACTTTATGAATTGGAATCACCCTTAGCTTACTCATTGGCCCTTTATATCTGTTGCTGTGCTAATCACTTTCCAACCTTCCTCTTGGCCTCCCTGAGGCTATGTCACATTTTGGGATGGTACTGTAATCTATCTACCTCGGACTTTCTGAGTTTTGGAGTTTTGACTCTTCTGAGTCTGGTCCACACACACACACACACCTCCCTCCTGGGCTTTGGATGGGAATCTGCTCTCTGACAATTCCAAACCTAATTTCATTGAACAGTCTTGAAATGACGGGAAACATACTTGAATCTCCGAACAACCTCGCTCCTTCATTGACTGTAAAAGACGCAGACAAGGACTTGTCTCACTCGTTATTAACAGCTGTTACTTTGGCGCAGCTGCACCTCGGCTGACGTCACGACAACGGCAAAGCAATTTCTTGAGACTGCTCCGGAAAAGCCACTGCTGACTTTTTTGCCTCTCAGCTATTTAAAGTGTTTGTGTCTCTGTATTTTGTACCATAAGATACAAAAGCTGTGTAAAATAGGTCAATGACTGGAGAGTCCAGGATGTTCGGTCTACTGGCACCTAGAAGACAGAGCGGCAGTGCAACGAGTCACCATACTTAATCGTCCCATTTGCCGTTAGTCCTTAATTTTATCCCAATAAGCAATCATATTTTGTGCGACATTATTGAATGGTAACCTGCCATCTTATTCTTTTTGCACCAATCTCTTTAATTTTATATAATCTGTAAATCTAATTTCCCATTATTTAACCTGTATTATAAAACAACTAATATATATACAATCCATTGTTCATATTCCTGTATATTCTGTATAATCTGTGTAATTTGTATAGTATGTACATAAGCTCTCATTTATATTTATATTTGTACAAAACATTTTATTTATAGCACATCAATATTATTCTGTTTATATCTTCATACACCTGTTTATAAATATTTATATCATGTATAGCACTTCTGGATAGATGCAAACTACATTTCGTTGCTTGTACATGTGACGGTGCAATGACAATAAAGTTGAATTCTATTCTATTCTATTCTAATACATGATGTAAATGAGGCCGACGCGAACAAACCAACAGAGGTGAATATGATTCGTATTCAGAGAGCATAATTCAGTTCTCTTCCCTCCCTCCGGGGGGAACTGGCAGGACTGGCAAGTATCTGGTTCGACACTTGAGTGAATCTTCAAAGGATTTAGAGAATTAACCCAAGAAGTGGATCGCTAATCACTGAGCCGCTTTGGGTCGACGCACAGTGACTCTGGCAGATTGTGTTTCACACAATGAGCCGAATGAGCGCTGGATGTCGTTCACGTGGAAGATGGTCAAAGAAAAATCAGTCTTTTCCTTTGACATGTTCAGGTTTTAATCACAGAAAAGATCCTTGTTTGTTCATTTTCTTGTATCATACATGTAATTTACTTTCATACCCCATGCAATCTTCTGATGTCATTGACGGTAATATGAGCGCTCTAGAACGCTCTCGTCAGCTTTGACTATTTGGAGGGGGAAATAATGTGATGGCAAAGATGTTTTCCAGCTTTAAAGCCTGGTAGCAACAAATGGATACCTTTGGAAAAATGCAAACCGATTGGTAAAACATGTCCTATTACTGTAAATACAAAGGCAGTAGCATGTATTTTCCAGGCACATAGTGTCATTTTATAGCACAATCAAGTAAGTTCTAATCAATTGTTCTAAAAATGCTGCATATATCAAAATTGACTTCTGTTTTTGTTACTCTGGAAAGAGGCAGGGTGGAAAAAGTTCTGAAAGTGGAAAAACCCCTTTAATAGAAACGAGGGAGAAACGAAAGCTACTGGAGGCCTGTGGGATTTGATTGAAATATGGAAAATTCGCCAGAGGTTCTTCCGTAACCTCCGACTCTGAAGCGTGTGAATCAAATTGTTATTTTTCTTGCTGGTGTTGAAAAGTCCTCCCACAAAGATCTGTTACCTTGTCTCCTTCGAACAGCTCGCGGGGGAACAGAAACCTCTGCAGCACGCCAGTCCTTTTAACGTCAGTCAAGTTACAAAACAGCAACAACAAAAGACAAATATATATATATATTTATATATATTGCATGATTTATAAAGCATTCTGACTCATTTGTGACCCAACATTTTGACCCGAACCACTTCTCGGTGTGTTTTGTTCTCACAGATGGCAGATGTCAGACATCTCTGCCACATGTCAGAGCGTTAATGGGCCCAGTGTGAATCACTCTGAGGTAAAAAAAAGAAGAAAAAAAATTAAACGGCTTAGCTTCTCATAATACAACCTAAAAGAAAAAAAAAAAGGTATTTCAAATTACACTCACATACCATTAATTAACAAAACACTTCTCAGAGCGCAATGCAATTATCACCGTGCTTTCATTTCATTTCAGCGTAAAAACTTCAACTTGCAGCAAAAGCTCTTTATCCTGTTACACAACTCTCAGAGTGAGCAGCTGTAGGTGTGCTGTGTGTGGTCAGCGCATCTTTGTTATGCAAGCATGGGCGGTGAAGTGGCCGCGTAGGTGAGCGTGCGGGTCAACGTCGCACGCCTACGCGAGACTTCACACCTCAGCTACAGGTAGTGATAATTGCGGCAGAACATCTGAACATCTGGTGAGATATGCAACTGTATTTATGAGTGAAACCAGCAAACTGCTTCACATCACATCACGCCTTCCTACACAAACGCAGCATTTGTTGTTGAAGCCTTCCTTCATCGTTAGCAGTAGTCGGTGATGTTACAGAAGACCTTTTGGATTCAAGACCTTCCAGTGACACAAAGCTTTGTATTAAATTTGCAGTGGCGCGCGAGTTCTGATGGAGCCAGCTCCATGATGTCCGAGAAAAAACCCAAACTAAACAATAAAGACGAATACTTCCTGTTGTCTTCTTTGTGGTTTCACCAGTAGTAACATCCGGCTGTTGATCACTTATCGTGTGATGTGAAAAAAGTGTTTCCTTTACACTTCTGCAAAATACATTTAGTTTGATGCGACTAAAAACAAAACAAAAAATCACCGCCTCCCTGCGCGAAAACGTTTGATCAAAAAGCGTGAATTTTTTATTGAAAATGGCGTGCTTAAAAACGCAGCTCTGTGATTAATGGAAATGCAGCTTGAGTCTAAGCTTCAACAGTCACTGACCTCTGAAGATGTCCGCCTCATCGTTTTGTGAGAGACGACCGTCGTCACAATAAACTGGTTTTATCACGTTTTAAAGCTGGTCAGTCAGAACAACTTTTTTTTTTTTTTTTTTTTGTTATTGTTCCGTGGCACAATGTGAGTTCAAATTGTACCAGCGAATATAACCCCCAACAACACTTAAGAGTCACTGAGTCCATTCACAGTGGGGGTCAAGGGTTCAAATTTTCTCTTTCAATATGCCCAGCAGTGTGTGGCTCCAAGAGCACAGCTAGTATGACTCACCTGTAATCTTCCAGCCAGCTAACCTTTTAGCACCTGCTGCACAGGAAGGGAAATTGAAAAGCAAAGATGAGGGGGAGGGTCACAGGGTGACTCGCCGAGTGAGAACCTTGGCAACATTTTCCAAAAGCAAAGCAAACTAAGTTAGTTTAAGTAGCTGATCTGTAGTAAATGATCAAATAGCTAATAAGAGCTTCAAAAAACATAAAAGTAAAACTGCCATTCGGTACTTTGAGTGACGTTACAGTTAATATTGTATAAAAATGCTTGAGGCTTTTTCAATTCACAAAGAAAAGGAAAGAAGCTATTGTGTGAAATAGATTTTTCCCCCCCTCTGTTTGGCATGGCTTTGTGAAAATATTGACAATAAACCAATGAAAAAAAAATAATAGTAAAAATAACATTAGATTACTGAGTAAAATAACCTGACTGTCACTTAGAAATGAATCACAGAAAAGTCATTCCTTCATAAAGTTTTAGAATTTGAGAAATTAGGGTTAAAGCAAAATTTATTAGCAAAACAGGATAAGCTAGTCTTGGTACTGAGTAAGATTAATTTAAGTGAAAATTACAATGGACTTCTACATGTAAAATCTTATGTCACTTTTTCTAAATAAACGGCTCTCCAAGGTTTCAAGCAGCATATAAACATGCATAACTGACTTCTAAATGCCCAGGTCTTGAAACTGCAGTACAGTCCCACATTATGATCCATCTTCCACCATGCTTAAAATAGCAAGTCATTTGACGGTATAATCAGAAAAAGATTAAACCAAAAACAAACCAAATGAGACCAAAGTAGAGGTACAACACAGCATCACGTTGGTCAAAAAGGTCTGAGGTGCGGCTTTGGGCATTTGGATTTTGAACTAGTAACTGTTTTCCTTTGTTCCAACACTGAACCCACTGTTTTACATCAGACACCTTGTTGGGCAGCTAAGGGGGGTCTTTAATAGAGCCGTTGGCGGTCCTGTGACGTTAGTGTAAAGGTGGGCTACAATGATCCGGTTTTTTGACCGCTAATGAAGCGCCATATTTTGTCGCTAATTTTAGCTAACGTTACATAGTAACTTGTTTAACGTTTTTTAACTTCTGCGTTAAAAAGGGTTACGTTGGTGACAGTGTTGTTGACGTTAATTAGCTATTTTACAGTTGAAGCTAAGCTTAGTTAGCATTAGCAGGCACGCCTTCTTATTCCCTATTGTTAGTTCCAGCTAGCAAACAGAGAAACGAGAAAACAGACAGTAATGCTCAGCCTGTTGAGAACGTGACAAACTGTACAGAACGTGGACTGTGTTTCGGCATTGCAGTGAAGCTAGCTGTCCTCCTCCTGTGTCTGGCCTCTCTGCACGGTAGATGCTCTGAGGCTCGTTAGCACATCATCACTTTTGCTTTCCTGCCATTTCTCCCCCCACGCCCCCCTCGTCGGGGCATGCAGAACTTGTCCGAGTCACCTTACAGACCCCGAGTGACGCCAACAGCTACGTCAGCCGATATGTGTGCAGCTCTCGAGTTTGAGGAGCAAAAAATAGTTTGTGACAGTTTGCGCGCTGCCTTTTATCATCAGCATCAAAGCCGTTCTCTGTATGAATAAAAAGAACGAGCTATTTTCATCTGACACCCCAGCGTGGCTCCCAAATTGCCCATGTTAACATTGATCCGGCCTGACAAGAGCGGCCGGGTGTGTGCGGGCGTGCACGTGGAGCGACAGCAGAGCGGCTCAGTAGGGTCCTAACCTACAGCTGCTCACGGTGACAACACCCTGTCTGTTCTCATCACTGCCTCACATGAATGTAAACTTTCCCCATTACCCGTTTTTCCCCTCGATTCCTTTCGCTTTAAACGCGTTGGAGCGATGTGCGATCTCATGCCACACCGATACAGAATAATCTCCTTGTATTTTTGGGTAAATTCTCCTTTAAAAAAGGAGTCAAATACAAATGCAGAACAAAATGTGTTCCATTGATGATACGGTAGACATATTTGGCAAGCACACAATGATTTTTCTTCAAGCATTTGGGAAGTCTTGTTTATTCCAGCAACACATGAACGATGAGCTGGTGAAAATGAAAGATACTTTCCTCAAACGAGGTTTTGAATGTTGGACAATGTTCAATAGCACGAGTGTGGAAGACGAATTGGACAAGTGGGAGCAAAACAAATTTTTCTCTTGAAGAACAAGTTTTTTAAATTACTTCTTCTGACCATAATTCACAAGAAAATGTGTCTGTATCTCAGAGAGCCATGCGGAGGGGACAGTAGCTGCGTTTCCATTACAAATGTGTGCAAAACTTTATTGATACCCTGATAATGTCGTAAAAAAAAAGCAATTTCACTTTCTCCTAACGCGCGATTCTCCTTAAACTTTACGTCTTCCTCCAGTGATGTGATTTAATTTTGCTTTTTTTTTTTTGTCCCTCTCATAAAACTTTACAGTCAGTTTAGGAAATTTTCCTCTGTATCTTCAGGCTCAAATAAATATGGACATTGAATTTCATTAAACCAACATTTAATTACATTAAATTCCCCATCCTAATATTGAAAACCGATTTAAAGCTGCCTGTTTTTTTTCCGGGCTATATTAAACCTGACAGTACTCAGTCGCATGGCGACTCGGGTCTGAACCCAAATACTCATTTTCCGAATTGTCCCGTTTTATCTAAGGTTTTAAAAAAGAAAAAGAAAAAGTCATTCGTTTGACTAATTACAGATTCCAGACGACTGTCAGAGTGAACAGCTCCCGTTAAGGTGATTAGTTATCCTCTGCAGTGTTTAAATAAACAAATTCTAGTTCTTTTGGATTCAAGTCCAGGTTTAAGATGCTGACAATCATAGAGTTGTCTTTCCCTGCAACAGTCCTTGGTTTGATTCAGCATCTTGGCTCATTTAATTACACTAATTTTATCTCTTGAAGAGCTTTGCTGAGTTGTGGCCTGTTTTCAGAAAACATGCTGCCTCCTGGCAAGCTCATCTCTAAGTACATCTTTATGTTTTAAGGCTCCAGATGAAGCCTAATGTTTCTTTAGCCAGTGTAGGATTGTGTCACATCAGGTATTTTGTGTATATTTGGTACAACATGTGCATTCTTTTACTGTCTTTTCACTCTGATTGACTCCAGTTGGTCCAACAGGATCCAACTGGTTTGTTCACTAAGTCAGTAGTTAGTTTGTTCTCTTTCTTTTGTTTTAAACTTAAAGAATCTCCAGAAGAGAGGAATATATTTAGACCTTGTGCAAATTCAGCCATCTTTATAAAACAAAGATCTCCGCCACATCGTTTAAAAAAAATATCATATACAAGGGGTCACTTTCAGATGCATTTTCACGCACGTAAACTCGCACAAATTCGCCCAAGTGTCGTTTTGAACATGCCAAACCCATAGGGGGCAGTACAGTGCACCGCTAAAACCTATCCCTGCCAATCAGATTGGTGCCAGGAAGTTTATTTGTGTGGTCAGATCTATAGGCTAAACGTTGTCTATATTGATTAAATAGAATATAAAGTTTACAGAAAGTAAACTTTAGGCTGCATTGTACGAGGGCCTAAATTTCCGTTTTCGCGTGTACACATGCAAACCAAATAACGAGTTTTCTCAAATCTCCACTTTGGTAGGAAGTTTTATAAATAACCAGTTTCAGTGAGATTAAACAGAGTTTTCCTGTCGAAAGAAGGGCCAAAACACATAAAAATGCTTTTCCCCTGATATCTGTCTTCTTGTTGAGCTGCTAGAAGGTGAAACTTCTCCCAAGTCTCAAGACATTTGCTGCCTCTAACAGGTTTTGTCCAGGATTGCCCTGTATTTAGCATCAAATCTTCCCATCAACTCTGAGGAACTTTCATTGTCTTGACCATCATGTTTCACAGTTTCGATGGAGTAATCACGTTTTGCTCCAAGGTGCTCAGCTTCATTTTGGATTCTTCTGTCACATGTTTGCCGTCTCCCTCACACGCCTTGTGAAAAACTATAAATAGACTTCTTACAGCTTTCTTTCAAAATGGCCGTCTTTCTACCAGTTGTCCATAAAAAAAATAAAAAAAATAAAAAACATTTAGCAGTCAATTTAATTTATCTGGTGTCACAGATAAATCACAATGAAACAATGAAAGAAAATACATGATTTTCACAAATGTACATTTAATGTTGGTCTATAAGAAAAAATAACATTTGCGAGGCACTGCAATTCTGGAAAACAGAGGAGAGGAATGCCTTACTTTCTGTAAATGATAAAATTGTCTCGACTGCTCTGATAATCCTCTGTCCCTGGTTCACGTCCTCTAACCTAATTACGTCTCTTTCTGCTATGCCTCTGCCTCGTTTTCACTCTACTTCCAGCTGTGCTGACTCCGACAACCCCTGCAATTGTCTTTCTTCTTTCTCTTTATTAATGTTTTGCGCTTTCTCTTCCTCTCACATGCTGCAAGGTTTCTCAGCTGGTGACAAAACGGCGCCACAGCGCTCCGCAGGAAACCTCCTTCAGACACATCGATCACTACAGGGGCCACAAACACACTCACAACAGCCTCTTGCCTCGACAGGAACCAATTGGAACAGTAGCACTTACAGATAAGAAGGACACAACAGTAGCCGATGAACACATGAAAAGTCCTACCAGACTCTTTCTACATTTTCTCATGTCTACCTGAAGGTATATGGATTGACAGAAGTTGCTCCTCTGGTGCTGATTGGTCTTCAGGGGTAAAGGCTTCTTTTTGAAGACGGGTAGTCAATAAATGTGATTGATGAAACCAACTGCAAAGCTTTTGGTAGATTCTGGTGGTAAGAGAGCTTCTTTCGTTTCTTAAAGTTAACGTGGGTTGTCTACAGAACTGTCTTCACTCTTTGTGGCAAGGTGTCAAACATAATTTAAGGCTCCCACATACTTGGACGTACTGTGCGTATTCTGGGAGCTGGACGCATTGTCCGCAGTTGAGATTTCGTTGTTGAGTGTACAGATTACCTATATTTCTTGTGACAAATTCCTTTATATCCAACGATTTGAATGGGTACTAGCGAATTTACTTCTGTGCGGAAGTGTCTGGACAGAGGCGGACAGCTTCTTTGAGTCAGGTAGGCTTAGAGGTTATGGTCCAGTCAAGTCAACTTTACCACCATAAAAGCACAATTCAGTCACCAGACAAATATTGTATTTTGTCCAATGCCGTAATTAAAGTCATCAAGCAAATCCACACTGAATATATTGTTCAATGTTTAAGCAACTTGGAATCAAAGGCAACTCTAAACAGGTGGGGCTTTAGCCTTGACTTATAGGAACTCAGTGTTGCAGCTGTTATTGGACGTTTGTTCCAGATGCATAAAATGCATAAAAACTGAATGCTGCAACTGTTTCTGTGGGCCAAAGTGGGACTCTGACTGATGCGCGTCCTTCCGACCGGCTTGCTCAGACCATCAGCTTTAAGAACTCTGGTTTCTGATTGGCTGAACCATGATGTCTGTTCTGTAGCAGAAAACCCTAAAGGACAAAGTCAGGTTGGCGTCACTTCTAGATCCACGTTCTAGGATCTAACACATGGAAATTGAAAGAAAAGAACAAAGCATTTTTTTATCGGTCACCTTCTTCAACACAAAAAACATACTCAGAGCTCATCTCATTGTCTACTTTCCCATAACGTAATAAAAACATCAAAATTGTCTGTACTACTTCACCAATGGTCATTCACTTCTGCTTCTTTCCACGTTGCAACCTTGCGCTCTCATCAACAGACCAGATGAGATCAGGTGTCAGTCGAAATTTGCTGTTCAGAAACGGCCTTGTGTGCATGTGTAAATCAATACATCATTTGTTAGATGAACCTTTTTTACTTACTCTTTGGATTGCATTGCTTTCATGTTCTACACTTACACAGTGTTGTGCACTTTAACAAATGCTGTTTTGCAGATGTCACACTGCCAAATTTCCTGGATCACAGGGATCGAATATGCCATGGCCTAGTCCATTCCTGCTTTTTGTTGGAACTAAGGTCAAGATTTCGGACAAACAGCCGAAAGTATTTTGGGACTTGCAGAGGAAGAGAAAGACATAACAACTGAAACTCACTGACTGATGGACTTATTCATCGGTTTCAGGATAATGTTTGTCCACAGTTGCAAGGCCTGAGCATCTGGGACAAAATCCAGCCCAGCCGTCTAGCATCTGGACCTGGTGGCTTCATCCACAGAGCCTCTGTCAGATGGACCAAGATTAAAACAAGAGGAGAGACAGATTTTAATTTTATCCAGAAATTATATTTGCAAAAAAAAAAAAAAAAAAAAAAAAATTAACAGTAAAGATCAGAGAAATAAAACTGAACTCACACAAAAAATGTGAACAACCTTACTGGTTGTACAAGAAAACCCAAACTGACCTAACAAAATACTAGCTGACCTTCATAACACGCTGGGTTATATTGGTGTGGGGGCTTTAGAAGAGGAGTGTTGTGCTCTGTCTTCCTGGTCTTAGTGAGAACACAAGCAGCAGAGTTCTGAATCAGCCGTATGAGTTTCTCTCTAGAACGGAATGGGACATTAGTCCTTTAATCCTGGAAACGTTCTTCAAGTGATAAAAGGCTGTCTTTGTAACCGTCTTTATGTGTCTCAGAAGGTGAAGGTGGCTGGAAGGGTGTCCTAACAATGTTCAAATTTATGAGGGGCCCAATTTTTTTTTCACAACTTCAAATCAGGCTTACATGTCCTTAAAACGGACTTGTGTCCAGCTGAGGCCTAGTCTGAATGTTAACATTAGATTTGTTCGGTGGGTTGAACTCGAACTCTGTTGGCTTAAAGCTACTTAGCAAACACTTTACCCTGGCTGTTTGTGCTGAATAAAACCGACAGACATCTAAGTAAATGCTAAACTTTCAAAGGGAGAAGTTTTTAATAGCACTGGCGGGCTAACCCATTATTATCACAGCGGTGTGCCGACTCATTTCAAGCTTCGCTTTGACAGCAAAGAGGGGAATTTACATCAACCAAAGGTTCTCTGTGGTCCATCAATTTGCTCTCCTGCACTCTTTCAGCCTCCTCTCCCTCTTGACCTTTCAGGGAGACCTTTAATCAAAGCGGAGTTGCGGCTCCCCGGAGCTGCCGCTAACTAGCGGATCACACATCCCGACAGTGCTGCGGGGATTTGTTGGGCCCCGAAAAGTCAGCGTCCTCCTCATAATCGTGCAGCAGCCAGCTGAATAATGCATGCTCCATTCCCTGGCATTGGAAAGCGACGACAATGGCAGCGATGATTCACCCAAGTAGCAACAGGAGGGAACTGACAAATAAAAAGGGAATGGAAACCTTTTAATGTGGCAGTGTTTTAAATGTTGGTGCTCTAAATGTTTTAGATGTAAGGGGAGGGCGCAACTTTCTGCTCCTTCAGAGGTTTTCAGGATTGCACTGTAAAAAAGAAAAAAGTTATAAGCAAGACTTTACGTGAAATGACTCCACCACTTTTACAACGGAGTATGAAAAACAACAACAACAACAAATGAAACAGAAGAATTGAAAGAATAAAGTCGTAACAATATGAGGATGAACTCGCAGTAAAATAAAGCCGTGTCAAATAACACGAGAATAAAGTTTCAGTTACACAATCGCTTAACTTTCGAAGTGAAAATCATGCCCCACAGCAGCAGCCCTTAGGGTGGATTCATTTGGACCCGACACTTGAGGGAAGCCCAGTTTCTGCTTCATGATGCAAGTGCGGGAGGTTGACTTGGTGTTGAAACGAGGGGGAGGGAAGGTGAGGGTGGGAGTTGCATTAGTCATCCACTTTCACTGCTGACACTCTCCCAGCCGAGTGCGCGCGCGTTTGGATTCGGCCCAATCCTCTTATTTTTTTGTGGGATTTTAAAGCGCAGTCAAGCCAAATACACTTGGATGTCCTTGTCATATCTTTTTTTTCTGCTCCCACATCAGCCGAAGCTGCATCACGACTCTTTCAGTGCGACGTAAGCGCGCAACCATGCGCCACCGCCCTGAATGTGAAGGAGTTATGCAATTCAGATTCCTCAATGTAAAGCGCCCGCCCTCTGGTGACTTTCATCTCAGAGGAGGAACAGAACCGGAGCCCAGACTGGGATGCACCAGCGCTGCGTAAAGCGGCTCCACTTCGGTCTGCACCGTCATCGCTGTAAAAAGCCGTGCGTGTGTGTGTGTGCGTGTGTAGACTCAGTTGAAGACAGATGAGGCGGAGAGAGTAAGACTGACCAGCTATCTGCTGCAAAAAGCATGCCAAAACAGCAAGGTGATGTAATGGCACACAGTTACCCAGGGTGCTTTGCTGGAAAGATGAATGAAGTCAGATACAGAGAGGCAGTCAATGAAAATACACACAGCCATTTCATCTGTATTCTCATCATGTGTGTGTGTGTGTGTGTGTGTGTGTGTGGTGTGTGTGTGTGTGTGTGTGTGTGTGTGGGGGTGGGGGGTATTCATGCACAAAGTAAGTAAAAAAAAAAAAAAAAGGCAAGACTTTGTGTGTGTGTGTGCATGAATGGTTTGTGTTAAAAGAAACCGAAGGCTCCTTCCTCATCTTTATAGATTGTAGGTTTAATAATAATAGAAGAAAAAAAAAAAAGACCAAAAGAGATGGGATGACTCACACAGCTGAACTAGAAAGTAGAAAGAAAAAAAAATAAAATAAAGAGAGAGACAAACATGAGTATTAATACTGATGTTTGTGTTGGAGCAGCTCAGGGGTTTCCTGCCTGTTCTTCACCTGAACGCCGGCGTTTCCTCCTGCAGCCACAAACCTCCCGTTCTCCCCGTGCAGCAGAAAACATTCAAAGAGACAGACGCTTATGTTTTTTGACCAGGCTGACTTATCTTGTTTTTCATGGATAAAATCCAGACTCATTTAAAGTCACGTAAAATATATGCAATTTTGTTTTTAATTATTATTATTTCTTGAGAAGAACGTAATATTCTCGTCCCAGCAATGCCTCGTCCCAGCAAAAGAAACTTCTTAATCAAAAAACATGTTTTTTTTCCCCCCAAAATGCTGCGTTTCCCTTAGGCAAATTTGTTTTTTAACTTCAATTTGCATAATAGTAGAGCTCATGGAAACACAACTAGTGAGACTTGAGGTTGAACGACTCGTCTGTCACTCAGACGCAGATTTGGTAGGAAAATACATCAAGATGATGGAACTCAGATTAGCATAACGCCGCAATGTAAGCTAGTAATAGTTAAAACTCAACGTCGTATTTCAGCCCAACACCAAACATTGTAAAGGAAATTTCATAAAAACTGTATTTACAGATAAACACACTGTATATTTTATTTTATTTATTTTATTTTATTAGATTATTTTATTATGACTAATACAATATGGTTTTCCAGAAGCAACACAATTAGTCTTTCTGGGAACGGTTCTCTCCCTGAACAAATTGTGGTCATTATTACAATGGCTACAGGCTCATTATGACAATCCCCTAGAGACTCTATCTTTTCATTTCTGCTGTGTGTTGTAATTGTCCTGGTATTATACCATATTAACTGAACAAGAGATCGCGGTGTTAAGCACACACTCTCTCCTCACCCCAGAGACGTCTTCTGTCTGATTGTATTTGGGCCGCAGCCAGAGCCTGACCACGACATGGGAAAGCTAAGCTGTTGCTTACCAGGGGCATTTGACACTACGTGCGTTGAAGAGACTTGAGAAAGGTTAAGAGAAGGAATAGGGAGGCAGGTTTGCAGCCCAGGCATCTATGAAATTTACTTTCATATGGAAATTTTGAATTTGCTACAGTCGTTTAAGTTGATTTCGTTAGCTGTGAAAATAGTCCAATTTCAATCGCTGTTTCACCAAAACTATTTTCACTTGGGGAATAAAAACGGGGTTCAAAAACAAATGTTTGGCGTCGCCTGTCAACACTGACGTCTGAGTGTGTTTTATTAATATTAACAAAATATGTATTTTGATTTAAAAAAAAAAAAAAAAGAAGAGTTTGTAACACTAATAAAAGATTTGGCAAAAATTTAGTCCTTGACCAATTTCTGAGCAGGACAGACTCAGAGGTCATTTCATTTCCTCCGCTGTCGCTGCTGAAACGACAGGCAGGCCACAATTGTGAAACAGCAAATGGAATCGACATCATGGGTTTCAACAACACGAATTCATGTCAATGGGAGAAAGCTGCGACAGAACAGTGAAGTGAGATGAGAATCATCTCACTAACCTTTGTTTCTACCCCATGCCACACTCGGATATACTCTCTACTTCCTTTAGAATCTCTTCAACAGCAAAGACAAAAAGTTTTTTTTTTTTTTTTTTTTTTATATCACTGCAAATGCATAGGCAGAAAGCGGCTGAGCAGGACGAAAACACATAAAAGATAAGAGAACAGCGATTCACTCCCGTAACTCTGATGCAAGGCCGCAGGGAAAGCAAAGCGTGCTGCTGACGAGTGGCTGGCCAGCAACCTGACGCACGGCGACACCACATACATACGGAACCAGCCCGCGAAAAGGCAAGGAGTGCACGCGCACCCGCGCGCCCCCACGAGTATCAACTCGTATCAAGGCAGTGGGATATCCAGGATCAGGCAGCTCCGAGGTTGTATAATGTAAGCATCATCCCTCCACTATGGCGGTTATAGAAAGTACTGTTAGCTGCTCCTGGTGCTTACACGTGTTGTGTTGTGGGGGGGCGGGGGGAAATTATGTTTCGAGTCAAATTCACGCGCACTTTCCTGTTCCACTATGA
Organism: Poeciliopsis gracilis; assembly: GCA_911649635.1. Taxonomy (NCBI): domain Eukaryota; kingdom Metazoa; phylum Chordata; class Actinopteri; order Cyprinodontiformes; family Poeciliidae; genus Poeciliopsis; species Poeciliopsis gracilis. The sequence goes on from CAJVRI010000724.1 coordinate 737,958, forward strand.
TTCGCGCGACGTGCGCAGGAGTTGAATCAGCGCGCCGCTCCAGAGGACGAGCGAGTGAAGTTGTTTTGGCTCAGGTGAGCGAGTTGAGAGTACGCTCCGCTTCTCGCCGTGATTCACACGCCGACCATGCAGACGGCGACTGGAGCAAGCGGAGACTTCTGACGTCAGACCGGGAGAACGACACGCGCGTCCAATAAGGGGCCGGGGATGAGCAGCGCGAGGACGGAGCTCGCCGAAGAGAAGGCTAATAACCATGCCAACCAGAGAATATAGCGCGCGCGCCGCTGACTAGGGGGGCGGGGGGGACCGAGGAAGAAGAGGGGGGTGGGGGGGGAGAAAGACAAGGAGGGAAACCCTGAAAGAAGACACAACAGTCGCTCAAAGGAGGAGAAAGGAGCGACAGAGGCATCCCGGTTCCTTCAAGGGGAAGAAAAGGACGAGGAGCTGGTACATTTTTTTTTATTCCCTCTTCCATCTCGGCGGCGGCATGGTTTCCCCTCCATTCCCACTTTCTCTCCAGCATCCCCCCCTCCTCCTCTCCATCCTTCCCCGCATGCCCCCTCTCGCTGGCTCAGGGACCGCACTGCTGCAGCTGACTGAAACGGTTCAAGGTACACTCTTTTTTTCTATTTTATTTTTTTCTTCTTCACACTTTCTCTCGCTAAACACACACACACACACACACACACGGAGAGAGGCACGCGCGCGCGTACGAGCGGAACGGCGTTTTGTTTTGTTTCGGTTTTGCTAATTAGCCGTTACCGCGGGGAGCGAACCCCGCCGCCACGGAGAGCACGCGAGGCGCACGGCGGCGGCGGCGGCGGCGGTGACCTTCCCTTGGCCGTTTTGCAGTCATTGATGTGGTGTGCGCGTGCACGGCTTCCGCGCGTGAGTGGAGGCTCATGGAAGAGGAGTGGGCGGAGGGGTGTGTGGAGGAAATTGAGTTGGCGAGGGAGGAGAGAGTGTGTGTGTGTGTGTGTGTGTGTGTGTGTGTGTGAGAGCTGATTTTTTTTTTTTTTTGTACCTTTTTTATGAATGAAACTCAGCACCCGCTGAGCTCGCGGCTCTAAAATTAGCGCGGTTGCAGCATGTGATGTGGATCAGAATCCGAAATTATTATTATTATTTATTTATTTATTTATTTAGTTTATTTATTTATTTTTTTGGTGGGGACCGTTGTGGGGAGGTGGGGGGGGGGGGAGGCTAACGCGCACACGCTTTCTCTGCGCGCTCACGTCCACGCCGCCGGTGAATAGAACAGCAGCTCCAACGCTGCGCCGTGCCCCGGGACGTCATGCACCATTTTTGGAGATGCTCTAAAAATAGAATGAGGTGAAGACGGTTCGGTTCTGTACGAAAAACTAGAGCCTTGGACTCTGTTCCGCATCTGACAGGTAGGGGCTGCGATGCGTTAAGGCTTGAAATGGCGCAAAGTCGGGGGGGGGTTAATTGTGTTGCCTGTGTCATGTTCCCTACAAGCCGAAATGGAAGGAATACCGCTATCCCTGTGTGTGTGTGTGTGTGTGTGTGTGTGTGTGTGTGTGTGTGTGTGTGTGTGTGTGTGTGTGTGTGCGTGTGTGAGAGGGAGAGAGTGTCCACACCTGCTGTTTTGGTGTTGTAAAAAAAAAAAAAAAGCATGTCAGGAGTGGGAGTGGGAGCTGGACTGCAACGTGGGTGCTTAAGGGTCAAGTAGATGCTTGTTTTCATGAATGAATATTTGGGTGGGCAGAAATGACTGTTTTGTTTACCAGTTTATTCGGGGTGTGATGATACATCCTGCTCATTAGGTGAGACGGTTCTCAATATTCGTTTTGCAGGACGATATTTTAGCGTTTTTTTTTTGTTTCGTTTTGGTTTTCCTAAATAGACTAAATGTATCGCGAACATTTACTCTTCCACGTGTAAGTCGCGTGGAAAATTTCGAGGCAAGCCTGACTAGTTTGTGTAATTCAAAGACGATTTTTTTGGGGGGGGTTGTTATAAAGATCAGAAACCTGGGGCTACTGCTACATTGCTTCACAATGTAGATTTGAACAAGGGCAGGTTGACTTCAACCCCCCTGTTGGAATACACACAAGTAGCTAAAAGGCATCCATATTTTGCAAGGGAAAGCTTACTTGACAAGAAGCAGAGTCGATCATGTTCTAATATTACATGATCTCATGTCAGAAGCTCTTGTTACATCCCTTCTCTTCATAAAGAATAGTTAATAATGCATTTACTTGCTATTCTTACTTTTTGCCACAACATATTTTCCTCATATTTGCTAATTGAGAGCATCATATTACCATCACACTTTACAATTGTGCTTCATTCTCTGGTTTATGATTTAATGAACTGTGCTTTTCAATCTTGTTTCTCTGTCTCTGGTAATGCCCTGCGCAATCAATCGTCTTTCATTCTTCTGCCATTGAACTTATATACTTCTACCTCCCTCCTTCCTTCCTTCCTTCCTTCCTTCCTATGTCTCCCTTGTTTCCTCCAGCTATGGTTCTCACCCTGGCTGCCACCGCAGCAGCCATGAGCGGCGGTGGTGGCAACGGCTTCAACACCTCCTCCCCCCTCGACCCATTCGACTCCTCGACGTCTTGGAGCGTAAGCGAGGATCCCTCCAACTCTTCTTCGGAGCCCTTCTTGAGAACTCTGACTCCGGACCTCCAGCCGGCGACCACTGCCGGCACCGTGCAGGAAGTCAGCCCTTGGGATATTGCGTTGTGCGTTACGGGGACGCTCATCTCCTGCGAGAACGCCTTGGTCATCGCTGTGCTGTTCTACACGCCGACGCTTCGCGCGCCCATGTTCATCCTGATCGGGTCGCTCGCCGTGTCAGATCTTCTGGCTGGCCTGGGCCTCATCTTAAACTTTGTCTTCACCTATTTGATCGACAGCTCTGTGGAATTTGTGACGTTGCTGTCGGTCGGACTTCTCATCTCGGCCTTCTCCGCTTCCGTCTTCAATATCCTCGCCATTACGGTTGACCGCTACCTGTCGCTGTACAACGCCCTGACCTACCACACCGAGCGGACAGTCACTTTCACTTACATGATGGTGGTTTTCATCTGGGTGACGTGTGTCACTCTGGGCCTGCTGCCGGCGCTCGGATGGAACTGCTTCAGAGACCAGTCTGCGTGCAGCATCTGCCGCCCGGTCACCAAGAACAATGCGGTGGCGCTCGCCGTCACCTTCCTCCTCGTCTTTGCCCTCATGATGCAGCTGTACCTTCAGATCTGCAAAATCGCATTCCGCCACGCGCAGCAGATTGCGGTACAGCACCAGTTCATGGCCATCTCCACCACCAAAGGGGTCTCCACGTTGTCGGCCATCCTGTGTGCCTTCGGGGCGTGCTGGCTGCCATTTGCCATGTACTCCATCGTGGCCGACTCCAGCTACCCCATGATATACACCTACGCCACCGTCCTCCCGGCCACCTGCTGCTCCGTGATCAACCCCGTCATCTATGCTTTCCGAAACCCAGATATCCAGAAGTCTCTGTGGCTGGCTTGCTGTGGCTGCGTCCCATCCAACCTCTCCTTAAGACCCAGGACTTCCAGCGACGTGTAGCAAGAAAGGCCAGGGGGTCTAGGACGATGCAAGACGAAGAGGCGGGGTGAAAGGATGGAGAGTTTGGCGCGAGAAAGGCAAGAAGGCTTTGCTCTCCTCCTCGCGTCAGGGCTGGAAAGCTGATGACAAACGCTGAGCTGGCCGCAGTCGAAGAGGCACCGACAGACGACTGAGAGGAGGGACGGTCAAAAAAACAAAACAAGAAGGAGCTAATAACGTCCGCGTTTGTAGCCTGGAGAGCAACCAACTGCAGGAAGTAAGCAGCAGGAAACCAACTGCAAAATCCTGACTCAAGGTATCTTTTAAAACTCTCTCCTTCTGTGGTAAAGGAGAGACGTTGAGCCCCTCATGAGTAGCAAATGCGTGAAGGTGAAAATTTGGTTGAGGGAAAAAAAAAAAAAAAAAATTGTACTAGATCTCCAGAGGATGCTCTGGATGGTTATGCAAACAGGAAGGATGCTTAAAATACTGTACATCTCTTCACTCAAGTGTTTGAAATCAAGTGCTGTGTGGATAAAAATACAATGAGCTAAATATACAAAAATGAATGACTTTCAACATTCTCAATGAGCTATATTTGTAGTCGTCTCTTGATAAATTACTAACTGCTCCAAGTCAGCCATGTTCCCTTTAGGTCGTTGAAAAGAGTGCAGCAAAAATTAGCTCTGTAATTTCCCCATTACTTTCTAAGCCCATTTTAAATTTACCCAATGCCAACATGCCAGCCTCCTGTCGACACGCGTCCAAATGAAAAACAACAGCAAAAGGAAAAAAAAAAAATCTAACCATTAAGTGAACCGATGAACAGGAATATTTTAGGGAGGGATTACTAAATTTAGGCCTGGCGTGTGTTATCCTTGGCGTCATGGCATCAAACCTGTTCGGCATCTGAGGAAAAATAGGCTTCTCAGGCTGCTGCTGGGCCGTGACTACAAAGCAGAGAGCTGAATTCAGCACCAAGGACAGCTCACTGCAGAGCGCCGCTACCCTGGGAAATGCTCTCGGCTGTGGTGGTGGTGGTGGTGGGGCTGGGTGGGGGCGCGGCGGCGGGAGGGGGGGGTCTGGAAAAGTAGGCTATGCTGTTCTTTACACCATCTTGCTAAGGATCGGGAGATGGAGATGGGGCTTAAAGGACCATTTCATTTGATTGCATTAGGTCTATGTGTGGTTCGGCTGGAGCCACACATAGCTCTATGTTTTGATAGGACTATCAAAACTGTCGTCTTGTTTGAGGTCATTGGGCTGCTTTTGTTCAAACCACTAAACTGCACTTTGTGTTTCTACGCTAATTTGAACAAACACTGAAAAACATCCGCTAAATTAAACACTTGTTTTCAAAAGCTTATTGAGCACAATTGCATTATTTTTAATCTTCACTGTGCAGACTAAAACAAATGTAATAATCCGATATGAGCAGGTTGGTAGTAGGACTATCTGCTCCGTAGCACTCTCAGTCAGCTGTTAACCAGACATGCTGCTTGTAGCTTACCAGCTGTAGTTTCTAAAGAGCATAATATGTATAAGACTCAGGGTTTCCCTCCGTGTATTATAAGCTTGGCGGGCCACCAGGCTTTATTTGTGCCCCCACCAGGCTTTGCATTGTTAATTTATCTTAGTTTTTTTTTTTTTTTTTAATTATTGCCTTTTTTAAGACTTTGTAGTTGGTGTTTAGGTATTAATCTCCCAGTCTTCCAAAAATGCATAACTATCAAGTGATACCTTCAAATTTTCTGTCAACTTTAAACACTTTAATTCAAAGACACTGCAGCCGGGTGGATAACTGTCCTGCGGTCCTGAGCAATGGGGCTTAGCAAGTATAATAAGCCTGGCAGACCACCAGGCTTTGTTTGCCCCCACCCACCAGACTAACCCTTGTTTATATATTTTAAATAGGGACTTTTTATACACCGGTAACAGTGACAGTAAAGACGGATTTAGCTAGGTTTATAATGACCGCATTGAGCTGAGCGCCTGCCCATTGGCCTCACGTGCTATAATAATAATTTCCCAATTATGATGCTCATCCACCAACACAAAAACACGGTGGGCTCCTACCAACGGGCTGAGCAGATTTCCTGGGGGAAACCCTGTATATTTCCAAAAATGTGTCTTTCTTGTAAATGAGTTGGGGGAGGGGGAAGCAAGTGCCTTCTTTCAGCTGGCTGATCAGCAGTGCGCAGCAGCAGCTTTATTCTGCGCTCCAATCTCATCCAAACAACGTTGAACCGTAGGAATCAAATCACCGGGAATTGTACCGATTTGGAATCTGCACCTATTTAAAACATCTGGGTCAGCCGGTTCATGCCTCCCGTGTTCATCGCCAGTCTCCATGCGGCCGTCTGCCCAAAGCAGCTCTAAACTCGAGCGCTCCAGATTGCTTCGGTTTGTGCTGCCGTCTGACTTCCATCTCAATTCCCCAGCTTGCAGGACGTCAGCAGCAGCCGGATTTGCTCTCGGCCCGCCCCGAAACAAGCAGTTGCAGCTCTGGCCCGGAGCTCCTCTGAAGGCTTGGCGGGTTAATGAGAAGCCAGAGAGAAGAGGTGACGTGGCGTGAAATAGAAACGGCAGGCGAGATGTACTTTAATGCAGCCTTGAGTCACACAACTGCACAGCTCTCTTCCACTGGAGGTCGGGAGGTATATCTCCGTCTGAAAAGGCATCGCGCAAGTTTAATCCAGCTAATGTTATTAACATCTCTGCACCAGAGAGATGATGCTCAGAGAAGGAGCTAAAGAGGTGATCATTTCCAACCCTTTGTCTGCATTTAAACGAGAGAGTTTTCTTTCTCTCGTGTTCCTCTGCACAACCTCAGAGAGAGTTACGATGACTAAGCTACTGGCATCCTGCTAATATAGGTGTGTGGGAGGTGTGCTGGCTTTGGGAAAATCTATATGGGCTGTAGATTCAAACTGAAAGTTTAGAGGCAGGAAAAAAAAAAAGCTGTTTTTTTTTTTTTTTTGCAACAACAGGGAGTTTACTTTGAATTTAGTGCTTTCTACCAAATATGTTGCAGGAGATGAAAGCAAAAATCGTACCGTAGAAAATGGCACATCGGGAGAAGCGGTTTAGCTTTTGTTATTTTCTGTTGTTGTACATGAAACCTTTTAAAAGAAGCATTTTCTACGTTTCTTGGCAGGAAAAGTACAATCAGTTGTTTTTGCAGCCGCTGTTAGCAAAACAACAGCTGCACAATTTTCTGTCAAAGACAAGTTCTTTCGTTTGTGTCTCGTTTCTTTTGGCTTTCCTCCCTTTTGGTATTATATGGAGCAAAATATACTTTGCAATAAAGCCCAGCTGCATTTTGCTGTGTACAAAAAGCCACAATGAAGGTGTAGAGACAAAGAAATGTGGTCAGCTTGTAAGCGTAGCCGAAAAAAATAACAAACAAATCATTTGACTTCATATTGGATTTAAAAGGAAATGACCTGAATGGATGGCTGTGCATCCAAACTACTAAATGTTTGAAACAAAAATCTAAAAACATAGTATAAGGTGAATCCATCTGTCAAATAAGCTTTGACCACCTCTCTTTTGTACCAACACTGCATTGCTGGAACTGCCTAATGGTTAATCACTAGCATCAATAATTAGGTAAAACACATTCAATTACCCAGAGGCTTGAGGTGGATGTAGTAGTTTGGTACTTTGGAGAGTAAACAAAGTGAAAGTAAAATCAATCCTTGAATCCATTTTACGTTAAAAGTGGATGCAGACATTTCCTCTGCAGGTCACATGTCTATAAGGTTTTGTCAAAAAACAACTCCAAGCATTTGTGTTTTTTTTTGTCGTTTTTTTGTTGGAAATGCTAGACGGGACAAACGGGGCTGTGATGAGTTTGGTGAGTAATCGTTAAGGGCTGTACTGTTTCTGTACCTGATTTGGTCTGATTTCTAAAAGGTGCCCAACAAGAACAGCTCCCTGAAATTTGCAAAGACCTGCTTGAGCAGCTTTAAACGGTGGCTGAAAAGAGACAAAAAAAAGCTATGGACCGGATTTGAAAGGGAACAAGTTTGTGTTTTATGTTAGCGAGAAAGCTTGGTCACAGAGTTCCCATATTTTATCTCCAGAACATCCAAAATGGTTGTATTATTTTGGGTCTCGCATTGCTGTTAGCCATATGCTAATGCTAACCTAGCATAGTTTGTTTTTAGGTAAAACTTTTTAATCCTCTTAATGTATTGGATATCAAATTTTGCCACAGCAGAAAAAAGTTACAACGATGCATAGTCATTCATAAACGAGAATATGTTTGAGAAAATTATTGGTCTTTCACCTTAACAACAGTGACTAATAGTATCAAAGGATCAATATATTTAGGAATGGTCATTTTCTTCTTTAAAGAGGTCAAAAGATTTGAGCTGGAGTTCTCTATTGTTTTTTTAGCTTCATATTCAGGCTTTAGTTTTATCTTTAGAGCAAGTCGTGCAGTACAAGGTTTGTTTGCTGCGTTTTCTCCGTCAGTGTTGGCTTGAGCCACAGTATGTGAGATTTCACGAGGGCAAAATAAATCCAAAGTGAAGAACTGATCCAGCTTACTGGTGGAAATCGTAAAAACCGGACAAAGAGACCTCGAGCCAGCAGTCCGATGAAGTTATTTCCAACATTTATCAGCTGACAGCATGAGTAGCATTCATGGTTTTGTTTGTCTTAAGATGACGCCCGTGGCCCCCATCTGGCACGTCCAGCGGTTAAAAACACTCATCTGTGAATACGGCACTGACTCAACCATTCCTGGGAACGGGAGTGAAGCGACCACTCACTGTGTGTGTGTGTAGGTGTGTGTGTCCGCTGTCCTGTGCGTTCTCCACCCAAGAAGCATAGCCAATTGTAAGGAACCATAACTCCGCTAACTCTCACTGTAAACACAAACACTCGCTGAATGGGTCTGTCCGATGCTGCGCCCGGCGATAATTGTTTTGCTGTTTTTTTCTTAATTATTGTTTTTTTTTTTAACTGAAACTGTTCAAGTGAGTGTGTGTTATTCTTTCTTATGCAAGGCTGTACAGAAATGTATATTTTTGTAATGTTTATCATCAGGGCATGAGTTCCAAGTTATGCTCGCTGCTGTGCGTGTGTGCGCGTGCGTGGACGTTTCTTCCTCTTCTTCTTACGTTTTCTTCCTATTTATAAATGTTTACCGTTTCCTTTTTGGAGGGGAAAAAAAATGTATTGAATATGCTGAAAAAGTGCCATTTTATTTATTTATTTATTTATTTTTTTACTTATTCTGTGTCCTAGTTTTGGTTCCTGTACATTCATTTTTGTTTGAAGGTGATTCTCGTAGCAGAATCCGAAGTCACTGGAGCGCTGATCTGTGAAAAATAAAAAGAGCAGCAACAAAATCTCGACAACAACGGCTAAAACGTAGAAGGAGCTAAAACAGATGAAAACAGTGTGGTGTTTAAAAAAAAAAAGCGCACCTGTGGGTTACGATTGATCGCTACGCCGAGCAAACAGCATAAAAATCTTCTGAACTGCAGTGCTGTGAAGATGCGTTTGCCCCTTTACAGAGTTCTTCCGTTTGCCCACTTTAGATCGCCAAACGAAACTTCGTACCACTGAATCATAGCTGAAGTGAATTAAAAAAAAAAAAAAGTGAACCCATAATGATTTCACTGACGAGAGGAAAGCTGCTGTCCAAAGCAACCTGTGAAAATTTAAAACGCCACAGTTTATAAAACTGGCTTGACTTTAGTTGCTCCAGCCAGGCCTCATTACTGCCAGAGCGGAAAGATGCAAAATTGGTGATATCAATTTTGACTTACCCAGGTTTTCTGACCCTAACCGTTCAAACAACGACCGCTTCATTTTCTCAAAGTTGTAGCATTTCTGCTAGCAAAACCATGCATCAGGTGTGGGAATAAAGTGCAATTAAATTGCATCCATTGGGACAGATGTATTATGAACAGAGTGAATGTATTTCACTGGGTATTTGACCAAATACCACATCAGCAGGTTGCACACACCGATATTGTGATGGCGCTTTACACATGTGAAGTGCTAAAAAGCAGAACTTTGTGGAAAACGTGCCTCCCGTCAGCTCTTGGGCAAAAACCAACACCGCATCTCAGAAACACGACCGTCGTAGCCACGGTGTGATGGTCTGGGGTTGCTCTTCTTCAGGATCCAGATGACTGTCCATCTTTGGTAGAATCACGAATTGGACACTTGCAGAAAACCCTGAAGGAGAGCAAATCTGCAGGTGACACGGACACAGTTACAAAAACAAACGGCAAAGTTAAAAACAAAACAAAAATTCTGTAAGGGGACAAAAACTTTTTCACAGTCCTGTGGCTTGTTGTGCTGCGACGTGAGCAGCATTTCCACCCATAAAACGACGGGGAGGCAGGGAGACGGGAGCCAAAGTACGTCACAGAGTCTTGTTTCGAGTGACGTCATTTTGTCTGAGTCGTGTCTGAGGAAGCAGGTCGTTTCAAAGACATCCCCATCTCCTCCCCCCCTCTCTCCCCCTCGTCTTTAATCATCCCCCGTCCCAAACATGCCTCCCTCTCTGCTCTGGACTTCATCGTCCCGCAACACAAAATGGCACCATTTTTCTCTCTTTCTCCGTAACTCCCAACTTTCCACCTTTTTATCCCCCTCTTTGCGTTTCTTTTGACTTGCCGAACATTTTTTGCTTGCTTCCGCCTGCAGGAAGCCAGCCTGTCAGGTGTGCTCTAAAAATAGTTTCTTCCACAGAGGATAAAAAGAGAAGAAGCTGCGGAAAAATAAAGAGAAAGGAGGAGATGGAATTAAGCAAATCGGCGTAGAAAGAGCTTTTTTTTTCTTTTACCTCATGCAAAGTTTCATTCCTCCCATCTATCTTTTCCTCCAGAACAAAGTCACGCATATATATTTCTCTCTTTCTGTCCCTCATTTTGAGCCTTCCCTCTTTGCTTCCCCATGAGCATTTACATCACAGTTTTTAATAAGCAGGGTCAGGGGCGAGTGCGTACCGCAAATAAACCATCTGCAACCCCCGATTATGAAAACACTTCAGGCAAGCAGAGATTGTTAATAAAAAAAATTTAAAAAAGTGAAAAAAAAAAAATCATTACAGAGCTAATTTTCTATCAGACCAAATATGGCCTTCATAGAAAAAAGAAACATTGTTTTATGCATCAATGTTGTAGGCTTGGATGAGAGGCCAGTTAAAGCGTCTCTCTCTCTCCTATTGGGTAATGATGCTGTGATGTCATAGACCTGATAAAGCGTCCGTGAATCATGTGAGGTGTGTATTTAATTTATTTTTCCTTTTTAATATAATTACTGTTTTTTGATTTTGATTTTTTTTTATTTTTTTGGTTCTCTCAAGTTTGTGTTGTGACACGATTGATCAAAAAGTACAAATGCACTTTATGAGATGGACATGTTACACATTGCACTTGTAAATGTCGAATGTAAAACTACGAAGAGAAAGATTTATTTTTTAATATTGTAAATAAATGAGAGAAAGCGGGGAGGAAAAAAAAATGGGGGGGAAAAAAAAGAGCGTTGAGAAATATTTGCCAAATAAACTGCAAACAACGAAAGAAAACCAAAAAAGGAAGAGTTGTTTGTTTCTGTGTGTGTGTGTGTGTGTGTGTGTGTGTGTGTGTGTGTGTGTGTGTGTGTGTGTGTGTGTGTGTGTGTGTGTGTGTGTGTGTGTGTGTGTGTGTGTCCAGGTTGTTGACGTCAGCCGGTGTGTTTGTAGGAGCGAGATCGTGTGACATTAGCTTCCCGTGGGTGTTGCTACGAGTGTTTATGTGGGAATGGGTAGGGGATGTGTGCGCCTGTGAGTCAGCGCTGCAGGGTCACTGTAGTGTGAACCAAAATGTGCCGGGTAAATAAAAAAAAAAAAGAAAAGAAAAAAAAACAAAAGGACGAAAGAGATGCTGCTGAATTATTAAAACCACTCCCTGGTTGCGTAACAACAGCAAAAGGTGTAAGACAGAGGCAGTGTGAGGAGGGAGAGAGGACGGGAGAAATGGGGCGACGTCCACCGGGAGAAGGGAAGGTGTGAGGATCCACTCAACATGATCGTGTTTTTTGTGTTCGTGTTAGGTTTTATGCAACATAGACAAAGGGTGTTCCCTGACCCAGACGTGCACAGAAATGACTGCCTGGTCACCGAATTACATTTTCTGCCTGAGCATCTGAAACTCGAGATGTGAATCTTTCAAAGTCTCGAGGTTCGATTCCAATTTTTAGGGTCACGATTCGACTCCGACACCGATTTTGCTATTCAAATGGTCGCCAGATTATGTTTACATTTTGTGATCGACAAAAGGAAAAGACAGTAAATAGAATATTAATTTGAAATTATCCTGTAAGGTTCCACTAAGGATTAAATTCCACCAGATTATATCTCAACAATAGCAGGTTTTTATGCATAAAATACATAGTTCTCATGTGACCCCACAGTTCCCGGAACTTTCCCGCTGACGGCCATCTTGGTAGGTGTGCATGGCTAACCCTCATGACAGTTGCTACAGAGTTACAATAAACATTCCTATCCAACTATTATGTCAAACTTTTTTTTTTCTCCGGTTACTTTTTTTTTTGTTGGTGCAGAAGCCATAGTTGATCCATGCTGTGTGATGCACTTGCCTACCAAGATGGCGGGTCAGTGAGACAGTCACTTCCCATTTAGACTGAATGTTTGGCCAAAACAAGTTTTCATCCAGCAGCAGTAGCCAGAAATGTTATTTTTCTCCAGTGAGAGTGGCAGAGTAAAAACAGTTTCAAAAGTACCCCCCCCCCCAAAAAAAAGTTGTAACTAGTTACAGCATCTAAATCTGTGAAACATTTCTGTGTCACTCAGCCTTTAATCTGCAAACAGACTCATCTGCTTGCGTGAGCTGGAGAATCGTGACAGTGTGAGTTGTGTGTCTGCAAAGCCCCAAACTCCTTGACTCGCCTTCGCGCGGCTGCAACACGGAGGTGAAGAGCTCCACCTGCTGGCTGCGGGTGAGTACTGCAGTTCATAAGTAGGTGGGGGAAAAGCCGCAGCATCCCGCACACGCGCGCGCGCTCGCACACACACACGCGCGCGCGCGCGCGTACACAAACCTCACTTGTTTTACGTCAGCAGCTTCAAAACAAGCCCGATTCACCCGGTCGGTTCGTCAGCCTCCCGTCACGCAGGGCACATCTCCCACCCTCACAACCTCCACTCGCAACGAGCGGCCCCACTGTGGAGATTTGGTGGGTAACGTGAACCGGAGCGATTCGTGGTCCTGACTCACGCGTCGCCGCTGCGATTTAGGGAGTTTAATGAACGTTTGATTGAAAGTTGTGCGCTCGAGTCCCCCCTGCACGCAGCCTGGAGCTGAATCACGAGTGGACCGGCTGTGGACGAGAGATTACCAAGACGTCACCAGGGTGACGTCAGAGATGAGCAGAAACACCTTGAAATGCTCTTTTCTTCTTTAAAGATGGTTTTTATTTTATTTATGGCAGGCCTTATTTTGTGCTAAAAGATGATTTAAAAAGAAAGAAAAAAATTTTTTTTTTTTTTTTTTCAAAAAATGACTTAAAACGTTATTTTAGGAAGGTGGCGGGTGACGATATGAAGGTCCAGGTCTAAAGTCCCGATAGTGATCAATGAGTTTTCCTCTTCAATCTGAAGGCATGGAAGCAGTCTTCAGTATATTTCAGTCTTCAGTATATTTCAGTCTTCAGTATATTTCAGTCTTCAGTATATTTCTGGCTGTCCATGAGTCCTGCTGAGGTCAGCTTTAATAAGCCCAGGTCATCTGATGCTTTCCATTACAACAGTGGGGTGCTCTTCGTTGACTCGTTGAAGGGTAAAACTCTTGAGTCCAACATCTTCTCTGCTGTTGGTCGTCAAAGCTGGAACCTCAAAGCATGTCGTGTTGTTCTTACAACAACACGACAGACAAGAATGCAGGCGGTTTGATTTGAAGAGATCCAGCTAAATGGAAAACTTACAGGTTGCAGAAGAGAAGAAATGAGCCTGGGATGCTTAGAAAGAGCATTGCAAAGTTTAGCCAGGGCCAACATATACCCAACGTGTTTGCAGATGGACTAGTCACTTCTAGATTCAGGATTTAGTGTTACTGTGAAGAGCTCTACTATGCTGAGGTGAGGATGAGAGAAAAGTCATCAATGTCGTTTTTGAATTTGAGTGGTAGGGGGAAGTAAAAGAGCAAAAAGCTTCCTGTTCTCCAGATGTATTTAAAGGAGGAAGCTCTGATATAAATGATGGTGTCATTCGAATACAGCTGCTTTTTAAACTGCAGATGCATTTTTATTGTGTTCTATAGAATGGTCTCATTAGTATGCAACTGTGCCTATAAAAAGCTCGAACTAAACGAAACCACAATATCTACGTAAAGTTAAAGCTTTGGGAGAATAAAAATACCTGCTGCAGCTGGTGAGACATGATTTCGATCACGTCTCACCAGCTAAATAATTCAAATTTGTTAGAAAATGCTACAATCTGTCACTTTTGACTCCACACTTTGATTTACACCAGAGTTTGACTCAATCGGAACACACTTCCCAAGATAAAACTTCATAACCTTTCCGCCACCAAAAAAAGAACGAGACCCGAGTCATCCGCACTGTTCTTTGCGAAACAGTGCGTGTGTGAGATTTATTTTGCTTTTTCCTCTGACCTTTCGGTTTCCATCCTCTCCTCTCCGCTGTGTCACCATCTGTGTACCGAAAACGGGAAACGGCGCCCGTGGTTCCCACCCTCGCCCTGCCAAAGCCAGCCTCCTGACCATGCTGACTGAGAGCGGTGGAGTCATGGCTGCTCAATTTGCGTAACAGTTACGTTTTACTGCCAGTGCTGAGCCACAGTGGCTGCTTTCTTTCACCGAGACTCTGCATGGCTCTAATGACTCACGGTAGACGAGGGGAAGATATAAGCCTCCTGCAAGAAATCACATCGGATTTTACAGGAAGTCCTCTTTTACCGGAGCCAAGCCCCATTTTTTTGAACTTTTACTCATCCTATTCACAACATTACAGTGGACAGTTAATCAAAGGCAGTTTTGATTAACTGAATTTTGACATTTCTTGTAGAAATGTGGGCGTTAGCCGATTGTATACGTCACGGGACTGTAGTGTGTCGCCCTATGCATAACTTATCAGCTGAGGTTTGGCTGGTCAGCAGTGGAAATGTACTCCACCCAGCATGGCCGCCAGAGCAGTAGCGCCCCCTGGAAAAAGGTAGGTGACACTGCAGGCCTCCCGAGAGAACCACGTTCACGTCATAGAAACACATCGTCTTCGTCAATGAAGACATAAATGTAAAATAAAAACAATGCTTACTTCATTTAAACAAAAAAAATGTTTAAAAAAACCTTTTTTTCTTTCCAGTTCTGTTCCCTTAAAAAATGTTGTTCCTGTAAACATTTTCTGGGGTTGCCAGGCAGCATGGGATTATCTTGCAATTTAAAATACCGAAATATACATTTTAATTAGGAAGGAAATCATAAACCTGTCACTTAAAGTGGACAACACGTATCACTGTTTGCATTTTATGTGCAGTTTGCACTTCTAGCTGGGATATATTGATCTTTAAAAAAATTCAAGTGATATTTTTGGGCGAGAAGTTTCTTTAAGTTATAGTTATTATATGCTAGTAACAGGTACATATTATACCTTTCAAACTAAAAAGACGCGTTGATGCGTTGGAGCTTAACTCGAGGTCATATGAGGACGATGCTACGGATAGCATGCTAGCGAATGAGAGTATCTCAGAAATGAAAGGGTTTTGATAGTGGAGCTGACAACACAACATAGCTCAAATACTGTTTTCAAGCTACTAAAAATACAACATAAAAAATACAGGATGACACCAACAGAAGCAAAGGAAACCCAAACTGCTGTTTTAATCACTATTTATTGACTTTAGTCACATGCATACTTGCTTACAGCTGATTTTAGTGTGCAATACACAGCTTAACTCTGTTTTATTGTCTAGGTTATAGTAAACCAAATGCATTGAACCGCGAAGGCTGCCTTACCAAAAGTTTATACAACATGATTCATTTTGTCACATTTTCAACACAGAAGAACGTTTTCTTTTAAAAGCCAGAAGCCACAGATACACAAGGTACGGGTGTTTGGAGAACGTCATCGTTGTCGTTAAAAGTCGGTCGAGCCGAAGTTCTACATTCTGGGAATCTTGGGCCGATTTCTTTAAACGCGCAGATGGATGTGTATCTATGACTCCCGCACAACAACACGACCACCGAAGAAACAATTTGGGTAATATAGCAGATTTAATGCCTCTTGACTTCTCAGTTACAACATAAACTTTTAGATTTTTTTTTTTGTTTTGTTTTTTTCTTTTTCTTTTTACAGGAAGCTCTCACCGAGCTTTGTGGCAAAATCCACGCTGGCTGTTTGTATGTGCTTTTTTTTTCCTGTTTCGCTTCATGGCACGGTTTGAAAATCTTAGTTCGGACTTTTGCGGAGAACACCAAGAACTCATCAACGTGTCGTATCATTCAGTCCTTAATCCAGATGTGGTTGTATTCTAGAAGGGTGCAAATTGTGAGTAAGCCAACTTATTGTGTGTGTGTGTGTGTGTATATATATGTCTATACATCCTCCAAAAAAAAAAAAAAGCGTGGCATCACCTGAAACGTAGCGACACGATAAGTTTTTTTTTGAACACCGAAGCTTTAAAACAGTCTCAGGAACTGAAAAATAAAGATCTGCTAAAGTAAACACGTAAAAAATAAGCCGTGAAAGAGTTTTTCGCTATCAAAAACGCTGCTTCTGATGCAAAATCCGACACAAGAGTCTAGTATCAAATGCTTCTTCTGCTGGATTTTTTTGCTTCTGTTTGAGATGAGAATACGTCAGGTTAATCTCCTAAGGAATAAAAATCTTTTAGCTGGCTTCTTGGACACATCTTCCACTCTGTCATCTGGCTCCTCACCTAATGCAAAGAAAAAAATCCCTAAAATAAAGCACATTAGAAAAACACTACAGTCCAATCAGTTCACACTGAGGATTAGCCAAACCTATACTGAAAAGAGAGAAGAGTTATCATACTATATATTAGTGTTGCAAGTTTCTCACATTTATGTATTTATAATTCACAAGAGCCTCCACGGAAAGCAACGGCATTGAGCGAGTGGGGCCACCGAAAGGAAAAGATGTCAAGATGTCGAACGTTGGTTTTTGATTATTATTATTATTATTTTTTTTTGTCATTAGTACGGTGCTGATTGTGATTTAGCCTTGAAGCATTTATAGAAGACCATGGCATAAAGTCACAGGCTGAAATATTCGGCTTTGAGTCTGGAATGACTAACAAAGGGTGAGAATAATGATAATAATAATAATAATGACAATAATAATAATTTTTTTAAAAAGAACAAAACAGTGGGATAAGCTAACTAGCCGGCTTACCGACCGAAGCAATGATATGTAGGCAGAAGAACAACTTTAACCAGGCTGGTGAGGCTTGTAATCCCACGTTAGCGTTAGCATTAGCGGCGTCTTCTTATCACAGTTTACCAAACTACCTCAGTGGGAGAAAGCTACAGCATATCACAATCGTAAAAGATCAGCAACTACATCAACTTTTGGGAGCTTGGTTTCCAAACCACGTTAACCAAAAATGTCTAACCCCAACTTAAAAAAAATAATAATAATAAATAAAGTTTTATTATCATACTACAAGACCAAACAAAGCTTTAAAACACACCGAAAATTTGATATTTCTTTAAAATAACCTAAAATATTATTCTTATTAACAAAGTGAATTCTAAAAATAAATATTACTTTTGCGGATTATTAAATCGTGTTATTAACGAGGCCATGTTATGCTTTTTCTCAGAGCTTTATATCACTACTCCAAATCGGCGACAGGCAATGAGTGACATAGGAGATTAAATGTCTTTTGTTTTTTGTTTGCCTGAATTCATTCAAGATTAATTTGAAAAATATGTTGTTTTTTTTCTGCCAAATAAGAAGAGATTGGTAATTTGCATATAGAATTTACAACAGATATGAATGAAGGACTTTCATGTGGGCAAAACTCTCACCACTAGATGGCATTACAGTGTTTCCAATATGACCCGAGGTTGTCTTAGTGCCAATAATTTAGAAACAAACATAACATGGACTCTTCATTAAAATATGTAGTGCATTATGATCAATCAGAATTGGTATGAAAATACAATTCATGTATCATTTTTATGTGTGGTTTTGAATAAACGTATTAAAGCAAACGTAAATATATCCGAGAGAAAACAGGCCTGTTCAAGTTCTCAGCTACCTTGGCTAACTTCCTCTTTAAGGTGAATAAATTACAAACTATTTTGTGAACGAAGCAAAGCTTAAATATCTCACTGGAACATGTAATAGCAGCAGCTCATCTGGAGACCCCTTGATCCGGTTGGTCAAGGGGACCAAACTCCCAAAAGTTTGGCTTCATCTCTTAAAGAGAGAGCGCGCGCGTTCCCTCAACAAGCACAGTCATCCGCTAACAAGCTATCGTTTTCCCTGATTATCATGACTTGCTTATTCCAATTCTTTCGGAACATTTGGCAGATATGTAAAGATTGCACTATCGTTAATCTTCCTTGTGCCGTACCATGTGTTCTGTAAAACACATTAAGCCCGTAGTCACAGGGGGGACGCTGCCTACACACCGCTAATAACTACCGCTCGGGTGTGAATATAGGGAGATGTTTATGGGTTTGTTTTTCACAGCTTCGTGCTTGCGGCTAAAAACGAGCGGACGGGGGCGGGAGGCTGCCGAGATGGAGGGCGTGTTTATTGTGCCACACGCCACGGGAGGTCTGACATAAAAGCCTCCGTGCTCTCAGTTCGACAAGCGGCGTCGTGAGGGGCAACCGTGCATGCTGAAAGTATCGACCCCGTCGCTCGGCCTTCTCCGAGCCCCGCTCCGGCGATCTGTGTAAACAAATGCGTGATTGGTTTTTAGTCAACATCGTAGTTTAAATGCGAACTTTGAAACTAACCCGACACCTTGGTCATCAACTCAATGTAAAATTTCTCTCTCTTTTAGCTCCGCCAGTCCAGCCTCACAAAGCTCCATCTCATTTTTTCCCTCTTATTTTTATTTTGTCTGTTTAGTCAGACCACTCGTTCTCATCCAGCTCCGAGTCGTCGTCGGACTCGCTGTACTCCACGGCGATGCGGCGTGACAGGATGGTGGCCACGTCGTTGCCGACCGGCTCCCGCTTGGCTTCCTGTTCCCTCTGCTCCTGAACCTTCCTCAGCTGGATGCCTGTGAGGGACAAAGGGAAGGGAGGAGCAATGAGGTCTGATGAGAGCTTTGTCTTTAAATACTGCAGAAAGTATCTTTCGTTTTATCAAACTGTAAGCATGAGCTGTTGAGGATTAAGGGTGTTTGTTCTCTTTCACTGGCTGTTGTACCAGACTATCCAAACCATTTGAAAAACTCGTTTACCTCTGTGGGGGCACTGCACCATGTACCATTGAAGGAAATCAACATGTTTACATTCTTTGCTAAATTTATCAAAAACTGGAGTTGCTTCAGATTATAGACATTGCAGTATTTCCCTTTTGTCTTTGGCTAAAGACCACAAGTCATTTCCCCCTCAAGCAAGACACGTTTGCATTTCTTTGGTTGTAATTTACCCAAAATGCCTTGTGCTATAGCCCCATTCCTGCTTTTGCAGCAGTCTCTGGTCTTTTGGTGTACAAACTTGGTGCCACAGATCACTTCAACCAAGCAGAGAACTAGGTTTGTAGGTGGACCAGAGTTTGCTTCTTTGGTCAATTGTGCATTCACACCTCCCCAAACAAACTGAGGTAGTGTGAATGCACTGGTTTCCCCCAGTGTGTTATAAGCCTGGCGGGCACATAGGGACACCGAGGTACGGCGTCTTTTTTTATTGGCTGGATCTCTATAATCAATGTCCCTCTTTACCAGTCTACACACTAACAACTTCAAGACAGTTGGTGTTTAGCTAATGTTAATAATGTCTTCAAATAACCCATAAGTACTTTGTCATATTTTTAAATTTCCTGTCAACTTTACACATTTTTCAACTGAAAAACATGGCAGTTTTCCAGTTAAAGGGTTTGCAGGTTATCTGGGAGAAACCCTGAAAGATATTTCCCACATATCCCGACACCCGTACCTCTACGTATGGCGGCCAGCAGGTCGGAGCGCGCGTCGCTCATCGGGATCATCCCCAGCATGGTCGACTTTCTCGTCGAAGGCGCCGAATCCACGGCCGTCTGGCCGACAGCGGCGTGTGGCGGGGACGGGTGAGCCTGGTGTCCCGCGGGCACGCCAGGAGGTGGGGGCGGAGGGGCAGCCGGAGGGGCACCTGAAGGGGGATGGGCGGGGGAGGGAACGTAGTTGGCCGGGGGAGGAGGAGGGGAGGGGGAGTAGTGGCAGGAGAGGGCAGAGGAGGTCGGTGGGATGGCGGAGGCGGCCGCAGAAGGCGGCGCTGTGGCAGAATCAAAGGCAGTCTGAGCGGATGGGATGGTTGGCGGGGGTGGCGGGGGAGCCGGGGGGATGTAATACTCTGGTATGGTGGAGGGCTGCCCACTGAAGAGGGAGAAAGAGGAAACAAACACACATATGGGTCAGTACTACTCAATCATCTCGACCACTGACTCCATTACAACCACTAAGACTTCTGCTTAGTTTCTTTGGACTGGAAAGAGAAACCAATAGTCTCACCCTACGGCACTAATTTCTGAAATTTCATGAAAAGAGATTCATCAATGTAATGGAAGAAGATTCAAATCTTTAAGTCCTCAATGTTTGAACTAAATCAAAGCCACTGAACCATTTAAACTGTAATATTCGCCTTGGTGTCACTTTGTCAATGACGAATCCTACCCGTACCCAGCTCGGTATTCCTTAATCGACTGCTGCCTTGGCCCATTGACCGTTGGATCTCCACCGGCCTGGACCCCGTGTCCTGATGGAGTCCTGCCGAGGGAAGCTGCGTGTCGACCCGGTGGTCCTGCCCCGGCGGCTCCAGGGGGCTGGTTGGCTGGCCTCAGGCCGCGATCGAGCGACTGTGTCTGGGCGGCAGCGAGGTGATCCCTGCCATGGTGGTCAGTGGGATGGGCAGCACTTGGAGCCTGGGTAGCCGGGTGGTTGGGACTTGCCGGGTAGGAGTCAGACGCCATTGACCTATTGGGTTAAAATTGAGGAGGGTAGCGGGGCTTTATTCAAACGTAGCCTAAAGTAATATCCTAATATTGAGATCAGTGGAGAATACAATTTTTAATCAGCAACCAGAGCTTGGATTCCATTTTAATCGATTTCCATTTGCTTTAATGTTTGGCTATTTGTACTTCTACCAAACTGTGATGCTTTGATTAGTATATTTGAAATGAAAAATACAACAGAGGGTCTCACTTAAGAGTCTCCATAAGAGAGACTTCAAATGACACAGGTAGAAGATATTTCACAGTGTCTTGAAAATATTGGTGGACGTTTCTCATTTACAGAAAATTTCTTATCACAATAAGAATTTTGACTTAAAAATGTGACAACAAAATTAATAGTGACAATGTGATAATTAATGATGTTTAAAACATCCCACAAGTGTCCTTCTTGTTGGGATTGATAGCTTCCATCAACTCTGATCACAACCATATTGTTTCAACTTGAGTATATGTATTCAAGATGACGGGAAGTCGACTAAAGAGTTAAATTTGGCTTCTTCCACATATTTTCTGTCCTCGACAATCTTCTGACGAAAAGGTTAGGATTTTATTTTGTATTATCACAGTAAATGGGGTCTAAAAACATGCAACAACGTATCAATTCACCCCACTTCAGAGGTACATGCTGCTTTGCGTTGGTCTAATACATTGCAATTTCTGTGTGTAATGTAGCAAAAAATAAAAGTAGGTTCAAAGGGTAATAACATATCTTCAAGAAACTGAAGCCTTCTTATTTTTTAATGTGTTGCTGTGTCTTTATGCAATTGCAATCCAAAAATTTCCAATGGGACACATTTAAATAAATACGGTCAAATGAATGTGTGCTTCCCTCGTCTGGAATAAACAAAAATAAATAAATTGATGTGTTAGAAAGGTACAACTGAAGTGGTTTGGGGTTAGCTGTGGTTGATAGCATGTACCTGCTATCTGGGGAGAGGGATCCTTCAGACGACATGCCGTGGTAAGGGGAGGGGGTGAGCCTGGCATCGGGTCGAAATTCTTTATCGTAGGCCAGGACGTTCCATTCCTGACGCCTGTTACGAGCCTTACGCACCTGCGGGACGAAACAACAGGAAAGAAAAATACTACAGGTAAAAATCTATGCTTTCTTTTTCTGTTCTCTCTTTCTTTTACTTGGTTAAAGATAAAAGATGACATACTCATTTTTAATCTGTTTGTTTTGTAAACAAAAAAAATTGTCATAAGTTTCCCCAACCTTATAACCAATTGAATAACTGTTAAAAGAAACAAAACAAAAACTGGGAGCGCATATTAATGTATTTCATGACAATGTAACTATAAGTCTCACAAAATTTGCTTTTGTAAAAACTTCACAAGCTTGTCATTGAAATGGGTCAACATGTGGGCTTTGGAGGACTGCAGGATCTCAAAAAAACGCAGCAAAAGGTGAACTCCCACAAAAATGACTAACTAATGTAACTTCTATGAAAAAAAAGTATTTTTTTGTTTTTTTACATTTTTGTTAAAACTGTTACCACAACATGAAACAGCAAAATCTGTGAAAACAAATCGAGCTCCTCCACTTCCTCCCTGAGCTACTTTAGCAATCTGCTAAAATGCACTACTCTCGATCAAAAACAACCAATTATAGCCAGGAGTCGGGTCTTATTGCTGTCAATAAACCTTGTGTATGGGCTGCTCAATGTGCTAATAACAACTTATTCACCGTCACTGGTGGCCCTGCAATATATCATTAGCATTCTTGACATGCTCTGATATTGGGAAGAAGCTATAGAGTAGTAGAAAGCAAATGGGGGAGTCAAGAGTAGGGAATGAACGGTGTGTACACGAGCTTGATTGACAGTGTTAAGGCCTGCCTCCTGGCTCTGATTGGTTGCTTCTTATTAGCATTGGGAGAAGGCAGAGAAACTAGACTCTTTTCAGATTATCTGTTTCATACGATGCCTTCACAACATAGCGGCATCTACAACAAATATGTGAAAAATATATATATTTTTTAGAGATGTTACATATTGAATCTTTAAATGCATCAAGGACAAGCGGTTACCAACCTTCTTCACTTCTCTGCTTGGGTCTTCCACCTGCCGCTGCTGCTCCTGTAGAGGTTACACAGACAGACAAACAGGAGTGGAAAGGACCTCAGTCATTGGCTACTGGCTTTTTGTTTGCAGAAGGAAAAGTGATCTGGATCCCGTTTTACCATCACACTGAACCAAACACACACACACACACACACATATCCACTGATCTACTCACTACCCAGTTCACTACTGTGCAACACGGACTAGCACACGGCGAACGACGGAGCCAAAAATGGATGGGATCACAGCAAACCAACCAAAACCAAACACAGGAGGTCAGAGAGAGAGAGAGGTGAGGTGGTGAGATAAGGTGACGGTATACACACGGACACACACACACAGACGGGAGTTCACGCGTGTGTGTATGTAGATTTTGTTTTTTTCATACAGTGAGGACTTTTTTTTAGTGCTGCTTCTAAATTACAAGGTGTATGTAAGACGTCCTTATTCAGAGGTGAGTGTTTAATGTGTTTTAATGGAGTGTGAGGGCAGGAAGTGAGGGACGTGGGGGTGGCCTTACAGAGATGGACAGGGGGCTCCTGGGTGGGGCCTGTCTGGAGTGGGGCCTGTCGGGGTGGGCCGGACAGCCCTATGGAAACATGGGAGAAAGACAAGCTGGTGCATTAGACTGAGCAGAGGAAGAGGAAAGAGGAAGGGGTTGCGCATCTTCCAAGACCAGCTGGCTATAGGCAACTGAGAGAAAGGAAGGAGGAGGTGCTGAGGGAATAAAGTAGAGCGATGTCTCAGGCAGCCTGCTGCAGCTTTTTCCATCCTTTTACACCTGTTGTTTTTTCTTAAGTGAACGCTTGATGTAAGGTTCAAAATTTGATAAATGAGTACATTTAGAAGGGAGGGAACAGAAAAAATATGAAATAAGCTTTAAATTCAACACAAATATTGACAAAAAGCAGCAAACGCATACAGCAGCAGTTGTTCTGGGATCTAAATGGAAGGATTTATTTTTTGTTAGACTCAATCAAAGTAAGACTATCTAACAGTCCACGCAACTTCTTCTAATTCACTGGAAGTGGCTCATAATTAATCAGTTTTTTTGAAAAATTTTTATTTCCCAGTTTTCAAAACAAAGATTTAAATAATTATTTTGGGTTTTTTTTACAAAACAACAATTTGATTAAAGTGAGGTGTGTGATTGGAAACCAAAATATTTGAATCAACTCTACCAATTCTACAAAGTAAAGAATTGGCAGATTCTTACAAAGGCAGACACATATCTAATGGTTGTTGATGGCCAGAAAATGCATGCCATTTAGGTGCAACTTGCTAACTACAATAATCTGAATAATAATCAGTGATCATATATGTTAGAGCCTCTATGTAAAATTTTGAACCTATGTGGTGAGCAAATCTACATTAAATTTGAACTTGAGTATCTGTTCATTTTTTAAAGCTAATTGAAGTTTGTTGTATA
Source organism: Poeciliopsis gracilis (assembly GCA_911649635.1). Taxonomy (NCBI): domain Eukaryota; kingdom Metazoa; phylum Chordata; class Actinopteri; order Cyprinodontiformes; family Poeciliidae; genus Poeciliopsis; species Poeciliopsis gracilis. The sequence goes on from CAJVRI010000724.1 coordinate 762,171, forward strand.
ATAATACCACACATAGGAATAACAGCTTATAATAAACCATCAAGGTATAGTAACTCATTTGGTCTTGTCTCAATTTCAGTGACTATAAGCAGTTATTTAAGTTTTCAAAATTTCTGATTGTATCTCGTCACCAAGTATCCCCCAGCTGCTGCTGCATTCAATAGAGCAAAGCTAAATGGTGACAACATTAAGATAGGAAAGCATCAACTTAAATAACAAAAGAACATGACACAAGTTGGCAAAAATAGAACAGATAAGCAAATTAAAGCAGAGGATGACTTCATTTCTTGTAACGTTTCTATAACACACTCTCCTCCAGCTCCACACTGACACACCAGCTGTACATTCACAACAAAAATGCAGCTTCACATGCAAATGCACTCCCCATGGAAACGGATGCCTACCTTCTGCCGCCTCTTTTCTTTGCGTTTGTCCTCGGTGGCCTGCAGCATTTTCTCCTTCCACAGGTTGAAGAAGTAGGAGGGATCAGTGTAGAACTTCAGCGCATCCTTCTTGTCATCCCTTGCAGAGGTACATAGAGGAGCAGAGGTGAAAAAGTAAGCGACACATAAGAAAAAAAACAGAGAGCAGACACATCCTTTGCTTGAATTAGGCCGACTCCAAATGTAACCCACCTGTAGGGGCTGAGGATATTCAGCGGCGGGGGCTTGTCGCAGCGGTGGTACATTTCTACCACAGGGTTGGGCACAGATGTCCTGGACACCACCTGCTGGTCTTGTATGGTACTGCTCTTAAATGCTTTTCTCATGTTGATGTCCTGGAGGGAGACTGAAAGACCAGAGAATGTTTCAACTCAGCTGTTTAGAGAAGTTTTGTACGGAAATACCTTTTAAAGTCTTAAAGGCAGAATAGATTAGAAGCTAAATCCTATTAAAACACTACTGTCTGGTCATCTGACCCTTGCTTTCAAATTTTACCATCAAAAGGAAAAATTTAAGGTTTTAAAATTGTCTGACAACTATGATAATTATTTATCAGGGTTCTACACTCAGTGGTACGTGACTTCTACTGCTGAAACTTAATGTTTTAATAAAACCCAAGATAAACAACAAGTGGCCACAAAAGAGCTTGTACTGTGGTGGAACCCATTATTGTATACACTTTCTAAGTATGATTAGTTACCTCCTTCAAAGACTGCAACTTTACCTTCAGCCCACACTAGGAATACACACACACATATACACACACACACACACACACACACACACACACACACACACACACACACACACATATATATATATGCCACAGTTGAAAATTAAAATTTTCAACTGTATTGCATTCCAAAACAATATCTTGTGTAACCATAAAGAAAATCTGCAAGATTTTTTTTCTTTTTATTTTTTTGCAATCAAACAGCATGAAGAGTTTCCAGGAAGATCAACCTTTTAGGTTTTACCACATGTTCTCAGTTTGATTTATGTCTGGAATTTTGTCTATTCTCTCAGTCATACTAAACACACACAGAGAGAGCTGCATAATAACAGAAGCATCTGTGTTGTTTGTGTACGCCACAGAAGCAGAAATAGCAATGACGTGTGTTTGTGTGTGTGTATGTGTAAGAATGCATAAAATAACATTTTTGACATACTTGTTGTGGTTCCCAGATGAAAGAAAAAGTGCATCCCCATAAGCATGCTAAAAGTCCTACTGGTATCATAAACCATAAATACGTGTATGTGTGTGTGTGTGTATAATCCCTTTAATACTGTAGGAGGTTTAACACAAAACTATCTAGCATCTTCAATATGGCAGAACACACAGTCACACATCAGCTGACACCAACCCAGCATATAATAAGGTTAAGCCACAAACGGTGAAACATATGTCCCCGATCATTTAGTATTTAGAAAATACTAAACGATCATTTATGTGTACAGAGGCTAACAGAACAGTTAGCTTCTGTATGCAGTGACTTGCTCCTTAAAAACTAAAAGGCAAAGGGTTGTTTGATTCACATGCAAGTTTCCAGTGAAAGCACTGTACTGTCTGAACAGTGTTTGATCATTGCCTCCTAAGCCTCTGTCCCTGTGGCCAAATGAATAATCCACTGCTGTAGAAGCCAATGAAACTTTGATTCAGACTCGTCTTCAAAGAGACTTCTTACTCTTCCAGCAAATTTATTTTATTCCTCACTGTGTACTCTCTTTTTCTTCATCCCTCTAAGTTCTGCAGGATGTTCCTTTTTGCACATCCTTGCAAACTGTCTAAATACAGTTGATAACTAGAGTAATGAGATAGAAAAAGAGAGTGAGGGCCTCTGTAGAGGTCTAGAACCTACATAAGTGTTTTGCCAATCTTCTGAACATTTGCATTGCAGTAGGTGAAACAGAAGAATGTGTTACTGATTTCTTTTTAACTTTCTGCAAGCCAGTAAAAAATATCTGGGGTTTGCACTTCAACAAAAAGTCTTATATTTTGCTGGTTCACACAATGATTTATTCTGTAACATAAAAAATATAAAAATGGTTATTCATCATTTCTATGAGATTGCTCTACTTTCTGTCAGGCAGGTCTGATAAGGTGATTATTGATTCTACAGGTCTAAATGTGTCGAGGAGAATTGAATTCTGTTTTTTTTTTACGGTTAAGGTGATCATAAATATTCAACTGTGTAAAATAAAGCAAAAACAATTTAAATGAAATACTTTTGATACCTATTAAATGAGCTGGTCACTGTTGAAAATAAAAAAATACATTCATTTTCAATTGTTCTGAATCGTTTTGCGGTAGTTTTTTTTTTCTTTCATTGTGCCGTTTTACTACTCAAAAAAAAAAAGGTAAGATATAAGAAGACTAACAAGAAGATTAACATACATTTTTCAAATATTTCTTTTTTATTTTTAGTACTGTTTGCCTACATTGGGAAAGAGCATACACACACACACACACACACCCACACACACACACACACACACACACACACACACACACACACACACACACACACACACACACACACACACACACACACACACACACACACCTTGCTAGTTTAATAAATATCTGCTAGATCAGCCTCTACATTTTCAGAAACAGAAATCGATGACTTTTTAGAATTTGAAATAAAATACAAATTAATCTAAAGCATTTTACCTTTTCAAGAAGTGCAAATAACTGAGGGAGGAGCTGTGTGTGAAAGGACAATACAAACCCACCAGATAAAGCTCTCAGGGTACAATAATTTGAGGAATCAATTGTTCCTTCTATGGTTTAAACCTGATACCATCTATGGTAACCCAGTTAAAGTGAACATGACATAATAGTTTTACTTATATAACAGAGACATGTCAAGTGTTTTTGCCTTTTCTTGACTAACCACCATTCTCTTATTCTTCTTTTCTTACAAGATACTCAGATTTCTCCTTATCAAATAGTTAAACTTTACAGTATATTCTTCTTTATGATATTTTTCTTTTTTTCCCCCATTTCGCAAACCCCTCCTTCCTCCTCGATTTGAGAGAAGCCATCAGTGTCGCCATTTTACAAATAAGATGGAGAGACTAGAGGAATGAAATGAAGGACAGGAGGAAATGACTGAGCAGAAGAAGTAAAAGATAATAAAGTGCAAGGTTTGTGAATCATAACTTCTGTTATGGAGAACTAAAAATGAGTATCAAGAGCACAGAGGAATGGATTGCGAGTGGGAGGAGAAGAGAGCGAGGAGACGACAAATTGAGCAGGTGAGGAGGAGGTGGAAGAGGAAGAATGGGAGAGGGATGAAAGGGTATGACGAAAGACTGCTGAGGTTTTTCTTTTCATCTCCGTCTGCGCTGCTGTGACGCTGAATGTCTGAGGCTGCTGTGCTGCAGAATGACTCGGCAGAACCAGCAAGGATGGAAAAAAGAGAGGAGTCGGATAAAGACAGAAAAGAGGATCGTGAAAATGAGAACTAAACATGGGGAGAAAGGAGGATAGAAAGAAAAGTGGGGTAAAAGAGGAAAAAACCTGAGCTAAAAGATAGGAAGTACGAACACGATTTAGCTTCTTTCAGTCATTCATCAAAAAGGGTAAAGACATCAGAACATGGCATTTAAGGAAGCTACAAATCTGTTGGTCTTCTAAACTCTGGAAATGGCCACAAAAAAATGTGATTTACTGAATACTTGCACTTATCCACAGTCTGAATGATCATTTTAAAGTTTTAAACCAAGTAGAATAATGAATATACCATGATCGTTGTTAACAAAAGGTTCAAATCCTGGCCTGGGCTCTGTCCAAATTGCCCTTAGGTATGAGTGTGTGTGTGTGAATGGTTGTTTGTCCAGTGGGCCTCTGTAGGTGCCTTTCCATTGACCATATAATTGCTCAATTTGACACATCAAAAATAATTTTGCTTAATGAAAACAAGTCAATCTTCAAAACATGATAAAATTGATAAAATGTTTTGGTGCTAGGATGAGGTGTTTTTATGAAAAATTTGTTTATTTTGATAAAACTGCAATGGAAACACTTCTTCACATCACAAACGGATGTTGCCACTGCCGCAAACCACGAAGACAACAGGAAGGAGTTTGAGAATCATGGTTCAGAATGATTTTAATGACATCGCATGAACAAACTTATCTGGGTTTCTTATTTAAATGAAACCCACAAAATTGTGTTTTTTCGACATGAACTGAATAACAAATTTTTGCTCATTCGTAATGAAAACGCAGCTTGCATTTAACCTGTTATGGACTAAACCATTACCAGAATTAGGTAACTGTAAATATTATAGGTTGGTTTCCAGACTTTAGGGTTTGGCAGAAAGCTAGAAAATATAAATCTTACAAAATGTACCTAAAAAGATATTAAATCAAACATGCGAGAATTAAGTATGAATACTACATTCAGATAACTGACTACTGGAGACAATATGAAGCTAAGTGGCTAAGAATCTGACTCACTAATAACCAACAAGAAGCCTTACTTAAGTACACAAACAAAGCTAAAGAAGAAGATTAATCTTAGCGATGAGTTCACTCCAACAGAATGTGCCCTGACTGTCTCCCAAGGGAATTTACTAACATATTTGCCATCACCATTTACATTCCCCTTCCGGTGAAGCCAATGCTGCCTGTGACATCATTAATGAACTATTGTTATTATTACCTATTTTTAATTTTTGTTGTGTGCTATGCTAGGACAAACAAAATCCCCCACCCTTTGGGGATCAAGAAAGCATCATTATCATATATTAAAAGTCAATTGGAATTAATTATTTTGTACTGTATATGATAATGTAAGAGCTCTTTTATCCATGATGCATTGCTACACGACTAGTTAGAGGACAAAGCAAAAGCACACATGTACCTACGAACAAAGAAGAGACAGTTGAAGCATAAAATGCAAATCACAATACACCAACACTCACATTAACACACACACACACAGGCATAGAAACAATCCCTTCGTTCAAAACAACGCACAAACGATGAATCACAGGCATACACATGTGGCTGCTTGGATACCATTGTATTTTTGCAGAAGAATGACCTTTCCAGAGACAGACACACACACACATGCACACACACGCACACACACACACACACACACACACACACACACACACACACACACACACACACACACACACACACACACCTTCCTCCACAGTGGAGTCGAGCTGAGTGACTTTCACAGCCAGCTGGTCCACTCTTTCCTGCAGGCTGCTCATCCTCAGGTAGAAGCTGTTGGCTTCGTTGAACAGTTCTCCAAAAATGTCCTCAGCATGGCGACCTAGGCAGCAGCACAAAGACCCAGGTGTGATCAGATTTGATTTGTGTCAATCACATCCTTAAACAATCTCAACAGTTTATATTATTCATCGAGATCAATCCCCCCACTTACCAGAACTGCAGCATCTACAAACACTTCTGTCGTAAAATATTTAAAAGTAAATGTTGTTCCATCTCGACAGATGAACTGCACAAGGACTTCTGTTAAGTACCATTCTGTTGCAGATAATTCCAACAGTGTAGAAACGCAATGCTGGCTGCCCTTGTTTAGTTCTGGTATTGATAAGATGGAGACCTGTATAGACATCTTTTGTTTGTCCTGTTTTGACAGGGAACCATTTATTCTTAGCAGCACTTTGAGGTTGTAAAAGGCTGTGCTAGTAAGACTTTCAGGTATAAAATAAAAGTGGCACAAGTATGGAGCCCTGAGGAACCCCATATAACCCCATCTTTGTTTGCTCAGACTCAGAATTTCCACAAATTCTGCCAAGTGAGATCTGACCCGACGTGACGCCATCCTGCCGAGTTTCTAAGTTTACTAAGCAAATTATTAACTATGTCAACAGCAGCAATGAGATCTAACAATCTCAACTTGCTGGTTTTAAAAGCAGCACCACTGAGACGGATGTCATTTGAAGTTTCACCCTTAGTCTCACAGTAAGATGGAAGATTGTTTCAAAAGAAGGCAAAAAAGAAATGCATTTGTTGATTATCTACTTTTTCAATTAACTTATCTGAAAATTCACAAGAATATTTAAAAAAAGAACAAAGAAGAAACGCCTGTCGTCTGTGTCTGCAGGAAAGGCTGCCCCCTGCTGTGAATCCCGTCAGACTGAAAACTAAAAAAGCCTTATTGTTCCCATAAAACCATGACAGGAAGAGAGAGACAGATGCAAATGCAAACTAAACCAGATTGCAATGCACAAACAGACATCTATTCCTGCCTTTTTTTTTTTTTTCGTTCCCACCGCTCAATTTACGTCTGACAGACGCATCAGAGGCAGCGCCTTTAGTCACCCGGAATGAGCTGTCACAGATTTAATTTAGCACATAACTGTTAAACACATTAAGATAGCCATTTTGTCCTGCATATATCAACTGAGTCATTTGGGTGGAGATTAATATTCACATAAAGTTTTGTCCTTGCTGGTAAATGAACTATTCATGTTTCTAATGAGTTGTTTAAAGTGAGATATTTCAAAAGCAGACTAGAGACTGCGCTTTATGGCTTTATTAACCAAAGGTGTAATTGACTGGAAGCATCTTTGGTGTTGCAATTTATGCAGAGCAATTGAAGCTAAGCTGTTTTTTACGTGTAAAAACAAAATAATCTGGGAAATATATGTCAAAACCACTAAAATAAATTGTCCTCAGCTTTGAAAAAGTCATAGGAAATGTGACTAAAAATAGTGGATGACCAAGTAAATGATTTTAACCTTGCTACTGTAAGTGAGGGTTACGTTCTATTGAAGATTAGAAGAAAAACTATAAAAATTTAAGTAAATATTATGTAATATTACTCACTCAGGCTGCCCAGCTGTTTGATGATGGCTGCCAGTGTGCTGTTGGTGACACACTCCAGTTCACTGGTCACCCCATCTGGCAGCGCCCCGCGGCACAAGTGCCGGGGTTCAATATTCCTCTTCACCAGCGGCATGTTGCTCTACACCTGCAGAAACAACAACAAAAAAGAACTGAAAACGCCATGTTTTTTGTTTTTTTTACATTTATTTATATGTCCACCTCGCTGATTTATGGAGTTTTCGTACCTCCCAGGGAACAGTTTCTGAATGTCCAAATAGTAAGATGGATGCAAATATACCAACAGCATTTCTGGGAAATAATAAGGATGGGGGTGAGGGGAGGAATGACTTGATGTTGATTTGTGAGGCCTGATGGAAACGGAGGTGTCATGTCCACCGTGGGGCGCAGTCACTCATCGTGCTGTCTGATGCCAGAGCGCCTCGCATGAGCCAGAAACTAAATGAGCCAGAAAGAATTTTATAAATGGTGCAAATGAGCTTGAAACTGGGCAGAGAGACCGGAAGGGTCCTGACAGGGAGACAGAGAAACTAGACGAGGCAGGATGAGTAAGGACCAGGGGTGCTGCTGGAAATAAAGCTTCAGTGGGCCCCAAAACCACCCAACTGGCAGGGACTGAAACGAATCTTTGAACCTTATAACCCTGGTATGAATTTCCGAGCTAAAAAAACCCCTTCTGGTTTATCTTAAAATACATTTAAATGCCATCCAAATGTCTTTAATTTAAATAATTTGATTTAAGCATATTCACTGCAAAAACACAAAATCTTACCAAGTGTTTTTGGCACTTTGTAGTGGAAATGTCTTTTTAAATATTTGCACTAAAAACTATGCAAAAAATATTTGCCTTTGACAAACATGTAAAAAAACATGTTTGTTTTTTTCAATGAAAGTTACATATTGCAGCTTTAAGAGTTATAAAGTGAGAATCTTAGCCTAGCCGCTGTCTGTTTTCATGTATTTTTAAAAGTTGGCAAAACTCAAAATCAATGCCCCCTACTGGCCTGGAATAGTTGTTCCTTCCGTCTATTTGAATGGATATGAAACACCTACTAAAAACAACTAGAACAGAGTGTGGTAAAAACACAAGCAACAAGGGAATCGATTCTCTTGTCAAGATAAGAAGCGTTTGTGTCTGCATATTCAATCAATAACGTGTTTGTTTACGCTGGAATATTCACGATAATGCTGGGATAAACATAGACGTTTATAGTGAGTCTTCCAGTAGTAACCAGATCTGTCTGAAGCGCCCCCCCGCTCGTTCCTCCCTCTAACAGCTTCTGACATTTAATTATATTAACTACCTCAGATGATGCTGCGGCTTCTTAAGTACGCTGTTGAGCTTCCCTCTGTGCACGCGCGTGTATGCGTGCGCGGCAACCAATGTCTTCTTCCCCCCTTTCCTCCAGCTGTTGTAAATAATCTAAGAAGCTGGCTGGTTAATAATACATAAACACTCCCCCATCATCCTCCTTCCCCGCTTCGTCTCGTCTGCCAGGTGGGTACCCCAGTCGTTGTTTTAGCAGGCCTCTGCGCTCGTTTTTGATCCAAATATTTTGTACTTCCTCACTTGGTTTCATCAATAAATCAGTAGGGGGCGAATACCTTGTACTCCAACTCCCGAGTGTCCAACAAAGACTGGGGGATTCCCCCTGCCCCCGTTTCCGTGTCAGTCTGGGAATCTGCGGTTTCTTCCTCGGTCATAAAAGTGTGAGCTGCGGCGACTCGGTTTTGACCCTCGGGCGCTCACGTCCGCGTTCATGAACGCTTTCAGGTCAGCTGCAAGGCAAACTGACATGGTTCTAGTCGGCTATGCTTCAACAAGAGGAAGGGGAAACAGAGAAACAACTCCTAACAGGTTCACCTTCTTCTGAGGATTCCTCTGAAAAGAAATATGTTCCCACTCAAACAGTTTCTTCAAAGGAATGTCAGGAATACAATAGCAACTTGGTTGCCTTTGTTCTGTCAGAAAATTCTAAGCTTGTCTTTCCCCGATGGTCTTAGGAGGTTCTCCTCATTTTCACATTTCTTTCTTCATGTAAAACTAAATTATTTAATTATTTTTATATATATATATATATATATATATATATATATATATATATATATATATATATATATATATATATATATATATATATATATATTTTTTAACAGTGCACAAAAATGCAGGTTTCTGGTACAAATCTGTTATTCAAAATGTGAAGTGTACTTTTGATGCAAACAACCTTATCACTAGTTTGTCCTATTGTGGTGAAATTCATATCAACAATAAATTTAAACTATGGCCGTCAACATTTGCGATTTATCCAAAAAACTTCAATGGCACCTCCGTCTGCTCACTTCCTGTCAAATAACGCTCAATAACACCAAAACAAAAAAAGATGTGATGACAAACATTTGGACCAAGGTAGCATGAAGCCTACTTATCACAACGGTGAATTATTCTTTTACTGACGCAGGCAGTTTATAATTGACATTTCTAAATTGCATTTGAAACAAAAGGACTTCATATAAAACCTTCATAAATATGAAAACCTGAAATTTTTTTTTTTTTTTTACATTTCAGGCTTACACAGTTAAGCATGTTAAACGTGATTCATCAAAGGGTGAGAGTGTGATTAATCTGATCACATTTTTTCCATCGATTGACGGCGCTTATTTTAACTCCAACCATATTTACCAAAGGCTGATTAATATTGAAACTCACAACCCTCCAGTCTCGGTGATTCCTTAAGTTTAAACATATTAAACTTTCTATAAACTTTGCAGGCAGCAAACTTGTCTGGCATCATCAGTGATATCAGATTTGAAAACTGCAAAAAACAAAACATTTATGACCTTTAGCATTTTGAGCACTGTCTTTAGTGTCCGATGTGAGCGTCTGAAAATCCAAAATACATCATTCATACAGCGCATATAGCATCAGCATAGCAAGGAATCTTTTGAAAGCGAATAACAGTAAAGAACACAAGCTTTAATGTGAAAATATTTAGGTCCAAACATCACAAATGTAAAGAAGAAAACAGACGAGACGGAAGAGGAAAAGCACCCTGAGTACGCTGTGGAGCCACGGGAGTGTTGTCATGCCAACACACTGAGGAATCTGCTCTTCAGATCAAAAGTGGAGCTGGCTGTGCCACTGAAAATAGTATGAAAGAAAGACTGCAAGAGGAGGACACGGAAAGAACGAGAGAAGCAAAATAAATTGAAAAGAGGGAGCAAAAAGATGAAAACTAAACTTTGGTACATCGGCCTGTGGATGATCCATCACACAGTGACACCGGGCTTAACACTGGAAGGTCTACAGAGCAGTAAAGAAAACAATTCCTAAAATGTCAGGTCAGACCAAAAAAATTCTGGCAAGATGAAACTCTTTAAAGATGTACCAGTGAAAATTGCCCTGTCAGAAACTGTTAGTTGGCATTGTTGTTTCCTCAGATGGTGACAATTTTCTGTTTCCATGAGCAACAGTGAATCTGTAAAGATTGAATGAACAGTCCCAAGGTTATAACGTCGGGTAAATGGGGAGATAATAAGTGGTAAACATGAATCAACAAGGTTAGCTTAGCCTGAGTGGCTGCCTTTTTTCCAAAAGCATTATTAAATACCCTAATTTAGCATTTGTGGATACGACAACGGTGCATACAATGCCATTCAACCATCAGACAAGCCAGGCCACGACTGAATTTTTTGATACATAAACTGAAGAGGATTCACTCACATCAGCATGCTGAATGCTTGAAATTGTAAAAACCTGAGCTACCTTAAAAATAATTTGATCCCCAGCTATGGACAAAAAAATTCAACAAGAAGGTGATGTCATGGTTAAAGTAACAGAAACATCCTGTACAATTCAGAGATGCATTTTACACCACTGATACTAACATCCACATACTATTCGAACAACTAGTGCAATAAAGAAAGTTTTTGAACAATTGTTAACCATTAAATTTAAAGGCATCCTATAGTTTGTGTGATTACTTGTCTCTATAGTTCATCAAAAATACTAGAGTACCAAGAAACACATAATGATACACATTGGTTATTTAAATAGTTTTGTTTATTGGTAAAAAAAAATAATAATAATAAAAAAATAAACAAAGGAAGTAGAAATGGATGAAATGAGAAAACAAGGGCAACTGATCCTGCACCACTTTCAAAGAAACCCCATAAATCAACAGTAGAACTCCAACTAATGTCAAAAGGAAGATGAATTTTCAAAGTACGGATTCAGCCACGTCTTAAAGCAATCAACACAAACGCATCATGTAAACACTAAAGGAAACATAAAAACAAAAACTAAAATGCGCCTCTCACATTCATGATTGCTGCCACCGCTTTTAGCACAGCCTGTTCATGTTATCTGTGAAAGGCTGAGGGATGGAGTGGCAGATGATCTGAGATGGGTGTTGGGTGTGTGTGTGTGCAGATTTGCTACCAATATCTTGAGGAAGGATCTTGAAACCCACATGAAATCTCTGTCAATGGTACAACAAATTATTACATAAGGCAGGAACATTTTGTACCCACCTAAAATTTGACATTACGTACAAAAATATGAATTCAGATACGTAGGAAACCATTCAAAAGGAAGCTCCTGTTCCACAACTTCCTCTCGGTGTTTCAGTGTCTGTGGGTGTAATTACAGATGGGACTTTATCCGTCTGATCCAAAGCTGATTGGATCCTGTTTGCAAAACATGTGGGGAGGTTATAAAAGACCCCGAGCTTCCATGCTCACCTCTGACCCCCCACTACCGCCAGACTGGTTCACGCACCCAGACATCTCAACAGGGGGTAAATTAACCCACTCTGTTGCCTCTATAGATTATATTTTTAGCCTTTACCATAAAGCAATTTTGAGCTTTACTTTAATTTTACAAGCGTGCAGATGGACAATGAGACAGGAGAATACCTCACTGACTTTAATTACTCCTCCTTCTGTTCAGGAATATGGACTTGAGCCCAAGCTAATGACCAAGTACACACTCACAAACAAACACGTCTTCACTGAGCCACTTAATCGGTCTCAACCTGCGATCCAACCTGTCACATCCCGCTCACCCCCCCTCGGCCCTGCAGGACTTACCCAAATAACCACAGCTAATTAGATTTGTGCAGTAACTACTGGAAATAAGGAGCTCCGCCTCTATATATTGGTGTAATTAAATGATGCACTGCGTGACTTATCAATTGGGATTGATTTTTAAAATGAAAGTAACAAATGTGTGTGTACATATATATATATATATATATTTCCCCACTGTAAAACGTTTATTAGCAATACATTTTTTAAAAGGCCAATTTTGTTCACAGAGACTTCAAAATTCATTTATCTTGTTTATTTATTTGAGAGATTGAAAATGTCTTCTGGCTCTCGTATTAAACGCTCAATAGAATTGAAATTTGATTGACCTTTGAGTATGTGTTCAATTTAACATGGCTCGGCCAAATCTTAAAGAAAGAAAAACTTCCAGGTCAATAACGAGCTGGCAAACCTGGAGAAATTTGGTCAATTTGGTTTTGATACTTTCAATTAAGGTGGAAACAATGTGAAAATCTGGACAGATATCGATCTCCGATACTAGCATTATTGTTATGTCCAATTACTGATATTTACCGATATATCAAACCATACTCTGAAACACAAATGCATTAAAAAAACGGTATTGTGAAGAATCTGTAACCATTAAAGAACAATTACGACCCAGGTTCGACTGGTCCATACATCATATTTTACAAGATCCGGAACAAAAAGTCGAGCTTTTTTCTTCTGCTTCTGGATGGACTGATCCTTCAAACGCCATAAAAACAACTCTTCTTTAATCCGATTCTTCTGTAGCAACAAACACCTTAAACATGCAAATAAATAAATTACCTCTATTCTCAAAATTCGGACAAATGTCTGTATCGTTTCTGCATCTTACACATAAGTGGTTCGAAAAAAAAAAAGAAATCTGCACAAACAATGAAGTGAGCCAACACAGAGAAACAGAGCTAATGTTTTATTCTCAGTCAAGATTACTCTGGTGTCGCTCTGTGGAGCGCCGGAGCTCCTCGCTTGGTGGGAAGCCAAATGTCATTTAACAAAGAGGCATCCGGGAGCACAACGCTGAACAAAAAATCTTTTAAAAAATGAGTTGGAGAATCTGTCAGCTACATAAAAAGCCATTTTTAGGTGTGTTCTATTTGTTTGATGCTACCAAAACCAGGAGATCATTTTTGTTTTGTTTGACGTCGCGTTAGGCAGACCGTGGGAGATTAAAATTTTTAAACATTGATGATTTTAACTCCCTCCTATTTTGTGACTCTAACCTCCTTTTAGTTTTTTTTGTACTGTTTTCATCCTGTGTCAGAAACTCCGAGCTCTCCAAACCGCCCCTTTTTTCCAGCTTCAGCTCTCTTTGATGTCTTCATTTATGCTGATGCTCTTGGGTGAGAGGCCGTTGTACAAAAATGATTGCACTTATAAAGCCACTCCCCTCGTCCCCCCCCCAAGTGTTTTGCACTAATCCTCCCTAGAAACAAATCATCCAAAACTGTAAAAGAGAAGAAGAGCAGAGAGGAAGCGAGGAGCCTGATGCTTGCCTCCCTCCGTCCCTTTTTTTCCCCCCTCCTCGTCTCCGCTCTCTGACGTGCGGTCTCTGGCTCTGTAGGGTCGTTGTCATGGTTTCTGTGGAAGACTTTCTGATTTTGGCAGCAGAATGAAGCGATCGGAACAGAACTGTAGTTAGTTTATAGAGGAGAAAAATACAGCCGCCGACTAAGAATAAATACAAAACTCCAAGAAGAAACGGTCTGGAAAAAATAACAAACTTACCAAGTATTCTTGGTCTAGTTTCTAGTGCTTAGTCCTTATTGAAATAAGACAAAACAAATGTACAAGTAACTTTTTTTTTTTTTTTAGCAAGAAATAGGAGTTTGTTTTAAGTCAATAATTTCTCAATATTGATATTTTTCAAAAAGTACTTGTTTCACTTATAAGATGTTCTCGAACAAACTTCTTGGACCTTCAGAGAAAAGAAAAATATTTTACACAAGTGTTAAATTGCACACAGACGGCCTGCTTTTATCAAGACGTTTCAGAAGGAAATTGTTTGTATTTTTTGTTAGGGATATCAAAGTAAAGGAATTGCAATTTCTAAAGAAATATCCAAAAACGTGTGTTTATCTTTCCACCCTTCAACAATGCATTAAGTCTCAAAGGCCACATTAAAACCAGATCTCCATTTGGAAACATTTGATGTTTAAACGACGGCCTAAACACCTTGAGGAAGCTGTAGTTACCATGCCAGGCCACTAGATGGCGTGTGGATAATAGATTGAGAACTGCAGTTCAAAGGTAGTTGACTTATTGCCACCTGTTTGGAGGAGCGAGTGTACCACCTCCATCGTTACCTCTACATTTCATTTGTTCATCAGGCCATTGATCAAGCCATTTAAAAAATAACGTTTACACAGAGCTAAAGGTGCTTTACACCAGTCCTACCTTCTCGTATCGTACCGTCTTTTTATTGTCTGCTAATGTGGTTCATAAACAGGTCAGCTCTGGGAGCATTCATCCTCTGCCCGGTTGTGTGTTGCGGGAAAAGAAAACTCCCCTCGTGCCCCTCTGCGACCCAGTCTCCCACAATTAAATGTGCCGGCCTCAGCGCGATCGCAACAAGTCATCCGGCAAAAACCATGTGACCTGACACTGTCGCACACACACACACACACACACACACACACACACACACACACACACACACACACACACACACACACACACACACACACACACACACACACACACACACAGTATGGAACAACTGGGTTCTACTGAATCAGGGACGGTAGGAAGAGATGGTCCTACTGGGGAAAGACAGGTCACATTGGTCCCAGTGCCCCAGTTTCTCTGGTCTGGGAAGAAACAGGGAAGTGGCCATAAAGACACTTGTTAAAGATGGAGGCTTATTTTATCTGCCACTTTACAATTACAACTAAAGGGCCTAGATAACGCCACTATGGTTCACCATGGATAGTTTTACAACGGTTCAGAAACAGGGTGTTCGCGGATCCTTAAAAAATCTTGCAAATCAAGGCCTTAAAATGTCTTAAATTCATTTTAGAAAAAATGTAATATAGCCTTAAACATGTTAACATCAGGTCTTAAATTTTGTTGCGGTATATAACTGTCTTGAAAGAAAACAAATCAATAAGTCAAAAATAAAACAATATACTTAAAAATGTGAACATAACATAGTCACTGCAGAACTGAAATCTTTATCATTGGGAGTCTTAAAGGAACAGGTCAATATTTTGAGATTTAATATTGGACCATTTAATATTGTATATTCTATGCAGGATTTTTTTTTTTTCTTCCAGAATTTTCCTGTCAGGCAAAAAGTTTGAGTCACACACACTTTAGGGTTGAGGCTGTTGGCTAGCTTTTTTTTGCATCTGTCATGGGTAAGTGCAAAATTATAACCAACTGGCTGGATGACGTTCATCTTCGCCACTGCTTTGTAGCTTGAGCGCAATAACGCTTGGCACTATGGGGGTTAACGCTGTAGAGAGCCAGTGCGAGAAGCACAAAGCTGCAGCCAAGGGCCACAAACAGACTCCATAAATGTCAGTTTTGGATAATAAAGCTCCCCAGAAAACGGTCGGCGCTGCTGTGACTAGCACTGATCTAAGAGCAGCATTCGATGCATTGCGACTGTGGAATCTGAGGTTTGGTGCATTTTAAATACTCGCCATCAATATGCTGTGGGAACCGCTCTGACACTGAACAGGCTCGAGTAATTGGGTAACAAAACTGATGGACTTCAGACTGTAGCGTTGTAAAAACCCTCCACCGTCACAGTTTGAATCTGTTCCTTTTGCCTAAATCACATCCAGCTGCAGATGAATTTGCCACCGAGGTCACAGGAGGAGAAGGAACTTGAGCGAAATTCAAGCCCTCTGTTCGGTGGCAGAGTGTTAGTCTAACTCTACAGAAAGCTTTCTTTCGACGCTGAAATGTTTTTTTTCCGCTTTTCTCTGATGCATGTTGAGCAGCATGAGCCTTCTGAGAGGATACATAACAATTTCAGCACATGTAATGTCTTTATGGTCACGTCTGTCCTCTTTGTCAGACTTGGGATTTGCAAATGAAACCTCAGACTTTAAGAAAAGACAGCTCTCAGGCCACACTTTTATTGAGGGAAGCTAGAAGCAAACATTAAGCTCTGGTGGACAGAATATGCCTCTTTTCTATTGGAAGTATTTTTAAACTGGCAAACATTTTTCTGT
The DNA here is from genome assembly GCA_911649635.1 of Poeciliopsis gracilis. NCBI lineage: Eukaryota > Metazoa > Chordata > Actinopteri > Cyprinodontiformes > Poeciliidae > Poeciliopsis > Poeciliopsis gracilis. Next base: position 778,732 of record CAJVRI010000724.1, read on the forward strand.
GGAACATAACTCCAAATTGTTGTCAAAAAAAATCTGCCTGGACGCAGATTTTTCCACACAGTATTTGCTAAAACATTAAGCACCAGACTGCTTGACATGCTATTGGTTGGTATTCGCAAAGCAGCCAATCTAGGGCCGCCATTTGCTGTCCTTGCCGCTGATTGGCTGAACTCTCAGAAGCAGAGAGAAAGCACGCTGCAGGTATTAGCTTCTGCTAATGCTAAGGCGGTTTCCACTGTGTGCACCAATACATGGAGTGGTGTGAAGTGTTCCTGATTTCATAGCTTTTTTTGCATGTTTGCCACACTAAAGCGTGTCAAAGCATCAAACCAAGTGAAATACAAGTCAAAGACAAACAAAAAGAGGGACTTTTAATTAGTGCTAATAGTATCAGACTCTAACAATTTATGCATTTCTGCAGGTATCAGATTTTTCTAAAGCACTGAACTGTGAACGCTCACCATGACTTCTGACCTCATAGGGGGGAAAACAAAACACAAGCTCAACTGATGGATCAATAACAATGTTAAGTTGTGCTCAGATCAGCCATTATTGCATTCTTCTATGATATATTATCATAGCCAACCCAGAGGCAGGCGGCCGCAGTAAAGTGCTTTAGATCGTTGGCTTCACCAATAAAACCACCAGCGACACCCGAGCGTGAACATCCAAACGCTGCCCCCGAGCAACGGCCGTCATTTCCACGCAGAGGAGCATCGATCTCCGTGCTGTAAATGAACGAGCCTGGAAACCACTGACTAAGGCAGATTGCGTCAGGCGGGGCGGAAGAAAAGCCAGACGGAAAACTACAAATTTTTTATGACATCGGACAGCAGCCAGAAACGGCGAGCGCGGCAGACTGGGGAACGAGCGGGACGATGAGTGTCCTTATGTGGCTGGGTCAAAGCCCACACACACACACACACACACACACACACACACACACACCCCCACACACACACACACACACACACACACACACACACACACACACACACCTGCAAACGTGTATCTTCAGGGATTGTTGCGCTGTGAATGACCCAAGAGGGACCAGATGGATGTTAGGTTGGGACGACAGGTGAAAGCAGAGTGAAGCTCACAGATTGAGGGGGGAAAAAAGTTTCTAGAGAAGTGCTTAAAAAAAAAAGATCCTGACAAAACCTATGACGTTACGTTTACTAAAAATCCGACCTCAACAAAAAACAAAACAAAACACTGTTTTAACAAATTATTCATTTGTTAGAAGAAACTACAAAGCAAGGAAGAAGTAGATTATTTTTCACTTAACTTTTTGAAAGCATGAGGAAAGTAGCTGAATTATCCAGGGATGAAAAATTAATTGGGATTAATCACAATTAGCAATGATTAATCAATTAGTGAAATAATCCTGACCTAAGTTAATCTATTAACTATTCATATTCTGTAAGAAAAAAAAAGTCTTATTAAGCACCTTTCACCATCTAATTATTAGTATGTTAATTATAAAAATAATCAACAGATTAGCCCTTCACTGTATTATCCTTTGCTACAAATAATCAAGTGTACACCAAAGGAATGCTGTATTGTTTCATTTTAGGAAATTAAATGGGGTTTTTTTCTATTTAAAAAACAAGAATTTAATTACTTGTTTGTTGCATTTTTCTTATATTTCTCATATTGTATAAAAATGCTGAAGTGATTGAATAAAAAAGTCTGCAGAATGTGGTAATTCTTTTTTTTTTTATCCGATTAATCATCAGAACAATTGATGACTAAAATAGTGATTGTCCTTTTGCAATAACGATTTCTATTTTCTTTAAATGTTTGTTGGCTAGCTGCATTTGCGTTGCTGGCCATTTCCTCTATATCTGAAATAATTTTCTCTGATGAGCTGAAAATCCACGTCTGGCTCTAAGTGGGAAAAGAAAATCATCCAAACTCACCAAATTGCCCCTTGATTGTTGGAAAGTACTGCTCTTGGAGGACATTTTGAAATCCCTCTTATTTTCCCAACAATGTCCTCAGATAAAATTGTAACCCGACTCATCTGGATGAGAAGCAGCCCCATAAATAATACAGCTGGACTTTATATTGACTCAAACTGTTTGATGATTATTTCAGTTTAATAACATTACCATAAATGTTACTATAAAATTTTACTCTGCCTACACTCCGTCGCGAGATGTTGGACCAATTGGAAGGAATATTAAGTTGTATATTTCCAATATTTCCAATAATCAGCTCATAAATCACACAGCACACAAGTATTTTTTCACCGGATGAAATGCTTTTCAGTTCAAGTCACTGTAGTCATAGATGGAAAACCAGCGTTGACCAAGCTCTGCAATGGTGGAAATTTTATTTTATATTAGGCTTCATTTCAGTGAAAAGAAGATTTACATGCAACAACAGGATGGAGGATTTTTCAAAGCATGAACACACCCTGAGTGTTTGACGGATTTGCCCTTTAAACCAGTATCGTCATGAATAATATTTACTCTAAACTAGCGCGACATTTTGCAATAATAGTATTGTAATAACGATAAAGGTGACGTTAATTATTCTTATTTTTTTTAAGAAACTGCAAGGCTGTGACTGAGTGTCGCAGGAATTATAGTCCCACAAACGCAAATAAAGCTCTTGGAAAACATTCCTATTTGCAATATGCTTCTTTAGAACAGCAGGCACATAAAGTGAGATTTGTGTCACTAAAATGCACATAGTGACTGCATTTAGTCGTATTTTCCAATCTATTAATATCTACTGTCACACCATAATTGAACAAACAGTGGAACAGAAAACATAATAACTCCAGCGATACGGTCACTTTTAGGAAGTTTTTAAACATCATTAAGTGGAGTTTATTGTGACAGCGATAAATCAATCTTACAAGAAATTTATCGCAGTAATTGATAAACGATCCGATAAATGCTACCCACCAAATATTTTCTCGAAAATGTTTTCGCAGGCAGCATACAAAAGTGTGTCAAAATTCCAGAAAACGTCCTTTTATTCCACCAGGGAAGGCCTCCCTCCACATTTCATTTTCCCTCGTTGAAGTTAAGTAACCATGTGTGCGCGCGTTGAGGCTTCTTGGCCCTTCTTCCTCCATCGTTGGCTTACGTAATAAATCAGCACAAGCTTCTGTGAGCACGGCCTCCCGTGAATACGACTCTGTTGTACAGCAGCTTCACAAACAAGCATTAAAAAAACCCCTATTATCTAATCCGAGTTCAGACATGAAAGGAGCCCCTGAAGTGGACTCTGAATGGAGAGCGGTTATGATGAGGACGACCGTTTCCAAACCGCCATGAAATATATATCAGGTCTGGTCATTCATCTTTCATTCCGACGTGTTTTAAAGTAAACGCTCGGACTTTTATTTCATTTGAAGCACTCATTTTCCTGCCTGCGATGGATATGACTGCACACGTGAACTTAGTCGGTTCAGATCGAACCGATCACCCTCAGATGACCAGGAATTATCCACCAAAGCTTAAGAGTGCCATGAACTGTGAGCCACCAGAGCAGCAGCATCAAAGTCCACAATAATAAATCCAGTTTCTCATCATCAAAATCAAGTTTCCCTCTAATATGAACAAATTAAATATCTGGGTGACAATTTTACTGTCTGATGGGACAAGGATTCAGCTATTTGTTCTTTCAGACCAAAGCAAACTTTAAGAAATCCTTTAATCTCCCATGGCAACAATTCAGCTGTGCGAAACGGCTGAGTGGACTTAGCTCCGCCTTCGAGACGCAGCTCCTCCTCGCAGCTGCAGTTTCCAAGCTTCCGCTTCACAGAACAATCTCCCTTGCGACTCCCTCATTCAGCTCCTTCAGACTAGCCAGCAGCAATTAGCAAAAGCCTGGTGGAACTGTTCATCCGCTGAGCTCACTGCACGAGTTACTTCTCAGTGCACCGCTGGTGAAAACGTTAAAGGCTTAACAGAGGATGGCTTCCTGAAGGTGGAGTTTCAGAAAGAGCAGGAGCTTCTTAAAGAAGCAGAGTCTCAATTTGAAGGCGTTGAATTAGGCCATATTTGGAAAATACACAATGCTGCCCCTTTAAGTCTGTGTTCCTGTGTTGTTTAGTTTTTACATGGATCACGCATCAAATTAAGTAACTGAATGACAAACTAATGCATCGTGGTGCGCTAAACTGCTCTGGAGAATGATACTGATGGCCAACAATCTCTGCAGCTCATATTTTACAGCCCAGCAGCACCAATCCTTCTGTCGACCTACTTAATATGCTAAATGCTAATTAAAGATTTTTTTTTTTTTAAGTTACATCCCTCAAATTACCGAATACCATCCAAACATCGCAGACAGCTTAGACCGAGGAGGACTTCAAACAGGAAGTCATGTTTAAAGCAACAAAAGCTGTTACCATCAAAAAGCAATAATAATAATAATATTAATATTGATAATATTGCCTTTCTGGACTGAAAACAACATCTCTATGCCGTCCATTTTAAAGCACACCTTATGTCCACACATATAGCGTGGATCCGGTGCCATTCTCCTCTGCTTCAGCAGCTACTTTGGGGCAGATCCACTGGATCCTGGTCGCAGACATAATCCTCCGCACACCTCTTCTTTATACTCCACTCCTCTCCTCTATCTGCCTCTCTCTTTGGAAGCCTGAAGCGTGCTTTCTGCCAAATCCTGCAAGAAAAATCCTCCCAACCGGTGACATTTTGTTGCAGGCAAGCAGAGAGAGCGAGAGAGAGAGAGAGAGAGAGAGAGAGAGAGAGAGAGAGAGAGAGAGAGAGAGAGAGAGAGAGAGAGAGAGAGAGAGAGACACCTGACCAGCGCGCCGCCGCCACACAGGGGAGGAGAAAATGGTGTGAATGGTGCAAAAGGAGCGCCTGTCTTGCGTTAATTCATTAAAACACACACACATATATATATACACATATACATTTATATATATATCCAGATAAATCATTTATTTGATCGCGTTTGAAGCTCTGTAAGCACGCATGATGTATTGTCTTTTTATTTTTATTTTATTTTTTTTTTGCGTATAACAATAACAAAAACAAATGCATCATCCTCCTTCCTCCCGCCCTCCCCCTCATCCTCCGCCGTGGCCCCGTGGCCCCCCGCATGGACACGGGGCTCCACGCCACGGCCGCGGCATGCGAGGCTGATTTGGAAACCCGCTCACATTTACCTGGCTGCGGCGCCTCCCGTCGCCTCCTCTCTCTCGCTCTCGGTTATTTTCGAAGCTCGTCGCGGTGCCTCGTCCGCTGCGCCGCGCTTCATTTCAGCTCCCCCATGCTGGCTGACGGGCGGAGGACGGGACGGACGGACGGGCGGGCGGGCGGGTGGGCGGGTGGGAGGATGGAGGAAGGGATGGAGAAGAGGCGGAGGAGGACAGAAGAGGGGCGGAAGCCTTTGAAGTGAGGAAATGTAGGTCCCCTCTCGAAGCCCCAGCTCCACGCACTGGATTTATGTCGTTTCCAAGGCAGCGTCTGTCGACCCGACGGGGGTCAAGCTGGAGCGCGCGACGCAACAAGTCAACATCCGGCGGCGGCTTCAAAAATAAAAGCAGTTTCATCGACGTTGGGGTCCGATAAGGCCTTAATTAACGACACTGAATGTCCAAGAAACTGAAGAAAGCATCCAGTTTTTAATTCATTTGAATTGAAAACATCAGGTTTACTGTTGCGCCCAATGAAAATAATCCTGTTGCTGTTTTGTTGTTGTTTTTCGATTTATTTTTACTGTTATTTTTATTGTCCTTTTTTAATTTATCAACACTTTGAAGAAGTGCCATATCAACAATAATATCGGATTGGCAGACTTTAATGGAGTAAAAAACCATTTTATTTAGTGTCATTGCAGTAAAGGGGTTGCTCTCGTCATATTTCTATTTGTATAGACAGTTGAAACCAGATAATCGATTAATTTTAGGGATAGAAAACAAAGATGAGCTTCATTCATTTCACACAAATTCTGTTATGGTTAGGTTGATTTTTTATTAATAATATTTAATTTCATCACCTACATAATTTCTTTTCAAATTTTAAAAAACAAAATAGTTAAAATAAATATATATATATATATATATATATATATATATATATATATATATATATATATATATATATATATATATATATATATATATATTTAAAGTCTTTCACTTAACAATCAGATTGGAAAGTAGAAAAATGTCATTTCTATTTAGGTTTTATATGTAGTTAGCAGTTGGTAATAATAGCAGATTGGTAAATTAATGAAATAGTATATTATATTATTAGCACAACAAATCTGTGTCCATCTTCACATCCTAGATTTGAAAGTATATTTGATCCTAGGCGGATAGCTTTGACCTTTAACCTTTATGGTGCATTCGTTTTCACTGGTCAACAAGGAATATTACATTTGTCTTACTTTGTGTGGCTCCAGACAGGAGACGTCGCTGGTTTTTGCTAGCTTGACACCGCTGTCAGGCTCAAACGGAGCCGCAGCAAACCAGCCGGAGGACGCATGCGCACCCGAGCCTGTCCGAATCCTTCCGATGGCAGTCGAGTTTGTCTACGTCGAGGAAAGGATGAGAAGACAGCCTCCGTCACGGGGCCTAAACACGACGTTTTCTTTCTTTTTACACGCTTATTTCGACTCAATAAACCACAGAAGCCGGTTTCACAGGTATTCTTCCGCCAGGGACTAGTTAGAACTGAGAAAAACAGCAAACCCCCCCCCCCAAAAAAAACAAAAAACCAATGACTCTACGTGTTGCATTTTGTGTGTGCGTTAGCATGCTGGTAATCCTAATTATAATCCAATTAAAAGCTCGTGCTACCGAAAAACGAAAAGCCTGAGTCGGGTCGTTACACCATTTGTTGTGAAACCACTGAAGCTTGACTTTCCACCACAAAAAAAAAAGAAAAAGATGTAAAGACTGAAGACCTTAAACAACACAAAATAAATATGTAAATATGAATAATTTCTCAGTAAAAGTGCACATTTACAGTTGTCAAAGCTAAAATTGTGTTTTCAGTCATTGCTTTCTATTCACTCACATAGCACATTTTTTTCCCTCATCATATTGATCACATTGATCAACGATTAAGTGTGCTGTGCTGCAAGATAATGAAATCTGACAGACTCTTCTGCTATTCCCCACAGTCGCCACTGGGTGGTGCTGCCGCATCACGTCTCGAACGAGATCTCCGTCCCTGGCCGTGGTGCTGATTTTAACGGCGCCACCTCGCGCGCTCTGCGTCTCTGCCCGTGGTGCTGATCCATGATCCTGACAAAGCGTCTCCTCGTCGGAGACGGACGAGCCTTTCGGCTGCAAGAGATCTGCAAGCGATCACACCGAAATCTGATTCCACACACGAGAAGCTGTTTATTATTCCCCGCCGCCCAAATAAAATCTTATTGTTATTCTCCACATGAAGCCAGCATGAATTAAAGAACAGGTTCTCTCAAAGCTAAAGGAAAAGGATCCATCATGGTCACCGCCAGCTTTCTCTCGGTTCGGTTAATTCTCACTTCGACGTTTGGAATAAATCTGCCATTATTTATCGTGGCGCCGCTATAGCTGGAGGTATAGTTTAAAATGATTAACTGTATTTATTAATGATCCTTGATTGTAGGAGTAAAAATATATTTCTTTATTAATAGTAGTAGTAAGTAAAAAGGCGTTGTCAGTAAGGCCCAAGTTATTATTGCTGGTCACTGCTAGGAAAAAAGGGCAATAAATCAAAAACCCCACCAGCTTCAAAAACAATCTTAGCTCTTTCAAAGGACACTGAATGAATAGTTTGTATAGTTTGTTTGTCAAAATCAACAAAAACAATAGTCATGCATTTCCTTCTTTTCATCCAAATCTTTTCATTTCAATTTGTTGATTGAGTTGTCATGCACGCAGCTTTGTCGCCACCTTGTGGCTCACTGTAGCAATCACTCTTTACGAGCGTTGGCTACAACCCTTTGTGGAGGTCGGTCTTTTGAGTTCACTGCTGGGCTCTTGAAGTTTGTTTGGCATGTAAAAAAAAAAAGAAAAGAAATGCAGCGCTGACGTTTTCAGCAGAGCATCGGTTACTACAGTTACTGCTTCAGCTTCAAGTCTTGCCTGCAGCACTTTCATTTATCAGTAATCAGCCTGAGGCCCCTTTAAAATTGGATGAAGTGTGTTTTTCAGGAAACCAACAGTGGCTTTTCTGATTCATCACCCTGCCAACTCTCCACACCACTTTTATGCTTGCAATCATGTAAAGAGCTCCTTAAGTCGGTGCCACTCTTACGTCGTATGTAAGTTGAATAGATTCCGTCTTCTGACATGTTAATTTCATTAAGGTTGTGTCAAAACAAGCTACTCTGGCGATTGGGAAAAGTAATCCAATTAAAGTCAACGCAGCGCGCTGGAGGAGGGATGGTCAACTCCGATCTTTAAGAGCTGCATGTTTCAGATGCTTTCCTGGTTTACCGACTGAATAGTTTATGTGCAGAACTCGACTCACCGAGAGGCCAGTTCATCCATTTATTCAGCTGCGTTGGGACGTCCAGAACAACCAGGATGCTTGAAGACTGAGACCCAGATCCTGCAACTTTCTTCGTCAAACTTTTCTCATAAAATCCTCCGCAAAGATACAGTCATACTCGGCGAGAATAAGAGTGCTGATGAAGCTCAGTTATGAAGTTTCTTTTGAAAAGAACAAGTATTCAACAAACTTGCCCGTGTTTCTGTATTAAAAATGTCGTTTTCATTTGGTCTGATGCGATATTCATGTGTGTTTGTTTTTTATTTGCTGAAGTCGGAACAGAAATGAGGACGTGGAAACTTGAATAAGGATATTGAGGATCCAAAGCTTCTCAATAGGGTCAGAGGTCAGAGGAGGATAGTGACACACCATGAGTTTCTCCCGTTATTCCCACAGCAGCCAGTGACACAGTGGTATCCTTGCATTTGGAGATGGTGGATTATCGTACATGAAGATGATTTTGCTACTGAAAGAGATTGACAAAAAATAATGAGCTTATCTTAATTTTTTTCTAAGTCAATGCTGGCATACAGAAAGAGAATTGTACACAATGTTTGAATGAAAGGTTTTGTCACAAAGATGGGTTTTTTCCCCACCTGTTTACCTTAGCTGCCTAAACACATGCTAAGCTAGCTAGCTAACCGTCTCCTGCCATTTGAAAGTTGACCTACGACACCTGTGGACATCAGTAATCAGTCAGTGCTCAGGGGACAAAAACAAACAGATAAAAGATTATTTATTTATTGTCAAAACATTTATTCTTATGCAGCTTTGTTGGAAATATAAAATTCAATGCATACAGAAAATAAAAAAAAGAAAAAAAAAAGCAGAGGGACACTCAAGAAATAACTGAAGCTATCCCTGTACACTCCAGACCCAGATCAAATTATTACTTCATAACTTTCCACATATGTCTTCACAGTGATTGCTTTCCTATATCTGGCTTTGATTGAATTTGCAGGGCTGGACACGATCAATACAAACCAGAAAATCAATCTCAGGCAGCAGCTTGGGTCTCAGGTACACACAGGTACACTGGACGCATAGTTATTAAACTGTGGCTCTCTCACTACCATTTCCCCTCCTCTATTTTAAACTCTAATCATGACGTATTATTTTGTAGAGGGGGAAAAAAAATGGCACCGGGAGGAACTTTATTAAAGGTCGGGTCAAGGAGATTTGAAACACTTGTTTCAAATGATGTGAAAAAGTATTTTACTCTAAATGAAAAGGTTTATTTTTCTTTACCCCCACTCGTTTACATGTTGATATGATGGAGTATTAGGGCCGTGAAAATAAAAACCAACAGAAAACAAGGAGCAAGGGTTGGCCAGTCCACCAAAGTTACTCCAGGACCCCATCAGTAGCTGCGTTTGCACAACAAATGTGAGGAAAATTCAGTCGATAATCCGCTAATGTGAAAAAAACACAACGCAATTTTGTCATTTTGGTGTTTCAATTAAATAAGAAACCCAATCAAAATCACACATGAATAAGTTTGGTCACGCAATGTCATTAAAAAACATGCCTGCCGCACCATCATCCTCCCACCACTTCCTGTCTCCTTCGTCTTTTCCACCAGTAGCAACATCCGGTTGTTGATCACATGACTTCTCTGAGGCATGACTTCCTGGAGTAACTTTGGTGGACTGGCCAAGATAACGCTAAAATTATGATATTACTCAAAAACTATCTCATCCTAGAACAAAAGACATTTGAGTTCTTTTCAAAACTGATGTGTTTCCGTAAAGAACGTTTACTTTGGTAATTCCAGTTTGCGTAAATTTACGAAATCCGCAAATCCTGATCCAGCTGGAAAAACGGCCTCATCCCACCGCTAAAGCATTAAATGGAAAAACGTGTTTGGCGTTTCTTTTTCTAAATTGGCACGTTTCCTCCGGGCAAACTCATTTTCGTAATTCCAATTTGCTCAACGCGGCTAACGACTCCTTCAAAAGGACGTACATGAACGCAGAGCAATGAAACACGGTAAAGTTCAGAGATGAAAACCAAAAACAACACAAAGGCCTGACCCACATTTACTAGAAAACATCCCGATGACCTCTGGGTCGTTTGGTGAAAACCTGGTGACTGGCGGCGCCATTATGAGGAGCGAGTCCTGACAGTGGAACAAAGAACTGGTAGAGAAATGACCTTTGACCCAATGTCTGTTTTCACTGTTACTTGATTGGAGTTGTTGGTACCAAAGGCCTTACAACCAATTGCTAAAATTAGGGGGCAATTACCGTTACACATACAAACCAGGTTGGTTTAGGTTACCTTTCCCCCCTTAATGACTGAAAAAAAATCATCAGCATTTGAATTATCTCAGGTTATCTCTGTCTATTAAAAATAGTTCTATAAATCCCTAACGGAGGAAATTCTTCTTCCACAGCGCTTACAAACTTTGGTACAATCATCAGCTCGTTTTAGCCTCTCCCAATGGAGAGACAATTGTTTCAAAGGAAGACTGTTTAAGTCTATAGCTATTTGAAGACATCATGATGAGAGAGGAGAATCGTCTGCTTTCAGCCGAGATGTACAAATTCAAACCCGGTCGCCCGTTGGATCGGAGGTCTAACTCACCGGCACAAACTCTGACTCTCTAAAAGTTAGGAGTGAAAAGAGAAATTGAGGTTTTAAAGAACTCCAAGTTGTTAATATTCAGGCTCTGAGAAGCTTTGGGGGCTTCAAAGAGACCTATGGACGACTGGGTCAAGAGAAATGTCGGTGAAACTAAAATACGTTTCATTAAATAGCCGGCTCCGTTTACGCCGAGAGCATCTTTAGCAGGAGCAAAGTGAGAGTGTAGAGGAAAACTTTCAACAGATTCATAGGCTGAGGAACATTCTGTTCACATTCCTTGATGTGAAACAAGGATTTTTGTCCTGTTGTCGTCCATCTTTTTTTTTTTTTTTTTGTAGGACATTGTTCTGTTAAAACAGTTCATCTCTTCGGAGCCGGCTGAAGGTCGTTAGGAGTCTAGGAAAAGTCTGAATGGAGTTTTAATTTGCCTTTCTTTAGCAGCCCACGGAGCAGTTTAGCAAATTGGACATTGCTTTACTATATTATTAAGGAAATTGCTGCAAGGCCAATGAAAAGCCTCTATTTCTTCTCTACTCAGAACTACTTATGGGTCGATTTAATTTAGGACTTTTGTGGTTGAAACTATTCTTTAGCCAAAGTGGACGATGTGGTGAACAAAAAATATCATCTAAGTTCCTTTAGAAAACAGAATTTGGATGTAAAAGTTTGAAAATGATGGTGTGTGTTTAATAATCCACCAGGGTTGAAATTTTGTGCACAGACTTGATCATATTCATAAGTTTGATATTTTAAAAATGTTTCATTATCTACCCTAGAGATTGACCAATACTTAAAAGAACTTCGGCCATTTTTTATTTTGCAATTGCAGATTAGAGTCTCTGCGGTGTTCATGTTTTTCTGACGTTTTCACGCCTCACCAATGAAGATCTGGAACAGCACCCATTCAAACGCTCTCAGATTAAAGAATATCATTGGATGGACAGAATCAACCAACACCAACGGTGAACCTAATTGGTTAGTGGCTGTTTGGCCTCAGACATAAGAGGTGTGACTGCGGGAGTCCGACCTTTCAACCCTTAAACCGTCGTTTTTAGGGTGACTCTCATTTTGATAGAAAAAAAGGAGTAAATTTCCACCAAAAATCTCAGAAATTTTCTAGAAGAGAAAAAAAAACCAACATGCAAATTTCTGAATTTCAAAAAACTGAATATTTTTGGACATTTAAAAATAAAAAACTTTTGAAAATCAGATTTTTCCAAGTTTTCTAAACAAAATTTCTGAGCTCAACCTCAATTTTTAAATTTTTTTTCTAGATAGTATTTTTGTCTTTTCAAACTGAAACTTCAAACTTTTTACGCTGGAAAATATCACAGCTTAATCCCAACATCTCTGAACATTTTTTGGGTAGAAATTTACCACTGCTGTGTTTATACCTACAACGGCCCAAAAGTACAATCTGAGAATACTTTTGCTTTGTTCAAACTAAAAAAACAAAAACAAATAAATCTATAAGAAACTATTCTGCCAATGAACTTGAATTGCCCGACTGAAGCCATAATCACATTCTGTTACTTTCTGCTGCATTGCAGAACGTCAGATTTTCTGCAATGCTCCAACTTTTGAGTTTTGTCGGTAAGTCGACTCATGAGAGTTTAAGTTCTTTTTTTTTTTTTTTTTAGCTAAGCTACTATTTTGATATTTATCGATCTTCCAACCTTTAGTGCTTCTTCCCTCTGGCACCTCATTTGTCTGAAACTCAAAGTTGCTCAGTTTGACTCGAAAACTTGGAAAGTTAAAGTTTCAAAAGTGATTTTGCAGGCGAAGAGTTACCATGTCTGGCTGAGAACTGAAAGCGATGCCAGCGTTGGGTTTGTTTCTGAATGACAGGACTATAAATTTTGCAAGTCGCAGAGTCGCTGGTTGATCAAAGCGTGCCGAGGTTCTCTCTCTATTTTTGAAATTTGAAACATATTGGCCCTCTCTGCTCTGACGGTCTGAATTAGACGGTTTGATCGCCGGGTTTTCTGTCAAAGCCGCGGTTCTGCCGGGCATTTCCATTTGAAAAGCCGTCATCAGAGGGAAGGTGCAAACCGGAGAGCGCTTTGATCATCTGATTATCTCCTCTTAAATTATTCATTTTCGACCACGGCTGATAAATATGCGAAATGCATCACTGTTCCCGTTTTACTTCATTGGCTTTCAGCGTCCGAAGTCTGCGACGCTTTGGCCCGCAGCATGACGGAACATCCCGCAGCTCAAAGAGTTCAGACTAAAACAAAGGAGACAGAGCTGGAGAATGGCTGAGCTCTGACTGAAATCCCTGCTTCACATCGACGTAAATAACACAGAAGCTTTTTCCATTTGTCCTTACAGAAGATTTCAAAATAGGTTAAATCTATGCTTGGACGTTATGAGAACCAGATGATGTAGGTACAGTGCCATCCAAAAGTGTTCATACACTTAAAAGTTTCTTCTAACATTTTGACTTGTTGGAACTGGAGGGAAAATGTTGTTAGAAAGATTAGAGTCTAAAAGCGTGTGAACAAACTGAGTCAGCCTGATACTTTATTGTTCAAAGCCACTTTTTCCTTCAAATACAGTTTGAGAAATCTTTTAATCTCCTGTGGCAACCGCTCAGCTGTGCAAAACGCCTGGGTGGAGCTCGACCCGCCTTCGAGAAGTTTCCAAACGTCCACCTCACAGATCACACCTTCTCTGTGACTCCACCCATCAGCTCCTTCAGACTAGCCAGCGGCAGTTAGCAAACACCTGGAGGAACTGAGCGTCCGCTGAGCTCATTATATGAGCCACTTCTCAGAGCAACTCTGGTAAAAACGATGTTGAAGGGTTAATAGAGGAGCCAGGTTGTGATGACTTCCTGAGGAAGGAGTTTCAGAAAGAGCAGAAGGTTCTTAAAGAGACGGAACTCTAATTTCAAGGTGTTAAATTACAAAGTAAAATTTCTTTGAAGTTATATTAAACATACATAGTATTTTTATATATGCTATTAGTGCTACAGTATAGCACTTTACGCCTGGAAAATACATAATACTGCTCCTTTAAAGACACTAAACGTTTTGCTTGTGAAGATTAAAAAAAATCTAAAACAGTTTGAGGGGTGTGAATACTTTTGAAAGGCACTGTGTCAGGTTTTAGATTTGAATATTCTCTGTATTTTGTTGTTTTTCAGTGACCCAGATCTTAACAGAGATGGAGAGACTTATCAGGTGCAAGTAGATCCGTTTCATGGTGTAAGCAGACAGGAAATCCTCTTGCTTGTACTGAAGCTGAACACGAAGTAACGTTGCGGACCTCCATGCTTTTAGAAAACAAAGGTGGAGATGGCAGCACGGGCATATAAACCTCGACACTTAAGACTAGCGGATAAAAACCATGACTATTTCGGACGGCTAGTGTAAAAAAATTCATATGCTTTGTTCCTATTAAAGACAATCTGTAAAATAGTTGTGCACTCTATCAAAAACATTTCCCTCCCTCCCCCCTTTAGTTCAAACTTTATTTGTGGATTTCAGTAAAAACATTTTGGAAGCTGTGAGTCTCCAAAGTGCTTGTATTTGACGACAGAAGCAGTAAAGATGAAATGACTCTGCCTTTTTTTTTTTTTTTTTTTCCCCCCCTTTAACTTTTAGCTCTTTCATCTGCTTTGGTCAACCGAAGATATTTCCATGACCACTAGATGGCACTGCGAGTCCACCGGAGCCTGGATGTGATTGTACGTTCCTTCATCTCTGTCCTCGCAGGGAAAACTTTCGCTGCAGCCTTTATGAAGAGTCTCCTCTGCAGACTCTGTCAGCTGTAGCAGTGTGAAAAGGTTCAGCCAGTCAAGCTCGACTGTTTCAGATGTGTATTTGGTTGAGTTTGCTCGGACCGCGTCTTCCGCTCTCTGCGGGGGCTCGGAGTCGCAGTTCGGACTCCGTGGGGGGGCCCTCTTGGCTCTGTAACCCGCATCAGTGGGACTCCGGGAGGGGCCGCCTGACTTCATACCAGGTTAACAGCGAGTCCCACTTCACTTCGTCCCTCGCCTCGCTCGATGCCTCAATCTCCGTGAAATGCAACGCAAGGTTCGGCTGATGAACACATCAACCGCGCAGGTCAAAACCTGAGCTCCGTGGTATGAGACCGAGCGTTTTGGCGAAGCTGACGGCAAACGTGTTTGGAATGTGGAGGGACACTTTTCTCTTTGACACCTTTCCGCCCTCTGCTTCCTTGACATCCGGAAAGAGCTGGTGCACTTTCAGCAGCTCTCCTCGTAATAGTCCCCGGGTGAGGAGGTTGAAGTGGGAACAAAAGGGGGGCTGAGCCTGCAGTCACACACTGCTCGTGTGTTCGCTGGGGGGAGGGTAGCTGATGAGCGACAGCTCCTGCTCGATCTCCGTTTCTGGCTCGGTTTCCGAAAGCGCGCCGGCGATGTGGCACTCCGACAGGCTCTGCGACACTAATCCGATCTGCGTCCCGTCGTCCGTCGTGTCCTCCGGGTCCACCGTCAGCCTCCCGTTGTCTCCCCTGCTGCCGTTGCGACAGTTACTGTTGCGGTCCACCCCGGCTTTGTCGTGGCCGCCCATCAGCAGAGGGGTGACGGCGTGCGACGGGCACTGCTGGGGCGTGAGGAGGCTTTTGCCGCCCTGTCCCGCCGCATTCGCCCCGGCTTTGTACTGGCACCTGATGTAGTTGGAGAAGGCTCTCCTGTAGGTCTTGTTGAAGAGGGTGTAGACCAGAGGGTTGACCCCGGAGGAGATGT
The DNA here is from genome assembly GCA_911649635.1 of Poeciliopsis gracilis. Classification (NCBI taxonomy): domain Eukaryota; kingdom Metazoa; phylum Chordata; class Actinopteri; order Cyprinodontiformes; family Poeciliidae; genus Poeciliopsis; species Poeciliopsis gracilis. The sequence continues at coordinate 794,524 of CAJVRI010000724.1, forward strand.
AGCCCACCCAGACGAAGACGTTCAGGAGATCGTGGAGCAGCGACTCGTTGCAAGAGTCGCGGCACAGGACGAAGGTGACGTTGGTGATGAAGAACGGACACCACATGACAAGGAAGAGGAAAAAGACAATTCCCAGGACCTGAAGCAAGAAGCGAGGGGAGAAGTTAAAACTGAAATTGCACGTGAATAAGCATGTTCATGCGATGAGTCAGTAAAAAAAACACCATCATCGTCCTCCTGTCCCCGGCGGTAGGTTTCTGAGCGGTCTCCGGTCCGCTTGACCCGCAAATGCATCCGCAACTAAAGCGCCAGACTTCACTTGAATTGAACCGAAACGGACCCGAGTTCGCCTGCGAGTTCACACCTCCCAAAACAAACTGGACTTCCAAGACAAACTAACTAACTAGAGTTAACTTAAAACAGACTAAATCGGATTTAAGAAGCAGCGAAGGACCTTCTCATTCCAAAAAGCTTTGAGCTGCACTCGATTGCGCTGCAGTTTGTTTCCTCTACTCTACTCTAAACTGCTGTGCACTTTGCTGAACTTCTTGTGAAGAACTTTGTGACCACGGTGGTCATAATGTTATGCCTAGATGGTTATAGGTGTATGAGCTTTGTGCCTCTTTGTCATTAAAGAGGAATCTGAGTTCAGTCGCCGCTCTGCTCGACGCTGGCAGCGCTCCAAGCTTTTCTGTCGTCACTCAAAGTGCCTGACAGGACGTGATAGCATGTGACGTGAACTGCACTGAATATTCCAGGAGAAATGTTTCTAAATCCGCTGTTGGGAAAACGTCGGCGTCAGAAAAATTCACCTATCCTGGTTGTACAGCGTGACACAGATAGACGGAGACAGACAGAGGCGGCTGCGGCGGACGAGAGGGATTGTGACTGCAGAAGCTCGAGGTTTGTTTTAGCTGGAGCTTTTCTTCGGCTTGTCTCGCTACAGCAGACGTTTCCACATCACTGGAGCCAGAAATCTTACAAGTGGGATGTTTTTAAAACATCTGATCGGCTTTTTCTTGACACAGAAGCTCGAAGTTGGGGGATGTAACTTTTATAAAGCATTTTTATAAATATGTGTAGTTGGTAAAACTGCCAGGGGGAGGGTCTTACTGCTGTCAATCACCCTCATGCGCTAATGGGGGAGAAACAACTTAGCGTTACAGGAAAGAAGCTGACTTTATTCTCATAACTTTATTATTCTTGTAACATTTTTTTTTTTTTATTCAGCCCGGCCCCAATAACCTGCCATACAAAACAAATAAGGAAAAAAAGAGAAAAGTATTCATTCGTGTTGATTGTCCTGACAGTCCTCGGTTCTAGCTGCAGCTTCCCTTCTCACCTTGGAGGCCCGCCTCTCGTTCTTTATGGCCTGCATCATCCCTCGTCTCCCGTGGCAACCCGAGGCGTCGCTCCGGCCCGGCCCGGCGGCCGGAGAGCTGAGCTGCGACGCGGCCTCGGAGCTGGGAATGATGCTGAGGCTGTCTGAGGCGGAGGCGCTCAGCAGGATGCTGGGCTCCGGGCCCTTCAGGCAGCTCAGCGTGTTGCGTCGGCTCTGGAGGGGCGGCGGCTTCAGTTCTGACCCGGGAAGAAAACAGAGGAAATACAAGGATCTATGGGGCTTGAGAGGAAAAAAGGGGAATCTGTGCATCCGATGTGCATTAATTACGGGAATTAAGAATTCAGTTTCCAAGAAACTACTGTAGTTGCATGTCTTACCACTGGTGTGAGAATATAACATTTTCAGTTGCTTTCAGTCGGGAAAGAGTCTAAGTTTTATTTTCCACATATAGAACATGGTTTTTTTTGTCCTTAAGTCAAAAGTCAATATTTCATTTGTCTTCTAAGAAAGTACAGCTACTTTAAAGGGGCAACATTATTCATTTTCCAGACACGTGGTGCCATTTTACAGCACAATCAAGTCACTACGAGACACTCAGCTTACATAAAAACGCTGCATATATCAAATATGACCTCATAATCTGACACCTTGGAATTGGGCCTCTGTCTCTTTAAAAACGTCTGCTCCTTCAGGTGGTCTTTTCAACATGGCTCCTCTGTTAAGCCTTTAACATTTTTACCAGCGGTTCACAGAGCAGCAGCTCAGAATTGGGCACTGCCACCAGGCGTTTGCTAATTGCTGCTGACTAGTGTGAAGGAGTCGAGTAGCGTCTCTGTGTGGTGGAAGGTTTGAAAATTGGAAACGGCAGCTTGGAGGAGGAGCTTCGTCTTTGAAGGCGGAGCTCGGTCCCCCCTGGTGTTGAGTAACGTAGCTACTCGATGGTGATACGAAACGCCACCGTGTGCCTGGAAAACACGCAACACTGCCCCTTTAAGAGACAAATAACACGCAGGGATCTATGTCCAGACTTCGTGTCGTGGTCGGTGGTTACCTTGCGAGTTTGGAGGGGAAAGAGTGTTGATTTGTGGAAGGTGGAAGGGACTCGGTGGAGGCTGCAGTGTGATTGCTGGTGCGCTCAAAGGCTGCTGGGAAGAAGACTTTGCTTCATACAGGAAGACCGTGGCCTGCCTCTGCAGCACCTACGGAGGATCAGACAGGACGACGAGGAGATGACAGAGCACAAGAACGTGGGCTTGAAGGACTGGAGGGACGTCGCGTCGGCTACTCAGCGGGTTACCTGAATGGTGAGGCAGTAAGTCACCACCATGATGACCAGCGGGATGAAGAAGGCCACAAAAGAGCCAATCAGCATGAAGCGCTCCTCGTTGAGGACGCAGCTGCCATTGACGAAAACCTTGTCCTCGTTGTGGAGGCCGATCACTGGGATGGGCATCGACACGCCTGCGGAGAAACGGAGCAGGAAGTGGATGTTTAAGATTTTTTTTTTCCAGAAAATCTTACCAAGTATTTATGGTTTGATTTCTACTGTAAATATCTCAACACACTTAAGATAAGACAAAACTAACGTTCATCGAGTTAGTTTTGATGTGAAGTAAATAATTGATGTTGAAGTCGTCTGCCAAGACATTTTAATTTAAGACATGCTCAGATTATTTCACCTATAGTCAGTACTTTTTCCACCAAACAAGCCTCTATATCTTGCTCAAAAGTTACTTGTAAGTTAGTTTTGTCTCATTTCAAGTGTCCTAAAATATTTAAACTAGAAACTCAACCAAAAATGCTTGGTAAGGTTTGAGTGTTTTTGAACAAAAACAACAACAACAACAAGAAGAACACAAGAACAAATTAATATTTGGTAAAAGGAGCAATAGATGTGAAAACATCTATTGTTGTAAGTATGATCCTGTGCAGTGAGGCACAAAGGCCATGAATCAAACTCGGCTATTGTGGAGTCTGTCCTGAACCAAGTGATCTGTACTGACAACAGTGCAATCATACGACGGAGGCTTTCCAACACTGACAAGTAACCAAAGTGTGATAAATTACAGACGAGTGGGGAGTGCCGAAGTCGTGCGCAAAGATTTGAAAGTCAAATGTTTGGCTGCCTGCTGCTGCCAAAACGCTGCTGCTGGTCCAAAATCAGACGATTTAGCATTCAAAGGCAGATGGAGGGAATGTCAGGCCTAGTCAAAGCTTCAAAAGATAAATCCTGTGTCTTTCATGTGGAATGCCTAAGCTGTATTCCTTCAGTGCTGTCTAATGCATGCATGAAGTTTTAGAAATGTCCCTGGAGCATTTCAAAGACCAGGGGTCAACTGATCATCCGTCCATTGTCTACATCCGCTCGTCCATGCAGCGATGCCAGGGGAACGTATAACTTTAAAGTCATGTGTATGGACTGTGCAAGAAAGGCACACCGTCACCATACAGAGCGCCCGGTCACATAATAAGATATAGTTTGAAGGAAAAAAAAAAAAAAAGTCAATGGATGAGTTCAGGGTCAGGCTGAAGATATCAATTAATTTTTTCTGTTCGCGTACAGAAAAGACGACCATTTCACTGCTTGGGTGTTAACCAGAAAATCAGAAACTGCTTGCAGAAATCCAAAGAACATTTGAGACTGCAGGGAGAGTGAAAGTGTAAAAGATTCATTCGCAGTCACAGCAAACACATGATGGTCGTTGTCTCTCTGGGAAGGAAAGCACAACACGCTGCTGGCGAGACTCAGTTCAAAAACTTGAACTCAATTTCACTATTGTAGCTTTTTCTTTGTCTTATCGCTGAATTAGCAGGGCTAATTTTCATTCTAATAAAATAAAAAGACGTGTCTAAAGGTGTAAAACAAATTCTTGTTTAAACAAAAATGGCTTCCGCGACACATTAAAGTTAAAAACACGTCTTCGTGTCAGAATAACCAAGTAATGACCATAAATAAGGAGGACAAAACGCAATATCATCTCCTCTAATAACAACCCAAACGTATTTGTTGTTCTATCCATTAGGCTGCGAAGTCTCTGTATTTCTGGAAATGAAAGTAAATAATCATAACATACGGCGGAATAGCACATCAAGGAGGTAACGAGAGCCGCACCTGTAATAAATCAACATGCTGTTAGCGTTTTCAGAATGTATTAGAGTTTAATGGATGTTCGTGAAGGTGCATTTTTGCTGCCATGGGGACAGCTCTGATAAAAGACTGCAGGAAGAACAAGCCTTTGAAGCCCCAGAGGGCTTTTTGACCTCTGATAATAACACTGACTAATGCGCCCGGTCTGATGCGAAAGGACTTCTTGTGTGGTTGAAAATATCTGGCTGATCCGAGACACAAAGGAACAAAAGTCTCCTGAGGGTTGAGAGCCACACAGCAGGCCCTGCTGGTCCTGGAGCCGAATCATGCTTCACGTGAGGGCAGGTAAGGGCAAGGTGCGTCGTTTTCTCCGGCGTTGTTCCTCACCCGGCCGGCACAAACATGCAATTCGAATTGACAAGCATCCTACACTCAGTACTACACGACTGTCTGTCTATAGGTTGTGCAGGCGCAAACCCCTCCGGGGGTTTATAGACACGTTATTGTTCACATCTGGAAATTTGACTCACGCGCACAAAGTTGGAGGGGAAAAGGATCAATATTTTAGCTGCTATCAATACCCGCTTCTGTGGTAACACAACTCTGCTAACAAAATAAAACCTAGACATGTAGGCTAGGGCTCTGTGCAGGGGGGAAAAGTTGGAAACAAAGTTTTTATTTTTTTGTTCATATAAATAGAGAAAAACTGGGGTCCTGCCAATTACAAAATTAATCATATTGGTTTTTTTAAAATTGTTAGCAGTAAAAATTAAATGTTTATTTGTTTCTAGATAGCTCCTTCAGAGCTATCTAGAAACAACCAATCAGAGGCAGGAGGCGGGTTTTAGCGCTGTAAATCACAACCTCAAGTGGCTGCTCATCCTTCCTCCCCCTCGTTCTGTGGCGCGCTGCAGCTAGCACAGCCTGTTGTGAACGCTCAGTCTAGCATAACTGACCTACTTCCGTCTCCCTGGCTAAATTTACAAAGTTAAAACCTTTCCCTGACTGTTGACAATTACTAGCAAAGCACTGCATCCCTTTTTCTTTTATATATCGCGCTTTATGTTTAACATAACACGTCACGTTGACGGCTTGACAGCTGAAACCAATGGCAGTCATTAACGACTAGCGTGTTTTTTTTTTGGCCCTCCAGCACGGAGCTGGGATCTTGCGTGCGCGATGCCACGGCACAGCGTGTCTATAGATCTGACTCATGGCCCGGTTAAAGGATGCATTCACTAACTCAGGGAGTATGTAAAACAACGGGCCAGGAGAAAACGCTTTAAAATGCTGTTTCGACTTACTCCAGGCTCACCTCAGCTCCCTACACGCCATAAAAAACTTGCTCTGTACCTCATTAAATTAGAAGAAGATCACATAAAATCGCAAGCATCTGGAAGGCCTTGGGTCCTGAGTGAATTGATATTGTAATTTGGGCGAAGCAGCTCCTCACCACAGAAAAGTGCCTAATGGGCTTCCTCTGGCTATTTCATAAGGCACTTTGCAATGTAACTTCTGACAGTCACATATTCAACTTCTTGCTGAGCCGTTCAATTTGTTCCTAAGAGCCAGCAGATTCCCTTCCTTCAGGTCATGGCAGATTTCTGGCCAGGCTGCAGCGACTCTCTGTAAATCCACAGAATACACAACAGACACAATAAATATAAAGCTGACGCGCTCGCTTTGTGGCTTCTCGTGACATGACCGTAGCAGGCTGCCGGAGTTAAGATTACTGAAGCAAGAGATCGAGATCTGCAGCATCAGCAGGCGGCAAAAAGAAAGACTCCAGGACGGAGAGCAGCAAACAGCCAGGAAACGTCTGGTGAGATCTCAGCTCTGAGTTTGAAGAACTCATGAAAACGGTTTTGAAAGTGAGTGTGTGTGTGTTTTTTTTCCCCTGTAAATGCTAAGAGGAGGCTAAAGGTGTCAGTAGCAAATTTAACTCTAGCTCATTTGCTTGCAAAGTGTGATTTGTTTGTGCGCCGCGTTTGAATGAACAACGTAATTACGCAAGTTGAGGTTTTGAAAATAAATTTGGCCAATGGAAAAACACGACAATTTCTCGTTTTTAGATGGAAAAACGTTTGGACGCCAGGATGAGCTGTTTGCGCCACGGTTAGTTCATTTCGCGCAACTTCGATGTTTGCAGTGGCGACATGGACGAAAGTTTTTATCACGACATTCCGTGATAAAATAATAAAATGGCGATAAAGACATAAGCGATGATGCGAACTATTTTTTTCTTCGGTAACCTGAATGGCTGCGATTGCATTCATAGCTCCACAAACACAGTTACTGCTCTTGGAAAAACATTCCCATTTGTCACGTCTGTAAGTGTGAATTGTGTCACCGACACGCGTGCAACGATTTTGTACCCTTCTCCTGACTGATACCTTACAAACATTACAGAAATGACGTCCTTCAGTGAAACAACCTGAAACGTTCAAAGGCGCACACACTCCTGAGCTCTACTCTAGAAACCGATCACACTTGAACAACCTCCAAGTAAAACAGCGGGCGTCGCTGCACAGGTGAGAACGGCCGCAGAGATCTCCTGCTGCATGTTTCATCGATAGTCTTTCTGCATCGATAGCTGGGCGACCTCTCCGACCTCAATCATAGCAGCAGGCAGAAGTGAGGAACCTTTACTGGGGTCAACGAAACGGCTGGAGGAAGAGGCGGCGTGTCTTATCTCACAAAGGCGCTGGGCCGTGAACGACTACAAGAGGACGAGAGGAGGAGACCCACAGATTATTCAGCTGCATCTTGCTGTGTGGCAAATAATAATTGGTTAGAAACTATACGTTGTTTTGGTTGACCCTGAGATCAATTCAGAACTGAAGAGTAAACTTTTATCTGCACTGTTAAAATGTGTTTGTTGAAGCATGTGGAAAAATATACGCGTTTAGCACTTCGACACATTACTTTGCTTGTAATTGAACATGAGAATTGTTACATTATGTTTATAGTTATTGTTCTACACAAAGCACCGTTAGTATCTGACATGTTGCTACGTTGCATCCAGCTCCCGAGAGACTTTTCTGTTTTTTTTGTTTTTAGCAATAACCTAATTTATCCAAAAATGAGTGAAAAAGTGTTTTCGAGATACATGGACTGCAGCTGGAAGCGAAATGTAAATTCCCCACCAAATGTCAGCAAACCTCAGGAAATAATTTTTCTCGAGTGCATTTGTTGAATTCCACAAAATTTAGAATTTGTAATTTCATATCTTGAAACTGGGCCTCTGTCTCTTTAAGAAGCTCCTGCTCTTTCTGAAACGCCAGGAAGTCATCGCGACGTCGCTCCTCCATTAACCCTTCAATGTTTTTACGTTTCACTGATAAGTAGCTCCTATAATGAGCTCAGCATGCATGCAGTTCCAGCAGGTGCTAGTCTTGAGGAGCTGAGAGGGGGAGTCCGTCTCTGTGAGGCTCAAACGCTTAGAAAGTTCACCTCAAAGGCGGAGCTACTTCCACCCAGGCGTTTTGCACTGCTGGATGGTTGCTATGGGAGATTAAAGAATTTCTCACAAATACATGAAAGAATCAAAGAAACTGTTTTTGGTCAGGAAACGACATCATAACATGATGTGAAGCTCAAGAAAGTCGATTTTACTCAAACTCTTTGATAAAACCAGCCTGTTATCATAATTAAAACTCAAGCAGTGGGAAAACAGCAGCAAAGACGGGATATAAGAATCAGAAAGATGTTACTGTCCAAAGCAAAATTGGGTAAACTTTTCATTTTGAGCTCTGTTCTAAAGAGCGTGTCGAGAAAAGAAGCTCCTTTGAGAGACAAGCATCTCAACTCGCAAAAGATTTTGCCTGTGGACCGACAGACTCAGCCTGCCGTAGGGCTTTTCTTTCTTTCTTTCTTTCTTTCTTTTCTTTTCTTGAATTGATCACAAAAGATGAAACTTTTGTGCAGATTAGTACTGGAGAGGCGGCACCTCAGGCCAAACGGACCCAAAGAGAGACACCAAACAGCAGCAAAACAAGGCCAAGAGTTAAAAAAAAAAAAAAAAAAAGACAAAAGGAAAGCAGAAAATATTCCTGCCGGGATTTAATGGACCAAAGACTGGATGTTTCGTTGCTAATCCCACAGTATTGATCGACGTAAGCTCTCCCTCTGATCTCGATCGGCGCTGAGTGTTTGCGCTGCGGAGCCTCTTGAGGGGTTTAACGAAAGGCCAACAGGAAAACATCCGAACGCTAATATGAATGTCCAGAATCACAGAGGAGGACAAAAACGTCCCAACACAAACAGAGAGCCAGCAACGACGCTCTGGATCAAAACAAAGACTGAAGCGAGAGCATCAATCGCTTAGATCTACGAAAATTGAAAAAGTGATTTGACATGAATAAATTATCACTAAGTTTAGACAAAATTTAGGCACAGGGAGCTACTTTGTCTCTTCGTGGCGAAGCAGTTTAAAGGCTTCATTCCCTCATTAATGAGTCGGTCACCATATCATGGAGGGCAGTTTGGACTGTGGGAATCACCGACCAGGATAAATCCAGTCTCCTCTCTCTTCTCTGGGCCTTTTACCCTTTGAAGAGAAACTTTCAACGACATCTCATCTGACTGACCAATCAAATTGTCGGCACGGTGTTGCAGTGGATAGCGACACCGTAAAGAGGTCTTCGCTCTTAACCGGGCGCCTCTTTCTGTGGGAGTTTGTACCTTCTCCCTGTGTTAGTGTGGGGTTTTCTCCGGGTGCTCCGGTTTCCCTCAAATTCCCCAAACCATATCAATTCGGGTGATTGACCAATGTAAATTGTCCTCAGGAAAGGTAGTATTCATTTCTAGAATATTTCATTGCAAATGGTTCAGACTGGAGAAAAAAAAACCAAATATTCATTTTCAGTTTAGAAAAGCAAGAAGCTTGTTTTAGAGGACCAGGAAGTGCCTCTTTCTGTGGATGGTTGTGTCACGCCGTCAGTGTTGTGGGGTTTCCTCTGTGGAGGTTTTCAGCCCGTCTGGTCCAGTGGACCCGTCTGGACCCGTCTGTCCCAGTGGACCCGAGTGGTCCAACTCTCATTCCAGTTTTCGTTCCGGCTCTGAATACATCTGTAAGTCTGTGACGTTTTGACTACGTATTCAAGATGTCAGTATTGTCATTCTGACTAGTCTTAATGTTAATTCAAGGTATCTTGAATAGAAAAACTGTGTAATTGAAGATATCATTTCATTTGGAGAAATCTGAAAAGGGATTCTGACGAGTCAAAATTGCAATTCAAGATATCAATTGGTTTCCTCGTCATCATTTGCTTTGAAGTTATCTATGATTTAAATTTCGCCAGTCAAATCCAAAAACGCATTTAAGATATCGTGAATCACGGCGTCGTTTGAGATATCTTTAATTAGAATTATGACGAGTCAAAACTAAAATCCAGATATCCTGAACTCACTTTATGACAAGTCATAATTTAATTGTCGATGTGTGAAATGTGTATTTCAGACGGTCGGTAATGCACTGTAGAAATCTTAGAAATCCATTTTACAGTTAATTCTAATCTAAAAGCATGTTTTTACTAATAGATCTTTCATTTAAAGATACAGTTGCTATGTTTACTTACATAAACAAACATGAGCGGCTCGTTTGAGAAACCTTCGCTTGAAGTTGGCTAAGTAATGTCTCGTAGAGATGCCTTCAAGGTCAGGGGACATAATGATCCAGGCAGGCAGCGTGTTTGCATGTAAGTGCGCTAAAACGCGGCGGCGGCCGCCTGGGATTTAAAGGGCACCGAAACAGCATCAATGGAAGCTCGAGGTCAGCGACGGGGAGGAGAGACGGCTGAGTGAAAAGTTTTAAAAGTCATCCGATCCCCAAACACTTGGAGAAACCACACACACACACACACACACACACAATTAGAAAACTGATCTGTTCCCTTGATTATTACACCACAGGATCGGTCGAGAGGGGAGGAGATTGATTGGTTAGCGCTGTGGAAAAAAAAAAAAAAAAAAATCTCCTGAAAAGGTTTCACTCCCGATTCCTCCGAGACGGTCTTGCTTCCCTCTCAGGAGGTCTCGTTTGTGCTGGCGAAACGTATCGTTTGTGAGCTCATATAACCGCCGGATCTTATGTGGCAAACTGAATTATCTGGGGCCACATGCAACACGGGGCCGCGCTCGGTCAGCGGCGGCTCGGCGTCTCCTCCTTTGCCAGACACAGGCGGGTTGATGACTGCGTACCCTCTGGCTGACCCAACCGCAGCCGAGGCAGAAGGAAAATAGAGAAATGGAAGAAGAGGTGCGATTTCTTACCCTGCCCCCCCTCACCCCTGAAAACGGCACCAAACAAAGTGAGCCGTGAGCCGCTTAGTGATGCTCTTTACGTTCCTCTAAGTTCACATTCAGGAGCGTGTGCAGTCTTTATAAGAGCATACCTTAGTTGCGGAACAAAATTATTCTAATCTGATACTAAAGTCCAGCCACAAAGGTGATAAAATTTACCCTGGAGGAGCTGCAGAGATCCACCGCTCAAGTGGGAGACACTTGATTCCACAGATTTGGTCTTGATCAACCCGGTAAAACCCGGTTCTGTGCTTTTCTTTGGTCAAGAGGGTCTGGACTAAGGATGCACTGATCTGCTTTTCTTCACTTCCAGTACTGATCCCTGGGCATGACGTAGGATCCCAGTTCGATGAAGCTTACCGCTGTGAATAACTCAAGGGGAGTAGAGAAATAAACCTCATGCTCCAACTTTAATTGCTCTGTATCTATTGGCGTGGTGAACGAATGACTTCGTTCACTTCCTTCGCTGACGTTGCTAAAACTGTGGACAGAAAATCAACAACAATCCTTTTTCTGTTTTGCTGATTGGCCCGTTTAAAACCATTGAGAAGTTGAGCTCAATGGGAGAAATCCCAGCCAGAGCACTGAAAAGAGATGAGAATCAAGCAGAATCGCTTTAAAAGGCAATTCTGCTTCATGGGTCTTTATGGAAGGGCAGCAAATGGAAGCCAGAGTTGAGAAAACGCACCGCCTCAAGTCACGAAGAAGAAAACCACAAACAGGTTGACAAAAATTGAACTTTGTGGCCAACATGGGAAACACTATGCATGGCAGAAGCATTATGTCTTCATCTCCTCAGCAGGGCCTGGGAAACTGAACTGACGGGTTGGGAAACGGTTTGAACGAAAACGAATGCAACATCTTCCAGAGTTCTGCTTCTAAATAATTTCGAAACTCATGCACAGTTTTCCTTTAAAGTTAACTACGATGCACCATTTTTTTTTTGTTGGTTTACCACATAAAACCCCAAATAAAACACATTGAAGTTTGCAAGATGACAAAACGTGAAAGAGAAACGGATTCTGTCGAGTACGAGTCTCGCTCGGCTCGCAGAAGGGATTACAAAGTCAAACGTGTTGAGACGAGCGCCGTGAGGTTGGACTGATTCCACTGATGATTTGAACGGGCTCCTGATGATTAAAGCTTTTTGTTTTTTTGTTTTTTTTGGCGTCCGTGAAGTGCAGCATTAGGCTCTCAAACTCGACTTTGGGGGACGGATTTCCCACTGTTGGATTATCATAACCGTATAAAACACAAACCCCTGGAGGTAAATCGCTTTCCATTCTTTATAGATTACTTCTGCAAAAAAGGAAAAGGAAATCAAATGATGCAAATGAGCCCCACCCGCGGCAGCAGTCCGCTGCACAGTGAGGCCGACTGCCCACCGGTTTAGAGAGGCAAGTCATGTGTCGGGAGAACCAGTTCAACATGAGAAACCAGCTCATTAGACGTCAGTGATTTTGATACCAAGCAGACAAACAAAAAAACAAACAAACACAAGAAGATAATGGGCACAGATCTGGATTGTGGAACAAATCCTGAAAAGCCTGCCAAAGGTTTGTTCACGAAAACAAGTCTTCACAATGAATACTGGCATTTATAGCAACATGTAATTGTTTTACAGCTTCTTTTCCACATTTTAGATCCTTTTTTTTTTTAAAAAAACAAAACAACAGCAACAAGAAAAACCCCCAAAACATTATTTGTCTGGTGTTAAAATGGACAAATGAAAGAACAGGCTATGATGCAGTGACTAAAAGATCAAGTGGACAATTCCTTGTGAAAGCAGAATTACTTTTTCACATTTGTTACTTTTCTAGCTTTTCGTGGAGCTGCCTGTTTATGTAGAAGGGAAAATAAGGATAAAAAGAGATTTGGTTTCAGTTTGTTTGTTTGTTTTTTATATATATATATATATCGAAATACATATTATCTCATAAATCCCTGATTCAAAATTGAACAATTTTATCACAATTTTACCAAAATTTTCTTAAATAACGGCGGACAGATGAATCAAATAGGGAATCTAGACATCAAAACTCAAAGATTTCCAACAGATTTTACTTGGACTTGAGCTCATTTAAAAAGAAAAGGAGACAGAAACGTCCTTTCTTTCATTTTTCATGCGCATTTCTTCAGATTTTTATCTAAGTTTGCTTTTTATCTCAAATTTTTTTATCTTGCCGACCATACTTTTGGAAATCACGACACAAATTTAGAAATATATGCCAAGGAAAAGTTTTTTTTTTTTTTTTTTTTGTGTCATTTGGATTCTCCGGTTTGTGTTTCGTTCTCACTTGGTGGGATCTGTAATTGATTTTAACACAACGGCTTGACGGAAGTTGTCAAGCGAGTTCATTAGATGATCGGCTTCCGTTATATCGGCAGTGAGGCTGAAAATGATGTTTTAGAACAATCTGGGTTTGTGTGGTCACACCCCGAGTCCAAACAAAGTCTCTCTGCGGTTCGGCAGAAGAACCCTATAAGCCTCTGTTCGGTCCGCAGAGACCAGCTCCGCTGCGCCCCTCGCCTGTTTGTCAGCTTTAATTGTTTCAGCTCATTCGGTCTGACAAACGGGAGCAGGGAGGCGGTCTGCTGTGACAGTTTCACGCAGCGGCGCAGTGGGAGGGAGGGTCATCAGCGTCTCTTAACAAAAAGAAAAAGAAAAGAAATCAATGGATTTCTTCCCACTGACACAAATATGCAAAAGCGTCTTTTATTAATTCTGTGTAATCTCCCAGATTAAGCTCCAAACGTGTAATTTTTTTTTTACTTCTCAGTAATTATAGAATATAACGCAATTCTGTTTCCTATTTTTATTAAAAACAAGAATTTCATTTTGAGACAATGAGCTGAACTTTTATTCAAACTTATGAAAATGAGTCCATGAGGTATTAAAAAAATATAAAATTTGATGTCAAGTCCACCTGATATAGCAATGTGAAAACTGTAATGAATTGGGGCAATTAAAAAAGAAAAATCTCTGAATCGTTTTTAGTTTAATATAAGTGCTGAACACAGTGAAGTCAGCTTAACTGAAGTTGTAGCAACAGTGTTTTGAACGTCACCGTCAAAGTCGGCACAACCAAACCGAGTCAAAGCAACGAGAAATCTCCAGCTGAACCAGCAATTTACCTTCTGGTGCTTTATAGCCTTTAGACATGCGTGCAATTTTTCCGCATCAAATGTGGAATGTGAGGTGTGCTGACCTATAGAAATGGTCCAGACCGCGGCGATCTTCATCATGGCCTTGGTTCTGGAGTTGAAGCGGCTGTGCTCGATGGGGTTGCGGATGGCGACGTATCGGTCCAGGGAGATGGCGCACAGGTGCATGATGGAGGCGGTGGAGAACAGCACGTCCAGGTAGATCCAGATTGGGCAAAGGGCGCTGGGTAGAGGCCAGGCGTAGTCTGGAAGAACAGCAACAGGTAGGGGAGGGGAGAATCATTATGTACTCCCAACTGATGAAGTGTTGTGATTTCCCCGCTGCAACGCAGTCAGATGCTGCTGGGAGAAGGTGTTTCGTTACAGCCGATCTGTTCTGAGATACAGCAGAGCCGAGTTTATCAAGCTGAGCTGACTATCGAGGCTTAAGACGCTCAGAGGAGAAACTCAAAGTACCTTCATTATTTAAAGTTAATTACAGTGCGGGGAAGAAATAATCTAAATATAGATTTTATGCACCAAATGTTCACGACCCAACGGCAAACAGGACACAAGCCAATCCCTAAAAAAATAAACTTTCAACATATGCACAGCTCTATGTGCCTTCTGCTTCTGTTTTATCATAAGGAGGCCATGTATATAAAATTAAATGATACTGAAAGCGCAGAAAAATCAGCTCAAGACACGTGATTAATGAATTCACAGCAAAAGCACAAAGTCTTACCAAGTGTTTTTAGTCCAGTTTCTAGTTCAAATATCTTATTGCACTTGAAATAAGACAAAACTCACTTTTCAGCAAGAACCAGCAGCTTGTTTTATGCCAATAATTCTTGAATATTGATAAAATATGCTGCTTCCACTGATTTATATACACAGTTTTTACTTATAACATGGGGGGAAAAGTATTGTTACACTGAAGCTGGAATGCCGATCAGCAAATTTGATGTGCATCAGTGATTTTAACAACAGCAATATAAAGTGTTTGTTTTGAAATGGGTGAATTGGTATATACGCCAATATCCCAAAAAGCAATACGCCTATTAATTGCATGATAAATTAAAACAGATGCAATAATTTTTATCATTTATTGCTTTTTTTTTTCTCTTTTTCTGCCAAAAAACTGGCAGACAAAAGTTTTCAGTCTGGATGCTTTGGTGTCGACTAGCCCTGTTTTTTTGAAGAACGTTTTTTTTTACAGAAACTTCAGAATTAATTTCGTCTGTTCCGTTTATTTATTTTGATATTTAAAATGTCTTCTTGTTCCGCTGCTCAGAGGCCATCACAATGTAAAGTTTACTGACCTCTGAGAATTTGTCGTCAGTTTGTCCTTCTCACAATATCGGTTTAAAATGGTCTCAACACAACAACATCATCGTTTATCGCAGTAACTTCTGGGACAATTTACCATCCAGAAAAGTGTGTCGTCGCGACCGACCCAACTGCATGATGTTTGCAGGCTGAAATGCACTTTAAAATGCACTGAAATGTGCTAAACTTGACTTGAACGTGTATTTCTGTTTTAAGGGGTAATCAAACGCCGAAGGGTTTCATCGAGTATGTGCAAAGCTTAGTGGTCATTGTCGGCTTCTTGTTAGCTGTCCAGGAGGCAGCAGCTTCGTAAGATGATCGGTCATGCGCGTTTTATCCGAGCGTCTAAATGTTTCTATAAGGCAGTGTGATCAGGGTCGGGTCGGTAAACAACTCCTCTACATTCCCCGCTGCGGGCTAGTTTTCTTTGCCCCTTTCCTCGCGAGGAACGCCAAAAGTCAGAGTTCCAGGATGCGATGCACAAACTAATTTGGGTGTGAGGTCACTTCTCTACGGGGTGAGCAGACCGGGTCACAGAGAATGAAACTCCTTCTCCAGGATTGTACAAGAGCCCTCCAGGATCACTGGCAAAACAAGCGAAACAACTGAAGTACAGTAACTGAGGAAGCCAAAACAAAAAACAACAACAACAACGTGCCTGTCATCTGAGCCCGACCAAGAGAGAATGAAATCATCCCCCGCCCAATCTGAGGGAAGTTAATTAGCTCAACAGGCATGCTGACAGGTGGGCTAGCTTGGTATTAGCGTTTATACCTGTAGGAAAAATGAAAAGCTGCAAGTGTTGAAGGTAAAAAGGTGGTTAAAAGTCACCTAAAATGAACCGTATCTGATTAAATTGCTCCAAGCGTGAATATTCCATTAAACTCCCCCACAATCACCGTCACAGCTTCAGTCGAGCATATTGCATTTGTCTTTTTTAGTACTCTGGCTCATGTTGTATTCGTCACCGCCCTCCTCCCCGCACCCGCTTAATCATTTCTCAAAATAATATCAGTGGCTTTAATATATCGTTAACATTCATCGCCGTGGCTCAAATCTCAATCCTCTCCGATCAGATGCTCTCACAAACTGGAGAGGATTTACGTAAACGACGGTGGCAGAATCTGTTCACCTTGACTCTATTTTAGGAAACCTGAAGAGTCTGCCTCTCTGTTTCCTTGCAGCTGCTTCGACAAAACATTCCTCCCTTTGGGGGGAACAAAACCTGCAGCCAAGTTTGGATTTTTTGCTTAATATCAGCTCTGATCGCAGGGACAAAAGAAACGCGACGCGTTCGCTGTGATTCATCGTGTGCTCGTACTCCGAGTGGGTGGGAGCATGCGTACGTTTTTGAAGACATGTTGGAGGCACTGAGGGACACGCATCCCTAAACACAGGAGGTGTGGAGCAGCTGGCTCAATCTAAATTTGGACTTTTTCCACATTTTGTAAACCTCTCCAGGGTTTCTCCCTGTCTATTATAAGCCTGGCGGGCCACCAGGCTTTACTTGCTCCCCCACCAGGCTAAGCTCTAAGTTTTTTTTGTATGTTTGCAACATTAAAAACCTGAGAAGGAAACCTAAAATACAGAAGGCGCTGAAAACACAAGTGTTGCGTTCAGGCTCATCTGGGGGAAACATTTCGAGTCACTGATCCGCATCACAATTCCTCTGAGACGAAACTTGAGTCAACATTAAAGTAGAAGTCCAGAAATTATTACTGATACTGGAGTTGCCATCTGGCATTTTAAGTGTTAGTTTAATACCTTAATACAACAATAAACTCAGACAGCATCATTCACAGAACACGCGTTTTCATGGCTTCTTCCCCGCGTCAGTCAGACTGAAACAAAGTGACTAAATGTGCAATAATAAGCTGTAGACTACCGTAACGGTTATGTATAATGTAGCTTATTATTACCACCAGCGAAAAAACAGGTTCATGAGCCATGAAACTTTATGGAAAACGTGCAAACTGTGCAAGATTTTAACTGTGTAACAGTTGTAATAGTACTTTCCCTTTATTTTTGACCATTACTTGCATTTTAAATTGTGTCTGGAAACGACCCCTCTCAATAATCAATGCGTTACACAAGAGAAAGCGCATTTAGCTGTAATTTTGGAGGTTGGTGGATTTTGTTTTATTTTTTTGCAATGAATTAATTAACTCGGTGATTATAACGTAGGCACTAAAAGCTCCTAATGGCAACGTAATGATGTTTGAAATAATTTCTTTGCAGCAATTGTCTCAGTTTTTAATGGGGTGTCACGTACCGGGCTGTGAGATTTCATCTTCGCTGTGTCTCTTTTGTGAAAAGTCACACCCACCCGCTTGATAGCGTCTTCAGAAACACTCAAAAGCAGCTGAAAGGCAGTAAGGACCCTAAGATGGCAGTTTGCTGCACACCTTTAATCGTCACATGAGGATTTGTGAGGCAGCAGTTTGTAATTGTTTGACCTGATCTTTAGTTTCTCGTATCTTTGATCGTACATGTACAGGTTTTTCATCCAGCGCGTACTGGATTGTCTTCAGTTTGTCCAAGGCGTAACGAAATCTCAAGACTACAGAGGCTTTCTGGAGAAAAATGTGTGGCTCATTGTTAGAGAAGCTTGGTCTTCATTTGCTGATTGTGAGACTTTGTTCAGGATAATGACTCCCGAAAACAAAGTTAGAAACATCCAAGAGTGGCTAAGTGTAGATTTTAGACGATTCTGAACTGGCCTTCCACAGGATCTGATCTACATCCTATTAAACATCTGCGGACGGAGCTAAAACACAACGTCTGGAGAAGACACCCTCCTTTAAACCAACTGGAGTAGTTTCTCCAGAAGGACTGGACCAAATGACCTGTGGACAGGTGTGGAAATCATTCGATTCCCTTAAAGGCTGGTACATGTAAATCTTACGTTACAGGTACCATCATATTTTCTCAGACCAGTTTCAGTAGTTTGATTTTTAAAGTTTCTGTTGAACCATAATTCAAAAGAAATGTCTGAAATCTATTGGCTAATTTTCACAAACGTTTTGTTTATTATCACTTTTGCTAGTTTCAGGTGATCATTATGGGTTTATTGGTTCATTAACAGGTCAGTTACAATTTAGTCCCAGTGTGTGCAGACACAGGACACTAAGGACTTGTATTTGCATATCTTCACGTTCCTGAGTAAGTGCACTTTAGATGCAGGCAAGTGTGCTATCAAACCATGTTTCCTGAAGCGGGTCATTAAGATACTGCTGATAATTGTGTTCCAAGAACCAAAAAGGGAAAAAAATACTATTGAAATCTGAGGTGGGAAACGTTTCTGTCCCTCTTTTAGTGTCAAACAGGACTTGTTCCTGCGTTTCCAAAGCTCTTTAACGGGTTTCTTTTAAATTTGCTTTTATTTTTCTTTTTGTTTTTCCTTAGTTCTCTTTTGTTCTTCTCCTCCAAACCTGTTCTTCTCACATAACGATCTCGGCACAGAACACGTGCCAAGGTCTTTCTATCCCTCTTCGCTGAGGCTAATGGCATCCATAATGCTATTTGCATTGAGATTTATGACTGTGATCTCCTTCAACTTGCTCTTTGCTTGGAGCCAAAAATAAAAAAAAAAACATAAAAAGATTTATATTTTCCAGTTTCAGAGTTTCTGAATAATTGCTCCTTACAGATGGCTGTGGTTATGATGGGTGTTGTGTTTACTCAGATATCGTTTCAGGTAGAAGCTGTAGTATGTATGTATTGTTAAAATTATCATTATGTCGTGACAGTAGAGATAATCTGTGAAGAAATCAAGCTCCTCTGCCTTCTCCCAGTGCTCCCAGTGCTAACTGCAGCAATACACCAATCAGGCGGAAACATCCAATCAGAACGAGGAGGAGGTTCTTAGCGCTGTCAATCACTCTCGCCCTCAACCCCCTCACTTGCTCTTTGCTGCACTACATCAGGTTCACTACAACATAGCCATGAAAGCTAATGCAGCGTACAGAAGCTTGATTGACAGCACTAAGACCCTCCTCCTGGCTCTGATTGGTTGTTTTGATCGCTGCATTTTTGCAGACGACACTGAGAGGACGTGCAGGATCTTGATCTTTTCACAGGTTATCTGTCTCATATTGTACTGTCTCGACATGACGACAGTTTTAACAAATATGTGAAAAAAACCCACATTTTTGTGAAAGTGCAGTTTCAGTGATATGTGGGGCTGCACTAAGAGGCACTATTTATCACATTTGCCAATTACAAGACGGTATGAGGTTAAAAGCTCAGCCAGGTTCATTGCTGAGTGGAGTTTACCTATTGGTGCGTGGAAGGATGCTGTCTGGACATTTCGGCTTACGCCCGCAGTCCAAGGACACGCAGATTAGGTTAATATAAGATTCTATATCTCCCTTCAGCAGAGTAGTCCTGTGACATTTACCCTGCCTGTCTCCTGCCCGTTAACTGCTGGAAACGGGCAGCAGCCTCTGTGCAAACCTGTAACATTAGTTCAGTTTAGTGAATAGATGGACGGATGTTATCATTGTTTTTTGGCATCACAGTTTGTGGGTCGAGTCCAAAATGCACCCACAGCTGGTCTGTTGTGTTTTCGACCCTGCAACTAGTTCATGAGGTTTATAATCAACACAGGTTTATTGCTTATAATCAACCACCGATGTCGCTGTATTGTCACTGGCTTTTGCATAGTTATGTCAGAGAAACGCGATGCAAGAAAAATGTTAAAGAAAATCAATCAATTACAGCTCATTGTGCACCATGACAGAAAGGCAAAGAAAAACGGTGACGATCTCTGACTTTTATCCAGGGTTGTATAAAAGCGGTGAGGTCACCGCTGATGAAAATAATCCGGCCTGTCATTTTGTCGTTCGTCTTCTTATTCAAGGATGGTTAACCTTTCCTGCGTCAGAATGAACATACATCACACGGGACAAATCTAATGTTCACAATTTGATTAAAGGTCTCTGAACTACAAGGTGTTTCCTGTGAAGGTAAATAAGACGGAGTCGTGTGCTGTTTCGCTCAGGGAGAAAATGGCTTAGAGACACCAAGTGCTTTCAGCAACCGCTTCATTTTATATTTATATAAATGTAAATAATTGTACATTTTACGCCTGATGTTTGTCCTGTTCCAAGAATTTTGGGGTAGGTCTCTACTGACTTTGCACATATCTGTCTGGAGACCGATATTTTTCAATATTTCCTTCTGTGAAATAGCTCAAACCAGGTCAGATTGGATGAAGAGCATCCATAAACAAAATCCCAAGTTTGACCAAAACCTCATCTGATTCCATGAACCATTGAGTTGTAGCTCAGGTTGGACGTTAGCCGTTGATGTCTTGGTGGAGTTTAAGTGTTTTTTTTCATGAAGTCACGGAAAAAAAGAATGAAACAAAACAACAGGCCATATTTGATTGTTTAACATGCTGAGGTAATATATTGAGTGACCAACAGAGCTTCTTGCAGACTCCTTTAATAACAGATTTAAAAAACTGTCATCCTATCTGGATTTGGCTGAAGCTAAAAGTGCAACACCTTCACTTTTAATTCATCGTTAGGATAAAACTGATGGTAAAAATGAAATCGGTCCAATGGACCATTTCGTTGCGATTTCTGTGGCACTGTGCGTCATCATAGCGAACTTATTTAGGACAGTCTCTTCAGTCAAGGGTGAAGCTGAGCAACTTTCAGCCTAAGACAATTTTTTTTTCTCAATATAAAACATCAGGCAAAAATGTGACAAGAAAACAAAAAAATCACAAATCCCAGAAATATAAAAACAGAAAGAGTTAGCAAAAATCATTGGCATCTGTGAAAAAGTTGAATTGTGTCTGAATACTTGTTAAATGATCAACTGTACTAATGTAATATCTCCCATTTCCAGTTGCCTCTTAATTACTTCTAGAAAAAACATTAATTAGCTATGCACACTTGGCAGCATCCTCCACTAATGCTTTTCTTTTCTTTGACCTGGCTGTTCCAGCACCATCTGGTCTTTTTCCACCCATCTTTTACTCACTCCACTCGTCAACAGCTTCTGTTCGACTTCTCTACTGGATATGCGCTGCTGGCTGGACTCAACCCACTGGGAGCGTTCCAGGGGTCAAAGGGCAGCTCTCAAACAGTTGGTGCCGTCTCTTAAAGGGATCAAACGAGAGAAAGTAGCACAATAAAGTGCTATTTTACCAACCAGACAGTGAGCGAATGAATTGTCCCAACTCTCCCGATTACAGTAACTTGTTATTGAAGTTATTCTTCAATGTTTGGATGATAGATGATTGTTTGCTCCGTAAGACGTTCAAAGATGATATTTCACAATCTAACGCTGCTTTAAACTGTGCTGCTGCTTTCTCCGTGTTCCTTCCTGAGGCCACTGATTGCACTGGATTCTATTTAGGCTTATCGAGGTAAAGTGGCTTAGTAAATTACTAGATTAGTAGTAAAAAATATTTATTTTAAATAAATAAAACCATGTCATACGTTCTTTTGACTTCACAATCATGCAGGTCTTTGTCGTTTCCACATCATCTTCAAATAAATTTATATGAAGCGTTTGCTTCTAATATGTGGAAGGATTCACTGGATTTAAATACTTTTATAAGGCCCTAAAAATAATCTACAGTCACAGGAAATATGCATTAGTATGTCTTACTGATAAAAGTTACTTGTTTGGACTCCCTGCAGCAAGATAAGCATCCAGTCATAAACTAGAAGGCGCCATGAAGGTCACTCGATTTCTTTTTTTTTTTTTTGTTTGTTTGCCTTTTGTTTCCACTGTGTTGCCTCGACTAAATCTAATATTTTATCTTCTGTTGAAGCTGTTGGGTCTTATTCTACCCATCATCGTTTTCTCCGATAGGCTTGCTGGTCTCTCTTTCTGGTGCGAAGACAATCATTGTGCGTTACGGAATGACAGAGTTTTGTTTGTGTGTTCATTTAAGCGTCAGGTGAGATATGCCTAATCTTTCGTCGGCAAATACTGTCAGAGCAGCCTGTTTCGGACTCGACTTACGGACCAACAGCACAACTTTTAAACTCTTCGAGACGCAGGGAAGATGTGCGGGGATTTAGGACCCGGCGTGATTTGATCAGTTTCCTTGGTGTTGGTTTGGACTCAGGCTTCAGCATTTTAAGATTTATTTTCAGAAACCAAGTAGATGTTGATGTATCCTATCTGACCGCAAAGAAAAGCATGCGCCAGTGTTCACTGCGTCCCGTTCTGACAGGAAACATGTAAGATCTTTAGCCCCGTTGAATCTTGCCAAGCGCCATTACCTATTCTTGCATTTTGAGACCAAGAACACAAAGTTCTGTCTAATCTGCATCAAGCTAGAGCAAATTTTACAGCTATTACTGTCTTGAATTGATGTGCAAACTGAGACACGCATCGACACGGAGATAAAAAAAAAAAGTTCTCGTCGCCGCAACACGTACGGTAAGAGACGATATAAATCTTGTTCGTACACCGTGGAATCCATCTATAACGAGAGATAAAATAAGAAGGACTGCATCACCAGCTGCAATGTGCTTTATTGTGATTGCTATCATCATAATCATTGTTGCTACCACAGTCAGAACAATTCGCTGCCAGTTAAATGATGTCAGAGACGTGTGTGAACGCCGGCTCTATCTCTCCGCCGGTCTCGTTGATCAACGCAGTCAACTAGCAGCCTGATGGATAACACTCAAAGTAAAGATCTGAGCTCCATTCAAGTGTGTGTGTGAGCGTTTGGTGCGGGCGCCTCTGCGAAGACCAATAGATCTTTTCGTGATACGCGTAGAAATGAATCGAGAGCGGGACTGATTACCCGTCTCTGTCTGTAATGGAGTCTGTCTGCGGAGCGGAGAGACAGACCTGGATTTTTTTTTTTTTTTTTTTTGTTGTCGTCGCCCTCCCCTCACCCATCCGTAGCGCCGTGTGTCTGTTTGTGCGAAACACTGATTACCACTGTGAGCAATCAGTAGCTGCAGTTTGAACCGACAAAACAAACCCAGTGTGAGGGAGCTGGGGTGTCTGTTGACCATACGCGGCCCATTAAGCAGCAATCAACCCTCGCTGACCTGCTTAGTATTCCTGAGGGATGCCCGACAGCCAAGGAGCGATGGCTGGATATTGAAGTTTGGACAAATTGTGTTCTGGATACAAAAGAGCTGGAGGGCAAACTGAAAAAAAAAAAAAAAAAAAGAAATGCAAAGGTGAGAATGTTTATATGTGTGGATCTGGCTTTAAATGACCGACAAATTCCAGCCTATTTAAATGTGCAATTCAGCAATCAGATGGCAAATTTAACAGAACTGCCAACGACGGCTTTGTAGTTTAGAGATTAGATTGGCAAAAATCAGAGCCTGCACGACTAATTAACTTTAATTATACACCCAAACCCAGAGAAAACCCAACATATTATTTCAATCAAGATTTCACTGCTTTCCTTTCCAAACAACCATTAAAGAAAGCAGCAAAAACTTTTAGCCTCTGTTTAATGTTGTCCAGCTCCACTTTGTCGTTTGTTGTAGCCTCAGTCATGTGCAAATCTTCTGGAGTGTGTGATCGATAGCAGCGGAGCCGCACGCTCGTTTCAGACTTATTACCATCTAATCCTCTGTTTACACTGTAACAAGTAGATTATCGCTACTTCACATCATGCATTCTCGTTTGGTTTTCTTTGTGCTTTGTATATTTTAGGTTTATTAAGAGCGCCACGTAAGCTTGAGCCAAACCTGACAATCGAGCAAAAAAATACATTCTGGTCCGGATTTCAGGTTATGTTTGGGTTCAGGCATAATCTGTTATCTGTACTGTGAAAATCAACCTTGTTAAAAATAACAAAACATAAAGAATAACACGTTATAGATCTGATCACTGCACTAAGCTTAAAATGTTAGAACTGGGAATGAAAAGTTAAAAGTTCTCACATTTCATTCCAGGATGAGGTATGAATGTTTGAATGTTCTCTCCGTGTGTGTGTGTGGGTTCTCTCTGGGTGCTCCGGCTTCCTCTCACGGTTCAAAAACATGACTGTAAGGTCAATTGGTCTCTCTAAATTCCACCTGGGTCCGTGTGTGTGTGTGTGTGTGTGTTTGTGCATGTGTGTGTGTGTGTGTGTGTGTACTGTTTGTCCCGTTTGCCTCCAGGGTAGCCTGGGTGAACTGACAGCGTTGTGCCCTGCCTCTCGCCTCGTCACTGCTGGAAATCGCAACCCTGCTGCTGGATTATAATCAGGTTGCAAGCTGAGATTTAAAAGGCCAAAAAAAAAAAAAAAAAAGAGGTGTGCAGTCAAACACGCTGTTCAGCTTGTTATAATATGAGTTTGAGCTCCTGAGAGCGAATCGTTCTATAACAAATGTTTGCAGCAGCAGCAGCCCTCATGGCAAAGTACCAGATTTTACACCAGTGGCTGTGGAAGAGATTACTTTGGAGAGGTGACAAAATGAAATATTTTTTTGCCTGAGCAGTCTCTATCCTCAAAGATTTGCTCATTGGTTCAAATTTTCTCCTTTCTAACTCTGTAAAAAAAAAAAAAAAAAACATGATATAATGAGTAAAAGTGTGGCTTTCACCATCGTCTACATTGTTGCCTCACCTAGTGGAATAAGAATCACTCCGTGGAACGTGAAGTGATCGTAATGACAGCTGTTAGCCGACCACAGCCAGAACAGAAAGATACAGAAGCACTTGGAGCCGTTTTCTCTGAAAAACACACATGAGCTGATCAAGTCAGCAAATCACGTCTGCTGCTCCAGTGATCAATAGCAGAAAATAACAAGAATATGCAACTTTGTCCAAATTGTGTGAAGTCGAAATTTAAAAAAGGGAAGTGATTTTTTTTTAAACTACTTACGAATTATATGTATTTTGGAAACACAACATTTCTACTCAAAAGTGAGGGTTTAAAAGGCAACACTAAGAATCGCTCTGTTCTTCCTTTAAACAACATGAACTCCACCACTGAGTCCAAGTGATATGTAACTTTATCTGCAACTAACAACACAGATTCTTATTATTCTAAAAAAAAAAAAAGTCTAGTGTTTTTTTTTTTGTTTCTTTGTATTTGCTTTTAATTCCCTGTAAAAGCACTTTGCATTGCTTTGTTGCTGAAAATGTGCTATATCAATAAAATTACCTTTACCTCCTCTGTTAATGTTTTTACCAGCGTTGTACTCCTGCGTGGTTCCACCGGGTGTTTGCTAATTGCTGCTGACTAGTCTGAAGGAACTGAGTGTGTGTGTGTGAAGGGATATTTATGAGGAGCGAGCTCCACCTCAGAGGAGGAGCTTTGTGCGTGAAGGCGGAGCTTGGTCCCTCTAAGCGTTCTGCATTGTTGAACGGTTGAGATTAAAAGATTCCTGAAACGTGCATGGAAGAATCAAATTAGCACTCTAGGTATGTTTTGATGAAGGAATAGCATCATAATGTGATGTAATCTTAGCAATCTTAGAAAAATACATTTCTAAGACAGATCCAGTTGCTTTTCAGTTCCAGTGAAAGCACCAAACAGCGCTGCAGAAGGTCTCAGTCTATCATGATATCAGCCACAGCCAACAGATACAAGTAAGTAACTCAGAAGGCAGCGATGTCAGCAACAACAAGGATTACCATCGAGGCGAAAGCTGCAAAAGGTTGACATGTGTTTGTATACGGCGCTGAAAAAAGGTTTCCTCACATGTTATCAGCTCAGGGATCTCTGCTGTGATGGTGACATTTAAGGGCGCACTTCCTGGAGGTGTCAGACTGGAGACCTGGCTGAGGTTGCAGAAGCAAAGAAATCCACTCTGTTCTTAACATCAGGAAAAAAAAAAAAATCATATTACGCTAAAAAGGGGTGTTCGTGCATAATGCTGGCCCAGACACCGTGAGCAGGAACACAAACGGATGACTGGGATGATATCGCAATTACCAAGCTGGCGTTCTCTGAAAGGCAAGTCGCTCGCTAAATAACAGTGTGCCGCGTCTCATGCAAGCAACAGTCGTTGAAATAATTACACGGGAAAAAAAATATTTTGAAGTGATCACAGCACACATGTCGCAGTGCGCTGGCAAGCAGCTGGTGAGTGGGTGTGTGCTCCAGAGTCGTGGTAGAAATCCGCTGCGAAGATCATTTAAATATTGGCTCAGACTGATAGGCATGAATCCGACTTCATTAAAATAGGTCTCCGCAAAGAAAGAAGTCTTTTTGAGGAGGATGAGATCATCCGTTTTCTGTCCCAGCCGAAGTCTTCGCTTGTGAAATATGTTTGATCGCGGCGTAATTAGAATTATTCTGGATCGAAGTTCCTATTTGGTAGAGCAATTTCCATACTGAAAAACATCAAGTCATACATACTGGTACTAAGTATCAGTATTAATTCAATAAAACACAATCATTTTTATAAGACATGAATCTAAAAATGTGCGTCCGTACATTTAGCTTCGTGTTTAGTTCCACACTAGTGGAAGTGTGGACCTTGATATGGAGAGTACGCTATGGAGGAAACACCTGATGGCTGCTCTAAGCCCGGCCCGCCAGGCTGGGGAAACCCTAGTGTATGTACATACATGGTCTCAACTGCAGGTTTTCAGTGACGTTATTACTCACCGTAGAGGATGTTGATGAGGGAAATGGGCATGACCAGGATGCCTACGAGCATGTCCGCCACGGCCAGCGACCGCAGAAAGAAGTTGGTGGCGTTCTGCAGCTTCTTCTCCAGGGACACGGCCAGGATCACCAGGATGTTGCCACCGACCGTCAGTGCGATGATTACCAGGATCAGCAGCGCCGGCCAGTTCTTCTCTTTGATCGCGGACTTGGTAACCGACTCCTGGGTGGTCGAATTGTCCAAACCCAAACCCAGACTCATGGCGGCCGCACTCGCTCCTCCGCCGCCTCCCGTTCCCCATGCCAGGGTTTGATTGAAGTCCAGTGGGTTGTTGGTCGGCCAACCTATCTGACTCCCGACCTCCAGGGAGGAGGTGGTTGTGCCAAACCCACCGAGGAGAGCCCTTGCCGGGCCACCCATTCCTCACAAGAGCAGTCACTGTTTCAAGGACTGAAAGGTGTTGGACTCCTTTTGCTTGCTAGCAGCGCACGAAGCGTTGAGTTGGGTTTTCACACATGAGCTTAATTATGGATCGGCACAACATCCCAGGGACGGAGAAACTTGACGGACAGGAAAGTAGAGGGAGAGGGTTGGGAGGGATTCGATTTTCTATCATACTATATCGGGGGGGAAACAAAAGTGTTGCTTGCTGCAAACAGTCTCAAGTTGTTGTTTGAGGTTTAAACCTTCCATTTCCTGCCAAGATGCCACTGGCAAAGGGACCTCAACTTAGATGGTGAGCCATGCTGTCCCAAGTTGTTTATTGGTATTACGCCACATCTCCCGCCTGCTAGAACACAGACCTTAAGTGTTTCTAATTGCGAGCTGGAAATTGGATCACTCAAACCCATGGCTTGCTGCCCACAGCCTTCTGCACCCACCCAATCAGCGGCGGCTTGTTTGCCAAAAAGTTACGGCTCTCTTTGAATCTCGTTTTCCGCTTGTAAACCTCACTTCTCAAGGTGTTTTTCTGTTGTTGTTTTTTTCCCCAAGCGGGTTTCCACCGTCTGCCAGATCAGCGTCGATGATCAGTCTGAGCTGCAGAGAAAACAGAATGGGAAGAGGAAGTTTGATTATTGTATCTGTCCACCGCTTATCTTGCTTCCCTACCGCACCAAGATTGCTGGTTTGCTCTTCAATTCTCTCATTTCTTTCTAGCTGCCTCTGCATTTTAATCTCCTTAATCACCTGGCTGCACCTTCGACGCATCCATCAACCCTCCCACTCAGTCCTTGTCTTCTCCTTCCTGTCATCATCCTTGCAGCGAGTCTTCCCGAACCTCGCTAATTTATCACGTTGTCCTCGTTCATAACAAAAGCCTTCAGAACGCGTAGAATAGAAAGGAGACTAAATCAAAAAAAAAACAAACTTGGATACACCCTGACATTGACATCTGTGTTCAAGTGCAACCTGTCCTCTAAATTTACCTTTACCCCCTCAGTAAGCTCTTGGATTTAGCACCTCGCAAACCTCTCAAGATCAGGTCGAGGAGTCTGCAAGGAGGTGTGTGGGAGTTGATGTGTGTGTGTGTGTGTGCGTGTGTGAGTGTGTGTGTGTGTGTGTGTGTGTGTGTGTGTGTGCGCGCGCAGATGTCTTTGCCTGCAACAAGAAGAAGACGCTCGACAGGCTGTGGAAACTGTCGAGCGAGATGTGTTTTACTACGCGTGGGCATCAAAAGTGAATGGCTGAGTGTGACTCCTTGAGTTTTTGTGCGCCTCAAGAGTGTGTGCGTTTAAGAGCCAACACGTTTACAGATGGACCCGAGCCCTGAGCCGAGATCACTGCAGTGGGCAGTGGGTGTACGAAACTGCAAGATTAAGACGCCAAGCGTGACCATATGGTATTCAGTCACTAACGTACACAAAGAGACCGAATTCCCGTTTTGCCTACTTCACCACGGGGGTGTTTGTAAACTGCTCAGTGTGCGCAAGTGTTTTCATTTGCCTCTTACTTTGTTTGTGTGTACAAATGAACTGTCTCAGCATAAATGTGTAAAAAAAGAAACAAATATTTTGGGTTATTAAAGACTGCGAGGGCGAACACGTTGTGTCAACCTAGGGGGTGTTATTTATTGCGAGTCATGAAGAAGCTCACAGCTTGCTTCCTCTCATGTCGTTTCTGGAAAGTTGCACAATTCGATTAATATCTCTGTACATTAGAAAGCACGTCACACTTTTTCTTTTTTTTTTTTTTAACTCTCACATTAAGTCAGACTAAACGTTCTCTGTTTTACCAAATTATTCATGTCACTGTCAGATTCGAGTACAACCATTTTGGGAATATCCCACACCCAAGAGTCCAGATCTGAGGCTGATAGAGATTTCAAAACTCCTAATCCCAGAGCAACAACGTTTTGCCATGTTTCCATGGAGCAAATGTATTTTCGCCTTTTCAATTTGTGCAAATTCGATGGTTAAACACAAATGACTAAGTAAGATGTCAGGATCCTCTCTTGATTCATAAAATATTTTTTTTATGGCTATGCTCCACCAATATTACATTTTATTCAAATGAGCACCGGTGATGGCTATGCTCCACCAATATTACATTTTATTCAAATGAGCACCGGTGAGCAGAACAAGGCCAGCATCTAGAGTTGATGGTTCAATTCCACATAGGAAAACTGCTTTGGGTCAAGATACTTTGTTCTTCTCACACTAGGAATACAATTCAGAGTAACATAAGGAACCTCTTACGTTCCTTATGTTACATTTCGTTGCTTGTACATGTGACAGTGCAATGACAATAAAGTTGAATTCTATTCTATTCTAATTCTCATCTCATAAAAAAAACTGCTTAAAAACTGGCTTTTGGAAAACCCAAACTGTCAACATTGAGTAAAGATTCATATATTTTTAGAGATTGTTTTATGAGTTTCTTATTCCACAGTGTTATTTTGTGTTTTTTATTCTTTTTTATTCATGTATTTATTATTTTTCTTTAACATCAAACTGCCAATGAAACCAGGGATGGAAATCAGCGACCTGGCTGTAATCTTGTGGATTTGCATGTAAATGTTCATTAATATTGTTCCATTTAAAAAAAATAAACTTAGATTTAAAATTACAAAAATGTGGGGGCACGGCTGATAAATCTGTTAAATCCAAAAATGCTACCTTGCGCCACACTGTGAAAAAAATAGGTGAAAAAAAGATTTTTAGAATATTTTTCTGTTCACTTATGAAATGATATTTGCTTTAATGCAAACAATTTTTTTTATGTATTATAGGACCAAAAAAATTTACATAATCTTTAGATTTCATGAAATAAATTTTGCAATGACAAAAATAAAACCATGTGTAGGAAACTTGATTTATGAAAAAGGCAGATTTGCTTGGCAGCTTCGAGCTGCTTCACAAAAGCAGCTAATGATTGCAGATTGATATTTAAATTGCATTTAAATCCCTATAAACACATATACATTTTTTTTACTAAAGAATACAAACAATTGAACAGATGAGATATCAGAATGCGACTTTTGTGCTTTTCTTTCGGATGAATTATCTTGTACGTACACTGAGGGAAAAACAAGGGAACATAAAGCTAGTTGCTAGCTAATTTACTTAATGAGGCTGCTGTATATCTAATAAAAACGACACATTATGATGAATTAGGGATTTGAAGACCAGAGGACTCGTAGGAAATCCAGAGCGACAATTTCGAAGGACAACAAAGGGATTAGCTGTGCAAGCCATGTTGCAATACAAAGTTGATCACTTCTCCCATGAACAGTGTGTAATAGACAGGCTGCTTCCTATATTCCCCTCTGAGCAAAAACATCAGCATTGTTCACAGGAAGCTAAACAGCACTGCAGGCAAACCATTTTACTGCTCTGATAAAGCATCACAGCGAAGTCGAACGGAAGAGGCACGTGGACGAGGACTGGGAAGGTAAAAGAATAGAGGAGTCCGAGATGCACAACATGCAACCAATCACTTCACTCTGCTGGATAGTAAGTTGTTATTCAACCAGTGCTTATCCTTTTCCTTTTAATCATTTAGCTTTAGCCTTAAACCTGGCATGAAAACAGACAGTTCATTAGCTTACAACCAAAGATTAGATGCGGCCTGCAGGGAGAATAATTGTGCGCCTCGGCTAAGCACTCGCGTCCTCTGTGGATCATGATTGGTGTTGTGACAGCACAACACATCCTGGCCGACTTCCTGGGGAGAAACCGCGAAGATCCAGCTGGAGAATCACAAAGGAATCGTGCCGCCGAAGCCTCGGAAAGGCGCAGATGTCACCGCTGTCCTATCGCACTTCGCCGCTGGGACAAATTGGTGCTGCGCTAATCTGCTCTGTGAGATAAGGAAGTGGAGGGTGGCAAAGTGAAACAAGTTTGAACGAAAGTTTTACTGTTTTCTTAATGTCATTTGTGATCAGCTGTGTCAAATTCCAAAATGTTGTTTTTTAACAGCTGATTTTTACGGTATGGTAGAATAAAAAAAAAAAAAAAAATCTTTTTTAGCCGTTTCTCAAAAAACATTCAGTTTTTAAAAAGTCAGAATCCAACAAAACGCCACCCGCAGTCAAATGTTGACGGTTAGTTTTGTCTGTAGAACGACATTCTAACACTTGAACGGAAAAAAATGAAATCAAAATAACCAAACCCGAAGTGAAAGGTTGGTGAACCCTAATGATGTCGCCTCAGGCGCAGAGGCAAGCATGGCTGACAAATAGCTTCCTGTAACGAAGACTATTGTTTAATTGGTTGATGTAAGAGTCCCTGACAAAATTCAACTACGGATTTCACACCTGTTTGTGTTGAACAGCCAATATTTAATAAACAGCCGTTATGGCCTGAAGTTATACCTCAGGGTAAAACGACATTCTGTGGCCCTTTAAGGCGAAGACTGACGTGACGTAATTATCCACTGACACACTTCAGAAATATTCCGAAGAACAAACGTCTTTATCATTTAAATCAATTCAATAAAACATTCATCCTTACTCGTTTTTGTGCAATTTCATCCAGTCTTGTGTAAAACTGGTTCAATTGCATGAGCTTTGTGTCTACCTTCACACTGCCGGGCTTAGCGCTCAATTCCGATTTATTTGTGAAATACTTCTTTGGCCGTGGTTTTCCACATTTCCAATTATGTACGACTTGTACATGATATTCTGAGAGAACTCTAAACGACCTAAAACTGTCCCACACGCGCAGTTTCAGCGCTAACGTGGTGATTAACGTGATTTGTTTTCTAAATTGACGTTTTCTAAATTTCCTCTCCTGCAGCGTTAAGAGATCGGGTCATTTGGGCCCCACTGGTTTTTCATGCACTGCACTGACCTCTTGTGTTTTTAATGAGGTTTTTCTTTGTGTGGTTTCGGGAACTGACGGTCTGACGGGACAACCCCCCAACTTTCCCAACTGACATTTGCGCTAAGACGACGGGAGCGTTGGGCAAAATCATTTTCGTAGCTCCAATTTGTCCAATTCAATGGTCAATAGAAACGCAACTTTTATCCGTTCTTCACAGGCTGATGATTTTCTTCAGACTGGCAGATGGTGTGCTGTTTTCGCCTAGACAGGTTTGAGTTCAGTGTCTTGTTGATTCTGTTGGTCTGACAGTAACCCTTCTTTCACAGCATTGCATTTGGTGTTGATGTAATGAGTCGTTGAAGTAACAGATTGTTGTCTGTATTGTCAGAGGACAAATCCTGAATGATGGATGGTCTGGCAGACAAAAAAAAAATCCTCAACGGAACGATCGCGTAAACGACAAGCTGCGGCCCAGCAGTGAGTTAGCTTCAAATCTAAGACGACGACAATTAGCTGCTCAAAGTGTTACAAAGACATAGTAATTTTGCTCGATTGGTCATAACTTTCTAGCTGACAAGTCATAAATCAACGAGACAGAAAAAGAGAAAGAGTGAGGATGAACATAGATTTACAGAAGAGTGGTCTCTCACTTCTTCTTCTCTCCCGCTGACCGACGTGCTGGAACTTTTCCACTCATTTCTGTTACCGTCAGAAGTGACTCTTGGCGACGCAGCGTCTCTGGCTCGCTCCCTCACCTGATGCATCAATCCCCATGTCACATGTCACTCCACACATCTCCGGCGAAGTGTCGCCGTCATTTATTCGCCTGCAGAAGAGAAGGAAGGAAGGAGGGAAGGGGAGAAAAAACCAAAAACAAAGAGAGGCTGACTTTGATGTTCTGCTGTGAAACACTTCAGATCAAACCTGAGGTAAATGTGACTGAAAACCTCCTGGAACTACAATGACTCCTACACACACCCACACACACACACACACACACACAAGCAAGCAAGCGCAGCACCATCGCTGCGGATCGTTTCTGCTCACTGCTTTCATCCAGCAGGATCGCAGCCTCACAGCGTACGGTTAGATTAGACGATTCTGAAGTTTCAACAGCGTCCAAACCCCAAGGATACGAGCGAGTAAGAGCAGGGAATGTCCGTGAGATTTGTTTCGACAAATTCACCTTAAAAAAAAAAAAATAAATAAAATAAAATAAAAGCCTGGGTTTTGCTAACTTTTGTAGAGATACGTTTTAGTGTGTTTTGAAACTTGAGTGCTGACCTCTGCGTGTTTTCTCCAGAACTCGTTCAGAGCAATTTCAAGGTAATTATGCATGTGTCGTTTTCAAAGACGCCACCTGGACGTTTTCCAGCTAACAACCTGAGGGGGAAACATTATCATGCTGACATTTCAAGTTTTTTATTTATTTTTTTATTTTAATGGCAGTTTGTGAGAAACAAATGGTTGCTCCTCCCTCCCAAAAAATGTACATTTCTGAAATAATGTGGTAGGAACAGACAGCTTTTAGCTTCACCTTTAACATATTAAAAAGAAGCATCGTTTAAAGTGAAAAAAAAACAAAACTCTAATATGTTATTCATTCTTGGGCCTCCTCGTAAAAACAGCTGCATTTCATTGCATCTTTTTTCCAATAAATCAATCAGTTTCTCACACAGAAATGCAGACTGTAGGTCTCAGTCGGTTGAATTAATCAATAGCTTTACTTCCGTTAACCGTAAAATTGAAGTTATGAAAATAAATCCGCTTAACGGAAACACTGATTTTGAAAATAAAAAAACGAGTGCTAGTATAGTATTGAAACATTTGTTTCCCCTCATCACACGACTCACGTTATCAACAGCCAGATGTTACTACTGGCGAAAACGCCAAAGAAGACAACAGGAAGTCACAGGAGGTGCGACGGTTTGGTTTTTTTTTTCGGCCAATGTGCGGGTTGGCTTCATCAGAGCTTCACAACGGTTTATAAGAAGGTGTGTCGCTTGAAGGCGCCCACAGTTTGTGAGACGCCTCTTATGCGTCTCAACTATAAGAGGTTTGTCATTCCAACGGCTGAATAAGACGCCGGCGTCTCTTCTG
Source organism: Poeciliopsis gracilis (assembly GCA_911649635.1). Lineage (NCBI taxonomy): Eukaryota > Metazoa > Chordata > Actinopteri > Cyprinodontiformes > Poeciliidae > Poeciliopsis > Poeciliopsis gracilis. Next base: position 828,643 of record CAJVRI010000724.1, read on the forward strand.
ATGGTTCATATTGCCGTGGCTTAATTAAAAACATATCTAGTAACTGTTTATAATATATTTGAAACCCTGATCATGAAAATGAACTTAAATCACAACTTGAAATATAAAACTCTGTCTGCAATGAATCTGTATACTTTGCTTCTTGAATTTAATCAGATAAATACATAAATAAACTATTCAATTACACTCTTAATTTGCAGAGAACAGCACAAAACGTAGTACATAAATTCAATAAAAATATAGTAAAAAGAAAAACAGAAGAAGTAAGGTAAAGTTAGACGTAGGGTGAGGAAGTTAAAGACAAAGCCAGCAGAGAGAAACATGAACAACGTGCTGCAGCGCTAATGTGAAACCCCATCATTCACGGTCTCCATCTGTGTGTGCATTGGTGTGTTTGTGATTTGTGTCGCAGACGATGAGGAGTGAACTCGTGATATGAAGACGTTGCTGTCAACTGCCGGGCTACTGCAAAAACAAAACGGGAGGTTCACAAAAAAAAAAAAAAAAAAACCCCAACAAAAAAAACAGAGAACACACAACGCACGTATTCAACGAAAGGCACATTTACATTTTCCTGTTCGCGAGAGATTGAGCCAAGAGTCGAACAGTCACAACCGGACGCCGAACGGTGAAAAAAGACCGTGAGCGGAAACCTGACAGAAGCGTAAGCGGATCGGCGCGCGCTCACTGGAGGACACAACGGAGGGGAGAACACAGCGTCCCCTAAATTAGTCGAGAGGCTCCGATTACACGTAGTGGACACTCAGCTGTGCACAAAAGCCAAAACATGGAGAGACAGAGAAGCTATTTGGTGCCACACACATTTAGAGAGATAAAAGAGAGAAGAGGGAGCGGATAAAAGTCAAGATTCAAAGGACACAAATGATAGAAGATGACAAAGCCAGAGACACTCAGATAATTGGAAGACAGGGAACGACTGCGACACGGGCAAAAGAAGGCAGCGCAGCTGAAGAATGTTAATGGCTCACCATGACATGGTGGATTATAGTTTTATTCTGGGAGAGGAAACGAATTGGGAGTGAAGTTAGACGGAGAGTAAAGCTGGCGGGAGACAACAACGGCTGGGTGAGAGGGAACAGAACGGAGCCTGAGCAAACAGGAAGGAAGAATGACGCAAGACGTGCAGGTGGAAGAAAGACGCTGGAAACATGGAGCACAGAAACGAAAGAACAAAACACCCAAACAAACAGACGCGTTTCTATTCACTGTAAAATGGAGCGAATTGAAATTACGACAATAAATTGGCTTAAAAAAACATTTGTTTGACAAGGTTTTGCGCTAGGAAACACATTTTGGCACAATTGCGTGATCAGCAACTGGATGTTAATGCTGGCGAAAACAACAAAGACAACAGGAAGTAGTAAGAAAAGGACAGTTTGTTTCCTTATTTTGCTCCCTTGTGTTAGTTTCCTTTCCTCAGTTTCTCCTGTTTTGCCTCCTAATTAGTTCCCAACATTCATTATTACCTGCTTTCGATCCGACCCCTAAGAAGGCTGCAGAACTTTAACATTGTTTTCCAAAAGTGCCTTCCAGCAGATCTGATTGAATTGTCCTACGAGTACGGAAGAGCAAAGTTGATAGAGACATACCCCAAAAAACTGTAGCTGCAAGGAGAGGCGATTCTGAAAGTATTGACTCAGGCTCAACTGGATCTGTGCCTCGATTTGTCACATTCTCATTTGTGAAAAACTTTGAAAATCGTGTTCCAAGTTCTCCCAAATCCTCTATTCCAGTCACGTTTGTGGTCAGGTGTCTCAATCTGCTTCCGAGACGTGTTTCCAAACATGCTGGAAGACGATGAGAGCATCTCTGATGTCACAGTCGGCATGTGGAAGCTGGAGAGACGGGACGAGCTTAAGAGGAAGCAACAGCAGGTACGTAGGCGGCCAGCAGTAAAGATGCACCAAGTGAGGCAGCTGAAATGCACTGACCAGATTGGAAGGATGTGTTTGAAATGTTGGGTTGAGTGGGAAGCAGCCGCACAGTTTGAGTAGAATTTCAGCCAATCAGCCAGCAGGAGGAGAAGTTGTGAATGATGACGTGTTCCTCCTGTAGTTTTAATAATAGTAGCAGAGGAAGTGAACGAAGACGTTCAGTCCAAAATGGCGGCCACGCCTCAAAATCGTCGTCGCCTTCCTAAAATAATGGCCCGAGTTATTTTTTTTTTTTTGCCAAAATAATCTCCACCTTTCTTTCCAAAAGATGATGCAAGCAAAACAATTTGATGACCATTATTTAGGAGGAAATACTGAATTAACATCAGCAGCCGCCTCCTTCTGTTCGGCTGGAGGATGATTGTTTACAGCTCAGGCAATGAAGCTTCACAACGTCGAACTGGGGCTTTACAGACGTCAGCGATTGGGTAAAGTTAAAAACTTGAACAGAGTCCAGACACACCCATCGTTTCTCAACAAACCAAAGGTCCGAACCGCCAGTATGAAGCAAAGCGTAGAACAAAGAGCTGGTTTTCACCAGGCTAAGTCAGGCTGAAAGAAGAAGAAAAACTTGTGGAGAACTTTGTTTGTTCCAATGTTCTGGGTTAGTTATTTTGTCTGCCATTTTGTTTTCTGCTTCTGTGTCATATGTGTTCAGCTAAACCATTGTTTAAGTTCCTCCTCCATCAGTTTGTCTTACGTTTTAGGTAAAACAATCAAAAACAAATTGAAACTCAGTGTGATTTTTCTATCTAAGTTTGGCCGAACTTGTAAAACAAAGTAACAGCTCAACAATAGGACTTTTTTTTTGATTAAACAACTTCAATAATTTTCAATTATTGGTTTTAATTTGATATTGGATTGTGTTCTTTACCCCCCGACCGGGAGGAAAATTAATAAGGAGGAGAAGAAGGAAGTCCGAAGGAAGGAATTGGAAAATGTCACTCAAGAGTCAATAATGGAGGTAATGAAAATGGAGCACTTCTCATCGGTGCCAGCGCGATGTAGAGGGGAAAAAAAAAAAAAAACTGTGAAAGAGAGAAAGAAAGCGCAACAAGGATGTATTATTACTCAACCACACATTACACCCCGGAGAAATTCATTATTTCCTGAAAGTCCTCTCGGCTATTAATCAGAGGCAGACTCCGCCCTACATTTATCGGAAAGTTTCCGCCAGCAGAGTGAATGAAGCGCATTGTGAGGAGGCGCAGGGAGAATGAGAAACAGGAACCGGGGAGCAGAGGCAGAAAGTTTGCAGGGAGTTTGTTTCAGGAGTGCTCAATGGTTTACCGACATCTCATTCGAAGTAGTTCAGTGTATTCCTGACAGTGTGAGAGGATCGGGCGAATGAATCACACAGCTTTACGTGAACCGCAGGAAAGAAACAAATATGTATTTAACATTTTAGCCAGTCAACACTTTGGAAATGTTCTGCAATGGCTGACAAGTGGAAGCCATCATTACAGAAAAATGCAGACACCCATACAGCATGTTGTTCATATTTTGTTACGATACAACTCCAAATTTTAATGCTTTTTTTTTTTTTATGAATTTTGTATTAGCACTGAAAAAACACATATCTGTATAGTTTTTAGGACAAGTTAGTACACTAAAACTAACTTACAATAAAATAGTCAACAAGAAACTTGTTTTAAGGCAAAACTGATTAAATATTGATTTCTTTTTTTTCTTTTAAACTAGTAGTTTCAGTGATAAGACATTAAAAAAATCCGCCACGAATTAGAATAAATAAAAAATAAATAAAAATCAATATTTAAGAACCATTGGCTTAAAACGAGTTCCTGTTTCTTGCTGCTAAGTTACTTGTAATTTAGTTTTGTCTCATTCAGTCACATCAAGCTCATTTACACTAGAAATTAGACCAAAAACACAGAGTAAGACTTTGTGATTTGGCAGCGTTTTATCTGAAAAGGTTGCGGTTCCGTCCAAACGTGAAACTTTTCTCCAGTCAACATCGGAAAATACCAGCAGTTCCCAGGCATCGGTCTCGCGCAAAAAACCGCGATAACGTCGAGGTAATGAGTAAAGGGGTAATAACGGGAGCTCAGAAATCCTGCCAGGTATCATCTCTGGGGAAAAAAAAAAAAAAAATCCCCAGCTGGTGGAAAAAGGTACAGCTGGGCGACAGCTGTGACATTCAGCTTATGGTGTTGCCACTCTCTGGGGAGCAGAGCAGCTGTAATTGATGTTATCGGTGTTAGTGGAGCTGCACGGACTCGGCCGCTGATGTACAGGTGGTGCCCGACGTGACAACCCAACGGAGGATGGTGAAACGTGCAAGGAGAAACAGGATGAACTGCTTTCTTTTATGCATGAAGGCTACACTCACGGTTGCGTTAGTTTTTTTTTTTGGGAATCCCCTACAATGCCGATCATTTACTAACTAGTTCAAACCTGCTTAGGCTCCTTTAAAGAGATTATTGATACTCTTAAAATGAGGCAACGTAATTCATTTTCATTCATTTTCTGTTACCTAAAAAAAATGCAGCGGTCCTCGGCGTGAACCCTCATCCATATCTCATCCGCATGTCAGAAATGTCCCCGCTACCACAAACGTGATTAAATGGAATAAATTGCCTCAGTATCTCCATTCCAGTTAGAAACAATTTGCTCCCCCGTAGTCGTTTTCGCCGTTTAAGGTTCAACCCGGAGGGAGATTAAATAAGAGTGAATCAAACCATCTCTGCAATCCTCAAAATGTTCAGGATTTCGTTGGAATAAAGAGCCGGCGCTCCCGAGGGAGCCCAGACGTCAAAGTGCCACCGTGTAAAATGAAAGGAGTTTCTCCGGTGAGTTGAATTCACACCACAAGACGTATGTGAAAATAGAAAAGGAAAAAAAAATAATGAAAGGGAAAAAACTGAGAACAAATGTGAGATTGAAGGTAGAATAAGCCGTCCAGTCTGTGTGTCCGCTTGGTGATTAGTTCAACAAACAGTTAACACTCAACTGTGATTCTCTTTTCTCCAACTTGTTGAGATGTTAAGGAGGAAACACTGAGTTGTTTATTACATTGGACAAATATAGCAGATAATGGGCATTGCTGCGTTTACATTACAAACGTTGTTAGTATTCTGTTCACGTTGAGATAAACAACACAATTTTGCAGTTTCTGTGTTGAATAGGATAAGAATGCGTTTGTTCACGCGGTGAGTCATTGAAAAACCTGCTGCTCAATCCTCCTCAAGCTACTTCCTGCTTCATGTGACGCGAAACAGGAAGTTTCCATTGCAGTTTCACAATTTCGATGCGGCTAAGTGAAACTACCAAACTTTTTATGGAAATTGGCATTTACACACAGCAAATTTATTTTTGAAAAGTCAAATTGCTTAGTTATGTGGTGAATGGAAACGCAGATGGTAATTATTAGGTCTTTTATTTTGTTTGGTTTTGGACATGTTACAAATAGCTCACCACCTTTTCCTTTTACAAGTGATTTATGGATTAAGTATTTAATGGTATTAAGTGGAGAGGATGCAAGTAATAAAAGTTTTAAAAAATCTATTTTTCCATCTATCTCTACACACATGAACATAAGCGACATCCCGTGACGTTACTCAATGCAATTCCATTGATTCATTTTTATGTATGACGTTGCCAACGTGATGTTGACCCGTCCTTTAAAGGTATAACAGCTAAAACTCCTGTTGGGAATTTTTTCCATGAGGTTTAGAAATGTAGTTAGGAATTTTAAGACTATTGTTCTAGAACGCTGATATTGACAGAAGTGGTCTTTCTCGCTGCTGCGTCATGAAGGTTTTCTGTCGGGCTGAAATAAAGGCTCAGCAGGTCAGTCAAGTTCTTACGCGCCACGTTTGTCCACATAATCTTGTTGGGAAAGAGGAGGATCAGAAACTTTGGAGCATAGAAAAGGTCAAAAGGCCTTAGCTTGCCGAAGTATTACTACTTCCTTTCACTGGAGTAAAGGCGCCAGGCCCACATTGAGAAAAATATACCCTTTTCAAAACAAGTAAAAAAAAAAAAAAAATATGGAGAACGAGATGCATCTCAAAGTCAGCGCTCGTCCTTGGTTTTGCACAGCTGGATGGTTGCCACAGGAGATTAACGCATTTCTCAAACATGCGTGTGAGAATCCAGGAAACACTCCAGGTAAGTTTCAGATGAGGGAATAACAATATAACGTGACGTAAAGCTCAGAAAAGTCGATTTTACATAACACTGCCCTTGAAGTTGCTTTATTTATCTTCCTTTTTTTTACTACCGTACCGTGCCTTTTTCCTGCACTTGGATTCTTCCAACCCTCTGCATCTTAAGACAGCACAAGGACTAACAATGAATTTCCAAATTTACGATAAACACTTGTTCATAAAAAGCCATCCCTACTAAAAAAAAACCTCGATGGCAATGGGTCGACGCTGTGTCAGTGTCTCTAACTACTGGCTTTCCATTTAGGAAAATAAAAATATGCGCAGGGTTTTGTGGACACCAGATGGGGGTCCAGTTGGGCGTGGGTTCTCCATGTGCCTCTGTGTATGTGAGTGAGCGCTCAAGACGGGCTGTTAAAAAACAGGGTACAATAATCAGACCAACTGGACAGATGTCCCAGATGGGTTTTTAATACCGCCAGTAGTGTGTCATTGGCTGTTCTGTCAGCTCATCTAATTAGAGGCCAAATTACTTTCCCTGCTTTGTGTGGATTTTGTGATCCACTGGTCATTTGGTAAGTTTAAAAACGTAAATATTATTTTCTTCCGATCTTATAAATCTGAATATTTCTTACAAATTGTAAATGTAGTTCCAGCCTTTGGCTCCGAGCCGATGGTCTGAGTTATTATACTTCTCTCAGAGTGTTTCACAAAGACTTTGTTGTACATTTGTGATCAGTTGGTTTGGCTGTGAGGCGTGTTGTAATCCACTGGCAGAACAGCCTCTAACTCAATTAAATAAACATAGGCTGTTGATTAAACCTTGCAGGAATTTGAAACTTTCTAATCATATAAGGATGAGGCTCGCAAGAGCCAAATGGGAAAAATTAGCATTTCCGTTTGAAAGCAAACCACGCTGAATTTAATTTCACAGTGGGCGAGTTTGGGGAAAATGTGTTTATCTGACACCCAGAATTTTATACATGTATACCACTTTTATTTATTTATTGCAAAAGGTAATAAAATTACGTTAAAGTAAATGATCAGTTTTGCCATTTTATATTCTTTACATATTAACAAAAAGGATGTGGAAAGTTATTTATTATGTTTGCATAGCAAATGCAAACATATTAGTCAACATACTGGTAATACCCCCAAATGCTACAGACAGCATTTAAGCTAACCTTAGCATTTGAGCTAATTTTAGCTTACACAATACTGTTTCCATACTGAATGGATTAAGTCAGTATGAGTCAATACAGCTCATTTTAGCTTATCCAACGTTTGCATAATAAGTGGGATGAGTCGATGTCAGTCAACATATCCACATGCTGACATTTTAGCTAACCTTAACATTGTTGCTAATTTTCAGCATCGGAACTGCTGATTCTGGTTCCACTGATAAACAACCAAACTTTGGCAAAACCCTTTTAAATTTCTTTAGAAATTTTCAAGTTGGGGACTGCAATAGCAATGAATATGAGAGCAGCGCACTGCCTTGTGAACCCGATGGTAATTTAGACCGTGCGACGCTGTCTGCACAATTACCGGGCCAAGCTTCCTTGATATACCAAAACTCAGACAAAATGGACATGGCAAACAGACGGATGTCTGCGTGTGTCCTCATATTTAACATTTCACATAAATAGCCGATTACCATGCCATAGATACAGTTCCACTGTCTGCCATGTCTGATTTACAGGGATCCCTTTTCGAGTGTTTGAAAACGCTGGGTTGCATTAAAAGATTGTCACATAGCCACCTGGCTCCTCTAGATATGTGTACGTCTGTTGTGTGTTTCTGAACACTTGGGGACTGATTGAAATCATTTTAGGATGTGGTAAAGACCCGATCTTTTTAGTTTGGTTGAACACATGGGGTTTGGGGCTCAAACAATTTGTTTCCACCCCACACCTACGCCTCGCAAAACCTTTTCTTGGACCTAAAAATGAAACCATAGTGAATGTGCGGCTTTGCTTGTATCATCTGCCAGTGCTATTAGTGAGAAAAGCTGTACGCTCGCAAACAAGCTGCAAGGTTAACATCTTTTTTATGCTAATTCTGTCTGGTACCTGTCTGGTAAAAACACAGAGGGTTTTTTTTTTCTGCTTTTATGAGTTTGTGGAATTTTGCGAGAGTTTAGAGTCAATGATTTATTATGTTTTTACATTGTTTTCAGCTTTTGTGTAGAATACAAATGAGGGGATGGGTCGCATATCACTTTCATGCACTCATTTCATATGTATGTAAATAGATGCAGTGAAAAATTGGGAAGCTTGTCGGAATTTAAAAGGGGCTACATTTTGATACTGAATGAGAAAATTAGAAAAGAAGCAGCCTCAAGGTTAAGCAGTAAGAACATCACCCGCAGCTTGTGCGATCATGTTTTCTCCACGATAACGCTATTTACACACACGCAGGTATTAAGACGGATTATAACTTGGTGTGTGTGTGTGTGTGTGTGTGTGTGTGAGTAGCAGTCACTCCTCATGTTCTTCAATACAACGCTGATTCAGTCGTCACTGAGATCTGCGCCAGCATCTGATCGTTCATGGTGAGACAGATTTGACCCAGAAATGTCTGGTTTCTTCATCTTTTGTTGTTTATGTAGTTAAAGTGTTCGACACAACGCTGTTGTTGACAACGGACCTAAATTAAGAAAGGTGATTAAATATATATGTGCCACCACAAAACATACATGTCCTCTCAGCCCATAATAGCTTTTACTAATCTCACTTTTTGTGGACCAAAGCTGACAGAACATCCACTGAGAGGGAGAATTTTGTTAAAAATGTTTTTTTTGCTTTTAAAAAAAATAAATTTTTAAGGAGACATAAATTCCTACAGTAAATAATGTATGCATTTGTGAGTAAAGGAACTCAGAACAAAGTGCTTATACACAGCGGGGACATATATTCGCACTATCCGCTTATTTATTCCAACTCAGATATGTCACTATGTATCTATACTCCTATTAATATGTGTAACTTTTAATCATGTCAAGATTTTCTTTTCAACATGTAACGATGAGGGTCCATCTGAAAATACAGTATTGAGCTCATGAGGTAGAAGTTTGTAAGTTTTCTACTTCTTTTTGAACATGCTAAGATTATGTGTCTATTGCATTCGCTGTTTGTGTTACTTTGCACTATCATGTTTGAAACACTTTTTTTTTTTTTAAGAATTTTATTTTGAATTGAAGGACACGCTAACTCACCAAATATGTGGGATCTGTTGCAGAAAATCTGCAAAGAGGAAGCTAGATAATGAAAAATATTAGAAATTTTTTGTCCTGCATTTGGCCTGTAATATAGAAAGTTGTATTTTACAGTATGATCACTTATTCTCAAGGTCTTTGCACATCATATTTTTTGTTGTAGCATGAAATTAAACTAATTATTTTGATTATAACTGCATTATGAGTTCGACTATTGCAATTCTACATGTGAAACAAAAATTGCTACTTCTCCAGTAAAGCCTAGTTTACATTTTTGTTTTTGGTAATAACAATAGTCTCTCCCATTTCCTATTACAAACAAGCTTCCTAGTTGAACAAAAATAATCAAGACATGGGTTTCACATTATCGCTGATAAAACACAAAGCATTTGAGATTTAATGGATATGCTATTATGTTTTTATTTTTGAGAGATGGATTTTAGAGGAAAATATAAAGAATGACAAAGTTGTTTAAGAGATTAAAACAATTTCCAGGGGTATCGAGGGGACAGAACTGGAATGACACAAAGAAAGAACCAGGAATTAAGAGCAGAGAAGACTGACAAATCACCGTGGAAACCAGGTTGCTTGGGTTGTGATTGCTGGAGTGGGAACAGGTGAGACTGATTCATGGATGCTGAAAGAAGCTTTAGGGAAACATTGACAAGGGGAGCTGAGCGAAAAAAATGGCAAAACCTTGATCGTCAAGGCGAACACGAGGCTCACATACACAACGGACGAAACCGAATGAGACTGAACATCAGAAAAACAGGGAATACAAGGTCAAATGTCAACTCGGTGCACATTAGCAACAAGATTACCAAATTAAAGCAGAGCGTACAACTCGAAACACAAATTTTTACAGTAAACTCCTCATGAATACGGAACAAAAACGCTTTAGATGCTTGTCGTTTAAAACACTTAACTCTTGAATCAACTGATGTAGCTTGAGCCAATGTAGTTACACGATTGATTCGCAACGAAGCTGCCTGATAGATAAATAACTAAAAACTAAAGGCAGGGTGAGGGGGGAGAAAAATCTGACAGGAGTAAAAACATTATGACCCAGAGGAACGTAAAAACAGGCAGAAATAGAGAGACACAGAAAAAATGACATGACTCTTCAAGAAAGGCTGTCAAGGTGCACTTTGCCCTTGAGTGGGCACCGACACATTCCTCCATCTCTCCGCTGTCTTCCCCTTTCAATCCATCTCTCTCTCTCGCTCTCTCTATCCCCAGGCCTCGCAGGAAATTTTGTGTGAAGAAAAAGAACTGGTCTGCAAACACTTGGGGAGTTGTGACACATCTTGCTCTCTTGCTCCGGATATTTATACCTCACCACATTTCATCGTTGAACCCTTGCCCTTTGCTTTCTTCCTCTTTAAATAGTGTATGCTGCCAGTGAACATGATGACATGTGCAGACAGTGGAAGCGGGCAGAAGATCCATCAAGAAACCACAATATTTCTCTTCTTCGCCTTACACGGGTTGCATCGGGCCGCAAGATGACCGAACGACGGAGTTGTTCCAGTGTGCAGGATATTTACCGTCACCAAGCTTGTTAATGCAAAATAATAATAATAATAATTAAAAAAAGGCTTGTTAATTTTATTTCCCATATGGCCGTTTCCACAGAAACAGCTGGGACGTGCTCAGGAAAAGTCGGCCGCTGGCTAAAAATCCTTGGCAATTGAGCGGGTGAACCATCTGCTTCAGACTATCTGGAAGTTTCAAACCAATCAAGTGAACTGATTAGATCGGGTTAGCAATCTCAACTCGTCGTCTATGCTGCTGAAAAGACATTTACACGGAGAAAGGCCTTGCTTTTCTCTAAAAGAATCATCGTTAAATGTGGGATGAAAGTTAAAGGTTGGATTAAAAGTTGCTCCGGTGAAGTTTGGTACTTGCTTATGCCAAGAATGACATTTTAGTGACGTTTAAACAGCCAGGTCAGTCAATACAAGATCCAGACAACTCTTCAAACCAGAACAAAACGACCTCAGCCATCTTGGACTTAGAAAATTCCACTTCCTGGAGTACATGCTAGCCATTACACTGACACGTCACACAGTTTTATTTATTCTTTTATTCATTTATATGTTCATGGTTGTTTTGTGTCTGGTCTGATAACTGGGATGCCATCAATAAAACAATGGGTGGATGTTGGGCAGTGGTTTAGATATGTCAGCAGATGCCATCAAAATGTTAGATTTGTTCTTTGGGTAGCAGAAGTTGGTACGGTGCGTCCGTTGAAGAACACCGTACATCTGTCACTGTGTGCTGGCAGTACAATGGTTAGACTATATTGTGAAAAGGTAAGCAATACCGTTCGCCAGCTCCTCACTGAAGCCAAACGTTACTTTTAATGTCCAACAAGTTAGTTTTATATCGTTTTATCTTTTTCTTCTTTTTTAATATAACTGCAACTGTAAACAACAACCAAAAACCGTTTCAAAAAAGCAGAAGAAATCTTACGTTTTTTTGAACAATAACAATCTGTTGCTAAGAGATTAAAGCGTTTCTGGTTACCGAGTGCCACGAAGTACACATCTGATTTTTACTTTTGTACAGTTTATTAATTGTAAATGTCTTGCAGATAATTAGTACTTCAAACGAGCTTGTGCTTTATAAATAATAATATTACATTTTATTAAATTGATGTTGAGAGATGAGTGGTTTTTTCTCCTGTAACGAACTACCACGAAGTAATGCATTTAAGACTTTTACGTTTGTGTTCAATGTCTATTTCATAATACACTTCCCACCAATGACATAAAAAAAAAAATATAATTTTCATTCTTTTGTAAAATTCACCAACTGCACAATTCTTTTTACTAATATTTCAAAAAAGCAGAGGAAATCTTATGTTTTTTTGAACGATAACATTTTTTTGAACAATAACAATGTGTTTCTGGTTGCCAAGTGCCACGAAGTACACATCTGATTTATACTTCTGTAAAGTTTACCAATTGTAAACGTCTTGCAGATAATTAGTACTTCTAAAGTGCTTGTACTTTATACCCAATAACATTACATTTTAGGGTTAGCTTTGTCGGGGGGTCCACATCAGAGTTGGAATAAAGTGGACTAAACAGTGTGAACCTGCCTACAGCCTGGAACTATAAACCTTTAGAACCTTTGATGTAATTGTCATGATCCACACCCGTAGATCTTTTTGTTTATTGCACTCTCCTGTTTTCAGTTGGTTCCTGCTATATTTAAGTCTGTGTTTCTGTTTGCTTGCTGTCTGGTTTTCTGTGATCTTCACTCTGTGTCATTGCTGGTTCCCTGAAGGGTGATGGTTATTTTTTAATATTAATTTTCTTGCATTCCCTCTGCTTATGTCCTGTTGCCACTTCAGTCCTTTGTCACAACAAAAACATAACACAGATTTCCTATTGGGGGGGAAAGCAAGATAACTTTGGTTCGCCTCATCTCTTCTGACATATTTCTACGACTTTACAACAATTTCCACTTGCCGTTACAGATGAATAAAGGCAAAGAGTTTTCCGTCAATGTGGTAAACGGAATTATCTTCTCACAAATGTGCCCAATGCGGAATTCATTCGGTCTTTTTTCAGGTAGACAAACTTTGACAGTAAGGAATTTAGATGGGAAACAGAGGCTGCAATATTTTTATTATAAAATATTCATCCAGTTCTGCTCTGAAGTTTACAGACATCTAAAAGAAACGGCAGGCCTCACATCTGAGTAAATTGTCCTCGACACTTTCCATCTCGAGCAGCTGCTTCAGACAGCCATCAAAAGGCTTCATTGTGAATTCTGGTTTCCTTCCAGGTGAATGGAAGGAAGGCATCACTTTCCAAACTCTGCTCATAAGCTCAATTTGGAAAGCAACTTTTAAGAATAATCGATCCTGAACTCTCCCTCACCACCAAGTCTGCCAGGGACTGTCCAGGCACGCTTTCAGAAAACCCCACACACCTTGGCTTTTCATATGTATTATTTCCATTAATCAAAGGCAAGTGGAGCAAGTATAATACTTTACCCTGCTAGCCTTTTCCAGCCTCACTTGGTGTCTCCCAACGGGAGAGATAGTCCACTTGAGGGTTGCATGCTTTGAATCACTAATTATACCTTTGGGACAAAGCTAAGACCTCACATGAAGATGGGATATGCCTGTCAAGATACAGTGATATCCATTCAACAGAACCCTGCAAAAGTATGATGGGACGCCACACTAACGCCAGTATCAATACCTCACAAGTCCTGTGAGGTAGACATACCTTTGGCTGACTGTGCCTGCCCTAAAGCGCAAAGGAGGATGTAGCCCCTGGCACACATAAGCCTCTCTAATCTCTCCCACAACCCACTGTGCCAACAAGTGAGTAACCTACAATCTGATCTCAGAGTGCCATCTATTTGTATTTAATGGAGCATTGGTCAGCATTTCAGGAAAGCCACTCCAAAAAGAAAGTGCTAGCTTTATCTTGGAGGTCATTTTAGGTGAGCTTACATAATCCTACATAATCCACTCTTCATTCTTTATTGAATTTAGGGCTCCCATGCAATGCATGAAGGCACTTGTTGTTCTACACTGCCAGTAGAATGTGGGACATCACCAGCAATGCTGATTAGCATTGACAATACCCCATGTATTATGTAAAGCTTAGCTTTTATGTAAAAGTTGGCTAAAATGCTAATGTTAGTGCATATGGCAACCATTAGTCTGTGGACTATTGCTATCGATGACCCACATCCCACAGGTAGTGCCAACATGCTAGTCACGCTACACGCTAGTGATAGCAATCATGCTAATGCTAGCCTTCCAGCTAAAAAAAAAAACAGCATTTCCTGCAAGCATTGGGAAACACCAGCAGATCTTTGTTTGTGTCTTTATTTACTTCCACTGCAGACTCCCTTCCATATAAACACCCAGCAAATAGATATGTACAGAGGTAGGGAGTAATGCAGCATGAAATTAAACACGCTGCAGGGATTTGGTATTTTGCTCATTAGTGGTATTAGTCAAATGTATCAGCGTGGGCCTGAGGTAATGTGAGAACTAGTAGGAAAGTCAGCCCAGATATTGGCATCTCCTCTTTTCAGTCAGACTGAGTCCTCCGTGATTTGGCGTGTGGTTGCAATATATAACAAAGGAAAAATTCTGCCTTTTTTGTTTTCCTCCAGAAAAGCAGATGGACATTTGAAGAGCTCAAGCGACTCTACGCATTTCCAACATAATCAGAAAGAGTTGCAGGGAAATCAAACTGTAGAGGAAGTTGTCTATAAATAAAAGTTGTCTGCACTTCAGTTAATTTTCATGTACTAAAAGTTGCGCAAGAGATAATTGAATCAAGATTAATGGAAGAGGCGACTGAAGAGTAAAGAGCGGGGAAAATATCTGTAGTATCAGCAAAGGTTTTTTTAGTCCTATTTTTCTTCTGTTGGTGGTTCATAAAAAATGGTCCAATTACAGGTTTCAAAAGCTTGCTTTTAAAATTAAATTATGTCTACAAGGAAACCTGTGCGAGGTATTCTCCTAAAAACAATTCAACATGAGTCCACCTAAAACCAACCAGAATACAACGAGACATTAATTTGCTCATCCTAATCTCTGTTTTTAATTAAGAATGATTATTTACTCTGGCATGCATGATTGAAGACGGGAAAAACTGGAGTACGTATGGAGAAAACATCATCGCGTGGATTTCTTGTAGGAAAAACAACGGGGGGAAACTGTACCAAACGTAATACAGCCCTGCAGCTGCGGACACTTGGCCCTAACAGCGTCTTTACGTTCAAATCAAACCACAGCATCCGACTGCATGTTAAGAGGAAGCTATTCTCTCCCACAGAGGACAGCTACTCCCAAACTGCCTCATTTAAAATCCATGCTTTGCTCCCTTCTCTTGTATTCATCAGCAGAAAACAAAGTTTTACAAAATGCCTGCCTGTTGGGTATTCTAGCGTGCTTCAGGCTTTAATAAGTAGTGCTCAGACACCGATTGCAGCATTGTTACCTTGGACTTTATCTTGAGATGATGAGGTTGAGGACGGGGGGTGTTAAGGTCAAGGGGGGCCTTGGCCCCCAGGAGCTGATAAGTGTGGTGGATGCTCCTACCACCACCACATCGTCTTAGTATTTATGTTTTTTTCTTTTTACTATGTTTGAGGTGCTACTGATATAAACCAGCTGGAGGAGGAAAACTGGAACAAACCAGTTGTTTTTCTGAAAGACTGAAGGGAGGAGACCTTTTTGTTTCAAGTTGACCTTAATTAGTTAATTTGTCACTTAAATATTCACTTATCATTTGTGCTAAGTTAAAGTTAGTTTTGCTTTATTTGCTTCATAGGATTCTTTAGCTAATTTTGTAGTTTTTGTTCTTTTGTTATGTTGTGCCTCCCTCATGTGGTCGTTCTAGGTTACTGCACCTCTATTTAAGCGTTCTTTTGTTTAAAGGTCAGTTTGTTTGTGTTCAGTTAAGAGTTCAGTTAAATTGGGCCCAAATTTGTTATTTACCCGTTTGGGCTCATTCTTGCATTAAGTGCGTTGTTCACTATTTTTGGAAAAATTGAATTAAATTAAATCTGATCCTTCACAACAGGAAGTGAACAAACATAGCAGTGAAGAACAGAGAAGTCGCTTTTAAAATAATGGTACAACTTTATGCTACTACAAATTATGACTAACTAGTCGTATTAGTTAACATTTGCTAACTATCTCAGCAGATGTTGCTGAGATATGATGGTATGATTTTCTGTGACTTTACACTGAAAATTGAAGAACATTTGTGGAAACTTTCATGTTTGTTTCACCTCCTGAGAGATTCTAGCCATGTTTTATCCCAATATCTCAGACTATTACACTATGAACTAAATGGAAACTGACAGATTTAAGAGGATGTTTGAGTAAAACACGATAGTTTATATGCATGTATTTGCCATAGTGCCTGCAAGCTTTTATACTGGTTTTACGCTTCCTCCAGTAGGATCTTGTCGCTGCTCTGATTACTTGATGCTCTTAAACTAGCAGGTCAGGTGAAAAAGCGGGTTTACAGCCTTGAGTCTCTTTGATAAATTGATCTATAAAGACCCCTTAAAGTATTTTGGCCTACTTTTCTTTTTCTTCTTCAGCGGTAACAAACCCAGTGCAGGGCTGTTGCTATTCATTAGGCAGTTCATTAAAGAAATGCAAGCTCCACACTGTAGCAGTAAAACTACTTCAGTGCAGTACAAATGTACTGCTATAAATCTACTCCCATTTGTATCCTGTTTGTGTGCTGCTGCATACATTTCAGCGTATTTCATTACACCCTAAACGAAAACCGGCTCAAGCAGCTGAGAAGTCACTGTAGTCAGACTGGAAGCACTAATTGAAATAATGGGTGAGGCACAAACATACCAACTTATATGACAAATTACTGTAATTTCTGATCTTGACAGAGGAATAAAACCACAATTGTATGCAGCATTTTCATAAAGATTGCATATGTATCTTTTTACACATGTACTGCTAAAATGTTCCATCAAGTTTTAATGTATTAATTTCTTTAAGGTCTATTATTTTAGCCACTGTTTAATTTTTTTCTGTCAAGGACATTGAATCATCCTGTTCATGAATGCCACTACATAAACAAACTAACAGGTTGCACTGCCTAGAGTACAAATTCTCACTAGGCATCGTCATCGAATGGATCAGGAGGCAAACGTACGACAGAGATTGTTGATAACATCTCTCAAAACCATCAGCAGATCCAAAAAAAAGACCAGCGCTCTGGCAGCCTTATCATCATTATCATCAGCACAGGTTTTCTCCTTCGTTTTACAAAAGGAGGAAACCAAAATCCTTCAAATAAACTCCAATTGCTTCAACCCAATCACTCTGATTGAAAGTCCTCTGGAGGAAGTTCAGTCTTTCACCTGTCTGGACACTATCATCGACCAGCAAGGTGGAATAAATGCAGGTGTCAAGTTAAGGAAAGGCAAAGAGTTCCTTACATTCAGCTCAAGAATAACTGGACATCTAGAAAGCTGACTGTGACTGTCCTCTAGCTGAAACCTGCAGGACAAGCAAAGCCTCAAAGAGAAAAAAGCCAGACATCCCTGAACAGCTGCCTCAGGATTCCCCACATTCGCTGGCCATCGGTAACATCGACCAACGAGAAACGACCTGCCAACTCTCACTGGAGCCAGAAATCAGAAAGAAACGATGGAGCAAGGTAGGGCACACTGTAGGCAAACCGCAAATCACCATCACCAGACAGGCTCTCAAGAGGAAACCTCGGGGCAAATGACAAGGAGGCCGTCCAAGAAACATCTGAAGACGTCAAGAAGATGGTCTACACCAGGCACCAACAAGAACAAAATGGCTCAGGAGGGACATCGCTGGAGTTCCTAATTTGGCGGATCACATTCTGGGACGGCGCAAGAAAATTAGTCGACACATAAGGACTTGGAACTGCTGCCTAAGACACAAGTATATCCAATGAACACAATAAAACATTAAGAAGCACATTCAGCGAATCTTTGTCCTTTGATTTCATCAAATGTGTCAGTTGTGTCATTTTATGTTATTTCAAATCCTGCAGTTACTTTAGATAAAAGCTGGAGGTGACGCTTGCCTTGCAGAAGCAGCAGCGGAGGGGAGGGTGGAGGGAGAGGACGCCTGAGAAATGATCACACCGAACAGATGACTCAGCCAGGAGCAGCTAAGAAGTAAAAACATCCATTAACTTTGCATTTTTCCTGCTCATTCATCAGCACTGATGAGGGTCCTCCTCTCTGCCGCCTTAAAACGCCGTTTTTTTTCTCTCTCTCTCTCTCTCATCCACCCTTCGTCCATCCAAAAGCTCCTTGGTTATTCTGAGTTTTAGAGCCATTTCTCCTTCTCCTCTAACAGAACGAGTTCACGCGGATTGGCAAAACATTTCCAGCAAAGTAGGAAGTGGGAGGTAAAGGGGTGTGTGCTGAATCCAAAATCAAAGTGATTCTTTCCAGCCGACACCAGAATTGTTCCATTTAAAGGAGCCTGAAGGTAATGAAAGCGATTCATCAAGTAGGCGTCATCCCTACCTTTCCCATGTTATCAGAGCATTGTGATAGCATCCTCAACTATTTATTACAATCACGGATCCCGCATCATAAACTCCTTTCTTTTAATTGATTGTTAAAGTAGCCAGAAGACAACAGCTCATCATAAACAAAGCAGAAATAATCAGTGAGCTGGCTGCTGTTGTGTTTCGTGAGGGTCGCCATGACATCACGCCTGCATTAAGTTGCTGTGCAGACGCCCCAGATATCACGCAGATGAAGTCATTTAAAAAGAGATTTGCTATTCATGAAAACCCTGGTAGATGAAAAGCTTAAATTGAGCTTCCAAGGGAGTCTGATCTATGAAGTATCTGTCATTAATGTAAAAGCAGGAGAAGTACACCGCGGCAATCAGACGTCACTTCTCGCAATTCTGCTATGTTTCCATTTTTTTTCAAAGATCCCAAGATCGTTAATTAAAGCATGGTGATGTTGAAGCGGCGCCCAGCTTCTCGACTACCGTCACAACTAGTAGATATAGTGAAAAAAGATAAAAGGTTGGATTATCACTGACAAAATCTATGTATGGACCAAGATAGCTAGCTAGCTATCTTGCCAAACATCTACCCAGATATCTGTCTGTCTATCTAGCTAGCAGAACATCTACCCAGATATCTGTCTGTCTATCTAGCTAGCAGGCTATTTAACTAGCTATCTAAGCTAGTTTTCTTCATAAAAATTGTGAGAACTGACTGGTTTTTAGTCTATATTGCTTTAAATTTCATTCTAAGTCATGAACAGATCAATTTCAGGTTCCAAAAACTATTTAGAGACAAGTTGTGCGTAAACAGATTATATCAGACGCTTTTGAAAACGGTTCACTGTTGCGACGTCGCATTCCTTTCTGTCTTGACATGAATTGAGGAGCATATCTGTATTGTTCTTTGTGTTTGATTCCTGCATTGTGCTGAAATCCCAAACCGTCGTCCCCTTTCTCTGTTCTCGTGTCATTTAAGTGACGCCCGGTGGCCTCAAATGTTGCGAATCTTAGTCATCCGAATCACAATTACGTTAAATGAGAACACGCAGCATAGTAGAGGAGGTGGGAAGGAAGGAGGTGGATAGAAAAACAAAGTGACCTTGGTGTCTGCAGTCGTTACAAAATGTAAAAAAAAAAAAAAGAAATGTAGAAAATCTGTTGAGTGGAGTTTTTACAGAATGAATCTGTCATTCTGTAACTTCATTTAAAGCGCTTTTTCTCTCAAGGTTTTTATCGCACTATTGGCCTTTATTCAGCAGTAGCTGAACACTAAGAAGGGCTTAAATCAGGGGTCTGCAACCATTTTAATAACTTGGCTAAAAAAAATAGTAGAACCAACAACGTTTTTAACATTTGGTGCATCTTTTTCCTTTGTCTCACTGAGCCATCAATCTGCAACTTTTACAAACCAAAGTGGTTTTTTTTCCCCCGCAGTCAAGTTAGATAAAACTAATTTAAAACGCAAATGCCACATAATCTTTTGTTTTTTTTAATTTCCAGCGTAATATTTCTGTTTTTAGGTTTTAAAACAAAACAAAACAAAAAAAAGATTGAAAGAGAACAACTTTGAAAGAGGATTCGTTGATTTCCGGGAAAGGGATGTTGAATGTTTGTGGAAAACGATATAAATGCAACAAGTACTACTGACGAGAAAGAAAATATTACGTGTGTCATTCTGTTTTGGAAATTTAATACAGGATTCACTCCATGCGAGAAAAAAAATGGTTTCTTTAAAAAAAAAAAAAAATTAATATCTGAATTTATTTATGATAGAGGGGACGACAGCATTGAAGACTGTAGCTTCTGTAAATGCTACATGCAGATCCCCATTTTAATATAAAAACGATATCATTAGGCATACAGTAGCAAACTTAAGGAACATGTGCACGATGTGCACAAAATGTCCCGTACAACTGTCCTTTTGGTACCTGAAAAGGTTATGAAATTACAAAAAGAGCAAAACAGGATGTAAAGCGAGAAATGACCAACAGCCTCTGTTGACCCTCTCATTGTTGCACCACACAGTGCAGAGCCCTTTCTTTTGCTGCAATAGCAGACATGAGAAAATCATCTATCTGCTGCGCTGAAAAATTGTGCTTGGACATATCTTTTTCTAAGAAAGAAAAACAAAAAAAAAAAACCCGTTCGCAATGTGTGAAAGTGACGAAGGAGTCAAAGGCAAGAGGGAAGCCGAACATTTGTCTGCAAAAGAGATGGGGGGCCCAGCAGATCATTATCGCGCCGCTGCAGAAAGAAGATCCCAGCCCGTCCTGGGTGGAAAATAAGAAAACACTGTCAGAAGAACACCAACTATTTCACAGCCTAATTTCTGGATGTTTTCTCTGTCGTATGTCAGCGAAGGTTTGATTGTCTCCAGCTCTGACCTGTGGATGGGTCTGAGCACTCAGCCTTCTCGAGAAAGACATCCCAGCTGGAATGATGCGACTTAGACTTTTGTTATCAATATGAATTTAAGCTTAGAGGGAGATTTTACCCAGTTGCCTGGATTTCATTTTGGCAATTCGGCTGCTTTCTTTTTAGAGATTAAAAAAAATAAGACTTAAACTTCTAAACACCAAATTACTAATATGAGACTGAATTCACTACTAATATCTCATGTTTGCATTAAAAAAAAATCACAAATTTAAATGGTGTTTTTTATTTTAGAAACTAGATTGATTCTTTTCATTTTATTGCTTGCAGGAAATCCCTTAAAAAGAAGAAAGGCACAACTCCCATAAAGCTGCTGCTGCCTGGTCTGCAAAGCATCTTTACAGGAACTACTTCCAAAAAAATATTATTTAATTTATAACGAGAAAAAAGCAATTAAACCGACTTAGCTTGAGTGAAAACCTTATTGCTCATAAGTTAATAGAGGACAATCGCAGTTTTTCTTTGACAGCTCAGTTTAAGTTCACAATTCAGAGGATTTCTTTTTGAGAAATCTGCCCTGATCTAAACTCAAAACCAGTCGAGACACAATGTCGTTGGCGTCCATCTTTCTGGAAAAGGTTAAGGCGAGCCGCAGTCCGAACAATCTTTCATTAATGAAGAAACGTGGCACAATAGTGAAACTTTTTCAGAAATAGCAAGGCTGCCAAAATTACTCCAAAAGTACAACAGGAGCACCTAACGAGGCGCTTGTTAGGTGCTCTTGCTTCAGTTGAAGCCAATTTTTTTTAAAAAGAGTGACTCGGCAAAATTGCCGCCAATGGGAGAGTTTGAAAGCAAAAATGATCCTTCAGACTGACGTGACAAAAGTGGAACTGTTTTGGAAGGTGAGCATCTTGTCAAATCAAGCATAAAACACACATTAATGCCAGAACAATGGCGTTTTATTAACGCCTTTACCTTATTTCACTAAACGGTTAAAACTGCCGACAGAAGAACAGCGCAGAAAATCCTGAAATCGTTTTGGAAACCCTTCCAAAAAAAGAGCCGAAAGCTGAATATGATGGCTGCGGAGACTGGAGCAACGTATTTGATCCCAATCAATGGGTCGCAGCCTTGTTTATATTCTTGGAATAATAGTATGTATCTAAAAAAAGGAAATTAGAAGCAGAAAAGGAAAATCACCGGAGGGACTTGTTATATAGTATCGCATTTAAAATACATGAGTCGTGACTCCACCATCTGGAAAAATTGGCGGTGTAACTGGAAGTAACGCTGCTGATCACCGAGACTTACGTTTCCAGGAAAACGTCTTTGTCTCCGCAGCTTCCAACCTGAACTCCATAAATAAACATCCCGAGGCGAACAAGAGACACATGAGGGGATTTCTGAAAGTGCAGACACTTCCCCAACTATTATCACCTCGCCAGGGAGAGATTTGGAAAAACTCCATCAAAATGTAAATGAAATACCTTTTCAGGGAGTGAATTTGAGTGTTCAGAGCCTGAAAAGGAATGGATACTGGAGACATTTCTAAAGAATTCCCTACTTCTCTTTTTTCCCCCCCCCACTCGCAACAAAACAGGGAACCTTGACTGCGACCTGCTTTTTCATCCCAGACGGTCCTCAGTGTTTGAGAAAGTGCAGCAGGCAGCAGTTCTGTAACAAACCCAGTCAGTTCCGGGGCGCGGCGCTTCGGGAACGAGGGGGTTAACGCACGTTTCAAATCGTTTTGTTGACAGAGACAATTTCTTTAGAAACGGGGGACGCTGCGGTTCCCTGCAGGCTCACAAAAAAATTGTACGCCAGTGAGTCAGGCAGCATGTTTAATTCCTAAATCCCCAAAGTTAAAGGATTACTGCTTAAATGTTACTCAAAGTGGTTCTCAGCCTGCTTTAAAACGAAAAGAAAAAAACAAAAACAAAAAAAAAAACACCTTTTTAATTCAATTGGTTGGCTAAGTCTCGGGATGGAAACACGCTGAATAATATAAAGCTCTATTAAAAAAAATATTCCGCGTCTAAAAATGGAATAATTACGTTTCAGCGAATGAAAAATAAAACAGCCAGCTTATGTCTAGACTTGAGCAAAAGGAGAGTTGCATTAGTACCTTCGCGAAACGACTGCGGCTGAATTTACGACCCTATGGGGCGATGTCAGCGCTAGAGACGTTTATCTGCTCTGAGAAGTCAGCGCTGACCTTGGATTCACGGGAACTTTGCTTTGCTTTTTTTTTTTTTTTTTTCTTCTTCTTCTCCTCAACTGGCTCTTCGTTGTGGTGACTGTAAAACGGTGATGAATGCCAGTGTCTTTTACGCTGCCGCGGCTGGGCCGACAACGTTCTTAGCGAGGCGCGTAACGAGCAGAGAGTGTGTTGCTAGTCTGTCGCTGACAGCTTCGCCGGTTCCCTTCATTTAAGCAACAACAACAACAAAAAAACAAAACACAAAAAAACAGATTCTAGCACAATTCCTCTTTCCCTTTGTCACACTCGAGGTAATAAAGCAAAAGGGTGTCTAAGAAACAGATTGTTGATTCCTGCTGTGATGACTCTGCCCTGCAGCTTTTGCTCTTGTGCATGTGTGTGTGTGTGTGTGTGTGTTAGTCTGAGGCTTTGGGAGTGTGTGTTTGTTCTCCAGGGGAAGCCACAAACGCCCATGTCAAACAAATGGATGCGGCCACGAACGATACGTTGCATTGTTCGTGGAGCGACGGCGTCCGCTGTGAGGGCTCTGCTTGTTCGGGCGAACTATGAGTATCACTGTGACCATTAATGTTTCGGGAGCATGAATCGTCCCAGAAGTTCTTGCGATAAGCGATGATGTTGTCATTTTGAGACTGTTTTCGAGTAATTTATTGATGACGGGATAATTAGTCAAGTCCAACGTCTAAAAGAATAATAAACTTCAATTTTGTAAAGCGTAATTCTGGAAGACAGTTTAAAATCCCAAAATAAAACACGGCAACCAAAAACAAGAAATGAAACGGAAATAAAAATGACACAAAACCGAAACCATGAAGGAGAAGAATTATGAAGTCTCTATCAATAAAATCCTTATTTCCTGTTTGTTCATTGTCTTTAACTCGTTTTACATCAGGCTGTAAAACGAGGACAACATAAATAAAAAATCAGATTCGTTTTCTCAGCATTCTGACTTTAATCCCCGAATTATGACTTCTTATTCAGACGTCTGATAAAAACGCTCGAACTCTGAGATTGAAGTTGAAATTCAGATTTTAAATTCCTGATTCCAGGAAAACGTCAGTAGTTTGGGGTTTAAGTCTGAAGCCGGATTGTTCTTTTTTTAATCCTCTTCTGTACTATAGATTCTTGCCTCCCAGATATTGTAATTGTTTGTCATTTTAATTGCAGAATTGGCAACAAAGCTTCCAAAGGAGACACGCTGTCAGGACGCTGCCATGTTTACCCTCAGGTGCTGAGCAGGTAAATCGTTGTTCGCGTCGATTCGCCAATCGACGGGGAAGACGCTTTCGATGATTTATGCTAACAGTAAGGAGACAGAACCGCCATCCAACCCACTTGAGCACGACCGTCACCGCTTCTCCTCCCGTCTTCTGCTTCTCCCACTCAGCCTGATGGACCTCGTCCATTTGCATTACCACACACACACACACACACACACACACACACACACACACACACACACACACACACACACACACACACGAGAGAGAGAGAAAAAACGACTCTGAAGAAGAGCGAGTGGAGAGAGTGGGAGGACAGTGTGTAGAGCTCTGTGCTGCGTGGTGTGTGTGTGTGTGTGTGTGTGTGTGTGTGTGTGTGTGTGTGTGTGTGTGTGTGTGTGTGTGTGTGTGTGTGTGTGTGTGTGTGTGTGTGTGTGGGTCGTCCTCCTGGGAGCTTTCTCCAGCATTCTGACACAGCCCCTCCACTCTTAAACAGGGACATTATTAGAGATTAAGCAAAGGGAGCGCACTCTTCTTCCGTCAAAGAGCGATCCAGTCCTTGCTAGCACCTTCTCCATGTGGGTACCTGCATCATAGAAACCACTTAGACTGAGCGGGACTGACAAACCGGCTGGACGGGGCCTTAAGAGGAGAGTCAGGAAGAAGGAGAATAATCTTCAATCATTTCAACTGCAAAGCTTGTTAGGAGTTTTTGTTTTTTTGCCTTGTTAGCACGTTATTGTGAGGCAGCAGAATGCCTGACGGACAGCCCGGACGGAGCAGTCATTTTTTGCAGCGTATATAGATGTGTGTGTTATGGAGACACCCAATAATTGATGTTTGCTGAACGCCGAAGGGAAGGTGCGAAGAAGAGCTCACCGTCACCGGCAACTTCTGCGCCAACATCCTGTCACTCACGTCGAGACAAACGCAATGAATCCAATTAGCGGCTATCGTTACATCCAGACGCTCCGCATCAGTCGAACGTTTCAGCTCAACGTCAACATCGACTTTCGGGGTTTTGCATCGTTTTCACCCCAACCCGAAAGCTGCTGCCCGTATTTGAGCGGAAGAGGCGGAGAAATAAGTTGGTCAACACAAAGCATACATGCTCGACAACCTGCCAATAAAAGAAGATCATCTAGTTTGAAGCTCCATTTATGTAATGCTTCGTCTAATCTGTGCCTTAAAGCTGCTGTGTTTTCAGGACGACAGACGCGATGAATGTTATCGGTTTGACTGATAGACCAATAGTCACCCCACTGCTACCAACTCGACGGCTTTTTTGCTACATTTAATAATATTTTGTACAAAAAAAAAATAAAAATGGTATCGGTCGATATGGGAATTGACAGGCCCGGCTTTCTGAGGCTCTCTAAAGGCCGATCGGCTGAAAAACTGAAATCGGTGCGCCCACGCTGATGTTTTGACAGAGTTATTTTTTTTTTTTCCTTATGTTTTGTGATATGGATAACGAGGCTTGAAACACATCCACTTTTCTCCCTCCTTATGTCTAGATGTATGACATTTTCCAGCTTGGATTGAAAGCGTTAACAAACACAGCTCATACTCTACAATAAGGAAGAACAATAAGGCAGGTAATAACTTTACAAAAACTCAATCCAGACAATCCGACGTGCCTCGTTAAGGCGGCGATCACCGTTTACCGTTTAGCTCGGTAGACGTGTTAGCGCAACGAAGAGCTCTCAACAGACTGATTGTGACTTTTGATGGTACGAATCCCATTCCTGTGGTCTTAATTGGCGCTCGGCGGTGGCTCCTGGATTCACACAAGCAGGCGAGCGAACGCTGGGAGCCATGACAGGTGTGAGCAACGACTCCTGCAGCGGCAACAGCGATCGGCGATATTTCTGTCGCAATTAAGACCTGCTTTTTTTTTTTTTACAAATATAAAGATAAAACCAGAGATATGTTTGAGGCATTTTATTTTGTGATATTTTTGCACCACTGGGTTTTTTATAAATTGCTTAAAATTCATCCAGATTTGGTGATTTTTATTCTCTTTCCTGTCAAACTATTCAGTAGAAAGAAATATCTGCGTAATTTATGTTTATGCCCTGATGAAATGGGAAGTTGTGGATCGCCAATTAAATGTTCCCAATAGTCGATACTAAAAACGCATCATTAGCAGCAATTCACAGGAAACGTGAAACAACTGTTACAAGTACATGTCACTTAAAAACTCTTTGGGTTTTTTTTTGTATCGTGAGACTTTAATCGCCTTTAACTCACCAGTGTCAGTTGGAAAACATATTAAAAAATTATTTTAACACGGTTTTGTTTTTTTCAAATAAATGTGCTGACATCAGCAGATTCAAAAAGAAACACGGGAGAAATCCTTTCCAAAGCCTGAAATATGACCAGAGCACCTGTTGCGTCACATTCATAACACCAGAGCATACAAACTATAATTTCACTACTTCAAGGAACAGGTGAAACATATGATGTCACTTCCACGCTCCAAGCTGGCGTAGAAACACGTGACGCTGAGTTTTAAAGCCGTGCGTTTGTCCCTGGGCGTCACTCGCTGCCTCACATTTATTTTATCGGGCAGATTTACACAGCTAAATACGTCTGATCCCGAGAGCCGCAGCGAAGAGGTAATTAAACCTGCATCTCCACTGCTCTGGCAAAACAAATTGATTTGGGGGGGGGGGGCCTTTCGAGCCGACGTTGCGCCGCGTAAACGTGTTTGTCGGGCGAAAGTGTGACCGAAAAAGTGGAGACGTAAACACGCGAGGCGGTCTGACCCTCGGTGTCGGAATCAAAAATAAAGAGTAGAGGCTGCAGGGAGAGAAAGTCATCTACACCTGAAGGCAAGAGACTAATTAAGTAGAGAGACGTGCCCTTTTTCTGCTTCTCCCAGGGAGACGACGTATATGTGTGTGTTTGTTTTTTAGAATCAATAAAAGGAGCCATTGCTATCACAGCCAGACGCACAAAGCACCTCGTGTCTCATCACACATCAGCATGAGAGGCAGAGCGGAGAGGAAAGAGAAAAATCCAAGGACAAGCTGAGAAATGTCTGACGTCTCATTTAGCCGACGTTTGCGATCAGTTCAACACGTGCGAAGTCGGAGCGAACCGTCCTAATGACGCGATAAATATACCGCAGGCCAGGAAGCAAAACATAAACTGAGATTGTTGTTACTTGATCCCAGGTTTTTAAGAAGATGTAAAAATGTTGAATCTGAAAGAATGAAATGGCATACAGTGTCATTGTAGGTGAAAAAATGTAAATATCGGTCACCAGGAAGTCAATTTTCGCGACAAAATGCGAATTTTCCAATTTGGTTCAGAAGTCTATGAGAAACACTTGCATGTACTCTGATGTTATAAAGTTACAAATTTGCAAAAATGGTAAATTTCCGCCTCAAAACGCTGAAATGTTCACATTCATTTTAGACGTTTTTGAGAAAACCCTGGAGGTTTTCCGATGCCGGAAAATGGCACATTTCCGCAAATTGCAGAAATTTTCAAATTCCTTTCAGAAATTTCAGATATTCTCCAAAGTGATAAAGTAAAAAAAAATTAAATTTTTAAATTAAAAACCTTGGATGTTTTCTGATGTTCAAAAGGTGATACATTTGCAAGAATGTCACAACATATCTTTGTTTTAATGTCACATTTTTGGTTCAGTTGGTAGTGAAGTTGCACAACGTGAAGAAACTACATTGTCCTGGGTTTGATTGCTGGTTTGATTCCTCAGTGTTTGCCCATGCACACACTGAGGAAACACATTTGTCACAAAAACAAAAATCTAAATGTGTAAAGTTTTCAACATGTGTGTCACTGCCAGAACTTTTGACCAAGATTGCAAACAGTTTCTGGTTCCTTTGTCTTTGTCTGGATCGTTGCTTTGAACATCCTCTCTGGCTGAGCCGGTTTCAGTTGTCCCTGGATTAGTTTATGCTCTGCGCCTCAGCAGACTTAAAGAGCTTTGTTTTTCTTCCAGCCGGCCGGCCTGCCCGCCCGCCTGCCTCCGGATAGAGTCTCTGCATCTGGCTCGCTCGTCCAATCCCTCCATCCGTTTCACTCCATTCGCTCATCCCCAGAGACATAATTGCACGGGTTCAAAGAAGGGAAAGAAGAAAAGAACAGCATTGCACCTTCTGAAGGGATTTTTGTGAAATTGTCCCTTTAAATATTTAAAGTTACCTTCTCCGGGAGAGGAAACTGGGGAGAACATTTGCCCTTCGACTGTGCAGTAGAAAATGTGGCCACCAGTCGGGAGGCAGATCCTTGTTCTAAAGAATCTGTAGCTCATGTAAAATACTTCAGTCCATGTTTGGCCCGCCGCGATTCATATGCCTGTCCAATTCTGAGCTTGTTGTACTAACAAGTCACAAAACGAGCTACGATTTGACGAATCTCAAACTCAGTCTCTGTGGCTTGAATAGGTTTCATTGGCGTCAATTGGAAGAAACAGAAGAAATGTCAACTTCGGACTAGCAACGAGCATCCAACATTTCCTGTTAATGTTAAAAATAACGTTTAAAAACCAACCCTGTTTTACGCCGCACGCCCAAAATGCTGCCAGATGGAGGATTTAAAGGATTTAAGGATTATGTAACCGAATGTTATTGGGAAGCTAGGCAACGATTGCTAATCATGCTAGTCTGTCGACGCAACATGCTAACGCGAGAACCACTTCCTTTTTGTGCTTCGAAGGAAACGTCTTGAACACACAAACTGCGTGAAACATTGATCTTTGTATCTGAGGCTCCTACTGACAGCTTAAACGTTCTTTACCAGATTGCACTTTGCTTTCCACTGAAACACACAACACCATTATTATCGTAGCGTCAGGAGATATTGCTACATACATAGCAGATGAACGTGACTGGATGAAGGAAATTGTGGAGGTCAATGAAGAAGGAAATTCTTTTAAACGGGCAATAAAAAAATCTGACCTTTTCTTTTACCATGATCCTGTTTCAGGGCTACTTTACTAAAATGACCGGCGTCTCTACTTCTTTTTTTTTTAATTTTTTTTATCAATAACGGATTAACTACATTTTGAATTAGCAGACACGAGACACGGAGTGAAAACGACAAATCGTTTTAACTCGGGGGACCGAGTAGATTAGCAGACCGCGCCGCGCCGCTGCCGCTTCGGTCGTCAGGCGTTTGGTGACAAGTGATTTATGTCAGCGAGGGCACGCTAAATATTAGCCCCCAAAAAACGAGCAACTGCTTTTGTGTCAAATGAGCTCATCAATAAAAGCGGGGCTGAGTGAGCCCAGAGAAAGCGCGGTGAACTCCACCTCATCAGTTATCGGCGCGCCCCGCTGGCTCACGCGGAGCAGCCAGAAACTGAGCGGATTTCAGTGAAGCCATCACAGTTGGCTGGAAGCTGTACATTTTTCAGAGTGAGAGACGGCTTAAGAGTAAAAAATAAATAAACAAATAAATAAAAACAGGCAAAGACAGGAAGGGAGAAAGAAAGAGAGAAAGAAAGAAAGCAGGCGAGAACGTGTGTGTGTGTGTGTGTGTGTGTGTGTGTGTGTGTGTGTGTGTGTGTGTGTGTGTGCGTGTCTTTAAATAGACACCCTCAGACGCAGAGGGAGACAGGAGGACAGAGAGGTGAACATGGCAGGAGGGAGAGGGGAAACCAGGCGTCCGCTGGAGGGACATAATTAACAAATCCGAGTTGGTGTGTGACGGGTGATGTGACCATGTTGTACCTACTGTGTGTCTGCCTGATTTAGTGTCTCCGTTTGTGCGCTCGGGAACAGATGGTGCCAGCGAATCCTCCACGCAGGCCGGTTTTGTGTGAGCCCGGCCAAAGCACACGTTCAGCCTCTCCCTTCGCTCGCCCGTTCATGACGTTACATCGTGAGCGCAGCGGCGCCCGCCTGTTTGTGTGTTGTGGTCTTGTTTTAGAGAGATGCGACTGTGTGTGAGCTCAGCTAATCAATAATGACTAAGTGATCAAACAAGGGTGAAATATTGTAGTGATATTCGGTTTGACTTGACCTCTAAACGATGCAGCAGCAACGTCCAATATCATCTCCTTCCTAAAAGAAGTCAAAAATTTGGTAAAAGTTTTTTTTTTAGTGATATTTTGGCAAAACGAAACAAAAAAGACCAAGTGGAGGTTTTCTCTAAAAAAGTCACTTTTGGCGAAAAGATAATCATGCGTAGGTTAAATATCCTCTTGAACAATTTTAGTTTATGTTTTGTTTCTGACATTGCAAGTAAAAAAACCCCAATAAAGAAACGAATAAAGAAATTACTCTGAAAGTGAGAACATCGGAGCGATGTACAACGGGTGAAAACTGAACAGAACATGTACACTTTTCAAAAACGTCATCCTGAACAGAGCATGAACGTTTCCCACATGTTAAACTCTGATTGGGTCACGGTGAAAATGCATATTTTAGATTTTAAATGGCCTGAGCTGCTCACCCTCAGGATATTCTGGTTGTGCGATCTCAGACTCCTCGGTGCTTTCTGTCGGTCGTGTGCGAAGACGTTCAGCCGCGTCTGAGGATTCAACCTAAAACAAACCCAAATTAAGTCATTAAACAGTATAATAACTATATTTGGATTTTTATGCCACATTTGGAGCAATCTTCGGAAAACAACAACCTTGAACGAAAATACATTTTGACCTCCAATAACTAAGTTTGCCTCTTTTTATAGGGCTTGATAAATGATTTTTGGTGATAATGAGAAAAGTAAACTTCTCTCTAGAATGAAACAACTATATCACATTGTTCCAAGAAAATAAAAGACTTTAGTAATCGCAAGCTAGTGAGAGAATTGAACCGTAAACAAAGCATCATTATCAATTAAACAAAAACAAAAAAAAAGCTTTGTTTCTTAACAGAACGCGTTGTTCTCTGCCTTAATACAAGCTCCAAAGTTTCAAACTCATGACTTGTGGCTTCGACGCTGATCGCAATTCACTCACCCTCCAGCGCACCGTTTACCGTCGGCGGCCAAATGCGGCGAGCGCACCAAACGGCAACGTTTGACAACTTAAACGTGGGTTGCGTGACAAACGATCGTCCCTTTCGAATAATTGCCTCGTATAAAAATGTCAGTGATGCTTTGATTCTAATGGATCTTGATCCGCTTTGCCCGCGTCTGTTCAAATCACATGCTCTCTGTTCGGCTGCAGCCTCTTCTCGGTAGAAAGATATCCCTAGTTAACCAATTAGCTGTCTGTTGAATTGTTTAATCGTAATGATGTGTTAAAACACAAGAGGAAAAACTCTTAATATTTGGGAATATATCAGGATTTTCAGGGAGAAAGGCTCGGCCGATTCTAGGCCTTCTCATTCTGTTTCGCTGATGTTTTAGAGACGCGAACATCGTCTCTTTTTTTTTTTTTTTACTTAGACGTCCATTTTACTCCTATGTGTTCTGACAACATTCATCAGCGCAGACTTGAGGCCGTTATTGTGTTTCATCAAAGCGCGGGTTTTCTTTGTGCCTCTTTATTTGTCGGCTTATTGTTCTCCTCCGCTGGCTGTCAAATGTTCATTGGTCGAAGACGGGAACAAAGCTTCACACGGCGCCTTTGTTTGAAATAATAATCTTTTTTTTTAAAGAAATCGGCTTTTAAGATCCGGCCTTGGGGAAAAAAAAGCAAGAGACATGAAAATACTGGAGACGTGCTGAGGCAGTTTCAGGATTTCAAAGAGACTGGAGATAATTTACAGGGATTTGGGAAAGTATTTTACTATGTCATAACTGTGTAGGATGATACAACCACTAATTAATTAAAATTTTATGCAAAAGATCAACACAAAGTAGTTAGTAATTGTGAAACAGAAGGAAACATAAACATGGTTTTGACGTTAAAACTATCTTTTAACAAAGACCAACTCAGAAATGAAATGATTGTGACGTTGATGTAATGCCTAAAACATTTCTTCTCTCTCTTGGTAAGAATATTTTCAGCTCATTCTGAGTCCTTGACGTCTGCTGTCAGCCGGTTCTTTTCATTCGTCTCTGGATCTCTCTCTCTCTCCTTTTACAAAACAGAAACAAACACTTTTGAGAAGATGTGAAAAAAAAAAATCAAAATAAATAATCTACTTTTCCCCACTCCGCCTTTCTAATGCAGACGTGGCATAAACTCCCGACTCGTGCGTCCTCCGGGTCGGCGTCGTGGCGATGAAGACAGATGGACGCTCCGCCGAGTCTCCAAACAAGTTTGATCGCCTTGTTGAAAACTGCTCTGCATTGTTTCCAGTCATGGGAACATCTTTTATCTTTGAGCAACAGTTTTCCCACTTATCATCCAGCAAACAGTAAACATCCAACAGCCCTGCAGGCTCAGAGTAAACTCCCTAAAGACAGGCGGCACCTTAGAGAGTCACTGCCGGCGATCCATTTTAGCAGAGAGAGAGAGAGAGAGAAAGGAAGAGAGAAGACTAATAAACCCGAAGGAACCCGGAGCACAAGCTGGTCCCGAAAAATTGTAAACAGTGTCTGACCCAAAATGGAGGCAGTCCCTAAGCTGTCCTGTGATGAGGCTGTTTTTCTGGCACCCGACCTCCAGGCTTCTCTCTCCTGGGACCTCGCGCGTGAATTCTTTGAAGCCGTCCTTCAGACTCGAGGCACAAATCCAAACTGTCCCTGTAAACTGTGGGCTTGCTTTTCAAGACGGGGGAAACCGTCTGATGAGGTTACAGCTGCCGTACTTGGAAGAAAACCTGAATATGCATTCTGGGAACATTTTAGGATCTTCCTCAGGAAGTTTTAGATTCCCCGTTTATGTCTTGTTGGTAAATGAATCGATTTGGTAAATGAATCGAATAGGTTGCTAATTAGTTCTCTCAGAGCCAACCGAGTCACAAAAGTGACCAAGAAGTTTATTTCACTTTCAAGGACTCCAAATAGCTTACTGATTAAATTTTCAGTCAATGTTCAGCAAATATTGAAAGTGTAGAGTGTTTAGATAGTAGTGATGCAGTATCACGTGTTTAGAATAAATGATCACATAACCAGAGCTGTTTATATCTCGGTTGCACCTTGGAGAGAGGAAACCTGCCACAAACCTCCCAAAGGAGAGGCTCGTAATGTTCAAATAGACATACAGCAAAGATTTTTGGTGCACATCATCTTTAAAGTGACTCCTTATGATTTTCACCTTTGCATTTACAAAACTCGGTTTGGCGTGCGAGCAGGACGTATAAACATGTTGACACGTTGGACCTATCGGTACGCTTATTTAAATACATACCATATTCTTCCCATTCCCAACTTCTTCCTTTTTTAAGATTAATGTTCAATGTGGTTCTTGACCTGTTAGACTTAGTGATGGCCAGAGAAACACACAACAATGTAGTTGTTTTTGGTAGCAGTGGCTTAGACAGGGACTATAAGGTGAATATAAGATGATCATCCTCTAGTTCCTGGGACTAGAGGATGATCTCCCCCTGGCACTCTGTTCCCACCTGCAAAGTTTATGATGAAGGGAAAACTGTCTCTTCGACAGATGTACCCTTTAAAACTAAAGAGGATCCAAATGAGGGTCTGACACAAGATGAGAAACTGCTGGTCCAGTAGAAAGACAACAATATTTTCCTAGTAGAAACAAAGATGAGAAAGAGTTAATACAAAGACTGATGCCAAATAGATCAATGAGCACGTCAGAGGTGTAGACCTGTAGTCATGATCAGGTCCAAGACGTGGTGGCGGCCCGTCTCAAAGGTTCACCAGTAAATAGGGAGACTGTAGCTTAGGAAGCCCCACTTTGTGTCAGTCATTGTGGCCTTGATCAAGAGGACGATTCACCCGCCAAGCCTGCCGGTGGTCGTCAGCGGACCCGGTGGTGCCAAGGTACGACTGCCTTAATTATTTCCCCGTGATTAGTTCAAAGGGCTCTCAATGACGTCTGATATTAATATTTTCATGTCTGGGAAAAAATGTGGGTTTAAATGGGCTAATTAACAACTCAAGTTAATTTACAATTCGAATAAGAAAATCATGTTTATAAACTTTTACTGTCCTCTAATTCGATTCATTCCACTAAGTGTTCAATGAGGTTCCCTGAAGGAGATTTTACCGTTAGTTAGGAGGACTTTGTGGAAAAAAGGTGATGAACCTGTTCAAGGAAGAATAACAGGTCGTCTTTAATGGAGATATTTATCCTACCATCTCCACAACAAACCCAGTAAAAGACACTGAGGCTTGTCGAGGCATCGTGACAAAATGTGTAAGACTGTGGAGGATACGGACACTATTACACAAGGTTATCTGTGCCCGAACACGGCCAAATGGGTTCTATCCAAACTCACCTCTGTGGTCTCCCGGGAAGTGATCGCCTGCACAGCCCTGACTCGTCCAGCCGTCCCAGAACAATTCCACCAGCTGCCATTTTGGGCACTTTGAAGATGCTCATTTCAGATTTCATCAGCGACCTCACGCTGTCAAAGGCCAAACTGATTCCACCTTGGAGTCGCCGGTCGTCACTTTGTAACTTTAAAACTGGCTCTGAGACCTGCTGCCAGCGTTCAGTGGAGGTGCGTAAGGTCAAGTGTATAATCAGAGGCAGGCTTGTCATTTTCTTCCACATCCAACAAGGTTACGGACCATTAATTTGTCCCAGGAGTGCGACTGTCACCTTTGAGTGTTGCGGTAATGGCCTCGCATCCGAGGTACAAAGAATTCCTGACGTGGTCAAGTTGAAAGGTCACAGTGTTTTGAACTTTCAGGATACGTTTGGAGTGAGTTGCTGATGTACATTTGAATCCATCCAAGGTATACCTTTTTTTTTTCCACAGAGCAATGGGACCACATATCTAAGTGTTTATATGCCACAACCAGCTCAGGGTGCCTTAAGTTACATTAGCTTTTGTCTAAATTAGCGAAATTAGAATAAATACGTTCTCAAAACACATTTTACAAAGAGCAAACACCGAGATCTTCTTGAGAACAAGACAGATCTCTAAACTACGGATTCATTTAGGAGAGTGGATAAAACCTGGCTAATGCAAGAAACATTTATGGTTAGCAAACTTTCAGAGACCAAAGTTACGTTTGAAACGTCACATTTTCAATTTCTGATGTCGTCTTTTTATTGTCTCTTCCAATAAGAGCAACAGAAAAGGCAAAAACCAGCAGCTGAGATCCCTCCAAGGCAGTCACCTTGAACCTGCCCGTTATTACAGCAAGTTATTAGCAAAAGCAGCCAACATCTGATCTGCCCTCGCGCTGCAAGAACAAGGGTGAAAGCCGCCGCGGTGGGCAGCAGGAGGAAAACAAATGCCTGTGTCACACTCTCATTCATATGCAGCGACGAGGTTACGACTATAAATCGTCGACTAAACTTTCCAACCTTTAGATGTCTGGAAAAACAGCTGCCCTACTCTCATACAAATGCACAAGGTGAACAACAAGCATCGTAGGACGGGGCAGAGAAAGTGCTTACTGGAATTAAAATATGGCTTGAATCAATCAAAAGATTTGCCTCAAGCGGCAGCAGACAACGCTGCGAGCGCTCCATTGGGAAGCAGAGGCTCATGCATGGTCTGCTTTTATAATATGTGAGAAAGAATTGGCTTTAATGTTTCACATCATAACATTTTTTTTTTATTCTTTAAAGGAAGTAAAAATGAATTTATCGCGAATGACTTCAAATGGTAAATAAACTTTTCCAGTCATTTCGATCACTCACAGCTTTTACACCAGAGTCACATTCACACACTCACAAACACACACACACACACACACACACACACACACACACACACACACACACACACACCCATTAATACGCCGATGCGCAGACCGATAGACGAGATGAGGTTGAGGTCCTTGGCCGGCGGACAGGAGGAAGCGGAAATCAAACCCACACCCTTCCAATCAGAAGGCGAATACGCCGCCCACAGATCCACCGTTATTTCAGACATCAATGGTTCTGAAATCGACGCCATGTTGCATTTGCCAGAATTGATGTAGGAACAGTGGCGGCTTTTCCATTCGCCATTATAATTCTGCAATTTGACATTTCTACTACAAATTTGCTTAGTGGAAACACGGCGATTTTGAAGAAAAAAAAAAAAAGTGTTTTCTGTTACGCCCTAATCAGATGTGGTCAGATTTGATCAAAGAGTATTATGTAATTTCCAGGCTTAGTGCCATTTTAAAGCACAATCAAATGACTATTATCATCAGTTGTTACAAAACGTTGTGTATATCAAATATGATTGTAAGGAAATGTGACTTTGATATTTAATGCCTTGACATTGGGCCTCCATCTCTTTAAAAACAGGAAACAGGAAGTCTTCAGGAAGTCATCTCAGCGTCTGCTGACGTTTCCACCAGCGTTCCACGGACAAGTATAATGAGCTCAGCAGATGTGCAGCTCCACATCTGCTAATTGCTGCTGGCTAGTCTGAAGGAGCAGAGCGAGGAAGTCGCTGGGGAGGATTTCTCTGGGAGGCGGACCTTAAAAACTGCAGCTCAGAGGTGGAGCTGTGTCTCAAAGGCGGGGTCTCGGTCCACCCCGGCGTTTTGTCGCTGGGGTGGACCTGAATGGTTGCCATGGAGACGAAAGGATTTGTCAAACAGGATGAAAGAATCAAAACACTCCAGGTGTGTTTTTGACGAGGGAATCACATTATATACAATGTGTTTTTTTTAATTGCCAGCACAATTTGACAAGCAAGTTTTCTTCTATGAGTGATTTGTGGATTATACAGACATGCAAAATTTTAGTACATAAATATCATTATTTATGTATTATTATTATTTATGTATCATTATTTATTTATGTATTTGCTTCAATCTTTGGATTGAAGCAAATACCTTCGATATGTTGTTTGTTCTTATGATCATCACAGTTTTTTCTAAAAGTTTCTGATATCCTCCAAGTGTGGACATTTCTGCTGTATTATAAACAGTTTTTTGCTTTTTAGTTCACCAAATTTTTGTTGTTTATTTATTTTTTGTCTTTTTTTTTGTTTTTTTATTCCTGAGCTGGGTCATAGCCTTTCTGGGTGGGCTGGATGGCAACAAATAAACCACTACAATAGCCTCTGCCTTCACTCTTTAATATCTAGTGGCATCTGACATTTATTATGATGAATACACATCCTCTACCTGTTGAACGCCACAATATTGAGATGTTAAAATCACATTAGTCATTAGAAACCACTTCAGTACCGAGCATGAAATCTTGAAGCACAAATAAACATCAGCTCTGCAGCCGAAAGCGCCGAAAATAAACTGTTTACTTTTATAGTAAAAAACGGAAAAGAGGCTCTTTAATGTAAATCCAGCAAGTGCAAAGCAGATTAAATATTTATTTTACATTTACCGAATGTGTTGGGAACGTAACAGCTTTCATTTGGTTAAGTGCGATTATGGATGTTCCTGTTACATACAGCGTCGCCAAACTTTTTTTTTTTTTTTTTCTCCAGTTCATTTCCCCGAGGCTCTGCAGGATTTTTTTTTTTCTTTTTTTTTTTTCATTTCTACGTGCAATAAAAGTCAACATGGAAACACTTTGAACTTCCTC
Source organism: Poeciliopsis gracilis (assembly GCA_911649635.1). Taxonomy (NCBI): domain Eukaryota; kingdom Metazoa; phylum Chordata; class Actinopteri; order Cyprinodontiformes; family Poeciliidae; genus Poeciliopsis; species Poeciliopsis gracilis. The sequence goes on from CAJVRI010000724.1 coordinate 866,297, forward strand.
GCAAGGAGGTAATCCATCACAATAAATGCTTAAATTGCATTTGCTTCTCCTGAAGGTTTCCTTATCTCTGCGCCAGTGCAGTTGCGAGCAATAATTACCCCCACCAGGCCCGATAATGCAAAGCATTCATGAGTGTAGGCCAGCTAATTTAATTTGTCAATCTTGTTTTTCTTCGCTCTGATCACCGATTGATGGGAAAGTGGGTCGGCGCGTCTGTGTTAGCCTCTTTAAACGCTTTCTTACGATACGAGTCGAACAGGTTTGAACATGTCCCTCGATGGCCATGTTGTGCTGCACTAATAGCTACAAAAAGACCCAAACCCTAAACAATCCATTCGACCTTGTGTTTGACCTTGATATTGAATTCAAGACTGAAATTACCTTGATTATTAAAGATAAAAAAAAACAAAAAAAAAACACCGGAGTAAGTGTTTATGTTTTAAGAGTAGCAGCAGCATTTTAATGAATGATGCGCTCTAATACTTTTCTGAAAAAACTTTTTCAAAATACACAAATACATGTACATGTTAACACCGTGCATGTGGAACGGGTCTTTGACATAATTACGGAGCAAAAATAAAAACAAAGAGTCTGCGGCAATGCAGACGATACAGGCTAGAAAAAGAGAAAAACAGAAGTTTAATTAGAATGCTGCTGGAAAGGTACACGGAACAATTAGATTATACGTTGACTTCATTTCTGCAACACTTCAAATAAATGGGGTTAATGTTCTTATGAGAGGGAATAGTAAATGTGGGGATTAAGTCAACTTTTATATATCCAATCCACCGGGGAGCCAAACAGGAAACCAGATTATCCCAGTGTGATTAAGCATGGCTTCCATCTCGCCAATGTGGGTTTCACGCAAGCGCTGCTCTGTGCCCAAATATGTTTTCTCGCTCATTCGCGTCGTTGTAATGGCCTTATTTAAATCCAGGCACCAGTTCCCCATAATGCAGCAGAACCCACATGAACACAGAAGCTGAGCCATGACGTCGCCATTCTGTTGACTCTGATCAGTTCCCAGAAAGGCGGTGATTCATCAAGTTGGAAAAATTCAGTTGTTGCCAAAGCACTGCATGCACATCTCTTACGTCTGTTTGACATCGGCCATCTTTGTTTTTGCACAGAAAAATTTGTTAAGTGGACTTTTTGAGAGGATAGATCCTGTCCGACTTTCGCTCATCTTAACAACTGTAACCCTGGTAACAAATTTTCTGTAGACTTATTTTTACCTTCTAAGCTTTCCATGGAAGCCAACGCTGCCGCTCAGTGAAAGATTCCTCAACAGGATACTGCTGGTAACGTCAACGGTACGCTCCCTGAGCCGCAGGTCCAAGCTCAATGTTTCAATGAATGAGCAGTTATATTCCTTTGTATGGATGGGTAAATGTTTAACTTACTGGAAATGATCTCCATCACCTTTTTGGGGAGCGTTGGACCCAGATCCTCAACAACCTCCCACAGCATTAACCTCAAGGCGAAGGACTGAGTGACCGTTCCGTCAGCAGGAACAGATTGAGCCTCAATCAACAACAACGGTGAATTACAATCTCTCTCGTCATATCAGAGAGAAACACATTATCTATCTTTTAAATTCATGTTTGCTACTATTTTAAATCAATGTAGTGCTTTAATACTGCAACTTTGGAACTGAATCGTCTAAAAATCGGTTGATGCAGATTTTAGTTTTAAATATAGTTTGTTTCAGTTTGTCACTGAAAAACAAAAGGCCAGTATTATGTATTTCCCAGGTAACTTTTTTTTTTACCTTCACAAGTCATAAAAATGCTATGTGTGTATATATATCAAATGTGACTTAAAAGAAATTTGACTTGAAATCGGGTCTCTGTCTCTTTAAGAAGCTCCTGCTCTTTCTGAAACTCCGCCTTCAGGAAGTCTTCGCAACATGACTCCTCTACGTTTAACAGCGTTTTTACCAGCGTTGAAAAGAGAAACAACTCGTATAATGACCTCAGCATATGTGCAGTTCAACTAGGTGTTTGCTAATTATTGCTGCTAGTCTGAAGGAGCTGAGTGGGGGAGTTCTGTCAAGTCAAAGTTTCAGAAAAGGAGCTGCGTCTCAAAGACGGGGCTAGGTCCATCCAGGCATTTTGCACAGCTGAATGGTTGCCACGGGAGATAAAAAGATTTTCAAAACATGCATGAAAGAATCAAAGCAACGCCCCATGTATGTTTTTGATAAGGGAATAACATCATCACATGATGTAAAGCTTGGTCACGATCGCTAACTGTAAACTTGTACGTGTGCAGAATAAAAGAAATTTGAAAAAATAAAAAAATCAACAGATATTTAGTGAGAGAACTTGCTGAGAAATTTTGCCAAGTTTGAAACCAGACCCAAACGCAGAAAGTGAGAATGTTAGTACTTTAAATTGGACGGTTTTGTGGAGAACCGGAGTCCTAATTGAGCTCAGAGTACCAAATGTCAAAGCACCCTGTGAGAGAAGCAGACAATGTGGGCTGATGGATTTTGTAATCATTTCTGGTGCAGCGTCAGATGGGAATGAAGATAGATTGGAGCCAAGAGCGGACTGGAGGAGCTGGTAAGAGCGGGAAGCTGGGAAACAGATGGGACTCACACGCATCCAACTGCAACCACACACCCAACACACACAAACAAGTCATCAGACGTGTGTGTCTTTTCACAGGGCTACTTTTCCACTGTTTGTGTAAACCATCAAAAGTATGAAAAATATATTTTATAAAAAATAAAAAAAACTAGAAAAAAACTTTGTGTATGATTTTCATCTTGATTAGAAACCGTCTCAAAGTTCACTAAGTTACCACACAGTGGTAAAAATGGCAGCAGCAAAACAGTGACTGAATATCTTTTCAGTCTCACATAAACACGAATCACTTAAAGCAATCTGTAGAAGCTGTAACACTGCACAAAATACAATGTCTTACCAAGTATTTTTGTTCTAGTTTCCAGTGAAAACTAGAAACTTACCACACTTGAAATAAGCGCAGTAAGGTAATAATTCATTACGCTTTAATTTACAAGTACCTTTTCAGCAAGAGGTGGCAGCTAATTTCAAGTAAATAATTACCATTGATTAGAAAACTAGTTCCACTGGCAGATTGTTTTACTTTAAACAAGACATTTTTCCCATATTGTATGTGAAATAGTGGAACTAGAAATTTCTCATAAAAATGAATGACTGATTGACTTAAAACACGCTCATATCTCGCTGAAAAGTAACCTGTACGTTAGTCTTGTCTTATTTCAAATGTTTGAAGTCATCTGCGCTAGAAACCAGGACAAAACCACTTGGTGAGGTTCTGTGTTTTCGCAGTGGGTTTTCATTTGCACGGACGGCCCTGGCGGTGAACGACTCGTCACTTCCTTCGCCGAAACGTCCGACTATAAATCTCAAAGTCTTGCAATCTGTTTGTTTTTTCGAGCTTCGGTTATCAGTACTGCATTGTTTCTGGTCCAAACAGGCTCCTTCAGGCAATTGTTATTCTTTCAGCAATTGGGTCCTTATTGTTGAAAGAATAATCAGAACGATAATGATACAAACAGTCGTGGTGATGACTAATCTGGAGGCAAGCCGGTCTAAATTTTGATATTAATGAACTGAGTTCATGAATATTACTTGTAATCTTACGTAGTGAGATGTCCAGAAATGCCTGAAATTGACTCCAAGGATTACAGCGAAGATGCAAAAGAACAGGTGACATAACTCCGACTGGCATATTTTGTTAGAAGTGTGGAAACCGCATTGCACCACCTTTGAATCGTGGATTCAAAAGCTCTTTCTCCTTTCATTTTCAATTTAGTACAAACGTGAAACATAAAAAGAAAATCCTGATGATCTGAAAATTTCATTTGCAGAAATTGTTTTTTGTGTGTGTGTGTGTTGCGGGTGTAACTTGAGCAACTCAGACAGCTAAACTTTAAAGTCTGGCATGAACAGATATAGATATAGAGAAGAAGAAGAAGGAGAAGAAGCAGTCAGTTCATTATTTCCCACTCTGTCCGTTTCCCTTCCCTTTGCCTTCATCTCTTTTTTTTTCATTCTTTTCCATTATCTCTGTCCCCCCAACAGTCTTCCCCAACGCGGGTTTCTTAACGTCCATTACTTCTCCATTAAAATCCAGCGTGACCCATGTAATTGCTTCCAATAAGTGGATCCCGATGGGGGGGGAAAAAAATAAATAAATAAAATTTATATACAAATCCACCATGTTTGCGGCGCAATGCGCTGTGTGTGGGTCCTCTGTTACGTGTCAAACCAAACACAGATAATGTTCTCTGTCAGAGCTTTTATTGCACTCTTTGGCCAGCGCTCGGTTGTTCCAGCTGACTGCAGCCTTGACCAATGCAGATAACGTTCTCACAGACCCTCGTTCCACCTTTTCAAACTGCTGCGCATATGAAAGAAGAAAAGTGTGTGGCAGAAAGATTTAAATTGTATTTCCAGCCGTAGATAAAGATGAAGTCCAAAGTGTGTGTGTGTGTTAGTTTTTGAGAGAGGAGACGCCATTCGAGCATAATAGACAGTGGGAAGCTCATGTGTGTGTGTGTGGGTGGTGGTGGTGTGTGTGTGTGTGTGTGTGTGTGTGCGTGTGTGTGTGTGCGTGTGTGTGTGTGTCGGAGAGAGAATGAGGGAACAATGGAATGAGTAAAAAGAACCAAATTGTAAAGTGGAGGGAAGGTGTGTGTGCTAAGCAGGCTTACCTTACACATTTTAGATGGATCAGACTTCATTGTGTTAACACACAGTCATGGGAATCCAGGCACTTTGGATTTTTTTCATAATTTTTGAATGATAGAAAAACATATTTGTTGTAAGAGCAGCAGAAGAAACAGTGTGTGTGAGTGTGTGTGTGTGTGTGTGTGTGTGTGTGTGTGTGTGTGTGTGTGTGTGTGTGTGTGTGTGTGTGTGTGTGTGAGTGTGTGTGTGTGTGTGTGAGAAGGGGAGGAAGGGAGAGGAAAAAAAATCTGGGCGACTCCACAGGTGATTTAAAATTCATGCCATGCAGAGCAGCATCACTATATGGCTGAAGAGGGAATGATACAAAAACACGGAATACGTGACGGGAATAAACCTGGCATATTCACTGCACTTTTGCCACAGCGATGCTGCATTTGTACTGCTGGAAAAGACTCCCGACATCTATGTGCCGAACTGAACTCCATACTCAGATGTTTTTCTCACATGGACTGGAAAACGCACAAACACAGAGGCCCCACCGTCCTGCATGTTTTAGATATTTCCCTGCTGATTCACACATCAACCGGAGACATGTTAAGGAGGCGATATAATAATAATGGAGTGGAGTGTGAAGCATCTACATGTGCTGTATCTTACCCCAGGGGTTGAACAACAAGAGGAGAAAAAGATGAAGTCCAAGGAGTTTTGTTAGCGCTGAGCTAGCAAAGCTAACGAGCTTAGCTAACAAAACCCCAAATTAGTGAGGCTGCAGCGGCTGACTGAAAGCCGGATCTATTGAAACTAACTGCTTGTTAGAGGTTTTCAAGTTTATGCTTTTATTTTGAAGGCGTTTTATACAGTTTCCTCTTTCCTTCTTCACGTTCTCCGCCGATCTGCAGCGGTCGCTGCTGATGTGAGCGGTGTTCATGGTCGTGATGTGAATGTGTGGATATATGTTTTCAGTCTGTAAAATGTAATTTTACATTTTAATTTTTTTTTTTTTTACTGTTAGCATCAACGTGGTTTAGCTAACTTAGCCGTTAGCCTTTAAGCTGTTAGCCAGATTATTTTGAGACAATGTCCTACATTGTTCAGATTCAGACAAAGGGAATGAATACTGATGTAGAGGTTTATTTATTCACCTGTGGATTTTTCTCTCAATAGTAAATCAGAGCTTGAATTATTATTTTTATTTCTGTATTTTCAGAAACTGCTCCGTTCTGTATTTGGAGCGCGTCGATGTTGCCACAATTCTTCAGTAAAACCTTCGTAAACCTGCAGATGACCGGTGTGCTTTCTGACAAAAGCGCTGTAGTTGTTAATTAGGCAAGAAGCGAAAAAATAAATCAGCAACAGAGGTCAGAGTCTTCAACCCTGCTAGTACCATAGTTGGTTGCCATAGAGACCGAACGCAGGCTGGAGAAGAGACACTGCTGACAAACGAGTGTCTTTAAATCCCTGCTGCCTGCTTATCGATGTTGTAGATGCAGATTGAGCCCCCAGACGTTGTTTTTCTGTATGTTTATATCTATACAAAATGAAAAATAAATAGTTACTTGTTTTTTTACATGTTAATTTGCTGGGGTATCCAAAATCCAAGTCAAGCAATGACATGCAAGCTTTCTGAGATACTGCCATGTCAATGTAATATAAAGTAAAGGAAATGAAACGCCAGAAATAAAGAAAGAATCTGTTAAGCACAGCCAAAAGTCGCACCTGACAGGTTTAATAATTTGTGAAGCCATTTTTTCATCCACTCTGAAACTTTGTTTAGTCCACAGCCTGGAAAAGCTAAAGCACAACCCACAGCAACACAGGCAGAAGCTGCCCACGCCTTTTCTTATTTCAGAGGGAAGGTGTGGACAGCTTCTCATGTTGGACTTACAGAGTTAAGATTTAGAAAAAAATAAGATTTCTTCATACTGAAGATGCACCAATCTGTTGTGTGATGCACCGTGTATCTTCTTTGTTGGTTCGTCTGACTGCACAGCCAATAGAGGTGAGCTGAAGTGACAGGAAGTCAGACGTTACAAAAGGTCATGCAAGAAATGAAAGCCAAAAATCCTAAAAGGAAGTAGTCTTGCTGTCAGGAGTAAGTTATTTGTCCAGACAAAAAAAAAAAAAAAAAAAAAAAAAGTAGCTGGTTTACCCTTTACATTTTTCAGTATTCATCTTAGGCTAAGCCACTAATTTGTTTCCTTTTGTCATGCTCTTTTTTTCTCAGCGGTGACCTGGAGAAATTGTTTGTTTTTTTTTTCTTTCAAGCTCTTGGATCTTTGAACTTGTAAAAAAAACTCAAGGGTTGCAAATACTTTTGCGAGGCGCCGTATTTAGCCACTTGCTCAATAATCGAATGGTTGCCAAGACTTAATTACTAGTTCCAATAATAATTGTCCCAATATTTGTTCCAACCAAAACAAGGCTCCTGTTGCACAGCACTGCCATGTGTCGCTGCTGTGTTTAATTTCAGGCTCTCTCCTTTAATGCCATTAATCTCTCGCTGTCCTTGAATCCGGCTCTTCCCTTTTGGTTTGCTCCGCACATTCTGTTTCGTTTTCATCTTCCCGTAAGTCTCTAAAATTGTCCTGTCACATCCCCCGCTGTCCTTTTGTGTTTACTGCCACGCGTCTTCTCCGTGTCACCTTCCCCGCTTTGCAGGCGAACAAACACATAAAACTTGAAGCAGTCTTCTTTCATTTTCCTTTGTGACCGAGGGGAATGGAAATACAGTAAATAATACACGTGGGACATACGATTCTTATCTTTGGGAATTTTCCCGCGTGCTGACTCGTCTCTCCAGCATCTTATCATCGATGCGCAGCGACCGCAATGTATTTCTGTTTCGCCTATTTTCGTTTTACCAAAGTCCCCAAGGCCGTATTTCTTGTCTGATGCGTTGGGTCTTTAGAACAAAACACAAATTTTTTTTTTTTCCTGATGATGTTGATCGCCAAGCACGTTCACCGAACTCTGCTCGGTCATACGTCACTCAGCGTTGCTTTTCTTCTTCTCACCTCCACCATGTCTGTTCCCATCGCCTACTCATTTTGAAGGCCCACCAGCGACTCAATCAACGTGTCAGATAAATACGAGGGATACATCTGGCTAACAATGAGCTGACATAATTGTGGCACATTATGGAGGAAAAACTGCGAGAACGGTCCCAACAGATTAATTAGCTTGACTGACTCCGTCAACCGATGTTGATGGATGACGCAGTCGCCTCTTAAAATAGTCGGCTCCGTATTGCAGATGGCAGCTCAGAGCGGGAATGTGTTTGGTTTCCTTCTGCCTCACTGGGTGCTGTGCAATATGTTTTTCCAGTGTTGGAAAGCTGGATAAGATCTTTTTCCTGGTTTTGACAGTGTTTAATATACTAGCTAAAGCACCAAGATAAGCGGTACACTCGGTAGACGAACCCCGAGAGGTGGTCTGCTGCAAGCGGCTTTCTAGATGATAATCTATACAAAAACATGTTCTTGACAGAGACCCTGAACTCTCATTCACACCAAAATAGCTCCTCAGCTTGTTTACAGTCAGTAGATACGGACCTCCAAACCTGACATTGCAATCAGATTAGCTCATAAACAGGGAGGTTCATGAAATGGAGAAGCAGTTGCCTCCTGCCACAAAGTGCAATGCAAAGTGTTGGATGCAGGTAACAGTGTGAGGCGCACTAACACTGGTCTCTGCAGCAGTAAAGACATATTCTCGCAATCCCATGGACAGCTCATCTGGGTTTTGACTGCACTGCATAACGGAAAAAGTTTAGTAGGGTGAACGGGTGTGTCTAAAGAGTTGAACTCAGTCGCTTCGCTACACCAAAAGGAACTATTAATGCTGCCAAGACGTTTTGGACAATTCATGCCACTGGTTCGTGGGAACGGTTTGGAGAAGGCCCAACGTTTCTTCTCCTGCGGTCTTGCATGGCTCAGGCCACGGCCGTCAAGTGCAACACTTGTTTTCTTGTACCGAGTCTTTTTGAAGATTTTCACAAGTGGCCCTCGTCTCTTGGACAACTCTTCTGATAATCATTTCCACTCGTCTGTCTGGGTCCGGTTTATGGTGTAATAATACGCTTTCCACTTCCTGCTTCAACAACTCAATGGAAACGTCAGATGTTTAGAAAGTGGTGACCGGTTTTGCCCTTCACAGGCCATTACCTGGGACTGAACCGGCCGACATTCACTCACGCTAAAAGGCCGGATTGCTTTCTTTTTACTGATAGATTTCAGTTGGTGTCATGGCCTGTTTGTGCCTCCCTCTCTTTAAGAGTTCAGTGCTTCTGTCATTCCATTTCATTACACATTTGTTAGTTAATTCACAGACATCTGCGGCTGGATTTCTTGGCGAACTGGATGAGTTGTTGCCGACATCTGGTGAGAATTTCGCGCTAATTGCACCTTCGGAAATGCATTTTCTTAGAAAAATGCGCTCAACACTCTTTTTACCCACTGTGCTTAGGAGGCAATATTGCTCACTTGCAATGCATGCAAAGCAATTCACAGGTGCCTGTTCCGCTTTCATTGCAGTAAGAAGGAGACGTTCTGTAATGTATTACCAAAAAAATGAGAAAGTAGAAGGAGAAAAGATAAAGCAAGAGCAAGAGTTGGTGTTTCATAGTTAGGGGGTTTAAAAACCGTCTTAAAAGAACTCAAAGGTAGAAAGTAAAGCTTTGGCTTTGATAACATTTCAAGGCTCTGGGCCAAGTCTTTGGAAGTGACGGCGGGTTGATAATAGAATGCTAGGTGCTGCTTTTCCTTAAGTTTCAGATCATATCACCCCACATCCTGTCGAACACAATGTGTTCAAGCCAAATAACTGCTGACGTCTGAACACCTATGAAAAAATCAGCTGTTTCCACGAAAGAATAAAAGTGTAAATACCTCTGATTTTATTTCACATTTTATCCTGTTAAATTTCTGAACCTCATTGCACTTTAATTCAGGAATGCACCGATCCAATTTTTTCACTTCCAACACCGATACAGATATCTTTGACGTAGAATCAGCCGATACCAATCAGATACAAAAACAAAAACAGAGCTGAATTGACTCGAAATATTTGGTTTTTCTAAAACACAGATATGAATGCACTACATTACAAATTTATTTGATAACTCTTCACCAGCATCCTGCACTAAAATATACCAAGAACTTCACAAGCTTGGTCTGGCATGGAAAAACAACAGAACTTTAATTTGTTCATTCATCTTAGAGCATAACAGCCAATCTAACAAATAAGCATAGATAGTATTTTGTCCTGGAAAGTAAAATGAATATTCCTAAAACCCAACCCAGCTGTTTGCGGAGAATAAAAACCCGTCAACCTGAACAATACCATCCTCAAAATGCAGCGTGATTCATTAAAAATTAAATTAAACGGCTTCGACCAACGGAGATTAACATGAAGGAATGTTCTGGACCTCAGTCCAGTTGAGAATATTTCACACAGACATCCGTCGGTCGGCGCGGCCGAGCTACAGCTATTTTGAAAACGCGATTAGGCAGAAAGATTCATCTCCAGTTGGGTCAAAACGACATACACCTAATAATAATTAAAAAAAAAAAACACCTGCTGTAATTTCAAAAATACAAAATCTGCGTGCGCCATAGTGCCTCCACTCCACAGCTATTTACCACTTTGAGTTGGCCTGTCGCGCTCGGTCCACCGGAGCCGATGAGGAAAAACAAAAATTAATGTGCGTTAATGTCCACGGGGCAACAGAGTTATCATAAAACCCTCAAATGACTGAAAATGTGCTAAGAGAGTGTGTGTATAAATGAATTGCTTTTTTTTTTTTTTTTTTTCTTTCTTTGCATACATGTGTGCTTTTCATTAACCTTGTCTCCCGAGTTTCCCCGCGGCTCTGCTCGTGTTTGCGGAAGCCGTCCGAGGCAGCAGATCACCGATAAGGGAAATTAAAGTTGAAATTTATCACAGCTAGAAATGGTCCCGGCTCGCATCCTCTTGTGGATGGCATGTGTTCGCAGGGAGACGGAGGGTTTTTCTTGCTCTGACATATGCCTGTGTGCATTGATGTGTGTGTGTGCGTGTGTGTGTGTGTGTGTGTGTGTGTGTGCACTTTATATGTGGCTTTCTGCCTCCTCTGGGGAGACCCCACGCACCGTCTGTCTCTGACTGATTCAGTATTCATTGCCACAGAGAGACAGGAAGGAGAAAGGAAAAGAAAGAAGGAAATAGAGGGAAGGGAGGTGGGAACAGAAGACGACGACGACGAAGAGGAGGAGGAGGAGGAGGAGGAAAAGAAAGAGGAGCAAAGGGTAGACGAAAACGAAGCAGCAAGACGATACAGATGGAAGGAAAGGGACATAACTATGAGGAACCAAAAGCATGTTCCGGCAGAGAAGTGTTCATTTTTACTTTCACGGTAAAACATGAAGACAGGTGACTCCTTTGATGCACAATCTTTACATTTGGTGTCGTAAATTATATCAATTTTGCACCTTTGCTTTATTAGCCAATAAAAAGTAAGAAGGAAAAGGAGGTAAAGGAAGTCGTTTTTGTGTTGGTCTTTAATTTAACGACTGGCTGACAGAAAAACTGACTGATGTCAGTGTACAGCAAATATACAGGGGCACACGGCACATCAAATAAACTCTGTATACAGATATAGAAGACATAAGCACATCCATTTAACTCCTTATGCAACGTTACCATCATCAGTACTGGGTTTCCCTCAGAAAACCTGCTGAGCCTGCTGTGAGGGGCGCTAAGCTAGTCCACCAACATTTTTATGCGTGTTAAAAAATGTTAAAAGTTACAAAAATACTGAGGTGCACAAAAAGGCATCGTAATTTGCTCATAATAACATTTAACGCCGATGAGCAGGTGCATCCTGCCAATGAGTTCAATCCGTCTTTACTGTCACTGGTGCTTCAAAAAGCCTTTAAAATGAACAAACAGCACTTTAGTCTGGTGGGGGAAGAAGAGCCTGGTGGCCCGCCAGGCTTATAATGCACTGGGGGAAACCCTGCTGTATGTAGAAAGTATCACTTTAATGTCGGACATTTGGGAAAAAGCGTAAAGAAAATCTTATCAAGAAAACTTGCACAGTTTCACTGTTTCTTTGAGAAACAGTTACCAGTACAACAAGCGTACGTTTCCTTACTTTTTCTGCTCAGTGTGCATCTTCTGTTAAAACGACAGAAACAAGCTTGGGCTGCTTCATTCCTTACTGAACTAATCCAGGTGATGCTAGACCTGAACCGGATGCAAAATAAATCAATCAAGATCAATCAGACCATAGAAATGCTTAATTCAAAAAAAGAAAATGTTTTTAGGTGACATTAATTAAGGGTCTGGACAGTACTTGACTGAATAGGGGATATAAAAAAACCCCAACATTTTGGACGTATTATCTCTGCTCTTCACTTTCATGTCGCCACTTTCCTCGGCACCAGATCAATAGCGTGCGCCCGTCTCTCTTACGCCGTCCTTCATTATGCTCTTCTCTACAATCTCAACTAAGGGAAGACTGAGCGAAAGAGGAACCAATAGGTGAACAGATGGGGGATGTTTAGCGATGGGAACATTTGTGTCGTTTTGCAGCCTTGATCATTCGGTCACGATACAAACAAGACGCGTAATAAACTTCGAGACACAGCAGCACCTCTGAAAAACGCTTAGAGAAAAATAAAATAAAACCCTTTTATTGACTATCCCATGTTTGGCAGCCCCGAGGTGACAAATATAGAGAAAAACGACAAAAAAAACAAACAAGAAAAACACCTTTTTGCTCCTATAAGCCTCTCTGAGCTCTTGTGCTGCTGTGAGATTCAAAATTGGAAACGTAATCTGAAATCTGATTACGTCTGTCATGGTTTTTTGGGTTTTGTTGTGGTTTCGTGAGATTTCGCTGTTCTCATTTCCATAATTTCGTCTCTCTCCGTGTTAGATTTGTTTAAGTTTATTTTGGCTTCATGGCTCTTTGCGCCCGTTTTTTTTTTCCACGTCGTTCTATTTTTGAATGGTTTGCTCTCTGCCGGTTCTCCGAGTCTATTTCGCTCGCCGGCTTCTTCTCACAAACGGTCGCAGTCACAGATTAACTTTCAGCCGTTGTTCTGTTTCCGTTACTTTTCTTGGCCGCCTTTCCTTTTCTGGTTATTCTCTTTTGTACAGCGAATGATGGACCTTTTTTTTTAACAAACGCTTGTCGTTTATTCTGTTTTTTTTCTTTCTTTCTAAACCAATCTCAGTCTACAGGATGTCATAAGTATGTATATATGCATGCAAACATAAAGGTAAACTGGTAAAAGCATTGAAACTGGTTTGCTAAATTGGTATAAAATAAACATTCGAAACTGTATTTTATTTATTTATTGTTTTTACGTCTAACCATAACTAAACATTTTCACCACCTACACCCAACTAGTCCGGACTCCTTAAGTGTGGTTCATCTTAAAAGTGTTAAAAGCTAGCATGTTATGATTTAAAACAAAATATTGTGTTAAAGCAGAATAGGAAGATGATCTGACGTCATAAGGGGAAAAGGATGAGCGTTATATGCCATACGGGGGCATTTAATGCTCCTATTGCCCTCGATGCAATAAGGGGGAACAGAGTGATCACATGATGTCATAAGGCGGGGTCCTCAACCTGTGGCTCCGGAGCCTCATGTGGCTTTGGCCTGATGACTTTGGCTTCAAATGATGAAGTGCCGACTAGTGAATGGAAGCATTAGAAAATCTCCAGTGCTTTGATGACAGAAGTGCCAGAAAGGTCAGTTTAAATCACTTTGTTGTTCTTTGTTTCAGATCCTTACAAATATATTTGAGTCATTTGTGGCTCTCAATGAGTTTCTCTTAGCCTGGCTGAGGGGGAAAATGGCTTTGTGGATTGTTAGATAGTTGATGTAGAAAAAAAACCCTGTTTAAACGCCATTTTGTCCTGTCTCCACACATCACGGTTGATATTTCATTCAGGGTGTTGTGGAAGAGCCGACAACGCAGAGGGCAGGTGAAAAATAACCGTATCGCATTTCACCTGTATCTGTGACGACTTTTTGAACAGCATTAAACTTGTTCAGGCATTTGGGTTCCTCCACAAAGAAACCAGTGTTTCTACACCCAGAAGAAACTTTATGAGCTGACTCTCCTGTAGCTACATGTCCTGTTTGTGCTGCTTTGGAAACAGTACAATAGTGAAGAACTAAAAAAAAAAACAGCAACGAAGCAGGGGGCAAAAAGTAACAAATCACCAAGAAAATGTTCAGTATAAATATTTAAGAAGTTCTCCATTATTGCTGCTAAAAAAGAGTTCCTTTAGATGTAGAAAATGTTTAAAAACTCCCCTGAGAAACAAGAGGCAACAAGCTCTTTAAATTGTTAAGAGTGCATCTAATGAAGTCTGGAAGGCGTTCAGACGTGACATGTTGGTTTGGTCTGTTCTCCATTTGCAGCCCAAATAACTATTCAGACGTGTCTAGTAGAAGCGTGGGTTGGATCAGTGCGGCAGAAGTTTCATAACCTGAGTCAGCTCTTTCTGAATACATGAATAATTTCATATGGTAACTACGCATGTGTCTGGCTCTGAGGTATGAAAGTTTATTTTCATGAGTATTGGTTTTTTTTGAGTGTGCGGTCGCGTAGGACGGCAGGCCAAGTTTGGACTTGTCCGAGCTGAAATGACGAATTTCTTTTTGTGGCTACTTGAGTTTGGTTGTCTCGGTTCGCGGTTTCACAGCTTTGACATCCCGACCGGTGCCTTCAGGACATCAGATTTTCTGCTTTCTGTTCTTTCCAGAGTTTTATCAGGATGAGTAGAGGCCTCAGGAAAACACTAGAAAATTGTTTTTGAACTGATTTACAGCCTAAAACCTGTAAATCAGTTTATGGACTACCTTAAACTTCAATGACAAATTCAATCGTTCCAATTTAGTAATTTTAATCATTGATTTAATCTATCGATTATTCACACGATTAATTGAGTAATCGGATAAAAAAGAAAGAAAGAAAGAATAAAACAGGTAAATCCAACATAACAGCAGTATTACTGTCACATATCAGCGTCAGTCCAATTTTTCACATTTGAGTTTTCATAACAAACTTTTCTGTAGAAAGTGAACCTGTAACAATAACAGCTCATTTTGTAAGTTAACCTAAAGAAAAATTATACAAAAAATCTTAAATTATATTCAATTTAATAATAAAGTCTCATAAATAGGCTTATAAAAATGTCTAGAGTCCAGTTTTTCGTTCATGTATTCATCTTCAGTGAGTTTAAAAGATGAACTTTCACCTTGCCCAGACATTTATAACTTTTGTGTTCATGTCGGCGACGGGATTTCACCCCTTCGTTCGTCACACACAGAAACTCATCTACCAGCTGCGCCACCCGTTTGTTCACACCGGGACGATATGAAGCAAATTTTCCGGTTCGTCCGTAAAGCTGCACTTACATTGATTATCTAATGCGCAGCCGCCTGCGGTGTTCAGCCTGTCCGCTCACCTGTTCAGACACACCTGCAGCCCCGTCATTGGCTCTGAACGGCCACCAGGCAGCAAGACTGCCGGACTCCAGGCTTATTGATGCAGACATTAACACCGATCAATAAAATCCCCACGGCCGAACTTGAAAACCGGACCTAAGTGTTAGCACTTAGGAAAGCTAAGTGTTTACACTTATGCTGCTAACACTTATGCTGCTAACACTTATGCTGCTAACACTTATGCTGCTAACACTTAGCTTTCCTCAACAACTTAGGTGGAAGCGAGAGCTCTGTGCCCGGCCAGGACACGGTGCTCTAAATAAGAAAACATATCTTCACGAAGCTTCAAGGCAGATAACTTTTCCTCGAGGAATTTTGATAATGGAGGTATTTGAATCACTCGAGGAATCGTTTCCAGTTAGATGCATTTATTTATTGACAAAAGTAGACCCGCTGCCAGCATTGAGGGATACTTGGTGCTAAAAAAAAACTAAAATGTCATGCCAAATTTTCAAGATCACAAACGAAAGACTCTGCAGTGTCACTGCTGGTGTGAAAAAAGTCAGATGTCCACACGATGGATGAAACTGTACACTCCAGTGAACTGTTTTTTAGCTGCCCACTGTTATGTTGCAAAGATTTTTCTAACAGCGAAGTCATTTCAATGTTAGGGTCCGCACTGACCAACAAGAAGATGTAGTGTAATTCACAAATGATGATCAAAATATCTGCGCCAACGAAAGTTGTCAACGTAGAAAAGTAATTCAGAAATCAATTTAGGGAACTCGAGGACCAGCAACTGGGAGACGTGGGAAGATTTACTAGTGGCTGTGACTCACGCCAAAGAAGAGCAAATAAGCATTGACTGATAAAATCCAGTTGGTATTTAAATTATATAGATTATTTCAAATATGAGGATGGCAGACTTTGCATTAAATCAGTTAATACACAAAACTAAACCCCTGCAAGTGGCTGGACTTTTAAAAACGCGTCTTTCTTCGCCTGCAGGTCCTTTCCTTCGCAAGCCTCTCTTGCTACACAACAGACAAGCATGAATTACTGAAATGAAATGTGTTTCATAAAAGACATGACAGCTTTCTATTCTGCTGCAAGAATGGCGTAGGGATTAAGCGCGCGCTTTACAGGAGCAGGCCCGGCACGTTCGTGTAAAAATTCAAAACAGAGCGAAACTTCAAAAGGGATCAAACTTCGAAGGAGACGACGAAGGAGAAAGAGATGAGATCAGCCATCTATGAAACACAAAGTTCTGTCATCTATCAATCATTCCTGAAGCAGAATTTACTCCCCACAGTTTGCTCCAGAACAAAATAAGCCTGGCAGCCTTTTTTTTTTCTTTTTTTTTGTATCTATTCCTATCCCTCTTTGGATGCGTGCTTTAAACAACAGCTGCCTCCTCCTCTTCATGCTAAAAACAGCACCAACTATTTATTACTTTTATCAGCCCTCTTATCGTCAGTAGTTGTATAATTTTCCTCCCACGTGCTAAAAAAGGCCATTTTATGCTTTTTGTTTTAATCCCGTTGCTCCATTGTGCAATGCGTGCTTTCTGCAGAGCATTGCCAGGACGGAAAAGTCCACAATGATAGCCGGCACTCCAAAAGTAGACTATACTCTTTTTACTCAACCTATATTTCTTTGATCAAAGATCTCGATTAAGATATTCTGAATATCCATCAGAATATCCACTATGTTTGGATGAAGTATGCAAACAGCAAAGCTTGTCCCCCTCCTAACTGACATCATACTGTTTCGTTTTTCCTTTCAGTTTTTATTTTAGTTGCACAACCGTTTGTGTAAGATTTAAAAACATAAAGGTTGCATCAAAAAGTGACCCAAGTCTTGGACCATTTGCTCATATCAAATTCCACTGACTTATTTAGAGTTGAGAAAAAAAAAACTTGGCCAAATATGTTTACAAATCGTCAGCGGCAAACTTCACTAAATCTACATTTTGTTTCAGTGGCGTGTCATGGAATCGTAAATTTAAACTGTTCACGGAAATATTGCTTATTTGCGCATGAGTTTAGCTGCTATATCCAGTTAGCAACAAGTTTGTTGATACAAGGGAGGGGGGGTAACATTGGTCTCCGTAGGGAAAACACTTGAAGGCGTGAGTGTTTTAGTCCAACTCTTGAAGTTAAGTCTCCAGCTGCAGTCTTAATTTGCAATCAAATAGCTCTCAAGTATAATGAAGATGTGTGTGTGTGTGTGTGTGTGTGTGTGTGTGTGTGTGTGTGTGTGTGTGTGTGTGTGTGTGTGTGTGTGTGTGTGTGTGTGTGTGTGTGCGTGTGTGGCGCGAGCAAAGCCTTACTTGAATTAAACCATTCATGCATCACACAATTCACAAAAAAAAAAAAAAACAAGCAGTACTTTTTATGGCTAAGCCACCTTTAGATGTGAAAAATAATTCTTGAGTAGATTTTTGACTAAATATATTTGAGTCGTGTGCAACTGAGCATTCATATTACTCTTCATGGAATGTTTAGAAAAACAGCCTAATTTTCTACCACTGTTTGATTTCACTCGGTAGATAAATACGTCAGAAACGTTTTACGATTGCCATGCGAGAAAATGTGAACACGGGAGCACAGGCTGTTTCTCTCAGCTTGAATCAAATGGTCCAACTCCTGTTTCCCACAGGAGCGGCTTGCTAGATGCAAAACTAATTAAACTCCTGATTAAACAGTAAAGGCTGACTGTGCAAGAACATTACAGCAACGAGAAATCAAATAAACCGGATGAAGGGTTATCGCAGTCAGTGATGTAAAACACGTGTCGTTGTGCCGCTGCGGCATCGGTCTCACTAACCGGACAAGGACGCGCCGTTCAAGATGCTTCGAGATGTCAGACACGACATCGGGGGAAGTCTCTCACTTCACTTGAAAGCCTTTGGAGGCTGTGAGCATGAACAAGTCTGGATGGCCCCAACAATTTGTGAAGCTTTGCATCCCCGTGCCGCCTCATTGGGATCTGACACAGGTTATTGTGCCGCAGAGGCGCCACAGTGAGACCGCAGTGCGGTTACTCTCGTTTCAAAGATGCTGTGATTTTTCTGAACTGCCACAGAAAAAAGAATCTTGTCCTTGGAGATCATTTGCTTTGATGAAGTAAAAATGCAGCGATGATAAAACCGGAGAACAAGAAAAAAAAAAAAAAGGTGAGTAAGGAGCAGCAAAGTTGCGACTTGGATTTCTTTCAAAATGGCTCCATGTTCGCAACGTGATCACATCTTCATGAAAATACAGTTTACAGTCATGGCTTGGACTGAGATCACTTTGTGATGTAAACCTGCGCTTTTCAAAGTGGCCATTAGGGGCCCTGAAGGGGCATCAGAAAGTTGGAGGGAAGATGGGAAAAAAAAAAAAAAATGCAAACGTACATCTTTTCATCTTACTTTTTTGATTCAAATTTTTACTTTTGTTTTTCAATAATTTGTCAAAAATAAAATATGGGTTAAAATAATTGATTTAAATGTTTTTTCTGATGTTCATTTTCTGACTAGCAAGAAACAGGTTTCTGACAAGAAAAATATGAAATATTACAGTAGATTACATTATTACAGAAGAGGGGATTGTGATGAAAATTCGTACTATCTGGGAATAACATTTTTTGTCACAGCAAGCATAGCCATTCATGCTAACGTCCCAAAGGTTGATGTCTCTTTACACATTTCGTAGCATTTTCCGTGGATTTGCTGAGGCTTTTTTGCGTGGAAAAGTTTGGGAACCCCTTGATGTAAATCACTTAACCAGTCATAATAATCTCTGAATGGAAGAGCAACCGCCATACTTTTATTCGCAGTCATGCAGCAAATGTGGCGTACACACACAAAAAAAATGTATGTAGTTTGTTTTTTTTTCATTTAGCTTTCTATTGAATTAACTGAGGTGTTTTTAGGTACATATTTCAGATATCAAAATTAGGCATGTAATGCAGTTATTTTTATTGTAGTAGCAGCAGAGTTGCCAGTAGGAGGCAGTGTGAGACAGGAGGGTTTGAGAAGCACAGCTTTGTTTCTGCTTTGATCCTGTTTTCAGGTTAGTGATGTGCAAAATGTTCCTAACTCAGCAGCATAAGTCTGTGAAGGACTTATTTTATGTTGCCACACAAAATATGTTGTAGTTTGCTTGGAGTTCTTTGATGGCGATTTTGCCGTTTGTCATAAAAGAAGTAAAACAAGGGATGCTGGGAGGGGAAAATAGCAGCGGCGGTTCTAGTTTAGCTCAGGTATGAAGCTACCATGAGTTAAACTGCGACAATGTGACACCTTTTTTTTATTTTCATGTTGCCTAACTCACTATCAGTTGTTAAATAAATGTTGTTAGAGGGGATAGTTTTGTATGTTGTTAATGCGGCAGCATACCGGTGTGAGACGCGTCTCGACCTCCACATTGCAGGCGCTGTGTGGCGATCAGAGGAAATACACACAGCATGCACAATGAGGAGGCCCCGACACGCCGCTCCGCAGCCGATGGAGTGACCGACCCGGTGGACCCAGAGGGAGCAGCCTCACGTATTTCCTCGTATCTGTAATATTACATGGAAGAGGCCGACAGAAACAAAACATCTTTCTTAATTATTTAATTGAAACTCGCCGGCAGCCACTGCAGCCTGGCATTTTTCTACCCGTTTTCGCTCTCGGATTGACCGGGCTTCTCGCTGCAGACGGAGTAATGAGAAGATCTGGCGTCAGACAGAAGAAGCGCCGCAGTCGTGGTTTTGGAGGATTCAGCTAATGAGCAGATGAAGCTAAGCGATATTTCACTCCTTCCATTTGCGGATAGAACTAATTTTTTCCACTGTCATGACTATCCAGCCAGGGTAAAAATAATAATATTAACAATAAAAACAATCAGAACTTTGAAAATATTTGTCTGAGGTTTTATGTGGTCTAAGTTCAATGTCTTTGAAATGCGTTCAAACTTCTGGCTCTTTTAATAGAACCGTTTGTCAATCACCGCATCTCTTCTGTATCATTTTTATTATTTGTATAGGAGCAGTTATCAATAGCTGTATTTCCATTCACCATGAAATTGCACAAATTGTAATTACGAAAATAAATTTGCTTAATGGAAACACAGCAGATTTGAAAAAACTCATGGTTTTTTGATAAAGGAAAGGATGAGTTTGTTCTTTGGTCCCATTGAAATGAGTGTATTTCACAACTCTGAAATGTAAACACTTTCTGGATCACCCGAGTCGCATGATCAACAACAGGATGTTACTACTGGCAGAAATGACAAAGAAGACAACAGTAACTGCCAGCAGGATCATGATTTCTAGTGACTTATTGAGGGGACAAACATATTTATGTGTGATTTTAATTGTGTTTCTCAGTTTATGGAAACACCACAATTCTGTTTTTTCTGCCTTGGTGGACTATCGACAAAGTTTTGCGCATATTTGTAAACACAGCTAATGCATCAGACATGTCCACAAGCCATGTTTCTCGAGTCCCGGTTAGAGCTGCAGTTTGAAACTTTAGGAAAAGAATATGGGATTTGAGTGCATGTGATTAAACATGCGCAAACTGCTTCAATGCCTTTACACTCATTAGACTCTAATGTTATCTAAATCACAGTCAAAAGTTCAGGTAATATCTATACCACAGCTAAAGCTACTTTCACAAGTTACTTTTTTCTTTTTTTTAAGAAGTAACAAAGCGGTGAAACATAATTCCAGACATCATTGCCAAAGTAAGAAAATCTAATTTCATATTCAAGCATCTCAGACAAAAGTCCCAGATTGTTTCGGCGTTTTTGTGTCTTGGTGGCGACAGTTTACGGCGAAACGCTGCCTGGGCTGCCACACGTTGCTTTGTGCATCGGTTTGAATTGCCTGGTTATTTTAACAAATACATAAAAGACATTTATGTAGATTGCATCAATTATGAAGATGGCTTGCCACCATATTCAGAGCTTAGTAGGCTATAACTCTATTGGCCATCAGTCTCTAAGTGCTTTGTCTCCCCCTCTCTAAGACAATGTATTGTGAAATCTGCTGCCAGTTACTTGCAGTGCAGGAATTACATATGTCAAGGCAAATGATCTATGCGACACCATGCTTGAGAGAATCAACGGGACGTTATGAACACAGTCAGTCACAGATCAGGCAAAGAAATTCTACAAAATCAACTTTTTTTTGTTCGCTAATCGATAATTATTCCACTCATTCAGCATAAATGCTGTCATACCGTCTGATTTTAGACGGTTACGAGTTAGGCATCGACAGAAATGATTTTTCTGTTTGGTCCTGCTGAAATATGGTTTTCTTTCCCCCCTCCAGTAAAGCTGTATGTAGACAACATTCATTCCTACCGGTTCAAAACAGCCAAAATCAGAACCCATTTTCAGTCAGAAGTTTCAAAGCCCTGGAAGAAGCAAGGTAATTACGGCTGTTGCATGCAGAAAACACTGGATCCAAAATGTGACCATTTAAGAAGATGAGAAATTATTTTGGGGGAAAGGAGGTGGAGTGGGAAAGGAAACACAGTATGACAGTAAACCAGTCTTAAAAAAGTAGGTATTTCTACACATTTCAGGGCTATGTCCCAATAATTACATCACTTACCAACACTGCAAAGATATTAAAGCCACAATTATCAGTTCTGTTTTGCTCTATAACTTGACTTTCACAATGAAACCCAATTAAAGCAGCATTGAGAAAACACAATAAATCCCAGAAAAATGCAGAACATATCAACAAAGGCGTCAGAGACACTTAGAAGTTTGTTGTTTTCTCATTCAAAGTCGATCCAAATCCAAACAAGCCGTCCACAGAAAGCCATCGGAAAGTACAGATCTGCATCAAGTTTCTATCCTCGAGTCCGTTTGATGGTTTTCATTTATTCTCAATGAACTTTCAGCAACTCCTCGAAATCAGCAGAAAGGTTTCATCGACTGCGTTGAATCGTTTCATCGTTTCTGATGCAACATGAATCAACAAAAGGCCCAGTGTTACACTGTTTACACTATGTATGCAAAGTTACTTGCAGCTTTACGTACTTTTTTCAATAAGCCAATGGATGAAAACGTCAAGCAAGGTCAATCGCATCGGTCGTGTTTGAAAAAAAAAAAAAAAAAACTATCACTGAATTTTTTTTTTCTGCCATCATGCAAATGGGTTTCCATGGAGAAACTGAGTTTTTGTCTGTTTGTTTCAGAGCTGAAATTCCATTAAGTATATTTTAATGTAAAAACAAAACCAAAATGTGACCTGACCTGTTTGCAGAACAAACAAACTCCACCGAATTCATTGCAGAACATCCTGAAAGGAAATGCATCAACACTGAGGCATACGCTTGAAAGGTCTCCCTCAGTCTTTAACATTTAGACATTAACATGAGTTTTTCCTTTAAAATCCCAGCATACATGGCAAAATATATGCTGGGATACAACTTTAATAATCCCAAACAATTTAAATTAAAAGTTGCTGTACTTTCCCTCATAGTATTGTCTACATTTCAAACACATTGCTAATGTAATGCTAAGCTTTCCGCATTAGAACTAGCCCGTCTAATCAATCATCACAATATTGATTTATTGCCAAAACTGGTACTTTTGGCAGCAGCAAGTCAGCCAGTGGCAAAAACAAACGTCGTCCAGGCGACTGGCGATAAATTTGAACTTGACAGATCCAAAAAAGCTACCAAGTGTATACTAGCAACCAGGTGTTGGTAGCTTCAACCAATGAAGAAGTTTCCATCTCAAAGTTTTGCTTGACAGAAAAATCCCCTGAGAAAATGAAATAGTTTTGACACAACAAAATTTAAGACCTGTGATCAATGAATTTAAGGCCAACTTACATTTAAGACCTTTTGAGGGCTTATCTGAGTCACACGACTTTAACCCTTCAGGGATGTGTGGACACCCGCCCTGCTTACATCCATGAACGCTTCATCTAAGATGCGTCTATTGGTTTTCCTGTTTGTGTTTGTTCACAGTTTTACTGCATATATATGGGAGGGAATTAATAAAAACTGGAAGCTAATCCCAGGCAGCAAAATGCTATTTATTTATCTGTCAAACTGTGGAACAATATTCAAGAAGAGCGGAGCAACCCATTGCTTGTGATTATATTATATTTGTCCTTTTTAGCAACCTTTTAGAGACTTTGCTAATAGTTACTTGACTCCTCATTTAAAACATGTCATATCTCTAAGAGGTTAACTATCATAACAAATATGGTAAAACTGATATTTTTGAAATTGAATTTGATTATTCCAGGTCAGATCCTGTTATGGTTTTTCCAATGTATATTTTTTCCCTCTGACAAATAAATGTACACCGTAGATCGGAAAATGTTCAGATGTCGACAGATAAAAACGGAGAAATACCAAATGAATGAAACACAAACAGCATTTGGGCTTTGATTTTACAGGGACAAACAAACCACAATAGATTCACTCACCTAAATAAGAAATAAGCAAATGATTTGCAATTGAGACTCAAATATTTTATAATGCCGTCGTTAATTTGACATGTAAACAAAGTGGCAAGTGCTAGAAAAACAGTGAAGAGAGTAACTGGGTGATCCGGAGACAGTTCAGAAGAAGAGGCAAAAATTAAGTCGAGTAATCAAGTAAGTATTGTATGCTGCCTTCAGTTTATAAAATGCCGTGTATATCAGACATGCCTTAAAATAAATTAAACGAGGCATCATAGTCGTATCGACGCCTTGAAATCGGTCCC
This sequence comes from Poeciliopsis gracilis, assembly GCA_911649635.1. Classification (NCBI taxonomy): domain Eukaryota; kingdom Metazoa; phylum Chordata; class Actinopteri; order Cyprinodontiformes; family Poeciliidae; genus Poeciliopsis; species Poeciliopsis gracilis. The sequence goes on from CAJVRI010000724.1 coordinate 890,143, forward strand.
TGTCTCTTTAAGAACCTCCCCGGGAGTGTAAAAAGTTTTCTTCTTCTTTTTTTTTTGACCCCCAGTAAATTAAAACATCAAGCCTCACAAAACATATGCAGAACATCCATCTGGATTCGAAATGCAATGTTTATTCTGCCGGCAGACAAACTCTGCATCATAAATGCTGCTCCGTCCTCATTGGCAAAGATTTCTCTGCGTTTCTTTGTGTCTTGATAGACTATTAAATGTCTTGGTCTTTAAGTGATTTCATTTATAGAAATCACTTGCTGGTGGTAGCAGCCACTTTGTTGGAGGATTACAAAGGACTATTATTAAGCGCCACTTGCACACATTGTCTCAGTATGGATTGGTGACATCTAAATGCTTTAAATGTGTTTTTGACTGTTTTAAATCCTACTCAGTGCTAACAACTCGTTGACATTGACAGATCGCTGCTCTTTGATAATAATACAGCCATGACTCACATTCGATTAAGTGAAGATATGTCATTTCACCACAGATTTATGCTGAACAAAAGCTAATATTGGACATTTTTTTCCATAAACACCCAAATATCAAAATATCCCACTTTATATCTCTATAGCAAAGTTTGGCCGTTTTGTGTTGTAGTGAGAAATTCTTGTTTTTTTCCCCCACATATATTAAAATAAATTCTGTTAACGTCACATCTCTGGGTGTCTGAGCAAATAAGATTTTTAAAGCAAAACATGAGGCTGGGTCGAAATGCAAACCAAATGTGTAGAGTTGGGGTAAAACAGGGTGAATTTTTCTAAACTAATCCACAAGACGTCGATAAATACCCGAGCTCATCTCGTTATTGCGTTGGATTCCACCCAAAAGCGACTCTTCTGACGTGACGTGCATCTCGCTGTATTGCTTCTCCATCCTAATTTCCGTTTCCCCTTGACGCCAAGGTGACCTCCCACGATTGCATCACCGAAGTCTGGCTCCAGACGTACCACGTCTGGGTGACAGAGCCTCAGCATCCATGAAAGCAACATTTTTAGAAACCTAATCTGAGCCCAGTTGGTTGAAAGGCGAATCCCTTTCCTTCACACGTCGCCTGTAAATACGCTGAAACAAAGCGGTTACTCGAACCCCAGTGAAGGAATGTGCCATCTGTCCGCTCCACTACGAAATCTCAACCGTACGTGAACAGCTGAGCCCGAGCGGCTCCCAGAATACGCGCAGTACTTTGGAGAACGTGGCAGCCTGCAGGATCTGGAAGGGGTTTCCCCAGATATCTAGCTAAGCTCAGTGGTAGAGGCGCTAGGGCACTTCACCAGTTGCTCCACTGTGTGTTAAAAAATGTTAAAGGTTGACAGGACATTTTGGCAATGAAACATCAACAACAAAGAAAACACAGCAGTGAACTGAATAAAGGCTGTGTAATAATCAAACGCCGTTATCGTTTCAAACAGACAAATGTCTGCATTACTGACGTTTTATTGTGAATAAGACTAGATGAACTCGTCTTTAGTGTCATTATTACCGGTATCTATCTTAAAAATCACTTAAAATAAACAATACTTAGTGTGATCCGGGGGTAAGAAACACCTGGTGGCCTGTTAGATTTGGCCAATATTTCAGATTTGGAGGAAAGCGGTGGAAGCTTGCAGGTCTTAGAACGGTCCAATTAAAAAAATAAAAGACATCAAGAGATGAGAAACGCCATCTCCAGTCATAATTCAGGGAGTTAGCGCTCGGGTCTGACTCATCACACCAGCAAATTAGTTCCAAATTGGCTTAAGGACAATGGAGTCAATGTTTTGGAGTGAAGCCCTGATCTTGATGCGTGAAAGTGTGTGAGAGCACAGCTAGAGATGTGTGAGCGAGGCAGGACCACAAACCCGACTTCATTACGCCAGTTGTGTCAGGACGAATTTCCTGGAATGTGGCCCTAAGGGTAAATAACGAGCCCAAATGCGTAACGCACAGCGCGTCGCATGTAGATTGAAAACGTTCGATTTGGTCTCAACTGAGCGAACGTCTTTTGCCGTTTCTCGGTGTCAGACCGCAAATGGGCAGCGTGTGCTGGTCATATGTTTGTTTTAATGTAAAGATGCATTAAAACTAACTCATGTTTAAAGAAACGGAGCCTGAAACGTCTAATGCACGTGCATATCAAGTCTCCAAGCGAATCTGCAAGGTTAAAAGCCGAGTAAATCACTTTCTGCCTCCAGGCTAGTGTGATGTCCCTGTAGTCATTTGCAATTACATTAAAAGCTGAGTCATCAGCAATGTTATTTGCTAAGATGGCTGCAGCTGCAACTGAGGCCAACTGGATGGAGACAAGAAGATAATAAAACAAAAAAAAAAGTATTGACCATTCATTTGTTTTTCCCCATAGGCTGGATTTATTTGGTTCTTGCACTTCCTGTACAGTCATAATCAACGAACTAGGAGATTATTGAATAGTTCATTGATATTAGTAAGATGATACACAAAAATTAAACTCTTTATGTGGATTACTTGCACACAGACTTCACTTTTTGAATGTTTTACTGGTAATTGTGATGATATTTCAGCTAAAATTGAATAAAAACATGGTTTTCAAGATTAGAATGTTACATCAGTTCAAGAAAGAAAAAAAAAAAACAGAAATGCAGATTTAATGGAAAGTATGTGGTCAAACGAGCCTCATCCGAAGGCATATCGTAATTTATTGAATATGACTGCAAACATACAGAACTGAAGTCAAGTGCCTGAGGGTCTGTGATGTAAGACCGCCAAAGACAGAATACAGATTCGGACCGAATACGAGCTTCATCAGCTCATCATGAGCTTTGGCAGCGGCCCCGTCGGCTTCAACGAATCAGCCGTCAGCGACCAGACGGCAGCAGGAAGAGGAAAAAAAAAAAAAGGCCACGATAAATGTGACGCGCGGCCCGAGCCTCGCGTGAATTAATGAAGTGTCACCGCCGTTTCCCACGGCGAGAACCCCGACCTGATCAAACACCTGCCAGGAGGGGCTAATCCCACCCGCAGTGATGGCACAGCAGGTTCTCATGTGGATGTTCACACAGCCCACACACTCCCTGAGGGAGGCACGCACACACGCACACACACACGCACACCACGCGCCTACGCGCACGCACACGCACACACGCACACACACACGCACACACCTGAACACACGCGCTGAGGCTTTTTGGACTTCCATTTGCGCGGCTCTTCACAACCACATCATCAAGCGATCATTTGGCGCAGTGACAAAAATCTTCTTGTTGCCACAAATACGGGTAACCCCTCCAGTCGTCCGTTTTTAATTTTATGTGATCAAAGTAGTGCAGAATTTGAAGGGAAGGAGAACAATAATTAAAGAATTACTTTCAAAATGTATTATGAGTAAAAATCTGGAAGGTGTGACTATTGCACAGCAACTGCAGCTGCAAGTCTTTTTGGAATATGAAGGGAAATTAGTAGCAGAAAAGAGAAGAAGTAATGCAGGTTGCTAGCATATTTAAGGGATTTCTGATAAAGCCTACATGGACGATCATTGTAAATAAAGGTGATTTCTGACGGCAAATGGTTTGTTTAGGGTAATCAAAGGGAAGATTAATGCAAGCACAAGCTGCAGTTTTCAGTTTTTTTTGGGGGGAGCTAAATTAAAATGGAGAAACACTTTTGACCAAATCTCTGTATCTGCAGAGATTTGCTTGTCAATACATCACGTGTGTTTAGTGCACCTCTGACGTTGATGCTTCTGAAGGATCGCTTCTTCCCTGAAGAGAGTCAGCAGGTCTGGAAGTTCCTGTCATCCTCTAGACGCCTCATGTCTGCATCTGTGGAAATCAGTTTGACAACAAAAGGCAAGTCACGTTTCGGTGCAAACGAAGCAAACAGACGTTCCGAATTGTCGCAGAAACTGTTTTGCTTATTAAAAAAAAAAAAAAAGCAACACAACTTCCAACTGAGGTGTTGCGTTAAGAACCACGAATAAAATCACATGTGGATAGGCGTGTTCACGTGTCAAGTCATTAAAACGTGCCGTAACATCATCCTCCAAATACTTCCTGTCATTTTCTGTGTCTTTTCCCCCAGTAGCAACACCCGGTGGTTCATCATGTGACTCATGTGGGGCAAAAAAAAATGTGTTCTCATTGCAGTTTTGTGAAATACACTAATTTCAATACAACCCAAAAAACAAAAGAAAGAAAAACCACCTCATCCTAAGCTAAATCATTTGAACAAAAAACAAGTAAAGTTTGACAAAGAAGCGAAAATCAACAACTATGTAAGGGGCAAATGCCTTCTCAGGGCATCTGCATTCTCGCTCCATAGGAGACGACGAGAATGGCTTCGGGGCTCAGAACGTGATTCTTTATCGCAGCCGATTTCTGTCGCCTATCATGTGCCTCCAGACGTATCTTGAAATTCTTTTGCCATATTCATCCATCGCTTGAAAGGAAAACGTCTATCAGAGCTGAAATGAAGGTGCAACTAAAACCCGCTCAAACCAGCAGACGAGGTTTAGTAACATGACTAAATGTTTGTGTGCTAAAAGCATTGATCGTCTGTTTTTTTTTTATTCTGAAGCTTGTTAGGATTCACATGAACATAAAGGAAAATGTGAGCCTTCAGGAAAAGAATAATCACGCCTTCCACATAAATCGATACAGATGGCATGCTTGTGACTTGGTGCGCATGTTTCATCTCTTGCTCCTCAGTCTGTCCACTGAATGATCTATTTCCGCTTTCAAGTGGTGAAGTGTCGGTTTATTTATGACTTCTTTTTTTTTTTTTTAAATGGATGGATCAGTCGACTGAGCTTTGGTCGGATATTCTGTGTGATTCATTTCAAATCAGTCTAACGTCAACGCCATTACTCTGCAATCTCCGTTTTGTAGTTTCCCATACGTCTGATGCGAAACGACAAATTTGCTGGGCATCATAAGAAAAACGACAGGTTGACGTACGACTGTGGGATGTTTTCCTCTCACACTGAAGTAACACAACTGAACCCGTTTAAAGTATGAAGCAATCCTCAGTAAGAAGAATGCTGAATATTGTACGGTGAATGCGAGAAGATTATTTAGTGGGTTTTATATTTCATTTTTGTTGCTTTCAGCTAACAGGATATTCTCTGCGTGGGATTTTGCCATGAGGAGAGTTGCAGATCCGTGCTACATACATAAATTTGACCTTGACACTTAGGTCAAGGCCAGGACCACGGACAACTTCTGACAAATCGGTCTATCAATTCCACTTTTAGAAATCAACATTTCCCTGAAATACTTGTCCACTCGCTCTACAGACTATGATGGATCAGAATCCAGCGAATCGTCCATGCAGGATTGACATGTAGTCAGTTGCCCCGGGACGTCACCTAATTACAGATCACTTGTGTATAATTTAACCTCTCAGATGTTCTGGGGCAAGTTTGCTAAAGGAGGCGTAAACACTCGCTGAAAGTAAGTTTAACAACGACTCTCAAGGAGGACAAACGCAAAGACAGACCCACCGTTCCAGGAGAGAGAGAGCTGCTTAATGATTTCACACTTCGCCAGTCAGGCACTTGGAGGCTGATACGCCAAGGTGAGAGGTCAAACTGGTTCCCCTTCATTGACTCTCTAACCAGAGCTCATCATCTGCCGTCGCGCCCCTCCCGCCCCTCGCCGCTTTTTGTTCAGCCCTCCCAGCGTGGCAATCACAACTGACAGCTGGTAAGGTGTTCATTAAAATGACGAAGCATCGCCTTGAATAAAACCGAGACGCGTTCGTCCCTCAGATGCATTTCTGCTTCGCGTCTTAATGATGTACTTTGGCTGTCTTGTGCAGCTTCATCCAGCTATTTTTAACAAACATATATTTCTTATATTACATTTTTTCATAAATGATAAAAAAAAAAAAAAAGGGAAGCACCTAATGGGATTTACTGCGTTCAGTCTGGCTCTCCTTCCACATTGGCAGGAAGCTTCGTTGTTTGTTTTAGGTGTTTTGTTAAATTAATCTTTTTTCTAGTAATTACCATTTGTGGTTTCCCTTCATTTCTTTTGTGTTTAAGGTAAAAGAACACAGGTCATTTCTCCCGCTAGCGCTATTCTCACTTGTTTGTTTGTATTTACCCAGAATGCCCTGCTCTATAGTCTGTTGCTTGCTTTTGAAGCGGTCTTCACTTGGGATTCACATATGCAGCCAAATCGCATCGGTTTACCTTAACCCAGTCTTTCTCAAACCGTGGTTCCCGGACCACTGGCGGGCCGTGAGCGTCCCCTAGTGGTCCACGGGCTACTGCATGTAAAGCTCAAAGTACGACGCAACAGCGAGCTTACCAAAGGATTGTGTTAAAAGCAATGATGGGAAACTGGCTTAACATCGGGTCACTCAAAAGAAAAGCTGCAAATACCGTAAGCTAAGAGACTAATATTTTCATTTCAGGTTGCATCACATACTAAGATGCGTTATCAGGGGGCAATTTCAGGTCAAGTGGTTCTGAGTCCGATTCTGCATTCGCATATCCTAAAACAAACCGGACTTTCTAAACAATCGAACTAGAGATGGATTAAAGCGTACCAAACAGGGCTGGTGTGGATGGATCCTTAGAGTCAGTTTCCTCTTTCAAATAAAACCCTTAAAGTTCTGGGTTATATTTCTATATACCCACCATCTCCTGCTGAGCCGAGCTGACACTGTGCACCACTTCATAAACCCAATCCTGAGCTCTTACATCCATCTCATGAAAATTCAGCTTCCCCTCCACTGTCCATTTATTTCCCACACTAAGCTGTGACTCTCCCTCCTCATTATTTCCAACAAGACCCTACTTTTTCTCTCATTAGTCTCCCTTCCTGCAGTGGTCGGTCCACTTTGGTGGGAGCTGGACTTCGTGTTATGGCAGAGCTCAGCTGTTTCATCAGGAGATACGAGGGTGAACATGTTCTGGAATCCCTTGTGCGCTGAGAATGATAAAAGTTTAAATAAGAGTTTTACAATAATCTGAAAGCAAAATTGAGCGCCGGACAAAAAATCCTCTGCCTCGACATTATAGTGAAGCAAGTTGCACCATGTCGGTGCAAAATATTTCTCAATATTGATAAAACTTACTCTCACTCACTAGCATGGATCAGAAGAAATTATTTTAGAAAATAATTCATATGACAGGAGATATTGTCTAGACAAATGAACTCGTTTGATTAGAGCGGACTAATCAATGCAGGTGTGAACGCATCCTTAAACCCCAAATTAGTGTAAAGCACAACAGATTCTGTTAACCAGAGATTTCTGCAACTCATTCAGAGTTTCTTAGCTGCTTCTGTGATTAACAGTCTTCAAGCCTATCAGTTTAAGAAAGACTCTCTTCTAGTAAATCTGAAATGGTCAAATACTTTTGCCAGTGCTGTGGTACTTGAGACCGGTCTTGGTCTTGAGACCATTTTTTGATGGACTCGACCGCTTTCGGTCTCAGTCTTGTCTCGGTCTCGGGCGCTGAGGACTCGGGATTTCATTTCAAGACCAGTGAAGACGGCGACTGTGCAAACATCACTAAACCTACAGCATACTGTCCAGTTTATTTGTTAACATGTTTGTTTTCACCGGATGCAAAACGCACCGATTAAAACCCAAGCAATAAAGCAATTTGATCAGCAATTTTGATCATATTTCACATTTTATTGTGTCATGTGGAGCGGGGTTCTGGTCTTGGTTTTGACTCGGTCTCGGGTTTAGTGGTCTTGACTACAACACTGACTTTTGCAAGACACTCTGTCTCGTCTGTCCATGTACTATCCTTTTTTTCTTTAGTTAAGTATACTTTATGTATGTTCAGCAAAAGAACATTTTTGCAAACACAAGCTCTTTTTTGACAGGTTTTCGGACCTGGATTGATGGGCTCAAAGGTTCTGTGAAACCGGTGGGGGGCTTTTTGGGCTAAAAGGAACAGCCAACCACTGCTGGTTATGGTACTTATTAGGAACCCTGGGCTCATTCATAGCTGCAAGGAGAAATATTACCTCTCATCTTTGGAAGAGCCTGAGGGCAGCTGGGAAGACGAATGGAAAAGTCCTTTGAGACGCGAAAACCTTGACTTTACTTTTCCCTTCATTGCTTCCTCAAACTGAAACCACTGAGGTGGTTTCCAGGATAAATCGATTGGGATTTGACTTTTAGTTCGTCTTTGATCGAGGCATTTACGAAAATTCGAGTAAGAGCATTTTTACATTTCGTTAGTGGAATCCTAATTGATTCTTTGTTTTGACTTTTCAGTCAAGATTTTCGATCATGACGAGAAACATTCACGTGGACAACATTTTGAATCTTTGTGTATGTCGACGCATTAATGATCTGTTCAAAATTTAACTCACTCACATATTAAGAGTGATAATACTGAGAACACAATGGCATCTGTTTCAGTAAAAAAAAACCCTCTAATTTAGATTTCCCCAAGAAGTGCTGATAAATATTTGAAAGGCATTGTGTGCGGACGACCGACGCAGGCGAAGAAAGAGGACGGCTGGAGAGCTCGATTTATTCTACACCAGCATCTGCAAAAAAATAAAAAATAAAGGAAAAAAACAACAATAACACCATCCCAAAAAATAAACTTAAAACTGGTGGAGTGGAGTGGATTTACAGGCGATGTGATGAAATCTATATTTGGCCCCAGGGAATGAGAAATAGCAACATTTTCTCCATTATCACAGACTCTTCGGGCCCCAGGTAATCAATGAAACTCTATTTGGCCTGTAGTTTCTGGTGAAATGCCTTTGTTGAAAATAAGGAGAATAACTGTATGTTATCTTCACATTTATGAAGATAACATAAATGTTTTGTTTTTTTAATGAAAAGCAGTTGTGCTTTGAAAGGTTCAAAACTAGTAAAATGAGATTTAATTGGAGAATAAAACACAAACGGTAAAACTCTTCCCTTGAAAAGTGAAAGGCTTTCCCATTTTTCTTGGTTGTATGAGATTTTTTTTTAAAAAAACATGAACTATTTAATTATCTTATACGCTGATAAATCACAGCAATTCTCACAAAGAATGTAAGCAAATAAATGAAACTTTGGAATACTAGCGCTAACAAATTAAATACTCATGCTGACTGAGCCATCCGCCGTTACACAGTCAGTCTACTGCTTAATTTAGTCCACAAACCACTTCAGCTCCATCTTCTCTCCCCGTGCTCTGCATTTTTGTCTGCAAGGAGTCATTGTCTTCATCCACTCATGTGTTCGTCCCTTCTGTTCTCATTCAAAGTTAATCTTTTCGGTTGTTGACTTCCTTTTGCCATTTGCACTTCCTTTCTATTCAGGACCCTGATGTGAATTTTCCTGGGTCATGTTCCTCCCTGCACAAATATCGGTCACGTTTTTCCTCAGAGTTTAACTGAATTCTGTGACAAATAATCCCAGTCTTAACGTGTATTGAGTTTTTTTGGTTTTTTTTGTTGGAGCTCAGATTGTTATTGAGCCATCTTTCTTTTTGAGTGACAGAAGAAGTTGAGCAGAAATAAATGTTGGTCTCTACTGCACAGAGACAAGTCTATGCTGAAGATAAATGAAGACGAAATGGAAAAACTAACTGGCCGCCACAAAACCTAACTTAGAAAACGTAAGCATAATTCCACATAAGAATAAAAATAGCTAAACTAAGGGCAAACTTGCAGCATTATGAAGTCAGGAAAATACGGTCAGTAGAATTTCAACCGAGTCGATCAGTGAACAGACGGAGACGTCGTGAGCCATGATGTTAATTTTCTGTGCTGTTTTTGAAACTTCCACTCCTCCAGAAAGCAAATTGTTTCTCAATAACCAAGAGTCCAGCTCTTCTCCACGAAGCGAAATGTAGAACAAGGGGCTGGTTTTTACCGGGCCAACAGAGGTATATTGTGACACAACTTGGGCGTTGATCTTCCAAATATATGAATAAGTTTGTGCTTAAATTTTTATGCGCAGTAATTTTTTTTTTGTTTCGCAAATATTGATGTATAAAAAAATAGCAAATTTGTCACAGTCGTCACATAATGTCCAATATTTAGTTATTTTAATGATGTCCAATCAACACCTCAAGACTCCAAGAAGTGTTGCTCACTAAAGGACAGAAAATATCCATAATCCACTGAAAGTCAGCCGTCTTGAGGAAGATTTGTTCAGGTTGAGGTCAAATATAACAAACCGAGATCCAATTATCTCGTGTTAAATTGTTAATAAAGTTATCCGCTTTCACACTGTGAAGGTGCCGAAACGCAGAAACAAACAGAACGAGCTCATCCTCCAAAGCAGATTGCAGCTGAAACCAGGAAGGAAAGAGGAAGCACAGATGGCGTGGAAGTCTCCGTTGCTCCTCCTGTCAGTCACCGCGCCGTGTTTTCAACACTTCCTGGCTTTTGAATTAGCTGCTTCAGTGACACAGCAGAAACAAACGACCCAAGAGAAACACAATCAAAGACGTCCTTGGACCAAAACTACCTCATGCGAGCATCCATGTGGGTTCACCGTGGAGCAGCAAATCCTGCGCTGAGCTCCGTTAAACCCAAAGGTTGCTCAGCATCGGGGACGCAGATGTTAGTTTAAACAAGCGGCCGTGCAGTGATGAGAGAACATCCGCTGAGCCACTTTGATGAACAAAATAGTGCAAAGGGGGGAATAGATAAAAAAAAAAATAAACATGAAACGAGGCCCCAGACAAGAACTTTAAAGTGAGTCTGATCTGTTCAAAGCCCTAATGTGAAGTCATTTATGGTAACATTCACTTTTATCCCAACGTTCTGCTGACAGTTTCTGAACGCATCAGAGCATCACGTTGCTGCGGCAAATGTTAGAATCAACAGGAGATCAAGGCAAGGAAGGTGGGGAAAGGAAAGGATTAAAGGCTTATGTCATTACTGAAAATTGGGCTCTTTGTATTATTTAGTTCATGAAGATATGAGGCTGAGACACGTTGAGTTTTTTTGGGTTTTTTTGTTCCTGCCAGATCCTCGTAAGAAAAGCCAAAAGTATCTTTCAATCCCGGTCTGACCCGAGTCTTTGGCTTGAAGGGCATTTGTTGAAGCAGCCGTCAATCTACGCGACTTTTACTGCGGCACCCGAAGGAATTTCACTTACTAGTTTCCGGAGGGCAGCCAACGTGTGTGTGGTGCAAAAAGAGGAAAAGGAAAAGAAAAGGCCTGTGACAAATGGCTGTGGATAGAGGGACATGAACCAGTTCACTCTATCAAGGTATTTAGAGGTTTTAAAGAGTTTCAAAGCCCCAGAGATTTCCCGTCATACTGTTCCTGTAGTTTAAAGTTCCTTTAGTCAGATGTAAGAAACAAGGTCAGTGACCAGAGTTTTTTCTCAGGCTGTGTAAACGATGGAAGTGTCGCGCTCACCTGCCTCTACTAAGAGTGACTTTAGAGAATCACTGCAATTTCTTTCTGATCAAAATGGTGGTCTAGAAGCTTGTTTGCTTAACCTTAAATAATGTAACATTTATAAGAACAGTGCGTTTTTGGGTTTAACAGTGAGGTTGAGAAAAAGTTCATTGTTTTATTTCTCACTCGTTTCAGAAAGTTTCACTCTTATAGACTCATCACACAGTGAAACATGTCAAGTCTGTTTCTTGTAGTTTTGAATGATTAAGACGCAAGGGCAATGAAACTGCACATCCAAAGTCTCCAAAATCCAAAATTTGAATATCGTGGAAAAAAGTTGAAATATTGGAAACACAATCACACGGATCGCATGATTTATTTTTATTTTTTTATTTTTGCATCACGTGACCAACAACTGGATGCAACTACTGGCGGAAAAGACTAAGAAGACAACAGGAAGTAGTCGGACAATGATTTTTAACGGCTTATTGTGCGAACAAGCTTTAGTGATATTTTTATTTATTGGAGACGCCGCGTCTGTGAAATTGCGTTTTTTCGGCATCACCCGAATGCCAACAAGGTTTTTGCATACATTTGTAATGCAAACTAATCTACTCAAGGATACAAAACCACAAAAGGTCACAACTCAGGGGTCCTTGGTTTTATGCTGGGAAAATCACATACATACTCATTCCCAGAAAAATCCTGCAGCCTATTTTTAGGATCAGTTCACTGCTGTATTTTTTCGGTAACACTTTATTTGAAGGGGTTTGCAGAAGGGTGACGTGACGCTGTCATAAACATCACATAACAACCTGTCATAAAGATGAAGGAATCCTCATGAATGTTTGACTGTTGTCATGAAGAGTCATTCAGGAAACAATGACATTTCCAATGCAAAGTTGACACTTAATGGACTTTAAATCCAACTTTGAGAGCATTAAAACTCAAGTGACACTTCATGACAACAGATCTAAACATTCATCTTCATATCAGGTGTTATTTCAGCATAATGCACATAAACACTTCAAATTAAGAGTTAACCTTTTTTTTTTTTTTTTTTTTTTAGAATTTACTACATTTATATATATATATAAAAAAAATGAACCAAACGACACTCTGACGGCAGCAACACGTTGTCACTGTTTGTGCCGTTTCCACCTCCTTGCAGCAATTCTAAACATCTCCAATTAGAGCCAACAGGCGGATTTGAATCCGCTTATCTGAGGAAAGGCAGAGCAAACGGCGCGCATGGCTCTCGTCTACAGAGGGTTATGCACAGCCACAGTGACAGACTGAAAGTGTAGGTGACAGAACAGCAAGTCTGACACTTCCCCGTGGCCCCGCGGCGAAGCAGTCAGACGCGCCGACGAAAGGGAGCAACTCTCCTGTTGGAAACCACTGATTGGAGGCTTCACAGACTCACAGCTAAGAGCCGTGATTGCCAAGGTGAGCGACTGTTTTTTTTTTTTTCCCCTAAAACAAGTGTCAGTATACTCTGTTCTGGTTGAAATAGGTAGCAAAACCCTTAAAGGGAGGAAGTTTTAAATATCTTTTATATAGATTCATATAGCAGGAAAACAAAGTGCCAATGTCAAATTTGTTTGCTTAACACATTCAAAAACAACAGCAGTTCACAATTTGCAGCAACCAGTACGTCATAAAGAAAAAAACAAGTACAGCCCATAATAGCTAAATGTGTTTTCTTGGCTGATAGACCAACAAAAACTGAAGCATGACCAATGGAGTGAGACTGAAAGATGCAACAAACAGATCAAAGCAATATTTTTTAACAGTAAAATCAAGATTTTATCACAATTTCTCAACATGAAGTCATAGCTCTTAAATATATAAAAAACAAGAACAACGGAGCACTAAGGACAGTTTCTGAAGGGACATAGGCGTCTTTTGTGATCGACGTTCAATTGATCACTACATCTGCTTTTTTAACAAACTATACTATCACTGTTCAACCAAAACAAGATGGCTGTACATTTCACCCCCACAACAGAATGCATTTTTTTGAGTTACAATAAAATAAAGTGAATGCGAAACTGAGCAAGAGCATCATTGCGTAGAACATGTTTTATTGACGATCTCTCTCCTTTGGCAGCCCTTCAACACGGGAAGTTGTGGGAGACGAATCACACCTCCCTTTCATTGTTAACGAAATTGACAAAGAATAGACACGTCTGCAAATAAAATCCACCGAGAAGAAAGTCAAAATGTCTGATGACGCTGTCCACCTACCACCTTCCTTGACACTTGTTTTGCATTCCTTTGCAGAGACAAACCCTGGAACTGTACGCCTTCTTTCATGTCATTTAGGACTAGTTATCTTTAGCGCAGCTTATTTTCTTTTTCTTTGGGTATTTCTGTCTCTGCAGTGCCTTTTTTTTAAATGTCTTTGCTTGGTCCACCTTGAATCCTTGCCTTGTTATCATACAGATAACATTGTTACAAGTTATAAAATTAAATTGATCAAGTCGTTATGTTAGACTCCATTCAAATTTTTATATTGAACAAATTAAAAAATATACATTTTTGTATATTTTTGAAAGAGCCATATATTCAGTTTATTATTACATAAAGACGGTATGGGTTTTAATCTTGGGGCTTTAATTAGACACAAAGTCGGCCATTTTGTGGGAGGAAGAGGACCAAAAATTTAGGGGAAAGAAAAAATAGAACAGTATTTGTCTGGACAACCAAATACATCACTGTCAGCGTTCACACAAACACAATTTCCTTGGTGGTGATTGCTCAGAGATAGCTGCTCAGTAGCATTGTGCTGACCTGGAACTGTAGGCTACAACAGAAAACAACAGAGGATGTTAGTCAGAATATAGCACTTAAATACATTTTGAACATTGCAGAAAATATTGCTTTTATTTTTTTTCTCAGTTGTCCACCCTCATCTTGTGAATGAGTTCTATGTTTTCCAACTTTAAATGGTACTTTTTGATCGTCTATGTTGTCTGATTCAACAAGATGGATATCCAAACACCCAGCCATTTCCTTCCGCTTGTCCGGGTTCGGCCCAAACTGGGAGGTCCAGAGTTCCCACGGTGTTGCGAGGACACACCCAGGTGTGAAGGGAAACACCTAAAACACGCAAAGCAGCCCAAGCTCCGACACCACCGATGCGTATCAAAGGGTCTGGTGCCTGATATTCCCGGACTGCCCCCCACAGGATTCCCTGAGGCTCACAGTCGAAAGCCTTCACACTCAGACCGAAGCCAAGGCCAAACAAATCGCACTCTTTCTGAAAACTAGTTGGGCAAACTCCCAGTCTATCCTGTTTGTATCGCAGAATAACTGCTGAAGTAATCATCTTATTACATTAGAGGTAACAGACGTCAATAAGGATTTCCACAGGGTCCCCTCCATAGTCCAGGACGTCTTAATCATCTGTGTTCCCCAAGCATGAATTATTGAAGTTTCACATTCTTGTAGGCTTTGTGAGTGTGGATATTAATTCGCTTTCAATCAGCCGGCAACAGGGATCCGACTGTTATTTCTGCCGAGTGAAGTGCAGCAACACATGCTCCGCAGCCAGGAAGGTTAAACTCCGATAGTCCTTGATGGGGTCAGAAAGATCATTTTACCAGCCAAAGACAAACAAAGTGTGAAAAAGGAACCAACAAAGAAAGGATCAATTATTTCCATTGCTCCCACATCTTCCTTTCTCCTGAGCTGTCGCTGCCTGCAAGCGAACAAAAGAAGACAATCGCAGACTGACAGGAGTGGAAGGCATGATTCGCCCAGTCAGCTTTTGACACTCTGTGTCTCGTTCGCTCACATAAGCCAGAATTTATAGGACGGGTCCAGACGTGGACGGTGAAAGATGACGCTGGGCTGAACAGAGCGGAGAAAAGCTAAAAGGATGAGCGAAGGCTCATCGTTTGAGTGAAAAGTTAAAAAGCTGGATGAAATTGAAGATAAAAAATAAAAAAAATCAATCAATGAGTGAAAAAGTGGAAAGAGAAAGCAAGAATTAGCCCGTTTTAAATCCATTGATTGCGACACTTCCTGCACACCAAAGGCCATCATCCTCACTGACTTGGCAGGAACTTTACTTTTCCACTGCCAAAAAGCTCACTAATTAAAAAAACACATTTCATTCCCACCCACTGCAGTGGCTGAACCAATAAATGAGCTATTACATACATTTAGTACTGTAGTTTGAAGCTATTGCCAAAGAAATGCCACGCTTTATACCAATAATAATCAGGTATTAAATTAGCATTAAGAAAAAATATGCAAAAAAAAAAAAAAAAGTTTGATGTTAGCACGAGGAGTGAGACTCGCTGCTGTTGTGCATCGTCTTTGTACTCGAGATCGGTGTTATAAGTTGGTAAGGTCAACTTATAACTCCAACTCAGTGAGAAAACAAAAATAAAAGAATAAAAAGCACATAATCGAAGCCGTAAGTAAAATGGATTATTAGGTCTCTATGTAAAACTGCCCTTCCATAATAATCACAATGGGAGTTATTAATATGATTTTAATTCCCCATGCAATTAACTGAGTCATTTCTTATCATGACAAGTTTATCTTATCATGACACTATTATTTCTTTTTGTATTTTTTGTTTTGTTTTGTTTTTTTTTTCCATTGAAGAGCAACAAGCTTTTCACAGGTACAAAAACGCCTCGCGTCTCGACATCACACTAAAACGTCGTGCCAGGCGTTGCATAAACAGTCGGCAACTCGTTCTTTTCCACTTAGATGAAATGCATGCATGCTATTCTTTCTGAACCTATTTCACATGAGCCTGGCTGGTTGTCTGCCTGCATGTTAGCCCTGCGGTTGACTGACAGGCTGCCTGCGCTCTTCCTGCTGCTGGAGCAGCTGGGATTGGCTCCAGCGCCTCTGCTGTCCTGAGCGATATGAAACGGCTACAAGGAAAGGTCGGATAGACCGAGCGCATTAAGAAAGGGAGAGAAGTGCATCTATTGAAAACTTTAATGCATTAAAGAACTGTTTCTTGCCAGGGTGAACTGGAAAAATGAAAACAAAAGTGGTTGCTGAGCAACTTTGCACTTAAAAAGAACAGCTGAACATGATATTTTGTCATTATCTTTGGCATAGTTACTCTAACGGGGAGAACAGAAATAGAAATGTTGCAATTGGAACCTCTCACCGTTTATATCCAAGTTGTCACAGTGGCGCAGGTAGCTACGACAGGAAGTGAGAAAATGGCAGTTTTCATTGGCTTAGAAATAAGTGGCGACCGATGGCAGAGAATTTCTTTGGTGTCGCTGAATATGTTTCCCTTATTCGCGAAAATGAAAAATGTTACACAGAATTCACTCATGTTATCTTTGATTTTCAGATGTTGTGATCTGAAGCGTTTAAATGTGACAAAAACAACAATTCTGTTTGGGGCAAATCATTTTTACAGCTATTTAAATGCTCTGTAATCTAAACTTGTCAGATCATGGAGAAATAGTTTCAAATGTAGTACATGTACAATCTCAGCCACAAATTAACTCAGTGGTATAAATAAATGTTTGCACTGTTACATAATGAAATAAGCACAGCAAAATGGAGAGAGCCAACGCACTTAGTTAATATCTACTGCTGCCTACACATCATCTAAAATAAGTTGTATTTGTTCTTTTTCACTTCTTGGATCCACGTTTCTGCAAGTTGGATCATATTCCTTAAGACATTTAAAAATATTTTGTGAAATGAAACTTTTAGAGCAACATAAATTACATAAAATACGGCTATTTTATATGTGCAGCGACGCATTTCCTCCAACTTGACCCATACTCTGTGCATCCAAGTCGCATTGAGCTTTTTCGACAGGTGCTCTTAATTTTACAGAGTCGTGCAGCGCGGGACGCTGGTCTTGGTCTCGGGTTTGGTTCTTGACTACAACGTGGCTCCTTGGTTGCGCGTCCTCCCCCTCCCACCTTCTTTCCATCCCCTTTCTGTTGGATTTCTTTCAAAATAAAAGCCACTGGTGGCAAAAAAAGTGAAGTTCAAGCTATGCTAGGACAAAATGTTTCCATCCTTGAAATTATGATTCATAGAATCACATATCTACGTCTAAACTATGTTACAGAGTAAACACAATGAAAACATGCTTTAACTGTGGCATTGTTAATCAAAACGGCACATTACTAATGTATTAAAATTAAATACATCGGTACACTTAATGATATTAGCGATTAGGTAATGCATTCAGCAAGTACTTTTACTTTTAATACTTAAGTATTTTTAAAAGCCAGTACTTTTTACTTTTACTCAAGTAAAAATGTTAATGTGGTACTTTTACTTTTACTTGAGTTCATTTTTCTGAGTACTTTCTCCACCACTGATTAAATGGCTCTGCGTCCAATTGCACTTTTCGCTGGATTATAATATTTATAAGTGGATAACGATGTCAAACAACAAACGCAGGAGAATCCAGTTGGATAAATCCTTCCTTTCAGGGTAACATACTAATGTGTTTAGGAAAACAGATTTGCTCTGTCGGAAGAAAAGCTTTAAAAAAGACCTTGAGCGATCGTTACTTTCATCTGTTTCTATTTCCTCCTAATGTGTTTTTCATTGTCTGATTAAAATCCCTTGCTGTTCGCACAGGGTCACTCTTTTTAGTCACCATCTGTGGTATTTTTTTTTTGTTCTCCAGTTGCCCTTTCTTTTCTTTGTTGAACGACAGAAATCATTTTTGACTTGAGGCTGAAAACATTTCCGACAAACGTACCAATTTTGCAATTCGAAAAGTTACAAATTGATAATCTCAACTAATCTGAGATATGTAGTCTTCTTTTTAAAAGCAAAACACTATATTTAAATACTCACTGTGATATTGTAATAAAACTTTTTTTCATCATTCTTCATCACTCATAGCAAGATATAAAAAATTAAAAACGCGTGACAGCAACATTCAGTACCTTCAGAAAACCTGAAAAAAGTCATCAAAACTCCCGAAAGACTGCAAGAAAGGTGAGCCCCATTGAAGACAAAATATAACCACAAGACTTTTGCGCAGCACTCCAGTGGCTTGATTTTTGTAAATATTTCTGAAAAATATATAAAATTTTTGCAAAATTATGTTAGCAAAAGATATACAGTACAGTGGATTGTATGGAAAGGCGTGAAACTGGTCACTGGGAGAAATTAGAACCGTCAGGATGTGACGGCTCATAATGAGCGAGTCGAAACAATTTGGCCCTTTCATTAAATTGACGTTAACTAGCATAAACATAATCAGTTTTGAAATGTCGTTTATCAATTTCAGATTATAAAATGAACTCGCTCGTAGTCTGTGTGGCTTTATTGCGCCTCTGCAAACGGACATTGCCCCAACAATGTCTCCTTGCATCAGTGCACTCTTAGAAAGCGTCAAAATTACCGTTCCACTCCTAAGGAAGTTTTATTCTGGAGACTTTACGGCAGAGTCATGTAAACGATCCGAGACAAGATAAAGGCAACGGATATCGTTTTGTAATTTATGCCGGAGAATCGGAGAAAGTGGAAAGGATATACGGCGTTCACACATCACAGGCCAAGAGGGATCGCTGGCGGCGGACAGACGAAGATCTGAAGCAAAAGCTCAAATCTTCCTAAGCCCTTCTAGAGTCTCTCTCAGCATTTGCTTTGCTTTGTCTGAGGGGCAAATGTGACAGAGATTTGACTTGTGGGGGTTCCACCCAGCAGTGCTTTGCCGCGCGCGCGCAGTCCTGGGGAACAGGAGGAAGAAAAGGGACATTTCATCGGGCTTCATCCAGGTCTGCGAGATATTTAAGACAAGCACAAGTACAGACAGACCACTAAACCCCCTTAATCCAACGTTTCCGTTAAAGCGATTACATTGCCGCATGTTAAGTTTTTAAGCCTTATTAAAATGTAATCCATCCAAGAATGGTTGCCAAAATCCCAATGGTGTTTTTTCTTTTTAACTTATACTGTGTTTCTGCGGCAACGTTTATGTCTACTGTTGTGTAGCGTGATGGGAAAACCACCCACAGAAAAAAAAAACCCTACAATGAGCTTTGAATGGTGAGGAGAACGTCTCTTTAAATCACATGTGATTGTAGTAATATCAATAAAATGATTTCCACTGAATACCACAGAAACGCCTTTATAGTCTCACTGGGAGATTATAAGAGCAGTAAGTTTGATATTTTTCAGTTTATTTGGTCAAAGAAACATGAGCCGATTCTCAAGGAAAAGAGGAAGAGTGTTCAACAACTCTTCTAACCAAGTCTAACAGAGTAAACGTGCTCTGCCGCTGGATGCTTACAGCTACTGCTTTCCACCGACAGCAGCAGCAGCAGCAGCAGCAACAGCAGCAACAGCAGCAGCAACAGCAGCAGCAGCAGCAACAGCAGCAGCACAGCAGCAACAGCAGCAGCAGCAACAGCAGCAGCAGCAGCAGCAACAGCAGCAACAGCAGCAGCAACAGCAGCAGCAACAGCAACAGCAGCAGCAGCAGCAACAGAGCAGCAACAGCAGCAGCAACAGCAGCAGCAGCAGCAACAGCAGCAGCAGCAACAGCAGCAGCAGCAACAGCAGCAGCAACAGCAACAGCAGCAGCAACATTAATAAGCGTCGCACTTAAGTCCAAGTTCACAGTATTTTGTTCTCATTACAGACAAGCACGCTTGAGTGTGACAAGGAAATCGATGCAGAAGCTAATTATACTGTACGGCGTTCTGAGATGGAGCCGGTCGATGCGCCTGTCCGAGAATCAGCGTGTGTGCACGTGACATCATCGGAGTTTAATTATCTTTGACGAACGACTTCACCCGAGGGCTGGTGGAGATTCACAATCACAGTTCGGTGCCACGAGCAGGGGGAAGGTGTTAGCCCTTACGTGTGGCGCGCGAGCCGCTCGGAGCAACCCGGCGCCGTCCTTCGCGCGGTAAAGCTACGACGCACTTTAACGAGAGCCCGTGATTGTGTGAGACCAAGTGTAAGAAATACCGAAGCAGACGGCGGGTTGGTGTGAAGTTGATAAACTGACAGGCTAAACCATATTTTAGCTGGTAAACTGCGCTTGGCGGCGTATATAGCAGCTGAAGTGTATACGTGTGTGTCAAACTGTCAAACAGCAGTGGAACAGACAAATCCCCTTCTGCACATCAGCTTCAAAGCAAGACTACCCAGAGACTGCAGAAGCTTGGGTAGGAGACGGTGTGTGTGTGTGTGTGTGTGTGTGTGTGTGTGTGTGTGTGTGTGTGTGTGTGTGTGTGTGTGTGTGGCAAGTGTATCCGATACACTTACACTGAAGGATCAGTTCTTAGGGGCTCAGAGGGGAGAGGAAAAATGGATGGAATACAGAAACAGTGGAAAAAGCGAAAGGAGGAGGGATAGACAGAGGATAGAGAGGCGAAAAAATAAATAAATAAATAAATAAAAGACGGAGATGTAAAATAAGAGTGAAACTGATGCAAGGATGTCCAAATAAAAGCAGGAGGCTGAGGTTGAGTGAAAACAGAGAGAATGTGAGAGGATGGAGAGGCAGGGAGACAAGAGGGGATTTTAAAAAAGAAACAACGGCAGAAAGGACCCGAGGCGACGGCGTGCAAAGATGGAATGATAATTAAAACCATTCAGGTAAAAGAAACAAGAGCAGAATGCAAAACAATGCACCGTGGGCTAATAGGTGGGTTATCACCTTCAGAAAACCAAAGACACACAACAAAGGATTCTGCAAGACATACAACAAAGACAAATTTATGAAGAGGAGAGAAAGAAAGAAGAAATTTCAGCAGCAGCGGAAACAAATGTAAAAGGTCCAGGTAGGACTGAGAAGTGAGAGGAGGAAGGAGGTTGAATGGTTGGAAGAACAGCCGAGAATTTGAGAAAGTGATGCAACTGTGCAAAACTATCAATGTGAGGAACTGAAATAAGCGTAGGATTTGCGGAAGCGGTGTAAAATAAGGACTAAGAAGACTGCATCGACATGAAGAAAAGATGAACGTACCGGCAGAAGAGAAGCAGTTCCTCTTACAAATCATGATTTACCCACTGTACCAGATTCTAGATTCATTTCTCTCAATTATTCTTTCTTGAACGGGTTAAGGTAAGTCTATGATCCAAACACAACATGTTCATTACTTTGTTTGACCACAGTAATGGGCAAACAAAATCATTCTCAGGTTATGAGACTTTAGTCTGTTCTGTCTGTTTTTGTTTTTGTTTTGCTTTTTCCAGTTGCCAGTTGATTGCGATATGACAGAAAATGTTTAGGTGGTTTTGAAGCCGCTGCTTTCCAAACCCAAAAGCCTTCAGACATCTGAAATTGCTTCAGTGTTCAGCCAGAATAAACGTGTCTTGTCCATGTGCACAGATTCAAATGTCTGTCCAGTTTGAAGGTGTTGATGTTGGACTTTCCTCTGAGTTGGCGCCTCTCAGTCCAGGAGGACTTCACTTTGCTGTGGGCTTGAGCCTTGATGGTTCCTGGGTTGTTCTTGGAAATCTTAATCTGAGTTTGGGTTGAACCTGGGGAAAAGGCGACCCATCCAAACCGTTTCCGGAATGAATAAACTAGGCCAACGTTAAGCTTCTGGCACGGTCCCCATTTCCTGCTCGATTAAAAATTTATGAACTGTTGCTGGGAAATCTACCATTTTAAACGAGCTCCACTGAGTGTGGTCAAACATCCAGCCGGGAAAGAACCCGAAGCCCGTCGACGGCGGGTGAGTGGTTTCTCTGCAACTTCCTCAGGCATATTAACCCAAATATTAAAAGCTACATGTCTGAGTCCATATTTATCATTTAAACTCTGTGGATCAAATAAAATAGAAATGAAAGACCAACTTTTACATACGGTTCTAGTTTGTAAAGTCAATTGAAGTGGCATGTTGTACTATTACTACAACCCGTAACAATACAGATTCAGATGCGTCACCAAAAGTCTCAAGCTTCCAGACGGCTGCAGTTTGAGTGCTGACTATCAGCCATGTTTGTTATGAAGGGCCTGGAAAAAGCTGTATAAAAAATCTTGAGGGTTTTTGTAATATCAAGTGTCATTGCAGGTTCTGAGCCTTTGCTGCTGCCTTACCGATCCAACATGATAACACTGAGTTGGTTTGATATGATTTTGACCCTTCGATTTTTGCCGTACTTCTCAGAAAGAAACAACTATTAGCTTCAAGAAATTCTCTGAAAGGTCTCCTTGTGAAAAGTTAAATCTAAGGTTTGCTGTAGAAGCTCTGTTTGCAAAACAGAGCTTCAAGTGCCTCAGTGACCGTAGTTTACTCTTGGAACTGACCATTCAGACAAGCTGAGGTATCATTTTGTTTAAGTAAGGAGAACTACTTTCCTTGCCTGATCATACAATTACCCAAACCGTTACCCCAAATCAAAACCCTCCATTCCTGGAGTGGTGCCGCCAATAAAGCCTGCGAACATACATGGTGATGACAGTTTACATATTCTTCCCCTCAAATCTCACAACCTGACACCCGAGTAGGATCGTCGGGAGACGATTGCCCAGACGCAGGCATGCCAGAGAGTTCCCTCAGAGGACAAAAGGCAGTAATTGCTGCCAAAGGGGCTTTGAGGCAGCCGTGAATTTTGAATGGAGTTCGGATAAAAAAAAGGAGTTCTGGGAGGTACCAGAGAAAGATGCATGATTCAGCGAAGAAGAAAAATCTGTTATGCATAATGAATATTTCAACTCTTTACTGCATTTTACTTTGCATTCAGGCTTTGCTTTGGTTATGCAGCTCATCTGGCCCCATAGCTGAAGGGATTTTAACATCCTCCATCATTTGTGTAAAACTCAAGGAGCTCAAGGAGCAAAGGTCAACGATTGAGGAGAATAACTCCTCAATCGTTGACCTCTAATCACTTGTCGTTTCCAATCATAACAATCATTTTACCTGTTGATCAGTGACCAGCTTGCCTTACCAGCTGTTGCCTCTGCTTTTATCTAGGTTTCATTTATTCCATACACCAGTTTTCTGAAGTTGCAGAAAACTACGTGCAATAAATGGACATAATCGTGAGTTTCATTTATTAAATTTACATCCTTGACCTTAACTTTACCTCGACGAATGTGGAATCTCCCACCGTTTCCACCGACTCTCATGTTTCCACCCGCCTGCCGACCGTCTCTCTTTACGTCCCCCAACATTTCAAGTGACAATCCCACCGAGGGGAGCTCAAACAGAGAGGAAACAGTAATATAACGGTTCTCACACAGGTGCATGTGAATGGAGAAAGATAGCGGCGGCCGCAGAGCGCAGCAAGGAAAATCTACAAGGAGCCATGTGGGATGTAATTCGCACTTACATATTATTTCAAAGGCAGCGCAAGGGCGGGGATGGCGCCATAATACAGGAAAGGAAAAGTGTGATCTGAGATTTTGTTGCAAAATATCTTGCAGAAGACATCGTATAATTCCAGGCTTTACTCACTTAATACGTTTCAAGCACTTTTTTTATTTCATGTAATTGTTTTATATTGGAGTACAAGTGTGGTGGCTGCAAAACGAGTTTCTATATAAGCATTTAATATCAATCAATATCGATAATTGATTCTTTTTTTTTTTTTTTTTAGTACCTGCAATCCTGCCAACCTGTGTTAGGGCTTTTGCGGATCCACCTTTCAAATTATGTAACGCTTCGCTGCTGCAAATGAGAAAAGCATTTTCACGACAGACACTTTTATTTTGATTTTCTTCACGTCCATGCCGTATTTACCTGTTGCTATACCTCCACTCGCATTTTTATTTCAACTTTTCATCATTTTTCATTAAAAATTCTAATGTTTTATTCAATTATTTTTATATCGTTATTTTTTGTTGAGCCCTTTGGTCAGCACCTGCTGTTTTTAAAAGCGCTTCATGAACATTACCGGCTTGGCTCGAATAATTCCAGATTTATTCATTCATTTTGGAGCTATGTTTTTAACGCAAGGACACCTTACTTTACTGTTTTTACTATTTAATGTTTTCATCTTAAAATAACCAAAAGTTCATGTGACATGGAAAACCTTCGGCTCGCATTAAGCACGTCACGTCTGTCTCTTTTTCTCATCTGTTTCTCCTGAAAACATTACATTGACATTCCCAGGTGAATCATCTATTCTTTATCTTATTTTGCCTACTGATGGAGCATAAGTCAAATCCAAAGGCTCTCCAAGACTGGAATTCAAATAAGCTGATGGTGTTTACTCAGTCATTCCAGATAATGAAGTTATTCCCCCATTAGCCAACGGACGGCGAATACTAATGTCAAGATTTGTTTTCGGCTTTTCTTTGAAGTCAGTGTTGAGAGGGCACTGAGCACTGAAGCTGCTCACCTGCTCTAAAGCCTTTTGACTTGTAAGTACAGAGCAGCAGCTTCGTCAGTCGTGTTTAGGGCGAGGAGACGGAAACGTGACTCGGTCCTTATAATATGGAGACTCTTGGATTTGTATGATGAAAAAGACAAAGTGGGATTTTATGTTTTGAAAAAAAAAAAAGCATAAATATGAAGTAGGATTAAACAGATCCGTCTATCCATCGTCTATAGACGCTTTTCCTTGCTCCGGCTCAAACACAACACAGACTGATTGAATTAAGTTTTATCTGTGATGTAAAGATGCAATTAGCCATATATGCACGTTTTCTTATTCTTATTCAACCAGTTCATACACCAACGTAACCTCTAAAGCCAACAAATCAAAGATGAACAATTAGCCAAACGTAGAGCAAACATCCGCAAAAAGAAACTGCAAATAACCGCCTCAAACTCCGACTGTGAAGCGACACAGGAGTTGAAATCATACTTTGGATTTATGCTGCTGCCTTGATTCGTAGAACAACTTCATTTAAAACCAGCTCGCTTTAAAAGACTGAAATGAGGTCAGTGTAGGTTCAACATCTGAAAATAGACTCCAGGCACATATTAAAAAGTTCAAGAATCACGCAGAACCAGAAGCTTTTTTCTTCATTTTTATAGAAATGCAGGTGAATGCAGAAAACAATAACCGACTTGTGTTATCTGCCTGATATTTACAATAGAGGCTCCAGCTAATAACACATTAACATCAGAAATGCACCAGTAAATTAGATTTGTAATTAGATTTGTGACAGTGGGTTTTAGAAATAAATGTCACAATTGATCCCCCGTGTTTTAATGTGCAGAATTAGCTATGAGCGATGCTGTGATCCTTAGCGCCGCTAGCTGTGTTAACGGCTACGTTAAGCCTCTTGGATAATCAACAACTGAAAGGTGGGCTTTCAGTTGCAGCTACAATTACACTTTCAGCTTTGGGAAGGAGATTGTGCTGGATTATATCCACTCTGTCTGACCTTGTGATATTACTCCCCAGATTAGGAGACTGTCAGACATAATCTTCTCAAAGGGCAGCAGAGGTCAAAGAAGGGATAAAAAGACTCACTGTGCTTTGTTTTCATTTCATTTCCTCATCTCTACATGGATATGTCCTTGATTTTTGGAATATATGTGACGGTGTCTGGATTTATGAGTGTGAGTCATCAGGGAAATATAAGTTTGGTGGCCAGAGACACAGATCTGATGACTGACAAAATTACAATGTGTTATATCACGCTGTGCAGAGACCATTTCCAAGTAATGTAATTAAAATGCCAGAACACATTCAAATAGATCAATACACTTAAAATGTTATGGTACATTTAACATTTTAAATATCTAGAATAAGTAAACAGCACAAAACCACCAACATAAAAAGAATGAATTATGAAGAATCTACAAACAAAATTGTTCTTTAAACAAGCGCTGGTTGAAACTAAAGCACCAGACTTTCGTCAAAGAAAAACCAATAAATCACACGAATGGAAATGATTGAGATGTTTTAATTAATTGATTTATTGATCATCACAACAGGTCTAAGCAGTAGTGCAAAGTATTGCGATATAATTTGTAAGACCATATCGTACAAAACCGAAACAGAATCAGCATGCAGTGCAACATAAATGCTTGTGTAACATCCTAAAAAATAAAAATTACCTCCACTCATTTGTTTCTTTTTTTTTTTTTTTGTCCAGTATGACTTGACAACCTGTTCAATATCCATTACCGGAAAAGCTAAAGGAGACCTCCACCTAATGCGCACTGATCAATATTTCAACACCACACATGACTGGCTGTCATAAAACATTACTTCTCAACTGCTGAGCTTAACTTTTGAATTTAATTGAAAGTCGACTCTTGCAAAGTGGCTGTCCCATTTTCAATTGATTTCCCATTCGAAGACAAGCCTTGCTTTTCTGCTTTGAAAGCTCTACCGTGAGTTTTTTTCCGAAATAGAAGCAATGGATTTAAGGGACAGAAAATGTTGTCAGACATTTATGGAGGGAGCAGATTGGATTTAAGTTAAAAACATTTCTTTCTGAAAGTATTATGGGATTGTTAATGCCTCTTGCAGGCCAAATATACACTGGACAGTTTAATTCCGTGAATATTTATTGGTATGGCTTTATTGAACAAACAGTGTAAAAAAATACTAAAAAGTAATCCTGATAGCTTTAGTGGTTTTTAACATTAATTGGAATTAATCGTATCGTTTATCATTTATCGCGATACAATTCTTAGCACGATAAATTTCAATTTGTCATGATTTTTCCACAGTTTGTTTAATAAAGTTTACAAAAAAATGAGACATAAATAGTTCTTATTGTCACTTTTATTATTATCAAAACATTCCCACAAAATATCGTGATAAAACTTTAAGTCCACCGCTGATCCTGGAGCAACAACTCTAACAAATACCCACACAGGCAACGTCGAGTTACGTTCCACACTCATCATTAAAACAACCGAGATGCTACCAGGCTGAATAAGTCATTATGTGTGTCTCTGCCCTCCATTTGAAATGAGGAAATCAGCGATGCGGTTGTGCAAAAACTGTAATCGAAGATGTTCGTCTAACACCGACCCACCGCTGGAGGTAAAACACGCAAAGAACGGTTGTTCGGTGATCGCACGTCACTGAAAGATTCACACATATGGTGCGTGCAGCAGTCATTTCACATGACTGATCTTTACTTAGATATTGTGGGACGTGGCCAAGAGAGTGAGAGAAAGAGAGAGTGCCAATTCAGGCAAATGAAATCTGCTATCTGCTGCATTACCAAATCAGGCATAACTTTTTTGTCCGCATGCTTCCATGGAAGCAAGCGTGGTTAGAAGCATTGCAGGAGACAATGCAATACGTCCAGTGAGTCTTTTTACTCACAAGTAATGAGTTCAGAGAGAAAAATCAGGAACAAAGATGGGAAAGCCTGTATTTGAGCCACTGTTTTGGTTGCATTTTTATTGCCATTTCTGCTAAACTAGTAAAAAATACATTTTCTAAAGCTATATAAAAATATATAGCAGCTATAGAAGCCATTCTAAGAGCCTGCAAGGATAAGCTAGTATAGACAATGGATGGGTGAATTTTAGAGTTTAGATTTTTAGATTTATGGCCCGATCTCCATAAATATCAAATCTGAAATTCAGCCCGGGTCAGGCTAAAATTATTTGTTTGGTTGTTGGGTTAATAAGTCTACAACATATATACAATATAGAGAAAACCAAAGGAGAATGCGTGATACAAAGTTGGGTTAATCTGCTTATTGCAGAGGAAATAAAGAAAACGAGGAGCAGAAGTTCAACGGACTGCAACAAGCGAAGCACGACACAATAAATGCACATATTGCTCCGCTCCGATCAATCACACATCCCTTATTATTAGCCCTGGACTCATACCCCAAGATTACATCCCTTTAAAGGGTGTTTTGTTTATTTCCTCTTCAGTGACACATCAACTAACCTCTAAAGATCACGAGCTGCGTCTTCAAAATCAAAACTCTGATCTGCTAATTACGTCAGCACTAATTTAACCAGGTCCCAGATGCAGGTGATTAGAAATACACGTATCAAACACAAACAAATAAAGATAAAAATGTTGCCCGAAAATAAAATGAAATATTTATTGGGTTTGGAAAGAAGGAATCTGCAGTAAAGCACAACAATGATTTCTTAAAGTTGCAAAGCTGTCTCTCTCTGCATCACTGAAAATGTTTCTGAAGAACAATACTTGAGTTTGTGGTGCTAAAAATGCAGTTGCAGCCACACAGTTACCTATAAAATTGATAATTGATTTTTTTTTTCTTATTTTCATCACAAAATATGGTGATAAAATTCAAAGCTTGTATCTCCCATCCCGAGTCCATACAAGTTAGTGATTAGTTCTCTGATTAGATTTTATGTTTCCGACCCATCAGGGCTGGTCAAGCTTAGTCAGCCTTTTCTGCTCATCAGTCATATCTTTACCATTATTGCAGCTGCTACTTGGTTTTGTACACATCATATTCTCTATTTAAGGATGTGAGACATATTTTACAGTCCAAAACTAGATGCAAGTTTAACCACTTGTTTTTTTTTTGTTGTTGTTTTTGACTGAAACCGGCACAAATGAATGTCACCATCATCCCTTTACCACTGCAGACAAACCGCCTTCCTCCTTTTCAACTCAATAGCTGTAAGCAGCAGCAGCAGCAGCAGCAGCAGCAGCAGCGCCTACACACGACAGGCATCCCTATCCTTATGAGTTGTTGCTAAGCTAAAGGACGTGAAGACCCTCTTGGGTTCGTTTCATTCTGGCTCCAGGCGGCCCGGACAGAGGGAAGCACATTTACAGACCGTTCCTCACAATCCCCCACCCCACCCTGCAAACCTGCAGTGTGCGGCGTCTGCAGATGCTTTCTGTGACGCTCTCACGCACGATCACCCAGCCCGCCAACAAACCCACCGCCTAATCACATCCCATTTCATTACCTGAATTACTGGGCTCCACCTTGATTTCTATTTTCGGACACTCTGATCCCCACGGTTATTGCTCCTTTTCTCTCCCCGGCGTTTAATTTATTTATTTTTTCCAAGCGCAAAGAATGTCTACTTGGATTTTTTTTTTTTTTTTCTTCTTTCTTTCTTAGAATCTAATGAGATACTGGGTGGCATTTTAAGAAGGCAAATCTGAGGGGATATTGCATGTTTTTGAACTTGTAGAGGAGGAGAGGCATCCTTATGCAGACACGGTTGATAATTAGTGAGAGTCTCTCTTTCTTTGGCAGGGTGGCCAACCTGCCTCTTGGATAATGGGCTTTATTTTATTTGTCTGACACAAACATCCATCGCAAATCCACCTGCATTCCACGCTGTGAGCATGTGCAGAACATTCTGGTCCTTTCACCCCAAAAAAACAAAAAAAACAAACAAAAACTAAATAAACAGAGCAGGAAAATCTTTGAAGAATATTTAAACTGGAAAAGCAGATTTTTTTTTTATTATTCTTTTTATCTCGATTACATGGAAGTAGAGACTCGAGACAAAAGCCTCGAAAGACAAGCAGGTATGAAAAACCGTCAGCCGTCTGAGCAGGATAACAACCTGAATGAATCAAACGGAGGCAAAGCTGAGAAAACGCGACAGTGCAGATACGGCGGCGAACGCACGAGCATGCAAAGCCGCAGCGAGGCTTCGCCCATTTTTCTTTCCAGTGTCATGGCCATAAAGCTCGCCAAATTGAAAATGTATTTAAACCGAGACCCTGAGAGGAGATGGGGAAGGAGAGATGAGCTGAATCGGAGGACTGAGGGCAGAAAGTGTGCTGCAGAAAGTGTGCTGCAGAAAGTGTGCTGAAAAATGAAAACGAGTCGCTTCGAACGCCAAATCTGAATTTCTGCAGAACTATTTTACCTCTGACACAACAGAAGGTTTATTTAAAACACTGTTTCTCTTCCATGGTCGTTTTCAGTTCTGGCAGCAATGATGATGAGAGAGGTGACGACCCAGGATGGCATCTGATCCGGGGGCGACGCAGGAACTCAAAAAGAAAAAGAACATTTCCGCCACTTGTGTTTCTCACAAGTTTTCTTTTTCTGCTCATTTGCACATCAAGTCAGCAAACGATGTGTCTAACTTGGCACACACAGGGAGAAAATACGACTGATCCTGAGCTAGCTGAGGATCAATTAATCAAATTACATATTGAAGAGTGTAATACGACTGCAGATCAGCAGTAGATCAGGTTCTGAACAGGTGGGTCAGGGCAGGGCAGGGTAACCCGAACCCTCCATGGATCTTCAGCTTTGTTCTGTAATTCTGATGCCATCTAAGTGCTGAGAGTTTGTTCTTTTGGCAAGAGATAGGGGCGAGCATTGGCACACCGCCTGGTCTATGGCTGAATAAGTGGAGGCACTGTTTATTACACCAGCTCTGTTTCCATTAAGCAAACTTATTGTGCAACTACACAGTCAGTAGAAATGCAGCGGATGTCTCTGGAACATCAAACTTCTTTAAAAATTTAGGCTATGTCTCGCACAAGAAAACTGCTGGTATGTTTTAATGTTGACCGGGCAAAAGTTTCACGCTTAAGCAGCAACGCCAACACACTTTGAGAAAACTGTAGTTGTTATACCAGGCCACTATGTGGCGTTGTAATCATAACCGCAAGTGATTTTGACACTTGGCTTTCCACCTCACCAGTTCCCATCTTATTGTAAATAGTGGTGCTCATGTAACATATCTCTTGTCAGAAATTGAGTAGAACTGAACAAATAGCACAACACAGAACAAAGCTATCTGTCGTTTATGTTGCTATGGCATCATCCCTTTATCCCTGGTTCTATTACATCATGTATGAGGACAAAATGTCCATTTGTTCCCACGATACCCACCATTTACAGGTGTAATGATAATAACTGGATAATGTCCTGTAATGATATGTTATGCCACACTTGTATTTGGAAAGCATAGAAAATTAGACCTGCAAACCAAAGACTTAATGTAGAACAGTCAGTTTTGTTTCCCTTAAATTGTGTTGAGTAAATTAGATACACAATCAGGGCCATTGTGGATGGAAAAAATAAATAATCTGGCAGAAATTTTCTAGACAATAACTTGGAAATTTATGAATTTGAAAAGTGAAAAATGTTAGAAAAAAAAGATCAAATTTTGAGTTTAATCTAAGAACTGTTATAACGTTGTGAAAATGTTCTACTTTTCAAACTCAGAGATTTTCTAGAAAAAATAAAAATCTTTTTTTTTTTTTCTGGGGGGGCTGAAATGTCCCCAGGACCCCATCCACGCAGCGACCGCCTCTGTACGTCACTTTCACATACCATCATATGCGGAATCACAGAAGAGAAATTCTAACATTTTGGATCAGAAATGTTAGCAAATCGCCTCCAACAAATGCTGCATAAAAAGATAAAAAGACACTTGTGGCTTCACCTCTTAAGATGCACGCGCACTGACCTGTAGATTATGCGGTAGGGAAAAAAGCGTCTGAAAGGGAAAAAAAACATATAAATAAATGGACCAATAAATAGGCACCAATCAGGTCTCCGGAGAGCTCTGATCCTCCCTCCCTCCACGGGGGACAAGTGGGATTAGTGCACGTTTATTGCGTAGAGGCGCGCGCGCGCGCGCACAGCTTTTATATATGCGCAGCAAATATCCGGGCATCCAGGATGGAGAAAGTGCCACACCCTCCCGGAGTGAGTGGGACGCAACACATTAGCGGCTCACTTTCTGTCGGTTAATTCAGACATCTCCTTACCTTACACGCAGAAAAAACCCCAAAAAAAACATACTTGATTTTTTAATTTTTTTTTTATTTTTGTTACATTTCTTTAGGTGAGCTACTTCCTACTATATTGAACACTTTAACCCCTCCGGAAACACTCCGTCATTAAACAGCAGGGGGATTTTTTTTTCTCTTCTATTTCACAGAGAGAACCAGACGGTTTGAACCACCTGTGAATGTCGCCACATTGTTCACACTCCTCTGCAGGGATGCTGCTGCGGTGCTTTTATTTATTTATTTATTTATTTTTAAGTCGACCTTTGCTCAAAGTTTGATCCAAACACAAGTACAGATTTGTGTTTATTGTATGAGTAAAAACAACAAAAAAAATAATTGAAAAAAACACACATATTTCCACATACATCCACTTTTATACTCGGGCAAAGAGCTTTGACCTCCAGCCAGTCCCCACAACAACAACAAACAAAAAAAACACGGCGCGCGCGCGGCGTCGTCATTCATCCACGAGATAAAACGTGAGTTTAAAGAGTTTACTCACCCGTTAGCGTGTCGTCCTGCTGCTGAAACCTAAATGTCTTGTCTCCACGTCATTTCGTCGAGTTGGGGGACTCAGGTTTTCCTCCTGGTGTCTCATAAGCCCCACGACCCGCGTGGCTCGGTTTACTTTGTCCCGGAGAAACAGCAGGACGGACCCGCAGGACGCGGGTTGTCATCCCGGTCGCGAGCGCAAGGAGGAAAAATAATAATAATAATAATAAGAAAAAGAAGAAGAAGAAAAAAAGGGGTCGCTCTGAGTCCGGTCCAAATAACGGCGTATCCTTCCGAAAGTTCGGGGGGGAAGCTGGCGCTCATAAAGTCATTCTGGATAAGTTAGAATGGGAGCTTTCTGGAAGGGAAAGTTTAAACACGGGAGAGGAAGAAGGGCTTTGATGGGATGAGAGAGAAACGGCTGTGAAGGACTGACACAAGAGCAGGAGGAGGGAGAGAGAGAGAGAGAGAGAGAGAGAGAGAGAGAGAGAGAGAGGGAGAGAGAGAGAGGGAGAGAGAGAGAGAGAGAGAGAGAGAGAGAGAGAGAGAGAGAGAGAGAGAGAGAGAGAGGGAGAGAGAGAGTCCGACACTCTGGCTCCTTAACAGCTACATTCCTCCGCTTTTTATCTTTATCTACCTATAAAATTACCATTTTCTTTATTGGTCATCTTCTGAAAGAGTATTTCTATATACTGAAGCAGAAGAAGAAGAAGAAAATCCATTAACCCTTTGTGTGAATGTTAGTATTGACAAGGATACACATATTATGTTCACATTCTTCACATATCAATGATTGCAGTTACCAAATACCTACATCTGTGCCAACTTAATTCTCAGATGAAACATTTTCTAATTCATTTATAGCTTTAAAGCAAAAAAACGCCCGTGGGTTTTTAGATAACTGTAAAGGGTTTCATAGGAAACCTACAGAAAATATGAAAGAACAGAGAAAGGAAAGAGGAATGAATTATAAAAAAAAGGAGTGAAAAGTGAAAGAAGGCAAATAGGAGAAAAAGAGGATGAAGGTAATGGATGTAAAATAGGATAGAAATAAAGGATGCCTTGACAATTGTCAGGAAGGAACAAAAGATTGGAAGAGCAGTATTACAATCAATAAACTATGGTATCTTTAGTTGTTATAAAAACTAACTTAAATTTTGAAATTGGGTCTCTGTCTCTTTAAAAAAAACTCCTGCTCTTTCTGAAACTCAGCCTTCAGGAGGTCATTACTACATCAGTCCATTATTAACCCTTTAACAACACTTTTCCCAACGTTTACTGAGAAGAAGCTCATAAAACAAGTTCAGCGGATGCACAGCTCCTCCAGGTGTTTGCTAATTGTTGCTGGCTAGTCTGCAGGAGTCGAGTGTGGGAGTCATGTGGGACGACTGCTCTGTGAGCTTGGAAGCTTGGAAACTGCAGCATTTATCAACAAACCGTTTTCTTTTTCTGCACTCATCCACACCTGGAAAGTTCCTGCCTGACATAACGGACGTTTTGACACACTGACAATTTCACAGGTAGACAACACAAGCAAACAAAACATGTTGTACCAGCAACTAGACTAAATATGGGTCAATCATGTTGCATCAACTCCACAATCACGTTGAATTTTCCCAATGAACAAACCGACAAAAAAAAAAAAGAAGAAAATTCTAGGCTGACCTAAACGTAAATCCTCAGTAGGACTCTTTTCTTTCCTTTTACCAGCTGACCTGACAGAGATTCTTCACCACAGGTACCGCTAATAACCAGCAATGACGAATATACCACATTAGGACCCGGAGGCTCAGCAGCCTTTCTAAATCAGCATGAATTACTGATGTAACAACCCTTGTTATGCTGTGCAGACTTCTGCACAGACCTACAGAAACAGGGGAGGTGTCAAAAAAAAAATCTGCCCCGTTGCAGATCCATCCAAATCTCTGCCATACATGAAAACACACAACAATGAGCAGGACGGTGAATTATATTAGGAATCAGCTTCCGGCCACCTTAGCTTTGAAACTAACCCACAGTTAGTGACGATAAATCCATCAAATGAACAACGTATAAACGTGACCCATGAGGAAGACGCTCCAACACCTTGAGAGTATTGACCTTTTTCTCTATGAGTTACGTTCTCCTTATGGCCCTGCCGAGAAACTCATGATGTAGTGAACACTCTGTGTCCAGCGGTGTGATGTGGCGATGCACTGCTGACTCTTGACACCTATTAATGAAGCGGGTTTTAGTGTAGGGGGGCGTAGCTTTACAGGACTTGATCTATAGCAGGGGGAGGCAGGAGAAATGCCTGAACGCAGAGCATGAGATGTAAACAAGACGTATCTGTTCTAATGGATGAGCCTAATGCACTGACTAAATGGGGGATTTATAGCTGAAGGGTGGTTAGTGGCTTTCTCCAACAACTTACTATGTTTTCTAGAAATGCCCTACTCGGTGCTACGGTTATTTTTGTCCAGACTTCCAACATTAAGCCATAGTAGCTCTGCAGCAACGTCAACGAAAAGGTAAATCTCGTGAGTCAAGCAGCATGGCGGCAGCTTAACTCGACCCCAGACTCCCGTTATTGTCTCTGAGAGAAAGTCGCTGCTGCGTCGGCTGTTGTGTGCTCTACCGATGTTATACTAGCGAGGAGACCACAGTCACTGGCCCCTTTATCAGGTGCAGCGTGGTAGCGCCAGGCTGGACTCGCCTTCTGCCTTCAAATCGGTTTTAATTCTCTGTGGCGTAATGTATTCGGAATAAGATCAGCCGTCCCAAAGGGTCTCTATTGGATTGAGCTCGGGTTTCCGTAGAGGAGTACGCTGAACTCATTATGACGTTCAAGGGAGAGGATTGACTTGATTTGAGGTGTGTAACATGGCATATTATCTTGCATGGAGTAGCCTTCAGTAGATGAGTAGTTGCAAATGGATGGATATCATTTTCTGAATTCATCCGTCTCTCTTTAAAGAAAAATGCAATGCAAGCATGCAATACAGTGATGAATTTATAATTATAAATTTGAAACAAGATCAAATTCTTAAACGGAGCTAATTTCTCAGAAGTAAAAATCTAGGAACGTGGTCACTGACAACATATGGGCTAAGCAAAAATAAATCTGGATACATAAAATGTAAAATGCCAAAGAGATTCAACAGCTGAAACCTGGTTGCAGCTGTGATTGTGCATTTTCCTGTTCTTTGAATCAGTGACTATGCTGGTACATTATGTTTGCTTTCTCTCCATATATGTCACTGGGCATTTTAACCAAACGCTTTCAGAAACGTAACGGTTAGTTGTCCAGTGAAACTGTGTTGAATCCTTTATTTTCACGAAATACAGTCGTTGGCAAGGTAACCCTTTGCAGAAAGCCGTACCCTTTCAGTCCTTTCTCAAAACGTCAACTCAGTGAACCTTGACATCTTTACTGAAGCCTTCAGGGTTTCAAATGAAAGTCTCCTTTCAATTTCCTCTGCGTCTAGACATTCAGGTCTGGTCCTCTGGATGAAACTGTGTTGCAACAGAAAAGACAGAAATTGTCAAAAATCACCTCATTGTTGATTGCCTAATTGTTAGGCAGCTGTTTATCTAAGATTATCCTCCGCCTTCTTGGCATTGAATGAATACACACGAGTGTGCGACAAATCAGGAAACAGAGGGATTTGGTCCGCACCACCTGTCCACAACATGGCCCACTATTTGTTGTAGAAGCAGTTGTAGCTCAAAGAAGACTAACTTTACAAACACACACAACATATGCTACAGGCGAGAAATATGTACCTATGAATCCATCTCTCTACTGCGTACCTACGTTGCCATTTTTTTTTTTATAGGAAGATGAATTCAGTAAATAATGCTTCTAGCATCATGTCTCTGTGCACCTGATACCGGAGCATATAAAATGTAATCTACTATAGGCTGCTGGAGTTTCTGAAATGAACAACAACAACAAAAAAAAACCCATCTGTCGAATGAGTTTCGTAGTTTAAAATGCCATTAAAGTTGAACAAAACAACAACTAAATATGGAATTTATACAATTTCTACTTAAAGCTGCACGATGTGATTTATTTTTAAAAACATGTTTTTTACATGTTTGTTAAAATTATTATAATGTTGTGAGCGTATAATATATAAGACGGATTATCTGTTGAAAAAAAAAAATAATTGAGCTGTTTGCCTTCTCCCGGTGCTAACTGCAGAAATACACACATTGGTCAGAAACAACCAATCAGAGCCAGGAGGAGGGTCTTAGGGTGTCAATCACTCTCATGTACGTGCCTGCTCAGCCCCTCTACAGCTGGTTCACCATAACATGCTTTGAATGCTAATGCTATAATTAGCATAGCCATTGATGATGGCGGATCGACGGTTTTCCCTGAGCAGTTATTTGTCTGTCCACCTTCTGCTCATTTAGCAGCGAGTCCATGAGAATGACTGACACTATTCCTGTCTCTGATTGGTTGTTTCTGCAGAGGAGCGGTGCAGTTTTCAGACAGCAGTGGTAATTCAGGAAGCGTGTGGAGGACACCAATGTTTTCACAGATTAACTGTCTCATATTCTACTGTTGCCATGTTGTCATGACATGGTGACAGTTTTAATAAATATGGGGGGGGGAGGTTCGTAGAAGCTACACATTGCAGTTTTAAAGGTCACACAATCGTAACATGATGACAGAGTGCATCACTCTTAATAACTTGAATATTGTTTGTCTTAACTTTCTCCTTACTGTCTAGTCTCATTCTTATTTCCCCGTTTTGACATATTTTAACTTGGTTTAAGTCTGCATGTTTCCAAATGTACCTTTAACTCAACACCTGACGTTCTCCATGGCGGGACAATAAAGGATGTTTCTGTTCTTCTGTTCTTTGGAACATATGTGACGGCTGCCTTGATGTTCCACTAAACGTGCCTCGGCGCTTTGCGTTTGGACCCAGTAAAGACGCCTCTTTGGTACGCTAACGTGCACGGTGTGAAGGAAAACGGTGTGACAGCCCCTTTACATTTCAAACACGTCAGTCTGCAACCTTTGAGAACAAACGTTCCCTGTTTTTAATGCACGACTTAAAAGGTGACTTGAAAACAGGAAAAACTCTCATTTTCCTTTACTCTCTTTTTTCAGGTGTTCTCTGAGACATCACAGAGGTACAAAAGGATGGATGCAAATTGAGATTGTGAGGTATTTTGTAAATTATACTGTAGTATTTTGTTTTCAAACAGGCCCAACTTGAAACAGACCCCTGCTTCCACTGAGATTAGACCACATAATGGAGGCTAACATAATGTGGCACTTTCCAATCCCTGGTGTGACGAAGGCTTCGGTTTTATTTGCTTTTGAAAAGTTAGCCAGCTTTTATGGAATTTTTCGATTTATGTGCAGTTGATGGGATTATTAATCCAACAAGTAATTCATCCTGATTCTTTCCTGAAGAGGTTTTTTTTTTTTAGCTTTTGTAAAAAAGAAAACCAAGCTAACACACCAGCTCTGCCTGTGAAAACCTACATAGCCTTGTAGCTCATTCTCAAAAGAACTGCGTCTCCTTTTTAAAGCAAAGTACCGGCTTGTTTTCCTACATTGGAAACAAGAGATACTTTTTACAAAGAAAAACATTCCACGTGCGTATGAAAACGATAGCCTCAAGGTCACGACCAAAACACAGATTCATTCCCGATGAAATGGATTCACATCGAAGGGCTGATGGGAACTTTAAAGTTAGCGCAGCGTCCTCAGGGGATGCTTGTGCGTCACGACAACGGTCGGAGTTCACCAAGACGTTGCCTTGGTTCTGTTGCATGGAGCATTTTGTCAAATGCAGTGATGAATAATTGAACAAGAAAACACTAAAAACGAAAAAGCATAAAAAGAGCTGACGGAGGAAAAGTTAAGCGGCGAGTGAAAAGCAACGGACCGAGAGCCGTGTCAACGGAGGTAAACGACGAAGCGACCTGGTGAAATTCAACCGGAGCAATAACTCAGCAAGAGGGAAACAGGAAGTGAAGGAGCGTCACCACAGGCAGCAATGATGCCCTGTGACCAGCGTGTTGCAGTGAAAACATTGTCAAGTGTTTTATTATGCGCCGTGTGGGGAGAAAAGGCCAACAGAAGAACTATTTTGCAACCCGCAGAGACGGGAAGCAATGCTGAAGGTTTGGAAATGTGTATAACTTAAAAAAAAAGTTTTCTTGTTCTTGTGTTTTGGAAACTTTTGTCAAGGAACTAGGAGGGTACCATCACGGTAAAAGCACGTATCCCTGGACATTAAAGTGTCACCGACACCTTATTTAAAAAGAGGAACTTCTGCGCTTTCATTCTGTCTACACAAAAACTGTTAATACTAAATATTTCTCACACACCACAATAAATTCCAGAGCGCCGCAGTCTGTAGAGATTGGGTCAGATGTCGGCACCATCTTGTGATGTAATGAGGGAAACTCAAAACGTAAACCAGCAGGGTTGGTGTGAAGAGGAAGACAGAACTGGTTCTACTGGAGACAGATCTATGTACATAATAAGTATTCATAATTCATTCTGGTTTAATTCAAATAATCCGGTTATTTAAAGTAACTGGATGGGTGAAACGGAGACGATGTTTTG
The DNA here is from genome assembly GCA_911649635.1 of Poeciliopsis gracilis. NCBI lineage: Eukaryota > Metazoa > Chordata > Actinopteri > Cyprinodontiformes > Poeciliidae > Poeciliopsis > Poeciliopsis gracilis. The sequence continues at coordinate 929,080 of CAJVRI010000724.1, forward strand.
CACGTGGCTTTCAGTAACCAGCCTTCCTACTTCTCCTACTTCCTCGTCTTGAGTTTGATTTTTTTACTTCCACTTCTTTTTTTCTTTTTTTTTTATCAAGACTTTCAAACTTCCTATTATGGGCAGGACTGGAGGGAAACTGATCTCTGGACCCCGAAGCCCACGAAACATTTGTCTTTCAAAGTGATTGTTCTTTTTTATTCTGTCTTATGGTCAAGCACAGACCGCAAAAAAATGTCAATTTTTTTAACGATCTGATGCCAAGTAAATACAGGGCTTGTATCAGCAATACCAATACTGATACATTTGATTTAAGTTTGATATGTCATCAAATTTTGAGGTTCTTTTTGAGGTTTTTCCTTTCAGTTGTTGGATTGAAACCTTGAACAGAATTTGGAAACGATTATAAGATTCTACAAAATACGTCAACAGCATTAACATGGTTTGTGTGCATTCTTCCAAAATAAAGTGCAAAGCATGAATAATTAGAGAACAAATGCAAACATTTGCTTTGATGTAGAGTGCAGAAACAACAATTTCAATCAGTCATGAGAATCTGAAGCTTGCGCGTCGTCTTTACCACATCGGTATCGATACAATACCGACACAGACCTGATATCGATACTCTGGATCGATCCGCCCACAAACTGCCACTTTCAGCGCGTCACGCCCGTTTGTTTTGCACGAAACCTCATTTTGCTGAGACGTGTTTCTGCTCATCGAGTATTTCAATTCACCGTTCCCAAAATGTACTTTTCATTTGTTTGCTTCTTCTGCTCGTTTGGTCCTGTTCAGGGTCCTCCGGGGCTGGAAAGCCATTTTGGCTGTCACCAGGCGGAGAGCTGGTCTGCACCCATTACGACTCTCCATCTGGAGCGAGAGAAAAATGCAGCAACTATCTTATTGCTAATTTTCACCACACATCAGAGTTTAGAGGCGCGGCAAGCAGACCTTCAAAGGCACTCGATCATAAGCTGTTTTGTATTCTGTTGAGGCCAGCATCTCTCAGAAGCATTTGGACTTTACCACGGTGGGGGAAACGTCTCAGCGGACTGTGACTGAATGCCACTATATCATGTTCACGTATCAGATTGGCCCAATCAAACTCCAGACCAAAATCAAATTAAGAATCGGTGGCAAGAGTTGTAAATTTATATTCATTTACTCTCGTCTGCTTACTCTCCCAATGAAGAACAGGCAAACATTACATTCTCTAGAGACAAACCCAAAGATAAAATCTTAAAGGTGACTCGTTGTGCTTCCTGGAACGGCTTAGGTCAATATTCTATGTAATGTTCATTCAACTTTTTATGCTAAATTGTAGTTCGATAATGACGTTTCAGTCAGTTCTGCCTATTTAGAGCTCCGTGCAGAATGAGTTGTTTTACAGCCTCTTGTCACTTTAAATCTAAATAAGCTGCTGCTGACCGCGCCCCAAGACCCGGCATTTACATTCACATTTGAAAATGGCCACAAACTCATGCACAATGATACAACTGTACGTTTTTGAAAAGCAGTAGTGGAGCCTCCTGCACAACCAACAAGAATGCAGCAAGTTGCTTCTGGTTGGAAAGTCAACAACAAAACGCATTTTTTTTCCAGCAGCCATTGTACACCGCATGTGACGGTGGTAAGAATAAAGCTGTGCAAAACGCCTGGGTGGACCTCGACCTGCCTTGAAGACGAACCTCCTCCTCATGCTGTAGTTCCCAAGCTTCTTGCAAGAGCTTCCTTGTACCCTCATCCCCCACTTGCCTCCTTCAGACTAGCCAGCAGCAATTAGCAAACACCTGGTGGAACTGCACACCTCCTGAGCTCATTATGTTAATGCAATGGTGGTAAAAACGTTGTCAAGGGGTTAATAGAGGAGTAATATGATGACTTCCTCAAGGCAGATTTTCAGAAAGAGCAGGAGTTTTTAAAGAGACAGGGGCCCAATTTCAGGGCATTAAATTGCAAAGTCAAATGTCTTTTAAGTCACATTTGATACAAAGAATTTTTATAGCAAATGAATGTATCAGATTGTTCTATGAAATGATACTATTTGTCTGGAAAACATCACAGTTCCCCTATTTTATTTATGTATTTTTTTCATTTTGAAATCGCTCGGCTTGTTTTTAGACGCAACTGAGACCCAAACGGAGGCATAGAAATGTGCAAAATGTAAATTTTCCCTTTAAAGTGACACATGCAAGTTCATCGCTGTTACGCCAGAGCAACAAAACTGAAATCCCTGGGGTCCCCGAGAGAACCAGCTCCTGCGCGCAGCATCAAACGTGACGCAGGTGTAGAGCAGATGAGGTCAGAGGAGGCTGTGAGAGGCTCCGTCATGCTTCGTCTGCCTAATTACTAAAGCAAGCTGCTTCATGCTGCTGCTGCCAGGCTCTAGCTCAACCTCCCAACTCATCGATGGTCACCTGCGTGCGCACGCAGAAGCCTCTTACGGCTCTGACATACTTTTAACAAGCGCCGCCGAAACTCGGCTCCAGCCGAGAACAGGAGAGAGGATGAAAAATTCAAAAGGTGACACATCTAATATGGGTGATGTTAAAATGTCACACGCATCTCAAGCGACATCCTAACTCCAATCCTTGTTAGCGGCATTTCTCTCCTTTCTTTCCGAGGCGGACCAATTTGTCTGTATGTACAAGAGTTAGCTTTAAGGGGCGATGTTAGGTTGTGTTTGGGTTTTTTTTTTTTTTTTTTGTAAAGCTTAGAAGAAATGTTTCATTTAACAGCCCGAGCTGGGATTTTGGAAAACCCACTCAGTGTCAAAGGTAAGTTAAAAAAAAAACAAGAAAAAAGAAAACAGTTATGTAAGAGCTTTTTAAATAAAGATGAAGATGCAATCAAAGCTTTTCTGTTTCCTCTTGCCTCGCATGTTTGCCATTGACATTTTCAAAAGCTTTTCTTTGAATAGGAAAGGAATGTGTGGACCCCTGAGAGCTGCAGATGAAATGTCTGGCCAAAGTCCTAATTTAGAGTTTTGAATGTCGCGATCGACAATTTTTTTTTATTATTTTTCTTTTCAGCGAAAAGATTTGAGATCCTGGAAGATCAATGGCAAATTTCAGCAGGATCTAACATTGTCAGTGTTTGTGTTAGGACTTATTAGCATCTTTCTTCACTTCACGTTGCTGATTATCTCAGATAATCAGCCATTTTTTTTTTGGCAATAAGTGCATGTTTTGTGGATGTCAAGAAATTCAGCTGCTCTTAAAAGCCTCCCAGTTATTAAGTGAAAACCGGTGAGCACTTCCCCGTCCCCAAAGCAGAGGTCCACTCGCTTCATTATATACAGCTGGTTTTCCCGCTGTATGAGGTTTACAATGGCAGCTGGAAAAACAAAGTGTTTCGTTGGTGGCTTCAGTGAACGTCTTATATTCCAGTCATGACGAACACATCTACATGGCTTCTCTTCATTTTTAAACCACGTGTCTGCGTTTTAAGTATCGCAATAGAAATTCAAAATAGCTTCCTCGATTTCACAAAAAAGAAAAAAGTACTGTCAGTCGAGATTGTTTTTACAGAACCTGTCTGGTGAAATGGGGGAGGGGACAACATGCCCCGGACGAAATATTTTGTTGCAACAACTTGTTAAATTCGTGTCCACAGTTTTAGTATCTTGCGGCCACAACTGAACGACTTGCTATAATAAAGTCATTCCCAAGAACTAATTTGTGGCCACAAATTCAACGAGTCTCATGAGTTAGGAAGTCGTGGCCTTTTATTTCCTCCCATGTCACCAGATGGGTCCCCTGAGTTTCTGGCTTTGATTGAGAGCTGATACGCTGAATGAGGAAATGAAAACGTTTGTCTAAAACGTTCTGACGTAGCGAACCTTCCCATGGACCGGTGGGTCTGTGCCTTACCAGAGGCACGAAGACCGTCACTATCCAAACTAACAACCACCGTCATACTAGCGAAGCGATTTGGCCTGAAGGAAGGTTCTGTCCCTACTGTTCGCTGCAAAGCTGCAGGTCAAACATGAATTAACATTTCCTCCGTTGTACAATTGTGCATCTGTTTGCTGCCAGTTTTACGAAACGCAAGCGTAAGCACCGAAGCGGGGGCGTGGCCAGGCGCAGCTAGTTTGAAATTAAAGTGACAGGAGGCTCTAACAAAGTTCTCTGACCTGGTGAAATCTCATTATCTGAAATGATAAAACAAATTTGTTTTGCATTACCAATAGAGATTGCCTAACTTGTTCAAGGAAGCGTAATAGGTCACCTTTAAAGTTTAGAAGCGAAAATATTGTTTTTCTTTTCTCCTAGTCCAACTGATTTGTTCAAAATAATTTATCAAAAAAACATAAAAAGGAGTGAAAGCTGAAAAGACAGAGACGGGATTCACTACCTGCCTATTGACCCATAAATCAAAGATTCATCCAAATGTCAGTGCAGCATTTCTTTTTTTCTGCAGCATTTATTCCTCCAGGGCTCAAATCATTTGTATTTATGAGACAAGCAGTGAGACACGGAATAAAAGAAACAAAGATTTAACGTCGTATTATTCTTCGTTTATGGTCTGTAGGAAATGTTTACAAGCAGCAGCTGCCCATGGCTGGTTTATGTTGAAATGAAGCGGCTCTCGCTGAACATTCGCAGGGTCAGAAATGCAGTCGCAGCCTTTGTTATTTGTATGTGTTGCAACAGTCAGCATTTTCGTTTGCTTAGTTATTACTCATTATTAACAACGAGCGTATTGGCAGTGTGAACGTAGAAGAAACAGTGAGTTCCTTTGTTTGACATCTTCGACGTCAGTTGATGATTTTCATGATGTAACATTTGTCACCGGTTGACTTGATAGTCAGCTGTTTTTATGGCTTCTTCTTATTCCTGTGTTTTTATGATGTGAAGCATTTTGAATTGCCTTGTTGCCAAAATGTGCGGCACAAATAAACTTGATTGATTGATTATTGATTGACTTGTTGGTCAAATTTAGCATAATTTACCCAACAAACGTTTGCAATGCTGCCCTGTTAGTAAGTACACTTCCTATGTACTTAGTTACTACCACATGGTTACTATTAATTTAGTCGCTATCGTCACTATGACTGATTAACTTCCTATTTTTAGCTACTTACTATTTCATATTGTTTACATGTCTTTTCACTAATATTTAAGATAAATAAAAAATTTACTTTTACTGACGACATAATTCTGTACTCACTTTTTATTTTTTTTTAATTTTACAAAATAATAATGCAAACACACTTACTTGTGCTATTACTCTCACTTTTACAACTAGTTACTCATTTATTTCTGCAACATTTCATTTTTCATATTGTTGATTTTAGCTAAAAAAGAAAAAAAGCTGAAATCTTCAGTACTTTGGTTCACTGAGTCTGAGATGTTAGGATCATTTTAACACTAAGTGTTTTCCCGCAGGTCGGTTTTATTTACTGGAGTCATAAATTAATATTTGGTTAAAAAAAAACCCAAAAAAACCAACAAAACAAACCGGAATGCACAATATTGTCAGATGTCAAATTCATTAAAGCCATTAGTTTTATAGTCAATTAAAGTTAGTTGAATTGAATTGAAATTGATGCAGTGCTGGTTGAATCTGTCTTATTATAAGTGGGATTTGAGTTGACCAAAATTATAAAGATACAAATTTTACAAAGCGACCAAATGACCATTATTGCTTAATGAGGATAATGATTTCCCAGTCGCTCAGTCTCAGCCCACACAGAGGAAACTTATTTCAGCTGCTTGAACGTTAAATGTCGAGTCCGTGTCTTTGGCTATTTATAGATTTGATGTAACATTTCCCGCCGTATTTTCTTTTTCGGGGTCGTCGGCGGTCTTTCTGGGAATCCCAGCCCCGTGCAGGACACCAGCTTGGAGAGGACGACCGTCTCCATGTGGCGGCGAGGAATTTATAGGAGCCGCGGAAACAACAAAAGTAGAAAGTTCACGATCCCCAAATGCTTCCATGGGTGAACGTGTGTGGCTGCGTTTCCTTTTCCAAACATCCAAACGAAAGTCTGATGAGGCAAAGACAAACTCCAAAGTATTTCAAACAGCAGTTTATATGCAAATCATTCTGGCAAGCAGGATTCTAATTTAATGGTTGTGCACATAAAAGCCCCAACCAAATGATTTGCAGTGTTTGTCCCGTGATGAGGTAAAAGTCAGACAGCACTGTGTGATTTATTGTTGTTATTCACACAACCAGGCATGTTTACAATCCAACTTCTGTTATTTCACAGATGTGTGTTCAGGCAGTAAATCCACGAAAAATAAAAGGTGAAATTAGCCAAACACTGTACCATCCTGTTGTTACCTGCATGACAAGTTAACAATGACACCCATCACAATCAGTTTATGATAAGCAGCTCAATAAAACCTTTAGAGGTTATGTATAAGTGAAGTTCCTGACACAATCAAACATTTATACAGTGTTAAGGCCGGGAATTATGGAAATAAAACATATTTGAAGACAGTTACAAAAAGAAATCTCTAAAAATCGTTCTCACAAACTTTTCTGGCATGAAAGCTGCAGCATGCAACTTTTATAAAACGTGTGTTTTCCATACATATTGGCTGAAATTGTTGTGACAGTTTGTCATCAAGGCGGATAATCTGGAAAAAAATCGAGTTCCTCCACCTGCAATCAGAGCCAGGGGGAGGGTCTAAGCGCTGTCACTCACCCGCATGTACTCGCTGCTACATGTGCTAATGACAGAGGAACAACTTACCTTTAGAGGAAAACTGTTTACTCACCATCATGGGTGGCCATGGTAACTGCATAGCAAAGAGCAGGGATTAAGGGTTGATTGACAGCGCTAAGACCCTCCTCCTGGCTCTGAATGGTTGTCTCCAGTTAGCACTGGAAGCACTGGGAGAACGCGAAGGAGCTTGATATTTTCATCATGTCTGTCTCATAATTTAGGATCATTTTGCATCTAAGAGACAAAACGCTTCAGAGAGACTGCATAAAAGTATTAAAGCGGCAGTTCTATGTAGAGTTTTTCTCATCTCATACCGAAACAGATACACACTGCAGCTTTAAGGAAATAGAAATACTTTTGGTGATTCACGCTAGCCTACAGCAAGAGAATTTTGGTCCGATTTGACACCGAGATAAAAATATCTACCTTTATTTTTATTCTGTGATTGTGAACATTTGTTTTTTGTTTTTTTTCTGCATGTGGGTCTGAGCTGATGCTTTGTGAGTTTGGCTGAAGCAACCAGGATGAAAAGGTCGAGTGCGGATGATGTATTTCCGTACCCAGGATATACATCATCCGCTGGAAGATGAATTCGTGTCCTGTGGTCTCAAGTGGGGCCTCCACGATAAATTTTGCTGGACGATAAATTGATCCAGAGCTTATTGCGATAAATGACAATGTTGTTGTTTCGAGAACATTTTCAAGTAATGCAGCGGGAAGAGCGTAATAATGGAAGAACGCCTTCCCTGACGTCAAACTTTAAATTCTAGTAAACACCTGAAACTGGAAGCAGAAGACATTTTAAAGTATTACTGATGTTTTAAGTCACCATGTCATTAATTGATTTACTGCTCATTGCGACAAGCCTTGTCCCACGTCTTTTGTAGCCTCTAACAGATTCTCCTCCAGTTTTGCTGCTGCATGACGCACAACTCATTGTAAATTTCAAACTAGATTTCAACAAAACAGACGGGAGTTTGTTGTCGCTGTTAGACACACATGCAAACTTGGAGCAGCATAAACACCTCGGCAAAGAGCTGCAATGGTTTCCGGTCGGGCCAAAGTCCCACCAAAGCGCCGCCAGAAGAGGCATCGGACCTCAGGGATATGCATCCACAGCCGCCAGATCAATTACATTCCGATCTGGAGATTGATCCCGGTCTGATTCCCATTTCGACTGTTTTTTTTTCTCCACTTAATGCTTCACACAGAATTGTTACATCTGTCTCAGGTTCCAAGGTCACTGGTCGAACGAGGCAATAAATATTTATAAAAGGGCTCAGAAGGAGCTTCTCGCATTTCACTGACGCCGGGCCTCGTAAAGCAGATAACTAGCACTATCAGGCGTAATGGATTTCATCAGGAACCCAAGGGCATGTTTGTCACTTCTGATTCAGTGCGCTGGATGTAGATTAACTGCCACTCACCGCTGCACATCTCTCTCCTCTTACCAAGCCCGACGTCACTAGGGCAGCTATGAATTCATGTCTGCTGTCGTCGGCTCCATTCTCAAAATATTTACCATAATTCACGGTGTTGCAGTGAAAGCTGGTGCGCCACGGCCCACCGTGTGCACACGTGAGAAGGAAAATCCCATTACCATAGCGATCAGCTCCCACACACTGCTCGTCTACTCGAGTGTGAATGATAGCAGTCGACTCGGTGTTGTTTTCTGCGTCGTTTTTCCTGCGTTTATTATGCACACAGCAGTGATTTCATGAGGTTTTTTTACACGGTTTCTCAGTGGATTGCAATCGTAAAAAAAGAGCATTATTTATATGAGTTATTTTTTAATAATGCAGCAGTTTATGATGCCTTTATTTATTATGCTTCAGAGAGACAACATAAAAGTATTAAAGTTGCAGTACTTTTTTTTTTTTTTTACAATCAAGAAGCCTTCTGGGTAAAAAACATGCTAGTCTAATGCTAGCGGGAGTTTGAGGTCTTGCATCAACGACCAAACAGAAATCCGACAAACTCTAAAATTGCTACCCCGCTTTTTGTTACAATCACTGATGAATGAAGATGTCTTCTTTAGAGGCTTGTTGTTTCCTTCCGTGGTTCTCGCTGCAGCGCCACCACAGGCGAGGAGGGGAAGAGGTTTCGCAAAGGGTTTGGTTTATTCAGTTTCGTAGTGCTAACCATGCTACCTGCTTATATACCAGGATCAGCTATAATAATTGGGAGTAAAGATTTTGTTTTGCTGCTCTTCTGTCTTTCTGCATTTCTTGAAAATCTGTGAAACTCAAAGATCGGATTTTGGCCACAAATTATGGTTCAGTCCATCTCCGCATGTGATACACCAAGTAAAACCCCCAAAATACATGGAGGAAACAAAAAAATAACTAAACGTTTATGCAATTGACAAGAACGTGGCATTAAAAGTGTCTCAATTTAAACGTTAAAAACACAAGAGGGTGAAGAAAACTGGCAAAAGTAAGAAAGAAAAGAGCTCAGCCAGAGCAAATAACATACAATATTTTTTATCTCTTGCTGGTTTAAGAAATTAATTCAGCAGAAACTGCTGAGCTCTGCGACTGATTTGGTAAATAAAACCGCCTGAGGTAAGATTGAATATATCCATTACTTTTGTGTTTGTTTCTTTGTCGCATGCGGTTGTTTGAGAATAAGAGCAGAAAAGGAAATATGTGTTATTAATACAATGCATAAGACCTGAGTTAAATGGAGAAAGAAATTAAATGAACCAAAGCGTCTCCAGCCATTTTTTCAGAAATTAAAATCAGCATATTCTATTCACCAGACAAGTGAATTTTAATAAATTAGGTTTCTTCAAACAGTGTGTCACAAAAGTTAAACTAATATATTTGCATTTGACACAAAGTGATGCATTTCAATTGATTATTTCTGTTAATTTTGATTAATCTAGTTTTAATGTAACCAAGACACAAATATATTTTTATTAGAAAATGTAAATATTACATAAAGCCCATGCTGGGGCGATATGAATTTAAGATGTAATTGCGATATTTTGTGGCGATATTGTGATAACGATTACATTTGCAATAAAAAACGTAACTGAAAGGCTGTGACTGCCTAACGTCGCATGGAGAACCACAAACACAAATATTGTTCTTAAAAAACATTCGCATTTGAAAGGGGCTTCTTCAGGATCCCACTTTGCCTGAAATAAATTGATTAATATCACTAAACTGCCCACAGTAAGTCAATTTAACTCATATTTTTTCTACTGATGGTTTTATAGGACAAATAGTGGTAAAAATAATAAAAATACTAAAATTGAAATTTATTGCAACGATGGTTAATCAAAATTCTCACAATACGATCATCATGCATCGTATCGACGAGATAAGATAAATCGTATTGTATATATACAATTTTTTTGCACTAAAAATCAACCAAAAAGCTTTTTAATGCAATCATGTCAGATGAAAAGTGTTTCCATATTGTTTCTCTTTGTGGTTAGACTCTAGTTCAAAACAACAAACATTAATCTTTTCAGAATGCATTTTACCCAACATGAAATATTTCCGATATCACTCCTAATTTCCGCATATTTACTCAGAGTCCCTCCGTGGGACAGTAAAAGTGCACATTATAGCGGACAGCACATCAGCGGACGGCCAGACTTCGCTTTAACGACGCTTGGATTGACCTGCGGTAAATCAACAATCTTTTGTGGCTAATTCATTCCATTTCATTGCAACTCTCCAGAGATCAGGGCTTGTTTAAAGCTGGCTAAGCTCCAGACAAAATGATTAAACGGAGTGAAAGTCATGAATAATAATCGGGATAATTTTACAGGGGGTTTAAATCAACTGTCCACTTTACGGCTTAATGAACAGAGCTCCAGTTGGCGGCCCCAGAAGGGAGAACAAAGTGATGGCACTTTAAGTTTTGTGTGAGGATGACGGGATTACGCAGCATCTCATAATTTGGGGGGGGGTGGGGGGGGATGAAAACGTGGAAAAGTAAAAACAAACAAAAAAATGTCCAAAAATGAGGTAGTTTTGGATAAAACAAAAGGCTTTAATTGGCCTGTCACAATGAATGTTGCTGGAGAATAAATTGACCCAGAGGTTATTGCGATAAACGATAATATTGCTTTTTGGACGATATTTTAAGTACCTAAAATACAAATTATGAGTCTCTCCAAATTAAACTGTCCTATTAGCAATAACAGGTTGACCTTCTTAGTTCTGTTTCCAAAACTTCCACGTTTCTTTGATGGGCTTCTCACCTTTCATAAAGAATCAGGGTTTTTTTTAGCGTCTTCAACTACAATATTGTCTGTTCCTCTTCCTGGGCCTCATGCCATAAACAGTAGCGTGAGCTCGACCAGTAATCACGGGAACTACTGACGATGCCTGATGTAATTTTTAATTAAAGCGCTGTTTATTTCCATTACAGTCAACACCCAACGTATCTGACTCTGTGGAACAAACGCCTGACTTTGCTAGGGGAAAAAACATAAAACTTAATTTCTGTTGCAATAATCCAGCAGCTGTTTCTGCAGCATAAATTCGATAAACCTTGGACTGGAGAGCAATTAACAACTTCTTAACAACTGTCACGAAGGGGAAGCATGAAGCTGAAGAAGCAGATCAGGAATAAAGTTGTGAACGACGACGGCTGTAGCTGTAGGCTACAATTCAAAACCCAGACTTTCACACCAGTCTTGTGAAAGCAAACCGCATCATCTAAAGATGTTACACGTTTCAGGAATGTCAGAAACCCAGCAAACACGGTGAAGGCGGTCCTCTGCTCAGAGATTACCAAACCTTCTTGCCCTAAATGCCAAACACCGTGAATAGCAGGCAATTTTCTGCGTCATGTTAAACCCACGATCCCGACAATGTAACATTATGGAGCCAGCGTCTTGCCATCAGTCACTTTGTCAGAACGAGGGAAGCTGGTCAGAGTTGATGGGGGAAAAAATGAATGGAGATTACTCCCCGAAGACCGGAGAACGCTTCTAAACACGGAGCGACGACGGATCGGTTCGGATAAAATAGTTTCAGTCAGCTAAATAAAATCATAAGACTCCAATTGGGGCGTTTTTGCGCGACGCGTTTTCTTTCCAAACGTTCCGATTCCTCATGTCCATGTAAACGTGTCAACTGGAAATCAGATGACGTGTCACTGGTATTTCGTTTGGTTGATACAGCTTAAGAGGTAAGTAAACAGAAACCAGATGTAGTGACCCGGTGGAGAAGAAAAAGAAGAAGACATGAACAAGGACAACATGTAAGTCTGGATGTCGCCAGCAGGCAACCCATGAGAGCCTCCATGTTGACAACCTTCAGGTACATTTACATCGAACTGATGAGAAAAAAAATCAGCACCAGGCTTTTTTTTTTTTCTATCTTAACATTAAAGCACCATGTCTGGCCGCCTGGCGCTCGTTAAGAACCTCTTTGACATTTCGGACGGCAAATTGTTCAACAAGTAAATCAGGCAAACAAAAGGCAGCAAATAAAAGCTGCCCTTCCGGATTAAAGAAAATAAATGAATTCCGTCTCCCCTTCATTTCACCCATAGCGTAATTTTGACGGGGCACGTTTTTTTTTTTTTTTTTTTCCTTTTTGTTTATCACAGTTGAAGACGCTAAACGCAGCTCTGTCGGACGACCTCGGTTATCCTGCTGAAAAATGTTCAGATATTGTCGTTTGTCAGCGCGACGACAACGGCCGCCTCTCCTTTTTCATGTCCAGTCAGTAAAGCTGAACAGAAAGCAGAAAACCGTACAATTTTCCCCAAGAGTCGACGGCTGGAAAGAGCTCGACGGGAGCGATCCCGCTCCGGCTGAATCTGCTTCTTCTTGGAAAGGGCAGCGGTGATGAATCATGGGCCATTAATAAAAAATAAAAAAAAATAGCAAAGTTCAAAGGCAAGGAATTGAATCCCACGGGCGCAGTAAAGGGTAAGACACATGCATGGTGTCCAGGAAGCCATTAAACATCCCACATAGTTTCCCCTCCTGGATGCCTGGGCTGCAGAGTCTCTGAGCGCGGCGGAGTTTGTTGTCGTTCTGTCTGACTCGTACAATTTTCGAGGCGGCTTGAGTTGGGAGGGATTAACTGGAAGGCCTCGTAAATCCCTCACATGTGCAAAGTTTCACTGGGCGGCGAGAGAGGACAGATCAGCGTCACTTAGGCTCGTTCAAGAACAATTATTTTCTGTCGTTGCTGCTGACTTTTCAGGAGAGTCTTGGTGCAGTTTGGGCGTCAACGTTTAAGGAAGGTGCTGCTCGATCTGCAGCTACACAAAGAAAAAACTGAATTTGTACGGTTTCAATGTTTATAAAACAACAACGCGTTTACTCGCTGGTTATCGTTTCATTCAGTTGTGCTTCGATCTGACTTTTACACATGAGCCTGCGCAGTAAATGTAGCCATATGTGCAACGTTATAGTATAAAATTCAGCTGGCATTTTAGGTATCTCAAAAAATTTGATTCAAAATCAAGATAAAAAAAACTGCAACCAGACATTTTTTTTTATTTTTTTTGTTGGAAGAATCTTATTTTTTTATCAGATTAATTTCGTCGCGTAAAAGCAAAGTTATTAAATTTGACTATAAACTTTTATCTTTCAAAATTCAAGTCAAAAGCACATATAACTTTCCCCAACAACTAAAGAAAACAGAAAAAAAAAAAAATTGACCAAACTTTTTATGGAAATCATTCTTTGACGCAAACAGCTATAATAACAAGAGCATTTGTATAAACCTGTCTGTCTCTCTCTCTCTCTCTCTCTCTCTCTCTCTCTCTCTCTCTCTTTCTCTCACAGTTCTTCCCTTCCTAAAATGCTCTACCGTACATCGTCCACCTCTCATATTTACGTGACTTGAGTTTTCCCACTGTTCTTTTGTTTATCTTTTTTTTTTCTTTATTTTTGCACAGAATAATTATTAGGACACAAAGTTTCACAAAGCTAATTCACATCCGCCACAACAGCATCCGTTTCTTCTTCATGGCGCTGCGAGGTTTTCCAGAAAGAACGTCTGGGTTTGCTATCCTGCTTTGTTCTGCAAATTGGCTGCAGCTCCTGATGTATAATGGCGCTCGGCAACGTACAGAGCGAACAAGAATAAATAAGAGATCTAAAGGCAGTGCAGCTAAGGTATGTGTTTTGCCTCAGCTGCCCTCATGAATATATGCAAAGAGGTTTTCCCTGAAATAACTCCGCGTGGAATGACAATGGCGCTGCACAAACCACCTACACATGTATAATATGCCGGTGACTCAACGCCTTCTCTCCTGCACACAATTACTGCGATTTGTTACCTTAGCTTTCATATTTGGGCTGCATCATTGAAAACGGCAGGCTGTGGCCTCCGGAGGCATTCTGCCAGTGGGAAACGGATTGACACGACAATAAATTAAAAAGAAGACAATTGGGCAGGCGTTTGTTTAGGAGATCGTACTCTAACTTGTGTGTGCGTGTGTTTTGTTTGGTTTTTTTTTCTGAAAGGTTTGAATATTTCTACCTATTCAGCATGGATAGAAATATAGATTGAAAATCCACATTGGCAATTGGCAGGTTTTTGAAATGACTCGTTTTCCAGACACCAAACAACTTTAACTTATTGCCAAAAAAAAAAAACAACTGGGTGTGTTTTCTGTCTTTTTTTTTTTTTCTCAGCCGTTTGGGTTGTTTTTAGAAATGGAAGCATAAAGATGTGAAAAAGCACATTTTGAATAAACAGGTCCACTAAAGTAACTCATTTGTGTTCTTGGCGGGGGGGGGGAGGCCACGGCCAAGAAAAGCAACCTTCATTGTTAAAGAAAATCTCTTCATTCCGTTCAGTTCTCTTTATTAAAGAACGTATTCTTGGTGGACGGCAGCTTAGCACGGACTACTTTTGACAAAACAGATTACTTCCATCTGCGCTCCTTTATATTTGCCGTGCCGCTCTGCTCCAGGAGGCCCGCTGAGTCATAAATATTAATTATGTAGACGCACACGAAGAAGCCCGAGGCCAAAAAAAAAAAAAAAATCACAGGAGCAAAAGCCCCCTTAAGGTACAGAGTGTCGCCAGCATTAACGATAACAGACTTAAAAAATAATTAACTCCGGTCCAGGCAGCAGAACGTAAACACAGGAGTCGCCTGAACGCATCACAATAGGAGCAGAGATGTCAGCTGACGCGAACTTGGATGGAAATTCACTTATTTAATCTGAATCTTCCATTTTAGATTGTTTCTCGTTGTTATTATTATAAACTGGTTCTGCTTGTGTCACCTCAACATTTTTGAGTTTGGATTTTTTTTTTCTTTTCTTTTTCCTTTAAACTGCTAAAACAAAATCTCAGCAAGTATTTTTGGTCTGGTTCTTATTACAATTCAAATAAGACGAAAAGCAACTTACAAGTAACTTTTCAGCAAGATATGGGAGCTTGTTCAGAAACAACGATTTCTTAAGATTGATGGAAATGTATGAGTTCCTCTAGCAGATTATTTCACTTGTAATACGGAGGAAATGTCTTGTTTGCACAAGAAGCTTGAGCAAAAATACTTGGTATGATTTAGAGTTTTTGCAGCGATTTCAAGTCAATTGACACCGACCCAATTGCTTTAGCTTGAATTGATTCATTTTGTCACATTGAGGTGTTCAGTAGAGTTTAAAACCGGAGATCACAGATCGGAGCAGCACAAAGAAAGAAGTGGAAATGCAGATGCGCAGGAAAGGAACTGTGGTCCAAACAAGACAACGCGCCGATTCATCGCCTGCGTCGAATCAAAAGAAAAAAAATACATAAAAAAATAAATCAATACCATCTTGTTCTTTTATGGAATGAAAATAAATGCCAGATAATTTACTGTAGTGTGAGGGATTTATCCCTCCCTAACAGGTGACGCGTTTGTACTTCTATATTCCAATTTATTTATTAAGTGTATTTTGTTTGGAGGAAGCAACTTGCTTTATTTGGTGTTTTGCTTTAATCATTTTTCTTCTCTTTGAGGTCACCTGGTCAGGTGTTGCCATGGAAGCGCGCCCATGAGCAGTGCTGACAAGGACCTGGTGTTGTCAATCAACCTCAGAATCTAGTGTTTGAGAGGGAAGGGAGATGTTTTTGGATTTAATTTGGGGCCCAGATTGTTTTGTTTTAGTTTTGAAGTTGTTAGTTGAAATGTAAATTTTCTTTTTAGGAATATAGTTTAGTACAAATATTTTTTTCTACTGGTAAATGTTGTCTCCACCCCTTAATTAGTTTAGGAGAAGCCAATGCTTTAAAAAGGCAGGTGTTTTAGATCAGAGGGAGATTCTCCCTTTTGCGTGAACATGGCATGTTGTAACCTCTGAAAGAAACTGTTTGAAAATGAGATAAAAAAAAAGTGAGAGCTCTACAAATTTCTGGACTCTGTTTGATCTGTTTCAACTGCAAACCTACATTTGGTGTCAGGAGTGGGATGCGACGCTGATATCCAGAAAAGAGCTAATTATGGGTCCAAAGCAGCAGACGAAAGGCCTCAAAGTGGCAGAAGCAGCTCCGGTGGAGGATGCTGAGCAGGATGGAGCTACAGGTCAGTCGACTTTGCACTCCAGTGATGAACCATCTGTGGACATGAACAACATTGCTGCCATGCTAGAAAGATGTCTTCAGTTCCAGAGTGACTTTGTTGATCGATGGGACAAAGAAGAATGTAAACACGAAAGGAGATGGCACCAGATACAGGTTGAAATGAACAATCTGAGAGATGAGCTGGAGAAGCAGCAGAAAACTGAAGCTGAGGCGCAATCAGGACCCTCATCGGAAGCAGATGTGAAGCCAGCTTCCGGGCCTCAATCTAAAGGTGAGCCAGTACAAAAAAGCATGGGCTCAATCGGATATTCCAAAGTTTGAGGAGGGAGATGACATTGAACAATACCTGACAACCTTTGAAAGGTTAGCCACAGCATACCAGTGGCCTGAGAGGGACTGGGCAGTAAGGTTGGTACCTCATCTCACCGGCAGGGCCCGAGCAGCATATGTGGCCATGGCTGCAGAGGATTCCTGTGATTATGATGAAGTAAAAGCAGCCATCTTGACTAAATATGAGATTAATGAAGAAGTGTATCGACAAAGATTTAGAGAGCCGGAGGTCCGGATGAATGAAACCCCTCGAGAGTTCTACAATCGTTTGAAAGACCTTTACTGGAAGTGGATGCAGCCTCAGAAGAGAATAAGATGAGATTGGGGAGGTTCTCATCCTGGAACAGTTCTACAGTTCTTTGTCACCAGAGCTGAGAGTGTGGGTTAAAGAGAGGAACCCTGCATCGGCACAAGAAGCGGCAGAACTTGTTGAAAACTTCCTGGCTGCAAGACGGGGACCAAGAACCTTCCGATACAACTTTCAACATAAGACCAGCTCAAGGCAGGGTAAGTCTGTGGGGTTTGGTTTGGGTGGTGGTCCAGGTCAGATGACAGGTGTAGCGAAACAAAGGGGAAAAACATTCTCATCTAAACCCAAGTCAGAAACAAAACCTATTGTCTGCTATTTTTTGTGGTCAAGAGGGTCATATAAAACCTGACTGCCCCTTGATGAAAGCCAAATCAGCATATTTTTGCACCGTCCCAAGGCCAGTGTTGGCAGAAGACCAATCCCAGGGTAAGAAACAAGTTATGGAGGTTAGAGTAAATGGAAAGCCAGCCATTGCTCTTTTAGATACAGGAAGTGTACAGACCTTAGTCCACCCGTCTATTTTGAAAAATCACTGCTATCTAGGGGGTCCAGGTCTTGATATTTCCTGTGTGCATGGTGATCACAAAACTTACCCTACTGCTGCAGTTTTTCTAGAAGTGGCAAACCAAACTTATCTCTTAAGCGTTGGTGTAGTGGAAGGTCTTGCCTACAAAGTCATTTTGGGTCAGGATATTCCAGTTTTACCAGAACTGATTCAGGCCTGTAAGC
The DNA here is from genome assembly GCA_911649635.1 of Poeciliopsis gracilis. Lineage (NCBI taxonomy): Eukaryota > Metazoa > Chordata > Actinopteri > Cyprinodontiformes > Poeciliidae > Poeciliopsis > Poeciliopsis gracilis. Next base: position 946,634 of record CAJVRI010000724.1, read on the forward strand.
CAGTGTATGTGGTAACCAGATCACAAACACAAGCTAAACTAGCTGGGGAGAAGGATTCTAAATCTTATACCTGATGGCGGTGGAAACAGGCCAGCAAATAAACTCTGAGACTACTGATGACCTGAACCCTCTGAAAGAACTGCCCTTCTTTAATTTTAATATTCCTTCTGAGAGTGTGGTTAAAGTGAGGAAAAGCAAACAACAAAGAAGGCTTCATAAAATGGCAGGCACGGTTAGGCAAACATCATTGGGATTGCCAGATCTTGATGGGGACATTGTGGGGTCCCAAGCTGACTTTCAAGACATTACAACAGTCTGATGAATCACTGAAGGGTCTTTTTGATCAAGCAGTTCCTTCCACCGATGATAAACATCCTAATGGGGGAGATTATATCCTTAGAGAGGGGTTGCTTTACCTGCAAGGTGGAAAAAACAGGATCTGACAAGCTGGTGGTGCCACAAAGTCTGAGGGAAGAAGTGTTAAATTTGGGTCATTGTGTCCCCTGGGCAGGACATTTGGGTTTTTAAAAAGACTTATGACAGGATTTATGCCAGGTTTTATTGGCCAGGTCTTTATTATCAAATAAAAGAGTTCTGCCAATCATGTCCAGTGTGTCAGCTGTCAGGAGGCAAGAATGTCCCAAAATATCCACTACAGCCTTTACCCATTATTGATGTTCCTTTCAGCAGAATAGGGATGGACATTGTGGGGGCCACTTGAACGGACCCAAGCAGGAAATCGGTTTATTCTGGTTGTGTGTGATTATAGCACTCGTTATCCAGAGGCTTTTCCTCTGAGAGACATAACGGCTAAGCAGATAGCCTATGCTTTACTCCAGTTGTTTTCTAGGGTGGGTATTCCATCAGAAGTACTTACTGACCAAGGTACTAACTTTTTGTCAAACAATCTTAAGCAGGTCTACAGATTGTTGGGCATAAAAGGTATTCGGACCACCCCCTACCACCCACAGACTGATGGGTTGGTGGAGCGATACAACAGGACATTAAAGAGCATGTTGAAGAAGTTTATCTCTGTCAATGGCAAAGACTGGGATAAGTGGTTGCCCTATCTTCTGTTTGCTTATCGTGAAGTTCCGCAGGCGTCCACTGGCTTTTCGCCATTTGAACTTCTTTATGGCAGGCAGCTGAGGGGTCCTTTGGATGTGCTTCAAGAGTCCTGGATTGGCAAGAAGGGTCAGTCAACCAATGTCATCAGCTACATTCTAAATATGAGACAGAAGATGGAGGAGACAACTAAACTCGTCAGAAGACACCTGGAGAAGGTGCAGCGGCACCAACAGACCTGGTATGATAAAACGGCCAGATGCAGATCCTTCAAACCAGGTCAGAAAGTTCTTTTGTTACTTCCAACATCTGATAATAAACTTTTGGCAAAATGGCAGGGGCCATTCACTGTGCTAAAGAAGCTAAGTGCTACCACCTATGAGATTGACATGCCTGAGAGAAGGAACCCAAAGCAAACTTTTCATATCAATCTGCTTAAGGAGTGGAAATCCCAGGCTCCACCCCTTAGTCAGAATTGCTTTGTGCGTGCTGTGGAAGAGGAAGATGATTATGAGGGCGAGTTGCCATTTGTAAAAGACTCTGTTATTCCACTTGATCTTTCTCATCTCACCCTCAGCCAGCAACAGGAGTTGGAGGCCATTATTCCTTCAGATCTCTTCAAAGAACAACCAGGCTCTACAGACTTGGTGGAACATGATATTCGTCTGAAGACCAGGGTCCCCATCCGGCAACGAATGTATCGCATTCCAGAGAAGATGTCTCCAGTGTTGAAGGAGGAAATCGAGGTCATGTTGAAGCTTGGCGTGATTGAACCATCCACCAGTGAATGGAGCAACCCGGTGGTCTTGGTAATCAAGAAGGATGGAAGCATCCGTTTTTGCATTGACTTTAGAAAGGTAAATGCTCAATCAGACTTTGATGCCTACCCATTACCAAGGTTGGATGACCTCATTGAATGTGTTGGACAGGCTAAATATATAAGTACTTTAGATCTTTGCAAGGGATACTGGCAGGTTCCCCTGACGGATGCTGCCAAGCCTCTCACTGCCTTCAGGACCCCACAGGGATTATGGCAGTTTACCAAGATGCCTTTTGGACTTCACGGCGCACCCGCCACTTTTCAAAGACTGATGAATAAGGTATTGTCTGGTATGGAGTCATTTACTGCAGCTTACCTTGACGATATTGTCATTTACAGCAACTCATGGCAAGAACATCTGATTCATCTGAGGCGAGTCCTGCAGACCATCAAGCAAGCTGGCTTGACTATTCATCCAAAGAAATGTTCATTGGCAAAGAAGGAGCTTCAATATTTAGGCCACATCCTGGGTGGAGGAGTTATAAAGCCAGTGAAAGACAAGGTGGAGGCAATTAAAGCAGCAGAAAGACCGACAACTAGGAGACAAGTCAGGTCCTTTTTGGGCCTGGTAGGTTGGTATCGGCGATTTATCAGGAACTTTTCTGCTAGGGCAGCCCCTCTTTCTGACCTTACTGGGACCTCAAAAGCAAAAATTGTGTGGGGAGAAGAACAGGAGAGGGCTTTCCAGGATTTGAAGCAGGCACTGTGTCAAGAACCTGTACTTCAGAGCCCCCAACTTCACTTTACCCTTCACTGTACAGACTGATGCATCTGCCAGGGGGGATTGGTGGGGTTCTTTTGCAGGGAGAAGTGGAGAAGAAACCAGTCGCCTACATCAGTAGGAAGCTGTTTCCGCGAGAGACCAGATATTCGGCGGTGGAACTGGAGTGTCTGGCCATCAAATGGACTATTGACTCTGAGATATTATCTTCTGGGGAGAGAGTTCATTTTGGAGACTGACCATCAGGCACTGAAATGGTTGGAAGCCATGAAAGACACAAACAGTCGCATAACACGATGGTTCTTGTCTCTTCAACCTTACCGATTTAAGATAGGCTACATTCCAGGAAAAGAGAACACAGTTGCAGACTTTTTTGTCTCGCTGGGAATCACCGCGAGCCTCTTGAAGAGGAGGGAAGTGTGAGGGATTTATCCCTCCCTAACAGGTGACGCGTTTGTACTTCTATATTCCAATTTATTTATTAAGTGTATTTTGTTTGGAGGAAGCAACTTGCTTTATTTGGTGTTTTGCTTTAATCATTTTTCTTCTCTTTGAGGTCACCTGGTCAGGTGTTGCCATGGAAGCGCGCCCATGAGCAGTGCTGACAAGGACCTGGTGTTGTCAATCAACCTCAGAATCTAGTGTTTGAGAGGGAAGGGAGATGTTTTTGGATTTAATTTGGGGCCCAGATTGTTTTGTTTTAGTTTTGAAGTTGTTAGTTGAAATGTAAATTTTCTTTTAGGAATATAGTTTAGTACAAATATTTTTTCTACTGGTAAATGTTGTCTCCACCCCTTAATTAGTTTAGGAGAAGCCAATGCTTTAAAAGGCAGGTGTTTTAGATCAGAGGGAGATTCTCCCTTTTGCGTGAACATGGCATGTTGTAACCTCTGAAAGAAACTGTTTGAAAATAAGATAAAAAAAAAATGAGAGCTCTACAATTTCTGGACTCTGATCTTTTCAACTGCAAACCTACATGTAGGCTTCAAAAGTTCTGACAAGAGAGGAGCGCACAAATCACTTATACTTGGAATGACCCTTAAAGCAGTCGCAGGAACTGGAAAACACGAGGCCAGAGGCATAAATCCGGTGGTCAATAACCACTCTGCCCATAAGCTAAATCACCTTCCACTAAAAGGCTGTCGCCTGAACTCTAACAGCGCGATCTGACAGAGATACACACTCCCAAGTCCAATGCCACAAAATAATACTTTTTTTTTTTTTTTTTTTTTTGTCTCAAGGGGAAAATGTCATCTTTACTCTATCTCACAAAGCCAAAAACAACAACAAAAAACTTTTACCAGAATGTGAAGTTTTTTTTGTTTGGTTTTTTAAAGTAATCCCCATTAGCTTTAGCTTTATGCGTTGACGGGTTGCTTTCATGCCGCGAAAAGACAATCCAGTAGCTAGAGGGGAAAACATGATGGAAGAGCGGTTTGAAGTCTCCTTTTGGTTCAAGCCGAGTCCACGACGATCCCGAGATCAAAAAGTGTGATTAGTTTCACGATCCATCAGCTCAGCCGTTTGTATCCCAACCGAGTCGCTGCGTCGGCTACTGGTCCTGTCCACCTGAGGGCAGCGGTCTGGCAGGGTGGGAGGAGTGTGTGCATGTGTGTGTGTTTGGGTTGAGGGGAGGAAGGAAAGGTTCTCCAGCTGTGTGAAGTGATTGTTAACCCATTGGCAAAGAGCAGCGACGTAATCCTCACTAAATGTTGTTCAACAGAAGGTCTGGTTGTGGCAATGAGTAACAAACGACTGCTCAGGAGAATTGTTTAATAAAACCAGTCATTCAGATGTAAACTTGGTCCTGATCGTCAAGACAACAGTCCCGACCCGATCCGTCCATCGAACACTGCATCAACACTGCATTCATCCTCAACAAGTGTTGTTTGACATTGGGGGGTATCGCTGTTTCTTTTTTCCCCTCCCAATTATTGTCCCAGATGCAGAGGAAAAAGTGCATCGGGACGTTGCTCTCTCAACAGCAACCACCACTTCATGAGCAGAATAAAAAAAAAAATAAATGAAAGTTTTAAGGAGGTTGTGAAGAACAGCGAGGATGAAGGGAGACTCCTGGTCATTCTGCCGGACATAATCCGTCACCGGCAGCTACTGTCCCAGATTGCTCCTGAGTAATCCCTCCCAGCTCTCTCCATTCAGATAAATACTGCTGCTGCTGCTGCTGCTGCTGCTGCTGCTGCTGCTGCTGTGAGCAGGTGCGTATGATTGTGCGTGGACTTTTAGTTTCTCGAATGCGATGTGCTTCGGCTCAGCAGCTCTTCGGCCAGGATGAAGAGTTCCCCAAAACGCACAGGTGAGATCCGCTGAGACGTTTTTGCCTTAAAGGGGCAACGCTGTGCGTTTTCCAGCCAAATAGTATAAGTGTCAAGTGTTATGAAATGGAATTTGACTGTTAGAAAAATGTTTTTTTTTTAGATTGTATATGACAAAAGAAATTTTTCTTCATAATTTCACGCCTTGAAATTGGCTTTAAGAAGCTCCTGCTTTTTTTCCTTAACCTCCGTCTTCAGGAAGTCATCACTTCTTCTTCTTCTTCGGCTCCTCTATTAACCCTTTAACAACTTTTTTTTACCATATATGCACTGAGGTGTGGCTCCACCAGGTGTTTGCTAATTGCTGCCGGCTGGTCTGAAGGGGCGGAGCGAGCTGGAGTCGAAGGCGGAGCTAGGCCCACCCAGGCGTTTTGTGCAGCTGAGTGGTCGCCATGGGCGACAGGTCAGAGCAACACCGCATGGATGCTTTTGGTGAAGAAATAACAACATGACGTACAACGTAATATTGCCCCACAAGAAAAATTGCAGAATAATTTGGCTTATTGATGTTCTGACTGAAGAACCACAATACATTTTTCTGATATATTTAAACAAAAAAATTGTTGCTTGTATATCGTTTTGTTTTTTTTTTCCACTCTTCGTCACGTCACACGCTCCACCTTCTGTTGCTATGACACATTAAATCCAAACACAACACAATGAAACTTGTGGCTGCGCTGCGGCGAAGTGTAAAACGTCCGTCAGCTGAGCACACGTCTCCAAAGCCCTTCATCAAGCTACCAGCCGCCATTTCAATTATGCGGCGGCGTTTTCAGAACGTATCGATTCTTGGCACCGCCTTCTGAAACGTCCATTGTGGCTTCGAGTCCAAAGTCGGGAGTGAAAGCCAAGCAATTTGTCATCGATTCCCAGCAATAATTGCTCCTCGTGTCGTGTTAGTCAGGGATGTTTGCGAATAGAAAGAGCTGCTTTCTTTTCGCTGAGCAAGAAAAAAAAAAAGTGAGACAACTGGAGTAAAATGTTCAATTGCTCCTGAGTAAGAAATGCAGCCATCAGACGAGTCAAAGATATTTCACTAACAACATGGGAACAAAACCTCAAGTGAAATAATCTGTCAGTGGAGTTAGTACGTTTTAATCATTATCAAAGATTATTTACTTAAACTCCTGTGTCTTGCTGAACAGATACTTGTAGGTTTGTTTTGTCTTCTTTTTAAAATGTACCAATAGAAACTAGACCCAACGCACTCTAACATTTTGTATTTTTGCAGTGCAGCGAGGGACACGCTGCAGTGCTTACATCACACTCAACTCTGCTGCAAAATCCCCAAATGCTTTTTCCTCAGAAATGTGTTGCAGTTTGAGTAAATAAACTTCCCCCCTTTTTTAAGATTTATTGACAAGAAGCAGAGTTTAAAACAAGGAAATAATTAACCAACACAACAATCTTTAGTTTTTGTGCTAAATATGGAATTCTGAGGTATATAAATATAAATATATAGGTATTTATTTATTTATTTTTCATTTTATATGATGTGAAACTGAGTGACCGTCTTCCAGGATTAGCAATTCAACACTTATTCCCATCTCTCAAGTTGTATTGACGTAAAACTTGGGAGATTTCCTTTATCGTTTTGTTGATATCGTTTTGAGACGTATATTTTGCTGCAGACTTAATCGGATTGTCTCTTTAGAGAACGGATTGATTCAAGGCCGAGACCGATTTTGGTTAAAACATGAAGCCCAGCGTTGCTCACGCCGCTGCCGATGCTGCATAACTCTTGATCGGTGTTATTGATATTCACTGCCAGCCGTCAGGTTGACAGAAGGAGCTGCTGAATCAGATAACGCTGCGGACGCACGGTGGCCTCGTTGCAGCTGGCGGGAGGTTTCGGTCTTAAAGGACGATTTTCATCACAAGAATCTGTCACCAGACGTTTTTACTTGGAGACAACGGTGAGGCCCCACTTTGCTCTTTCTGTTTTGCTCAAATCTTTTGACTCTCTCACTTCAGGGAGAGTTTATGAAATAGAAACTCCTCAGATATTTGGTGCACTCCCAACAAACTGTACTTAAGGCGATTTATTTCCGGGTGTATGATTTAATTACAATACGTTTTTTAAATAAAATGCACACACTGTATTCTGGTGGACTTTAACACCTTCAAGTCAGAAATTTGTTATGATCCAAACAACTATCCAAACTCAACGAAACTAATTATGAAGATGATTTAAATCTATGTATTTGATTTAATTACAGTACCACAGAGTTCCTCTATCCCAGGAAGTCATCACAACATGGCTCCTCTATTAACTTCTGAACGACATTTTTTACCAGCGTTGCACTGAGAAGCAGCTCATATTATGAGCTCAGCAGATCCACCAGGTGTTTGCTAATTGCCGCTGGCTAGTCTGAAGGAGCTGAGTGGGGGAGTGGTGCTCTTGGAAACTGCTGCACTGAGGAGGAGCTTTGAACTTTGAACAACTGGATGGTTGCCATGGGGAACTAAAGGATTTCTCAAACCTGCATGAAAGAATCAAAGCAACACCACATATGCTTTAAACAATTGAACAACATCTTAACGTGATGTAAAGGTTTTTTTTAAAAAAAATCTATTTTACGTGCTACTGCCTCTTTAAAACGTTACAAACTATAACCCATTGTTCAGTTGCCTTGGTTTTCTCTCAGATAAACCATCATTCTTGTTATTCTGCTACATTTTGAGAGCTGAGCCGTCTGTCCATCCGATCAGTCGACACTCATCCTTCAACAGTTAGAAACCCAAATCTGCCAGAGCTGAAAGAGTGTTGTTCAACAAATAATAATAATAATAATAATAATAATGGTAAAGCTGAATTTTGTTGGAGCAGAGCTCCGTTTGCGTTTCGTGAAGTCCTGCTTTCCTTCTCCGAAGCTCCAACCTTGCCAAATCTCTCACAACAGAAGCACTTGGGATGCGATGGCAGTGGGATGCAATTATCACGTCTGCCCCAGTCGGTCTGTTGTGTTCTTTTTGGACTTTTCACACCAGCGTTCTGTCTTTCTCCCCGTTGTCTCACCGACCATCAGTTGCTGCTCAGTAATCTGGCTTAAACAAAAGATCCTCTCATCTCCCCATAGAAATTGTAAACCGTGTCCATTATTATAAACAGCTGCTTTACATTTCTTATAGAAATGCCTCCAACAGCAGGCATTACTTTTGCAATTTTTAGCATTGCATTGCTTTAGTATTGGAGCTTTGAACTGGAGTTCAGCTCATTGAGGAAGTACCTACTTGCTGTCCCAATAACATCATTTTGCTAGACAATAAATTTCCCCTGAAAGTATTGCGATAAGCGATAATATTGTTATTTTCAGACCATTTTCAAGTAATTTAATGGTGATAACGTAATTATGTGGGAACACGTTTTCAAACATCAGTAAACTTGACATTCTAATAAACTTTTAACACTGGAGCCGAAAGAGATTTTAAACGTACAAAAAAAATAAACAAACAAACAAAAAGAATTATGAAGTCTCTGAAAACAAAATTGTCCTTAAAAGCCTGTTTTTGGTAGAAAGAGAGACAAAAAAGAAAAAAAGACACAAGTTTGTTTTAATTTACTAAGTGATGAATTGATTTATTGTGACAGGTCGACTGGCATCACTATCAAATGTCCAACTTTGAGTCTGAAATGTGAGAAAAGTCACAAAGCGTTGAACGGTTTTCCAATCACTCTGCCTTTTCTCCATGAAATACCAAAACGTTTGTGCTTGGACGCGACAAAATGTGGAAAAAAAAAAAAAAAGTTCAAAGAGTCGAAACGGTTTTGCCGACCGCCGCAGATCCTCCTGAGCCGTGGAGCGGTTCTTGCACACGCATGTCGTCAGTCTGTAAATCAGCCGGCGCTCGGCTTTGCTTTATAGAACGGGTCAATGCTGCCCTTTGCCCTACTTCAAACAAAGAATGTTTTTTTTTTTTTGGGCTCATTTTTCAAAAGAAAGAAAGTGTTTTGTTTGAAGATTTTCCACAGACTTTACAGCACGAATTCTTTAAGCAGGCGGCCGAACGGTGAACAGTGATCGCGTTTGAAAAGTCGAACAGGTTAATACGCATCTGCAGCTTCAAAGTTTTGTACTTTTTCAGACTCATGGGAAAACAAACCCATAAAAAATATATATTTTTGTAGCTTTAACGAGTTTTAACCAGTTCTAATGTAAGCACAAAGTACTAAACAGTCATTAAATCATAAGACGAAAGAGAGACAATATTGAAATCGACTTTATGGATTTGAGGCGTTTACATTTCAGTGATTATTTCAGCATCTTCTCATGATTTGAGTTTCAGACTTTAAGTGCAACAATTATGGACGCGGAGGTGAAAATCTGAAGCCAGCATGTCTTGTGACTGAATGAAACAATATTCATGTTTTTTATGGGTCCCTGACTCGACTGACAGAGAATCTGTGCCAAGAGATAAACTGGTGTGATGGCAAATGGAGCCAAAATACCAGTAGAAACATAAATCATTGCTGTACAGTGATTAAAGATTTGGGTTTTTATTAGTTAGTAGTGACTGAGAAAAGTATAAATATATGTATTGTTTCAAAATTTGGACCGGCAAGAATGTATTTTTATTGAAACTGCAAGGCAGTAAAGCTCAATTCAGTACACTTAGATATTTTATATGTGTTGGGGTTTAATCTGCTGCATTTATAGGCATGACAAAAATATTTAAAGTAGCTTTTTCATCATTTTCAATTAAACTGATTTCAATTAATAGATTGTTAGTTTGAGTCTAGCACACAAATAAATATAAATGTTGACGATTAGTATGCAAATGGGGTAAGTGGGGCCAAATGGGACTATGGCAGGAAAGTGCTTGAAGTATTGAGAATGTATGTGGACACAGTAAAAAACTACTGGGTTTTTTTTAACTAAACTGGGTTGGGTTGATGGTTTGACCCAACTCATCGGGTTATTATACCACTATATTTGGGTAAAAAAAAAAAAAATTTATTTTGAATTTCACAGGATTAAAAACAATCTGAATTTCAAGCTTCTTTTATTTCCATGTGATAGAAAACATAGAGCCAGCAGGATTCATTAACAAAAGTTACAAAACATGAGTAAGTTGTTCCAAAAGCATATCATTGAATCTCTTCAACTCATCATTTGGCTACAATTCCAGAAGTATCTGTTACCATTTTATGTAAAAAGTAAAACTTTAGCCATTAAACAAGGAGTATTTTTATTTTATTTTAGCATTTTTCCTGTCCTCTAGAATGAGGACGCACGGGTTCTATGTTGTCACAGTATTTTGTCGATGTGCCACCAGGTTTGTCCCAACCTGACGGAGAGAGAAAACAGAAAAAACAACAACAGGCCATTAGTGATGCACTTATTTAAACAGTTGGAGCGAGACTCAGAGACGAACTTGTGGTTGATGGGTCTGAAACTCTGAAACCATCTGAACTTGTGGTTGATGGGTCTGAAACTCTGGAGCAGGGAGGAGAACCGGCAGCAGCTGCAGGGCTGCATCATCCTGTCTGTCAAACTTAAGCTGCTGTTAAAATGTTACAGCAACTAAAAAGAATAAAGACAGTTTAGAAAAGGTTAAAGCGCTACATTCTCGAAAACTAATTTCTGACCGATTCCAGTTTAACGCAAAACCTCACGATGCAATAAAGAGGCTTTGTGTTAAACTAGAATCAGTCTGACCCAGCAGAATATTCAACCTGTAGAGTTCTGGTGAATTTCTGACCCAACTCTTGAGTTAGGAATTTTGAAACTGACCCGATGACCCCAACACCTTCTGCCCAGAAATTGGGTTATGAAAATAACTCAGCATGTTTTTACTGTGTAGAATATATTCCAAAATATATTTGTATATGTATATAAAAAATGTATATACGTATGCAACCGTGGATTCGTGCTGTGTTTTGGTACATATTCACAGAGATAGCAGTGTATTCAGGGAACTCATTTAAAAAAATTAATAATTCCAGTTCAGAGAAAGTATGAAGGCCTGGAAGGAACCAAAATTCTCTATTAACGGCTCAATAGAGGAGCGTTGTTGCCATGACTTCCTGAGGGCGGAGTTTCAAAAAGAACAGGAGTTTCTTAAAGAGACAGAGGCCCAATTTCAAGGCGCTGATTCACAAAGTCAAACTTCCTTTCAGTCACATTTGATATAAGAGTCACTTTTATATCGACTGAAACTTGATCGCGCTATAACACAATCGAGCAGATAATGCTGCCCCTTTAAGAAACAGAAATGCGTCTTCCACACAGTGGAAGCATAAGGAAGTGTCTGAAGGATTCCAATTACAGAAAATGATGGCCACCTGGAACAGCATCTCCGGCAGCAGATTTAATTTACGATTATTTGCAGCTGGGTCCAATTACTACAAAAAAAACGAAATAAAGAAAACATGAAAAATGATGATGCACTTGTACAAACACACACAGCTACTTAACACTGGGTGAAATTATTTCTTTGGCAAGCACAACTTTATCAACTCCAAAAAAAAAAAAAGTTTAAAAAAACTGCTTTTTTTTTTGTTTTTTTTTGTTTTTAAAGACCAATCAGACAATAGAAACGAGAGATTGTGGACTCAGCCTTAGTTGAAAATAACAGAGATGAAAGAAACCGAGTTAAACAGATCTAATGTCACAAAAAAAAAAAACGCTGAAAAGAGAATTAGTCATAAAAGGAGTTTTATTCTGACTGAACTAAAAGATTTTCCGCCAAGGAAACTGAAGGCAAATGAGGTGAAAATGAAAACAGATGAAGGGAACAGAAAAAGAGATGAAATAATGGAAAATAAACATGTTACCTGGAAAATGGGGGAGGGAATAGAGAGAGGAGCAGGGTGTTGAAAACGTCCACAACAACGAATGATGGTAAATACATTTGTAGTATTTTATGTACATTTTATAATGGGAAAATGAGTGTGTTTTACATTGTATTATGTTCAGATATTTGTCATAAAGTCTCTGGTTAAGCAGTTGTTTGAAAAAGAACGAAAATAGCAAAAAACTAAAATAAAGAAGAACAAAAGAAAACAAAGAGTGAAGACGGGAAACAATTTTCAGTAAATGGATTCAATCTTCCAGGCGAATGAGCCGTCGGGATTTCCTTCAATATGATTGTTGGGTACCAACAATTTCCAGCTTAGAGACACTTTTTACTTCTCCCTTCCGAGCCGCGGTCAGTAATAACGAAAGGCCAGCGGTGACCGTTATTTCAGCCGCCAACTCGACGGGAAACATGACGCGCAATCAAGAAAAACAGTAAAGAGACAAAAGGACTCGGGGAAACTTTTCACTTTCGTTTCGGATGAGCAAGAGGCGAGTCGCCTCTTAAAGGGACCCCGCTATGAATGACAAGGTTTCTACGTCAACAGAAGAATGTGGAAAGATTAGAGGTGGTTTATCTATAACAATAATTTACTTGTATACAGATTATAAAGTATAAAGAGTAGAGGCTGAAAATAAAATAATAGAAAATGCAGTTTTTCCTCAGTTTTTCCTCGTGATTCTGATATCCCAGTGAAAAACGTTGCAATGTCAGTGAACAACCCGCAGGTGGCGATAGCACAACCATTCACTGCATGCATTTTTTTAACAAACAGAACATCCGAGGAATGGCTAACGCTACGCTGCACGCTAAGCGAAAGATACTGCAACTTTAATGTTTGCATATTTTGCCACTTGTTGAGGAGAAACGACCCAATCAAGTTTTTATTTTTTTATTTGGATTATGATCCAAATCATTTTACATTAGAAATGTACTCACACAGTGCAACATTACAATTTGTAAATGACCCCAAATCAACTCCTTTAATTGTTTGTGTCTCTGTTTTGTTGCTCATTGCCTTTTGCTTCGTTTTTTTTTTTTACGACTCACTTCCGGTTTTCTTATCGCCGCGTCTCCAACATGCTGCCAGAGGAGACAGACGAGGACCTGGAGTTATTTTTAGACTGTAGTCAATATTTTAACGTTGGGTGACAAACGTAGCGTTTGTATAACTAAGGCCTCAGCTTACGCTGTGCTTTTTGCGGCGGGTTTGCCGCGCAATTATTTATTCACTGAAATGACGTCAACTGAAGCCATGTAAATACTGAAATAACGGCGTGGTGTTGACTTCAAGTGCTGCAGTCAGAGAGTCTTGCTGGACAAAACGGACAAACACTTTGAAGGCTGCTGGACTGCTAAGTGGCAGGCTCAGGATGAAGCAAAGGTCAGCGGGGTCAAAGCTGTTTGGCAGAGCCCTCTCTGTCTGACATTTTGCAAATTTAATACATCGCCGCGCAGACGCGGCGCCGAAACATCTGTCACAAAGGCCAGCTGCTCTGACAAAATGCCAGTATCGATGCTCGGAGTGTCCGCCGCGTTACGTCTTGCCGTTGTGGACGAGGGAATCGGAGCAGCGGGGATTTCTTGTTGTAGCCACTGGATAAATAATTTAACGAAGGAGCGGCGCTCAATCTAGTCAAACGAGAATAACAACCGCGATGAATATTTCATTTCTCCGCCATCTTTTTTGTGTGGGGTTTCCTCGAGCCGACTCTCTGATCCGATCCGGGCCGGTTTCACGTTGGAAGAAAATGAAAAAGGAGACGCGTCCCCCCCCCCCCGATGCTTTGATCCTGGCTGCTTTCGCGCCGCAGTTTCAGACTTTCTTCATGGTCCGATTCACATCCTCATCAGGGGAACTGAGCTTGAGGGGCGGCGAGGGGAGAGGGGGGGGAAGGAAAAGCAAAAATGACAGAGAGGGAAACGGGGAAATAACGCTGAAGACACAGAAGGCGACAACAGATGGAGGGGCGGCGGAGGTGACGATTTAAAAACGAGGGAGAAAAGCTGGAGTTAAGATGCAGAGAGTTCCAGGCAGAACCAAACTCTCCCAAGAGTTGGTCAGAAATGGTTTGGATCAGCTCGACTCCTGAAATAGATTTTCCTGTCGCCTCTATTTTAAGTCAGTCCATTTTCTCATTCTCTTGTTTTTGCTCCTGTACCAGTTTTCCATGACCTCCCCCTCCACCCCCCATCCATCTCTTCCCTTTTGCTCAGTTTCTTTCTTTTCATCAAGTCATCTCCCTCTGATTCCTTTGCACTGCTCTCCTTACAGCCCGTCTCACCTCGTAGCCCTTCAGAATAATTGCTCTGTGGCGCCGTCTCTCTCTGGGTGCCTATCAAACCTTTTTTTTCCCGTTAGATGCTCAAAGCAGGCAAGAGCGCAAACAGAAAAGCGTCGGGAACAACGCATGGGGATGTGTCCAACACGGGCGTAAAAACCTCCGTTGGGGTAAATGAGGTGACAGTCAATGTGATGCTGCCAAAGTTCAATCAAGTCAGCGTGTTTGTGGGGAACTGACTGACCGGCGGTCGAAATCTGTCACGAAGAAAACCCTCCTCTCCTGGAGGAACTGAACAAAGCGTGACGTTCAGCTTCAGGAATGCGCTGCGCTCATAAAAACTTGGGGAAAAATAATCTGACAAAATGTTCATAATGGGGAGTATTCATTTGAGACATGATTTACCCAGAGCCTTTAGAGGGTGGAATAGAGTTTAGTCCATTTCCAAAACCTAAAACGGTGCATGAAAAAAATGTCAACGTCGGACAAAAGCCTGTAGCAGCATCGTGAGAAGCTGAATGCAACAGCGGATGCGTTTCCATGACGAATGTGCGCAAATCCTTGTCGATATTCTGGTAAAATGGGACGTTTCCATTTCATAGGAAAGAAAATTAAATCACATGTGAACAAGCTTGTTCAAATGAGAGGTCATAAAAAAACAAAAACAAATGGCATCGAAGAACGTTGACATCTGCAGGCTCATCACCCATCAGAGGAAACGTTGGAGCAACCGACCCCTGGCACCGGGCAGCGGCGATGTATGCACCGTTTTGGGGAAGTTATAGCTGGTGATTTTACAAAAAAGGATTCAACAAATTTATGATTTTTTAAATTTATTTATTTATTTTTTATTTGGTATCTTTTCAGTTCAACCCTTTGAACTTTAACGTCAATTTCTCTGCGGTTTTCTACAAATAACGTCACAGCCCCGACGTGTGACTCGACGTAATGTTGGCCGAAAAGACAAAAATGTCTCACTGAGTGTCTCGGGTCAGCTTCGCTACGCTGTATTCGTTTGCTCTACTGGAATTGCCCTGGGGTCGTGTCGATCGGTTTACCTTAAGTGTGTGAAACTTAAGGTAGACCTCTTTCCCTTTTCAATTAAAGCACACAGCCACCCATCAATCACTGTTCCACCAAATGATGGAAGAGTCGAGGGATTTCATTTACCCTTCCCTCACTCTTTTTCTTCCCAATTAAGCCTCTCCTCTTCTCCACAATCTCCCCATTTCTCCTTCACTCCTGCGTCTCTGAACACACACATGCGTTTTCCAGTTGTTCCCCCCTTTTTGTTGTTTAAAGTCCAAAGAAAAACCTATTGGGGAAAACACCTGCTGGCAATAGGAGTGAACAGAGCCATGCTTGAAGAAGAAAAACTATTTTTTGGGGGGGTGGATTTTTGGTGATGTAAAATTCACTTTGAGTGTGTGGATGCATGGTTGTTTTTTGGTTTCATGCTTCTCTGCTTGTGTTTTGGATTCAGGACTCATATGGAAAACAAACCCAGGAAATCTGATCTTTTATGTATTCCTACTCGGACTAGGAACAGACAACAAGAGAACAGACGACGGGAAAGTATTGAATGTATACATTAATGTTGTCTCCATAAAACAGACAGGAAATATGAAGATGTGTTAAAATGACCTTTTGTCTTCTGGAAAATGCATGTCTGATAACGTGGTCTATTTCTTATTTATTCCATCTTTGTATAGTAGTTAGTTTAAACCCTGTGGTCGTAACTGCACTTTGCATCCTAGGTTTGTTTGCTTTATGTCGCAGTTTACATCCATACATATGTTTGTCAAAGCTAACAGTACTAAAACATTATATAAATATGAATGTTTGTTCTGTTGCAACATACATTTCTGATAAATACCTTCGGTTTGTGTCTGTTGTTTTTTTGGTGTGTGATGTCACTGATTACATCACCGGGTACAACTAAGTGTCTGTTTCGTTTTTGTACATCGTCTTCAAAGAAACCTTTTAGTTGCCCTGTGACAATGTTTTAGTTAACCACTCACTTGATTGTGTTGATCAGCTTCTAAATTATATTAATATTTTGTTTTGTTTTGGTGTTTGGTTTGACCTATTTTCTGATGAAACGCAGGTGTTTCCAGTTCTGTAAACAACCAGCAAGACTTTGGTTACTGGGAGGTCAAGAACTCATTATTTTGAGTTCTTTCAATGCTAACACTTTTTTTTACAAGAAAAATATCTCTTGACATTGTGGGTAGAATTGTGACTTTCTTTTATAAGCGTAGTGACGGATTCAGACCTGAACCAGTTACAAAATCAGCCTCCTATCACCTTAAGAACATTTCCAGCATTAAAGGGCTAATTTCTGGTTCTGGCCGAGTGAATACAGAACCAGACGAGTTTCTATGCACCACAAGTCTGGAACAAACGTCCAGAAAAATCCCACCTGTTTACAGATGGGTTTGAACCACAACGAATGAAACATTGACCGACATATTTCATGCGTATTGACTTTGGCCTCTGACAAAATGTAATTCACATTTTGCTTCACATTTGGTGATTATGTGATGTTTTTGTGATGTAGAGCACTTTGGACTGCCTTGTTGCTGAAAATAAGCCACACAAATAAACATGACTTTTTTCCTACGTAAAAAAAAAGGAGGACACAGCAAACCCAGGGAAACAGTCATGCACCAAACAAAGGGGGCCTCTACTCACAGTCAAGTGCTGCAGCGTCCAGGGAGTAATTGTACTGCTTGGTAATAGCCTTTTCACATTACCCCCCCACCCCCAAAAAACCTGAAAAACCCCCCAAAATATACTGGATGCTGTTCCTGAAATGGAAGCACAGTGCATTCCTGAGCGATCTTTACTTGGGGCGTTAAGTGGAAGAAATGAGAGCAATTTAAGAATCACTCTGACCAAAGTGTTTAAAAAAGCAAAAGCACAAAAAGTGGTATTTTTTGGAAAACCAGAAACTATTTCCCAGTCAAGGAGAACAACATGTTTGGTGTTTGACCTTCCTCTGCCACATTTTGGATGCAGTTTGATGGTGAGCAAGGTCAGGCCATATTTTGTTCCAAATAAGCAGGAAAAAAAAAAAACAACCAAAATCTGAATAATTGCTAATGGCAACAAGTTTAAAACACCTGTTTTCAAAGCTTTTCCATAGCAGGACAGGTTTGTAAGACAGTACAGACAGAGGAATGATCCAAATAATATTAGATATTTAAAAACACTGGGCACTGGGAGAAGGCAGAAGAGCTTGATTGTTTTCACTGAGTGACCCAAACCATAAGGTCACGACACAGGGACAGTCTGTTTTCTAATAAAATTTACATTCTGCAGCTTTAATGGATGAAGACAGAGTTCTTGAAATAATTCTACTAATAAGCAAACATTAGTTTACAGTAATTACAGGAAGAATCATCAAATATGATGAACCAAGAACAATTAAAACAAAAAAAGAAGCAAAGAATAAAAATTGTACAGACTGGAACTGAAGCTCGATTTGTCAAACATAAAGCTGATGATGAAAGTTACCAAATGTGTTTGATTCTCTTACACATAAGACTGTTGATAGTCTTAGGAATCAGCATAAAGTGTCTGATTTTGCGATTTCCCGGTATTTGCTCACGCTCAGTGATTTTCACCTCGCCGGTGCTTATTGGTAGTTATAACGTCCAGAACGTCGGGTCAGAGTCGGCGCTGCTCCGGACAGCCCCGAGGTGGTCACTTTTAGACAAGACAGTGCCGCGGTGTCATGCTTTGTTCTGGAGCTGGAACGTCTCGAGGTTCCACGCTTTCAGAACCAGAACTGAGCTACTGATGCAAAAAGTTGCCTTGATTCTTTATGATTGAGAAATCTCCCTTTAATCTCCCATGGCAACCATTCATCTGTGCAAAGTGCCTGGGACGACCTACGTACTTGCTGAGCTCATTTTACGCTGGTAAAAAAATGTTCCTAAAGGGTTAATAAGCGAGTGATGTTTCGATAACATCCTGAAGGCGGAGTTTCAGAAAGAGCAGAGCTTCTTAAAGAGACAGAGGCACAATTTCAAGGCGCAAAATTGCAAAGTCAAATTTCTTTTAAGTCATATTTGAAATTTAATGTATTTTTATAACAACTCAAGGTGACACAATTACTTAATTGTCCTACAAAATGGCACTACGTGGCTGGAGAACGTAACATACCACCCATTTAATATCCGATAGAGAAGTAGAGTCTGGTTATGCAGATCCAATTCCACACACTGTTACTAGATACATCTGCAGTAATAATAGAGTAAATAACAATCATTTCAAACCATTGAAGTCTTTGCTGCAATGAGAAATAATCACATTACTCTGAAATGTTTGCAGCTGTCTAAGACGCCTCCCTCTTGTTCAGAATAACGTGGAGGGGGTAAGTCGGCCTGGTAATGCCCCAGCAGAAAATCACCGGCGTGCGCCGCGCTCACGTGACTGCTGTGAATTCTCGGATCAAAACCCTCGGACCGACCGCAGACATACTGGAGTAATGAGGAAAAGAAGCAATCATCAATCAAAGTCAAGACTTTCGCCAGCTCCCAAAAAAAATATGAGTCACGATCCTGGGTGCGCGGCGAGGTAGCCGTCTCATTTCCACGGTGATTATCTGGACGAGATGCGGGGCGATTCATAGGCAGACATGATCGTTTTTGGGATATGGAGAGAGAGAGAGAGAGAGAGAGAGAGAGAGAGAGAGAGAGAGAGAAAGAGAGAGAGAGAGAGAGAGAGCGGAGGGAAAAAAGGCACTGAGACAATTACCTTTATTAGCTGGAGAGCCGCATCTTGTGGGTACTGAGTGATGACTCAGTACGGGATTCGCCAAGTGATAGTTGTCGGCTGTACATGAGTTATGAGACTGCCCTGAACCCAAAGATAATTACACAATGTGCGACCAAAGCGCAAATTAGAGCTGAAATGACGGATAAAATCTACCATGAGTAAAAATATTCACTTGGCCTCCTTTACTGCTGAAACTTTAGATGCAAAAATCAAAAGAATTCATTTGAATATTTGCTGTCGGGCAGCGATTGTTACTGTCCGTATGACACGAATGACTGATAGATCGTATAACTCGATGATGGAAATGTAATGTTTGTCACTGGTTTGCAATTCTCAATTGCTGACTGCATATTTTTATGGACTTCTTATTCGGGGGTTTTTTGCGACGTAAAGCACTTTGAGCCGCAGCGTTGCCGAAATGTACGACGTACAAATAAACTTGATTAACTGAACTTAATAAATGGATGAATTTCATATTTAAATGGCTGAAATTATGCATAATTTCGCATAACACCAGCCGCTTAAATCTATCAATATTTAAACGTTCTCCAATTTATTAGCAGCCCGCCATGTTTAATTTATCATTCTGGGATTTTATGGGAGAAATCAGCAGAAAATCAGAATTGGAAAGTTGCTTTAAAACATTTTTAAGAAGTAAAAAGCTAAAAGTGCGTTCTACATTTTCAATCTGTCCTCATTACTTTAAAACCTTTTAATAAAATCCAGTGAAACCAGTGGCCTAATTAGCAACAGGAGTCCAGAGCGTGTAATTAGCGTTGTGACGACCAGGAGTCAAGGTTGGGATTTTTGTCATATTCCCGGCTTCCAGCATTTCACAGGTAAATACGGATTTTAAGAAACAAAGTAGGGCTGTGTAGATACCACAGCATCAGTCGGCACGCGTAATCTCAACCCCTGCGAGCAACAACAAAATAAAACCAGAGCAAAACGTCAGCCATCTTTGGGCGAAAACAAAGATGGCTGACACCACGCAAAGGTAGGTAATAGGAGCATCACATTATGAACACATTGCATTTATACATTGAAAACGTTTGTTTTTCAAAACTGGTGTTATGCAATATTAAAATGTTCTAAAAAAAAACTGAGTTGTGGGTTTGTTTCATATGTCCGTTTTCAATTAATATTTAAAAAAATGAAATACTTTATATCAAGAAAAAAACTTAATGAACGCATTTTTACAAAAATGTGTAAATCTACACCGTCATAAAGCCTTTGCACTGAAACCCTCCTGAAGTTCCCAATGACCCAATACTTTTCACAAAATAGTACGGCTGGTTTGTTTGCGTGGTGATGAATAGTTGCAGAAAGATTATCACAAAGTGCAAATTTAGCCAGTCTCAGACACAAAGACATATTAAAGTTGATACGTATAGTTATAAATAAATGTGTGTGGTTCTGCGCCCGGAGGAAAGCCACAGGCGAAGGCAGATGGTGGGAGCAAACAAGGGTTAGACACAGATGTGACTGTGTGTGTGTGTGTGTGTGTGTGTGTGTGTGTGTGTGTGTGTGTGTGTGTGTGTGTGTGTGTGTGTGTGTGTGTGTGTGTGTGTGTGTGCAGCAGAGTGGGGAAAGCAGACATCCTCATAAATAATGGGCAGCAGAACCACAGCAGAGGCCGGTAATTAGGAAGGTAAGAATCAAAGAAAGACAAAAGTGACTCTTGAGACAAAAATAGACACAGAAGAAAAGTGTGAAGCCGCTCAGAGAACAACAATGGTACACGTCGCACTTTAAAAAGGGAAAAGAGGAAGCGCTATGATCTTGGAAGATACTCTGGTTTCTACCGTTTATTCTCACCCAACTAGAAATGATTTCTTTTGACATTTTAGCTTTAAAATGTAAAATCAAATTCTAGCAGAAAGGTAATTAAAACAGATAAAATGCAAGTTTTTTTTTTACCTATTTCATAGCTACACCTATTTATATAGGTGTAGCTATGGAAACACAAGTCCCCTGATCTATAACCAGATGTTACTACTGGCAAAAACGACAAAGAAGACAACAGGAAGTAGAGGGAGGAGGATTTTTGTTGTTTTGTTCCTTGGACAATGTGCAGCTGCTCCATCAGAGCTCTCACACAGTCTTTAAATATTACCTTGTCTCCCATTTATGTCTTTCAGGATCTTATTGTGCTGAACTCAGACGGTCATGGGGAATAATTTATTTTTACTGTTCGTTTCTTAGCTAGAGGAAGAAACATGCATGACTTTTTCCTAACACAGTGTCTTTTGGCACTGTGTTAGAAAACAAGAAAAACAACCAGCATGGCAGTAACCTAACAATCTTAAGAAGGTAACCGATCTCCTTTGAGAATCTATTTCCCGGCTGCATTCGGGTTTTGGTCGCAGTAACTCGACCCTCCGGGCAACACATTCATCACCGCGGATCCTCCGAGCTGCCGGCTTTGAAACGGCAAATTTCTAGTAAACGTCTGACAGAGACTGCAGCCGGGTATGTTATTTCATCTAAAGCAACAAAATGAATATTTTACTGTTTAAAAAATGAATTATATATAGATGTTTATTTATATTTCTTGTTTGTTTTGTTTTTATTTGCCTAAATCGGAATTACAGCTTGAGCAAAAGTAGTGAAATCAGCTGTAACCAATTAGGGTATTTATTTTAAATTTGGATCAAAGAAACATTTTTTGAGTAGATCAGTATCTATATAGACACTGATCGTTTTAAGACTCATCTTTGAATTGAAAAATGCTTTGGTTACATTTAGTTTATAAGAAAAGTGCAGCAGTTCATCCAACTTAAAATACAATTGAGTTAATTTATCTCAAGTAATCAAGTTATGTTTATCCAGATAAATATATCAGGTTTATTAAGTTGTCATATTGAACAAACATAAATAAATTTGGTTATTTCAACTACATAAAAAATGAACTCGTTTTTTTTAAAAGTCAGAATTTTTATTTTTTCAGTGCATGTTGGATTATTTTCCCTCTATTGAATGAATGTATTTAAATTGAATGGTGGGAATTGTACGTTTGTGAGATTGAGATAATGTTACAACAATACAAAATAATTAAAGTCTTTTTGCATTTTTAGCAGGAAGTTCAATAATTTTCACCTTTTTCTGGACTTGCACGAAAACCCCACACTGCATCACTGCATCCACCCTGATGACATAACAGACTTTCCGTCATCCAGTCTTAAAACCATAGATTCTAGTTTATTATAAAGAGCTTACAGGCTGAGGTGTTTTTTTGTTTTTTTTAATGCTTTTATTGTTTAGTCTGCGGAATGTGACGCCACCTGAGGACAGCGCCGGAGGTGATCTGACAAGTTCAATCGTAATCTTGACAGGATTAAACCAGTAAAGTCCAAGTCCAGCAGGGGGGGCAAAACAGTCGTTTAAGTCGTAAAAGCCCCACCCAGAATATCAGAGATAGAATCTGAAAGAAAATTAAGCAGGAACAAAACCAGACCTGCACAAACAGTAAGACTTATTCCAGCAGGACCCTCATCCCTCACGGTGGCTCTAGGGTCGAGCTGCACGACGAGTAATCCACTTGCAAATCGTTTGAATTCGTGCTCCGGCATCTGGCGTTGTCCGCAGGGGACGCAGTCACAGGAAATGTTGTTACAAATGAGAGGGAAGTGGCAGAATTTTTCCACACAAAATGGCTTTACAAGGCCCAGAAAAACCAATAAATGGAAACTAGCTGGGGAGCTGGTAGTAATATTCGTTGTGCGTGGGGACAGGAAATCGAGAACAGGAAGCAGAGAAGAGGCGTCCACTTAAAATACATGCAACAGGTATGGCGTTTAGAGGGACACAGAGAGACATTTTACAGCACAATCAAGTAACTATGTTACCTTCAGTGCTGATTATTCACATATCACTTGAAAGAAATTTTACTTACTGATTTAGCGCCTTGAAATTGGGTCTCTGTCTCTTTAAGAAACTCCTGCTCTTACTGAAATTCCTTCAGGAAGTCGTCACAACGTGGCTGCTCTATTAACGCTTCGACAAAGTCTTTACCGGCGTTTCGCTAAGAAGTCGATTGTTTAATGAGTGCAGCTGATGCGCAGGTCCGCCAGTTCCAAACTTTAACTTCGTTAAGTCAAAGTTTGCGTTGCTCTGAGACAGAAGCTCTGAGGCGGTTGCCATGGTTGCCATGGAGATTAAAAGTTTCCTCAATCGTACATGGAAGAATCAAAGGTATGTTTTAGGATAACATAGCACTATGTAAAGCTCGAAGAGAGTCAAAATTACGCGACGCTGCCCCTTTAAACAGTCAAACCGCATTGAAACGTTTGCCGGAAAGAATTGAAATGAAGCACATATCAGCCGCCGTCTTTCTTTCTTCCTTTGTTTCACCTCATTATTGTTGCCTCCAAATGGGCCCTCATCTCCTCATGAGCCTCGCCATCATATTTCCACGGCCTTAATAGTTTCACAGCAGTGCATTTTATGGCCTCTTTCTGCGCCGCTTTCCTAACGACGCCGCTGTCAAACACGGAGACTCACAATCTGAGGGATTCTCTCTCCCTCGCTACTTTTGCTCCGGACAACTCTCTGCATAATTGTCTCCCAGCACAACAGCTGTGCGTGAACACTCTGGAGGGGGCGGGAGGTAAAAACAAGACTAGAAATCCTGCTTTCAAATCAATAAAAAGTTTGCTTAAAAAAAAAAAAAAAAGGATAAAAATCTGTTTTATGCTCCAATAAAAGAGCTTCTGACTGCTGTAATAGAACAACATACCACCATGGCCCATAGGGATGTAATGACTGTTTGTGTTTTTTAACTTTTTTGTTTGTATAACTGAATAATGCTTTGGAAGAGAATGCTCAGCACTTAATGCCTGCATGGTGTGAAAATGAAAGAATTTTGAGTTTTACTCTGTTTTTTTTCCCCCTGACTCGCCTTGAGAAAGTTAGTCAAATGAAGAAGAGAACATATCTGCGGTTCTGGCTTCTTGTTTGCACTTGACTGAAACAGAGTTATAGTTTATTTTGTAATGACAGTTATGGAATATATTACTTTTGGACGCGCGCAACAGCCAAAACGCTGCGTTCCTTAAAGTCAAGATTTAAAACCCACTTGTTCTCGTCAAAACGTAGCGACTGCTTCCGGTTTATCAGTTGTTGACTGCATGTTGTTTTTAAGCTGAAAGGCACTTTGAACTGCCTTGTTCCTGAAATGTGCTTTGAAAGAATAAACTTGATTGATCTGAGTAGTGTTGTGATCCCACTTTATTTCATTGAATTGCTCTTCACTTTGGTCGACATCTATGAACTCAAACCGAATTGACGTTGCCGCGATTCCGTCAAGTCAGCGGACGTTCACTTTTGGCTTTGAACAAGCAACCGGTCCCGCTTCGAAATCAAGTCATTGGAAAACACAGACACACACACACACACACACGTCGCCGCATATTCCAATAAAACAAAAGACAAATGAACCTCTGAGTCATGGCTTCTGCACTGTGGCGCAAGATCGCCGGGCAGCGAGGAGAACGAGTAAAACGACGCATGTGTCGCTGTGTCTCTGAAGTGTCATCCTATCAGACCGTGCAATGCACTGAGGACTTCATTAAAATCTATTGCTGCCTCTCTTCTCTCTTCTTACGCTCTTTTTTTTCCCCGTCGCTTTTTCACGACCATGTATTTCCCTCTATTCCACACCACTGCATGGATATGGATCAATTGCGCGAGCAGCCTGTTTGGCGCGTTTGGCATTTTAGGACTTTTGTTCCTTTAATCTTCATGACCAGTTCAGATGTGGCTGGACTTTGGCTGATCTGGACAACATGTGAAAGACATTGTGATGCTGCAACATCACTAACCATCTATTTTCCTTGCCATCCTACCAAAATGCTCCCAAAATGGACTTTGCGACAATATACACAGTTTTCTTATAAAAGAGGTTCAAGCCGTGCCATTAAAAAAGAAAGACAATATATGTATTTTAATTTGTGAGAACTATCATGACAGAATGCAGATGTTTCTCAGCGAGTATCCAGCACTGTGGTGCTTGGGTGCAATTTGGAGGTGTCGTCACATCAGCAAATTCACTAAGCAGACCTGAGCAGAGCTTGCCGTTTCTCACTCGCTGTCATATCATCATATCAGATCCAGCTGTAGGTTTAGTGAATAGATTAGCTTTTGGGTTTGACACCAAGTTTTCCAGTAAAATATGACTATTTCCCAAAGTTTATGTCCGTGTTAGACCACTGACAAAGCTTTATCTTACCCCCATAAAATGCAAGAGACATCTGGCTCTGGAACTTAGCTATCCAAATTTCATATTTTATAGCTTACATAGACACACACACACACACACACACACACACACACACACACACACACACACACACACACACACACACACACACACACACACTATAGTTGCAAGCCAGACATCTTTGTCAGCAGTCTCCATCTTCTCATTCCCCTGCAGTCACTTTACAATCGGGATCATTACAAATGCAGAGGGACCTATTAAAATATACTGCAAAGAAAAGTGAATGGCCTCCCTGTAACAGAGCGCTAGAAGGAGTTCTCTACATTGTGCTCTTTCCATTTCAACACACACACACACACAAAAAAGAATCAGAATGGCTTTAAAGCAATACAAATGTGTGATCTTGAAAAGTATGACACAATTTTGAGCAAAAGGCTGACTGCTGTAAAAATGATTCTGCAAACTAGATTGATTTTGATGATGTGACGTTTATTTTAAAGGACGGGGGGAAAAAAGATTCCTGGGAAGAAAAAAAAAAAAAGCTTGAACAGCCTCGGTTACTTATTTTGATGAAAACATTTTCTAAGTTTTATGTTGTCGTCCTGCTGGCCTCTGGGCGTTTGCTCAGCTCAGCTCTGACATCGGCTGCCGGGACTTTCCGAAGATCCAGGCTGCATTTCATGGCTTTTGTTCGGACCTCTCCCCGCCCTTTTATAATCTCTATAAAGCCGTGATGTTACCTTTAACTGCAGTTGGAGCAGAAATCTATGGGGAAACATAAAGTAGAGCAAGCCCACTCTTTTTACATTTACGTATTTATATGAACTCACGATCAACGCATCAGAGCAGGAATAGTTTTACTGTTCGCTAAGCAGCTCAGTAAATTTCCCTCCGACAGCTTCATTGAAAAAGTAAATCCCACACAAAGTAAACGGAATAATTCTCTCGCTTGCAACTTAATGAAGAAATAAAAACATTGATCCGTTATTGAAACAGGTGCACTAAGTTCCAGTTTTTGTCATTTTGCCTCTCTTTCAAAAACAACGTTCAAACGCTTTCTCTTCTTTTCTCTCAAAGTCTCCATATCAAAAACAAAAAGCATATAAAAAAAAAACCCATCAGAGCTGCCTGTCAGTGTTTTGTATCTAAATGCAGACTGGAGGCAGACAAACAGGAAGGACTGCTCCAGCTTAAACACGACGACAAAAAAAAAAAAATCCAAAATCAATGCAGTAAAACTGTGAAGCCAAAATCGTAACTATAGCTAGATAAAAATGTAAATAAATAAAATGCAAATAATACGAAAACCGGTAATGGTTTTGGTTTTTCAGAGGTGGTTACCAGAGTGGGAACAAGGTCAAAGTGATTGAATGGTCACAACTTGAGGAGGAAAAACAAACTGAGGCTTAAAGGGAACCCGACTAACGAGACTAAACACAGTTTCCACTCCACATAAAAACACAAGAACCCACATGAGAAGTCTCAACAAAGTCCTGAACCTCAAGTATTTTAGGCCTGGGAGGGTAAAATACTTAATTCTCCTTCACACGCCGCTGGCTGGCGTTTGCAAAGCAGCCGATCCAGAAGCACCATTCGTCTTCATCACCATTTGTCTTCATTGGCGCTGATTGGCTGCGACCTCAGCAGTGGCAACACGGATTAGCTTCTAATCACGATGCTCTCTAACCACTTGTCATGTTACAGCTATATTCAGCATGGCATGACGTGACGTTTGCATGCCATAGCTTGATTGGAAACTTTTGTGAACAGGCTTGTAGACTCTCCATATTTAACAACAAATAAAAAAATATATAAAATGCTATAGAGATATGTTAAAACAGGAATTAATCATCTCCTCTGGCGTTGATCATAATCACGACGTGTGGATTCTGTTGATGAGATGTTTCCGATCTGGAATCAAGTGAGATGAGCGGATGATGCAACACGGCTGACGTTCCTGCAAGTTTCCCTCTGATTCGGTTCGGATGCTCTGAATGCCGATGAGACCCGGAGCTCTCGGCTCTGGAAGGCTCGGGCTCGTCTGCGTCTCTTCCGTGAGTCCCCAGCTGCTCCTTATTTACTGCTCTGAGGAGAGCAGCCAGGAAAAAAAAAAGAAGAGTTGATTACTCCGAAGCGCGTCTTCATGATGATTTGTTTTACGCGTTGCGCCGTGCCAGCATCCTCCCTCCTGGTTCTCTGCTGACTCTCGCTCCGGGCCCGTCGGTCTCCCCTCCCGTCGTGAACCAGAGGCTTCTCATCCGACCCGAGTCGATTACCCTTAAGCTGTTGTCCGGCTGACCTGGAGAGACTGTCAACGGCGAGGCAGTCATTCTGCTTGCTTAGTTTCTTTGAAACTCAAAAAGTCGGTCGCTTTCTATTGCCAAAATGTTCTTGAGATTGATGGACGCACTTCGCTTCAGTTCGGTTTCATAAGTCATATATTTAGACGAGTCAAATGTAAGTTGTTTGTTTGGAGTATTTTTCCTAACTAAAGCCTTTGATTTTATAGTTCAGCTAGAAAGAAGTGAATTTATATGATCCAATACTTTTTAGATTATTTACAAAGTTCCAATATTCAAACATGGGTGATTTTTGACTTACTCGTGTGAACGTCGTGTCACTCATGCACCTAAACGTTAAAAGCATTTTTACCTCTATATAGGTAGATAGATGTCGGCATCTATCTACCTATTTACATCCTGTAGGATGTATTAATCTTTTTTGTGTTTTATTTCTACCCAAAGCTGTTAAGTGTGGCTGAAAACCGCGGTCATTATCTGCCACATTAGTGCAGGTCTCTTAAGGTTGAAACTGGCTTTCCGTTACGGCTAAAGCTGGAAAGCGTTCATCGTCTTCCTGCATCACACTCGTTTTCTTCGTCCTTGTGTTGTCTGGGTGAGTAGACAAGCTGGTGCAGGCGGGTCAACTTAAAAAAGGCAAAATGTGAAGTTTGGGACTTTGCTTAAGCCAGTGAACTAATCACTTTAAAGATGAGATGTTTCAAAGACGCAGAATGTTTTGAAAACGGTTCTGTCGGTGTATGTACTCTGGTTTAGTGACTTTCTGGATTTTTATGCACAAACCCAAAATTGAGGCTCCCATTTTTTTTGCTGATACCATTTGGAATGTAAAACTCTTATTACTCCTTCTCAGAACTCCTTTGGAAAAAGGCTTTAAAAAACAAGTACATTCAGTCGGGTGGAAGCATATCTGCGTCTGTGTTTGCTTTCCTCCTGATACTGAAACATGGAGAAGATGGATGTCTGGGTAACGTGGCACTCCAAGGTTCAGCTGGTAATTGCCCTGCAGAAATAGGATCGGTGCAGACGGTAGCGGCCTCTTGCTTATTATTTGTTAAAAGGAAAAGCTTCGGGGGATAAACAGTCGACACCAATGAGGGAAAACCATCCAACATTTAGGCACGTCACCCTAATTGATGATGTTTTAAAACATCTAAGTGGTGGAACAAAGTTAGTGAAGTCATTTTTATTTGCAGCACTTCTGCTTTCACAGACGTATGAATCACAAAGTGCTTCACAAAGGCAAAACGAAAAGAACAAAAAAAGCAAAATATTTGCCATATCTATACATATGCTCAAGTGTAGGTTTTTGGTATTGCATCCAGGCCTTGAGACGATAATACCGGCTTCACCAGAAATCAATTAATTTAAATATTTATACAAGTCTAGACGTTATTTTGTAAGTAGCACAAATGTACGTTTAGAAGAATGAGTTTTCAGAGCGCACCATTTCGGTCCAGGTTTGACTGATCTTTACGTCGGCATGCAGGGTCACGTCGCTACAAGAGATTTTAAATCTGTTGTTTAAAGCTTCAGCGATTTATACTGATTTGAGGTATTGCTAAATTTACATGTTTCATAACACAACAACTGCTTACAAAATTCTCTCAATTGCTTGATCTGCAGCTCCAGAGGAAAGTAACACATGAAGATTAGTAGGTGGTAAATCTGAGTGATGAATTTCTTTTGTTTTTCTCCACCAACTGCTTTATTGAACACATTCTGAAATCAATTTATGTCAATTCTTCCTATCTAAGCAAAGAGTATTTTTTGGATCTTTGCATTGTTTTTTTTTTTGTTTTTTTAAGACGAACTGCTTATAATTTTGATTCCAGTTCTTTGGTTGGACAATTTTGGGTGAAAGATTTTCTGCCGTGAAATTTTCACCGCCCAATTCAGGCCGACATTGATCTGCCTCGAAAGTTAGTCACCCTCTCTGTCGTCGCTTATTCAATTGTGTAATAAGTTTGAAGCGGTCAAGCAACTGATGCCTCTTTTATACCAGGAAGTCCAAACAGACTCGAAAGCCATGCGGGAAATACGGGTCCAATCCATGCTGTAAACGGCTCAACGAAACACATTTCTGGAATTTAATTACAAGAAACTTGATGCCAGGGAGTGAAAGCAATGTTTCCCTTTTAGTACGGGATAGAGAGCAGGCGTCGTTTCACTGACTGGCAGCCTTCCCAGAACAATAGCTTGTTGCCCATTTAGATCAGAGATATTGTCAGCAGTCTGAGACCTTTTCTACTTTCAGTAGAGTCGCTAGTTTTCGCTTCTCTTCTTCATTTCCTGTAACTTAACTGCAACAAAACACTAGAAGCCACAGCTTGCTTTCCTCTTTTGCTTCTCGTCGGAGTCAGGTGCAAATTAGACATCGGCATTTAGTACCAACCGTAAGACTTGATGGCAAACTCTTGCTTGGTCCAAACACTTGATATTTTGGTTGCAGTTTTCATATCGATTTGCTGAGTCGCGCATCGACGACGTAAAGGTGGGGGAAAAAAATGCGACATGACTGTTCAAACTACGGACGTTTCGAAAACAATCCGAGACGAATCCGGATTCACACGGGGAAGTGAAGGGATTCTGAACCTTTAAAGCCACATAAAGACAGTTACAAAGTTGAATGGTGTAAGTGAAATAATCTGCCAGTGGAGTTAATACTTTTTATTCAAAATTTCAGGAAATATTGACTTGCAGGAGCAGCTATATCTTGTTGAAAAGTTATTTGTAGGTTCGTTTTATCTTATTTCCAGGGTACAAAGGTACTTGCACTAAAACATGGACCAAAACTGACGATTACTTTCTCGTAGTCTTCACGTAAGTGACATATACATTGTTAATTATGTGACTTTTTCTCTAATTTTCTTATAAGACCTAACAGCATTTTTCAAGTTGTTGAAACAGGTTGAAAAACGGCTTTCTTTTATTCTAACACCCCCAAATCCTGCAAACAAACAACTTCTTTGCTTAATAAAGCTTGAAACAAAAAACTAAATCGAATTACTCGTATGTTATTTCGTGAATCATTAACCCTACCGAGTGTTTTTTTTTTTTTTTCCAATACTGAGGGTGTAATAAACTCACGAAATAATACGAGTGATATTTGATGAACTGCTAAATCACAACCCGTAAACCTCTGATACATCCTTTACCTGCCATTTGACAGTCACCGTAAAAAGTTTAGCGTTTTCCAGTTCGAAGACGAGACCAAATTAGTAAGTAATGATGCTTCTCTTCCGTGGCAATCAGTGTGCTGGATCTCCAAAGATAACAGTGCTTGTTTTAAAGCGCTGAAGGTTTGATGCGAGGAAAGGGACGTGAGGAGGAAGCTCGTAGGATGCAGGGAGAGGACAAGGGAGAGATGCTATTTGTGTCGGATAACAGAGCGAGAGGTTGCTCTTCTCTGTGTTATTTCGCGCCAACTGCTGGATTCGAGTGAGTTTTATTGATGGTGAAGTTTTAGCAGAGGACAAGAGGCATTTTGAACCTTTCAGCAGTGTCGTTTAAAGAAAAGTCCAGGGTTGATGTAAATGCACAGACCTACATTCCAGGTAATTCAACGAAAGCCTGGCGCCCTGCAACGGACATTTTAGTTTGGTTTGCGGTTCAAATGGGTCGCGCGTGTACACTTTGGAGGGCGGCTTAAAACCCTAAAGGGGTGTCCTTATGTAGCACTGAACAATGTAGATAATGCTGGTGGTAAAAGGACAGAGACTGATGTTCTTTATAGATAAATGTTTTTCTTGTCATGTATGTTGCCAGTATCATGTAAAAATCAACCTTTTTGAGCTTTAGATTATGTTGTTATTCCCTCATCAAAAGATTCATCGGTCCTCACAGAGAATCCCCCCAACTGCCACTTTCCCAATCAGCTCCTTCAGACTAGCTGGCAGCAATTAGCAAACATATGGTGGAACTGTGCATCTGCTGAACTCATTATACGAGATACTTCTCAGTGAAACCCTGGTAAAAACCCTATTAAAGGGTTAATATAGGAGCAATAACGTAATGACTTCCTGAAGGCGGAGTTTCGGGAAGAGCAGGAGCTTCTTAAAGAGACAAGAATCCCAATTTCAGCATGTTTAGTTATGAAGTCTAATTTCATTTAAGTCATATTTGACATATAGCATTTTTATAACAACTGAAGGTAATATAGTTACGTCATTGTTCTATAAAATGCTACCATGTGCCTGGAAAATATATAACATTTAAAAAATTGGCAGTAAATCTTTAAATCAAGAAAAAATGTCTTTTGTAAAAACTACTAAAAGATGTTTTCAGTGAAGCAATGGTGGTTTCTACTCATCTTCTCAGATTTTCTTTGCAATGTAATAAGAGATATTTCTGGGGGGATTTCACTTGCATTCCAAACCAAACTAATCCATATTTCTCCCTGCATTTTTCAGCTGAGCGCTGATGCTTCAGACGGTCCTCTGCGGCGGCGACCGCTCCAGCCAGGTTCACTGAACCATCTCCTGCAGAGACTGAGATTCACTGCACCAGCAAATGCTTTGCCACATTTAATCTATTCTTCTTCCTAACTGCTGGCTGCTGTCCTGTCCGACGTTTTATGTTTAATCCTTTTGTTCCTCCGCGGCCAGACAAGCTGCATAGTTCCAGCTTCGCGACCCGTACCATGTAGTTGTACGTTACGTACCGGAGCCGTCAAATCGTTCTCGGTAGAAACGGGATTGTGAAACTAGTAGACTATTTTCAGCAGCTGCTTGTTTGCCCGAGGGTTGGATTTTTGGTTGGATTTCCTTTTTTTTTTTTTTTTTTTTTTGCACAAAAGGTTGAAAAATTAAGGTACAGATAGTAAATATAGATCACTTCTTCACAGCCCGGGCTTCTACATTTAGGGTTGTTCTCCAACTTGAACGTGAAATTCTACCCCAGGCCGACATCGTTAGCAACTTTTGACTTGATGTTGATTGTGTATTTAGCTTAATCATAAAAAAATTAAAATAAAAATTTTTGAGAAAAAATATTTATTATATTTCAATTTTAGTCTCATATTAGAATGACTTTATTCTCATATTACTTCAGTTTTGTTCTTGTGATTTTAAGACTAGTTGCCTATTTTCTACTATTGTTTCACAACTGCTTTTAAAACATTTTTTTAAATTGTTTCACATTGTACAACTTAAAGATGTATTTTCCAACTAATTTAGCTATGTCATTGAGTTTTTAAATTAACGACGCCATTAATTAATCGTTGATTAACGGCATCTCTGGGCTTTGGACGCAAAACTGTGGGAGACAGAAATGCCTCCATTTTCCTTTTTCACAAATTTGTGCGAAAATGAAAACATTTGAATAAAATCCACCAAGAAGAAGCTCAAACGTGTGCTGAAGCTGTGCACACCTTTTGACTCTTATTCCACGCTGCCTCACATATTTAGTTTCAAGCCAGACTGTCGATACGCCACCACACATGCAAGGAATATCAAACATAAAATTCAGATTAATCTATTACAGAAAGTCCACAGAAGGAAAAAACTGCTAATTCAGAAACTTATTTACCTCAAGAAGCTTAAATGTCATAAAATAATCATAATTTTTTTTTTTTAATTCACAATTGGAAGTAAGCAATTGCTAGAAAGGATTCGAGGGTCCGACGACCTCGACTTGCACCTCACAGATGGATCGCTGGAAGGAAAAGAAAAAAAAAAAAGTGTCTCTCGTTGCAGTTTTGAAATGTCAGGGCAGAGAGGCTATTTGTGTCACTTCCCCAACATTCATCACAGCTTCCTAAGTAGGGAGATGGCAAATTAAAGAGTGAAGTATCTTAATGTACTGTTGTCAGATTAAAAGGAGAAGTGTATAATTCTTTTGTTTGTTTGTTGCAGCGATCTTCAACGAAGCAAATTCGCCCATGACGGGACCTCTGCTCCGTCTCCAACCACTTAGCCGCTCTTCTGTTTGGAACTGAAATGACTCCATTTGCTTTCGGGTTGCGACTTGTCCACCTCCTCTCCATTACCCTGCCTGGTCCATTAGCACGTCTTTCCATCTGCATTTCTTCTGCTTGAGTCTCTCTTCTTTGAGTCTCTGCTTTCACCTCTTCATTTCTCTGTTTTCAATAATGTCAATGTTTCTTTGCTCTTCACTGAGCTCTCTCTCTCTCTCTCTCTCTCTCCGCCTGCAGTAAGTTTATAACATGATCCAACATCCAACTTGTGCTGCAGGCTTACTTGAGTGCTAATGCTAGTTAGCTTGGCCACCGATGATGGCGGATAAACGGTTTTCCTATAACTTTGAGTTGTTCATTAGCCATCAGCACATTTAGTAACGCTTGCACGACATTGATTGACATTGCTAAGACCCGCCTCCTATCTCTGATTGGCTGTTTTTGACCAGCTTCAGACGACAATGAAGACCTGAGGGAGGAGGAGCGATTGATTGATGTACATGTATACTTTTGTAGTATTTTATGATTAATAATTTTGTGAATAAACTTTGTTTTAGTTTTTTTTAATTTTTTTTTTATGAGGTTCTCTGTATTATTTGCTCTGTTCTTCATAAAAAAGTAATGAAAAAGTCTGTCTTTACAAACATCCGCCGTTATTTAAAAATAATTTTAGGCTGTCGAGAGTGACTCTTCGTGACCTTGGCCTGAAAAGTCTCCAGAGCTGCAGGTTGCCGACCCCTGATGTACGTAGAGTGACGCCCGAAGGTCATGTGTCAGTCTCTGACGTTGCTATAACAACAGTCGATCCACAAAGTGGCAGCCGGCCAGAGAAGCTTCCTACAGGGTGTTTATGGAGTAGGTCAGTGATACCTGCAGGAAATGAACAACCATGAATGCTAAGTTCTCTAATTGCTGCTAATTTTCCCACACGTTTTGAATGTTGATGAACTCATAATCATTCATATATGCTAAGTAACACTGTATATGTTTCTCACTACGCTCCTGTTTAATAAATCATTGGCTTTACGTGTCGTTGACGTGCAGCCTTCTGTTAAATGTAAAATATTAAACAGAATTTTGTTATGTTTATAGATATTGATCCAAAGGTTACTATAACAGTTAGTGTCTTATAAGGCTTTAAAGGAATGTATGTTTTTGCCTTTTTACTTTATTTCAGTCACCAAATCAAAACAATGACTTTCATTTTTACCTAACATAGGCATAAACTGACAAAACACAAACAGCGTTAAATCTTTTTATGTTTTACTGGCTCTTGTGGCCTTTGATAGTGAGTTGCCAGGACATTGGGTAATGAGAGAAAGGGAAGACATGTGGCAAAGGTCACCAGGCCAGGAATCGAACCTGCGACGGCCACTTCAAGGAGTGAACGTTGAGTGGGTTGTGTTTAACCCCTGCATTACCACAGGGTTTTAAGTAAAGTTGTTGTTTTTTGTTGATTCCGGGTTTACGATTGATCTGTGTTTGGGTTCGTTTGTTCTTATTGGCGAAAAACAGTACGGCTTTTACTGTCATTTTGGCAACTATAATGTATAAAATGGGTGAAATATAATTTGCAAATTTTTATATAATTGCAAATACATAATAAATAGAAGTCATTTATTCAGGCTATTTAGACTGAATGTACCTTTTATGAGCCTTACAGCTTTACTTGCTGTTGAAACAGCGTTCTACTTATTTAGTACATAAGCTTTTAATTTTTATACTTTTACAAAAATGAAACAGACTTATTTCACTGTGATTTATTAACCTTGAACTCTGTTACTGTTTTATGTTGCCAGTTCATAACTGAAGAAATGTGGTTTGTACACAAGCTGATCTACTCTCTTTTCAAATAATGTCCAAGGATTTACTGCATCATTGTGAAAAATACATCATAAATATTTTCTATTGCAGGAAAAACCTTGGTCTTCCTTTGAATTTTACATTTACCTTATGTGTGATAAATGCACCAGTTCCTCCTACATTACTGTATCCTGTACTATGGGCATCACATTTATTTTCACTTTGTGCTGAAAATAAAACCTCTTCCAAGCGGTGAAACTTTTCAATCGACAAACGAGTATTTTTGAGCTCGACACTTTTCCATTAAGCAAGTTTATTTTCAAAATGTCAAATCATCCAAAGATGAAAATTACAAGGCTAAATGAAGGGGAAAAATGGATGGAAACAGAAAGAACCTTAATCTAAGGAAGCAAGTCCAATGCACAACGTTCAGAATAAATGAACCAACACAAATAAGTGAAAGAGAATGTTTAGATGGTAATACAATACTGTAAATCAACGACAAAGAAATGATCTAAACTTCAGGTGAGAAAACACCAAAGACTCAAACACCAACAGTGCTTAACCTCAATCATAACAGATTTCACGTGTTTTCCATATTTCTGTCACTTGCAACTGATTTACTGGATTTTCTCAAAGCGAGCCAAATAAAGTTTAATTTTATGCAGTTCTATTCTGCTTTAAAGGGCTTGAAATCACAAAACAATCGGTTTTATTTTGGGTTCTTGTCGACCTGGGAGCTTTTAGCTGAGACTGGTTGTTGATTTCAAAAGTAAGCTAGCGTCTATAGTTCCCTCAGAAGCAGGCAAAACAATAACATCTGGGAGTTTGAGTGGCACATGCAGTCAGAACGATGGTCTCCTTTCATCTTCTGGAAAAAAAAAACATTAATGAATGTATCGCTGTATTCCCTGGTGAACTTGGGTTACTCCGTCTCAAAGGCACAGTCTCGAGTTTAGCAATTTAAATCCCGTTTCAAAGCTGAAACCTGGTCACCTTTTATGAACAAAAATTAAAATAAGAAGGAAATAGAAAGTACAAAGACATTTTTGTACATAAGGATGGTGTGGTTGCCTCCAAGTTGGGGTATGTGATGTTGCCCGTTTTGTTCGCGTTGCCCTCCGACTTATCAGACTTTTAAAAAGATGAGTTCTTATAGTTGCAAAACTCATGGAATTCCCACTTTTGCCAACGTCAAAAGAGAAATCCTATAAATGCTAAACTCTGACGCCACTCCATTTTAGTTTACATTTAGTTTACATTTCATGGAGAAGGACGCTGCGCTCAGTTTCTTCTTCAAAGGTTTTCTTGTTGTTTTCCGCAGTAGTTGTTGGTGCAGCGCCTCCACAGGCGAGGAAGTGAGCAGGCTTTCCAAGGAGTCTGGATCATTTGCCGGTGCAGTGTGAAAGTGAACGGAGCAGCTCCAAAATGTAACAAACGATGCAACTTCGATCCTCTATTGCACCAAGTCTATTGGTCTACCAGGTCTGAAAACACACTTCAAAAATGGCACCTCAATGGGACAGAAAGGTAAGACAGTACTTTGTTCCTTTGTTTGTTTTCCTGTTTTTTACAGATGATGTGTTGGCATTAACCCATTTGTGCACTCTGATCTCCTGTGTGGCTTTTTGCTTTTATTTGTTCTCTTTTGCCGCCTATTTTCTTCCCTGAACATTTTGGAGTTCGGCTCTGTTTTTTTTATAAAGCACCGCCTCACTTCCATCAGGTCTCCGTTGCCTCTTTCTTCACTTAATGTGGATACACTACACATCCAATCATGATTAGATTAACCCCCGCCCGCCCATCTCCTGTGTCTCTTGCCTCCCGCTTCTCACAATTTTTTGCTCCTCCCCTTGAGTTTTCCTTTGCCCTCTTAATATTTCTCCTTGCTTTACGTTTCTATCACACGGCATAATAAACCGACTGCAGAAACATTAGAGTGAATCATTATGAATCAATTTTATGCTGCTCGGAAATGAATATGGCCAGACTAAATCCAATTAACCTTTTCCAGGCCAAGCAGTTATCAGACACTACCCAAAGCCATAACAAAATGAGATCCGTCTCTTCGTCTCAGTCTCACAGAGATGCAAGTTTCTGTGTTTCCTTCCTGTTGCGTCTCCCCTAAACACCTGTGGCGAGTTTTCACTTCTGATGTATCAGTATCCTGAATAACAACACATGCGCAACAATGCTTCTAAGGACGACTGGGATTCATTTGGAATTTTTACTACATTTGGGAGCGTTTAACGCTTTGGGAGGCTAGACAAGCTCTACGCTAGTGAATATAGTGAATAGTGAGTTTGGACTGAATCGGGCATCCAAAATATTGATGAAACAGACTCACAAAAAGACATGGAAATAGTATTTTACTCGCATAGCAAAGCAGGTACAATTAAAGGGCTTAGCATTATGTGTTTCCCATTCACATAGTGCCATTGCACAGCACAGTAAAGTAACTATGTTACCTTTACTTGTTATAAAAATGCTACATATGAAATATGACTTAAAAGGAATTTGACTTCTGTCTCTTTAAGAAACTCTTGTTTCTGTAACTCTGCCTTCAGGAAGTCATCGCAACATGGCTCCTCTATTAACCCTTCATACCAATGTTTTTACCGGTGTGCCTCTGAGAAGTATAATGAGCTCAGCAGATCTGCAGTTTCACCAGGTGTTTGCTAATTGCTGCTAATTGACAGCCCTAGAAAATAATGTATTGATTTCTTGACACTGGTGGTCATTGTCATGATTTCAACAAAGTCTCAGAGATTGTTGGTTTTGATAGCATCAGACAGTTGCAGCAGATTTTGATCTGTTGGACTGAAGGTTTTTTGAGGCCCTTGAAGAGCAGTGAACTATTGATATTAAAAAAAAAAAAAAAAACAGTTTGAGATTATCAGAACCGTTTGACTTGGTATATTTTGTTTAAAAAAACTACAATATACTCGTCAGAAGACGAGTTCATTGTCGCTGTGATGCTCCACTTGTCCTAATAGGCCAAAAGTGTGCAAAGAAAATACTTCCAAGTGCTCCTGACTCCACTCCCGGTGTACAAAACCCATTACCTTCTGGGTAAATGACCACGAAATGCAAATAGGACAATAGTTTAATAAACATTACAAAGCTGATGTTTGAGTTTTCAAATGGTAGAAATCGGCTCTGACTAAAGCTCTGAAGGCTGCTGACTCTGCAAAACGCTGACTGCAATTCTGTCGATACCGGGTCACTAATCTACAGTCGAATCTTATATTTGGCTTGGCATAGTAGCAACCTATTGATTGTCCAGCTGCATCACAGCAACCCTGAAGATTACATTTCCGCACAGATCAAAATTGCTTCGTTTTCCAATCGAGCTGAGAAAAAAATAAGTAAATAAAAAATGAGGTCAAAACTTCACAGAAATGTGCATTTAACCTTCATTATCGGAGCCAGATTTCCTTCCGTGGAGTAATAACCCTTTAATGTGTTTGTGTTGCCCGCTCCAGTCGTTTGCGCTTTAGAGTTTTAGAAAATAAACCCTATGAAGTGTGAAGGCGGTCACGTAGAGGGTGATGGGTTGGAGGGGGCAGAGCAGCTTGAAATACCAATTTTGTGGGGTGAGACGGAGGTCAATGTTCTTCAGCAGCGGGGTTAAGCCGGCTCGCCCCCGGAGTTCTCGGATACATGTTGATTTCTGTTGATCGTGTCAAAACGCGGCCCTCGAGATTTAAAGTCCGTCTGAATTAGCCGCCGAAGCTCTAAATCGGCAGAGTGTGGCCAGGTCGTCGATCTGATTTGGACAAGCTCAAAATGTCAGCGAAACAAAACATGCCCGGTTTCCAACCCGTGGTTCACGATGACGAACCCTGGGTTGAAATATCGAATCTGGAACAAAAAGGAAGAACCCACAGGAGGAACAATGCAAGACAACATGGGCAATAAAGGAACCACATAAAAGGTAACAAAAAGATGGAAAAAGTAATTGGAGTCAGGACTCACACCTGGCCCTTCAGAGACACATAAAGACGGTTACAAAATCAGCCTTCCACCACCTGAAGGACATTTCCACGATAAAAAAGACTAATGTTCTAGCGTGACCTAAAGAAACTGTTTATCTTTAGTTGCACGAACAGAAAGAAGAGTGAAAAAAAAACAAGTTAGGAGGGAAAACACAAGACACAAGGTGAAAAAACAGAAGGTGTGAAGTGGGTTTATATTGATGGTGACACTGTGGGAAAAAAGGAAAATAAGGAAAACAAAAAGAGGTTAGAGGTTTTGCCAAACATCTTGACGGTTTTCATAAAAGATTCAATGAAGAAAAATTTCTTACGATTCCGAGTTTTTTACACACACACACACACACACACACACACACACACCCACACACACACACACACACACACACACACACGCAAACTAATGTCTACAAGAGTGGAAACAGAGCTGAGTCGGCTAGGCATCACTCCAGTGACTCCCGTTCAGCTTCTAGCAAACAACTAAAAATTATTTTTTTATAATCTCGCACAGTGTTTATGTGGTTGAGTTTTATTCACCTTGTGCGGTGTGGTTATGTCCGGGTGTGGGAGACTGGGGGGAACACCTGCAAAGAATGAGCCATCAAAATAACAGTAGACACTGTTCTACTTCGATAACTATTACGCCGCTGTAAAAAAACATAACATTTTTTTTCTAAAAATGCAGAAGTTGCTAGTCGACGTAGCTCCAGCTTGGACGCGGCGATAATGTGAGGCACTCTTTTAAAGAAAACCACTTGGAGTCAAGAGTTGGCGAAGGAGATAACAGTGATGCCATTTAGTTTTTTGTTTGGTCTGGACAAAAATAGAACAAGTTTCACAACTTTTTTTTTTTATTCCTGACTTCAAAATATGGGACAATATTGTCAATTTGTAGTAAAGACAAAAGCAAAACCTGTCCTGGTGAATAGAGCAGTATGCCCACCTGCTGTACAAACAAATTACACCGATTTTCCGTCCGCAAAAAGCCTGAAAATGCGAGAATTTTTGAACATATTGAGTGATTACACCGTGCGGAGTTACACAATCTATTCAGCTAATTACCTCAAAAACACCTGCAAAAGATTTCCTGACCCTTCAAATAGGCTACACAATAACCTGCTGACTCGGCAGATGATTGTGCCTGCAAGCATGCAAATCCAAGCTAATGTACATTAATTACTCTACAAAGAGCAGAAACTGAGCTAAGTTCAATTTAGTGAGCCGTGTTTTACTACTCCTGGTGATGCGTTCCAAATGTTCCCTTGTTCACCCTCTACAACACACCTTGCTTTACGTCGTAATTAGCAATCCTGCCTTGAATCACGCATCACCTGTAGCCACGTTGAAGCCAACGCGTCTGACACCATGAGTCTGTTTCTCAGGCAATCATTTTTAATTGGTCAGCTGTGCTGGTCCCAGCAAGAAATATAATTGCTTGTTTATGCAAACGAAGAATCAGCAACTAAGGGGAGTGAAGCATTAGCATGTAGTGAAGATGCAGTTATGTGGACATAAATGTCTTGAGGAGAATATGCAGTCTGGTTTGAGGTGGTAGAAGAGAAATTTTTACACTGCATATGTAATAAATTATAATTCAGTAATATACTATTTTCTGAGCATTTCCATTGTCATTCAAGTGATTGTGCAGCCTACATGGCCTACATGGTTATGAGTGTTTAAAGTCCTGCAGCTAAACACAGACTGCTTCTACAAACATTCAGGAGCTCAGTGAATTTGTGTATCGTATATAACCTATTGTCAACTGGGCAGCACTACCTGCACCTTTTATTTTTTTCCCCATTAGTGGAAAAAATAGTTTTTTTGCAATTACAAATGGATAAATTTGCTCTGGTAAAAAGTCATTAATCCTCAGACTTCTTCCTGTTGTCTTCTTTGTGGTTTCTGCCAGTAGGAACATATAGTTGCTGATCACATGACTTGTGTGATGCAAAAAATGTGTGTCCATTACAGTTTTGCCATATAAACTAATTTTGATACAGTCAAAAAAAAACACCTCACTCTAATGCTAAGACCTTTTATCGAACAGAGGCTTTCCCCCCCAAAATAGTCGTTTCCATTAAGCTAATGGAAATTTCCGTTTGCTTAATGAAAATTAAGCAAATTAAATTTCAAAATGTTAAATTGTGCCATCATATGATCGATGGAAAAGTAGCTACTGTGTGGATAATTATTTTTGATGCATCGAATTGATCACAATTCAGCCACAATTCAGACAAAGCATTGACACACGTTACCTCTTGACCTTTTCATGGGACGGCAGCACAACAGAATGTCTTCAGTCAGAGGCTTCATGAGACTCACTTTAAGACAGACTGCTACATCCACTGAACTGCACTCAATCTTACCCAGACCAGCAGGCAACTTGGTGTCCTGTCTTGCATCTTGCCAGGGTGTCCGTCATCATTTGGCATGAGTTGGCTAAAACTGAACCCACAATTTTCAGGCCACAAGTTGATTACGCTAATGAATCACTGTTGCTTATTAAATGCTCCAAGAGACTCGCAGCTCTAGTTCAAAGACAAAAAAGCCATGGAGGCTCTTGTCAGTCCAAATCTGTTCCTGCTCTCTACTGGACAGACGTCTTGGATGTTTTCAACAACTTCTACTTTTACTCTTTGAGCCCTCGGTTTCTCGCCGGTGTTGCCGTTTCTTGAACTTACCCCGATTTGGTTGCCCGACACGATCTCAGCCACATCATTATCAACCTCTCCTGCAGGCTGGTGCTCTTTCAAGTTGCCTGTGAGACCTGAAGCTCTCACAGATGTTCCTTTACAATATTCCATGCACTAGAGCAAGACATTTCATAATGGATAGAGACCAGAGAGACCATAAATGATGCAAAGCTGGCTTGGCTTTGCTGGGATTTTCACTCCAATGAAAAGTGGGCTGTAGGTACAAGACATACGTGGCAGAAAACTGAGAATATTGAACAGCTGGAGGAGTACTGTCCCACCAAACTCATTGATAATCCATTTTCAGCTGCATTTTTTCCAGCCTTTAGAACTGTCATGGTTTGGCAATCACTGTAATTCACTGCAGAGAGACGCCGGCCAATGGGATCCTGATATAAATTACAGATAACTGCAGCCACCAGAGTTGGCACCTCTAAGAGGAGAGGAAATATCAAGGCTTTCATTCAGGACTTCTAGGTGGTTGTTGCTTTTAAGCTTAGTCGAAATAATTCATTCCAGCTGCTCAGATGTTATGATGGTTGAACCCATCAGAGTAAGATGTTGCTTTGAAGGACAGACACTAAAGTTCAAATACAGAGAGCTGAACATAAATAATCTGACTTCATTTCAATCATTTTATCCATTTTGCATACACTCAGGTTAGCCTAGTTTGAGCTCAAAATTTGTTAAACAAACATATTTAAGAAAGAAAAGCGCTTTGAGATACTTGTGTCAATTTCCTTGTGCAGTTTTTTTTTTTACAAAATAATTGCCTTACTTATGTTTTTTTGCCAGAAGGGATTTTTGGCAAAATAATCACTTTTGGCAAAAAAAAACTAGCAAAGGTCATTATATTCAAGAAGATGATGACATGCATATTTTTTTGTCTTTTAAACCTGTGCTTTAGTTTTTAAAACAAGCCAGAGAAT
The DNA here is from genome assembly GCA_911649635.1 of Poeciliopsis gracilis. Classification (NCBI taxonomy): domain Eukaryota; kingdom Metazoa; phylum Chordata; class Actinopteri; order Cyprinodontiformes; family Poeciliidae; genus Poeciliopsis; species Poeciliopsis gracilis. Next base: position 989,298 of record CAJVRI010000724.1, read on the forward strand.
TGGTATTCACGACGAAGCAAACAGTTGATCTGATGCCAGCATAATTGTCTCATTATTTCTGGATTTATGTCCCTCACATTCCTCCAGAGGAATTAAAACACGGCCAGACGAAGCTTTTGGGTCGAGGTCAATAAATGCTGCACATCCGTGTTAATCGAACAACAATTAGCACTTCGGTTTTTGTCCTTCAGTTTGTCAACACTCGTCTCTCGTCACCCGTCAGTGAAGACTCACCTCAGCTTTGACGTTGAGTGATAGTTCCATCTCCCTCTCCGTCAAACAGGCTGAGAGCAAATTCATCATAAGTGTCTTTTTTCAGCCGGAGTTTGGCACGCTCTCTGCCTTTGGACTGAAGAGCCTGTGTTTGTTTCAGAGAATTAGAGATCAGAGTGAGGTATTTGCGCACCTGTACGTCCTTCACGTCCCATCTCATCTCTCTCTCTCTCTCGCTCCCTCTCTCGCCGTCTCTGGTTCTCTTCATCTCATCGTCACTTATTTTTTGGGGGATTTGCACGCCCTGAATAAAGGCTGCTCCAGGGATGATTTTTGTTTTGAACGTATGTAAAAATACACCTGCGCTGCGGGCCTGAGACACAGCACAAGCCAGTAATCTTCTGAGACCGTCACAGTTTTAAGAAAAGCAATTCCCTCCCTGAATGTCGATATCACACTTTTGGAAACAGATTTAGTTTAATGCAGACAGAAAGAGGAAAGTCAAAGCCCAACAAAGTGTCACAGTGGACAGAATCTGCTGGAAAACAAGCCAACCTTCCCCATGGCCATCGATTTCTGTCGAAGTTAGAAAGTCAAAGGAATAATTGTGGAATTATGTCACATGAAGTGGAACTGTTTGGCCATAGTGACCATCATTATGTTTGGAAAATATGGGGGTGGCAACATTATGCTGTGGCAGTCGTTTTGCTGCAGGAGGAACTGGTGCACTTTACAAAGCAGATGGCATCATGACAATAAAACATAATGTGGAAATATTGAAGCAATATCTAAAGATCATCACGCTTTAGCTAAAGCTTGGGCAAATACTGGTCTGCCAAATGGACAACAATCCCAAAGAGGTCGTAATGTGGCTCAGGGACAACAAAGCCAATGTTTTGGGGTGGCCGTCACAAAGTCCTGAGAGAGGTGACCTACAGTTCAGACTCAGTTCCATCGGTTCTGTCAGAACGAATGGATGCAGTTCAAACTTTTGATTTTGAAGACGTAGATAACCATGTCTCTGACATGTCCTTTAATCATTGTGCCACTTAGAAAACAGAAATAACTATAATTCTAACTGACCTAAAACAAAAGATCGGACTGATTCAACTTCAGATGATAAGATAAAAAGGTGAATGTGTCATTTTGTTTGGTGTATGTAAACCTTTGGATTCAGGTGTGAATATGGGGAAAAGAAATTAAGTTTATATAGTCATATAGAGACAATAGAGCTGGAGTTTTATGCTTTTAGATGTCTAAAAGCTTCAGGACACTGACCTTTTGTGCATTTGCGTTAAACTCGTCTGATTTTCATTTGAAAAAGAAAAAAAGGGTAAAGGTCTTCATAGTTTTCTTTTTACATTTATGCTTGTTGGTTATTTGCACTATTGAGAGACGTATTTTTTATTCATTTAGCCACAGTTCCACACTTCGAATGCTACAAATACGTCAGCTATTCGTCTTGCTCTCGGCAAGCAGCCATGTTGCTAATAGCAACGCAAGCTCCTATTAGCATTGTAGCTATTTGCAGATTCTTCTCGCACCTGGAACAAGCTACTCTAACGGCATGTTACTCCCAGATTGGAGCTCTGACTCCTGATTTTAGAATAATAAAAGGAGAAAATGCATTTAGCAGTAACTCCTTTGCAGTAAAGTATGTTTAGTTACTCTATGCTAAGCAGTTAGTTTGCCAGGATGAGCATCTTTCTGCGCTTTAACATTTCAGGACAATAAAGTCCCACCGGGCCACTTTCAAACAAAACAGAAAACGTGGAAGGACGCATTTTATGACAATACAGGGCAATTTAAAAAGTTTGTGGTACACAAAACCATGAAGCTAGATCTTAAAAGCTGTAAATTCGGTTCAGTAAAGGGAATTGTAGACAAACTGCACTCTGAGGCTTGTTTCATCACATCTTTGCTGATTTATTTGGTTCATTTCCACAAGCTGCCGTCATGAATTTTCTTTTGGTTGCAGGCTGTTTTATATTTCGGTGACTTTAGTCATTTTAAGATGCATTTAAGATGACAAACGCAGAGTGGCTTCCCCCACCAAAGTGTCTGTCTTCATTGACGCTCAGTTCCGATATTGTTTTTCTTCTTGTAATAATTACAGACTTTTCTATGCTAAATGTTCCAGAGCTGAGAGCACTTAGATGTGCATTTTAAAGTACATGATGTATAGCTTCAAATGCGATTCAGGGTAGGAAAAAAAACAGGGGGGAGGAAAAGAAAGAAGGAAACGAAAACGACGAGGGCGGCTGTGAACGACATGAAGATTCTGCTGTAGAATTTTAACTTCTAAAGAAACATTTCTGCAATTCTATTTAAATAAAAAAAAATTTTTTTAAGTGTATTTATTGTTTTCATCCTAATCTGCAGTCATTTTAACTTCATTGTCGAGTGCAGCAGAACATAATATAATGTGTTTCTCCAGACAAACAACTCTGCATTTAGTATACAGCTCTTGTCCACCATCATGTTTTGTGCATGAGTGGGGCTGAGTAAAAAGGATAAATATACATTTTTCATCTTCAAAGCAATAATTTGGTTCATCTGGCTCAACATCTCCCATCACTGGTTATGTAGGGCAGATTTGCAATATTTGTGGATGTTGAGTGGCCTCCGTCTGATCTCATGAATTCATTTCACAAGCCGTCCGAACGTTGGAGAGGGTTGAATAGATTAGGACAGATGATTGCAAATAAACAACAATTGCCTTTTGATTGAGCGTCTAAAATGAGAATGAATGATGGCAGGGGAATGATTGGACATCGCAGGCATTTTGTTTCTATTTTCTCTAATGGATTGAAAAACAAAAGCTCGGTTTGCTGGCTCATAAGCATACGCATAAATTTGATGTGGGTGGATTAATGACTTTTTAAAAAGGCAAGAATGTGACACGGGTCAGCCAGATGTCTTTTTAGGCAACATCAGTAAAACGACAACTGGAGATGATCCTTTCAAAAAGAAAGGGCTTCTAAAATCCTTTCTTCCACAATTTCTTGGGAATTAAATTCTTTTGCTGATACCATCTCTATACGAGTTCCCTCAAATGGTCAGATGATAACTAGCCGAATTATTCCAAAACAGGTAAAACTCCTTTGCTGTTGTTACCACTTCAAGATTTCAACATATCAAGTTTGCTTGATGTTTCTCAGTGCAGACTGAGTGTCTGCATAGCACACAATGAGACAAAAATCACATCATAAAATGCAGATGACGTATGCTTGAATTTACCTTCACTCTCCATAGCAACGAGAGAAAAAAAGAAATAGATCCATTATAATGTTTTCTCTGGCATTATAAAGCAGTTAAGTCAAAGACTCTATGTGATCATAAAAGAAAGAAATTAATGTCGGCTGTTGGATTACGACGCGACTCGATCTCTCTTTCATTGTTATTCTGTGTCAGCTGGAGATGTAATTAAAAAACATGGCATCTGTGACCAGTTTATTAGAAAACACTCAGACATGCCCTTGTACAAGCTAACAAGGGACTCATCACGTAACAACCTGAAATGCTTAAGATGGATGATTATGTAAACATCCACTCTCAAATTTGGCAGGAAATCACTGGAGGACATTGAGCCAAATTTATTTGGGTTTAGTTTTTCTGGGGTTTTTATTTCTCTCTTCAATATCAGTTTGATTTTACATTCCTTACAAGTTTGCTTTTTATGACATTGTAAATAAAACTTTTTTAAGCAAATAATAATATATAAAATAATGTGTTATAATCAAAAACTTTAGATGGTTTCAGCATTCAATAAACATCACCAGTCAAAATAAAATAACTGGCTCAGTTTAGGACTGAGTGGTACCTGAAGGCAACCTGGAGGTAGACAGAAATCTTTGAAATGGGGGATTCTTTAAAGCAACAACTCAACACAAACCCAGTGTAGCGCCAGCAAATGGGGCATAACAGTGGGGGGCACAGCTGTGCAAAACGTCAAAGTTCTTCAAAAAGATTCAACCGAGCACCCTGAAGTCTCTACAGAAAGAAAATCCATCTTAAATCAATACAATCTTACACCATACTGGGAATCAACAGAGAAGTTTGAGGTTGCACGAATTCATCAGCTGGTTTCTGAATAGACCAGTATGATGATGGGATGGAGAAACATTTGAAACACAAATGAAGACGGAGAGACTTTTCAGTCACGAAGAAAAAGCCGACAATCGTGTGTTTCTTTTATTCTTTATTGTTCTTTGTGAGTTCTGCATGGCCAAAAATAGTCATTGACGTCAATTTCCAAAAGCAATTCTATCCGTTATTGCTGAGGCCTCACACGTGAAGGTAGACGGTCTGGTCGGCTTGTGTTGTTCATAGAGGACATAGGGAGGCAGCTATGAAGACAGATTACACTCTGCTTCTGTCCAATTGAACAAAAAGATTAAATTACAGAGTTACCGAGATCCAATTTAACTTCAAAACGCCATTATTCCATTTCTAAGGTCTTTTTCCCTTGTTAAATGTCCTTTTTGACTTTGACATTCATGGTCTATAGTCTTAATGGGAGGATTGGGCTATTAAGACGAGATTAAAGATTCTGTTGGTGTCAGCCATAATGACGTATGGATTTTTTTAATGACATACCTGATCAATCCTTAAATTTACAGTGACAAACTGTTTTACGATGAAAAAAATAACATAAAACCCCATTCCTTTTACCCGTAATGCAATTAACTGAGGCCTTGTCAGGGAACACATTACCTCCATTTAATATCACTAAAAACAATCGATAATGAAAGCTCCCATAAGCGCAAATTCTCCTCATTTGTCTTTGCGTTTGGACGTTGGAAACAAGAAATTTAGAAGTCACATAATCTGACCAGTGTTACTGTTTGTTTGTAAAAACGACAGCTTTAGTTCATGTTACGTTATTTCCCTCATCAAAAACATATCCGGAGTGTTGCTTTGACTCTTTTATGCATGTTTGAGAAATCCATGAATCTCCACGGAAACCATTCACCTGTCCAAACGCCTGGGTGAACCTAGCACCACCTTCCAGGATGAAGCTCCATGCCGCAGAGCAGGTCTCTCGCGCATCTCCTCCATTCAGCTCCTTCAGACTAGCCGGCAGCAATTAGCAAACACCTGGTGGAAATGCACATCTGCTGAACTCATATATGACATACTTTGCAGTAAAACCCTGGTAAAAACGTTGCTAAATGGTTAAAAGAGGAGCAAGGTTATGATGACTTCCTGAAGGCGGAGTTTCAGGAAGCGCGTGAGTTTTTAAAGAGACAGTTACGCTATTTTAAAGCGTTAAATCAGGAAGTAAAGTTTCTTTTAAGTCATATGTGATATAGACCGCATTTTTTTATAACAACCGAATGTAACATAGCGACTTGATTATGCAATAAAATGGCACCATGTTCCTGGAAAACACATACTACTGGCCCTTTAAAAAAACCGCTATGTGTGGACAAGACCTGTTTGAAGTAGCTCGTATGAGTTACAAAATTTTATCCGCTCTCTAAGCTACTAATTGAAGCAAATGTAATTAGTCACAGCTTTCGTGCATACACACAACTCAGAGACACACTCAATAACAGTTCAATGTCAGGACGAAATACAGCGGTGACATAAACCCAACGAATTCCACAAGTGTGCTACCAGCAATCACTGAGATTAATCTGCTGTGACGGGAGTGGGCTCACAGGTGATGACTCATAAGTACCTGCTCTGACAGTCTTCATTAACACTTCATGTTCGTCTGGTGGGAGGTGCGAGGGGGTTCGGGGTGCTCCGTTTTCACCCGTTTCTGACGGGTAATTCCTTCACCGCAAAGAACGACAGGCGAAAGGTCTTCAAGGAAAGACAGTCGAGGTTGTCGTGACAGAAGCGTCGTCGTGGAGGAGGCTGCTATGAATGATTTCACAGCCAGGTTCTGTTTTATGATCTACTCATGTTGGTCTAATTGGATTTTCTCATCAGACACCAGCGATGAAAAACAAAAACAAAACATGAAACGTCAAAATGTGAAATTAAAATAGAGGATTTCTTGCCGTTTGGTGGCCAAAAGGAGATTATTAAAGCATTCGATTTTGTTTTGCAATTGATATGCAAGTTGATTTCCCCCCTTTTTTTTTTTTCAGCGCTCATTTTCATTTTGTGTCAACAAATGTTGAAATCACAACCCATGTGTTATTCGATTTATCTGGATAACGATGAGTTATAATAGGATGAAAATGTTTTTCCTTATGTGTTCTTGTGCGTCTATATTACAAAGGAGGAACTGGTGATTTGTTTGGAAAGTGGCCTTGGCGTAATTGATGTAAAATAGGACCTGGTTCCTCTTGAATCGTGTTGCAAATATTTAATTAAGACGCGCACGGAGCCGGCAGACTTTAATCCACCTTGTTGCTCCCCGTAGGGCATTTATCTAACTGAGTGAATTCTCATTTGCACATAATGTTTGCTTCAGACTGCAACATCTGGTTGCTGTTCTCTTTTGACATTGTCGTGCATATGCCATGTGTTTCAAGACAGTAAAATAGGGTTATTTCTCTTTCAAACTACACATACACTTCTTGTTTTTGGTAACGGACGTCTGACGCAGGAGGCCACGTTTTTAGTCAAGCATCATTTCGAAGACGCGTGCGACATTCACAAGGCAGGGAAACGCGACGTGTGAAGGTTGGAAAGACACATTTTTAAATTTTGCTTTGCCTGTTCGCTTTTTACATTTTGTTCTTTGGTTTCCTTCAGGAAATGCATTGACAGAAATTTTAGGAATTGGGCGTTATTTCATTGTATCTGTGACTTCTCACTGTTCAGGTACATGTAATCAAAAGACTGTTCTTATCTTACTCATGTCCAGAACTACTGCCTATGTCTGAGATTATGCTTATTGGCTCATCTGGTGTAAAGAACATTGAATTAAATAATTTAAAGGCGCAGTAATATGTAGGAATCAACTTTTTTGAGCTTTGCATGATGTTATAATGTTAATCATCAAAAATATACCTGGAGTGTTACCACGATTCTTTCATGCATGCTTGACAAATCTTTTAGTCTCCCATAGCAACCATTCAGCTGTGTAAAAAGCCTGGTTGGATCTAGCTCCGCCTTCGAGGCACAACTCCGCCTTGCAGCAGCAGTTTCCAAGTTTACGAGCTTCCGCGAGTCACTACTCAGTGCAGTGCTGGTAAAAACGTTTAAGGGTTAAAGAAGCCATGTTGTGACGACTTCTTGGAGGCAGCGTTTCAATAAGATGAGCTTCTTACAGGCCCAATTTCAAGTCTTTAAATTACAAAGTCAAAACTTCTTTTAAGTGATATTTGATATACACAGCATTTTTATAACAACTGAATGTAACAGTTTCTTGATTATGCCATAAAATTTTATGTGTGGAAGTATGTAATACTGACCCTTTAAGGATTAAGGTTTAGCATTCTGGGTTAGCTGTAGTTACTCCATCGGACATGTAGAAAGGTGATCCTGGAGCAGTACTTAGCTAAAGCTCATAGCTGTGATATTATGTTAAAACATCCATGTTTTTTGTGTGTGTTGTTTTTCACCTCAGCCCTGATCATCACAGAAGAGCTTTTCTGAATGGGAGTGTCTGGTAATTGTAGCTGACTCATAGAGACATCCAGCTGCTACAGGAGTAGGTGTTCTCATGAAAGCTGCTAGATGCCACACAAGTCTCCTTGTCACAGATTTAGACAAGTCTTTGTACATCTCACTCTGCAGAGTTTTTAGGCTCACCAACTGGAAAATGATCTTATTGTTTAGGGATTTGTTTCCCAGAGAAATGTTCCAATAAACACAAAAGCGATGCCAAATCCACAACAAAAACCCACTGCTTGGTTCCAAATGCATTTCCAATATGACAGAAACATTCAGATTAGAGTTCAATTTTCTTCTCATACTGTAATTACACATGTTCGAACATATAATTTATTTTATGCACCTGTAAACCCCTGATTGTTATCTTCAATTTTTCTCCTGCCAGTGTTTTTTCTTTTCCCCTGGCCTCTTCCCTCCAATCTTCTTAACGCCTCTCTCCTCCGGCCCGACTCCCTCGCCTCCTATCCTCCTCTATAATCCTCAAGATGAGTGTGGTAAATGGGGGATAAAACAAGTTTCAATTAAACCATCAGAATTCCAGGCACATTCTATCCGAACGGCAACAGGATGCAGTAGAAGATTAAAAAAGAAAAAAAAAAACAAAACGGTGATACACGCAAACATATTCATGCTACTTCCTCTATAAGCTCTGCACTGGGGCTCAGGCGAGCGTTCTATTAAAATGCCAGTCATGGCCACATCCGATTACAATCTGTGTCACAATGTGGGGCATAAATCGACTGTTGAGTGGAATGCGTGTACGAGTTCATTTCAGGGAGGAGCGGAGCCAAACAAATCCAACGCCTTGCCTGTTTAAACAGAAAATGGACAACACGCACGCCGCGTGAAATTTTCTAATCAGTTCCGTCACGTTTTATTTGGAAATTTTCGAATTTTTTTAAAGCTAGTAAGTTAACTTTGACAATTAAAAGGTACGGTTAAAGTATGTATGTATTTTTTTTAAGTATTTGTTGAAATTGTCACTATATTGTGACAGTGCGAGTTTAGTGACAAGACATGTGGGGAAAAGAAAACTTCCTTCTGCCAGTGCTAACTCAAGACAACCAATCAGATCCTGGAGGCGGGTCTTACTGCTGACAATTAATACCTCCTCCCCGGAGTCGCTGCTACAATACGGCAACTCCCCGTGAGCAGAGCCTGCACTGATTGCTAATGCTTGTTAGCATCACCACCGATGAGTTGTTTTTCTGCTTTGCCATTAGCACATTTTGTAGTCCATTCACAAAGTTGATTGACAGCGCTAAGATCCGCCTCCTGGCTGTGATTGGTTGGTCCTAGGATTTCTTCAATGTGGTGAAGCTCAATATTTTTCACATTTTATTTGTCTCATAATATACTATCATGGTGAGAGGTATAACATGTAAAAAAAGAAAGTTGTTTTGGTTTGATAAAAGTCACATACTGCAGGTTTAAAAAGACAGAAGAAAGAAACTATAATGTAGTTTGAAAACTTCACCTAAGGGGGAAAACAGAGGGACTAAATTGATTGCGTTGGTCTGAAAGCAATCGATTTTATTTCGCTTCCTTTAAATACATTTTTTGTTTAAAAAAAGAACTAAATCATAAACAGGCAGAATCTTGGCTAACGCTCTGACTCTGGTTGTACAAGGTTAATCAATTCATAAATGAACTTTGCTACAACCTGAAAGGGGCAAGCAAAAAAAAAAAAAAAAAAAAAAATCCAAACATTTAGCTGTGATGCAAAAGAGCAGAGTAAAACTAGACTCTCTTTTTATTTTGTCATTTTTAAGTTGCATAATTTGTTGAGGAGGTGTGAAATTGGCTGCGTCCCTGCCAGTTGTATTTAAATGAGAACAGACTCAGATGAGGAGCATTCTTGTTTTTTTAGGAGTAAATTTAAGTACAGCTCAAGATTCAGGTCTCAATACCTGTTTCAGATGAATAAAACCTTAAATAAATCCAACTTTTTTTGGCAGCAGCACAACTTTACATCAGAAAATGCTGCTGCATTCTCTCAGAAACATTTTGGGGTTGTTTTTTTTTTAACTTCCTCACTGAATGTGGTGGAAATTTAAACTTGAGTTGTCATCTAGCCTGACAGTTTGCTTTTTAAAACTTAATACAGGCATAGTACACACAATTTATTTTTAATCACAATGTTCAGGTTGATTGATGACCTTTCAGGATTACATTTTTTTTTTTAAATGTCTATGATAATTCACAACATTTTGGGAGATTCCACATACGTTTTACGCCGATTCAGATGTAATTTATTTTGTTTGTAAGACTACAGCTTCACATCAGTAAAAAAAATAAGAAGAACGAGTTTCACAGCCTGGCTGTGACGTTGTTTACTTTTGTATCTGCACTTCCCGAGATAAAAGAAGGAATCAAGAAGTAAGCAAAGCAAAGGGCCAACAGAGGCTAGAAGGGGGATTCGAAAAGAGAGCCGGGCTATTCTTAAAACTGGTGACTCATCCTGCACTACACACACGCACACACACACACACACACACGAAAAAATGCTAATTTAAGGAGATCTCTAGGAAGAATAAAGAGATTTTATTGCAGGACTTGACATGCACGCGTTTTAAACTTTTTTTTCTCTAACTGGTTGGAGAAGTGGGACTGAAAGGTGTGTTTGGTTCAAGTAAATAAGTCAGTTTAAACCAGATTATGTTTTCAGTCCATACAGTTAGAAACACGTCCTCTCAAAGAGCGACATTCAGTTAAAACCCGTAGTTTTCATTTCCTGACACATTCACCTTTCTGCCCCTCACTCTCTTAAATTGAAGTAAACCAACTTTCTCTTCTTTTAGGTCAGCTGGAATTACAAACCTCATTTCTGTTTGCTAAATGCCACAATTATGAGAGAAAGAATATGTCAAGCAGTTATGTCTTTGAAATCTGTGTGTAAACTTCTAAATAGCAAACAGAAATCATTTTTGGTCAATTTAAATGACCTAAAACAAGAGAGGTTCAGTCGGATTTGAATAATTGCGCCTATTTGTCTCTTAATGGATGGAAACTTCTGGTTTCAACATTCAATAAAGGAAAACGCTGCGAGGTGGTGTACTTTTTCAAACCATCACATGGGGGCGCCATTGTGAGAACATTTCAAACAGGGCCTGTTGTAGCTCGGTTATAGTGACTTGTAATTAGAGATTTACATTCGTTACACTTGGGAAGAAGGTTTTCTCCTCTTTCCTATTTGAAAAGAGAAACTGGCCTCTTTTCATATTGTGCAAGTTGACAAGAAGACTTTGGAATTTATTCGACGTGTTTGTGAATGTGTGGATGTGACCTAAAGGTTGATGTTTTCCTATATTTTCAATTTAATCTGATGTAATTTAAGTCTTCAGCGGTACCTCCTTTTATGTTCAACTTGGCCCACATGGTTTCTGTTTCACTTAAACACTTGTGGTATGTCAGCAAGCTGCTGACAGCGCTTTTCAAAAAAGCTGCCACATCCCCGGTGCGTCGTCGCATCTTGTTGCCAATCCAGGGTCTTAACCCAAAGACGCAACCCGTTCGACTTGTATTCCCTTCCGCCACCTCTGCTGATCTCTTCTCTAATTTGTCATTCCGGTCTGAGCGCGATCAGACTAATTACGTCGGCCGTTCCAATCCCTCACCCGCAACTGTCCCGTCCCTGAGGCCGTCCTCCTTGGCCAAGAGGAGACGGTCAAGGTGAAGGTCGAGGAAGACATAGTCATAGGGAAATTAAATGCAACAAAGAGGAAGAAGCCGTGGGCAGAAAAACAACACGTACTGATGGGCACAAAACCTGATTAGCTTGTTTCAATGTGCAGAAGTCCAAGGCCTAAAGGATTTACAGGAGAGGTAAAGCGGACGATTCTTCTCGTTCTCCTTCAGCGACCTCTGGAGCGAGAGAGAGAAAGTAAACAAACCCACCACAGACTTTGTGTTAACTGTAAACCAATTTGCTCTGCTGGAGTTGCTGCCAGTCCAAATCTGATTAATAGTTCACGTCGTTGCGTTCAGATTCGTTATGCAGATCGCGTTTTGTCATTGGCTCGGTGTCCTCTTAGCTGCGTACTGAGGAAGACAAAGACTTGATAGGACTGAGGGTAGAACAGTAAAGCGGCAGTGTGAGGTTTGGGTTCAGCTTTGGGTTCTGTGGATTCACACACCCGAATCAAAAGGTTCCCCAGACATTGTCAACATTTTAAGGAGCAGATTGCTTAGTTATCAAACCTGAATCAAACGACTCCCAACATCCAAAGCATGCAAGAACGCAAACTCTACAGGACAGGGATTTCCTTTTAATTAATAGAATCAGTCTTACATGAGCTGGATTTCCATTGGCCATAGAATTAGCAAAGTGAAATTTCAAAAATTGCATAAGGGAAACAAAATTTTGAACAAATTCAAGATTTTTGATAAAATGTTGCGTTAGGAGGAGGCGGCTTTTCAGCCAAAACAACAAAACTGCAATGGAAACACTTTTTGCCAGTAATTTGTCCAGATCTCTCATAGATTTGTAAATATCTATGAGAGTTGTGAATATTGTAAATATTCACAATTAAAAGGAGTGGATTATGTGTTCTGTTGTAATTAAAATCATTTATGCTGGGCAACTGTGCCTCATCTTTTTCTACAGTAAGTTGCTTCTTAAGCCAAGCCGAACAAAGAAATACAAAAGCCAATGAAAGGGTGAAAGCAGCAAAGATAGCAGAAGGCTGGGCGCAGCTTTGTACGCTTTCTATACAATTTGAAGTACAGCAGGAATTGTGTTTCTTTGAACTACGCACTTGAATGCAGCGAGCGTTTGTCTTTATCCTAAAGACAAATATTTGAATTCAACAGCGTCATGACAGCTCTTCGTGAACTCGGTCGAGGCCCTCCTTCCCTCACACACAACTAAAAATCTGCCAACTTCTTTCTTGAATAAATCCACGCTTTCATTTGGGACGTTTCAAAAACATTAAAACCTGAATAATTCATTTGAAAATCTTAAAGGTTTGCTTTTTTCCCGTCTTCATGTAGACACTTGTTCTCATTTTTCCTCGTTTTCAACTTGTTATCTTCAGGTCATATTTAAATTACTTGTAATTTCTCACTTCCATTTCACATTTTATATTTGCTAACATTGAACAATTTGGAGAGGAGTAGCTTATCAATAAATAAGCAATTTCCACTAGGGGATCAATAAAGTATATTCTGATCCCGATTCCGTCTTAGTCTATTAAGAAAAAGCTGATTTTTGTGTTTACAAAAAAGTAATCATAAAAAATTAATTGCATAATTAATTTTTAAACTTAGTAATTGTTGAAGAAGAAAAACAACATTTCAAAGAACCGGCTTTTCTGGGACCTGTAAGTGCAGTAAGTAAAATGTCATTCACAGTGCAGATTAAAGTGTTGTTATTGTTGGAACAGCGTGCCTACTTCTGGTTATGTAATTAACAAAAGAAAAGTCAAACAATAAGCTGTTCTTTTGACTGCGGTGACAGATCATACAGGTGGGTCTATTTCTGTTTAGTCACACCCACACTTCAAAAATTTCCTAAGACACGTGACTTCATGGTCCAATGGGGGAAAACAAAAAAAAATACCAGCAGGGTTCAACAAAGAATTTTAACTATACAGTTCTTGGAGTTATGTTTTGCATTCTGATGAAGTAGCTCAAAGTATAGCATGGTATCAGTGCCAAAAATAAGACTATTGGACACGTAGGGGTGGCTGCTTCTTTGTCACAGGTTGGCTAAATTCACTCTGAAGCTAGCTAGCCAGTAGCTTCAGCTGATTAATGATCAGATCAGTATCTATGCAAAAAAAAAACAGTAACTAAGCAGCCGTCCTGACTAATGAGAAGGAAAATACTCCCTTATGTTAGCTTTCGATGGCTAGGCCAGAGACAAGCATATCAAATGTGAATGCTAGTCACATCTTTTGTTTTAATTACTAAATAGCAGTTTGTTTAAATGGGATTTCAATTAATTGGGACGTAATATTTTCTGCACTTAGCAGTTTTTGTTTCTTAAAAGTTTCTGTAACTTTTTGTAGTCAATTTATTTCATATATTTTGCCTGTAAAAACGGACGTTCACGCTGTACCGTACCGCTCACCCAACATATTACGTCTGTCCTTTTAATTGTGAGTCACAGTTCTCCATATGATAAAAATCATGCAGACCACAAATCAATATGACTTTGTAAAACAAATTAAAATAGCCCAGCTTTGTAGCTCCTGTAGGATTTCAAGGTAATTTTTAGTCAATCCGATAAACCACAATTTGCAGCACATGGTTTTGTAATGTGGCAGGGACATAAGAGTGAAGACTACAAATAATAATAACTAAAGTATTTTCTGTCCTGTGCTTACACAATCGCCTGTTATTGAATATCTGGAACATGTAATTTCTTTTCTATAATTGCAAGTCTCACAGGATTTCTACCCAGCACTTATTAGTTTATCATAACTGTTTGATTTGTTCAGCACGCTCCCAGAGGCACGCCGCATCGAAACAGAGGGAGCAGGAAGTGTTTTCAGGTCCTCGGCTCTTCAGCACTCGACACTTTTACAAGCAGGTGAAGTATAGAACAGAACCGCCGCCCTGCTCGGGTCTTAAGGGATCCCCTTCGCTTGCCAATATTCTGATAAGCCTTGTCACAGTCATTCAGGCTCTACATAGGCTCAAACACAAAGGGCGCACTCAGTCAGGTGTGTCTTCTGGAATATTCCACATCTAAAGTCAAATCGACGAAGCGAAAACTGCTCTCAAAGTTTTCAATCGTTTGGTTCTGAGGAGTATTAACCACAGAATGTTAAAAATATGTTAAATCAGGCAACCTGTGGACCGTTAGGAGCATATTTACACCAGAACGTCACTGTGGGGGGAAAAAAAAATCCTTCTGAAACAATTTGATTTTAATCAGAAAATGGGATTCACAGTTCAGAAATAGTACATTTTAAGTTTGGTCAGTATCGGGAGATCTTATTACTTTTCGAAAAGGTTAACAAAAAAATTATTATTTTCTCAATAAAAACAGAACGATTACGACATGAATGTCCCTCCAAATAAATGAAATATTAGATGGTTTTGGATCCTCTTGGAGACAAAATAAATGCAACTCTGAAGTGCATCATTCTCTCGCTGCAACATCACAAAAACACTTCCAGTTGAAAGCATAAAAATAAATGTTTTACATTTTTGATTTCTCCAAAGGCAAAGCTGACATCTATGATGTAAACTGGCCTTTATAGCCAATTTTCAGACAGTTAATGAAATACTAAGTAATAAAACTAACTGACAAGATATTCGATAGAACATTATTAGCGTACATTTATGTTTTCAACTTACGTCAGTTATTAACTGATGTGCTCAAGCAGAATAAGGTCTTTGAAACACTAAACTTTTAGTAGTTTAAGCACAACACCATTTACGAACCTAATCCCAATGGACCATATTTCATCAACAGTTTTTCTCTCTGATGAGAAAAGCTTTGAAATATGAAAAGGAGGAGAGCTGTGTTGGAAATTCATCAACAATTTGATGACTTTTCTACAACATGAGAGCATAAAATGAAGCCAGATTGCACACACACTAGACTAGACTGCAGACGTAGTCTTAAAAACTTAAAATAGTTAAATAGTCAAGTGAACTATTGACAATTTATTTTATCCTGGGTAAACTGAATATAGAACTTGTTACAGGTGAACAGGCACAATGCTAAAAGTGCAGCGATACTAACACGCCAAGGAAATGAAGTCTAAATTTTCATTGTCAGGTTTACTGATGAAGTTTTTTTTAGCACACTGTGGAAAACGACGTCACTGCAGGCTGGAAGAACCGACTCTGCACTGCAAGGAGTGGCAGGAAGACTCAGGTTTCAAGGTGATCAAACCACTTCAGTGAATTCTGTGGTAGAGTGGAGACTTTTGTCAAATTCCTACTGAGACTTAGAAGTCATTTCCTCTTTGTGACGTTGCCCCTGACTACAAGTCACATTGAGAAGAATACAGTGGAGATCAGACTGCTGCTAAACATTTAAACTGAGTTTTCTAAGCCAGTGTATGACAACAGTCTGCTGAGGATGATAAAACTGAATAATGTTATGCTTTCACACTATAGTTTGGTAGATTAAGTTTGATTGGGAAACAAAGTTGCAACACTTATATTTTCAGCTGGTGTGGTTTGCTTTCACACTGCACTGTGATGAACCAAACTAATAAAAACTAGTATTAAAACAGTTCACCTCCTTGCCTGTGGCGACAATAACCTCAGAAGATGACCGGCGCAACTTTCCTCTTCACAAAATGTAAACAAAAACAGAGTAGCATCAGATTTTAGCGGTTTAGGGTTTCTCCTTTGTCTCTGGTGAAAGAAGACGAGCCAATTCTCCTGCTAGTGCGAGACACACTGGTTTGTTCTGGTTCTATTGACCCAGAGTGCCATGCGCTATAGTCCACTTCCTGCTTTTGGAGCGGTCTCCAGTCCACTGAAATCCCCATATGCATTTGAACCGCATCAGAGTTCACTTAGAGATCCGGCGTTTTTTTGTAGGACCAAACTTTGGTCCACATCAGAGTTGAATTGCGAATTCACACCTCCACAAACAAACCGGACTTTCTCGACAAACTACAGTTCGATTAAAGTGGATAAAACAGTGCTGGTGTGAAAGCACCCTGGAACAGAAATGAGGACAAAAACTTAAGCTGGTTCAACCGTAATCAAATTTCAGCTTAGTTTTTTTTTTTTTCCCCCATATTTTTGGTTTCTATAATGTTCAACCCTCTCAAATGTCAAATTCTGCTTATTAGTCTTGTTTTGCGATATTATTTTTCTATATATTTACACTGTCTATATAAATTAACATAATTAGAGATTATTTATAGAGGCTGTGTGGTTGCCAGCTATGTACAGGCCCGGTGCAGCTAACTAGCAGGTTTACAGGTGGCAGCTCTACGCAGGTATATCCTCAGGACCTGAAAACGTAATTATAACAATTTTAAAGACGTAAAGACTGTCCCGGGTCTCTAAGCGAGCAACCTCCATGTGTGTCATCTACCACAATTACCTAAAAATCCATCCTGTTACCCAATTTATGTCTGAGCTGTTTTGCTATTGCATACAGACTACCAAACCTGTTTTAAAAATATGCAGTCACAAAAGAAAAAGAAAACAAAAGACACCAAATGGCTCAGATCAGTCCTCTTGTAAGGAAAAGTTGGTTTTCTGACTGATTTATCATAACAGTCTTGGTAATGGTCTCAGTGAATTGCACGTTAGTAACATTAATGACAGAAGAAGCCAGCCTGCAGAAATTAAACAGGAGAAAGGTGGAATTCACGTTTTCTTCAATTAGCACACTTTTTCCCAGGCTCATTAAAGGGACAGAGGAGAAACAGATATTTGGTAATATTAAAAGTTTAATTTTGCTCGTCTTAACTTAATCCATTGGAACATACTGTCCGATTCTGAACCAAAAAGTTCTGTTGCCTTGCAAACTTATGCTACACTTAAACAACGTTTAATAAAAATACAAATACGGTTAAATAGAACATTTTCTGTCATTTCTAATGTTTTAGGACGTAAGAAAAAAATGATTGAACTGTACAAAAAGCACATATTGCAAATAAAGACATAACAACGTGAATAATAATAATATTAATAATAATAAGATCTTAAATATTGTTTCCTTTTTTTTTTTAAAACCATGGCTATTTCGATCGTATCAAATAGCAATGAATACTGTCAACTTTACAGACCTTCTTGTATGCCGTTTTGAGAAAAATTACTTTTTAAGAATTCAGCATACAAAGTTTGCACTGGGCCTTTGTATGCACCTCCGCCCAGGTTTAAGGTCCTGAAATTCCAGGAACTCCAGGAATATCACTGATCTTCCACCAAGATGCCTCTCCCGTCAGTCTGAATGCTTCACATTTCTGAAGCGATTCACACGCAGCGGAGCAGAAGCTCGACCGGTCTCTCAGTTTTCTGAGAAAGCTGGATCTCTCAGAAACCCGGTTTCTCTAGAAGTCAGCTTTGACCTTTAGAGAAGTCAAAGCTGCTGCTTAAAAAACAACAACAAAAAAACAAAAAAACCAAAGCCGCTGGTCTTAAACATTGATTTTTCAGAGCAGCCTTCATTTGCTTGACTTCAAAGTGACTTGAGTCTCACAGATGATTTCTAATTTAACTTGACAACTGCAAACAGGGTTTTAGCAGCCACAAAATGTCTTGCAGAAGTGTTAAGAGTTGTGAAGCGTTCACGGCAACGGAAGGCGATTTACTGCCAAATAAGTTTCTGGCAGATTCATATTCAGAGATTGGACACATTCACAATTTTCTGCTCCGTTTTTGATCTCGAAAAAATAAAACAGAAACAACACAACAACCTCAAATTGTTATTGTTCGCACTGTGCCTCCATGGAAGGAGAGCTACAGTTTATGTCACGGTTGTAGTTTGTTCTCATTTATAGACCCTTTTATGTCTTGAGTGCAAGACCCTGCCTCCATCTCCCCGCTGCTCCCCGACAACGACGGCCACTGCTAAAACCAATGATGGTCATCGTCGAGGAGCAGCGTGAAACTTTGTTGTGCTGCTAAAGTCAAAACACACAACGTTGCAATTGCAGCACTTCCATTATGGAAGAGGCGCAATTAGAATCAAACGTGAATAAGTTTGTACTTGCGATAAGTCATTTACACAAAAAGAATTTCGCGCCATCATCCTCCAACTACTTCCTGTGGTCTTCTTCGTGGTTTGTGCCAGTAGTAACATCCGTTTTTTTTTTTTTTTTTTTTAATATCTTTTTACTCGTGTGATTCAAAGGCAGTTTTCCTATTGCAGTTGTGCAATTATACCAATTTCCATATAGACAACAAAAAAAAACTTCATCGTGGCGACAAAGCTTTTTATCGTCAGTTTTTGTTTGAAATTGGCATCTCTTTTACGCAATTTATTTTAAATGTCGAATTGCACAATTATAGTAACTGGAAATGCAGGAAGTGCAATGATGAAAGGTACATTTCTGAGCTTCCATCTATCATTATGGTTATTTTAATAACATCAAATAGCAATGAATACTGTGATCTTAGAGTTTCTCATGAATAATTTTAAAACCTCACTCTTCTTCCATGCCAACTTCCCACAAAGATGAGACACAAAGTCCAAAATAAAATGAACAGAAATTGTATTTAAAAACAAAAAAATAAAAACACAGTTTTGCAAGACAATATATAAAGTCACAGAGTTAGAATCAAGTATCTGTCCACATCACATTCCAATCATTTCCCCATCTGTAACAGATGGGTGACATCTATGAATGTCAGAAGAAAATATGACAGCCAGCGTCTCACCGTGTGCACATACTAAAAGGGAAAAAAAGAAATCCATTCTCTGCACTCAACCAGCGTGACTTGGGCTCACGCCACGTGATTTGCCAGCTGTCAATTTATGGTTTCACGCACCTCTGGCTTTGTAGAGGATTTTAGTCTTTTGGCATGTGGTTCAAAAATACCAAACACCAGACACTTGCAAAGCACAAATTTGCAAAGAACTCACAAACAATCAGCTTGTTGTGAGTTCAGGCAGAACCAATCAAGGTAGCAAAGGAGATTCCTTCAAATGGACTTGGAAAAAAAAAAAAATGTCAGAAACCAAAGCTGAAATGGTTATGATCAACTGTTGGGCTGCAGTTGCAAAATGAATCAATGTGATATTATTGGGACAATAG
This sequence comes from Poeciliopsis gracilis, assembly GCA_911649635.1. NCBI lineage: Eukaryota > Metazoa > Chordata > Actinopteri > Cyprinodontiformes > Poeciliidae > Poeciliopsis > Poeciliopsis gracilis. Next base: position 1,008,779 of record CAJVRI010000724.1, read on the forward strand.
GAACTCAAGCACATTAATCAAATCTGGGAACAAAACAATGAACGGATGAGTTTGGCAACAATTAAAGTGATGGATGATTGCAGCAAATTGTGCTTGTTGATGCGGAAGCTGATGGGGGATTTCTTGTTGGAGAACAAATGCATTTGAGTTAATTCCATTGATTTCATCTGAATCTGTAGGACTTTACAAGCTTTCCACTCACACTTAAGATATGCAGCACTGGTTGAAAAAGTGCACAAAAATGAGTTGGAATAAACGAACCAGTCGTTCTGTCCTAATCGCATGAGTAAGTGGTCATCATATTATGATAAAACACTAAGCACAACTATAAATTAAGGATAATTTAGAGTTAATCTTAACAAAACGTAAGCCTCAGTGGGAAGCCTGGGCCATCGCTGATTGGACCACTAACTGTCCTTTGAAAACACATCTTCCGATGCCCGTAGTGCAAAACTTTGTTGATATTCCACTAAACCTGATAAAACACAAATTTTGCAATTGCTGTATTTCTGTTAAATAAACAAAATCACATGACAATGACAAAAATCATTTAAAAAAACATGGTCCCATCACTTCATCTTTTCCGCCAGTCGTAACATCACTGATCACGTGACTCGTGATATGAAAAAGCATTTCCCTTGCAGTTGTGCTAAATCAACCTCATTCTAGCGCTCAAACTTATTCTGCTACATGTGGCACACATGTGGGGTACACATGTCATCTGGGAGCAGCGTCACGCGTCATGAAATTTCTGAACATGTCCATCAGTGGCAGCCCGGTCCTCATTGTTAACTAAGACAGGGATGCTGCTCTCAATTTATAGAAAGGTAATTGTCCTGCGCCAACACAGATTCCAATGTTATTCTAACAATCTCAAAGCAACAGTGACATGAAGGTTGGTATAAGAAAGAAAATCTTGAAAAACAGCAAATTTTCACTAAAAGATAAGCCTGTAGCATCAAAAGATGAAATTATTCAATTGATTTTGCACACCCAAATGTGCACAACTGCTTTCATTGTACTGGAGCTGAAACGATTCCTCGAATTATTTGAATACTTCGATTATTAAAATTCCTCAATTAAAATTGATCTGTCCCAAAGCTTCGTTAAGTTATGTAACGCACCGTGTTCCGCCTGGATCATTATTTGTGGAGGGCAACGCTCTCACTTCCGCCTATGAGTCGTTGTGAAGTGCTAGCAGGACGTTGTTGAATTGTGCGGCGTTTTGCCAGGGTTTGGGAGAGAAATCAGTATTGTTGAACTTTGCGTTGTGATGGTTGCACTACGACAGCTTTTTTGGCGTTTTAATCACGTCGTCACGGGTTTGTAGCGAGCGAGAGAGAGAGTGATCCAATTCCTCTGATAGTCATAAAAATATTCTACAGATTACTAGAATATTCTATTACAACAGCCCTACATTGTACAATAAATCTTGGAATCTTCTTTGTTTCTGAGCAAATAAATTGCCACTTCTAGACATCCAATTGATTTATTTCACAATTTTAATGCAAAAAAATACATATTTGGTATGTTTGGCCTGATAAATGAGGTAAAGCTCATACATATAACTGTTTGATTAACTCATTCAACACACCAAGTGCAATTGTAAGCTACCATAAGATAAAGATGAAATGAATAATTGCTGTCCCACAGGATTTTCGGAGACAATTACATCCCAGACATGCAGAATTCAGAGCTCTCCAGCAAGATAATTATGGTTGTAGCACTGACAAGGCTTGTCTTTGTTGTTTGAATTCTCCTTTCCATATTGATTTTACCCAAGCTGTTTATGTTCTATGTTCACACTCCTTTGATGATGAAAAGCTCGGTATCAGCCGAGCCTTCAGTCACACAATTAACCGTGCCTTTTGTTTACTTTGTCTTATTAGGAAAAATGGTTTTCTGTCCTCTATTCATATTCTCTGTTTTTGTTATTCATTGCATCTGATTGTTTGTGTTTGCCCTCCTATTTGAAGTCATATTTCATTCTGCTTTATTGGGAAAATTGGGATTTTGATTGATCTGCCACGCATTAAAATGAGAAAAAGAAACCCTTTTTTACTAAACATACACCATATTAGTGACTCTCTTTTTTTATTGTAAGGAATAGGTTATTTTATCTCCAGCAAAAGTTAAAGTAATAGTTGACAATAGTATTAAAGCTGCAAATGTCTCAGTTAATGCATAGAAACGGCATAGATGCTTTAGGAATTGTTTGATTTATTTTAATAGTTAAACATTGGACCTGCTCTTCACCCTCAGCGGGATCCTGCCCAAACCAGTCTACATGTGTTTTATAGGGGTTTGTGTCCCTTTGGGAATCTTGTGGGGGCTAGTCCGGGAGCATGAGGTACCAGGTCCTTTTATACGGGCAGTTAAGTCACTGTATGACTGGTGTCAGAGCCTGGTCCAGATTGTCAACAATACAACAGGCTCAGTTCCATTAAGAATTGGACTCCTGCACTGTACTTAGTAAAGTACTTGGATTTCCAAGTACTAGTACTGTACTTGGAAATCTAGCTGAACAAGGTTTTGTTTGCATAAAACCTAGCTTAACAACAACATTTTAAGGGTGTTGCCCTTATGTTCAGTCTTTTGAATCATCTCACATATTTTATGGAAATGACATTGAAAAACGAGGACAACACGTTCAACAGCATATAATCCCTCAGTAATCCATTAAGACCCAAAAAGTACCAACAAAAGAGTTTGTTTTTAAAACTGCCTTATATTATTGCTAGGGACTGTCACAACAAGAAACTCCTAGATAAAATAGCGAAATCTTTTCAGAGGTTTTGCCCAGCTCCTATGTTTACAGGAAGATGCAACTACATGCATTTCAATGGATTCTAACAGTGAGAAAAGTCCAGCTCATTATTCCAGTTGGCTTATAAATGTTTTCTATTTAAGGAAACCCACCAAAGTTCACACATAGAATGTCTAATCTGAGGAAGACCTATAACACTTGAACCCAGACTCTTCCTTCAAGAATGGATGTTTAAGAGAAAAACAGACCAAAGTGACTCTCAAATCTCAATTGATTTTCTAGGGAAGAAAAGAAACAAAGTAGCTGAATACTGCATCTACTAATCTAGTGGACTGGGGTAGAAACATGTTGGGTAACGTGAGCCAAAGTTACTTTTAATTGTAAATTATTGCTTAAGTAAAGGCGAAGACAAAAAGAAGGAGAAAAAGGGAAAGATGAGGATGATGGATAAGAGCAGAAAAAAAAGAACTTTTGATTACAATCCATTGTGGCTTCACTGAACATCTTTTGTATCTGCACAATGCATCACATAACCATTATATGAGGCCAAACACGTTTTTCATCAATCTCTGTTTTCATACAGGTTTTGTCAAATGAAGGTCAGTAGTCAATAGGATGAATGATATTAGGGGCGGAGCTAAACATCTGAAAACAGACTATTAAAGTCTGCCACTTTGTTATGAATCCTTAGAGACTTTGAAAATGGCTCTCCAAAAGCTTTCTGCGTTCGCTGTGTTGACCATTCTCATATGCAATGGTAAGAAATATTTTTACAAACTCGCTCGTTTCATATTGTTTTATTTACTCTTGTGATAATTATTATCTGACTCAACATGGTAGTGAGAGAAAAACAATTATTTTCTATCTACAAAATATGCCACTATGAACAAATTCTTGCTTTTCCAGCATTTGATTAATCATACAAAGCGAAACTGATTAAATTAAATCAAGAGAATTTGCACTGATTTAAAAGTTGTTTTTAAACCCTGTTTGAAGGTTATTTTTTTAACCAGTCTTTCCTTTGGCAGGATGCCAGTATTTGTATAATCCTCAGTTTTGAAAGGAGTTTAGGAATGCACATTAAAATAAACTGTTTCCTTAGTCGTTTAGAAGGAAATAAAATTTATTACAATTTTTTTCGCAGTTATACTTCAGTAAAGTGATAAATTCTGTATATTTTAGTATTCAGTGACAAATAAATACAAATACAGGTTCAGTATTGCCAATAGTGACACTTTTTATTTAAGTTTGATATACTATCAAACTTCTCATGTTTAGGTGTTTTTGTTTGTCCAAATTCTGTCCTAGATATGTCTAAAAAAATTTGATATTTAAATAACAGTGTGTAATTTTTTATTTTTAAAGTGCAAAAAAATCAAATTTTACATCAACACAAAATCTTTGTTTGAGAAACTACAACAAATAAAACAAAATTTCAAGAAGGTATCCGACACTAGGGTATCAATCTTACCACATTTGAATCAATACGATACCGATACTAACCTGGTAGTATCGGTACCAAGTCATCAGTGTTACATAACATTGATAACTTGGTATCTATGTTAAATATTTTGGATCAATCCGCCCATCTCTATTAATCAGACTATATAACAAAGAAATATAAATAAAATATGATGACTTTAAAATGGTACAAATTAAAATCAGAAAAGTAATCAATTTACATTGCATTACCAATTTCTGTCAATTTATAGTTCTGATCTTTGAGTAATCAGGAAAATTGGTAAATCTCCAGTGGTGTCTAAAGTGTGACACAGTTGAATATCCATGCCTTACAAAATAGTCGGTTCAAACACCTAATATTACATCCACAAAAAGATCAATTTTGTATCAATCATTAAGATGATTCCAAATGTTTGGATTTTATTAAAAATATGTACACAGTTCTTATTGCAAAAAACGCTTGAAATAAATTGAAAAATTTGCAGATTATCTCAGGAGTATCCTATTTTTTGTTTTTCGCATGAAGGTCCAAAGTGTGATGCTTAAAAGTATCAGCTGTATGTTCAATGATAAGAATTTAAAACATTTAAAACAAGGCATCATGTATATCCTGCATATGTTGAACTTTTAGATGCAGTCCTTTGCTTATCACTATGCATGAACTATGAAGTCGTGACAATTCCAAAGTGCTTTTTTTCTGCTTTGAAATAAATCACGATCATAAATAAAACATTTCAATTTCTGCCTTGAAATTCAAAAACAAAACAATATTTACAACACTGAGAAACATATTTGAAATTGCCAATAAAATGCCACATTGATAAAGTATTACAGCCAGCACATAGTTGAGTTGTTTGCGAACCAACTACAACTCCTCACAAATAATTGTTTGCTTATTTTGCACTGAATGCAAATTTAACCTGACCCCTGAAAAAATGTAGCACAAAAAAAAATTATTAAAAAGTCAAACACCAAATTTACAAATTAGGTCGTTATTCGTAGTCCAAGCATCTAGGATTAGAATCTAATTGGATATAAGCATAAAGGATAGGCAATATAACTCAAAACATTGTGAGTAATGACATGCCGTTCAGGTTGGAGATGGTTGTTTCTTAAATTAATAAACTCATCTCTGGTCTTTGTTTCAGGTTGTCAGGCACAATGGCAGCCAAGTAAGTTTCAAAGATTAATTCTATGCATTTTATATGTTTACTTCTTCTGTTTTCAGATTAGAGCGTATTAACATGATGTGTTTCAAGATAATGATGTTCTTTCTTTGGATTACTTGAGTGTACTAGGTGTGCAACATTAAAATCAGAACTCTGTCAAACTTGTGCAGTGATTTTATTTTTAGATTTGCATGACTATTTTAAATTCTATAGGTTTTTCAAATTTTTCTACAGAACAATTTTTCAAGTGTACTTTGCTTGAGCATGATATAAATTTGGCTTCAATATTGACATTTTGAAATCTGTCCTGTGTTGATCTGGTCATTAATTAAGGAGGGTATACTTTCTATTTACCTTGGCTGTAAGTGTAACTATAATATAATGTTTTTGTTACATTATATATATCAACATTTATGACATTTATTATTGTTTTCCATAACAGTGTGTGGTAAAGTAATTAACAAAAACCGGATTGTTGGGGGCCAGAATGCATTCCCAGGCCGTTGGCCCTGGCAGGTCAGCATACAGGGAGAGAATGGTCACTTCTGTGGAGGATCCCTGATCACCGACCGGTGGGTGTTGACCGCGGCCCACTGCATTGGAAGGTGAGATTTCTGTCTCTCGTTGGGCACGGTTACAACCATTTGATCATATCTGGATGTATTTCCACTTTTTTTTTTCTGGAGGCCATTAAAGCTAGAGTATGTTACAAAACTAGATCTCCATGTTGTGACAATATGAGAGATAATGTGTGACAAGATAGAGCTCCTCCCCCTTCTCCCTGAAGAAATGCACCGCTTGCAGTTAAAAGCATCCAATCAAAGCCAGAAGGCGGGCCTTAGCGTTGTCGACCACGCCTGTATATGTCAACAGCAGAGAAACAACTTACAGTTCCAGGAAAATAGTTTATCCACTCACCGGTGGCCATGCTGACTAGCTGTAGCATTCAGACAGCCTCCATTGTGGTGAATCAGCTCCAGTGTAGCAGGCAGAAATGGGGAGGGTGTGAGCAGCATGTAAACAAGGATGATTGTTTCGCAGCTCCTAACGTTTATTGGTTGTTTATGACATAGTGTATTTGTTCAGGTAACAGCAGGTCCATAAGGAGAAGGCAGAGGAGTTAGATTGTCTCATACTGTACTGTCACAATATTGGGAGTTTTAACAACTCACAATGAGTGATAAAAGAAAAAAAAAAATTATAAATGTTACAGACCGCTGCTTTAGACCACAAAACATTTACATCCCCAATTACAATCCCCATGCTGAAGCATGATGGCGCAAGCGTCAAAGAATGGGGATGTTTTTCAGTGGTGACTAGTCCATACAGAAAGTGTGATGACATTTTGGTCTGTCTGATCGTCTAATTTTTAAATATCTAATGGTTGATGATTTGATCAGCCATTCAGTAGTTTGGTAGTCTTCACCAAATGCTTTTTTACTCTTGAGTAATTTCCTAGATTGCTACCCTCTATTTTTCCTTGAGCAAAACTGTTAAAATAGTGCTACTCTTCCTACCTCTGATTCCTAGGGTGATGGTGACAATCTCCAAGTGCTGGACTCTCAACTCATTCTTTGTTTCTTTTGTCTATTACAGTGACATCCTCACATCTAGAGTTCATCTGGGTGCCTACAATTTATCACAATCCAACCCCAATGAAGTGACTCGGGGGATCGCACAAGTCATCACGCATGTTGATTACAACCCTACCACTTATGACAATGACATCGCTCTGTTGCAGCTGTCGACTCGCGTCAATTTCACAGACTACATTCAGCCAGTGTGCCTGGCTTCACATAACAGCACCTTTCATGAGGGTACCCACAGCTGGGTCACTGGTTTTGGTAGCCTGGGTAAGTTACAGATCATTCATTTAGGCCAAACAGTCGTGTTTTCTGAAGTCCCATAAAAGAAAAACGCTGAAATTGTTCTTCCATTAGGTAATGAGGTGTTCCCTGACACCCTACAGGAGGTTGAACTACCGATTGTAGGAAATAACAAGTGCTCATGCTACAATCAAGGCCTTTCCGGGATCACAGAGAACATGATGTGTGCTGGCCTTAATGAGGGAGGAAAGGACTCTTGTCAGGTGACTAGTTCTTTTTTGTGTGTGTGATTCATCATGTACCTGGACCTTCTCAACTCTATACAACATACGGTGGTGTGATGTTCAGCTTAGTTACGACCAAAGCTCACTGAATAAACCAACCATCCATTTTCTGTACACTTAATCTGCTCATGGGACGCAAAAAAATCGGTGCATGGGATGTTGGCAAATGGTGGGCAGGTTTTTAGTTTTTATTGAGTGATAGAGACTTGCATGCGACACGGTGGAGGAGCTTCACCATTTTACAGATTATCTGTCTCATACTCTACAATTAGTTTGCACTCCGGTGGCGCTGAAGTGCAAACTTCAGCAATTCATCAAACACAACTAAAAATTTAAAGACAACATATTCAAAAACAGTGACATTAAGAATTGCCAATTAAGAAAACAACATTAATGAAACGGAAGAGATCCCAGCAGGAAGCCGGGGTCATCCTGGTTTGGATGAGACCGCTTTTCACTTTAGAACCATGAAATTATTCTGCCATTCACTCTTATTCACTCTCTCTGTTTAGATGGGCAGGAAGACAGTCATAGCTTACCACTGAGAAAAAGAACAGAGTAAAGCTTTGTATTATGTCCCTACTCAAAAATATACTTTGATATAAGCATCACCTGTCGCTTTCATATTTTCAATAAATGCGCCAAAGCAAGAATAAATTCTGATTGTGAAGCCTAAAGTGGTGTCCTCCTATCAGCAATGATATCTAGCTCTTCTATTTTGTTAATATCTGTTTTCTTCATTTGCAGCTGTGCTTAGTTAATTTTGTGTTTTTGAATATGTGTTTAGTGAATTGTTAAGTGAGAAAGGTTCACCATATTACTGTCATGATATGGGAATAGTTAAATATGTAAAAAAAAAATAAATAAATAAATAAAACATATTTGTAGAAGTTATATACTGGGGGTCCAGGTGATAGACCAACAATTTATAAGGATTTTACATAATGTAAATTCCATTGTGCTCAAGCAAAAACAATCTCAACTCTTATTCACACAAAAAAGTAATTCAAGCAGAAGCAAAATTCAAATCTCTTCTGCTTCCTCTCACAGGGAGACTCGGGAGGACCGCTAGTGATGTACAACAGTCTTGTGTGGGTCCAGGGTGGGGTGGTGAGTTTTGGGAATGGCTGCGCCCTTCCAATGAAACCCGGAGTCTACGCTCGAGTGTCTGCCTATGAGAAGTGGATCACCGACTCGATCGCTGGCATGAAACCGAGCTTTGTCGATTTCATCTCCGAAGGCGTAGATTCTGACTTGTGGTTCTCCTGCTCTACCTTCGCGCCGTCCACCACTGACGACAGCCTCTTTGGCAGTGGTGAAAACCTGAGTCACTTCACTCACCTCGTGGCTCTCTCTGCACTTTCGCTCCTTCTCCATGTCTTTGTCAGCAGCGGTGGAATGTAATTGTTGCTAAAGAACAAAAACAAAAAAGTTAAAACAGAAAACGCTTGCTTCTTCTTGTGGTGTGGCTCTGTAGCTGGATTCTCCTAAGCTAGTTGCAATTAATTTTGCTTAGTTGAAAAATGTTGACACAAAGGTGTTTAACGAGAATCTCAATTTTACTATTGAAATCATCTGCATTACTGTATTCAATCCAAATCAAACATAGTCCTGTACTTCGATATGGTTAAGTGCTATAATCACGTGTGGGTGGATTTGTACTGATTTGTCACTGGCTGATGTACTTTCAAACCCTTTAAAGGTTTGTTTATGTAGTCCTTTGATTTGCATGCATTTATTACTAAAAATAAACATCCTTGGCAAATTGTAATTATTTTTTATGTATTCAGTAATAGTAATTTTTCTTCTCATGAAAACTAAATCAAACGAGTAACTTTCAGTCATGAATAGCAGAGAAAGAAGTACTTTGTTTTATTACTTGAGTCAAAGTCCTGATCATATTGGTCAAATATTAGACCAACAAACAAAGCTCTGTCCAAATATTAATCAAGTTAAAGTACTGCAGCGGGTGCTTTCGAAGATACTTAAATACTGAAAGTACAAATTCTCAAGAACAGAACTCAAGTAAATGTACTTCCCAACAGCCCACCTCTGTTTATATATCACATATCTGTGGCACTGAATGGAGGAAAAAGAAAATAAAAGCAATAAAAAGGTGGTGGAAGGGAGGGATGTTAAGAGCTAAAGCCTATTAAGGACATAGGAATGAATAAACCATTATGTTGTTTGGCAAAGAGGTTAAAAAAAAAAAGTGAAAAATGGGATTTTATTCCGAAGAGAATATCGGTTACTTTCATGTGTCAATTCTGCAGGGAATTGAAAGTATACTGTATCAATTTCAAAGTATCAAAAAGCGTATCTTCTTTCTGAGGAGTTTCCCACGAGTCTCAGGGTTCACAAACTCGCTCAAGAACATGGAGACAATGGGCTTCTACATTGAAAAAGAGAATGGAGGTACAACTTAAAAATAAAAGATTGTTAATTTGTTAAAGTGTAATTAAATTGCAACTTAACTGAATATATTTACTCGGATAAACTTAATAAACTTAATTTAATTTCTTGTAAATTATCTAAGTTTTCGTCTTAAGTTTCCATCATCATCTACTGTAGATTCATTCTGGTTTGTAGGAAACTTTGTCATTACTGTTTGGTTTGACTCATCCACAAAACAGGGTGGGTCGAAACTGCAACAGGTCTGCAGAGGAGTTCATGAAAAGCCTCCTCTTTGAGGTCATTATGATTCCCAATGATGTAGGGTCAGGAAAAGGGTGGCTAAAAAAAAAAATTAAAAAAAATCTCTGTAGACTCCACACATCCTGGACACAAACTGTTTTGTCTCTTACTCTCAACTCGGCATAACAGTGTAATATTTCCAAAAACAGGTAGTTTCTTCCCTGAGGCCGTCTCTCCGATGAACACTCAGCAGTTGCCCAATCAACACCACAACACTTTGACCTACATTTGAACAACCAGCTCTACGGGCCTTTTGGTGCAACATTCCTCTTTTTTCATGCTTGCCAGGAATCTTGAAAAGCAAACTGTGAAATAGTTCAATGAATCCGTAATCCATCAAGATAAAGATGTAAAAATATACAAAAAACAGCTGGATTTTCTGTTTACAAAATGACTTTGTAGACAGCTAAAATTAACATGGCAGTATCAGCAACAACTTAAACCTTTAGTTCTAAAGTAAAACCAGCAGTAATGAAAAGCACCAAAGGAAATCGAAACTCATTTTTAATAGTAAAATGATAACTTCCTGAGCTACAGCATGAAAGACAAATTTAAGACGGAAAACTTTTGATTTAGTCAGAAAAGACGTTCCAGATGTTGATCATTAAACCAGTATCTGTGGGTTTCAGTAGTCTGGTGTTTGGGGCACACAATGTATGTTAGCAAACTGCTAAGAAGGAAAAGCATCAGCAATGACCAAAACGAAGCAATTATTTGAAGCAATTGCCAACCGTCTATCTGAGAAGAATTACAAAGCCATTGCCAGACAAATTAAATTTGACATTCTACAGTGGAAATCAAAGATAGATTTTCAAATGAGAAGGCTTTCCATTAACTTGAACTCAGGCTAAGCCAAGTTTCCGAAAGCTTGCGAAATATCAAGAGTCACACAATGGTGACACTGCTAGCATTAGCATGGTTAACTCACCAGGACTGGAACAGCTTCTCATCTTGTTGCCACAACAGGACAGTCTAGTCAGAACAGGTTTCCGGTTCAGTTTTCTTTTTCCTTTTTTGGCTTCCTTCCAAAACATCGAGTCTTAGGGACATTATCACCATCTACTGTGCTGCAGTGTGCACCACAGTATCTAAACTATATTCTTGTGTATAGTCCTATTTTCTGTGAAGCTGTGAAAGGGAGATTAAAGAGGAGCTCAACTAACAATAACTAATAGAGAAATTAAAACCTTATGGCAATATAAAAAGAATGAAAGAAAGGAAATTGCTATGTCTTTAATCCCTTAATGTCCCTGCATAGCATTGAAGACATTAGGAAGTTTCATTCTTGTGTTGTTTGTTAACATCCACTGTTGATCAGTCACTAGTTTCCAACTGCCATGTTCTAACCTACCCATCATTCCCCGGGCTACCGTTACTATAGCAACCCTGAACATTCCAAGTACATAACAGAAATGATCGAAACACAAATGAAAATCAAACAGCCCCAAATACTGGGTCATGACAGCATGGGATGGTACTGTAAGGAGGGTTAGCATTTGCACGAAAAAAATGAAATGAGTGTATAACCTGTTTTTAAGAGGGGAAAAAATATGCACCGCGACCGGAGAGGAGTTTGAAAATGGCTTTCCCAAAGCTGACTGGGTTTGTCCTGGTGACCCTTCTGCTGTACAGTGGTAAGAAATAAGTTTTTGTTTCAAATATTTCTTTTCATCAAATAAAATTTGTCTCATTGTTTCAAACTTGAATTCAGCAATATTTGGAGAAAGGTATTTGACTATGTAATTCTATTTTTAAAATAAAAATCTCTATCTTCAAAACGTATGTGTATCTATCTAGATAAATGATCTAAAGTCTTGCCTTGAACATTAGAATAGTGGTGGTCAGTTTCAACACATGTCACTAAAATGTATGGGGGTTTTTTTGCCCTATTTTTGAGATGAAACATTCCTCTGTTCTGTGTTCCAGGTTGTCAGTCACAGCCATTTGGTAAGCATCTAAGGCCAGTTTGAGAAGTTGTGCGAATGAAACGATAAGTTATACTAATGTCACATATTTTAATACCAGAAGGTATCCTTTCCAAAGACCTGTGTGCGAATTGTTGTGCAAGTTCATTATTGGCGGCTCAGTCAAAGCCGCCATAATTTCTGCTTTCATTATAATGGCAGCCAAAGAGTTTCAACAACCATGTATTTTTACCTGTTTTGTTTCATTTACTGGTGTAAGCAACAATGCCAGATGTAAAGGAATATAAGACAAAAATGGTATTTAAAAAGAACAGAAATAAAACCCATAGAAATGAGCAAACCACACATATCTTAAAAGGTAAAACTTGTTCCATGGAACACTGAATGTTCTACATAGAAATAGAAAGTGAAAGGGATATCTTGTGACAGAACGTGTTGCCTCTGTCCTTTCCTATTTATTTTTTCTTCCCTGTTGTCAGAATGTGGCCGTCTGCCGATCAAGAATCGAATTATTGGGGGTATGGATGCATATCTTGGGATGTGGCCATGGCAGGCAAGTTTGCATCAGAACGGTTTTGCTTTCTGTGGAGGATCGCTGATCAACCATCAATGGGTCCTGACCGCTGCTCACTGTATAACATGGTGAGAGGTTGACAAAGCATATACATTTTTTTCTTTTACCCTCCCACAGTCCTAAACTTTGGGGTCATTTGGACCCCAGGAACTTTTTACTACGTGTGCAGTCCAGCAGGGTTGAATTGAACTGCCTTCTTGCTGAAATGTGCTTACAAATAAACTTAACAATTTGACCATATGTTGTCTGGGTAAAAGTCACAATAAGCAGTAAAAATAAAAAAATAAAAACTTCTGTTAATAGGAACGTGACTTTTACTGACGGAAGATGTTAGACCATTTGCAAGGCGTTCAACAATTTATACCCATTGCAGCCAAGTTGTTTGTGGACATATGTTCTATTCAAAGATTATATTGGACAACTTGTAAACTACACGTGGTTCTTTTTGAGTATAATTACTAAGCTATATTTTAAATACGGAAGATGGGTGAAATTTTATTTCAAAGCCCCGTTTCAAAGATACGTTTCAACAACATAAAACATTCCTGGACTATTTGCTTAGTTACTATGGGGAAGACCTCAGACTACTAGTCACTAAGTTTACCATCAGGTCAAAAGTTCAAATTAATGATTGTACATTTGTGTTTTGAAGGTATGACCTTTTCATCACAGAAGTCCTGCTGGGTACGGTAGAACTGAATGTCGACAGCCCCCATCGGGTGAATCTAAAACTTGCTCAAGTCGTCTGCCATCCTGCATACGACCCTGAGACATTTAACAATGACATCTGTCTTCTGAGGCTTTCGAAGCCTGTCGAGTTCACAAAGTACATCCAACCCATCTGCTTAGCTTCTGAAACCAGCCGTTTCAATGACGGCAACAAGGCCTGGGTTACTGGTTTTGGTGTGACTGGTAAGACACATGGGATTGGTGAAATATAGAATATTTACTTAATTTTTCCTTCTTAATTCTACACAAATGCTAAGAATTTTTCTTCAAATAACCACAGCAACTGGATCATCAACCAACAAGTTGAAGGAGGTCGATGTTCCAATTATTGGAAGAAGGAGGTGTACATGCTACTATAAACAGGCTGCCTCAATCACAGACAACATGATATGTGCTGGATATTATGGTGGAGGAAAGGACTCATGTCAGGTAACTCTTTTTTTCCCTTTTTTGTAAAAAAAAAAAAAACGCCCACTATCCAGCAGGTGGCACTCAAAATCATTGTTTTGAGTGTCAAGGTGAGGCCTAGCACACTTACTTTCACAAGTGGAGTATTATGCCTTTTGCCATGACACGCCATTGGATTTACAAAACCTTTAGACATTTCTTAGCATGTATTTCAAATGTAGTGGACACAGATGAAAAAGACGGGGAGAAAGGTGGAGAAAAGGTTTAAAAGGAAATGAGATTGGACTAAAGAGAAATAAGCATTAAGACTACACAAGTCAACACCACTAGAGTCTACCTCTAAAGCTGCAGAAAGGGAGGAAAAAAACAAACAAAAAACAAGCAACCACAACAGCCAACATCTACATATTTAATGTTAACAGTTATAGCATCACTGTAAAGTACACAATACATGGTAAAACAAGATGGATATATTTGCAGCCGCATCCCGAGAGTATATCTGACAAACACCTGAATCCAAACACGTGTATGCGATGTGTCTGGTAACCATCATTGTGTGTTTGTTTTTTAGATGGCCAAATGTTTAACTCGTTGGCCATTTTTATCGAGAAAATCTACTGCTTAAACAAATACAATATTATGTCTGTAATGTAACTTTCTGACATCAAGTTTTAGCATTTAAATGAAATACTTTTTGATATGGTTTCTCTGCTGAAAAAATGTTTCCCTGTAAAATTTCTTCAAATAATTTTTACATGCTCTACTACTTGCTTCTCACTAGGGAGACTCAGGGGGCCCACTCATGATAAAAAAGGGCCAAAGGTGGATCCAGGCTGGGATTGTGAGCATGGGTGAAGGCTGTGCCCTCCCACTGACACCTGGAATCTACACTCGAGTGTCAATGTACGAGTCTTGGATCAAAGACATGGTCAGTGGCATGAAACCGGGCTTCCTCACCTTCACTTCTCCTGGCGTTGACAAGGATTTAAATTACTTTTGTCACCTCAAAGAGACACCTGATGACAAGACTTTTGATGGCGGTGAAAACCTGAGTCCTTTCCATCACTCATTGGCGTTCTCTGTTGTTGCAACATTTCTCAATGTATTTTTTGGCAAATAATACATTTAAATATACAGTGACTTCCTGAGTCCTCAAATTTGTTGTCCTACCTACATGCCCCACCACCACTGATGGTATTTTTATCAGTGGTGAAAATCCAAAGTCCTTCCAATCATTCTTTGGAGATCTCTGTTATCGCAGCACTTTTTCTTTTTTTTTCTTTTCTTTTTTTTGTGGCAAAGAAAACATTTTAATACACAGCAACTTCCTGAGTGTTCAAAAATGCTCTGTCAACATGGCGCTTTGCCGACAGAAAACCTTGAGAGGCACAAATGCCCCTTCATTGTCAGATTTAGATTCAAGCTGTGAAATAAGTAGTTTGAACATTTCAATTTTATTCTTCTGAGTAACTTTCCTTACCTCATTTTGAGCCGTTTTACAAGTTATCTTAGTAATCAACTTTCTCAGTAAGAAAAGTAAATACAAAAGCCTGCCAGGAGACTTTCCTCACCAAGAAGCAAAGGTCAAGAGTGTTTACAAGCAACTCGAATTTTACAATGAGAAAAGTTATTCAGAGTTGGGAAATTGTTGAAGCACCTAGCTGCATTGTACAATGTCTGCCGACAAGTGGATGAGTGGAAAATATTGTATGTCACTTCCTTCTCCGAATGAAATGAGGTGTAACGTATGTCTGTTCCTCATTCCATTTAGGACAATACTGTTTTCTCTTTAAAGAACAGTCGGCTGAGCTTTGTTAAAGTCGTTTGTAATCTTTTTAAAATGTCACCAATGAAGGTTTCCATTAACCATAGAATTCCACAAATTGAAATTGTGAAAATTCTCTCAAAAAGCTGCGTTTTCGCTAAGATTTTTACGTTATGTTGAGTTGTTTTTTTTGTTTTTTTTTGTTCTATTGAAATTTATGCATTTTGAAAACCTGAAATGGGAAGACCTTTTTCTTTGGTATCAGATGAGTCACGTGATCAACAGCCGGATGTTACAACTGTTGTAAACAACGACGACGATAACAAGAAGTGGTAGGAAAATGATGGTTTGTTTTTTGGACTATGTACTCCAACGCCTAAATAAGACGCCGATGTCTCCTCTGATTGGCTGATAGATGATTAGCATTAGCGCCACGGCTGAATCATGACCATAATCTCATGTAACCGTTTACATCGATTTTTAATGACGAAATTATTCACATGGTTTTAATTTAATTTCTTATTGAATGGAGACACCGGAACTGTGAAAATGTGCAAAAGAAAAAGTTACCAGTGCTTCAATGACAGCTAATCCTAACAATGGTAGTTGGCATTACCAAGAGGTAATGGAGTATTAGCAAATGAAATGGCAAGCGTTTTTATTTTTCTGCTGCCATGGTTGAAGCACAACACTTGATATTAAGCTTTCACATGGGACAAATCTCTGGTGATATGGCAGGTGGAACGGTCATTTTATGAGAGGTAAACAGAACAAAGTTTATACAACAGAATAAACTGTTGTATGCACACACATCCCCACATTCACTGGGGATGTGGTGGAATGATGAGCTGGTAAATGCTACATAGTTTCACTGACAGATGTAGCACAAAGAACAGACCGGTTTTGATGGGCTGAAGACAAAAGGCTCAGTGGGAATTGCAGGTAAGTGACAGGCAAAATGAAACAATAAGGAAAATAGTTTGAAGCTGAACAATATCTGCAGTAATGGCAATAAATACTCCTCTGCTTCACTGACGGTCAAAGTCAACCACAACCATTTAGTAAAAACCTCTTACTTTTTGAAAAATGCTTTTAAAATAAGTATTTAAGAGGACAAATGCTATTGAATCATTCCATAAAACATAAAATATCTGTACATTTGTTGATAAAAGTCAGAGGTGCCCAGACTACAAAAACAAATTTAGTTGATTACCTTTAGAACCTGAGAGGAAAACAAACATGTTGCATGATGAAAATAAATTACTTCCTTGAGTGGTCATCCTTCACGGCCAATCAAAGAAGGCCCTGAAGTTTTTTGTAATAGGCAGGCTCAACTCTGACAACACAACCGGCAGGTTTCCTTTCATTTGCATGTGTTAAATAGGCTGACAACATCTGCATTCATCTCAGCTTAGGATATCGTTTCTTCAAAAATGGCTCTCCAGAAGCTGTTTGGAAACTTTGTGCTGATCCTTCTGCTATCCAATGGTAAGAAAGATTGTTTTATGATTCATGTTACCTTTCATGTAGCTTAATGACATGTGTCTGATAAACCTTATACACATAGATGGTGAAAAGCTTTCTGTACATTATCAGTTAGTTAAGAAGACAAATCTACATGCTGCTATCTTTGTCACATTTATTCAAAGATGTTTCATCTTTCTGAACAATTTTCATGAGTATGTAGCACACAGTAAGAATGCAACATTTACATCCTCATTTCAAATGATCAAGTTTTATAAAATATTGTTCTAACATTTATTAGTGCAGATACAATACACAAATAATCCTGATTTAGGTTTGGAAGATAAGAGCTTTTAGTGTTGCTGCTCCCAAATTATGTATAGTTTTCTCATTACACATTCAAAGTGCCCCTTTACATCCCCCTTTATTGCCCCCCCAATTGTTGTCTGCTAGAAACCGTGGGTTTTGTTGATACTCTCCCCTTTCTTTAAATTTAGGTTCTCATCTTCACCTTTAAGATTATTTTAATTGAGACTTATTATTGTTGAGACTTTTCCTCCTACTTAATTTATTGCGCATTATGGTTTACGGTATGGTATTGTCTTCTGTCCTATCCATATTTTGAATGTTTGTTGGTTTTTATTTGTATAGCACTTTGTCACAGCTGCTGTTTCTAATGACTGGAAGTAATATTTGGAGTGAGCCAGTAAGACTTCCAACAGATTCAGAGTTCATTTAGTGCTCAAAAGTAAAACCCAACATAGATAAAGTACAGTATGCACCTACCACTTTTCTGAAAATTTGCTCAACGGGAACCATGTACTGCTAATCACAGTCACTTCAAATAAACCCACAGTAAATCTGCCCACCTCTATAAAAGCATACGAGTTATGGCAGTTTGCTCTCTGAAACAGACATATTTAATTCAGGATGCAAGGGCAGCGGCGTGTACGCTGAAAAGGCAATCGTTTCTGTCCTTCAAGAGCTGCAATGTGGCAAAAAAGTCTAAAGATTTGTTCAGTTATTTTCTCATGTCACATTTCAAATGCTTTGAAAAAAAAAAAAAAAACATGCAACAAAGGTATGTTTGGTTCGGTTGACCACTAAATTTCCTTTAACAGAAAACCATAAAGGCAGACTTTCAGACATCAGTTCATGACCTTAAGCTTTGCAAATATTATTCCATAGCGATGAACAACACCTGTTACAAGTTTTTGTTTGTTACCACCAAGGAAGAAATAACCAGTACAAATGATGATGCCACGGTTACTTTTTCACACTAGACACAGAGGTTTGAGTATCTATTTTCCATGAATAAAAGAAATCAAAACTGGGTTTTTTTTGTTTGTTTTTTTTTATTTGTTCCTTAAAATATACCAGAAACGTTTAAATATGAGAGGGGGCAAACACTTTTTGAACTTCAGGTGAACAAGAAAGCCATGATTTTAGAATGACAAAAGTTATTTACGCATTTATGTACATGTATGAAGATGACTTCCATCATCCTACAAGTGAACGTGCGGGAAACAATAGCTAATTTCTTCCTCTAACTGGTCATGTGTGCTGATGACTGGTTTAACATGTCTGTCTATTTTTGGCATTTCAGGTTGTCAATCACAGGAGCCTGGTAAGCATCTTGGACACTTTAACAAGCTTAACCCGTTTGGCTCTGTTTTCTGACATGCAGAACATTAAGCAGACAATGTAATGTTAACTCTCTCCAAAAGAAAGGGGAAAAAAAAAGAATAGTTAATTTTGTCATTTGGATCTTTGTTAAGTTAATGGACATTTTGCTTTTGCCTTCCATTAAAAAAGCAGAAATACAAAACAGTGCGAGAATAATTCTTTTTAAATAACCGTGCAAAAATGGTTCAAAATTGAAACGACGATCGCACCTTTTTACCATAAAACTAACAGTAGAAAAACAGAGTCACTTCCTCCACCTTCGCTCGTCTCAGCTTTTGTCTCTTCTCGGTTTTCCCCAGTGTGTGGCAAAGCAGCTGTAAGCAAGACGCGAATCATTGGGGGTCAAGATGCCCAGCTGGGGGAATGGCCCTGGCAGGTATATTTGTCTACAGGTATTTCCACCTGTGGAGGGTCGCTGATAAGCAATGAATGGGTGCTAACAGCTGCTCACTGCATAACGAGGTGAGAGGGTTTTTGTTGTTGTTGTTGTTAATAACTGATTAAAGCTGCAGTGTGTAACTTTTATGAAACAAAATGTGTTTTGAACTGAACTATCTCATGTCATGATACAGAAAATCTTTGAAAAGATCCATCTCCTCCACCTCTTCCCACTGCTGATATTGCTGTCTGAAGAAATGCACCTCTCCTGGTTAAAAACAACCAATCAGAGACTGGAGGGGAGTCCGGGCACTGTCAATCACCCTCATGAACCAACTGCTAAATGTTCTAGCGGCAGAGCAACAACTCACTGTTACAGGAAAACTGTTTGTACGCCATCACTGGTGGCTATGCTAACTAGCTTTAGCATTGACAACAGGCTATGCTGATGGGGAGAAACTGCATCATGGGACAGGGCTTGGCTGGAGTGATTGACAGCGTTAAGGCCCGCCTCTGGGCTCTGACTGGTTGTTGCTAGCTAGCAATGGGAACACTGGAAGAAAAAATAAATATTTTTAAAAATTTATCAAAGATGGCGATTTCATCATGTTTTTTAACATTTGTTGATACTGAAAGAAACAAGTCTAAACGTTCATGTGCCGACTCTTATTCTCGCGTGTTTTGATTGTCTGAAAGAGACGACCTCAACAACACAGAAGTCCAACTTGGTGATGTTCAACTAGATAACACTTCCAACTCGACTAAAGTGACTCGAAGACTCTCTGAAATCATCTGCCATCCTGAGTACGACTCTTCGACAAATGAAAATGACATCTGTCTCCTGAAGCTTTCGGCTCCCGTTGAATTTACTCCCTACATCCAGCCGATCTGTTTGGCCTCAGAGAACAGCACTTTCCATGATGGACTTGCAAGCTGGGTCACTGGTTTTGGCGACACTAGTAAGTTGCACAATAGTCACCGTTTCTGACAACTCTGCTTGTGAATTTCACTTAAAGCCTTTACTTTTTTCTTCTAGAAAACTGGAGTATTGAAACTGGGTTACTGCCAAGAATTCTGCAGGAAGTGGAGGTGCCAATAGTTGGAAACAACAGATGCCTGTGCTATTACTTCGAAAAGTTCATGCTGCACCTTTTTTTCAATCCTAACCTAAACCTAAATAACTTCATATGTGCTGGATTAAAAGAGGGAGGAAAGGACTCTTGTCAGGTAAAAACAACTTTGTGATTTGTTTTTTTTCCCCTAAGCTCAACGGAGTAATTCTCAGCATAAAACACAAGGAAGATATTTCAAACTTCCTGATAGTCTACAAATCAACTGCATTTACAAGTTGATTCAAATCTCTGGTTTCAGTATGTAGTTCATGTATTTAATAAAAATGCAATGTTTTCACTAGATCATTGAAACCCGCCTAGTTTGTAGATGTTTTTCCTACAAACTACTGTTTTATTCCATTGTTTTTAGTTTCAGTTGCTCTTACTTTGTACTGAACACTTTCTGCCATGAAAACTTAAGCTCTCCATTCGTGGAGGATTTCCTTATATTATTTAACATTCTTCTAAGATAGGCTTAAATTGACTAGCACTGGCACAGTTCTATGAATTGACATTAAAATGAAGGGTGCATCGACTGCAGCCAATTAGCCCGACCTACCGATTCCGATTTTGGCGATACCATTTTTTTTTTGGTCTGAAATGTCATTAAATATAGCAGGAAAGTTGTTGATTTGGCAAGAGTGCAGCGACTCTTGCTACGTGCAAAAGAGCAGCCATGACCTGGTGGGCGGGGCTTATAATCAAACCTCTGACGGGAGAGCAGGAGAGGACAGTGGCTGGTTTTAAGCCATTTGCTGGGGCAGATGAAATCAGGTGAAAAGATTGGATACACATTGAAGTATTGGCCAATCACCGATCTCCCAAAATGAAGGAAATCCTTACCGATAAATTGGCCGCATCCCTAATTAAAATCAAAGTATTTCACAGGATAAAACCAAAAAGAAGCAGCATTGTTTTTGCTGTCCAGTCCCAAACTCAAGGCAGGAAGCATTGCACAATGTGTAACACAAGAGAACCTAAGATAAAGCAGACGCTTTAGAAAAACCTAAAAATAAAAGCCAAAACTAAAATAAAATTTGAGAATAAGAAAGTAGCATGAAACTGCAATTACTATCCGCAAGTAATTACTTTTCTTCTCTGTCTCCCCCCCTTTAGGGAGATTCGGGTGGACCGCTGATGGTTCAACTCCAGAATAGTTCTCAGTGGGTCCAGGCTGGAGTTGTGAGCTTTGGTGAGGGATGTGCTGTCCCAATGAAACCGGGCGTCTACACCCGAGTGTCCCAGTACCAGAGCTGGATCAACAGCATTGTCACTGGCATGGAGCCGGGCTTTGTTACCTTCACCTCGCCCGGCATCGACAGCGACCTGAACTTCATCTGTACTACTCCTACTACCGCCCACACCACCACCGCCGCCTACACCACCACCACTCCCTGCATAACCACTGATGACAGTATTTTTTGCAATGGGGAAACCCTGAGCCACTTCACTCACTTCATGGGAATTTCTGTTCTTGCTCTGTTCCTTCATTTCCTTGTGGGCAGTGCTTAGAAGTAAATGTTTTACTTCTATGCAATGCAGATAGGAAAAGGTTATGTTTTATACTTCACTGCAGTATAAAATATGTGCTACTAAACACATATGCAAGTTTTAAAATTAAGAGTTATTTTTCTTTTCTACAGGTATTTCCATCTGAAGAACCTGCTCAACTGCTTTAGTTGAGCAGTCAACTAAATTCATTTTCAATAGTCTTGCTGTCAACATGTAGCTAAGTAACATGGGGGTTAATCAGAGATCACAGGAATATTGTGATATGTATTGCCAATAAAGTAATACAAATGATCAAATATTGTGATATTAGATATCATGTGTGAGTCAAGTTAATGTTTAAAAATCTGATTCTATTTTTAGTCTGTTTTAAATGATTCTATATCAAGTGAATTTTGGTTTTCAGACATGTAGTGTGAATTTGGTGTGTTTTTATTGCATTTATATCCATGGCAGAAACATTTTACCATTGTTTAATGAAGTTTGAAATTTACCAGTCACTTAAAACTAGTGATTGTTCCCATTTCAGCTTTGCCCTTTCAACTTTAACCGATTAAGGATTAAAGCCTTTTCATGTTTAATATTCAGTTTTTTTTTTCAGATTTCTTCTTGTCTCCCAAATATGTTCAACAGAACAATTAGAATCATTCGCAACTAAAATGGTAATTCTATATAAATCTGAATGCTCATGAACATAAACATTCCTACAAATTGTATATTTGATTTGGATAAATGCATTTGTCATTTTGCATGTAGTAGAAATAATAGTGGAATATGTGTGGGGTTTTATTTCTTTTAAGAGGAAGACGTCAATAAAATGATCAACAATCATCCAGTAAAAATATAACTTGATAGTGGTGTCATTTACAAGATTTCAAGCGCTAATATTGAAGAACACCGACAATGTCACATCGTGGTTAAGGTTCGGCAGATTAAAAATTAATAGAGAACTGAAAAAAAGATTTTTTGAAGATAAGACATTTTTAAAACTGATTTCCCTGCATTTACTAATAAGTATCATTAGACATTTGTAGATATTCCAGTCCTGTATTACAGGCTATCAGCGTATTACTATCTCTAAATATCTCTCAATTTATTACTATACAGTAAAATATCACATTTATTCTGGTGAAATAAACTGGCTTCAAAGTCCTCCGTATAGACTTCAGAGTTGGGGAAAAAAAGAACAAAAGAAAAGGAGAGCTACATTGCCAGAATATTTGCTACTGCAAATAAAGGCATCCAGTTTTTCAGGGTAATGTTCAAGAAAAAAAGCAACATTTTTCCTGTTAAAACATAATTGAGGAAAAAATGGTAAATGGACAGAATTTACTTAATTTGGCAGCATGGTTTTCAACACAAGCATTGTGTGTTGAGAAGAAACACACAATGCTTCATATATACAGAACTCCAGTGACTTATGTTAAGAAAGGAGAGCAGTAATGGACGTCCAGCAGCTGCCTGCAACGGTCAGTGTAACAGCACCGTCAGAGGATCATTACTGCATCAGCTCAATCTGTTTATGTATCTGAAAATGCAAACGTAAATTTAGCAATGTTGGCCATAATATTTATATAATCGTCACGCCAACCAGCTGATTTTCTAACTTCACTGTGAGGCCTTCTCTCACCAGGTACTGTTGAGAGAATTTTTCAGTTTTATGACTAAAATTTGACATGAGATTGAAAAATGTTTGGAAATTTTACTTGCTTCATTGTTATACATTCATTGCAAAAACAAAAAACAGACCAGTGCCTCTCAATTCCAGTCATCAGGCCCGGCCTCTCTTTTCTCTGTGCCTCTATTGCAGAACAGCTGATCTAAATGACTGCACGACCTCTTCTGCAGCCATCAAATCCTGCAAAACCTGTTAATCACCCACAGATTCAATCTGTGGAAGAAGGGAAACGCCTAAAACATGTAGGTCAGAGGGGAAGGACAGGAACCGAGAAACACTAAATTAGACAGTTGAATTTTGCTTGTGACCTTTGCTATGTTTAATCATTGTGACCATTTGTGCTTCTTTTTAGTTGTATTAAACTCAGAAGTGGTCAAAATTTATAACTGCTCTAGTATTAACGGGGAGTTATTGTATTTCTTTTCCATTTGCCCTCTTAGTTCTTAACTATTCAGTAAAACTGTTTCCCAGTATTTTGGATGGGTGGCATCCTGAACTAAACTGGCCAATTAGATTATATATTTTTAAGACAGAGAAAGCCATGGTGCATAAACAACCTTGTCTAGCATATTTGAGTTGCACGTCACGACAGCATAACCTTACTTCCCAGAAATGATCTGTGTAAAGCACCTCAGGTACAGTCATTGCAAACTAACTGATCCAGACAGTCAAGTCTTGTTCTTTCAAAATCCAAATCCGCCCTTACAAAAGAAAAAACAAACAAAAAAAAACACAAATGAATGTCGCAGGTGATTTTCATGGAATTTTTTTGTAAGAGAGATTTCATTTGTGACCAGAGCAGTTTATTGGATATCATGTCACTTTGGGTGGAGCTACACACAGAAAAGTATTAAATGCTGAAATTCAGAGAAAAGAGGTACTGGTGACAATGGCTCTTCAAGGGTTTGCATGGGGGATCACTGTGATGATCGCGCTCTTCTTCAAAGGTGAGAAAAAAATCTTTACTTATATTTCTCTTTCACTGAAATACTGTTACATAATATTAGATAATATTAAATTTGAAGAAACCAGCCCTTTAAGAACATTCAGGTTTTTTATATGGATCCCAAATGAAAATGAGTTCAACACGCCTGGCCTACAAGTAATTTATCTGAGAGATTATATTCATAATTCACAGAAATACTTTACCACAAGAAACAAACTGTAAACAATCCTGTAAACATGGCTTGTTTACAAATGCATCATGGAAAATGATTCGTATAGAAAACAGGATTATGATCAAAACTAAGAGCTGTTCAGGGAAATGTTCAGTGGTTTTACTAGTTATGAATCTACTAAATGATTCCATGCTTATTCAAGACTGTACAGCTGATCTCAAAAGATTATCATACGAACTTGTGGATGAACTCAACTAGAAAAATCCTGAAGACATTTAACCAGCGCCTGCCAAAGTGTGCCTGTCGAATTGGACACAGCGTTCTGATGCTAAAAATTAGCATCAATGCTAAGCTTACCTAAATTGTAGTAAATAGCCTGTGGAGAGTCACAACCATGTTAACTAACTGGACTTGCACCATTCAGTATGTTGAACGTAAAATGAGCCAAAATGCTAATCTTAGCGTGAATACTGTCAGTAGCATGTGGGGCATCACGAGCATGTAGTCTGTAATTCAGTATATTAAACATGGCTTATAAGTAAGAGATATAGCTAATACCCAACCCTGCTGTGTTCAGTTGCTATGGTAATGGATCCTCCACTAACTATCGTGTGTCAGAGACAGAAAGGTGGAGAAAGAACTATCTTTGTGAGACACCCAGTCAGTTTTTATGAAAATGGTCATAGAATCATTTGGATCAGCTGTTATGAAATAGAGACATATCTAACGATGAAAACGTGTTTATGTGAATGCACCATTAGAATGTTCAGCTTCAATATGTGAACATGTAACTCCATCTTAAGTCCAGAGCATACTAGATTTTTTGTCGCTTTTGCCACCACTAGATGATATGCATATAAGATATAACAGAACTATTCAGAGATGCAATGAGTTTGTAGCACATGTTCCACCGTGCTTGTAGCTCTGACGTTCTGCCATGTTCTAAAGAGCAGCTCAGAGGGAGACAAAATTCTGTCTGTTTTGTAACTGACACTGTTTTGTGTCAGTCTTTTGTTTTGACTTGAATTTGGCTCGTGTTTTTGCTAATTATGTCGCCATAGTTACTCGAATGACAACAAAAGTAATAGCTCCAATCATGGGATGGAGCCGCACGTTTTGATATATATATTGTGATGGGCCACGCAGCGGTACGGGCCGCATTAACGATAGTAGGAAGCAGCAGATATTTTGAGGTGAAGAACAATAGGTGCCTGCCGTGCATTGCTATCGGCAGGCCCCAATGATACACAGACATTGCATCATTGTGCAATTGCACAAGAAAATTAGCGCAATTGCCTTCAGTACTGTGTATTATTGCAATTTTTACATTGTTGATGGTTGGCTTCATATAACACAGTGACACAAAATCAGACTCTTAATATCAATGATGTAAACGTATGATAGTACTGAGGGGGCAAGATCTGATGATGGATTTGATATACATGTCTGACAAAGTGAGAAAACAGTCTCACCTTACGTGTGTGTGTGTGTGTGTGTGTGTGTGTGTGTGTGTGTGTGTGTGTGTGTGTGTGTGTGTGTGTGTGTGTGTGTGTGTGCAAATTTCAGGTGGTGACTCACAACACGGTAAGTATCAAACACTTCTTTTCTAATTTTTGTTGACAGGAGAAAAAAAACTATTGTAGTCTTGGGAATTTTTTTAAAATGGTGAAAATGATCACATGTTGATCTTTAAGACTTTTTGAGGTGGGGAAATTAGTGCATCACTTAGAATGCCTTGAAAAAGTATTCAGACCCTTTGAACATAATGCTAGAGACACAAACTTGAATGTATGTTCTTGGGGTATTTCACAAAAACAGGCATGTTTAAGGTACGGTAGTCAGTTTTGCTAAAAATCATTAAGTTACAAAATATATGGACTAAATCTAATTTTCTGTTTTTTTATAGCTTGAAATATTTCAAGCAGCACATTGTTAAAGGGGCGGTTACGTAAAGTCAATGTTTGAGCTTTACGTCATATAATAATATTCCCTCATCAAAAACATTCCTGGAGTGTTTTTTTGAGTCTCCATAACTGTTTAAGAGAAATCCCTTATTCTAAAACGCCTGGGTGGACCTGGCTCTACCTTTGAGGACAAAGCTGCTCCTGTGCTGCAATTTCCACACTTTCGACTCAGAGCCTCCCTTCTCCATGACTTTTCCACTCAGCTCCTTCAGACTAGCCAGCCAAAATTAGCAAATATCTGGTGGAACTGCAGGTCAACTGAAATTGCTATAATAGCCATTTCTCAGAGAAACATAGATTTATTTATTTCAAACACTTTTTAAAAACAAGCTGTCAGTAGGTCAGAGAAAACATTTGCATACATAATAACCAAGGACAATATTAGTTTAACACTACTTTCTGTTTGAAATAAATATAAAGAAGTGAACACTCATTAAATGCTACCCCTTATCTCAATTTAATAAAATATATCACTTACTGGCTCTGTAATTATCAAAAATTTGTAATTATAACATAATTTTCATGTGCATGTTCAATATATTCCTACTGAACCAACAAAAACATACAAACTAACTAATAAAATTTATGGATGACAATAGTAATAATGACAATAGTAAACAACTGGACATACAGCATCAGAATAATTACCAAGTCCTTTCCAATGTACACCTATAGATTCTTCTTAATCTGTGTTATGTAACAAGTAAAATGCTTCAGAAAAGGGAAAAAAACTAAATGATAGTATGAAAACATTAACAAATCAGCCATAGTGGCAATCGTAACAGAAGAAAGGAAGGAAAAAACTCATTTGTGTTAATTTCCTTATTCCCTGATAAAGCGTTGTTAAAGGGTTAATAAAGGAGCGGCGTTACGACTTCCTGAAGGCAGAGTTTCAGAAAGAGCAGGACCCAACCCACTGTTTTAAAAACAAAAGAAGAAGAAGTGAGAACTATCTGTGTCGTTACCCTTTGTGTTTTGTGATTGTTGTACAGCCTGTGCCAGCCCTCCAATCAACAGCAGGATCATCGGAGGGCAAGATGCATCTCCAGGAAGTTGGCCCTGGCATGTTACCTTTAACTTGAGTGGCAACGTCTTATGCCAGGGAGCTCTGATCACAGACGAGTGGGTGCTGACAACGGCTCAATACTCAAGGTAATAAGCTATGATTTGGCATTTTGCAACAAAACACCTTGCAGCAACCATCTAATGAACTGCACTTCATATGTTTCTTAGTTTTTTTTGAAAGACCTTTTCAAATTAATCTACTATAAATTCCACACTACACAGCACACCTGACTGAAAGCTGCATGCTCTAATTTTAGAAAGAAAATAAATTTTGTACAAGCCACACTGGATTATTAAGATGATAATCCAGGTTACCCAGGTTGTAATACGAGATATTTACATGGAAAGACATATAAATATGTGAGGAATTTTTAACTTTTAATTTAATCAGTATAATAAACAAATCCATATTGCAAGTGCTTTTTTTTAAACCGTGCCTTTAGCATGACACCCTTTAAATATACGTATGTATCGGTAAATTACGTTGCTTATACTTTTTCACTGAACAGTAGACAAACAACAATCCAATGTCTCCACCTCTAGGATCTTCAGTTGGTTATTAATAGTACCAGTGAGAGGAAGGTCAAACGTCAAAGATTCTTCATCCATATTCATGATACTTGGCCCAAAAGGAATTCTCAGCCATCTTTGTTTGAGTGAACGTGTGAAATTTAGCAGGTTTATCATCGTAGTCAGGAGGGAGCTGCTGACGCAAAAGCTATGCATGCCTTGATGGACAGGCCTGTTCGTCTCATAAATCCTAACCACCACAATAGCCCACCTCTAAAATCGTCTGATTCTCATTTCGGTGGTGATCGCGTTAGCCTTCAGTCTGATCGGCACGGTAGAAACACTGCAGTCACGTTCTGTCTGTGTGTTAAGCCGGTCTTCAAAAAAAGTTTAAGTTCAGGCCATCTGTTAGGGTTACCTCTGAAAGCTTTCATCGTCCTTTTGGTTTGACTTGGTTCTTCATGCTTTATTGAATAGAAAGCACTTGCAATATGGATTTGTTTATTATACTGATTATCTTAAAAGTTAAAAATTCCTCACATATTTACACGTCTTCCATGTAAATAGAAAGACGTTGGTTCTTCAATTCCTCACTTGGTACTCCACCATCTCATCATCAGTTTATTTATGCCAAGATTATGTCGTCCTTGAATCACCAGATTGATTGCCCTTAACCTAAAAGCTTCATCATATAATTTTCTTTGAGTGTTTCCCAGTTGATGAGGGAAAAAAAAAAAGATTTACTATACCAGTCATTATTGTGAAATTGCTCTTGATTCATTGAACAATTTCATTAGATCTTTGATCAATTTAATTGGTCTAGTGTTATGAGGCAAAATGGTTTTGGCGGTGTGGGAAGAAAAAAAAACAACCAACCAACCAAAAAAAACATGCATTAGCCTCACCTTAGTTAAGGCCACAGTGTTCAAAGAGTGGGGGGGAAATTAGCGGCTTATAGTCCAGAATTGACAGTAGTCAACTCATGACAGATTTCAACTGCAGTAAACTCAGTGATGTGCAGCAGTCATGTCAGTTCAACAACTGGATCAAGGATGCCAGTTCTCTATTGTTGAATTGAAAGCAGGAAAGGAAAATAAGGATATACCTACTGTGATACTCAGTAACAATCATATTCAAACACTTTTCTTCTCTCTTCTTTAAGCATTTACTTTTATGGAAGCACTAACTACAATGAAAGCAATTACTACTCTAATGTAGTTTTGCACATTGGTGCCATCAATCAGTCTGGATTTGAAGTTACTCGGAGAATTGCCAACTTCTCCTGCCACCAAAACTACAGCTACTATGGTGGCGACGACATCTGCCTTGTGAAGCTGTCTGCTCCAGTCAACTTCACTGACTACATCCGACCAGTGTGTCTGGCTGCAGCAAACAGCACTTTCTACAATGGAACCAGCAGCTGGGTCACTGGTTTCAGTGGCACCTTAGGTAATTTCTACAGTTTTGTTTTATGCATCAGCTTTCTATACAATACCATTACTGAAATTTCCAAAGACAAGTAACCCTTAAAACATTTTTCTTTAGGATCTATCAAGGAAATCGATCTATCAGTGGTTGGGAACAGAAAATGCAACTGCAGCTTCCACAACAACTACAACTTCTACTACTACTACTTCTATCCAATAAATGAGAAAGTGATGTGTGCTGGAAATGATGATGTTTCAAAGAGAACATATTATGTAATTACCTTTTTTTGTTCTCATTTTTTTGATTTTATGTTTTGAGTGAAATTGAACTTCATGTCATGTCAGTTCAACAACTGGATCAAGGATGCCAACCAATCAAACCCAGAAGGAGGGTCTTAGTGCAGTCAATCATGCTTGTGTGTATGGTTCATGCCCTCCAATTACTCTGCTGCCCTAAAGTTTCTCCTCTTCAACAGAGCCTTGCTAGTTAGCATAGCCACTGATCACAGCAGATAAACTGTTTAGTGTTTCTCCACCATCAGCACATTGAGCAGCGTGAACATGAGCAGTGATTAATAGCATTTAGACACATCTTCTCCTGATTGGTTGATTTTGAACAGGAGCAGTTATGTAGATAATGGTACCACTGGTAGGAGGCAGAGGAGCTGTGTTTTTTTTTGTTTTTTTTTTTACAGAAGTTACACACAGCAGCTTTAATTCAATTTAGTCAGTTCTTATGTGTTGATTCTTGTTTTGTTGATTTTAATATAGTGTCAGTGTTTTTGTTTTTTAAACTGCCTGTGTCACTAATGGACCAGATTGAAAAACACCGTTTGACATCCATGTTGTTCTAAAATTCTTCCACAGAGAGATGAAGGTGCAGCTCTAGTGACCAAGAAAGACTCCATCTGGGTCCAGAGTGGGATTCTGAGTAAAGCCTGGCTGTCTCAAACTGGTGTCTATACTCGTGTGTCCCTGTACCAGAAATGGATCACAGACAGAGTCACTGGCATGAAACCAGGTTTTGTTACCTACACCTCCCGAGGCTTTGACAGCGACTTGAACTACATCTGTCCTCAAACGCCAACTACCACCACATATCCTTACTACACTCAGCCCCCTACCACTGATGACAGCATATTTGGCAGTGGTGAATCTCTGATTCCCTTTGCTCGAGTCTTCCCTCTCTCTGCTCTTGTTCTGTTTCTCTATCTGTTTGTTGGAAAGTAACTCAAACTGTTCACTTATGCACTCCAGTTCATAACAAACACCAACTTTCTTCATTAGAATCGAAATGTTGACATTGTTAGTTTGATTTAGTTTTATTTCACTAATTAAGATTGCTACAAATCAAATGAAGGGTCTAATAAGTTCATCTGGTAATTAGTTTAACAAACATCTCATAAAATTGAAATAGCTTCTTTCCCCACGTTCTTTACATTGTGTTGACTGTATTCAACTGCAAATGCCAATTAAATCAGACAACAGGTCTTGGGATTTTTAGCAACCAATCACACTGTTATTTTATTAAATATGAAACAATCAACCAGTGAGTAGTAATGAATAAACCGATTAAAATTATTCAAAACTATAATTTTTCTGTTGGTTTTAATTATGTTTTGTTCTATATCAAGTGAATTTTGGTTTTCAGACATGTAGTGTGAATTTGGTGTGTTTTTATTGCATTTATATCCATGGCAGAAACATTTTACCATTGTTTAATGAAGTTTGAAATTTACCAGTCACTTAGAACGAGTGATTGTTCCCGTTTCAGCTTTGCCCTTTCAACTTTAACCGATTAAGGATTAAAGCTTTTTCATGTTGAATATTCAGTTTTTCAGATTTCTTCTCGTCTCCCAAATATGTTCAACAGAACAATTAGAATCATTCGCAACTAAAATGGTAATTCTATATAAATCTGAATACTCATGAACATAAAAATTCCTACAAATTGTATATTTGATTTGGATAAATGCATTTGTCATTTTGCATGTAGTAGAAATAATAGTGGAATATGTGGGGGGTTTTTTATTTCTTTTAAGAGGAAGACGTCAATAAAATGATCAACAATCATCCAGTAAAAATATAACTTGATAGTGGTGTCATTTACAAGATTTCAAGCGCTAATATTGAAGAACACCGACAATGTCACATCGTGGTTAAGGTTCGGCAGATTAAAAATTAATAGAGAACTGAAAATTTTTTTTTAAGATAATAGACATTTTTAAAAACTGATTTCCCTGCATTTACTAATAAGTATCAGACATTTGTAGATATTCCAGTCCTGTATTACAGGCCATCAGCGTATTACTATCTCTAAATATCTCTCAATTTATTACTATACAGTAAAATATCACATTTATTCTGGTGAAATAAACTGGCTTCAAAGTCCTCCGTATAGACTTCAGAGTTGGGGAAAAAAAGAACAAAAGAAAAGGAGAGCTACATTGCCAGAATATTTGCTACTGCAAATAAAGGCATCCAGTTTTTCAGGGTAATGTTCAAGAAAAAAAGCAACATTTTTCCTGTTAAAACATAATTGAGGAAAAAATGATAAATGGACAGAATTTACTTAATTTGGCAGCATGGTTTTCAACACAAGCATTGTGTGTTGAGAAGAAACACACAATGCTTCATATATACAGAACTCCAGTGACTTATGTTAAGAAAGGAGAGCAGTAATGGACGTCCAGCAGCTGCCTGCAACGGTCAGTGTAACAGCACCGTCAGAGGATCATTACTGCATCAGCTCAATCTGTTTATGTATCTGAAAATGCAAACGTAAATTTAGCAATGTTGGCCATAATATTTATATAATCGTCACGCCAACCAGCTGATTTTCTAACTTCACTGTGAGGCCTTCTCTCACCAGGTAATGTTGAGAGAATTTTCAGTTTTATTACTAAAATTTGACATGAGATTGAAAAATGTTTGGAAATTTTACTTGCTTGTCCTTCATTGTTATACATTCATTGCAAAAAAAAAACAAAAACAAAAAACAGACCAGTGCCTCTCAATTCCAGTCATCAGGCCCGGCCTCTCTTTTCTCTGTGCCTCTATTGCAGAACAGCTGATCTAAATGACTGCACGACCTCTTCTGCAGCCATCAAATCCTGCAAAACCTGTTAATCACCCACAGATTCAATCTGTGGAAGAAGGGAAACGCCTAAAACATGTAGGTCAGAGGGGAAGGACAGGAACCGAGAAACACTAAATTAGACAGTTGAATTTTGCTTGTGACCTTTGCTATGTTTAATCATTGTGACCATTTGTGCTTCTTTTTAGTTGTATTAAACTCAGAAGTGGTCAAAATTTATAACTGCTCTAGTATTAACGGGGAGTTATTGTATTTCTTTTCCATTTGCCCTCTTAGTTCTTAACTATTCAGTAAAACTGTTTCCCAGTATTTTGGATGGGTGGCATCCTGAACTAAACTGGCCAATTAGATTATATATTTAAATATAAACAACCTTGTCTAGCATATTTGAGTTGCACGTCATGACAGCATAACCTTACTTCCCAGAAATTCTGTGCAAAGCACTTCAGGTATAGTAATTGCCAACTAACTGATCCAGACAGTCAAGTCTTCTTTCAAAATGCAAATCAGCCCTTACGAAAGAAAAAAAAACCACAAATGAAAGTCTTAGATTTTTTTCTGAGAGAGATTTCATTTGTTACCAGAGCAGTTTATTGGATATCATGTCACTTTGGGTGGAGCTACACACAGAAAAGTATTAAATGCTGAATTCAGAGAAAAGAGGTACTGGTGACAATGGCTCTTCAAGGGTTTGCATGGGGGATCACTGTGATGATCGCGCTCTTCTTCAAAGGTGAGAAAAAAATCTTCACTTATATTTCTTTCACTGAAATACTGTTACATAAAAGCATCACACACCGTCTATAACCATCAAATCAGTCATTTGCTTTGCAGTTCACCTCTGTTACCAAAAGGCCAGGGGCCAAATCTGGCCCGCTGTAGCTTTTCATGTGGCCGTCTAGATTGCAAATTGCATAACACACTAAATCAACAGATCTCCACATTTTTTCATATTTTACTGTTTTGTTTTTTTGGGGGGGGGGATTTCAAAAACATTGAGCTTAAGCGACTGCTGCCTCAGTCTTACTTGATACGACAATTAATAAAAAGTCACATTTAGTATCATGCATTAGTGCAAATTCCTTAAAAATATTTAGAAATTAGCATGCAATGAGTTTGTAGCACATGTTCCACCGTGCTTGTAGCTCTGACGTTCTGCCATGTTCTAAAGAGCAGCTCAGAGGGAGACAAAATTCTGTCTGTTTTGTAACTGACACTGTTTTGTGTCAGTCTTTTGTTTTGACTTGAATTTGGCTCGTGTTTTTGTTAATTATGTCGCCATAGTTACTCGAATGCCAACAAAAGTAATAGCTCCAATCATGGGATGGAGCCGCACGTTTTGATATATATATTGTGATGGGCCACGCAGCGGTACGGGCCACATTAACGATAGTAGGAAGCAGCAGATATTTTGAGGTGAAGAACAATAGGTGCCTGCCGTGCATTGCTATCGGCAGGCCCCAATGATACACAGACATTGCATCATTGTGCAATTGCACAAGAAAATTAGCGCAATTGCCTTCAGTACTGTGTATTATTGCAATTTTTACATTGTTGATGGTTGGCTTCATATAACACAGTGACACAAAATCAGTCTCTTAATATCAATGATGTAAACGTATGATAGTGCTGAGGGGGCAAGATCTGATGATGGATTTGATATACATGTCTGACAAAGTGAGAAAACAGTCTCACCTTACGTGTGTGTGTGTGTGTGTGTGTGTGTGTGTGTGTGTGTGTGTGTGTGTGTGTGTGTGTGTGTGTGTGTGTGTGTGTGTGTGTGTGTGCAAATTTCAGGTGGTGACTCACAACACGGTAAGTATCAAACACTTCTTTTCTAATTTTTGTTGACAGGAGAAAAAAAACTATTGTAGTCTTGGGAATTTTTTTAAAATGGTGAAAATGATCACATGTTGATCTTTAAGACTTTTTGAGGTGGGGAAATTAGTGCATCACTTAGAATGCCTTGCAAAAGTATTCAGACCCTTTGAACATAATGCTAGAGACACAAACTTGAATGTATGTTCTTGGGGTATTTCACAAAAACAGGCATGTTTAAGGTACAGTGGTCAGTTTTGCTAAAAAATCATTAAGTTACAAAATATATGGACTAAATCTAATTTTCTGTTTTTTTATAGCTTGAAATATTTCAAGCAGCACATTGTTAAAGGGGCGGTTACGTAAAGTCAATGTTTGAGCTTTACGTCATATAATAATATTCCCTCATCAAAAACATTCCTGGAGTGTTTTTTTGAGTCTCCATAACTGTTTAAGAGAAATCCCTTATTCTAAAACGCCTGGGTGGACCTGGCTCTACCTTTGAGGACAAAGCTGCTCCTGTGCTGCAATTTCCACACTTTCGACTCAGAGCCTCCCTTCTCCATGACTTTTCCACTCAGCTCCTTCAGACTAGCCAGACAAAATTAGCAAATATCTGGTGGAACTGCAGGTCAACTGAAATTGCTATAATAGCCATTTCTCAGAGAAACATAGATTTATTTATTTCAAACACTTTTTAAAAACAAGCTGTCAGTAGGTCAGAGAAAACATTTGCATACATAATAACCAAGAACAATATTAGTTTAACACTACTTTCTGTTTGAAATAAATATAAAGAAGTGAACACTCATTAAATGCTACCCCTTATCTCAATTTAATAAAATATATCACTTACTGGCTCTGTAATTATCAAAAATTTGTAATTATAACATAATTTTCATGTGCATGTTCAATATATTCCTACTGAACCAACAAAAACATACAAACTAACTAATAAAATTTATGGATGACAATAGTAATAATGACAATAGTAAACAACTGGACATACAGCATCAGAATAATTACCAAGTCTTTCCAATGTACACCTATAGATTCTTCTTAATCTGTGTTATGTAACAAGTAAAATGCTTCAGAAAAGGGAAAAAAACTAAATGATAGTATGAAAACATTAACAAATCAGCCATAGTGGCAATCGTAACAGAAGAAAGGAAGGAAAAAACTCATTTGTGTTAATTTCCTTATTCCCTGATAAAGCGTTGTTAAAGGGTTAATAAAGGAGCGGCGTTACAACTTCCTGAATGCAGAGTTTCAGAAAGAGCAGGACCCGGCCCACTGTTTTAAAAACAAAAGAAGAAGAAGTGAGAACTATCTGTGTCGTTACCCTTTGTGTTTTGTGATTGTTGTACAGCCTGTGCCAGCCCTCCAATCAACAGCAGGATCATCGGAGGGCAAGATGCATCTCCAGGAAGTTGGCCCTGGCATGTTACCTTTAACTTGAGTGGCAACATCTTTGCTCAGGGATCTCTGATCACAGACGAATGGGTGCTGACAACGGCTCAATACTCAGAGTAATAAGCTATGATTTGGCATTTTGCAACAAAACACCTTGCAGCAACCATCTAATGAACTGCACTTCATATGTTTCTTAGTTTTTTTTGAAAGACCTTTTCAAATTAATCTACTATAAATTCCACACTACACAGCACACCTGACTGAAAGCTGCACGCTCTAATTTTAGAAAAAAAATTAATTTTGTACAAGCCGCACTGGATTATTAAGATGATAATCCAGGTTACCCAGGTTGTAATACGAGATATTTACATGGAAAGACGTGTAAATATGTGAGGAATTTTTAACTTTTCATTTAATCAGTATAATAAACAAATCCATATTGCAAGTGCTTTTTTTTTTAAACCGTGCCTTTAGCATGACACCCTTTAAATATACGTATGGTAAATGACCTTATTAGTATTTTTGTGTTTCTTCATTTAAAACAAGTATTTATTGACATAAAAATGTATGCTTTTATTTTGAAAGGGTTTGAAACGGAAGAGTGGTGAAGTGCGACGCCAACGTCAGACAATTAACTGATAATTAACTGCTGGTCATCGCGCAGAAATAGAGCTCATACGGGTCTGAGTAAAACTAGTTAAGGAGTGGTTCAGATTAGGGTGTAAACAGTCAGTCGGTTGGCGCTTGGTTGATGGGGAACAAGGTGAGAGTTTTTAATATGTAAATATATGTTTGGTTTTACTGTGAAAGCGTGTAGTTTGCCGTTTGGGTGTGATAGTTGTATTTAGTATTAGTATTCGTTGGCTAACCGTTAATAGTTAATACGTTACATTTTATTTTATGAAAGTTTAATTATAGAATATAAGAAAAAAAAGGGATTTATTTGCTAATGTAAAATGTTAGAACACTGTTAAGAGTTATTAATTGTATTTTATTTATGTATTTTGTAGCTCTTACGGTGTGTTCACATATAAAGGCATCAAATAAAACGTTGTGAACCATCAGTTTGAGAGACCATCCATTCAACCGGGGACGCTACAGTAAGAGCTTGACCCAAGCTGAGAAGAGCTTCATCCGGAGCTAAGAAAAGGTTCAATCTACTCTCAGCACCAAAGTCCCAGAGAAAGCCATGTTAAGGTTCCAGCTCCACGGCTCCAAATAACGTCTTCTGGGATTTGATGGTCAACTTTATCACCCTGTCCTCAGCATGGAAACATCTGAAAAGGAAACAGAGTACAACGAGGACCTACCTGTCGACGAGGAAGAGGAGCCTCCATGCTCTGTTCGTCAAAGGAGGCCCACAGAAAAAATGCGAGCGTATCAGGAGGAGGAAGCCCACAAAAAGGAAAAACGTCTGCTCAAAGTTTATGATCAATGGAAAAGGCAAGTACGTACAACAAGAGAACAACTGAAAGGAGACGTATCAAACAGTCAAATTGCTTCACTCCTGGACATCTTAGAAAAGGAAAGGGATAGTGTCATAAAGTTATATACAGAAATAAGGGAAATCATTACTCCCTGCAGTGACACAAGGCGACTTATAGATGCATGCGAAGCAGTCACTAATGACATTATCAAAGTTGCATATGAAAGACTCTCAGAGATAGATGATTATGACAGTGGAAAAGTGAAGGCACGTCTACGCGAACTTCTTATTCCAGACTATGCTCAATCCATTTACAGTTCTTCCATGACACACTCAAGTAAACGCTCAGCTGCCAGTAACTCAAACTCTGCAAGGTCAGTAGCCGCTGTAAAGAGAGCAGAGGCTGCAGCAGAGTTAGCAGCCAAGGAGGCAGAGTATGAATTGTTATTAGAAGAAGAAAAACAAAGAGAAAGGATTCAGCTTTTTGGAGGAAAGGCAGAGAAGGGAACTAGAATCTCAAAAACGTGAGTTAGAGAGATTAAAGGCTGAAAAGGAGTTAAAGGCAGCACGAGCTAGATTAATAACTTATGACCAGGAGATAAAGAGGGAAAGCAGTGTTCAGCTTGATTGTACTAGAGCAGATCAGAAGGCTTCTGTAGTTTCTGCTCCCATTCAAGTCCCTAACAGCAACATTGTGTCCACCTCGTCTCCACAAGCAGATGTTCTTTATTTAGCCCAAGCATTACAGGATAGTGTCACCATGAACAGACTGCCAATGCCTGAGCCCTCCACTTTCACAGGTGACCCAATAGAATTCATCGAGTGGAAAGCTTCATTTGTTGCACTCATTGACAAAAAGAACATTTCACCTGCAGACAAGCTGCACTACTTAAAGAAATATGTAGGAGGTTCAGCTCGACAAACACTTGATGGCATCTTCTACAGAAACGACAGTGACGCCTACCAGGATGCATGGGAACGCCTCAACCAAAGGTATGGACATCCATTTATTGTACAGAAAGCGTACAGACAAAGACTGGCAAACTGGCCAAAGATACAAACAAATGACTCAATAGGATTTAGAGCATTTGCTGACTTCATTCAAACATGTCATGAAGCTATGCCACACATAAACGGGTTAAGCATTCTTAACGATTGTGAGGAAAATCAAAAACTTGTTCAAAAGTTACCGAACTGGGCAGCTGCAAGGTGGAATCGTCAGGCTACTCAGCACATGAAAGAAAATGGGAAGTTTCCAAGTTTAAGACACTTTACTGAGTTCATGTCTTCTGAAGCTGAGATTATGTGCAATCCAATCACATCTTTTCAGGCTCTCCACTCAACAGACTTCACCAAAATCAACAGTAAAGCTTACCAGAAAGAAAAAAGGCCCACCTCCAGTGTTCTCCATACACAAGTGGTAACAGAAACAGAAAGTTCAAAACAAAGGTCAAATATTAAACCACCATGCATGCTCTGTCAAGATGATGGACACAAACTCCATAGTTGTCCTCAGTTTAAAGGAAAATCACTTGAGGAACGAAGAAAATACATAAAGGATAAAAGACTTTGTTATGGTTGTCTCAAATCCGGACACAGCGCAAAAAGACTGTCGTTATAGACTTGCATGTGAAATATGCAAGAAAAAAACACCCAACATGTCTTCATGACTTTAACTATTACAGCAACAAATCACAGACAAACCAAGTTCAAATGAGCACAGAACAAGCTGCAACAACCTTGTCTCTTAATGCAGAAACCAACGAACAATGTGTAAGCACCTCCATGATTGTGCCAGTATGGGTTTCTTCAGAGCAACAACCAGGTAATGAAAGGCTTGTTTATGCACTCTTAGACACTCAAAGTGATACAGTGTTCATTGACCAAGACGTTTCTAACAATCTGAAAGCTAAGTCAACCCCAATAAGATTAAGACTCACTACAATGCTTGGTAAAAATGCAATTGTGCCAAGCGAGCGTGTCTCAGGTCTCAAAGTGAGAGGCTACAACTCCTCCGAAATAATTGAACTCCCTCCTGCTTACACTAAAGATTGTATACCAGTTAATCGCTCTCACATTCCTTCCTGTGAAACGGCAAGGCAATGGGATCATCTCAAGGAAATAGTGAATGAGATTCCACCACAGCTAGAATGTGAAGTTGGGCTTTTAATTGGCTACAGCTGTTCCAAAGCATTAGCTCCAAGGCAGGTCATCTTAGGAGGAGAAGGTGAACCCTATGCTGTCCGCACAGCATTGGGCTGGAGTATCGTAGGCCCCACATTGTCTCACAATGATTCTTTTAACATGTTACTGTGTGCCACAGAGTCACAGTCAAAGAGCTCCCGTTAATGACTCCCACTGATGCACTCAGGATTCTTGAGTCTGATTTTAAGGATGATAACAAGGATAACAAATCAGTGTCTCAAGATGATATTCTCTTTCTGAATACACTAAAGGAAGGCATTTATAAAAACAATGAAGGACATTATGAAATGCCACTTCCATTTAAGGAGAGACCTCTGTTACCAGATAATAAGCAAATGGCCACTGTTCGACTTCAAAGCCTCAAAAACAAACTGTCAAAAGACCAAAGATACAAGGAGCAATATGTAAAGTTTATGAGCGAAGTCATAGAGAAGGGTGATGCAGAGGAAGTTCACAACAAAGCAAAAGAAGGAGAAGGGTGGTATATTCCCCATCACGGAATATATCATCCTCAAAAACCTGACAAACTCAGAGTAGTCTTTGATGCTTCAGCAAAATACAAAGGTAACAGTCTCAATGATTATTTGCTGTCAGGTCCAGATTTGCTGAACAATCTAAATGGTGTTCTAATCAGATTCAGACGGCATCACGTTGCATTACTATGTGACATTGAAAAAATGTTTCATCAATTTCATGTGTATGAAGCAGATAGAGACTATTTAAGATTTTTTATGGTGGAAAAAATGGCAACATGGACTCTGAGCCTCAAGACTTTCGAATGAAGGTGCATCTTTTTGGTGCTACATCTTCACCAGGATGTGCCAATTATGGATTAAAAATATCTTGCAAAGGAAAATGAGAAACAATTTCCCCTTGCATCTCAGTTCATAATGAAAGATTTCTATGTCGACGATGGTGTAACAAGTACTGCAAGCATCAAAGAAGCTATTCAGCTCGCCCAGGAAGCTCAGACACTTTGTGCTTCAGGTGGCCTCAGACTACACAAGTTTGTAAGTAATGACAAAACAGTATTAGAAAGCATTCCACCATCTGAACGTGCCTCTTCACAGCAAGTATGTGACCTAGCGTTTAATGACTCTACACTTGAAAGAGCGCTGGGCATTTACTGGCACACTGAGTCAGACACACTGAGGTTTCGCTTTCGACCCAACGACCAACCTTCCACAAGGCGTGGGATTCTGTCTATGGTTGCATCTTTGTACGACCCATTAGGATTCATCTCTCCCTTCGTACTAGCAGGCAAAAGAGTCCTTCAAGAGATGTGCAGACAAGGCACAGGCTGGGATGATCCCCTTCCCAATGAGCTAAGGCCAGTATGGGATAACTGGAAAA
Organism: Poeciliopsis gracilis; assembly: GCA_911649635.1. Taxonomy (NCBI): domain Eukaryota; kingdom Metazoa; phylum Chordata; class Actinopteri; order Cyprinodontiformes; family Poeciliidae; genus Poeciliopsis; species Poeciliopsis gracilis. Next base: position 1,049,604 of record CAJVRI010000724.1, read on the forward strand.
ATGACTTTAAGAATTTGGAGAAAATCACAATGTCACGCTGTTATGTTCCAAAAGACTTTGGCGAAATAGTAAAAACCGAGCTGCATCATTTTTCTGACGCAAGTTCATATGGTTATGGTCAGTGTTCATATTTAAGATATATAAACAAAGACGATAAGGTCCATTGTGCTTTAGTTACAGCAAAGACCAGAGTTGCTCCGATTAAAGTAACAACAATACCAAGACTCGAACTGACAGCTGCTGTTGTTTCAATTACTGTAAGCAACATGTTGAAGGATGAGCTTGGTTTGACACCGATTAATGAGTATTTCTGGACGGACTCAAAGGTAGTTTTGGGCTACATCAACAATGAAGCACGCCGTTTTCATACATTTGTCTCCAATCGAGTTCAAAAGATAAGGCTCAACAGCACCCCCCAGCAGTGGAGATATGTTACTTCTGAGCAAAATCCAGCAGATAAAGCCTCCAGAGGTTCAAGTGTAAGTGAGCTCATGTCATCAGACTGGTTCAAAGGGCCACAGTTTCTGTGGGACAAGGAAATCCCCTCCAGCTGAAAGGATTGACATGAACCTACCACTTGGAGATCCAGAGGTTAAAAGGGCACAGGCATTGAGCACTTTCAAAACAGAGAAGAAAGGTTTGGCAGACAAGCTAACAAAGTTTTCTTCTTGGTACAAAGCCACTCAAGCCATTGCTCGACTGATTCGCTGTGCCAAGAGAAATAAAACGACTAGTCATAGCACAGTACAAGAAAGACAGCACGCTAAATGTGTTATTCTAAAGGATGTACAAGCAAATGAATATGCAGAGGAGATAAAGATGCTTAAACATGGAAAGGCACTTCCTCACAAAAGCAAGCTGTTTCAAATGGACACTTTTCTTGACAGTGATGGACTCCTTAAGGTGGGAGGAAGGCTGGATGATGCTTCTTTCTCTTCCTCAATGAAACATCCAGTAATCGTTCCAAAGGGTCACCATGTTTCTCAGTTACTAATTGCTCATTTCCACAGTAAGGTGCAACACCAAGGAAAAGGGCTGACAATCAATGAGATCAGATCAAATGGAATTTGGATTCCTGGCATCAACAAAGCTGTAGCAAACTTTATACACCAATGTGTAAAGTGTCGCAGACTTAGAAGAGAAACTGAGGAACAGAAAATGTCTGATCTACCAACAGTGCGTTTAGAGCCAACGCCACCGTTTACATTTTGTGGAATGGACTGTTTTGGTCCCTTTCTAACTAAACAAGCTAGAAAGGAACACAAGCGTTATGGACTCCTTTTCACTTGCCTGTGTTGTAGAGCAGTGCACATAGAAATGTTAGACGATATGACTACAGATGCATTTATCAATGCACTCCGTTGTTTTATAGCCATAAGAGGAGCAGTTAGCGAGATAAGGTGTGATCAAGGAAGCAACTTTGTCGGAGCAAAAAATGAACTGCAGGAAGCTTTAAAACAAGTGGACTCTAACCGCATTACCACATTTCTGGCCGAGAAGCAGTGTGACTTCAAAATGCACACTCCTCATTCAAGTCATACAGGAGGAGTATGGGAAAGGCAAATCAGGACTGTTCGAAACATTCTGCGTTCTACAGTTTCACTTTCATTAGGCAAGATGGATGACGCATCTTTAAGGGCGTTCTTTTATGAGGCAATGTCGATTGTGAACAGTAGACCTCTTACAGTGGATAACCTCAGTGACCCAAACAGCCCAGAGCCGTTGACCCCCAAATCACCTCCTCACCATGAAGTCAAAGGCAGCCCTGCCCCCCTCCAGGTAACTTCGTCAAGGAAGACATTTATGCACGGAAAAGGTGGCGGCAGGTGCAATACCTAGCAGAGCAGTTTTGGTCACGTTGGAAAAGGGAGTATCTATCCAACATCGCAACAAGGCAGAAATGGCACACTCCAAAAAGAAACCTGAAGGTTGGAGATGTTGTCATGGAAAAGATGGACGGCTTACCTCGCAATGAATGGAGATTAGCACGTGTAATGGACATAGTAACTGATAAAGATGGACTTGTAAGAAAAGTAAAGATTCGTTTTGGAGAACGGAAGATGGAGAATGGACAATGTTCTCAGAAACCTTCTATAGTGGAACGCCCAGTGCAGAAACTGGTTCTACTATTAGAGACTGTTTAATTATAAGCAAAGTTACATTCTTTCCTATGTTCTGAGTTTTCATAGAAGTTAGGTTACAGGTCATTTATTTATTTTTTTTTAGGAAATCATTACCGTTCTATTTATTTAGTTAAACTTTAATGATTTGGTGGGAGTGTAAATGACCTTATTAGTATTTTGTGTTTCTTCATTTAAAACAAGTATTTATTGACATAAAAATGTATGCTTTTATTTTGAAAGGGTTTGAAACGGAAGAGTGGTGAAGTGCGACGCCAACGTCAGACAATTAACTGATAATTAACTGCTGGTCATCGCGCAGAAATAGAGCTCATACGGGTCTGAGTAAAACTAGTTAAGGAGTGGTTCAGATTAAGGTGTAAACAGTCAGTTGGTTGGCGCTTGGTTGATGGGGGAACAAGGTGAGAGTTTTTAATATGTAAATATATGTTTGGTTTTGCTGTGAAAGTGTGTAGTTTGCCGTTTGGGTGTGATAGTTGTATTTAGTATTAGTATTCGTTGGCTAACCGTTAATAGTTAATACGTTACATTTTATTTTATGAAAGTTTAATTATAGAATATAAGAAAAAAAGGGATTTATTTGCTAATGTAAAATGTTAGAACACTGTTAAGAGTTATTAATTGTATTTTATTTATGTATTTTGTAGCTCTTACGGTGTGTTCACATATAAAGGCATCAAATAAAACGTTGTGAACCATCAGTTTGAGAGACCATCCATTCAACCGGGACGCTACACGTATGTATCGGTAAATTACGTTGCTTATACTTTTTCACTGAACTGTAGACAAACAATCCAATGTCTCCACCTCTGGGATCTTCAGTTGGTTATTAATAGTACCAGTGAGAGGAAGGTCAAACGTCAAAGGTTCTTCATCCATATTCATGATACTTGGCCCAAAAGGAATTCTCAGCCATCTTTGTTTGAGTGAACGTGTGAAAGTTAGCAGGTTTATCATCGTAGTCAGGAGGGAGCTGCTGACGCAAAACTATGCATGCCTTGATGGACAGGCCTGTTCGTCTCATAAATCCTCACCTTAGTTAAGGCCACAGTGTTCAAAGAGTGGGGGGGAAATTAGCGGCTTATAGTCCAGAATTGACAGTAGTCAACTCATGACAGATTTCAACTGCAGTAAACTCAGTGATGTGCAGCAGTCATGTCAGTTCAACAACTGGATCAAGGATGAGAGTTCAACACCTCTATTGTTGAATTGAAAGCAGGAAAGGAAAATAAGGATATACCTACTGTGATACTCAGTAACAATCATATTCAAACACTTTTCTTCTCTTTTCTCTAAGCTATTACTTTTATGGAAGCACTATCTACAATGGAAGCATTGACTACCCTAAAATAGTTTTGCACATTGGTGCCATCAATCAGTCTGGATTTGGTGAAGTTACTCGGAGAATTGCCAACTTCTCCTGCCACCAAAACTTCAACTACTATGGTGGCGACGACATCTGCCTTGTGAAGCTGTCTGCTCCAGTCAACTTCACTGACTACATCCGACCAGTGTGTCTGGCTGCAGCAAACAGCACTTTCTACAATGGAACCAGCAGCTGGGTCACTGGTTTCAGTGGCACCTTAGGTAATTTCTACAGTTTTGTTTTATGCATCAGCTTTCTATACAATACCATTGCTGAAATTTCCAAAGACAAATAACCCTTAAAACATTTTTCTTTAGGATCTATCAAGGAAATCGATCTATCAGTGGTTGGGAACAGAAAATGCAACTGCAGCCTCAACAACAACAACTATTATCCAATAAATGAGAACATGATGTGTGCTGGAAATGAAAATGGCTCAAAGAGAACATATTATGTAATTACCTTTTTTTGTTCTCACTTTTTAATTTTATGTTTTGAGTGAAACTGAACTTCATGAACCTAGTTAGCATAGCCGCTGATCACAGCAGATAAACTGTTTAGTGTTTCTCCACCATCAGCACATTGAGCACTAAGACACGTCTTCTCCTGATTGGTTGATTTTGAACAGGAGCAGTTCTGTAGATAATGGTACCACTGCTAGGAGACAAAGGAGCTGTTTGGGGTTTTTTTACAGAAGTTACACACAGCAACTTTAATTCAATGTAGACAATTATCATCGCAAGCAATTTAATGAGATGTGTTCCGTCTTATTTTGTTGATTTTAATATAGTGTCAGTGTTTTTGTTTTTTAAACTGCCTGTGTCACTATTAGACCAGATTGAAAAACATCGTTTGACATCCATGTTGTTCTAAAATTCTTCCACAGACAGATGAAGGTGCAGCTCTAGTGACCAAGAAAGACTCCATCTGGGTCCAGAGTGGGATTCTGATTGATCCAGGGCTGCCTCAAACTGGTGTCTATACTCGTGTGTCCCTGTACCAGAAATGGATCACAGACAGAGTCACTGGCATGGAACCAGGTTTTGTTACCTACACCTCCCGAGGCTTTGACAGCGACTTGAACTACATCTGTCCTCAAACGCCAACTACCACCACATATCCTTACTACACTCAGCCAACTACCACCACATATCCTTACTACACTCAGCCAACTACCACCACATATCCTTACTACACTCAGCCCCCTACCACTGATGACAGCATATTTGGCAGTGGTGAATCTCTGATTCCCTTTGCTCGAGTCTTTCCTCTCTCTGCTCTTGTTCTGTTTCTCTATCTGTTTGTTGGAAACTAACTCAAAATGTTCACTTATGCACTCCAGTTCATAACAAACACCAACTTTCTTCATTAGAATCGAAATGTTGACATTGTTAGTTTGATTTAGTTTTATTTCACTAATTAAGATTGCTATAAAACAAATGAAGGGTCTAATGAGTTTATCTGGTAATTAGTTTAACAAACCTCTCAAAATTGAAAGTTTTTTTTCTGTTCTTTACATTGTGTTAACTGTAAGTGCCAATTTAATCGAGTGTTTAACAGACAACAGGTTTGGGATTTTTAGCAACCAATCACACTGTTATTTTATTAAATATGAAACAATCAACTGGTGATTAGTAAGAAATAAACTGATTAAAACCAACAGAAAAATTATAGTTTTGACTTATTTTAATTATTTTTGGTGCAAACCCGATGTTTCAGGGTTGGAAGACTCAGCAAACAGTTTGGTGTCCAGTTTGACAAAAAGACGGAAGCAGTTTATTATTCTGGCGAGGGATTTCCATATGTCCCAGGAGACTTTCAATCAAGCCAATCCAAAATAAATGTCAAGAAGTGAGCATTTCTTTGTGACCAGGAGAATATTTAATGGGCTGCCTTTAACCTTCCACAAGACTAAGTACAAGACTTGCTTGACTACATTAATTTACTGGTAGAGCAATTTTGAAAAGCTTCCTGGAAAAACTAAGAACTTCTTTTTATTTTTTTTAAGAAAGGTGTGCCCGGTAAAAATGTGACTTGAAAAGTTGAAGCATACCAGAGACAGAATGAATCAACAGTTTTGAACATGGGAAAGTACGACTCGTCTTCTGTCATCCAGATGAAAGGTTACTGTGGGACATACATTTTATATAAGCAGAGGTTTCACTGCGGGTTGTTGGTCAGAAATCATTTCCATTTGTTTTGAAAAGCTCATTACATGCAACACTGAGTATCAGTACAATAGTGTTAGCTCTTTTTTTCCCCATTTTATTGGACAACTGCATGAGTATGATCACTTGGTTTGGTCCTAACTTAAAAGACTTTCTAAAGCCAAAAACAGGTTTCACCCTTCTCATTGAAAGGACTACAGCATTAGCTGACGCTAACCAGCATTAAAAGACAATTCTGATTACATAAAAATATCTAAAGTCAAATCATTTAAAATAGATCATTATTTTATACACTGTTTTACAGAAAGGAGAGTGAGTCATGAGTTCACAGGTTTGCCAATTCATCTCAACTCATCTGAGTCTAAACACAAAGTGGAAATTCAAGCCCGGGTACATTCTGTCTGCAGAAGAATTCAAACTACAGCTGCTTGTGGAAACAACATCAATGTTTATTCTACATTTCATGCAAAGAATATAGAAATGACAAGGAGAGGAGGTGGAGAGAAACTGCTACCGCAGTTGATAAACCAGGTAACTTTTCAGCTGTTCATCGTTAACATGACATAAATAGGTTATAATGACATTCAGTCAGGACTTTACACCAACACTAGCCACATGCATTGCAGGTAGACTCTAGTAAAACATTGATTATTGCTGGTTTTAAAATGAGTTAACTGGACTTGTAGCCATTATTTTATGCCCAATGTTCTCAATGTAATTTTAAACATTAAAACGACAAATACCAATTAATCGATAAAGCTTAAACACACAAATGGTAAAGATGGAAAAAGGAATAACTCACCTCCACATCATAGTACGGCAAATAAAGCGCCATCCTCCACTCTCTTATCCAACATCCTTTTTTTGTTACATCTTTTATTTTATTTTATTAAAATAAGCTCACAATTTGTCTCTATTGCATCTACGTAAGCAGCCATGTTTGTTAACACTAAATTCACGTGTGATATAGTGGATTTTGCGGGATTTTCTGTCTGAAATGTGAATGTGGATGAGAGAAATCTGCTTGTGTGTGGTGTGTTGCTCTTGCTATGTGGCTGGACACACTGCACGGTCGAACCCGTTACGGTGTTTTGTCTACTTGTCAGGAGTCAGTCAGGAGGGAGCTGCTGACGCAAAGCTATGCAAGCCTTGATGGACAGGCCTGTTCGTCTCATAAATCCTAACCTTAGCTAAGGCCACAGTGTTCAAAGAGTGGGGGGGAAATTAGCGGCTTATAGTCCAGAATTGACAGTAGTCAACTCATGAGAGATTTCAACTGCAGTAAACTCAGTGATGTGCAGCAGTCATGTCAGTTCAACAACTGGATCAAGGATGAGAGTTCAACACCTCTATTGTTGAATTGAAAGCAGGAAAGGAAAATAAGGATATACCTACTGTGATACTCAGTAACAATCATATTCAAACACTTTTCTTCTCTTTTCTTTAAGGATTTACTTTCTCGGAAGCAATAACTACAATGAAAGCAATTACTACGATAATCTAGTTTTGCACATTGGTGCCAACAATCAGTCTGGATTTGAAGTTACTCGGAGAATTGCCGACTTCTCCTGCCACGAAAACTTCAACTACTATGGTGGCGACGACATCTGCCTTGTGAAGCTGTCTGCTCCAGTCAACTTCACTGACTACATCCGACCAGTGTGTCTGGCTGCAGCAAACAGCACTTTCTACAATGGAACCAGCAGCTGGGTCACTGGTTTCAGTGGCACCTTAGGTAATTTCTACAGTTTTGTTTTATGCATCAGCTTTCTATACAATACCATTGCTGAAATTTCCAAAGACAAATAACCCTTAAAACATTTTTCTTTAGGATCTATCAAGGAAATCGATCTATCAGTGGTTGGGAACAGAAAATGCAACTGCAGCCTCAACAACTACTACAACTTCTACTACTACTACTTCTATCCAATAAATGAGAACATGATGTGTGCTGGAAATGAAAATGGCTCAAAGAGAACATATTATGTAATTACCTTTTTTTGTTCTCACTTTTTAATTTTATGTTTTGAGTGAAATTGAACTTCATGAACCTAGTTAGCATAGCCGCTGATCACAGCAGATAAACTGTTTAGTGTTTCTCCACCATCAGCACATTGAGCACTAAGACACGTCTTCTCCTGATTGGTTGATTTTGAACAGGAGCAGTTCTGTAGATAATGGTACCACTGCTAGGAGACAAAGGAGCTGTTTGGGGTTTTTTTACAGAAGTTACACACAGCAACTTTAATTCAATGTAGACAATTATCATCGCAAGCAATTTAATGAGATGTGTTCCGTCTTATTTTGTTGATTTTAATATAGTGTCAGTGTTTTTGTTTTTTAAACTGCCTGTGTCACTATTAGACCAGATTGAAAAACATCGTTTGACATCCATGTTGTTCTAAAATTCTTCCACAGACAGATGAAGGTGCAGCTCTAGTGACCAAGAAAGACTCCATCTGGGTCCAGAGTGGGATTCTGATTGATCCAGGGCTGCCTCAAACTGGTGTCTATACTCGTGTGTCCCTGTACCAGAAATGGATCACAGACAGAGTCACTGGCATGGAACCAGGTTTTGTTACCTACACCTCCCGAGGCTTTGACAGCGACTTGAACTACATCTGTCCTCAAACGCCAACTACCACCACATATCCTTACTACACTCAGCCAACTACCACCACATATCCTTACTACACTCAGCCCCCTACCACTGATGACAGCATATTTGGCAGTGGTGAATCTCTGATTCCCTTTGCTCGAGTCTTCCCTCTCTCTGCTCTTGTTCTGTTTCTCTATCTGTTTGTTGGAAACTAACTCAAACTGTTCACTTATGCACTCCAGTTCATAACAAACACCAACTTTCTTCATTAGAATCGAAATGTTGACATTGTTAGTTTGATTTAGTTTTATTTCACTAATTAAGATTGCTATAAAACAAATGAAGGGTCTAATGAGTTTATCTGGTAATTAGTTTAACAAACCTCTCAAAATTGAAAGTTTTTTTTTCTGTTCTTTACATTGTGTTAACTGTAAGTGCCAATTTAATCGAGTGTTTAACAGACAACAGGTTTGGGATTTTTAGCAACCAATCACACTGTTATTTTATTAAATATGAAACAATCAACTGGTGATTAGTAATAAATAAACTGATTAAAACCAACAGAAAAAATTATAGTTTTGACTTATTTTAATTATTTTTTGGTGCAAACCCGATGTTTCAGGGTTGGAAGACTCAGCAAACAGTTTGGTGTCCAGTTTGACAAAAAGACGGAAGCAGTTTATTATTCTGGCGAGGGATTTCCATATGTCCCAGGAGACTTTCAATCAAGCCAATCCAAAATAAATGTCAAGAAGTGAGCATTTCTTTGTGACCAGGAGAATATTTAATGGGCTGCCTTTAACCTTCCACAAGACTAAGTACAAGACTTGCTTGACTACATTAATTTACTGGTAGAGCAATTTTGAAAAGCTTCCTGGAAAAACTAAGAACTTCTTTTTTATTTTTTTTTAAGAAGGTGTGCCCGGTAAAAATGTGACTTGAAAAGTTGAAGCATACCAGAGACAGAATGAATCAACAGTTTTGAACATGGGAAAGTACGACTCGTCTTCTGTCATCCAGATGAAAGGTTACTGTGGGACATACATTTTATATAAGCAGAGGTTTCACTGCGGGTTGTTGGTCAGAAATCATTTCCATTTGTTTTGAAAAGCTCATTACATGCAACACTGAGTATCAGTACAATAGTGTTAGCTCTTTTTTTCCCCATTTTATTGGACAACTGCATGAGTATGATCACTTGGTTTGGTCCTAACTTAAAAGACTTTCTAAAGCCAAAAACAGGTTTCACCCTTCTCATTGAAAAGGACTACAGCATTAGCTGACGCTAACCAGCATTAAAAGACAATTCTGATTACATAAAAATATCTAAAGTCAAATCATTTAAAATAGATCATTATTTTATACACTGTTTTACAGAAAGGAGAGTGAGTCATGAGTTCACAGGTTTGCCAATTCATCTCAACTCATCTGAGTCTAAACACAAAGTGGAAATTCAAGCCCGGGTACATTCTGTCTGCAGAAGAATTCAAACTACAGCTGCTTGTGGAAACAACATCAATGTTTATTCTACATTTCATGCAAAGAATATAGAAATGACAAGGAGAGGAGGTGGAGAGAAACTGCTACCGCAGTTGATAAACCAGGTAACTTTTCAGCTGTTCATCGTTAACATGACATAAATAGGTTATAATGACATTCAGTCAGGACTTTACACCAACACTAGCCACATGCATTGCAGGTAGACTCTAGTAAAACATTGATTATTGCTGGTTTTAAAATGAGTTAACTGGACTTGTAGCCATTATTTTATGCCCAATGTTCTCAATGTAATTTTAAACATTAAAACGACAAATACCAATTAATCGATAAAGCTTAAACACACAAATGGTAAAGATGGAAAAAGGAATAACTCACCTCCACATCATAGTACGGCAAATAAAGCGCCATCCTCCACTCTCTTATCCAACATCCTTTTTTTGTTACATCTTTTATTTTATTTTATTAAAATAAGCTCACAATTTGTCTCTATTGCATCTACGTAAGCAGCCATGTTTGTTAACACTAAATTCACGTGTGATATAGTGGATTTTGCGGGATTTTCTGTCTGAAATGTGAATGTGGATGAGAGAAATCTGCTTGTGTGTGGTGTGTTGCTCTTGCTATGTGGCTGGACACACTGCACGGTCGAACCCGTTACGGTGTTTTGTCTGCTTGTGCAGTCAACTTTATCTTTTCCACGTTTTATGTTTTTGTGGGGAAAATTTAGCAAGCTACTTTACAGCCTGACAGCCTGAGCTTTTAACATGTGGTAGCGAACTGAGTTATGGGATCAGGAAGAATTTTTAGTTTTTAATTCCTGGGACTGTGAGTTTCCAAGGTGTTAATGTGCTTTCAGAATCGTGTGACTAGTGGGTTGGGCTATGTAACTATTAAAAGACTGTATGAAGCCTGAATGACTCAGAGCGATGCTTGGAATGCTTTGAGATCTGATGTAGGCTACTGTTCTCTTTGCTGCAGCAAGCAATGAAGCTCAGGACTGCCTTGGCGGTCTTTGGTAAAAGGTTTTTCCCCCATTACAGTTTTAACAGCAAATGTTAAAGCTACAGTTTTTAACTTTTACTATTAAAAATCAGCTTTTCTTCCATATTAAAACTATTTCCATGTCATGAAAGTGTGGTAACGTAATGTCACTTCACCAAAAATAAAATACATTTTAAAGAAAAAAAACAATCCAAATAAAAAAAATTAATAAATGAAAATTGTGCAAATGCCTGTTTGAACAGCAGAGCGTTGAGCTGGGATTTAAAATCAGAAGAGTCCTTTGAGTGGGAATGTGGATGTTTATTCTAAATAGTGCAGAGGTTGTAAATTTACAGAATAGAGATGCTTTCTGTCCATCAAGGCACATTCACAAAGCGGGCAGCGCCTCTGAAGGATGACTGCAGCTGGATCGGTACTGGTACAGCACAGCTCAGAGATCCACCATGATCAGTCTGGGGAATCTAAACGCTAATAAATCATTATCAACATTTCCCATCAGATCAATATGATCAATCCCTCTAAATCCTTCCATTGGCGATGTTCTCCATCAGAGCCAAAGCGCTCCACATTTACGCTCAGCTTCGCGCAGCTACTTCAATTTGTGTGATTATGCACACCTTGATCACCTTAAAAATAATCAAACCTGTCTGGAGTTAATCTGATCCACTGATCCAAACGTATTTTCTTTTTTAGTGAGAATGAAATGACTCCACAGATGCATTTCATGCACTTCGGCGCACAGACCAATGCGTTACATCTTTATGAGACAAAAACTGAGGAAAAGTAGTATTTATATTGGGGTGAGGTTTTCAAATCCTTTTATATTTATTTTCTCTATTTTGTGTGCATGTTAGGTTATTGTCTGAGGATAAATGCGGTTCAGTTTTATGGTTTACGCTTAAGCAATAACATTAAAATCATGAAAAAATATCGTGTTTGAAACTTTTCATTGAATGTACTCATTAAATAAATAAACTCATTAAATAAATGTATATTTACACAAACTTTGACGCAGTTAAGTTTTATACATGCATATAAAACTGCATACTTGCAGTTTTATATGCATGTATAAAACAGTATAAAATATGAGGCGGCATATTTTGCCACACAAAATATGCCGCCGCCCAACTTTTTGTGCACACGCATACTTTATGCATGAGGCTGCAGGTCTGTCTTGACCCAGTTTGTCAAAACATCTGAGCGTTCTTCTGCCACATCACTGGTTGCCAAAAGTCGACCAGAAACCAGCGGCGCTGTTTTACAGGTTCCTCCAGTTGAGCAACCAGTACCGCCGTGTCAAGCTCACCGAAACAACTGAAGACACGCCTCCGAAGTCTTCTGCAGTAGTCAAAAGGATTTTATAAGGAACATTTTTATGAAACGAGAGGTCTTGATCAAGCTCTGCTGCGAAACGCCAGAATGTGCAAATCCACCATAGATGTGGATATTCATGTAAAGATAAGCAATGGAACGATCTATAGATAATGAAACTTTTCACTGGAAAAAAAAATGACTGCTCGATTTCCAAGGTATGAAATTAACTAACCGCATTAGACGTACGAGTGGATAAACTAAAGTCCTCTGGGGAAAAAAAAAAAAATTATTTTTATTTTTTTTTCTCCATATTGTTTTTAAATAAAATGAGCAAATTTATAAAGGATATTATGGGATCCACGTAGATTACAATCAAACATTTAGATGATATCCATCTTTCTGCAAAAACTAAAGGGACTTACACTTCAAGAATCACAAACTTGAGGAAGTGTTGCCTTGGTGAAAACCAAGCTATTTATGCACCACCTTCTCTTGTGTTTTGTTCAAAGTTAAAATGAGATAACTGTTCTGACACATGCTACCAACTCCTCAAATGCTTCTCCATCCCTGATACAATCTATACATAAAAAAAAAAAAGAGGTTTGATCTCCTTCCTGTCATTTCCAATAAAATTCATCAGAAAAGAAGATGAATTGTCTCTTGTTAACCTCATCTTAGCTTCCAAGACTAATCAGGTACAATATTAGACAGGATGTTTGAGCCTCATAAACATGAGGCACTGCGTACCAACAGAAGCCCTTCAGGGTTCATAAACTCCCTAAAATGAATACCAAATGGGCCAAAAGAACCTTATGTTTCAGTTTCATCCACTTTCTGAATTTTAATCTTGAAGCTTTTGCACATGAATGGAACTGCTGTCCCCTACAGGCAAGCTGCAGATTATTTCTGCCCAGCCCCTTCTCCAAAAGGTTCTGGGTGGCTGCTCAGAAAACTAACCTGCAATCATCCTCAAGCAACAGAAATGGCCTCATTGTTATTCTGCAGCTTTGATTTTTCTTCTTCTCGGTGGTGAAAAATGTGGATTAATGGACTACTTGCATTGCGACTTACACGGAGCAGACAAAAAACAAATCTAATATATCATATATCTGATATATATGATATATATCATATATCATATATCATATATCCATGATATATGATCATATCATGGATCATATATGATCCATGATATACACACACGTTTCTACTTTTTACACTTTCAAGATTTCAGAAAATTTCATGAAGGAGACAGGATTTGTGTTTTTCATCACAGGTTAGTTTAAATCGGTGTCCAAGCTGGAACTAAAACAGCATCCTGCGTGTTTTAGTTTTCTCCCTGGTTTAACACACCTGGATCAAATGGTGGCTCATTTGAGGCCTAAGAAGAACATGGACATGCTGAGGAGGTTGTTGCTACAGGCATGGAGGAAACCAAGACATGCAGGGTGCCAGCCGTCGAGGACCGACTTTGGACAACGCGGAAAATATTACAGCCGGCAGCAGGGAAGCGAAGAGGGAGTAGGAGAGGAAACAAAGCGCACGCAAGGATTGCACACGGGATAAAAAAAAAAAAAGCTCGGGCGCAGGACGACCCGACCCCTCTGAGGGCTGCAGGAGGGTTAGAAAAGATGCACTTAAAGAATAAATAAATAAAATAGCTGTAAAAATGTAAAACGTGCAATTATGAAAACGTCACTCCAGCATCCTCACCTCCACGTGAGCCATTTGAACGTTTCTACTGGAATTTTCAGTTCATCTCTGATGACGACCTCGTCACTTAGATCAGCTTTATTGTCGTCGCACAGCATTTTTAGCGGTGCAGCGAGATTAATGGAGTAGCACTGCTGAAAGCTTTATAGAAATGTAAAAAAAAAACACAAGATGTTTAGCATTAGACGGAGGGAAATACACTGAACTGGTAGTTCCCTAAATCTGCCAGTGGTGTGAATATTTTTCCAGTAATCAGATAAATAACTCCAAATCAACAAGCTTGATTCAAATACTTATTTTAAAAAAATATTTCAAGTCTCCCCTGGAGATCAGGAATTTCACATCTACTGAATACAGTTATTGTGCAGTAATGTAAGAAACATTAGGAGTTGGTGTCTGATTCTGCCTCACACACACGCAGAAACACACACCGATATGTTTGGCCGAGTGTGAATTACAGACATGACGAAGGTTCAGCTCCACCACTTTTTTTTTTTTTTTTTTTTATTACAACAGCTAAGCTCTCCAAGGAGCTGCAAATTAAAATGCATTCATGGCAGAAAGAAAGTTGTCACTGATATATTAGACGAGCATATTTTAGGCGTTTGCCGCTGAACTGAGTAAACGTGGATATGAATGTGTGAAATTGCGCACGTTCTTTTTCTTCTCTTCCCTTCTGCCATTTTTCCCCTCAACACTCGGCCTCTACTGTCACGCTTTCTTCCACTCTTAGTTATTAAAATCACTACAGTTGATTAAGTTGCATGAAGAGTGAGTGTTAGAGACGCAGAAAAATAAATTGCTTTAATCTTCCTCTTTGCTTGTTTCAGCTGGATTTTTGAACCGGCTGCCGTTTGGCTCGGCAGAACCAACACGACCCCGGTTTTCACACATGGTTCAGACAAAGACCAGGTTTGATGTGCTCTGTAAAAGCGCTTCAAAGTACAGTTGGCATAAATGGTGGCTTGTGTGGTGCAAATTGTTTTTTAAAGCAGAAAAAAGGGCTAAAGTTTTAGGAAAGCAAGAAGTATAAAAACAAAAACAAACAAAAAAACAAGGAAGTAGAAGCACTTCTTTGCATTTGAGAAGTGAGGCATTTGCCTACGTTGGGAGGCATTTGTCCCATAACCAGTGGGTTGCTGGTTTGAGCCCTTGATCCATCCATCTCTGCTGAGATGTCCTTGGGCAAATTACTTTACCCGTCTTCAACACGTTCCTAAGAAGACACCATTTTAATCCAGACTTCTTTAGACTTTGGTAGGATTTCACGACATATGCTACTCTTTGGTTTGGGCCAGGGTAAAACGTTCCGTGCTTTGAAAAAGAGTTTAAATTTTAAAGCACTGCTTCCAACAATCTTGGAATAATAAGCAAGAGCCATAATGACATCTCCTGGATTAGCAAGATTCATGTCAAATACTGGAGAAGTGCAGGGCGACAAATACTCATTTGTAAAGGCTCTGATATTTCCAAATTAACTTCACAAAAAAGTTAAACCATGAGTACACATACCAATAAGCACCAGTTTCCCCTCCCCAGGGTTTGAACTCTGAGATACAACAAATGAAAGGAAAATGTCTTTCCAGTTCCTTACATCCCACAGACTTATATCTAAAGCAAACTAAAGCAGCAACCAGAAAGAAAAAAAAATCTGAATTGATTTATAGCACAGGAGGTGGTATTAGGCTAAGATGATGAAGGCTTTCCCCACAGCAGGAAGAAATATTGACAAGATTCTTGATATGGGGCGAAGGATAAGGGTGGTCATGAACAAGAGGGAGATATTATGCCCTGGCAGAAAGTTGGAGGAAAGTTAGAGTGAAAATATTAGAAGAGTGAATCCGCTTTATGATCTTCTTTGCGCTCTTATGGTCTACTGGGTTAAAAATAATTCATGTTTCATTATCAGTATCAATTCAGCATAATTTTCATCCGCTTCATCCACCAGTTCTCTGTTGGACCTTCTTACGGACTGGTTTTATCGAGTCATCTTTTGTCTTTTAATATTAATAATTTTTCTTTTCCATCTCATCCCTTTTTTTTTTTCATCATAAAACAAAAGTCAAGCTGAGGTCTCTATAGTCTCTCCTCAAAAGACCCTTGCAGAGGACACACTTTCAGAGGAAGCAAGGCCTGTCAAAGGAGTGGCTAACGCATATATCTTTGTCTGGTGGGGACCGTTTACCGTTTACAGGGCAGAAAAGAATAAGGTCAGCTCAGGAAAAATTCTCCAAGAGCCACTGCCCTCCTTGTAAGACAGCTCTGTTCAAAAGTTTCAGGGCATTTTTCCAAACTTCAGTCATCTGTCTGGACCATCGGCTATTGACAGACTATTGCATGCCCAGAGGAGTGGACTTTGAAGTCCTGTAATCGCAAACGTTTAGCTGTGATACACAAGGTTGATTGTGAAATAAAAACTACGCTCTGACCAAAAGCCGCCGTGAAGAGAGAAATGTCAGCACTAACTTCTAATTTTTCCAATTCCTCGAATTGAGGACAAAACAATGGGATTTGCTTCTCTAGCATTCAGCCTCGCCACGTTTTTTGCAATTAAAGGAGCCAATTGGAAAACTTTAGACTTTTACTAAACCGCTTTAATTGCTCAATATTTAGAAGCGTGCCCAATGTGGACTGAATGGCTTTGTTCGCTTCCTCTACTGCCAACGTTCAACAATAGGCAGACTTTGATTCAAAAGTTGAGTACAAAACTCAATGTCATTGTTCAAGGCTCCTTCTGTTTGATCGGTCAGGATGAAATACCTGAGAAATTCAACTCAATGGGACAAATCGCAGAAAGAGTGGAATTGCGAAAGATGACAATGGTTAGACTAATTTGACCCAAACTCTCAACCTTGGAAGACAGAATATTGTACAATGTCCTTACAATCAGTTTAAGAAGGTAAATAAACTCTGACTCCTTACATAGTTCTGCCTTACACTTCATTTCACCGCTCAACTTCAGTCTCTAGTTTCTACTAGACAACACCAGACAACTGAAATAATACATTGTCTCTCCGTGAAAGTCTGCACTTCCCACTAAATGAAGCCATTTATCAGAAGCGAAGATTCTCCTTCTTTCAGTCATGACAAAGGACTAGGTAATGGATTTATTACACTTTAATGGTATCTGAAATATTCACTTCAATGTAATAAGCTGCACTTAAACCGTGCAATAAATCTCTTCAAATCTTATTGAAACAAATGAAATGTCCAATAAGTTGCCAGTCTAGTGAATTAGAATAGTGTTCTTCATGCAGCCACCAGGGGGCAGTATAGATGATCAGAAAACTTGAAAGATAAAGGGGGAAAGAAATAAATGAAAAATTAAATCAACTAAACTGTTTAAATCAGACTTTAAATTTTTATAATAAAATCACATTTATTTTTAAATCATTACTATAAAATATAAGCTAAGATAGTTTACAGATTCTCATTGTTTTGACTGGCTTTCTGATTTATCAGGCTGCTAAGCGTAGCGTGACCAACTAAAATCAAACGGTATGAGGCAGCACTAATACGAAACAAAGGTAATAACTTTTGAGAATAGCAGATTAAAGCGAGAGAAAAAAAAACACATTCAGAAAGCTGGTTTTTTTACATATTTCGAAGCACTGTTTGCAGATTTTCAAAAGGTGTCCTCACCCAGAAGCTAATGCTGTTTTGAGGGGTTATGGTATGAAATTAGAATAAATGCATGTTTTCGATGTGAATAGGCACCATATAAATAAAACATTTTCAAGCTGATACATTCACCGATCCCTATGGAAGAGATTCTTCCCTTTGTTTCACACATTTTGAACACGTACTGGAGCCACTTGAATATTTACCATATTTCCTTAAGCATACAAATTTTTTCTGCTCTCTTCTGGAGTGAAAAGTAGTAATTATTTGCTCTAACGACAATAAAAGCAACTATATTAGAAGGATCTCTTGGTCTTCGAAACCTGAGACTGACCTCCACGCTTTTTGTTATCAACCATTTCTTAATTACACCAAGAACTGAAGAAACGGCTTTTTATCTCCTTTTAGCCCTCCGGTGCTTTGTGGGTTTCAGTTATTTTAATTATCTGGGTTTAAGACATGCAGTTCAGAAAACTCCGCGGCTGCATATTAGAGTTTAAGGAGTCAGAGTTTAGAAAGCCTTAAAATAAAGCACTTGGCTTGTTCGTTGTGATGACTGTGAGCAGACCTATCCCCTAACGAGCTAATTAAGACTTAAGAGCTCATCTCCCTCGGGGTGTCTATACATTTTTAAAAGTGCCATTTCTCTTTTTTCCCCCACTTTATGGTCATAGGAAGTAGAAGCAATAGATCCATCCATCACCAACTCAAAGATAATAAATGAACGACAAGTTGAAACATTCAGGATTCTTCCTCTGTCAATGTATTAAAAGTGCATTACAGAAAGCGGTGGCCAGGTTTAACGGTCCACCGTCCGTTTCATGGGGTTTAGTTCTTGATGAAGTGTGTTTCTTCGTCCGCAGTAAGGCATGCAATTACAGTCTCAACACTCTTGACAAATAAGGAGAACCAAGGTGTCTTCATCTGTGCACATGCGAACGCTGGGTTTTAGTGTTTCTGGAGCTCGTTAAACACAGACGGGGACCCTCGGCTGCTCCCGTCGCCGCCGTTTCAGCGTGGGCGTGTTTAATAGCGAACATGGCGCGCCAGCGTCCATACACATGTTGTGTTGCATCGTTTGTTCAGCAGACCCGACACCTGGACGAGCACAAGCAATTAGACGCAACTGCATCAATTTGGAGACGGGATTTACGACACAACCGGTGAAAGTGTGAAATGTACAAAATGTTTATCATAATAACTTACCTCGTGCTACACAGCTTAAGATTACAGTGCTTTACAAAATATTCACAACGCTAACTTTTTTTACATTTTCATGTTTCACAAAATGTTAGTATTTCTGTTGTTTGTATTTTCATTCGTTTTCGAGATTTACCACAGTTTATTTGGATTTAGGTCTAAACTTTGAATAGGCCACATGGGCTCCCCAGTGTAAAATCACCCTGGCAGCCCACCAGGCTTTACATCCACCAGGCTTTACATCCACCAGGCTTTACATCCACCAGGCTTGACATCCACCAGGCTTGACATCCACCAGGCTTGACATCCACCAGGCTTGACATCCACCAGGCTTTACATCCACCAGGCTTTACATCCACCAGGCTTTACATCCACCAGGCTTTACATCCAGCCTTTTTTTTATGTTTGCCTTTTGTAAGCATTTACATTTATTAATACCTAAACGTTACTGCGCTCCTACAACAGAATTACCGAGTGATTTTCAAACTTTCTGTCCATTTAAAAAAAAAAAAAATTCACTCAAAAACATGGCAGGGCACTGAATGACTTACCACTGGGCTTAGCAAGATTACTGGGGGATCATTCTAAGATGTGAGCATGCAGCGGTCTAACCCAATTCTGCTGTGTGCTTATGTCACATTACAAATACAGACATCCATTAAATTGATGAATAAATACTACAAATTCTCCGTCAATGAATTTGTAGAGTTTGCATTGTGAATGAGACACTAAGACTGCAAAGATGGTGGCCAAAGTATTTGATTAAAATAAAAAACAAAAAAGTCTATCAAATCCCCCGTTTCCTCCTCCTTTGGCTTCTAACTCTGCTCATTTATTTTCTCCATTTTCCACACAAGCAAGCAGAATCAAGTAAAAATCTTTTTTTTTTTAAGTGAGCATTAAAACCGGTAAAGGAGAACGATGCATAAGTAAATCTTGGACTTTTTCACACTTTTTTTCCCCTACTTAAATGAACATAAGGTTTCAATCACAGCTTAGAAAGGATCTTTAACCTTTCCTCTTTAGATCTATGCTTTAGAAGTTTGCGTTTATATTTAGCCACAAACTCCTGAAAGCCTCGACCGTCTTTAGCATCTCTGCAGAGTGTGAATAGAGCTCCTCTTAAATCGATGAGGCCATGACCCAGCACAGAGAGAAAGTTCAACTTGGTGCTTTCGTGCATCTCCAAACCCATTCTCTCTGTGGCTCACCATCTCTAGAAACTGAACTGAAGACTGACTGATAAATTGAGAAATTTCCTCCAAGACTCGGAGTCCTCCTTCAGAGTGTCAAAGGTATTCTGCACATTTGGTCTGTTGCCCGAAGAAAACTGGGAAAATAAAAACAGCTTTTACTAAATGACCTCTGGTTTCTTGGCAATGGCAATGAAAGGACACACAAAACAAGTCATGCACTTCCCCAGACTTGCTTTGTCTGATCTGATGTAGATATACATCTTTTACGACTCAATAAGGTCTTCTGTAGTACAAGGGATATTATTCTTTTATCAAACACTTTGCATCTCTTATTATGAACTTTGTTAATTCTTACAGATAAGACAGAGTAAACTGTAAATGACATTGAAAGGTTTTTTTTTGTATTTCCGTTGCCCACATGCTCTTTACTTTATTGCCATCTGCTGGCCAAAGACTGGCATTTCATCGTTTTTCTCAATGTATGAAATTGTTTGGATGGAGAAATTTTCTAAATTTAGAAGATTTAGAAAATTTTCTACATTTTCTAGAGTTTTATTGTGTAAACCGTTACTATGGATGTAAACAGACATGTCGTACATGATATATAAATACCCTTGGATCCCATGCAAATATTTTGTCTCTCTTATTTTAATGTCAGAATGTGTTTATTTTACTGTTAAAGTAAATGTCTGGTTTTAACTGAATAGCAGTTTATTTTTCCTACAGAGAGATATACAGGGGCAGACTAAGTCAGAGCATCTCCAGGGTAAAGAGGTCAATACCTAATAAAAGTGGTCTAATGAAGAAACTGTAGGGAAACAAAGGCTGGGCCTTGAGGTTTAGTCCAACATACAACCCATTTATGAATTCTGATTTAAAGATGTCACAGTGCCGCCATTTGTTGCGTACCTGCTGACCAAGTAGGGTGACTGCTGGACACACAGTAAAATGTGTGTCCAGCAGTTAGAAATATAAAGACAGATGTGAAAGACAGACGGCAGAGCAATTTCAAGGAAAGATATGCCAACATGTACATTATTTCTGTTCAACATTGCAATTATTAAACTGGATGCACTTTTATTCTGTCGCACTTTGGCCAATTTCATTGACCTTTTAAGATACTTGTATACATTCTACAACACAGAAAACACCAGAGTCTCCGATGATATACACACAGTCTATCTCTGCATATTTGCTTTCTCCACTCATATTCATAATAGCTACCTCAAACAAACGCACATGTACACACATAATCACAGTCCGCAGAGACAGCCAAATCCTAGAAGCGCTATTGTTCAGGCTCATCCGTTTTCCCAAACCCCCACTTTGTCTTTCTTTACTCAATCCTTCACTTCTCGGACAGGGGCTTGGTTGGCCTTTCCTATCTGCACAGTGGGAAAATGCTAATGGCATTGCGGCAGAGCCAAGACAATTAGCAGACAGAGAAAGCAGACGATTACGAGCGGACTTGAAACACACCGTGCGCCGGTGAGCAACAGGAGAGGCACACTGAAAGCCAGAGACAATAGGAGGTGTCTTGGTTTTGCTTCGCAAATCTTCTTTGCATTCCAAGAAAGCAAAATCGAACCAAAGGTAGGTCTGCGGCGACTGGCGAGAGAGGACGCTTAACGAGTGGAAGTAGCAAACAGCAAAGTCATAAGTTCAAAGTGGGATTCAGAATAAATTAGAAAATAAATAAATTTTCAGTCTTTTTAAGACCATTATGAATTAAATTGAATACCTTTATCGCCGAAGAATTTCATCCACCCAGGTGGCGATAAATTTACACCAAAATAGTTATCTAGCTAGCTAGTTAGCTACAATTAAGAAGTTTGAGCGTGACTCAACTTTTTGAGTCCCACCAGAAAACAAAATACATAATATATGATTAAATAGCCCTGCCAAGTCTAAATTTAAGACTTGTGGTTCACGTATTTAAGGCAAAATTATTTCTTTAAAATTAATTTAAGACATTTCAAGGCCTTTTATGAATCACATAATCTGTGCAAGAGTCCAATGCAAGAGTTAGTCCAATTATTAACTTTGGAGCAACATTAAGACAATCTGAACTAGGCAGCTGATTGGATCAGCCTAAAAAAAACTCATGTCCCCTACTACCCAAGAGCCTTTTTCCAACCAAAAAAAGTCAATAACCTTACTGAAACAGTCATTTTTGATGACCCTCAATTCTGTTAATAAATTTTATCTGTCCATTGGTTTCTACCAATTCTAGCCCTGAAGATGGTAAATGTCTTCTACCATCTAATTTACCCCTAATTTAACATCCTTGGTAGTATCTATCAAGACTTGAGTCTAACTTTGTCTCAAAAAGTAAGCTTGTACCTACCTTTACAACTCCCAACTCTCACTCTCTCTGATCTTCCTTTCAGAAATGTTCACAAGCCATCTTTTTCCAAGTCAAATTTTGCCTGCTTCCTGGGAGAATTGTCCTGGAATGTATATAGATGAAAAAAAAATTTTAGAAACTAAAAGGTGGCCCAAGTGCCAAGCATTTTCTAAAGCTAGGCAATTAGATCCAACCTCGCCCCTGCTGTTGTTTCTAGCAGTCTAAGACAATCACTAGGGTTGGATCATGTTCATTTTATGTAACCCATTCCATCAAAAACCAAAGCAATCAAAGCAATGAATGCAAAAACACTCAAACAAAAAGTTCAACAAAAAAAAAAAAAAGACTGAATCACAGACTCTCCCCGACATCCAGTCAGCATCGTTTCTTGTTCGTCTTGTTCGTCGTCGGCAATGGATCTCTTTCCATTGCCGACGGCAACATTTTTCTCTCCTTTCTTCTTCTTTGACAACTTCTGCATTTGTTTTGCAAGAGTTTTAAAGGCAACAAGGATTTCTTGCTTTGATAGACTGATCGATATGGGTTTCTTAATTTACAGAAAATCTGCCCAAAGAAATACTTGAAGTCGCTCTACTAAAATCAATGTCACTGTTTTAAAAATAATACATGTACAGAGGAGAATTGGCAGTAAAGGAAGACCTAGCAGAAACTAAACTCTTTAGAGAAAAAAAAAAATACATTGAACTTTTAAAAGAATTAAAAAAAAAAAAAAACTAAAACCGAAGACTAAAATACAGTAAGAGTGGCTTCTACAATGTCGTTCTTTGGACATATGAGCCAAAGAAAGTCAAAGAATGTGTTTAACTAAACCAAAACATCGTTCCAGACAAATAAGTTCATGTGAAACTATATGTAACCATATACATACATCATGAAAACGTTTGGGAATCTAATCTATTCACTTGGTTGCATTGGCTTAATGCGTTTGTTCTATTTTAGTAAACAGTTTGTTTAACCCTGACTAGACTCTCCATCCTAGACCATTAATCTGTCATTTAACAGTAATGCATTCTATAAACAGATTATGAACTGCTCATTGTTCAATAATTTCACTTGTAAGTCTGCTGCCCCTAAAGGGATCATCGGAAAACCGTAGCTGGAACGTCTAAACTCCTGATGTAAAATCATTGTAAAACCCTGAGAAAAAAATAAATAAATCCTTTCCTGCCCTGTAAGCCACTCTTTCAGTTCAACTAAGCCAATTTTAAATGTAGATGTGTATTACAGCTCAGTGCAAATAATTCAGCTTGACGGCAGCAACTAAAATGGAGGGTAGATAAACCCAAAACGAGCTCCACGTGCTAAGGAGCTTAATCACGGCGCGCTCATTCCTCCAAAACGTTCCCGTAATTAGCCGACTTGGCTGATTGAAGATTTACAAAGAAAGCGTCCCGAAGTTTCTCACAGATAAAGATGCTTGTAGATCCAACTAACTCCTCAAGAGAGAGCGGGCGGGTCACGCCGATGAGGAAATGAGAAAGGCAGCGGAAACTGGCACTAGTCCAAAAAATATTACTTTACTCTTGAATTATTTTAACTGGAGTCATATGACTTTTTTGTAAATATGACCGTCCTTGAAATACTGACTACGTTCTCTTATTTTGATTTTTCTCATACAACCCAGTTCTAAAAACATGACTTTATTCTTTTATCGTTTCAACTATATTTCCTCTTAATATAATGACATGGCCCAATTACTCTGTCATAAAGAAGGACAAACTTTAGCGAACAGAACTAGCAGGTCTTCCTGACTGAGCAGAAAGCTGGTTTCCCTTCCAGACTCTGATCAATAGCTCATATGCAGTTTGATAAGGATCTGGCAGCAGCGGTTCAGATCCTTATCCAGCACAGCTTGATGGGCACTATCTGCACCAGCACACTTTAATCAGAGGGTGTTATTGGGATCGTTGCTCTGAGAGAAGTGGGGGGGAACAGAATGCGCGCACGCACGCACGCACCACACACACACACACAAAGCAGCCAATCAATCACTTTAATTGATCGAGAGAATGACGGTGGGGAAAATGAGCTCAGACGGCTCCGGGAGCAGAAGCAGCAGGTGAAGCTTTATGAGTGTTTGTGGGAGATGATTGCCACTGAATTGAACTGGCGGACATCCGCATCCTATAGTTTTTAAATGTGCGCCGAGTCCGTGATGGACCTTCAAACAAAACTAAAGGTCAGTGAAGAGCTCTGTGGTGTGGTTGGTACTTGCTGGTGTGATGCAAGTCAATGAAATCGTCTTATACTTTTCTCTGCCACCAACACCAAAGAGACCTGAACACAGTTTGATTTTGTGAAATGGAACGCATTTTCAGACTGAGTTTTTATATGTAAAAATAAGCCTTTTATGGCTTATTTATGGCAATTTATGGCCACAAATACGAGACAAAAAGTTTCAGGGAACACACAAGAATCAAGTCACAAAAAAGATCAAAGCAAGGTTTGGCTATAAGGCATTTTCACCTGAATTCAACATGGTAAAAACCACCATCAACTCACCTGGAAACAGCACGAGCACTCCCAATTCAGTGCTTCCGTAGTACCTCAGAGACTGAAAATGGCGACATTTGCACAACCACCTCACCCGGAAGTAGGGAAAGTGGATGACAAAGTCGAGCAGCTGAAAATAGCACAATTTATTTTATTTATTTATTTTTTTAACCGCATATATATATAGCACAATATATATATATATATATATATATATATACCGCATATATATATATAGAGAGAGAGAGAGAGAGAGAGAGAGAGAAAGAGAGAGAGAGAGAAAGAGAGAGAGATTCTCGAGGTTAGTGAAGTAGCATTTCTTACAATAAAGAACAAATTGTGTTGGTCGCGTGTCTGTTTTCTCCAACAGTGAACGCGCACGTCGGTCGGCATAACCAACATGACGTGAGACACACGCCTAGCAAAGGCTATGCTCGGCGTTAGCTTGTGCTAAATGACAAAACGCGTACTTGCCGAATAGTACAAAACACAGAAGACATATTTTCGTACTTACACCGCCATAATTTGTAGATTTGCGACCAACAGTAGGACCAGAACCTTCCTTCCGTCGAAGTCTGAATCCCGTCCTGAAAGAACTGTTGGTGGTTCTCAAAGGAGTCTTTCCTACATTTATTTGCACAAATTACAGCTTTCTTTGCTAATATCACAGGGACATTCTAAGCAAAGACTGAAATGGAGCCATGAAGCTCTTACTGAAGGGGGAAAAAAAGATGTATGGACACAAGTTATGTAAATCATTTTTTCCCCTTTTACTGCAGCGGCCATTGCGCAGAACTTAGCTAATGAAGTGGGCGGAGCTCCAGGGATTGACAGATGACGGGCTGGGCTTGCGGTTGCTAGGTAACAAAATGGCGGCGGAACAATTTAGAGGTTTTGGAAAGAGGTCGATTTGCAGACACCCGCAAAACATTTACTTAAATTTAAGTAAGAAAATTAAAATAAAAAATAAAAAAAAAGATCTGGTGGTGTTTTTTTTTTTTTTTTTCATTTTTTGTGGGGGGTTCTTAGACTGTTTCTAGAAGCAGTAAATAAAATCCGATGTTGCTCCATTTTGTTTATATTTCATGAAGATGGAAGTTGCGCTCAGTGTCTTCACCAGAGCTTTTTGCTTTGTTTCTCTCAGTAGCTTTTGGTGCAGGCCCACCAGGTCAAAATGGTTTTCCCCAATTAATTTGGCTCATTTCACACAGTGCAGCCAGTGAAAGCCAGCCGCGCCAGCTGAAAATGCAACAAACGTTGCAATTCCGGTACCCAGTCGAACCAGCTCTGCTATTTAAGTGTGAAAACACTTAAAACGGTAGGCAGAACAGACTTCCACTTTACAGCTGTAAAATCACCCTAAACATACAGCCAGAGCTACAATTAAGAGCTCAGATTAGGCACGTCGAGGTTAAGCCCCAAGAGACAAAAGTGGCACACTGCAGTATCTTCTCTCAATGATCCACCAGTGGGTTATGTTCATGCAGCACAATGGCTATATGGGTGCAAACAACCATCCATGCAACCTCTTTTATACACATTTTACAATGCCTCTGCATTTGAGTTTGGTTGAAACACTGCACTGTTCAAACAAGAGAGAGAAAAAAAAAAGACATGGGAGCCAATTCTGCATTTTTAAATTATTTTAGCTACCAAGAGTTAACATTTGTTGAGGACCAGTCTTAGTTATGTTGTTGAAAGCCAATTGTGGGACAAAAAAAAAAAAAAAAACATGTTTTCTGGGTAAATGAGGCCAAACTTGACTGGTGTGAATCTTTAAGTCTTTGTCTCATTTTTGCATTTATGAATCAAGTCCTCTGACCTCCCAAGTTTCTTTCCCAGTCCTTTGTGATCCCATCAGTCAGCAAACATACAAAATTATTCATGTGGCGACACCGACCTCCAGTGGACAAGAAGAAGAATTACAGTCACCGGAAATCACAATTGCAATGTAATAAAAGGGCGAGTGTCTAAATAAGAGTGAAATAATCATTCATTGGAGTAAAGAGTAAAACATTTCTTTATTTTAAGACTTCGCAAGACAGCCATGACAAAAAAAACAAAACAAAAAAAAAAAATAGCATTATTTGGTTTTCTTTTATACAACTCATTAGCTCAACATGATAAACACTGTACAACCAGAAATGCATGCATAGCTGCTAACGTGAACGATATCTGAAATCTTTTTTTAAAATAATTGTGGGCCAGTGCATAATTCATTAGTAAGTATACACAGAGAAGAGTTTACAGATTACTAATGAATTACAATTTCACTGATCTTATAAAAACCTATGTATAAAAAAAAAACTAATCCACTGATAAAATAAGTTTAACATGTTAATAACAATGCCCACATTAAGAACACTCCTTGAGAACTGGTTTTATTTCCAACGTCACATGGAAGACAAACTGGACTACATATAAATATGAAACATTAAATTATGTACAACGTTTTTGTCCTAATGGAAGGTTTCACTCAACTCAAGTCTTTTAGACCATTTCTCCGTCTTCACGAAGAGACCAAGGCTTTCTCCAAGACATCAACGGCAACCAAAGGAAGAGAAGCGACTTCAAAAAATACCCTGGGGGGGGTTAAAAAATAAAAAATAATTGGTCTGTATTATTCACCCCACCAGCTCAGAACAGCAATATCTCTACGTGTATTTTTCTTTGCAGACTTACTTATGAGAGTATTTGTTCCGGATGGTTTTCAGGTTATCGTCGGGTGGAGCTTGAAGCATCGAGTGGAGCTTTCTGACCACAGGCTTCAAGTCAGACACCTGATAGCCGGAGTGGAACTGCAGGATGGGACACTGCAGGAGCGACAGCGCGGAGGAAAAGTTACATCCAGCTTTGGGGTTTACAGCCTTTTGTAAAAGTACTTCAGCAAAAACTCTTACCACTTAACCAATATAAGCTTCCATCTTTCCAATATTAGAGTTTAATATATTTCTATAAGATCTATTTGCCTCCTGCTTCGTCCACCATTTCGTTGACCAAAAGTTTCCCCATTCGGCCTGCAATGACTCTTGGGATAGGTTTGGCTGTCAATGATAAGACTTGTTCTTCAAATCCGGAGAAAAGAAGAATGCTTCGGGAGGAGCTTTTATATTTGGGCAGTCTTTGTTGCATCACTGATGCAAATGTAGGGCTGGGAAATAACTCACTAGCAATGTTAATACACGACAGACGTGTATTACTATCAACGGGAATGCTCAACAGTTTCACTGAAATCCAATCCAGATCCGCACATCATTCTGGGGTGGGATGTAGGCAGACCTGTCACAATAGCAATTTTTGCTAGAAGATAAATTATTGAAATTATTGTGACGAAACAATTGTTTTGAGACCATCATCAAGTAATATCGTCAAGTTGACCCTCTCAAAGGTTAGTGAACTTTCATTTTGTAAAGAACATTGGTCAGTGGAACTGGAAGATATTTTAACTATCTAAAAAAAAAAAAAAAAAAAGAAAACCCCAACACAGACATAAAACTCACATTACTGAACCCAAAAAACTGATTATGAAGTCCACAAACAAAACTGCACTTCCAAAAAAAAAAAAAAAAATTCTGAACTAAACTGCTTAAAAATAAAAGTGGAGACAAAACTGTACCAGTTTTTCAATATTTCAGATCTTTAAAACAAAAAACCGTAATTAATCGATGTTGACTGATATGAAAGGCAATGCGTCATCGGTTTTCAAATGCGGATTTTGAAGGATGCAGCCCCTGAGTTTGGACACATCCTATGTGGGAACTTCTGAATATATTCCATACAGAAGGAAATTACTAATCCTCATTGCTGATCAAGACATACAAGATTCAGTTCATAATAAAAAAAAAAAAAAGCCCAAACAGGAGAAAGGCATTAAAGAAAAAAGTGCAGTTAAAATTTGGGCTAATTTCTGCTCTGGAATGCAGCTGTGGTTTAGGTTTTTGTCTCCGGTAGGTAGCTTACCCAGCCTCCCAGGTTTTTGGTGACCAGCGCCATCAGCAGGCAGGCCGATGCCAGCCGGGAGCCCCGCTCCAGCACAAAGTCTATCTCCATCAGACTCATCTCACAGAAGAAGCGAGCCAGAGTCAGCGTGTCCATGCCCACATTCACACACTAAAAAGAAAAAAAAGTTAGGCCATGTTAGACCTGAAGTCTTCAATCGTTCTGTCGTACAACAACATTTACGACTAAAGCCTACACACCCTGGCGTAGCGTCTGAGGAACCGATACGGAATGGGAATGTTGACGTCGAACGACAGCGTTTTCAGGATGTTGGCTTCTATGCTGATGAGCTCGCGTCGTTTGTAAGCGTCGTCGCAGATGTAGAGGAAATCCTCGACGGGGGGCGGGGAGCGCTCCTGCAACCGACGACGAAAAGACTCAAAACTGTTCAAGCTGTTCAAACCAGCTGAAAAAAAATAAATAAATAAATGAATGAATAAAAAATTCTCACCTCAAATTTGCAGGCGATCAGCAAGGCGGTAGAACCGACGAGCTGCAACAAGTCCCTGTGGATGGTGACTTTTGACAAGTAGTGGTCTGTCAACTTCACGGCCAAGTAGAGAGTCTCGTGGAACAGCTCAAAGTTCTCCTACGTGAGAAAAAAATAAATAAATATACAACAAAAACACTATCAGAAATTGAAAAGGCAACCGCTGTTCAAGCTATCAAACTGTTTTTCTTGGATCAGAAGGCGCTTTGATGTTTTCCGGCAAACACACTGGCTGAATGAATCACCTGGACTTCAACCAGCCAATCGATCAGGATCGCCCTCATGTCTGGGCTGAGGTAGGGCTGCTTGTCCATGTAGTTGGAAAGCACGAACTTTTCCTGAAGGCGAACAATGAGGATTATGGACCAACAACAAAAGACACAAATACTCAATGTAAAAGGTTTTCTAGAGTTCCCTCACTTCTCTCTTTTTAAGGTAGTCGAAGATATCCTTTGCATACTCAGGACACATGTAACAGTCTTCAGAGTTATCCGAGTCGATGTCGAACTCTTCTGGGATCTGTTCCAAGTCGAAGGAATGTGGAGTTAAAAACACAAGCCTTACTTTTACCCAACTTTAGGCTACGTTCACACAGCAGGCAAAAAAAAAAAAAAAAAAAAAAACGACCCAAATACGGCTTTTTCAACCCCAACTGAACGGATCGATTCCAATCTTTGCATGGTCGTGTCGCATTTTAAACTATTTTTATGCCATTGATGAGACGTGTGTAATTGTTATGAACCAGACTAAGCCAGGCTCGGTAAATCCAGACGTAAACAGCGGCTGGAAATTATAATTATGGACACTGAAGAGCATCACATCACAATCCCACCACCGTTTGCTCTGACTGCACAACCAAACAGACTTCTCCACCGACATTGCTGTCGATGCTCCACAAGACCATTGCTAGTAGTTGGGCTTTTCCATTAGCTTCCCTCATCTCGTCATATATCGTTCCCGTTACTGATTAAACTTTAAAAATGGATCCATACACGACTCTGTCCATCATTACGCGTGACGCTTTTCGGAGTCGAGCATCAAGACCTGCCGTGTGAACGGAGTTTCAGAAATGTGCGCCTCTTCTTACAGGCTGCCTCTGGATGTGTGCCGGCACTTCCCGGGCAGCAGGGGACGAAACATCTGCTGGTTCTTCTGCCGGAGACGAGTCATCCCTCTGCGGCTCCTCGTTCTTCTTACGCTCCTCTACGTCGGACCTCTCTCTCTCGGCCGGCGATCCCTCGGAGCTCACGGATGACGACCTGCGGGAGGCGAGACGGCGGGAGGTGAAGGCAACGAGCGAGAAGGACGACGGCGGAAAATAAACCCGGGGGATCTTTAAAAAGTACTTTTGTAGGTTTGTTTGATTCTTTGACTGCACCGAGGCGGCGTTGGTCTTCTTTTGAACTTTCTTCGCCGACTCCCTCTTCCTACCTGGAAGGCTGATCGTCACCTTGTGAGCCTGGAGACAGATTGGATAAGAACTTCAAAAAGTGGCATTTAAAGTGTGAGATAAATAAAAATCCATGTCCTGAAGAATTATCAAAGTCTAAAAAAAAGAATTTCATATTGTTCAATTTAACCTGACTGAGACACACAGAGTAGTGATGACCACGACTTCCCTCCGTTACCATCAACTTAGCGTTTCAACAGTAAGCCCTGATGTGTTTATTTTACGCAACACACATATAAAAGTGAATTTTAAAAAAAAAGCACCTCTAATCCAAAGCATATGAAGCGTAAAGCTTAAAATGTTTTGTAAGAGGCACTGCAAACATCATCTTTGGGCAGCGCCATGTTGAAAATAAGACTTTTTAACCGAGACGCCTTTCGTCGGATTTGATGTAGAACTCAGCTCTGGATTCTGAGGTAACTGGAACACAGCATTAATTAAAGCACAGCTGGACCCCAAATAAGGGAAAAAAAAAAAAAAAAAAAACAGATGTGAAAGTCTACACTGTAGTCAGTGCATCACAAAGAAAGAAAGTTGCACCAAATGATGGCAACCTTTGCACGTATTTTAATGATTTTTCTAAAATAAATAAGTTTAGTATCAAGTATTGGTGATGCAATGTATCGCCAATACTTGATACATTGCATCTCTTCTAGTTTTAATGCTACTTTTCAGGCCCAGTGAGCAAGTTGTTGTATTAGTCCTCCATAGACACACACACACACACACATCTCACATTGGTGATGTCGATGAAGGCAGTCCTCTTCTTGGGAGCTCCGTGGGGAGGAGACGAGGTCCGCTTCACCTGAGTGGCCTCTTCCTGAAACACGGGCAGCACAACGAATCAAGCAAAATCCGTCGTTTTTGTCGCACGTGCGCGGTCACTCCGTTTCCCGTTCCCCTCACCTGGTTCTCCGAGGCCGCTGCGTTCCCCTTGGACGGCTTGTTCCCCGCGGCCTCTTTGTGTTTCTTCCCTCTTGTGAAAGGCATGGCAGCTTCGTTCACCTTTATCCCGCGAAAACAACTGTCCGGTCGCCGCTGCTGATCGGATTGCATACAAGGAGAGCGGGGGGAGGAAGGCGCGCTTAGGCCAAAAACGAAGCAAGAAAACAACAAACAACTCTTCACGGCTTTAGCGCAGGGGCTAGTTTAAACTCGCACGCATGAAGGGGAGTCTCCGTGGCTGAGCTTTTGCGCGTGACGGGCGGGGTTTCCTCGAAGCGGCTCCGGGGCTCGAAGACGCCGAAGTTTCGTCTTACCTTAGTGCGCTTCGCTCTGTTAAATCCAGTTTAGACAGCGGAGAGTAGCATTTTCTGGAATATTTAT
Organism: Poeciliopsis gracilis; assembly: GCA_911649635.1. NCBI lineage: Eukaryota > Metazoa > Chordata > Actinopteri > Cyprinodontiformes > Poeciliidae > Poeciliopsis > Poeciliopsis gracilis. Next base: position 1,081,550 of record CAJVRI010000724.1, read on the forward strand.
TGGAATTTAGCGGCGTCGCTTCTCGGTCGGCAGCGTATTCAGCTGAGGATCTGAATCTCCTGCGCCCTGCTTTCATTGGCTAGAATTTGAGCCGAACGGACCAATCAGGAAGCGGAGCAGAATGCCGTTTGACAGGGAGCGCTGGGTATAGGTACCGGCTCCGACCGGTGAACGATCGCGGAGTTAAAGAAATAACATCTAATTGACGTGTTTTAGCCCACAAATATAGTTTGAAAAAAAAATTATTGTAGGGGTATTTTAATTGCTTACATTTAATGTATAAAATAATCTCTTTTATAGAGGAAATGACTATTCCTTTCGAAATGCAGCATGTTTCTGAAAATGACGGCGAACCCGCCTGTCCGACACCAAACACACCTTAAAGAAACAGGGTGGCGCTCTAAGCGCGTTCAAACCTCCTGACAACCAATAGGAATTGAGAGATTTGTTGATGTTTTGTTCGGGGAGGTTTTAAATAGCAGTAACCTTGTCATCCTGGGGCACACACACACACACACACACACACACGCACGTGTTCTCCGTTCACCTGTTATCGTTTAGGTAGAGAGTAAATGAATAAATCTACTTTAAACTTTTCAAAGGGCGTCTTTTGATTTCTTTCAGATTCAGATGTGCTTTTTAATTGCTGAGAGGAAAAGTCCTCACTACACTTATTTTAAAATACATACTTCTCATTAGTTTGTTTAGTCATTGAATGGAAACGCTCACATGAAGAAAGATGAACTTGAAACTAAGACTTTTCAAATATTCATCGAAATATCCTGCAGTGTAAAAATGACAGAGTAAAAAGTGGCAGAAAGAAAAGCGACGTGTAATTTACTTGTCGTTTCATACATGTCATAAACAAGATGAGCGTTCCCTTAGCAAAAGAACAGCAAGCAAGAAAACAGGACGCCTCAGACTTTGGGTTTTTGCACGTCTTTGTCACAGGTCGAGGGCGTTGTAAGTGTTTCCAGAAATACAGAATAATAATTGGCCTGTTGGGATGTAGAAACACAGAGGGAGTTGCATCACCAGTTTAGATAATATATGGTCGTGAAATCTTGCGTACACTCCAAGGACAGGTGAAGATGGAGTAAAAGAGGAAACTGGCAGCAAACGAGCATCTCTCTGCCAGAAGTTTGGCTTCGTGTCAGAGTATCAAGAACCGAGGCCGTAATTTTTATTTATTTTCTCTTATTACGTGGATAGGAGTAAATTTCAGCTAAAACCAAGACTTTCTTTGACCTGTGAGAAAGACGTATGTCTCCTCTGAGCAAACCCTGAACATACATCATTTCATGTACCTAACGCCGCAGATCGTTTGATACAAAAATATATAACGGGGCAGGGTTTGGACGTGAAGTTCAGGGGATTTCTTTATTTTTTATTTTTTATTTTTTGGTGGAAACGGTTCAAGGGCAGCTACTGTAATGCATTTGGGACGTAGAACTGCCTCAACAACCAGATGTGGAATGCACAAACCAGGGATCTACAAATCATCGCCAACGGTTTTGAGTTTCCTCCTCTTATTCTGCTTTGTATTCAGTGTATCCAAAAGAAAAAAAAAACAAAAAACAAATAACGTGCTTTATTTTAGTTAGTTTAATTTTATTGTTTGTTTTTTTTGACACGAAACACATCTAAATCTGATGGCGTGAAAAAGTGTTTGTTTGTTTTTTGTTGTTGTTGTTTTTTCACAGATCTGTCCCACTTCAGTGTTTCTGAAAACCAAACCAATTTAGACATGAGTCAAAGACAACACACAAAATCACCGCAAAAACACAGTTTTCAAATTAAAGTGTTTATTATTGTGGGTGGAAATAAAAATAAAATCAGACCCAAGCAGCCATGTGTGAAAAGTGACTACCCCCCACCCCTTTTAAAACGTAACTGCGGTTTATAACCCAGGCCTGATTTTGTTTACTCGTGTGTTTTTAACCAGTATTTAAATTGCTTGATATTCTTTTAGCATGACAAACAGCAAATAACAAAACAAAACAAAAAAACAAACAAACTAGGAAATCAGGAAGGATCCAAACTCTTTTACACACAAAACTCAGAAATTTTTACGCAAAATCATTTACAACTTTTAAAGAAACACACAGGTTCTAGGCTGTAATATCAAATTCAGTTGTGTAGTTCAAGTACTGCCAATATTTATGTATTTACTTACTTTATGTTTTGCATATTTAAACAATGTTCTTATTTATTTGTTGAACATTTATTTATTTATGTGCTTCTACCTAATTATGGCAGGATCAGGCCTCCATAAGCAGCTTTTGCTCCTTTTTCACTTTCTCCTCCTTATTTCTCTCAGTCCTTTTTTCTCAGGTTTCCATCATGTTATTATGCAGAGGCAGAATTTGGTGTTTCATATCCACTCCTTCCTAAAACAATGGCCTAAGTCTTTTTTTGTTGTTGTATTTTTTTTATGCAAAAGCAATTCTGAAAAAAAAAAAAAAGAAAGAGAAAATCACCCAATTTTTCCCCCCCAAAAGACCTTTTAGGCAAATCAGAAACAATCTCTTTTAACAAAACAACAAGTCGGCCCATTATTTTTCGGAAGGTGACCTCGCTCGTCAGCTTTTAGCTGCACGCCTGGTTTCCTGTATCCCCTTTTCCATTTTCACATGTTTATCAAACTCAAGACATTGAAAGCCTACAGATCAATGAATAAACTTGAACAAAAGTGGAAACAAACGTGTTCTTGAAAAGGCTTGCGCTCTCTGAACTTCGACCGAGCAAAAAGAAACTCCGTTGGCGGTACGACGCCGTCCTCTGCCACTTCCTATTTGTTTCTCAGTGCTGTACATTTCTTAAACCGGCTCCTCCCACGCACAAATACGCTTGCAGAAACTTACAGGAAGTGAGCAAAGCTGGTGAACCCTTTCCCATGTCACCCATTTCCACTGAAGACACTGTGCACCAAGCTCCAATGTGGTAAGTTCACCTACATGCCGATAGAGTTCAGACTGTCTGTTTCTTCACCTGTCTGTCTTTTTAGGCTGTTTTAAACTTCATATTCGTAACATATCACACATAAGTTGTATTTTTTTTCACTGAATATTTTCTTGCCTTTTCTACCTTCTACTCTCAACACAATCGATTTCTTTTCAGTTCTGACAGCCTTACGTGTTTGTTAACATTTATTTGAGGCATTTTTGAATTTATTTTCAGTCAGTTTTTTTTTGTGAAGGAAATGGTGGTTTGGGATATTCACACAAAACCTAAAATAGCTTCTTGCAGAGGAGGTTTTTTGTTCCCCCCTCGCTCCCTCTCAACAGACGAACCAGTGGGAAAGAAAGGGGAATAAATAAAGCCTTCCTTAAAGGTCAAGTGAGGTTTCAGCCAAAAACCAAACACGCTTAAAACTGCCTTTGTACTTACGGCGCATGTAGCGCATTTGGTTGCCTGTGAAAGCTCCAACAGAGGCGCACTGGTGTCATTAAATTAACGACACAATGCTCAGAGTCAACACTTTGTGTTTGGGCCTGTATCACATAACGAGGAGGCGTCCCAAATTTGACGGACGCTCCTCTACCTCGTCAGAGTTTTTCGACTCGCGCTGTCGGGAGAAAACATTCTTTGCTCTTGCTGTAATCTGCTCCGCGTCTGCCCTTCACAGCCTGCATGTTTCCAAAGACGGGCGGAGATCGACCGATCGGACGACGGGATGTTAGTTCAACAAGCCATTAAAATGTTGGAAACGTGTTTGCCGAGCGACTGGTTTATGGTATTAAAAATCCCCGGGCTGCCTCTGGCGATGCTCGAAATGCGAGTTTGCAGTGGAGGATGATGGGGGAAGGAAAGATGTACTGCTTTTGTCTTAGTTTGCCATAAAAGTTTACAGAATGATAAAGACGCTACATGTAGATGGCTCCATTGTAATCTGCGCTTCATTTAGTTTAAGTTTATCTAAAGAAAAACCGACACCAGTCTTATCTTTTAAAAGTGCAAAATTTAGATGTCTCTCTTGTGTTTACCTCCGCTTAGCTAAAACAAAATGACCATCTACAAAAAGTTACAAAACTTAACTTTAGAGTTTATTACTTATTTTGGATCTGTGATGCTATCTTGACAGCCTTTCCTATTTTTATTTCTATTTATTTTGAGAATTAACACATTTTTGACATCTCATTTATTTATTTTTTGTTACTAGAGCCCCACATTTTTGTAAACTTACTTTACACTCAAACTTGTGAATTAACTTTACCTTTCAAGTTAATTTAAAGGTAAAGATACAACACAAACCAAAAACTCACTTTACACCAGTTTTATATTTTTTATATACAATCTGCTACGCGAGGTCGTAAATGACACCCGGAGCTATGTCGTTAGCATAACCTGGTTTTTGTAAGGTCTGACCAATTTGTCACTTGACGATGCTTCCCCGAAGATTTGGAGCCACACGTTGTCAGAAAACCAAAAAAATGACCTCACTGTTCATTTTGGATGACAATCGATTGTCGCAACAGTATCAGAGAAAGTACCATGAAAATAGAAATCTGACTGATTTGGCTAGAAAAAGGTTTGCACATTAATATGGAGGACTACTGTTCTTGGTACTGACAGAAGCACGCAACCAGTTGGGCAAGAAATTTCTCAGTAGTCTGCGCACACAAAAATATTGTGGTCAATAGAAAAATGAGGACGCATAAAGGTAAGTTTGCGGCTACTGAGTCCTTTGCGATTAAGACCAGTAAATTAGTAGCTGTTTATTCCTGCCTCCATTGCTGCTTTTCCATTACAAACGTTGTCAATCTTTAAAAACACACACACACACACACACACACACACACAATTTTGCAATTGTGATGTTTCCATTGAACAATAAAACCAATTAAAATCACAAGTGAATGAGTTTGTTCTCGCAATAAGGCATTAAAACGACCTGCTGCATCATCATTCAACTACTTCCTGTTCTCTTGTTCTTTGTGGTTTGCGCCAGTGGCAACATCCGCTCGTTTGCCAAAACTTTTTATTGAACAATGAGAGTTTTTTTTTTTTTTTAAATTGCCGTATTTCCATTCAGCAAGTTTATTTTCAAAATTGTCTAACCGCGCAAAGGAAAAACAGCTCATGTCTCTGATTTCCATAGTGAGTCAGTCAACTTTAAGCCTTGGGTTTCGGACAGAAAGATACATCAGCAAACATTTTTATTACCTCCTGCCGCTAGTTTGAGCTGGCTCCTTCATCTTGCCAGTTTCTGTTATGTAATTGTGCTTTCTTATGTATTTAGAGGCCTAATGTTTTCGTGAATCCGCTCTCTTCATCCAATTACAAAGCAATGGAGAGAGAAAAAAAATTTTGTCCTTTTGGGGGACTGAGCATTTTCTTCTGCGCCCGGATTCTGGATTTAGAAGAGAGCCTTGCAGCTTCTCCCTCTTGAAGACCCGTCCACAATCCTCTGTTAAAAGCTCAGCGTGTCTGGGGTCACTGGGCGGCTCAGTTGGTGGCCGTGTTCGGAGGCCAGAGTCTTTGGCTCGGTTGTCCTGGGTTTGCTTCTTTTTCTCCGGCCATTTGGAGCCTCATGTTTCTTTTCCCCTTCTCCCTGCACTCTATTTTCTCTCTCTCTCTCTATTAGTGATGGGCAGATGAGGCCTGGTCGGGCGCGTGGCACGTTTCCCAGACTGTGCCGACGCCGTGTTGAAACCGCGTTGCCATGTCAATCGAAGTGACATCTGTTAGACTTAAGAAGTCGTTGCAGGCAAATTCAATGAAGACTGGAAACTGAACAAGGTTCATCTACATGTTTTTATTTAGAAACATCAGCTGCTGCCACAAGTTGTCGTCGGAGAAGAAAATAAAATGCATCAGGGTTACTAATTTATTGCAATTCCATGGAGTGATTTGCATTCAAATACAAAAAAACACAATAAACAATCGTGGCAAACTTGAACTGGGAGCAGATGATTGAGCTGAAGGTCCAGTTCAGTCGCCTGCTTTCTGAAAACACCAGGGCTTAGGGTTAGGGTTAGGGGTCAGGGTTCGTCCCGGTTCATGACGCTCCATCCCCCGTCATGCCGGGCGATGAAGCCTCAGCATTGTGGAAGAGCTCCGGTCACATTGAGACAATATAAATTAAAGCTCATTCATGTAACTAACTCAAATATCCTGTAGAAAGGAATTGGGATCATCCAAAAGAAAAACGATCAAAAGGGGAAAGGAGAAACAGAATAACAATTTACCTTCTTCTGCAATCAGATCAAAATGATCCCACATTTAGAAAACTTCCTCCTCCTTGGTTGATCCATGCCATGCAGACTGTGTGGATCTGTGACACTTTTATGACTTAATGTGTTGTTGTTTGCATAAAATACGTTTCAGGACCCTTGACTTGTTCTTGACGAAACATTTGGATGTTTATCCCACGATGGGTTTTCCAGCTTTCCCAGCCTAGTTCACCGGAATTGCAAAAGCTCCGCAGAGAGACAGATCTGCTGCTGTCGCCGAGGCCAGCAATTCGAGCCGCAGCGATTTTGAACTGAACTTCCTGCCTGTCACATCCGGACTGGCTGACAGCTCATCTGGTGACAGGCTGCGGTTGAGGCCCTTATCTTGCTTTCCGTCCTGAGCTTCAGAGGGGGACTTCCTTCTCGCTCTGTTTCTCTGGTCTTTCTCTTGCTTTGAAAGATTCCTGACTCAGATCTCTCTTTTGAAGTTCCTCGAGGCTTTCTGTCAATTCGTAAGCTTGTCCGCTTTCTTCCTTCTTCTCTAAATCGAAGCAGACTCATGACCCTGAAGAGAGCTGGGGCACCATTTGTGTATCCTGCTACGCTTAAACTGCACTTTCTCTAGTCATTTATTTTTTGGTTTTAATTAGAAATATTGCAGCCAAAGCCTTCACACAAAATTGTTTAGCTCAATTCTTTCTGTAAAAGTAAAAGCTCTGGGAATTTTTAAACGCTAAAACTCACATAGTGCCATCGCAAACTTGCATTTCGTCTGAATTTTACCTGAAAGACCAACACGAGTCAGTTTCAAATCAGTTCACGACAAGAAATCAGAAATTTTAGATGTCCCACAATGAAACTCGGTGCAACAAATCACTTTTGAATTGGCACTCTGGTATATAATCTTAAAATCTTGCTTGCGTGGAAGAGCCATGGAAAAAAGCCATAAGAACTCTTATTAGGTGAACTGCTCAGACAAACGGACCAAACTTACATTTGTAGACTTCATTTATGATGAGAAAGGAGCTTCGTTGACGCAAAGATAGATGGAAATAGTTCAGATCAAAAAGTAAAAAAGTACAAAGTACTCCCTAAGAATATTGACGAAAAGTAAGACTAACTTTTCTTTATTCAAACTTTTTTCTAGCTTTTACTGAAGACTTGTGTTGCACTTTTGTGTTGGGTTATCACATAAAATCTCCAAAAGTTCGCTAAAGTTTGAGGATGTAATGTGACAAAGTTTGCAAAAGTTCAATATGGATTCTTTAGGAAGGCATTGTGGCTTATTGTCTTTCTCTTCGCAGGATCCAACGCAGACTCTAAGCGAAGACTCAACGTGGCGAGAACCCATTCCCGAAACCTCTGGCAAAGGAATCCTCATGTATACCGACGTTCTGGACAAGTTCGCCCACAATCTTGCGGAGAACATAATCCTCTCCTCTCTAGAACAAATGGAAAAGTTGGAGCCTGAGGCGCTACGACCCTTTCAGACACCAGAGATCTTAGCCGAGGAGCTGGCATCAGCAATCGTTGAGGTCGCTCTGAAAGACGCCTGCTTTCCACCATCAGATGTTGAAAAGAACGATTGTGAAGAGGCCGAAAACGGACTCCCTGCGGACGCTTCCGGAGAAGAAGAGGACCTTCTGCAACTAGAGATGATTTCCTTAAGGGACTTGCAGACTCACAGAAACTCTCAGTCCAACCATCCACCTATGTACCCATCAGGCCTTCCGACTGTCGGTTCGCTGGACTACCCGGATGCCCCTCCGACCACCCCCCTCATCCCGGAGCTGGAGCGGAGCAGGAACAGTTTCGCTCGGAAGCTAAAAGGGGGGCTGGCAAAAGTCTTCCTGCCCTCTCCTCCTCCGCCGACTCCGAAAGACAAAGAGGACAATTCAGGCGGTGTGATCAGTGACCCTCAAGTGGAACTGATGGAGCATCTCATGCATTCCCTGTCTACAAGCGACCTGGCGAGAGACGGCCTGCCGGCGCATGGGGCCGGCGTGGAGGCTTTCGCAGAGCTTCTGTCCCGTGACGTGTTGAGCTGGGTCTTGAGCGTGAAAAACAAGCAGCAGGGGTCGGATGAAAGCGATCTGCATCAGCTGGCTCACCAGCTGGCTGAAACAATCATCACTGCATCGCTGGATAAAGCTAAATCTGACCTCCTGTCTGACTAGTACGTGTCTGTTAAAGAGTTTTGACGTGAGGTCCTGCAAAAATGTTTCGAGCAGGTAATGTTTCATCATCAGGAGATAACCCTGTTGGCATCTTCATTTAGCTAAAAGCCAGGAAAGTCCTAAAGATATGAGCAACTCTGAAAGGGATCGAGACATGCGTAGACGTCGTCCCTTCAGGAAACGTCTCCAGTCACATGTACATGGTACTTCATTAACTTTTTCAGAGTGTTTTTACACAAATGTACTTTTCTAATCGATTTTTTTCTTCTTCTCTTTTCCCACGGTCAAAAAAAACCCAACCTCAAACGTTTTGTTTTTCGTACGTTTCACAAAGAAAGGCGTTTGGTCGCGCACTGTTTTCCTGCCTTCATTCTCTTTGTGACACTCGGTCTGTTTGATGCCTACGACTTCCCGCTGTAAACGTCACCACAAGCTCACAAAACAGCATCGACACAAACTGATGCAACATTTTCGCGACTGGAATTGCTTTAAGACGATCGACTCTTGAGTTGATCTCGGGGCCCGCTCTGGCTGGCCTGTAGCTTCAGCCCAGGGGACAAGCTAACCTGGATTTTTATCAAATACGATGCCAGGATTTATCGACTGCAGAACAGATAAGTGCTGCTCCTACCTAACCTGTAAAAGGAACTGTTCCTTTTGCTTTGGTTTCTGTCGTATTGTTTAGTATTCTGACTTCCTTTTTTTGGCCCCGTGAATGTACTTCTAAATAAAGCTAGTGCTGCTCAAAGTGTTGCCAACGGCTATGTTTGGTGCCAGCCCAAAACAGATGTAGGACTTTAGTGTCGTCGCTCATGCGGCCGCAGGGATCCAGAACCTGTTGCAGTAGATCCCCTTTAGATGGCAGCACAGGAGAAAAGTTCTGGCATGTTTTCAGCCCGATCCAAAAAGGATCAGCTGGTCTTTCTTTTCTTGAAAAAAAAAACAAAAAACAAACAAAAAAACAAAAAGAAACAAAAAAAAAGAAACAAAACAATTGTCTTAATTTGAGTGTAAATTGAATGTGTTTTCTGTGTGTAATTTAAAATATGCAGAATGTGTTTGCTTTGTTCTATGTTTCTTTCCCTGAACAGTTCTGCATCAGTTGGGCTCATGAGAAAAAGTAGAGCTGCATGTAACACGTCTGAGAAATATTTATTGCACCAAGCAATGTACATGGTCTGAATTATTTCTATGGTCAAGGCTGCTCTCCTTACATTCTGCTTCTACAGCTTGTATTGTGTGTGTTCGTATTTCGAATTTTGTCTTTTTGATGTACAGTCTTGGTCAGGAACTTTTTGTGAAAAAGATCATTTCAATGTCTTTAGGCTGAATAAAGGGTGAAATGGATTGAAAAACCATCAAACGAACAGCTTGTAAATAATGTCTATGTACGGATATTTTGGACCATTCATTGAACAGAGTATTTTTGGGGTCAGGCTCTGATGTGGGACATTTGGTCTGTTAACTTAACTCAGGGTCGGACTTTCTCAGTCACGTCTTTCTGAACAGCGAACGGAGGTCTGTAGTTCACAGGAAGCGCCGTCCTCAACTGTTCTCACAAATCATGAGATGATCAGCGAATTGTTGAAAGTGTCTTTGTGTGCTTCGAGACCAAGCGTTCCTCTCACTCTCATTGAAAAAAACTAAACTCTATACCCCCCATCCGCCCCACTTTACACTTGGCAGACTGGAGTCAGGAAGTAACATCGTCCTGACGAGCATCAACCCAGAATCGTCCACCGGACTGCCTGACAGAAAAGAGCGCTTCGTCTTTCTATCAAACACATCTCCACTCTTCGAGCCGAGTCCAGCGGCAGTGTGCTTTGCACCATTGAATCCAGCTCTTTATTGCTCTTGGTAATGTAAATTGTCATTCCATCCAAACCCATGAAGGACTCTCTGTACCGTTTCTAAGCTAATCAAAGGCCTCACCACATTTATTGGTCTGTACTTACTGACTCTGGAGGCAGTTGGCAACTTCATTCACCATTCACTGTCTCCACTCTGCGGTTTTACGTAACCTACCACTCCATGCCCGCGTTGCTTTTGCTCCTTAACTTCATTACGAAACCGCTAACAGTTGACGGCTAAATTTTAAGGATTTCTTTTACAAATGGAGTTATTGCACGGTACGAGCCACCCAGCTCATGAAAGCGGCCCGTTCTTTCATGAACAGCAGAGGGAATGTTTGATTGTGTGCGCCTGTGGTTTTGAGAGCGGTTTAAAAATCGGAATCGTCGTTTACTTATCCCGTTTTTTCGAAGCCGATTATTGACGAGTGGGTCGACTTCTTCCTCGAAACAGATTGTTTGCATGATGCCGCTTGCTGGTTAAGGTCAACTTGAGGTAAAAAGTTATCAAAAATTCTTTATGTCTGAAACCTTTGAATGAATGAAAACCAGGAGCTAACCAGACGGTATTCGGAAAATGCTTTGCTTGTTATGAGGAAACCTTCACCAAGACCTGTTCCCAAAACAATAAAATTAACTCATTCTTGTTCTCTGAAGCCTAATCCTGGTCTGTTAAAGCAAAACAAAGAGGCTCAACTTAGGCTGATGAAAACAGACATTTGGGCCCAGAACTTTTGTTTGTTCTTTTTATGTTCAGACTTAAACACATGTACAAATGTGTAAATAATTTGAGGTAGGGGTTTTTTTCTTTTCATTTACCCCAGACACAGATGGATTGAGTTAAGCAAAAAAAAGAAAACAAAAAACAAAAAAAAGCAACAACAACAACAAAAAACAATGTATGCTCAAATGTGACAGTCACGGCAACTAAACATGGACAAGCCTGGTAACGTGGTAAGACTAAATAATAATGTTTGAAGAAGAACTGAAACCACACAAAATTTTACACTTATGATCCCCTAGAGGAAAACTAGGAATTCTGCAGATCCCATCTCTTCTTGCATGTAGCACCAGGTGTGGCTTCAGGGTTTTTGTGTGAACAGCTGCTGGTTGTATTGCCACGAAGTTAAGGGCCTAAACCGATGCTAGCATGCTGGTTCAGACTCTGCGATGCAGTGAGGCAAAATCCGGTGCGAGCGACCAAATATGCCAGATAATTAAACACAACAAAAAAGAGTCCCCAGGCTTCGTGTCTTGGTCTCCTTTGCAGGAATGGCTGGGAGGGTTATTTTCTTCCAGGGTCTGAAAACGGATTGCTATAAAGGCTGCGAGGAATGAAGAAAGACTGCTTATCATTAAAGACTCACCACCACAGCTGTGAGCGTTTTACACTCCAAGCTTTTCACTTAGCTTTGTGCGGGCTTTAAAGCTCCCACTTCACTTCTACTTTTATTTAAAAGCGGGGCTGTGAGCGGTACTCAGCGCCGACCTTTATGGGCGGGTGGAACAAAGTCCCGTTCCCAGTTTGTCAGAGGCCATGTTGAGGACACAGCAGATGCATGGAAGGCATACGTGCGATATTTTTTGACATCATGCATCACCGATGGACCGGCGAAATGCACACTATGTGAAGATCTATGTGTTTTATGTGGTTCAGTGTATAAATCCACCTGAACAAACAGTAAAGCTTGGGAAAATATTACTTATTTCAGAAGGTCGAAAGTCGCCCCTAAAAGATTAGGCAGTTATATATTGAGTACTTGTTAGTTGACTAATGTTATCCAAAAGAAAATTTTTATTTTTTTTAAATTTCCCTGGTGAACAAAGGCAGTGAACCTCTTGGGTATATATTATACATTTCTCAATCCGTCTTTTGCTGCAGGACTACAAATTAAAAAAAAAAGAATAATAATAGCTGCACACTGTTTTTGCTCTGATATAAGTGGGTTTTAGCTCACTGGAGAACGTTGAAATGGCTCGAGAATTGATTAGACTTTGAATGCACAGAACATGTTTCCTAAAACATGACGTATGCTGTTAATCGATAAAGACTAAACACATGTTCTATTGGGTCTGCAACATGAATGGCAAACCACCAGCTGCATAAAAGGCTACATGCTACGGATTTAAGCAATAATAACAGCTGAGGTATAGTGAGTCATTTGGGGATTTGGCACATAGAAGAGCGTGTCATCAGCATATACACTCACCGGCCTCCTACTCTGTTGTACTCTGGTTTTGAATTGGGAATTATCAGGGGTTGTTTTTTTTAGTCTAATCTGTTATTGTATAGTTTTTAAAATATGAGCAAATTGCAGATTTTCTGTTCAAGTGACAAAAGTGGCATGGTCTCCTGCTGTGACCCATTTGCTTCAACGCTCAACGTGTCGTAAGCATTTATTTCTCCTGTTCTGTTCTGCCCAACCGGTCTGCCTGTTTTCCTCTGAGCTCTCACATCAACAAGACATCAGACAATTTTCAGCTGACACGAGTGGCTGTGTGCGAAAATCCCAGGAGATCAGCAGCTTCTGGCCCCTCTTGAGCCCCAACAGCCACGCCCCCTTTTCCGATGCTCGCCTCCAACGTCAGAAAGACGTTTCCGTCACATCTCGATTCACCGAAACCCGCTGAGTTGCTACGGATCCCAGTTGCAGGCGATCGCACAGTGGTAGCCAAGAATGAGCGAAGCGCATCAGGTCCAGCAAGTTACTGGAAATGAGGTGGGGGAATCATGTTTGCTTGTCAACACTTAAAAATTGGTTTTAAGGAAATTCGGTGTCAACGAAACTGGGGAGCAAAATCTGAATTGGGAAAATCCCAGGTTAAGGAACATGTCTTGTTGGCAGCGCGACAGAAGTACTTTGTCCTGACTTGTCCAAACAGATTAAAATACGGCCCCCGTTTTCAGACTCTGACAAATCACCGCGTAGGGTCGGCTTGTTGGTTTCAGTTACAGAAATAGCCCCTGAATAGATCCCCTCCTTCTGACGGAGGAGCAGTGTGGGGCAAGGAAGTTTTCAAAAGGGATGCAGTTACTGCTAAAATATTCTTCCCTTAGATTTATTTGTTTTTTTTTTTTTTTAGAAAATTCTTTTTACCTCTTACACACACATACGGTTTCATTTTAAACCCACAAAGTAACTGCATGTTCGATTGAAAATCTCAAGAGTCTTTTGAAGCGAATTTGACAACGACAACACGAAAAAGATTGATTCCTTTTTGGTTGAATGTTTATTTGAGCACGACAACGTAGCGCAGACACACACACAGCTAACTCGGCTCGCACTAAGTTATAGTAGCCCACCCCCCCACAAACTCTGACATGTAATAAGTCTTGGAATAGTTCTCTAAACCTTCGGCTCCCACTGCTAATCAGTTATGTTTTCTTACCAAGGCAAAACTGACTGACTCTCATTTGCACACTGACAAACAGGGTCGCGTTGAAGAGCTGCAGGGCTCGCTGGACAGCTGCGGTGTCAGAGGAGGTGTACATCTGGAGGAAAGCTTGCGGGGAGGTCAGCTTCCACTAAGCAAAGGGGGGTCTCTGGGGGAGCGAGTGAGATGATGGAAGAGAGAGAAAGCGCTATGACAGACGCTGGACGGATAGCAGAAGGGTTTCAACATCTAACAGCAGGAGGTGTAGCAAAAAGCAAAAAGGAGGAGTCAGAATTTGTTTGTTTTTTTTCCCCCCCTCTGCTGGAGGGGAGGAAACCCATAAACATCATTTTTGAAAGCCTCATGAACACCATGGAACGTCATTCTCCACCGGTGTGGGGTGTTTGCTGCGTATGCCAACCAAACAAACAAATGGAGTTTAATTTGCTAATTAAAAACACGTTTCATAGCGTTTCTTGTTTTGCTCTTCACTTCGTCCAGAGGGTCTGGACCCTTTCGCTGTCTTGGGATGTGGACTCTGTTGAAATGTTGGATTTTATCCAATGGCTGACATCTAGTCGTGTCGTCTGCAGTGTGCTAGTTTGCTGCTCTAAAAGCCTGCCGGAAATCGCCACTGCAAAGGAAAGGGCGTCAAACTGAATGAGGTAGCTGTTAATGCTAATAATTCAATATGCGGAAACGTGGCCAGCATGGACCGAACGACTCTGTCCACTTCCTCTGCTGCATGCAGTCGACAATTCCAAAACCATTTGGATCGACTGAAATTCTACCAGAGAAATCCACTTCAACGGGAGAAAGCATAGATGGAGCACTACGGGGAGATGAGAATCGAGCAGAAGGCAATGGCCAGGCTAGTGTTAATTCAGAAAGGTTAGAAAATAGGTGCTACAAACAATGAACATTCCATTCTAATTTCATGGAGATGTTTCTCCCTGTGTTTTTTTTTTTTTTTGAGCTTCCATTTCTCATTCCCTGAGGAAAGAAATATAACTGTGCTAGCTCAAAAAGCTTGGTGTTCTTTCTTCTCAATAGGTTACAGCTAATTGACAAATTGAAATGTTGTTAATTGACTGTTTGGACTTGCTTTGTTGGCCAGATGACATGCAGGACTACTGGCCAGACCCAGTGGATTTTTATCCCAATCACGATGGGAGCTGAATGGAGATATAAGGCTACATGCTACAGATTGAAGCAATAACAACAGCTGAGGTATAGTGAGTCATTTGGAGATTTGACACATAGAAGAGCGTGTCATCAGCAAATACTCTCACCAGCCTCCTACTCAGTTAAACCTGGTTTTGAATTAGGAATTACCTTGTTACTTTCTGTCACAGATTCATTGAGCTGTTGAAGTCATTCCTCAGAAATACTGATTTCTGATAACAGTACAATATGATGTCAAGCTCAAAAAAGTTCATTTTACACAACACCAAACAGGTGTACCTAATAAAGTGGCTGGTGAGTCTATGGGAGACATAAAGGACTCATCCTTGATGCGTGCAACTAAATGATAACTGTAACTCAAGTATTTCATTAAAGTTGCTATATGAAACCAATACCCAACTCAAACTTGAGACTATGGTATTTAATAAATTATGTCAGAAATGAGATGATTCAAGGTTTTGATTTCAGTTCAAGTTCGGTCCTTGTTTGTTTTCACTCAAGTCCTGGTTTCCCAACCCGAAAGCAGCCAAACCGTGATGAATTCATTAGTGGAACGCTGCCATTCCTCCGTGGAGACACGCACTCAGATGATGTATCGTTGCTCCCTGATGAGCAATATCCAATAACGGTTTCATTACAGAAACAAAACAAAAAAAACACACACAAATCTGCACAGCAAATTCAAAAGTGTTAAAAGTGTTGGTGTTAGTAGACTTTATGCAAAAGCAGAGTTAATTTTACTCTAACATTCTGTTTATGTAACACTGGGGGTTTCTATTATTGGGAGTTAAAATCCAGTGTTAAAACAAAGTGTTTCCGTATCAAACCCAGAGGTGTTAAAAAGAAATCAGTAACTCTTGACTCCTTAACGCTGAGCTCCTACAGCGGCTGTAACACTAACGGAGCTAATTCACTAAATCACAGGTTCCCACCGAAGCCAAGTCATTTCAGGGCAATTTACTTTCCACATGTCTGAGTTATTCACTGCTCTTGGTAGTTAATTTTTTTTTTTCCGAGACGGTTTATAGCTGTTATTTTGAGCTGAGCTCAAGCCGTATGACAGACGATCACGTTCCCCACGCGGCTCGGTGTTGTTAGCGTGTTTAGCTTAGCACATGTCGTTGTTAGCATGTTTAGCTTAGCACATGTCATTGTTAGCTTAGCATGCGGAGTTTAAGTGTTGGGGAAAAAAAATCGAGCACTCAGTCAAACTCTTGGCTCACGAACAGATCCGTAATAATCTGGAGTCTTTTCATGATGTTGAACGTTTACATGAATGTTGGTCAGGTTTATCAACCTTTCTGGTCATTTCTGTTTCCCCTTTGAAAAACTGCAAAAGACTTTTTCATGTTGAAAGCATCGTTCCTGCTGTTGTGTTTTCTTCTATACATTTTGCAGCTTTTGCTTGGTTTATAGATTTAAATAAGGATCAAATTTGCTTTTGTCTTACGCAAGGAGAGAAATATCAGTGAGAAGTTTCTGATAAAGTGAGCATGGGACCCAACGAGATGGCTCGTGGACATTACCCATAATTACTTGCTGTCCCATTGAAAGCATGCCGAGGCGTCTCGGTCATTTGCAGCAACACGCTAAAAGTGCCCAGCAAAACTTTTAATGTCAACAGCTGTCGATCCCACGCTCTCAAAAGCAAAACCATCGCACTGTTTAGCTCGGCTGAAGAGTATCTTTAGGATAAGGAAGCACAAAGCTTGTGCCATGCATGCACCACTGGAAGACACCTGAGTTAGAAGGAATCCAAGCGGAGCTGCATACTCTGTTTGACAACTAGAAGACATATTTGCAGTGCAATACCTAAACCAGCAGGGTGCCCGATTCATCATTGGGCTCTTGACTCTGAAGGTGCAGCTAATGGATAATGTCTGTGGTTTACTTTTTTTTTTCTTTTTTTTTAGCAAGACATTTATCTGACAGAAAACACTTAAGAGAGGGGGGGGGGAAAAAAGAAAACCCAGCGATTTTTCATTGGCAAGAACTTGGAGAAACTGTAATAGAAAAACATTTTTTGTGGCGCGATGCGACTCCATCCATCCGTTGTCTGCACCCGCTGTTGCGCGCAGTGTCTTTTTGAGGGAGAGACGGGCTACACCCTGGACAGATTGCAAGTCCATCAGCTGAGCAACACACACACACACACACACACACACACACACACACACACACACACACCAGCAACCATGCACACACGCACTCTCACACCTGGGGGCAAGTCAACCAAACGCTCACGTTTTTGAACTGTAATACCATTTTTCTTTTAATATATCTTTTGCTCAATGAATTTAATGAGTTTGTCATTTAATTTCTCTGTTCTCCAGATGTTAAAAAGATTCAATCAGACATATATGACTATTTATTGACAAAGGACTAATTATTTAATGGGATGTCCTGATTTTTCTCATAGCTGTATCTGCCTTTGTTTGTTTGTTTTGTTTTTTAATACGAATCCAGCTTTGATAAAAGAGATAAATTCTGATTCACAAGGTCAATCAGAACTGGAGGACAGCGCCCTCTGGCGGGTCAGACTGGAACCGAGTGAAACTCAGACGCGCACAGACCCATAAACACAATAACGCGACATGTTTGGGTTACAGCGTTCTGTTTATGGCTTTTTTATTATTGGCTTTTAAAACAGAAACCATGACGTTGAATAAACGTTTGACCGGAAATAAGAAGCCGAAAGGAAGCTAACACTATTAGCCGCACGAATGAATAAAACGGGAGATATTCTCCATTGTCCGCATTGAAGCTCGAACCAGCTGAGGCTCTTCCAGTTTCTGGCGCTCCACGCTTTTCCTGTTGCTGAAGTGTTTTGGCAGTGACTAGCTTAACGACGCCGTGTCTCTGGAGTCTCTGTCTGTCGCTGAAACAAAAAGGAAACCGCACGCGCCTCTGTGCGCGTGTGTGTTGCCGCGCATGCGTGTGTATGCGCGCGCGCGCTGGCTCATTCCAGCCACAGCTCCAGGGTGATGAAGAGGTTAAGCCTGCCCCTCCGCGCTGCGCTGCCTCTCTCTCTCTCCTGCTTCTCTCTCTCTCTCTCCCTCTCTCTCTCCCTCTCTCTCTCTCAGTTTTCTGCCTCCTCCAGTCCGACCTCACACGGCAGCTGAGCGGAGCGCCGAGCAGACATGGACGCATCCACACTCTAACTTTTCTCTCCTGCCTCCCTTGCGCTGAGCTTCCAGTGTAAAGAAAAAAAAAAAAAAAGATTTCACTGGCTGGCGGCCGCATGGGAATGTAAACATTCCTCCTCCTTCTTCTTCTCCTTCTCCTTCTTCTTCTTCTTTTTTCAACAATTCCCACTTCCCATCCCCGTCGCTTTCCGCGGAAGGGCCATTGTTGTTCCAGGCTTCATGCTCCCCTCATGCGTCGGGAAAGCCATGGCCTCTCCAAACGCACAGCAGCAGCAGCAGCAGCAGCACCACCACCACCACCAGCAGCAGAACCAGGACTACTTCAGGTCGGTGAGCAGCGAGTCCACCACCTACATGATGGTCCCCACGGGGAGCCCCGGCGGGACCGCGCGCCGGGAGGCGCCGTCCAAGATGTGGCTGGCCATGGTGGTGATCGTGGTGGTGGTCCTGCAGATCGCGTCCACCACCGGGCTCTTTGTCTACCTGAACATGTCCATCTCGCAGGTAGGGGCCGCTTCCCGCTCGCTTCCAACAGCGTGTCTTCCCGAAACGTCCGTCTATAAGTCTATAGGTCAACATTTGGGTCCTGATGTCGTCCCCTGTTTTTGGGCAGTGATGTGCTGTGTGGGATAACAGGCCAAACTTTTAATTTCTGAGGGGTTTAATTGATTAAGTTGAGTGGCGGGAGGTTCTTCCCCGCATTTATTGATTCATTTATTTATTTATTTATTTATTTATTTTTATATGATATGAACTTTCAAGGTGCATCGTTCATTCTGTTCATGTCGCAGGCAAGATATGATGGCCTTCTAAAATGTAAATAATAATAATAATAATGATAATTATAAGTCTAAAACCTGACCTTTACGTTAGGGAAGGGATATATATCGTCTTACAACTGTACCAAACATCGCGATTTTTATCGCTGCAAACATCGATGTTTTTTCACTTGTTTTCAGAAACTTTACCTATTGGTGTTTTTTTTTTTGTTAAATAGTAAGTCTAACTTGAACTTTTGAGGTTTTCCTTTGGTTTAAAAGGAAGGAAGGAAGTTTTGGCATGGCACTCCCTCACCTTTTGACCCGTTAGCTTTCGGAGTGCCTGGCGCATGGTGGCCTCGTCCAGCACCGTCCCACCTGGACGTGCTCAGGTCGCCGCCGTTTCCCACTGGACGTGCTCAGGTCGCCGCCGTTTCCCACTGGCCCGTGAGCGAGCTCGGCAAGCTCTTTTCATGTGTTGGAGAAACACACATAAACCAGCCACAAAACAAGCTATGAAAAGCTGAGCGGTTGTTGTTTTTTTTTGTTTTGTTTTTTTTCTTTACAAACTCGCTAACTCAAACGTTGCATTATAAAACATAGTGGAAGGGGAGTTTTTTTTTTGGACACTTTTGACTTGTCGGGCGTTTCTCGGGGAGGAGGCGAGTCTTGCCAGACCGTGGGCTTGTCAAACAACGCAATTCAGAAGCAATCCCGAGTGGAAGAGGTTGCTCCGTCCAGCTGGGTTTATTGAGCAGAAATGAGTTCAGCCTTGTGTATAAAAGGAGGGGAGCATATTGGAGCCATTTGGGCAAGCGGAGGCTGCAAGCTCTTTAAGTGGGTTACAGATGTTGTGTGCAGAGGTGAAAAACGGGGGTCAGTTAATGGAGGTGACTCAGACTCCTGGGCTCGGATGAATGTCATTCTTATCTTCTGAAATAATTCCACAAGTTTGTCTGTATCTCTTAGATGTTTATATATCTAAAAAAATTCTGCGTGAGAATGGACTCATAATTGAAAGCTACGCTCAGACAAGTAAAACAGTAGTGTTTGTTTTGTTTTGTTTTTTACTCCTGCAGATAATGAAAGTGAAAGTCTCACCAATTAGAAGTGAAATTAGAAGCAACTTGTTGCTCACTGAGTCACAGCAGGGGGTGGGGGGGGGGATGTCTTTACAGACTCATCAAACAGGACAGATAGAACTTATCAGTCACCTTGACTCACGGTCGTGTCAAAGTCCTTCTGTGTGTCTGCTTTCACTTTCCATGTTCAATAAACGGCAATCGGATCGAGCCGGATAAGACGCTTGGTTTCGGAGGTGCCACACACAAACACGCGCAGCGCCTTTGAACTTGTTTCGCGATCTGGTCATGTTGCGACCACAAACCGCGATGGATTTTGTTGGAGCTTTACAACTGGAAGAGTGCAGCGCGCGTTTCATCCAGTGCCCTCATGTCGGAGCCCTATAAAGCGGCTTTTCACTGAAATCGCGGCTGCGAGAGCCGGGAGGAATTTCTCAAACCGCATCTAGAGACTGAAAGCTGAACTTAATATTCTCTATAAAATTACTCAAACTCAATCAGGCTGGCTTCAGGGCATCTGCTAACTTCCCATTTTTAAGGTCTTGCCACACATATTCAATTAGGTTTCCGATTGGAACGTGAATACGCACTGGCGCATCCTCACTGATGTGGTCTGGGTGAACTGGTTTGAGCGAAATACACGACCGCATTTTTTTTTAAATTTGTAAAACATTTTGAAAACCAGCGCTTTTTCTTGCAACTTCTTGTCGCTCTGCCACATGACATCCCAATACACTGAAGTAAAACTCCTAAGGATAAAAAAAGAGGAAGTGAAGGGCTGTCTTGGGTGCGTTTTTTTTTTTTTTTCTTTTCCTGCTGCATTGTCCAGTCTGCGTCGTGGCTCATCTTTAGTTCTACCCCGGGGTCATTGCGGAGTGTGTTAATGCATCCTTCACACACTCTCCTGTTGTGTATGTGTGAGACAGCAACTATCCAGAGACTATGTGACAACAGGATGTTTACCAGAGCTTTTGCGTAAACCACGTCTTTCATGGCTTCTTCTTTTCTTTTTTTTTAATTGAGGTTTTGCTTCCGGGGTTAATTGTAAACCCTGGACGGGCTTTTCCATCCAGGTAGAACCTGGACGAAGCAAAGACGTCAAAGACGTCCAGGGTCAATTGTAATCACTGAAAGTAGTTCTGAATAGATTTCTGATGATCAACAGTTCAAGAATATTTCACACATTTTTCATTTTCCATTTTCAGCGGAGTGTTATGCGTTGGTTTGCTTTTTTCCTGTCCTGTGTCCAACATTCAGTCACTTGTCTTTACATCCGGCTGTATGTTAGACAATCTTCTTTTGTCTTTCCATTTGTTGATCCACGCATCCATCTGTTTGCAAAGCTATCAGCTTTTCTTCTATTTGTGCTTCCATCTGTTGATCACACTGTTCGTGTCAGTGTTTTTTCTACCATGACACTGGTGTGTATTTTTTTTTCTTTATAGCAATTCTTTGTTCGCTGTGGAAACATCTACCATAAACTCACGCTGAACTTTCATTCCCGTCATTCGAAATCCAAAAAAACCTCCGCAAGCCTTTTCTTGTTCTTCGGCCTTTCAGGAACTCGGCTTTAAAACGCTTTTAAAAGCGCACTGCGACGTTCCGTGTCGGCGTGCGTTGACAGTTATCTGCATTCACAAAACGTCGTTGTATTTCAGGCTGTCTTTTATTAACCTGAGAGGAAGCAAGCACATGCCTTTACTTTTTAGACAGACCGAGGTCCTGTTTCTGGTTTTAAATCGGCCCGGCGGTTAAACTTGCGAGTGTTAAAAGGAGTACATCTGTTTCACTCCGAACAACTCAATACATTACCGGTCCATTCGGAGACGTCCGAGGTGACAAGAGGTTGGATGGGGAGCGGAATCAGTCATGACACTAGATGGAGAGACTTAATGAAAAACACGGGGCTTGTGTGTGTGTGTGTGTGTGTGTGTGTGTGTGTGTGTGTGTGTGTGTGTGTGTGTGTGTGTGTGTGTGTGCGTGCGTGCGTGCGTGCAGGGGGGGAATCCCCTGGTTCCCATGTGAAGGCCGGCTATTTTTAATCTGGAAACAGGCCCTTTTCTTCTGCTTTGAGGCCCGCTCAACAGGCCGTGCCAGCCTGCTTACGGGGACAAAAGATATGCGGGACAATAAACATTGTATGGTGGAGGAATTCTCTGGAGCTTCGACGTTCACACGAAAACAAAACAAACACGTGCGAACGCAGCGGCGGCTAGGAGCGGATTCGATGTTGCTGGACGAAGCCACCAGATCAAACCAGGGATATACGTCCGGATCATAAGCTCTGCAGCTGCGAGACGGGTCGAGAGAGTGCATTTGGGCAGCTTTCCCAATACGAGACCGTAAATGAAAACAACTGAAAGCTAGCGCCCCCTCCAAGCATTTTAAATCACATCTAGCTTAAGTACCCCCACAGTTTTTCCTGACAATGTTACATAAAGGGAAGAAGTGGGGAGTTTATGATCCTACACATCTGGTAAGATAACTTTGTGAAGAGCAGGAAATTACATCAAAACAGTAAATCACAACCAGAAATAAACTTGAAACTAAAGTAATTGGATGCTTTAGTTTGTGTGTCTGAAATGTTTTTATTTTTTATTTTTCATCTCACAAACTTTTCCTCATGTTGGGTAAACATTTATAGTGTACATTTATAGTTCTTGCAGTTATGAAGCTAAATCATTTCGGGGGGGTTAGCTTCAAAAAACCAAAAGTCTGTGCAAGATTTCTGGTTTTTGTTTTTTTTTCCTAATTGGGATTCGATCATTTGGAATTGCTTAAAGCAAAGGCATGTTGCAGGTCATCGCTTACATACGCGCGTCATTGGAGGGCAAAAAGATTGTTCTTTCACTTGCCATCCATAGCTGTGCTGCCGGGATAAAACGACTCCGTAAAAATGAAACCTGGAGATGTAGGTGTTATTAATTTAGTGCCGTGTGCCACAGCAAATGGAAAAATAATGCAGAAAAATAATTTTAGAATAACTCAAAACAACCCAAATTCTTCTACAGTGTATCAGGACACACTACCAAAAAAAAAAAAAAAACGTGTGACGTTGAGACGTCACGCCATGCAGGCATCGGCATGATACCATGTGGCATAGGGATAATATTGTCATAAAAAAAATGGCACATGTTGGCCTCGTGCTCAGTGGTGGAGCAGGTGTGCAACATACCGAGGCTTCGGTCCTCGCCGCAGCTGTTCTGGGTTCGATTCCAGACCCTCGGTCATTTCCTGCGTGTCTTCCCCTTCTCTCTGCCCTACTTCCTGTCCAGCTACCAATGAATAAAAGCCACTATTGCCCAAAAAAAAAAATCCCCTAAAAACAACAAATGAGATTGGAGAAATGAAAAACTCACCATTATTGCTGTAATTATGTTGTCCTGTTAACAACATAGCTTTCATTGCCAGGAAGCTGCTTATCAGGAAACCTTGTGTCGCGTCTACGGTCAACTATTAAACTTAATAAATATTCACATTTGATAACTTCCTGGATCTGATTAGCCTCTCGATTTGCACTCGGTGCTGCAAACACAAACAATAGCACTCGGAACCGCCGCTTTGCTCTGTACGTGTTTACAGAAGCAGGTTGTAGTTGCGCTAAAAGCGCACGCTCCAGATGGGCGACTGTCACAAACCGGGGCTTTCTGCTGCGGTTCCGCTGACTTGTGTAAAGTCTGAAGCCTTTCTTCTGCTGTCGTCTGTTTATGTGTATGTAACTCCTTCCTTTTCACATCGCCGCTCCTCTTTGTTATTGTTTGGGTTCACTGATAGGCGCTGACTCACCCTCACGCAACAACACACTCGTCGGGAGCGCCAAAGCTCCTCGTAATGCGTGTGTGTGCGTGAGGTCTGATGCACACTGTTTTCTCTTACTGTGGAGGTTTTCGTCAGGGGTACGCGGACGTGTGTGGTCCGTGCAGTCCAAAAAAAAAAAAAAAAACAAAAAAAAATTGGCCAATTTGTCTTCTTTCTTCCTTGTTAGCATGATTTAAGTGTGTGCTTGCACAATGATTTCAAGGGATTTGGTCTTTGTTATGAGCAAACTGAGAGAAAACTAGGATAAATCTATCAAAAACATTGAGAGGTTTCCTTCATGCAAGGTGCCAACAGTTGTAAAGGGGTCAGGTTTAGAGTTACCTCAGATTATAGGTGTTAGTATTGTGGAACAAGCAGCTCAGAGTCAGTAATTCAGCGTGTAAAATGTAGCATTTGTCTTGTTCTGTGTTCAGTGGCCGGCATTGAGGACGTCCTGCGTTTTGAATTTGATCTGCGGTTGATTCCTGGAGTCGTAGGTTTGGCCTTTTGCTTCCCAGCTCAAAAGGTCATTTGAGGATCTTTTGGACAAAGCAACAAACCATAGATTAGCTCATGTCCAGCCTTCTGCCAAATGTGACTTCAGCTCAGCCTCCCGATTGCCAGGAAAAGAGACGGAGGAGTCACACAAAAAACAGACTGAGATTCAGCAGTCCCAAAAAACAGTGAAGGGAAATTTACGCGTTGTAGCATCTGAGCCACTTTTATAGTCAGAAACTTGTCTCTTCTTGAAAGTAAAGATAGCAATCATCAATCCTCCCTGCAGATAGAGATCTCAGAGGAAGGCGCACGCTGATTGAAGAAGCCATCTGGTTTTGCTATTAAAGAAGTCGATGGAGCCTTTTCTGACATCCACTTGGGTGACAGCAAACTGGCTAAGCCTGCAGGAAGAAATGGTTAGTTAAAGATTATGGTTTGGTCTCAATTTCACAATTAAATGGGGGTCCCGACTCCAATGCCCATCCACACCAATGTTGGGCCAACAAGGAGTGGACTGCCTGGTGCCTGGTTGACCAACAACCCAAGGTCAACCAGCTGGTGCTTTCCAGACCATTACAAATACGCCTGCATCTCATGTTTTCTTCATAAGAAGACTGGGCTTGTCGTGGCATGTTTCACAAAACTGTTTTGTCATAAATTCGTGAAGAAAATCCCCTCTGTGATTTGCGCCGTAAATCACAAATCAAGCCAATGATTTGTGATTGACCATTAATCAATCAAAAGAAGAGGAGAGTGGATCTCGAGAGAGTCAGTATTGAGTGTTATGCATGAACCGTGTGTGATAAAACCCATTTTAAATGAGTCAGACACATCGGTGGTGCTTGGCGACTTTCTCCTTTTTTCTGTTTCTCATCACTACTGAAGGAATCACCCTTCGTTGAAGTCAAATAATCTGTTTTATCTTGGTGCCTGTCATCACGGTATCAACTCTTGTCGAGGCGGAAAGTCGACTTCGCTCTTTAAAAGTCAGACAATACGAGGCTTTGGCTGGTTAGATGGACTCCCCCTCCAAGTCATCTCAGTCCAATTGGAAAGCACACAGAGATGGCGATAAGGCATCTAAGCACCGTATTTAAGTGTTTTGTGAAAGGCACTCTAGAGATATGATGATGAGCTCCTTGATCTGGGGCCAGGACGCCTGCTCTCTTTGGAAGATTACCAAGCAGAGCCAACTTGAAGGAGACAGAAGTCTATCTCTCCTGGCCTTGAAATCCCCCAGAATTAGCTGGAGAGTCTCGATGGGCAGAGAGACTTCCTGTTTTCCTCCAAGACGCATACTTTCTCCCCAACCCAATCTCAGATAAGCAGAATCCATTTAAAAACTGGACAGATGGTCACTTGTAGCTATAATTTGTTATCTGTAACAAATAAAACTGACTCGATTTGTGCCACGGGTGACGGGGAAACAACTTGGAGTATCCAGTGTGGAACTGTTGGCAGCATTTTAGTATCAGGTGATGGTCAAACATGAAGAGTGTCTGGGTATAATGAGAGTGGCATATTCAGAGTTGTCGCCCCAAACCTTCTTCACCACAAAGGCCAATTCTCAGTTCAGAAAATATCAGAAGTTTTT
Source organism: Poeciliopsis gracilis (assembly GCA_911649635.1). Taxonomy (NCBI): domain Eukaryota; kingdom Metazoa; phylum Chordata; class Actinopteri; order Cyprinodontiformes; family Poeciliidae; genus Poeciliopsis; species Poeciliopsis gracilis. Next base: position 1,107,189 of record CAJVRI010000724.1, read on the forward strand.
TGTTTATTTGGTTAAAACAGTGATGGGAGGTTTGCATCACTGAGAATTAGTGAATTAGTTTGCTGACTGTTTTTGATTGGGGTCTAATAATTTACTGTCATGAACTCAGCTGGATTGTAATGAAATCAGTCATCTTTTATTGGAAATTTGTGGAAGGATTGCAAATCTTGTAAAAAATTTGCAATCTTGTAAAAAAAATTTTTTTTTTAAAAAAATGGTAAAAAAAAAATAAAAAAAAAGTAGGCTTTGTAAAAATAATAGTTTTGTATACATTTTTTTTCGGGAACTGACGGTCTAACAGGATCAGTCCCCCTCTTCCCCTCTGTCTGACTGTGTCATCTGCCGCGCTCCTCTTGAGCGACAATGAATAGGAGGGATAATGAATAATTTTCGACTAAAAAATACAAGCATTCATGTTCACAAGTCGAGTTACTGTGAAGTAAATGTGAGGGGAAAAGCGTGTGTGCGTGGTTTGGGTACAGTAAAATCTTTCCCTCTCATATTAGTGACTAGACAACATTTTGGAGCAAAATAAAATCTGTCACTCCAAATATTCAGATTTAATTCAGAGCCACTAAGTAATTCCCCATACACCACCGACTGTAGCCAAAATACACAATGTTCTCTCTCTCTCTCTCTCTCTCTGCCTGTCTCTTCACCTCCTGTCCCCCCTGTAGTCTCTGTGTGTTATGATTAAGGGTCCACATCACAGAATCGAGTTACAGTCAGTTTCAGGGCTCAAGGGTGGGACGGATTTTTCAGCACTGATGCAAATACTTTTTAAAAGGATTTGTTTTAGGCAGATGGTAAGAGGAACTAATGATCTGGATTCAAAAGAGATCCCCGTGCACCGATCAAAAATTATGGAAAACGTTTTATGAGGGCAAAATCCCTAAAAAAAAAAAGCATACGAGGAAACAAGAGGATTATGTATAAATAACTGCTGAAGGAAGGTGAAAGGTAGATCCATTTGGCTTCATTTTGTGTCTCGTCTCTGCTTCTTAAGTTAAAACGACAAGGCCAAAACCGATGTCAGCTGGCTGAAGCACATCAACAATTCAGCTTTTTGGCTCACTGAAACTCCAAGAGTCATACGATACAAGTTACCGAAACCTCAAAAAGACAAGCTCTTACCTCAACGTTTTGGTCTGCACTGTACTAGAAACAGCCCAGTGTCCAGGCAAAGACCTGCATGCATGCTCCCTGTTTGTGTGGCCAGGTCATTTGGACGAGGATAAAACGGAAATCAGGGATCAGAAGGAAAAATGAGAGGAAAGAGAAGAGAGGGAGTTTGGAGTAGAAACAGGACCGGGGAGTTGAAACAGTCAAAGCAATGACGGAGGAGGAAGATGCTTGGGTTACCTAATGTCCTTATTTAAACCCACCGCGTAATACCCTCCAAACAATGGCCATGCACGAACAGATCTATCAGAGAAAGTGCTGCAATACCTATAAAGATTTGGGTTTTTTTTCCCATTTTTTATGAATTTTATTTGACTTGTCACTCAAGTCGATGTACATAAAACCGTTTTATTATTTGCCGCTCTGATTTTGAGAAGCAAACGTCTCGGTTGAGCACAAAATAATGTGAAATGTAAAATGTGTTGGAATCAGTACTTTTAGGATGAACTAATCCTTTATAAGCCCATATTTATATTGGGGTTCTTCTAAAGTCAAGATGACATTATTTCACTCAGACGCTGCAAAGCTTTTGAACTTTTGTCTAAAAATACTTTATAGTCTTTTATTGTTTTGTCAATTATGTTTTTGTTGTACCAGTCAACAATAGGGGAGATAGAAATTCTTATTTCAAGAGTTTATTATGAGTAACAATTGTGAAAACTTAAAAGATAAAGTCATTCAGCTTTAGAGTTATTAATTATAAAAGTGCATAACACTATAGCTAAAACAGTGGACATGAGTGCAATGTCAGTGTTTTTGTTGCTGTATCATTCCAGTGAGAAAGTTGAACTGTTTTCATTGTAAAATAAATAAGTGTAATGCTCCGTCGGCCACGCGAGACTGAACAAACTCGGGTTTTAAAATCCTCACAGTGTTTATATTGTTTGGCTTCTTTTTTTTTTTTATTGGGCATTTTTCATTGTCTTTGCTGTTGGTCGTTCCCGTCCAGTCAGTCGGTCTCTCTCTCTCTCTCTGCTGATAAAAAGAGAAGCGCACAACAAAATCCTTAAATGTGGACTTTCACTGCAGCTCCCTGTGGCTTTAAAAGCCCGCTGAGAAAATGACGTGAAAATCGCATCAACAAATGAGGTAGGAAAAAAAAACAAAACAAAAAAACAACAACACAATAACAATAAAACGGAGTGTGTTTCTGTCAAGCGGCAGAAAAATTCCCATAAAGCCCAGAACGCTGAGGCGTTAAGGAAGGACTGAGGCTGAACAGGAACAACGATGCAGAGGGTCGAGCCGAGGATTAACTGTAAAGTCAAAGAGAAACGGAGAAGCCATGAGCTGCTCTGCGTCATGACATGTAATTGAGGACAGAAAGCCAAAACACAAACGCATTCCAACACGTATGTTGGAAAGCGAACCACGGCTGAGCTAATGCTGTGTCCTATCACTGTGTTTGCTCAGCTAACAGGGCAACAGAGTGCTAATAAATGCTAGTCAGTGTTTGCAAAAGCAATAAACACACGGTTGTAGCTATTTATGCAGCTCATGTTTACGCTTATCGTGCCAATATTTAAGGATTTTAAAACCTAAATGTTTGGAATAAAACGATTTCATAATAAGCTGGTTTTAGTTGGACAATTAGTCGAAGTAGCTTGATGAGACGTTACTCTGGATTTCAATCTACATCAAGAAACAAGGTGTGCACTGATGATGTGTGACCCTCTGGTTTTGTAAAACTTGAATGAACTTTGATTCTGCTATGTTTTATTTTTATCCTTGAAAAAGTCCAGAATCAGCAGCTCAAACTTAAAAGGAAATATGAACCCATTTAATTTAATCATGTTTTGCAGTACAGGGCATGTAAATAGAAACTCAAAAGAAAAATAGTCATTGAAGTATTTCAAAATCATAAAGACCTTAAATCTCACAATTTACAAGAAAGTAACGTGAATTACCAATGACACACGTTGACATACAAATGAAATATGACGCGATAAGCTTTGTCATCCTTTTAAAAGTCTCTTGACCTAAATAGTCAGCAATGAGTGAGCTGATTTCTAAGAAGTAGGTCAAGTGAGATGACTAGAGAAACTTACAGGACCTGAGTGTTTGGTGGAAGAATAGGAGCAAGTCCTGCTAAGAAAAGTGATTGCATTAGCAACAATACTTGCTGCAGTGGGCGTGTCGAAGTACAAACATTGCACATCTTTGTTGTCAGGCCTTCTACAATGTGCGGTGCTATGACGTGGACAAGTCCAAGAGTATCAAAAACAAATGTCTCAAATGTATTTTTTTTTAAATGTATAATCTTTACCTTATTTCTGGAAAGCATTGTACTTTGACAGTCTTATAAGATTTATCTATTAGTTTTCAAAATCCTTGCCATTTTCAGAGTTCAAGAAACAGATGGAGGTTATTGTTTAATGTGCAAGATGGAAAACTGTTTGCATGGAGCTCCTATAATGAAATGCAGCTCCGTTCAACCCATTTTCACCGACCTCATCTCTTGCACTGATCCACATGGCCTTCATCTTGTGGTAACCAAATGATTTCCATTCTTACTGTAAGCACATACAGAAGCTGCGTTTCTTTGCTGGAAGGTGTCCTTCAACTGAACCACAATTAAAGGTGCACTCTTAAATTGGCAGAGGAATTTTTAAAAGTGTGCTGCTATTTTGGTTTAAGCACATTTATTCTGTTTAAGATTGGTCATCCGCAATAAATGCGATGCTTTATTCGCTGCTAAATTGTTGTCACAATGTTCCCGATGCTTCGTTTGCCAACGGGTTGAAAAACTTTTTGTCACAACGGCCAAAGTAGTCGTTGGGATTCATTTACTGTAGTTTTCCACTGTGTCAAGATGGAGCGTGTTACAGTTGTCTGGACGTGAACATTTCCTTTTTATTTTATTCGTTTTATTTTTGTCTTTGAGGATCAACTGATGATCTGGTAGTGTAATTTTAATGCTTTATAAGGCCTCAAGTTGTACTATTAACTGAATAAATCAGAAAGTGTCAAGCATCTGCCAAGCTGAGGTGAGTGAATCACCATCAGTGCTGATAGCAATTTGGCAATTTTGTTGAAGTATTGGCGAATGTATCCAAAAAATAAAATGTTCTGGTGATGAAACATTTTAGCTTCAATGACATCCCAGGCCAGCGACGCTAAAGCTAACATGGACAAAATGCTAGCTCTGAATATACGTGGTAAACAAAGATTTACTCTACTTCAGGGACAGTATGGTTGTATTGGAAATGATTATAAATGTATGTGCATTTTTATTTCCCACCTTTTAGGCGTGTAGCCTACTTATAAACCACAGTGGAAACCTAGCATAAGGATAGCAACAGGTCATGAAAAGGCTAGGTTTTATGTCATTATGGGGCGTTACTGGGTTAGCATGAACCCAGCCTGAAAATGGAGATTTGTCCTGGTACAAGAAAAACATCTCGTCAGACTCAGCCAGAACACGTCCACAGGCATTTTCTCTTTCTAATGCTAGTGCTAGTTCTTTTCACTCTGAACTCAGTAATTATTGCTGCCTGTCCACCTGTCAGATCGCATAAATGTAACAATTAAATGACCATTGAATGCTTTTCAGTCTAATCTCTCCCAAATCTCTTTTCCAGCTCTTGTCCATGACGGTTTTTACTCACTAAACCTTACTGTTGGCCTCATCCCTCGCCTCGCCAATAAGAAACATTTTGGTTTTGACTTTTTATTTAAAATAAAATCTGTTTATAACCCCTTACAAGCTTTTAGTGGTTAAAGAAATAGACACAATCCCTGGCCATTGTTGTTCCATTCTCTCAGAGTCTCTGGACTGAAGCAAATCTTTGGCCGAATGTCTCTTGAAATAACTCCACATTTGTAGGAGCTTCTAAGGTGTTTGGACATGCAGGAACATAAGTCATCCGTAAATCAACCTTGGAGCACACATTTGGCTCCGTGTGCAGCTGCCGAATGGAAAACCGTAATAATAGCTTCGGGGCGAAAAGGGCAGTAAGTCAAAGCGTCCCTTCAAGTCTTGAATTTAAAGTAACGTTGTCAGTTTTTGTTAACTGTCTCTGCCTGTAAAATACAGTCGGCGTGTGGGTACGAACGCCGCAGACACAAAAAGAACTGATTGCGTTTTCCACGAATTGCCGTTCGGGTGTTTAATTTTTGGGTTAATTTGAATTTACTTTTTCATATCCAAATAAATGGAGTAATTCCTTCCAGACGTTTGGCCGAGAGGCAGACGAGACACATACTGTACGAGTTATGAGAAAAGCCTGGCTTCCAGAAATGGATGCGTAGGCCTCAGCCTTTTGTAACATAGATAAAAATCTGAAATTATTATGAAAACATGCTTCCAATATCAGACTGGGGCTTTAAAAAATATTACAAGCAGGAAGCGAAAACAAGAAACCTCGAGACGTTTAACCGTTGCTGACATGCTTCGGTTTCTACTTTGAGAAGTGCGTTGATTTTCCTCCGGGGAAGCTCACGATGAAACGGATCCTTTAGTATCATTCTTTTCTGAAACTTGCAAGATAAAGGCTAAAAAAATATATAAAATCGAGCTAGAATTTTGTGAGTAAAGGATCAAACGAGCATTGAAAAGTCACCTCCTTAAAGAGAGAGTTTTTTAAAGTACAGTTTCATAAAATGATCGCTTTAAATCGTACCTGTAGTGGATAACTCTCTTTATTCATTTATTCATTGTGTCATGATTGGTTGGGGCCCCAAAGGCTGACGGTAGATCGGTCTAGTAGCCATTATGCTAGTTTAGTTCAAGATCAGAGTGGACATCTGCTGCCCAAAAACAGCACTAATTTGAAAAATGTCACTCAGGTTCATGTGAGTGTTACACTAAAAAAAGACAACAGGGGACTCAACTTTAAAAATGAATGATATAAGTAATCAAATTCAGTTTATCCAAGTAAATATATTAAGTTTACTAAGTTGTCATGTTAGACAAATGTACATAAAGAAAGTTTGACAGACTTATTACGTCTGACAAATTTACACTATTTTTTTAAGTTGAACTTATGGTCTCTTTTTTTCTGTGTAGGCTAAAAAGAAGCAACACCAGATTGGTGCAAAAAAAAAAGAAAAAAAAAAAGTCAGTTTTGTTAGTATGTAAAAAACTTTAGTTGTAATAATTGGTTAGGATGATTATCTCTTTTTTGTCCATTTGTCAGTTGTTGTTTTTTTGGGGTTTTTTCAAAGAAAGTTGCTTCCAAAAGTTTGAAAAATCTCTGGTATCTCTGTAAATAACATTCCAACGCGAGACAGAAGTTGCTTTTGAGACGGGAGTCGATTCAAAATCGTAAAAGTCAGACTCGGTCTCGTGGCGCGGCTGTTAGCTTTAGCCTTCCTGCTTCGTTTGAGCTGCTTTTAAACGAAAACAGAGAGGAAGCTACGTGCGCCGTGCGAGACGTTTACTCTTAATAAGCTTGTTTTTCTGTTTTTCGTCTTTCACAAGACAGAAACATCCAGGAAACGCTTCCAGCTCGGCTCTCGGCATTAATCATCTCATTTAGAGGAAGACCTATGAACTGGAATAACTTCCCTTTCAAGCCTGGATTCTCGGAACAATCAAGGAAAACATAATAATGACAACAAATCCCTTCAGAGTCTCTAACAGGTTCCCTTGGCCTCTAAAAGTTGCCAAAACCTGCAAGTTGGCGGCTTCAGCAGAGTTCCAACACCTCGTGAAATATTTGAGATGTTTGTGAGTAATTTCTGCTGGATAACAATAACCGGTCGAGTCGCATGGCAAAGTTACAGCACGTCAACAGAGAACAGCTGTGGATGAGGAGGCCTGGACGGCTGTCGCACTGGCGTGGCTTTGAATCTAAATTTGAAAAATAGAATCTTGTTTCTATCAAAACCCTTCTGGGACAACGTGAACCATGAACGAAATTAAACCCATTTAGCTTTCATTTGAGGATAAATCTACTTTTTCTTCTCTGATCTGTCGAGAAGAGTCATTGAGAAACGTTACATGCTAATCACAAGTAGTGTGACTTTATTTGCACGTATTAAATAGGGATGAAGTGTCGGCATTTGAAAGTGTGAGACTAACTACCATCAGAGAATCAAGACAACACTAAAGGTATGTTTGGACGAGGGGGAAAAAATCATAGCATAATGTAAAGCTAAATTTAAAAATCAATTTAATCAATTTTCTTTAAAAGAAAGCACGCTCTTTATTTTCAACGACTCTCAATAGAAGGAATTTAAAAAGCAAAAATACATATAAATATGCATCAACTCAATCCCTCAGCTAAGTTTTAAACGATAAGACAAACATTGGTAGGAGTGCAACTTAGGTAGAATAAAAATATACACACACCCAGACGGCTAACCAGATTGCGTAGAAGGTCACACAATGGCTCCTGTGCTTCTCTGAAGACACTAATTCAGGAAAAGTCCTCCCCCAGCAATGATTTCCTCAGCTCCATAAAGCACCCGTGAGCGTGCCGCAGGCGCTACAACCGGAACACCAGGATGTGACACCAAAGGTCAGCACAGTCGGAACCAAGACGTTGTTGAAAATGACCAGGACGTTGGTGGGGAGTCATGTACATTTGACCTCCTTTGGAAAATAAAGCAGGTCAAATGCTTTATTTTGACCTGCAGAAGAATAGCTATGCTATGCTGTGCTATTCTTCTGGTGATTCTGAACCAAAAACACTAATAGGACAAAGGAGAAATATGTACTTTCTCTTTTGCAAGTCCTCTTCTGCCTTGCATTGTGGAACGTTCTCCATACCACCAAGCTAATCTTTCTACCCTCACCTCATTTCAGCCGTAAACTCACGTCTGAAAGCTTCTCAAGCGGAAAGTTGTTCAGGTATGCTGTCGGGTTTAATCTCCACGTCTGTAATCCAAGCACAGGTAAACACAACACAGACCTTCTGCAGAGGCTTCAGTAGGAATGTGAAAGGTAGAATCCCCAGAGTCCACTGAGGGTTTATTGTGGCTGACGCTGACGTCTCTCTCTCTCTATTGCTCTGTCTGTGTTGTTAGTGAGGCAGGCTGACAGGCAGGCAGACGTTTCTCACACAAACACGCTCTGTCATTCCTTCTCCTTTCTTTTAAACAATGGCTGCTGCAGCACGACTCTGAAAGTAAGGGACTTCGGGCTTCAGCCTCCCCTGAAGTGCCTGCGCCTTTTGTCTCGAAACAAACTCCAGTCGGCTGCAATTCATGTCAGCATAAAAACATGCTTTGTCGCCACCTCCATACATAACCACATTTACTGTAGATGACAAACATGCCCACCCACGGGCCTCTTAAGCAGCCCTCGGGACACACATCGTTTCAGTTAGTGGCGTTTCACCACATCCACTGTGTGTCCTTGCGTCAGCATCTGCTTTCAACTGGGCTTTAATAGTCCCCCCCCCAATCCCCCTTTTTTTTCCATCCACTTCACTTAATCGAACAGGATTCAAAAAGGAAAAATATTTTCTTCAGTTTCTCCTGATCTGCTGAGGCAAAGAAAAAAAAGAAAACGTTCTGGTTAATCTTAATTTGGTTTAAATACACACCCTGAAGATAAACGATCTCCAGCTGTGTCGGTTCGGAGCGGATGCCACGTCGGAGCCGCTGCATGCACTTTCAATTGTGGGTCACCTGGTGAGAGAGGGAGCTTTAATAATCGCTGGGATTTTTGCATCCTGCTATATAGAGCAGTGAGGTTGATGGAGGGGGCAGCTGGCGTTTGTGATATCACAACGTAAAGGGTCTCTATGCATTAACTGAGGCCTTGGGGGCATAAAGCCTCGGTCCTCATCGGTACGCTCTTGTTCTTGTATTCACGCAGTTTTTGTCTCAGCTCTGGGAAAACCTGTGTGAGCAGGTACGGTTAAAGAACCACAGGACAAGTGGACTGCAGACAGAAATTGCAGTTTGTACAAGTTGGAATGTGAAGATGGCTCCTGGGTATCATGGCTCATGTATCATACCGTCTACAGAACTGAAGTTATTATCTTTGGCCCTGTAGAGGAACGGCGGTATAAGATTGATCGGCATATTGGATTTGTGTTTGCTTCATGATTTAAATGATGACATTGCACAAAATGTGACGTTCACAATTGGATTGCGGTGATTTTGATGATCGTCTCAATGACGTAAAGCACTTTGAATTGCCTTGCTGTTGAAATAAACTTGACTTGAGTTGAAAGATAACTGTACAGCTTACTTTCTCTTTCTCGCCCTGATTCACTGGAAACCGCGGTCGCCTTGAGCGTTTCACAGAGGCGCACTGGAAAGTCCTGATTTCTTCTCGTTTTGTTATTTTCCTCTTCTCTTCCCTTACTTTTTCTTTTTCTTTCACCATTGCTTAAGTGATATCAGGAGCCAGAAACACAACTCCCGAAAGGAAAGCTAACCTTCATTGTAGCCGAATTAGATTTAAAAAAAAAAAAAAAATAATAAAAAAAATAAAAAAAACTCACCATAAACTCAAAGGGAGCCACACTGTCTGTATCTTTATCGCCACAAATCTGAACAGCTCCTTTTTTCCCCCAAACAGTGACATTCTTAATTGTTTGAAGCAAGAAGGAAGTTAAAACAGAAATAAAGAAACAGCAGGCCGGTTCCACCCTGCTTTTGTATGTCTTTAAACTCTCTGAACTGGAAGAAATCCAAAGGGGCAAAATTCACAAAGAAAGGTCATCGTTCCCACATGCACGAGCAGGGAGTGGTTTTCTGCTGTCTCGCTGCGGGGTTGTGTACACGCTCACAAATATTAGCTCATGCAAACCCGCCCGCGCCGTCGACACGCAAAAAAAACCAAAACAAAACAAAACACCCCGACTGCATGACTCTGCGTTGCGTTGGCAGGTGAAACAGTCGGCCGCTCCACAGGTCTCGGAAGCACGTGTTCGCCGGTTGACATTCTGCATGCCTTGTGACAAAAGGAAACCTGCAGCAAACTCACAGAGGAGGAACCTAACGCAGCTAAATCCAATCCATCCGGCTCCGAGTTGTTGTTCGCCAGAAGAAGCCCTTGAAAGCCGTGGCCAGAACAATAAATTTAAGAAAGTGAAAAGAAACAACAACAAAAAAAACAAACATTTTCTAACAAACTCCTTCAGAACGGTCCCGGCCACTAAAATATCACAGCACTACAGCGCAGTGTGATGTACGGATGTGGGAATGTCTTCTTACACTCCGCTCTGCTCTGCCCTTAAGGCCATTATGTGACATCCATCTGTGTCTCATTCCACTTAATTTTCCTTTGAATTCACAAGCTTAATCTGACGCAGACGTATTATTGCACTGTAATTATGTGGAAAGAACCAAGAAAACAAAAAATCCCCATTATTAAATTACTCCAAAAAGTTGCAATCATAGCAACTTTTTAACGTGTACCCGGTCAACAACGCGTGCTCTCTTTTAAGTCTGGAAGCAGAAATGGACTTTATGAAGCCGTTTGGTTCGGTAATAGTGAAATCAAAGCTGAAAGGAAGAATTTATGGGCAGTAAAAACAAAAACATTACAATCCCGCTGTAGGCGATTGCAGTTGAATTTGCATTCATGCCAATTTCAAATGAAATAACTTTCTTGAATGCAACAGCAGAAAATCATTTGTTTAATGTCTTACACTTCAAAAAACACAAAAGTCTAGTTTCTGGTGCAAATGTCTTCACTTGAAATAATATCAAACTTACTTAAAGGTGACTTTTCAACAAAATATAGGCGCTTTGTAGTAAGCCAACAATTCCTTTATATTGTAGAAAAAGTTGACTATTATGTCACGTGTCACATTGGAAAAGGGTCCTGTTAATTATTCACGAGTCAGCAAAGTTTTTGCACTTCTGCGTCTCATCGAATGATTCACGATTTTGTCATTTGACCAGTTTCACTTTCGCTTCATCTTATCAGGGAACAGTTTTGAGAAAGGAAGATCTCTTTACCGAAACAGAGTCCAGAGACTGGCATTTTGAGGTCGCGTTTCCGTCGTCCGGGGAATTTTCGCAAAGACCAAACACAGGAGAAAATGGAAAACAAAAAAGTGAGTCACGGCGTCGGAGAGGCAGAAGTGCTCGCGTTTGGGAGAGAGGGATCAGTTTTGGGGCTTTTTGACAAACACCTTCAGGACAGGGCTGGGCTTTCTTGTGTTTCCAGACTCGAGAATGAATTTAATGGGAAATCCAAAGCCTGCAACAATAAGCGCTGTGCAACATTTTGATTTCATTTCCCGATTAACGTCTTGTACCGTTTCACTTAAGGACATCAGAAGCAAGGCCAGCACTTCGTTTTCTAGACCCCTTCACTGTTATTAGTGCGTTTTGGTCGAAACTCTCATCATGCCCACCCCCCTGGGAAGCCGACATGAACTGTATGTAATGTTATTTTGGCAAAGTGGAGGAGGAAGAGGGGATTTGTTGTTGCACATTAAAAAGAAAAGCCAACGCTCGTTTCGATTGCTCCACCGCATGACAGGGCGCTGACGGTCATTGAACATGCAACAGGGATAAATCACTTGCCTCCGACAAATAAATCAAAGTCAGATCCTCACTGGCTGACTGCCAAAAGCACAACGAAGCCCGACGGGGAAAAACATCAACTCACACGGGCCAACTCGTACACACGCAGCGGCGCAGATAAAACCGACTCATGTTGGCCCGTCGACTTGTCAAATTGTGTGATTATTTGAGAGATGGCTGGGCAAATAAATTGCGTTTCTTCCTTACAGAAAGAAAACAATAAGCTGCACGTTTTAATGAATGATTTGGCCTAGTTCAGCTAGCTGTTGCTGACCACAGACGCAAAGACTACAAATGAATCGTGATTCTGTTATTGTCCTGTGGTCAGGAGGAGCGTGGCACACGTTACAGTCAGACTGTGGGGAAACGGGGCGGTATCCCGTCAGACCATCAGTTCCCGAAACCACATACACACACACACACACACACACACACCTTGCAAAAGCACATGCGGGGTCAGCGTGACTCTCTGCGCACAGGGTAGAAAGCTTGTGTGGTCCAAATGACACAATTGCATAAGATTGAAAAAGTCTTATCATGTCTTGTTCCCAGTGATTTATTACCGCCAACACAATGCATCTCGATAAAAGCACATCGAGAAACTTTCCATTGATTTGAATTGTAATTGAAACCTTTGTTCCTTCATGCTGCGATGCTATTACCTCAGTGTTTCATGCTTTTTGGGCAGATTCAGCTTCCGTAACTTATGTAGTCGGGCTAATGTTATTCAACGGGACAAACCTAATGAATGGTCTCTGTAAAAGCAAAGATGTTGAAGAGTGCCTAATATAATATTGTATCCTAAAGATCAACTCATCCATGATTTGTCTCTCTTCCTCACCCTCCACTACTTTGAGGATTTCTTCAATTTCATCCAAACACCGCATCAGGTAAAGGGACAACAGCAAAACCTCAGACCGAAATAATGAAACTGTCCTTTTAAATCCCTAAGAAAGATACAGAGTTGTGTTTATGTAGCCATGTAGGCTGGAAATGAGCGCGTGTGAGCAGGACGGGTGGAGTCTGAGAGAGAAACTACTGAGTTCAAGGAAAACCTGCCAGTTCGCAGATTATGTTCTCCGAATTAATTATCACCGTAACTGAATCTGCGGGTTACTTTTGAGTCACTGACTCGGAGTTAAAGTTACCTTTTCTTTCCGGACTGAAAAACCACCGGGTTTCTATTATCTCAGGGTTCAGAGGGTTTTCACTAAAGCAGCTCCTGAATCAAATACCCGCATTTATCTTTTATTAAACAACACAAACAAAGTACTGTACTGGTTTGGAAAACTCTGTGCTACCATTGGTTAAGGAATCTACAACTTCCTGGACTTGATGTAGGCGGCTTAGTTTACATACATTGTTTTTTAAATGAATCGTCACCTTTCTAAAATCACAACCTGAGTCGCTTTTTTGCCAAAAGATGACTTGGGGGATGGGAGGAAAACATCTTAATTTTCTTGCCAAGTAATTTTCTGCTTGAGACACCAAGTTACTCAACGCATCGAGGCGGGCGCCACCGTGTTCCTCCGCGGGGGGTTTGGACGACACCTTCGCACATTTGTCCGCTCCCCGCATCCCTGTTTGCACGGTGTGATTTACGGGACGAGGTCTCGGCTGTTGTTCGCTCTTGAGCCTTATTCATTTCATCGCGGAGAATGGAGAGCATTGTCACCACCGGCAAACTCTCTCCTTCCCCGCTCTTGCCGTTTCTCCTCCAAAAGACACACGCTGTCGTTCCAGAACTCTGCCTCGCCGGATTTGAGTTACGTGGCTGCTTCTCCTCTTCCTAATCCTCTCAAATGAGACTCCTTCCCTGCCAAGGAACTCCACGCACACAGACACAGAAACACGAAATGAGGGCCAGCTTTTCCAAGTGGCCCTCTGAGATATTCTTTTCAAGGTTCGGTGTCCTGCAAAAGCCAAGCGCGCGCGCGCACACACACACACACACACACCGATACACTGTTGGACATACACACCGAGAACAGGCCACACACATGATACATACGTACGCGCACGCGCGCGCAGCAGAGGGGGGAACAGTGCGGCATTGTTTGCTCCTTCCTGAGAGTCGGCATCAGGATTTCTCTCCGTGGCCCCGGTCTGTCAAACCAGAACGGACAGATTTGAGGCACCGCCGCGTGTTTTCTGGCGAAGAACGGTAGATCGCTTAAAAAACCCGCGGACGAGTGTGTCTTGCCCGAAGCGGGGGATGATTATTATTCCCCAAAGCACGACATCGTGGGCTTTATCTCCAGTGCAAGGAGACGCATAAATGATTTCACATGAGGTTCTGACATCGCGACGCATTCTTTCCCCCAATGTTTTCGTTGTTGTTGGGCTTTTAGGGGATGTCTGAAAGCAATACTTGTTGGACGTAAATGCTGAACAGAAATAATCTAGTGTATTCTATGAACAATGCCCTCAGGGCAACTTTGGCTCTTTTGGTATTTTCAGCACAGCTCAGGATATGAGGTCCAACGTAAAACAATCCTGGTGCGTTTTGGAGAAATTAAATGAAATTATTAGATATTCTCCAGATCTTAAAGAAATGCATCAACAGGAAACTCTGTAGAAACTGAGCAGCTGCCAGCTGACACGCAGCCAGGTTATAATCAGGCAGAAATGATCAAAGCAGAGACGATTAATGACCTGTGAACGTCTCAAGACTAAGTTTATTTGACTGAAACTCAGTTTCAATGAGGGTTTAATAAAAGTAAATCTAATCTGCTTTCACACGGCGCTTATATGTTCAGGACAGTAAATGGGGATGAATTTTACAAAGTCCGAAACCAAGTGAGGTATGCCAGCATATAAAGGCTCGTATCTTTGCTGCTTCTTCTGTTTTCCACTGTTTTCATATTTACAACTGTTCGTTTTTACATGCTGAGGAATCATTGATTTTACTCTTTTCAGATTGATCAGAAATCTGGGATGATATTTTCTGGATACGTCGCTTATCTGCATTCTGATATTCGGCATCCAACACCGGATGACCCTGAGTATTTTACGGCTACTTATGGCCAATCAATTGATCCCATCCAAAATTCGACGAAACGAAGATGCTGAACGTCACATGAGAGAACCCAGTTGTTCAACATCGTCAACACGCCTTCACACGAGAATTTCAGTTTTTTTTCTTTCCGGTTTGCGCTCAAAGAAAACGCGTTTTTGTTAAACACGTAATGCCGTGTTTAGTTATTTACTTCTCGTGTGAATGTGGAGGTAATTAATAATGAATGGAGTGAGTAACAATACATTCAGCTCACCCAACGAGGCAGCACACAATATTGCCTTCCCGTAGAAGACGATAAAAGAGCTTCAAGTAAAGCTGCTCATTATATTGAGTCACATCCTCATTCCAATAACAGTGTGCAGTATCACATCCAGCTGGGCTCTGTGGCTTTGACCAGTGTTACTATTTTAACATTTGAATGATTAGACCACCAAAAGCTTCACACACCGACACGCAGAGCCCAAAGGAAGATTTAAAGCAGATGCGACCCGTACTGACGTTGGCGGCTAGTCTTGGTACTTCACCATCGTTTATGCAGTTACACAATGTCCTCACATTGTGAAATTCTGCTTTTATGCTTTTCCTCAAAGTAAAAAGCTTAAGCAACGTTCATCTGAACTCGTTAACGTCAGTTTGGGCCGGTAGAAGTAATTTTGAACGCGGCGAAGCTACGAATCGGATGCTAACCTTAGCGTCGATAGCGAGCGACGGTGTACGGCTAGTGCTAGCAAAACATTCTTCTCTCAGCGAATACTTTTACGCCATTTCTTCTCGTTTTATTTGTATGTTAGCAAAATAAATGATGAAAGATTCCTGTGGCAACATTACAATTTTCAGGTTTTCCTGTGTTCGTTTGCGAGAAAGCAGGAAAGACCAAACGGCAAAGAACCATCAGTCCTGCAGAAAGACTCTTCAACGCCAACCTTCTCTCTGCAAAGGACTTCTGCAGGTCTAGGGTCAGGAAAAAGATCAACTAGCATCTCTGCAGACCTCACACGAAAACTGTTTAGATAGCGGAAAACGGAGACGGCTTCTTCCAATCTCTCCGATGACCTTACGGCCCGAGAGCTCGGCTAATCCACTGCGAAACTAAATGAGACGTGAAAAGTTTGGCGGGACACTTTGGGACACTTTGGGACGCTGTGGTCAACGCGCTTTCCCATGAATAATTACATTTACCGACACTCTTACTCAACCCTCCTTTTTTTTCTGACAGCTGACCAGAGAAGCATCTCATTTTGTTAAACTGCACAATAGAATTACATCATATCTCATGTCTAGCAACTGAGGGTTTTATGTTTGCTGTTTTATTTTTTTTTTATTATTTTTTTGGCTTTGAAAGCAGGGCGGTTGACTTATGGCTCAGAACTCAAGGGAAGGCCAAATCATGTGGATCATCACACTATTAAAACACACTGCTGTGTGGACAAGAACATTGGGAATATTCAATGTAAAAAAAAACAAAACTAAACAAGATTAATGTGTTTTGAAAAAAAATTTATACATATTAGAACTCCAAAGTACATTGTGGTTCGCTTGTAAAATTTCAGACTTTTTATGGGGTTCAAGAACAATTAATCAAATCTTTCAGAAGTGATTCCCAAAAAAAACCCCACAAAGACAAAGCAAAATGTTACTGTCGAGGCTGGACTTTAGTCGTCACGTCGATTTGTTCCGATTGCCGTCCTTGCTCCCACAATGATGCCGGGTTTTGCAACTTCAGGAATTGGCGAGGAGGAGTTGAGATTGGCAGACGCGCAGCTGTCCGAGGAACACTCTGCAGAGAGGGAAGTTTTGACTCAAAGCTCCCAAAACGCACGCTGTCAGGGCATGACGGCAACAGAGGCTCAGTGCTTCTCCCACCTCTCCCCCGCTTTCTGGAGGCCTGCATGTCGACACTGGCTTACAACATAGCTCACATTTTCCTCTCCGCTTCCCAACGCTTTTTTACTCAATCGAAGGCAAAATGAGTGAACAAATATGTTTGTTGACCCGTCAAACGCTGGACGTCCGTGGGATTTTCTGTGGCTCTTCCAGGTCACAGAAATACTTTCATGACTGTTTTAATTAATTTGTCAGAATGATAACAGGGTTTGGCGGTTGACGGTCTTACGGTTACTCTGAAAAACTGAAAAACTATGAAAAACTCCAAATAAAAAGAACATAACCATTTGTACATTTAACATATAAACTACATAAAATCAATCCTGTTCTATTATATTCATCTTGCTTAATTTAAACTGCAGACAGGTGACTGGTGCTAATCTTTTTACAGCATTTGTAACAACTTCAGTCTGGTCTGGATTGCTACATCCTAGCTAGCACAACATCTTCACTTCAGATTGTTTTGTTTTTTTTCTGCACTTGTAATGTTTACATGCTGTATTGTAGTTTAATGAAGAGCCAGTTGCACACTTTATAGCTTTTGAAGGATGCCAACCAGCAACTTTCTCCTTCCCCCATCGTTGCAGGGCTGGAAAGCTGTTATGCCGCCAAACAATCGGAAATGTTTTTGGTTTGAAAAGGTGTACCGTTACGTCGCCAGCCAAACGAAGAACAGACTGTAACTCCCCCTCCAACTTGTTTAAAAGATAATAAAGATTTAGATAAGCCTGGGCCAAATGCCTCCTTTTCTCGCAGAGCAATGGGGTTCGAGATCTGAACGCTGAGCCGTTCGGTCTGCTGCTTCACATTAACCGTTTCGTCACTTTTGAGCCTGGACTCCTCCGTTGGGCTTGAAAGTTGAAGGGAGGTGATGTAAGCCCGTGTTATTTGGATGGCTCCGGCCAGCACTGGCAGGAGAACGCCTGCACAGCAGCACGACGGGAAAGTTTGATGATGTTTCATCCAAAGAAAACCAGGGCTGCTGGGAGCCAAATTCAGAAGAGGAAAATATGTTTTACTGACATTTCTCTAGATTAGAGAAGTCATTTTCTCATAGTTTTGGCAGACTATATTTAGGTGCCTCGTGCAAAAATAAATCCCAAGAATAGTAGTGTCTGTCCATGTTTCCTGCTTTAGCCTGTGACCTCATGTGAGCTTCGCTAATGGAGCCAAAGTTTACTTCTAATCTTGTTCTTAGCAGAGGGCAGTGATAGTAATGGCCTTTATCTCCGCGCCGACTTTGTCTGGAGACCGATTCTCATAATAGATCAAACACTCCCTATCCACACTGTCAAGGCCTAATGGACACTCTTACCTGTGTGACCACACACACACACATCCACGGTCCTGAAAGAGAAACAGTTTGCTGTTTTCCTTAAATCAAAAGAGGTTCCTCATTCGCAATAAATCTTTCGACCGTATCCACCAAAACGGGGAGTGCGTTTTGGCAGAGTCACCAGAAAGCAGCTACGCCTGTTTGACACTCCTTTTCCTTCTGCAGAGTGAAGCTCAGATCTCCTCATGCACGCGGGAGCCTCCCCAGTCCTCGAGCCGGTGGTAGCTGTCATCGCGCCCCTCACAATAGACAGAGTGTCTCGGCCCAGACTCCACTGTCAGCAGTTTTTCTTGGGAAGTGTCCTGATTATACGCAGATGATCCGCGATGACCTACTGCGCTCTCTTTGTGTCAGAGCAGCACTGAAAAACAACGGGGGACACATGGAGAAGTGAGCAAGAGGAAAGCCGGGTCTGAAAGAGGGACTGAGATCCGTCTCACCGCGCGCCCCGACGTCCTCAGCTCCGGATTTCTTTTTCTTTCTTTCGTGCCGTCTGAAAGCTCATAGATTCAAACAGCGTCTAGAAAATTTCTCCCAAAAAAACCTGAGACGTCTTGCAGCTTCAGTCTTCACACTCCCGCCTCCGTGTTTGGTGCGTTTACTAGCGTAATCCTGAGCAGGTTCTTGTGAAAACACGCCGGACCCCGAAAGACTCACCTGGCAGAGGAATGCGCTTCGATATTTATTTAGGTCTCTTTTAATGTTCCTCATCACATCAGCTAAATTGACTTTTTCCTTCTTTACAGAACCAAAAAAAACCAGAACATTTTAATTGTGGTTTCACAATAAATCTTGTGTCGAGCACACAACAGCGATAAAAGCTGTCTTGACGTTCTTTATTTTGCAACATTTATGATGTATAAGTAGGAGTATGTGGGATCATTTTTAGCGCAGTCATTCATGTGAAAGGCTTAAAGGTTGGTGTAAACACTCGACTGAGCTGGGGCAGCTCAAAGCGAGCCTCGCTCTGCTGTATCTATAAATTTCCACTGTTTATCTCAGAGAATTAATGGTCTCAAGTGTAGACTCACTGCTTGCCACAGTTTAGGAAAATACTCTAAGCCCCAACACTCCCTTAAATAACTATAAGTCCAGAAGAGATTTAAGCTCTCGTCACCGTAAATATTGGTTTTCCTGAACAGGAAGGCAAACCGTCTCAAGTCTGTGCCGTCAGCGTTCTTCTTCGAGGAAAAGTAGAAAGACTCAGAATGACCCATTTCCCGGTGTAACACATTGTTGCTCTGATTTATTAAAGGTGACTCAACGTAAGCACAAAGTAGGACCTGCAAGCTGACACATGTATCCAATGAAACCCAATGACTGGTCTTTAAATAGATGCGCAGATTTTAAGGCGATGAATCATCTTTAAAAGAGTGGAGGCAGCATGTGGAGAAGCGGCGAATCCTTTACGCGATTCATTCGGCCTCATGTGGTCACACTAATGACCACCTGCAGGACCGAGTTGATCCTCTCAGGCATCAGCATGAACGACTATCGCAAGAATAATAGTAATTAAAAAAAAAAAAAGTTAGCCTTAAAAGGGAGCGAAATGTCAAAGAGAGGTCAGTCAAGTGGAAAGAAATTAATAAAACTAAATCAGGGAGTTGAAGGAGTGCAGCGGCGTAATTTCGTTCTCGTCATTAGCCGGACTTTCAGACCGTGAAAACCTCCCTGAAGGACACACACACGCGCATGCACATAAAGTTGCTCACCCGCTTCGGTTCTCATAGACTTTCCTCCTGACCCAATGTTCCTACGCAACCGATAACAGCAATCCATGCTTTTCCAGCATTTCTGGACTTGTTTTCTGCCACTTATTCTGGGTATGAAATGTCACTGTGGATCATCTTCAAGTTCTGTTCAAGTTCTGTGAAACAATCTGATGCCAAGTTTGGTGTGGGATCATTTCACTGCTTTCTGTTGCCTTTGGACTAACTTTATTCCAATATCAAGACCTCTTGGACTTGTTGAATAAAATATGGAGTACCCTCAGCTAACTGTAGCCCTGGTAAATCATAAATTTGTGAACTTCTGCACTTTATTATTGCCTGTAAGATTTCTCAGAAGAGCCGTTTTAGTGCTTAGACCCAGTTTCAGAGCTGAAAGTACAAATCTACCTAAATTTACGGCTTTCTAAAAAACAAAACGTGTCGTAAAAAGCCCTTTTTTTTTTCACCAAGTCTAATACATCAAATGGGAAATCAAATTAAAATCTTATCAGATTATTAAAAGAGACATTAGTCATTTAGCAAATTGAGCAAGGACAAGAAGTCTGGAAAATAGAGCTCTTATCTAAGTCCATCAATTTAAGTAATGAAATCAGAGAATCTAATAATACTGCATTCAGTCATGTACACTAGATTGTCTGAGCACTTTTAAGATGATTGTGGTTCTTTTTCTTGTGTTTGCTTTATGTTTTGCTTCCTATCTGCTCAGAAATGAGGAATCAGGAAATCGCCTGGAGCGTAAGAGCAGAGGAGGAGCTATACATGGCTCCTGGCTGGGTTTAATTTAAATTTAAAAGATTATTTTGTTGCTTTTTGGCTAAAAGGAAGGAAGAATTTGTATTAACTCCTTTGTTTTTCCAAACTTCGGTTCATAAGTAAACTTGCTGATGTCGTTCCCGTCTTTGTTTGCCATACAGGTTCGTAGCCAAGGAGTGACAGAGGAGCTAAAGTGCCTGAGTTTACTGAATGCTCTGGACAAGGACCAGGACATCCCGGACCAGCTGGCCCAGCTCTTCGGGGAACCGTGCATCAAGTTGGCGGAAGGCATCAAGGCCTACATCTCGAAGGTAGGGAACCACTGGGGCCTTCGTTCGACTATTTCGGCAAATTCATCAAGGCGTAGATTCATAGAAAGGAGTTTAAGGCGGTTATCCGTCCTGCGTCTGTGTATCAGTAGCTGTGTTTCCGTTGACCCTTGTCAAACTGTTGGATTGATAGCTGCCTTGTGAAATCGCCAACTACAATTTACCCAAAAGCCGTTCCCAAGTATAAGTAGTTTGTCGCGCCAGCGCCTCAGTAGGACGCCAACGTCTTGACTGGTGGCTAATGGTTGCTAGCGCCTAAAATGTGAATGGTTTTTCATGAAATACAAACAAAAGCAGAATGCAAGGGTTTAATCCCGAACAAAAGCATGCAATTGATGATTGATTCATAAGCTGAAATGCACTATTAAATAAAGTTCTGCTCTGTAAAATTAGATGATTTTGAGGTAGGAATAACTGCAGCGCGTCCAAAAATCACTGTCAGCGAAGTGACTATCCACGTTTTCACAAATCTGCAACCTATTACTCCCCACTTCCTCACACACACACACACGCGATTTGTGATGAATGGGGCTCGTTGAAAATCTGTGGAAGCGCCACTGAACCTTACAGAAACTTCCAACTACATCAGCTTTAAAGAGCCAGAAACGTTTGTGAACGTTTTCCCTCCAAGTTGCTTCACGTCAAAATTAAATGAGTATATTTTACCAGGAATCTTGGATTTCATGCATGTCCTACCTTCTTATTGATTCTCGCATTTAAAAAAATCTTCTGTTTACAAGTTTTCAGAGTTTCAGTCTCTCCCCTAAAAAGCCCAGCTTGACCACAGAGTTGTGGTTTTATATCGGCATTTTAATGTAAAGTCGTTATCGGTGTGCGTTCGGCCGTCTCTGCAGAGCGCCCCGGATTGGGACCAGATGAGTTTTGCCTTTTGGGTTGCAGCTTTAGCGCCTTTGCTCGGTTCCAGCGAGCGGAGAAAACATCTGCGGGGACCGATGCAGACCTCAGGGCGGGAGCCATTGTGCACATCTGTCACTGCGGTGGAGCAGCGGTCAGCTAGGATGGAGAATGAGTCATTTAAAAAATAAATACATATGCACACGACACGGGGGGTGGAGAGACGCAAACCCAGGTGGACGGTTTTGTTTGGACGGCCAAACGAATCTCTGGCAAATTTCCATAAATCCTAACGAAAGAGACCAAAGTGTTTTGAGTGACAGCTCCCTGGAAACATGTTTCGGAAAATATCACTGCTTCTCATTGGTGGTGATGGAAACTCCAACCGGCTGATTCGTAATGTCAACTCGAACAGTTTGTTGATATTGAAAACTGCAGATCTGCAGCTTTTTGATAAAAAACCCCATCATTCAGTGTCGCTTCGCGTTGCCTGTTGTTGTTAAAGTAATGAAAGACAGACATCATTAAGATGAGTAATAGCTGGCGTTTGGAATTTGGAAGAGAACCGGGCTCAGGATTAGCCACAGGGGGCCTCATTGTCTTAGTGTTTGTGCTCAACGGCTGCCATGTTTGTAACATATGAAGTCTTAAAACAATTCCCACAGCCTTTCAGCATGTGCAGCGAGTGGTAGCACCAAGCAAACGGACTCAAATCCCTTGAACTTTGTTACATTTTGTCATGTCATAACAACGACATCAGCGCATTATGTCGGGATTTTGTGTGAGAGGAAACGCTGAAAATGAAGACAATGAGAAAATGAAGCAACGTCTTTTTTTAGCAGCGGTTTCTAAAAGAGACAAACAGTCCAGTGTTGTTGCACATTCTCAATGGGATTGAGGCCTGGACTTTGACTGGACCGTTCTAACAATCCCATTGGAGTTCAGTGTTTATGTTTAACCCTTTAACTGTGAGCATGTATCGTATCGTTTATCACTTATTGTGATAAATTACTCATCGTGATAAGTATTTTTGGGTTGATAAATTTGATAAATTCCAATTAAAGACTTTAAAAAAAAAAAAATACTATTACTGATTGTTAGTTTCAGTATTTTCTCCACTGTTTGTTCAGTGAAAGTATCAATACCAATATCAATAAGTTTGACAATCTGATTAAATCCAATTAATGTGTTCAGTGCAGTGGTCTAAATCACACTTCTTTATGTCACCGGTGTTTTCAAGAAGCATATTATAAAAGCAGTATTTGTGTTTGTACATTTGTGGAGCAGTAATTGTGTCATTGCTCTCAGAGTATTTGCAGCACAGAGTGGTTTTGTCCAAAGCTTCAATCTATACTTCCAAACTTGTCCTCAGTTTTTGTTTTATTTCTGTTTGTTCATTGTTTAACCAATGGAAAATTTATCTGGGTGAACTTACAGGCAGGTGTAAAACTTAAATGCATACCACGTGTGTGCATGTGTGCGTGTGTGTGTGCGTGTGCGTGTGCGTGTGTGTGTGTTTGTGTGCATGCCAGGTGTTTGCAATGAACCTGTCTGACTCGCACGCTGCCGAACAGATGTTTCCCGGTAAGTGCGGAAACTTCTGCAGAAGCCGCAGGTAAATTAGTAAGCTATTTCCTTCTTACGAGAAGTCAAACCTGGTTCGTCCCGAACTCTTGTTAATTATTACTGTCACTGTCTTATGCAACGTCCGCTGCAGTAAAATATCTTAATGCTTTTTCATTTCATTCAACATATTGACTTGCCAGTATTTTCCCTCTACCTTGTAAAACTCCTTCTAGATTATGACCTCTAGAGGTGTTTTTTTTTTCGGTCATATTTATTTGTGAACTTCAGCTGGACCATTCCAATTGGAGGAAAATGTAATGTTTCCATTAGAAGTTTTTTATATCCTCCTCTTGACGTGTTGAGTCAATTCAGACTCGTGTCTTTAGGTGAGGATGCAAATTAGCAAACCTCTTGATTTTTTTTTTTTTTGTTGTCTTTTAACGTTGGTCAGATTTACTGTCGTTAATAGTAAGTGTGAAGTAAATGCTAAAATAAACCAAAAGTGACTGAAGCAATTTATTATGGCCTCTTTTTCTTACGCCATCAGACCCGGCAGTTCAGTCGGGGTGTTTCCAGATTTACTCTCTCAGCACTGATGTTTGCCCAAGTTAGATGATTAAAGACCTAAATTAAGTCGACATTAATCTGGGCAATCAATGTGCCTCATTGTTTGAAACATTGCGCAACAGGTTGTTTGAATAAATTTCATGTTTCTGATTGCGAAAATGAAAGCAGAACAGTTTTTCTTAAAGTGGCAGTGTCCGTTTTGTCCCCCCAATGCTGTTTTATTTAAGGAGAATTTTAATTGGTTATGTAGTCAAAAAACAAAACAACAGAACAGTTATTTAGGTAAGTTGCTGTGTAGCAGTAATACACTGGTGGATTCATCAGATCACATGTCGTCATCTCAGCTTTCAGAAAAGAGCAGCAGCTCATATCTAATATTGTGAACAAGACTGGAAAACAGAATTCAGTGCCGTTGTTGTTTTTGGTTTTTTATTTCACTTATTTAGTTTTGGAAAAAAGAGAAATGTGGCGCCAGTGGGCAAATGCGGTAGAAATGACTCAACAAGTAACTGTTTTCTAAATTATCTGCGAGCTGACAATCAAAAGCTCCTACATGCTAAGATCACAGCGCCATGCAGTGGCCTGGCATGACAACTACAGCGGGTTCAGAGCGTCGCTGCGCTCTCGTCCAAACATGAAACCTTTCCTCAAATCAGCACTTGAAAACGCCGGCT
This sequence comes from Poeciliopsis gracilis, assembly GCA_911649635.1. Lineage (NCBI taxonomy): Eukaryota > Metazoa > Chordata > Actinopteri > Cyprinodontiformes > Poeciliidae > Poeciliopsis > Poeciliopsis gracilis. The sequence continues at coordinate 1,131,524 of CAJVRI010000724.1, forward strand.
GTTTCCAGACAGTTCTCTTGTGTAAATGCAGCGAAGGCTGTTTCCGTCTGTGCTTTTCTAAAAAAAAAAAAAAAAAAGAAAAGAGAGAGAGAAGCAGTTCAAGTCTGGTTCAGTTTGACTTCCATCTGCTCGTAGAAAAAGATACAGATGTAACAGTCCGGGGAAAAAAAGTTCTGGTGATGATACAAATTCACCTGTATGTGCTTGTGGTGAAATCCCTTTAAAAACCTTTAAAGTGTTGATTAAAAACTAAACACGTTTTATTTTGATTCCAATCACATTTGCAGGAAATAACCAGAGACATCAAGCAGCTAAAAAAATCTATTTGCCTTTCAGTATTTCCCTTCTTTTTGCTCAGAATAAAGAAATAATTAAACTTATTCTCCTTATCTTTGCAGGCATAAGATTGCAGAACATACCAGAGTTGTTTACATGCAGCACAGCTGTATGATTGAGTTAACTTGATATTTGACAAGGTAGTTTATCCTCCATTTCTTCAGTCACAAACAGGAAAGCGGCTCCCTCGAGTGCGACACAGACCTCTAGCCTGCTTTAAATTGGTTCATATGGGGGTAGAAAAACTTACAGTAAGTAGCCCCACTGAACCTAATGTGCACTAAATTAGTTCAGCCTCAGGCAGCCTCTCCATCTGCTCCGGCCGAGTTCGGCTGTATAGACACCTGGTTCTGCTTGGCTGTGACTTGTGGGATTTGCTCAGACAAGCGGGGACTTTACAGTATTTGTTTTGGATGCAACCAGGAATTTATTACTTGATTCTGGTCCAAAAAAAAAAAAAAAAAAAAAGAAGAAGAAAGAAAAGGAGTCGTCTTCCTTCTAAAAACACAATCCTATTGATTGCTTATGCAGGTACGATGGCAGCCTGGCCTCAAAGATGCAGATTGTCACCTGAACGATGCATTTACGGTGAACCAATCCAAACACACACCAGTTGACACAACTGTAATCTTGCAATCTGTAAGTGTGCAAGCAGACAGCAATTGAATCGTGTTTAGGTCAGACTCGGCTCATTTCTGGTGCTGAATCAGAATGAAAATGCTTGTGACTAAAGGAAGCTGCTTTAAGAGTCTCGGACACACACACACACACGCACGCACACACACACACACACACACACACACACACACCCCCACACACACACACACACACTCTTAAGCCCGCTGAGTCAATCCAACATTATAAGTCATCTTGTAGTAGACATCGCCAGGAGGACTTTTCCCACTTCGTCTCAGTGTCTGGACACTTAGAGCCATTTAGCTTCATCCCCCTCATTTCCTATTGCCTCCATAGAGGCACTCATACACACACACACACACACACACACACACACACACACACACACACACACACACACACACACACACACACACACACACACACACACATGAACCAAACTGTATTGTAATTTAAGCCAGCAGTGGAATGCAAAGGTTTGGGTGACTTTAGCGTACAGTTGTTCTTAAAGTTGCTGTCACAGTTTCTTGTCTGCTTTTTATTTTTTAGTTATGACTTCAACATGTTAATTCATTTTGATCACTTAATTACATATATATATATATATATATATATATATATATAGATAGACATATATATATATATATATATATATATATATATATTTTTTTTTAGCTTGTCTTTGCTTGGTTTGGTACGCCCGTAAATCTGACCCACAGCAGTGGACAGCAAAGCTGCTTCTCCTGGCCCACTGTGGGTTCATTTTTACTTCAAAAACAATCAGACAAGATACTGGAAAAAAAAAAAAAAAAACAATTGTTTTTTCCTAAAAACAGAGACCCCATCAGAGAAGCTAGCCAACCCTGAAATAGCTTGTCAATGGTAAACATGTTGCAGGAGCACAGACGTCCTGTTGTTGGTGAAATCACTTTGCACCAACAACACAACCACAAATGCCTCATTAAATAATTTAGCTTAAAAAAAAACCTGTGTATTGTAAATACTGCCTATTTCGTCAGTAGTTAGAATAAAAAAACATTACATTGTGATTAATTCAAAAACCTGTGAAGTTCTAAAATACATATGTCATTTTTTTATGGACGGTAATTTCCTCCACTTTGCGTCTCGTGACAGTTGGTCTGTTGCGGGTTATTAGTGTGTTCTGGGTCTGATTGTCCTCCCACAGGTACCAATTACTTCCATTTGCAGAGAGCCAATGGCTATGAAGTGCAACATTTGGCTCTTCTGAAAAACTTACTTAATGATTTCAATAAACAAGCCAAAGACTTTACAAACTCAGAGCCGAAGTTTTTGGGGGTAACTAGATATTTACTTCTTCTCTTGACTTTGCATTAAAATTCTGCATCAAAATGGAAGTGTGTTTTATTTTTGCCAGTTCTTTGTTTTACCTTTCAGCCCTTCGCCTCCTTCCTCTGGGCTCCACTTGTGCGATACAATCGGCGTGCGCTGCTCCATGCCTCTCTGCTCCTCAGTGGACAGGAACGGGAACGTCTAGCGCTCCTCCTGTAGGAGAGTCAAAAACTCTTGCTGGTGAAAAATATCCAAACACATTAACGTCCAATTACCCTCTTATAAACTTTCACATGATTAGATGTTGATTCATGAAGTGGGCTTTCTTGTTGGGTCTCCTGTTTTGCCACTTTGGGTTTTATATCCTGTCACTTTCGGAGGGGAAAAAAAAAACCCACTGTGGAGTTCACCTTTTTTTTAAAACAACATTGCGGTCGCGTTTTTAGCGCGTAAAGACGGGTCAGCTTTTGGAGATTTCCGTGTCTTGATTTTTTGTAACTATTACGTCACCCGATGAAGCCGAGATGGTGGTTAGAGCGAGCTGGCAGACCGAGCAGGCGCCATCTCTTTCCTTATAAAATGCTTCAGTGAAAGGCTTGGAGATGGAGATTTTCAGCCCACGCAGAAACCTCAGTGGATTATCTGACAATCTTAGAAAGCAGTCACACAGCTTTTACACCAGTAAATGTCCGACACAGTAATAGTTAATGTGTGACACACATGCTGCTACATTGTTTATTGTAATGGAGCTGTTCGTTCTCAAACTTCCTCACAAACGCAGGTCTCTGAATGGTTTAAAATCAGTTAAAAAGTTCTGTACTTTTTATAAAGTGGTGTCCAGAGGTTAGACAAGTAAATAAAATGTGTCTTTGTGTTTTTCTAACACATTTAGACGGATGGGTATTTGATTTCGGTTTTAACAATACCGCAAAGGTGACCTTGAACAGGTCAGTGGGCTACACAAAACATGTTCACCGCATTCTGCCAGACAAGCTGCTGCTGGCCCCGCCCCCAACTCCACATTTACACAGGTTGCAAACAGATTCGCTTTGAAAAGCATTAGTAGAGCCTCCTGTACAAACTATTATAACAGACAATAAGTCAGCAACAAAACATCTGTCTTTTCCAGCAGCCATTGTACAGCACGTACAGTGGTAAAACCAGCTGACCAAATGTGCTGGAGCTCAGCTTTTGTTGCTAGGTGACTTAACACTTGGAAGGTTTTTGAAACGGCTCATTTTTCCAGAGACCAAAAAAAGTAATTGTTCACCAAAAATCGGCTGATGTTTGTTTCGTTAAAGCATTTAAGGTGTTTTTAGAAGCACAAACAGAAAAATGAAAACATGCAAAAAGTTTCCATAACAGGTCCAAACAATTAGAAATTGAAGAATTACTTTTTAAAAATGTGCATAAAATATCATTTAAAAAGTTCAGAAAAGAGGTTCTGGGTTAAAAAGTCTTTCTGAATGGACTTTTCTAATAATTAAAAAAAACAAAACAGATCAGAAACAAATTAGGACACAACCACAATTTTCTAAGACTACACATATTATTAAAACAGACTCAGCATTTTAAATCTGTTTAAACTTCAGTCATTTAGTTTGTTGGTCCAACTGCTGATTTGCGAGTGAACATCTGTTTCTGGCAGCGATGAGCCTCCGTTAGATTTAACTGAACACCAGAGCAGAGGAAATGTCTAGTCTAAATTAAATACGGCGTTCCAGGAAAAAGAACCTCACCGACTGCAAGTGTCATGGTCTCGAGATGATTTGCTGCAGCGGGATCTGGACGTCTCACCATCGTGGAATCCCCCATGAAATCTGCAACGTAGCAGAACGTGCTTGAGTAAAAACGTAGCAGAAATGAAACAGAACTGGGCGCAGAAATATGATAATGATTGAAAACGTACCAGTAAATCCATCCAGGACTGGTTGAGGATTTAGAAACGGAACATCCCAAACATCTTGGAGCTGACAAAATGTCTCCATGTATCAGTCAATGTGGGTCCAGAGATAAAAAATTGTTTGAGGCATAAATATGTAACTGTTCTGGATATTTGACTTCGAGGGTTCTGTTTTCGTTTCTTTCTTTTCTATCTCTTGACTGTATGTCTGGATGTAATCATTTCTTTAACAGAGTGGTAAAAAAAAAAAAAAAAAAAAAAAAAGAGTTTTGTCTCAATATTTGTTTATGGCGTTTGCACTTATAGGGCTTGGAAGTCTGGTTGTGAAATGTGACAAAGGAAAATCTTGCTGCTGAACAACAAGCACGCTTTCAGATTCAAGAACAGTGCTGAGGTATGTGTTTATCATCTCACCTTACAGGAAAGCTCAAGGTCTTTTGTTAAAGTTTAACTAATTACAACCACATTTCTCACTCCAGTTCAGTAACAACATCAAGCACGTGTGAGATTTACCAGAAGGCCTTTGAATCGGAGCCGTAAAACTGCTCAGAATATCTGCAGATGTAAAAAGTATGCATGACCTGCACTGTTTAAAACTAGATAAATAAATAAAATAGGATAGCTGTGAACAGTGCCCTCTGGAACAGGGAAGTGAACTCCAGGGATAGTTAAAGGAGGTGAGTGGCATCAAGATGAAGTTCACCTGAGGATATTAGAAGAGGATATTATTCTAACAATGCTCCACCTCAACAAGCTCTCACTTCTAGTTGCATCAAGTCGCTTCAAAAAACAAAAAATCTCCCCACCAACGTCTGGGTCAATTCTTGTGACCCTTTCTTGTCTCATTAGTGACCACTGATTCTCAATGGCGTTGAGCTACAGGACGTTTTAAGGACCCGGCTCCAGGATTTTGGTTTTACAACGCTTGAGTCACTCCATCATCACTTACATCTCATTACATGGTGCTTCATCTTCCGGGAAGACGCACAAATCATCTCCAAAACGCGTCTGAATTGTCAGAGGAGTCGTCTCTTGGAGGCCATTTTGACCGCCCTCAATTCTTGGCAGTGCTCTTTGGTGGACTTGTAGGAACGTCCACTCCCTTGGATGAGACTCAACCCCACACATGGATTGTATCAGGATGCTTTACTGTTGACACGACACAGGGCTCGCGGTATCACTCATCTCCTGCAGACAAATGATTTTCCAGATGTCCCAAACAGTCAGAAGAAGGATTTATCAGAGGAAACAACTATGCGGGACTCTTACTCAGTTTATCCTCATAAAGGATGACGGAATTTCATTCTGCCATCTTTTGGATAGAAATAGCTTTTTTTTTTTGATGCCCTATCGTGCAAAAGTATTCAATTTATTTTACGTGCAGAATCATTTGCATCTGCCAGCTGTCAACGTTGCGTAAGTACAGTGCTGACAGCAACAACATTGCGCGGGCGGAGATGTGATTCTGGCGCTTTCTTGGACGCCTTGCAAACTTCTTCAGTACAACTAAACCATTTTGCTTTAAGGTTCTTTCCCATGTCTTTGTTACTGGTCCAGTTTGGTAAGACAAGCTTTTTGATACACTTATTTAATGTTTTGCTTCAAAGCCACCAGATTGAACTAACAGTCTAGTACAGTGGTTCCCAAAGTGAGGGGCGTGCCCCCTGAGGGGACGCAGGGCCTTTGCAGGGGGGCCGCAGGAAGCAGTATGGATGACTGGAAAAAAAAAAAAAAGAAACGTTACACAAAAGTGCTTCACTGTAAAGATGGTTTGTCGTGTGTTTTGTTGCAACCTGAAGTTATTTTTCTTTTTCTTTCTTGGGGGGATTTTATTGTAATCCAGAAGAAAATCCTTGGTCTCGTTTGGTGCACAAGCTTGTACCTAATAATGAGGCGCTATTATTGAACTGGGCCTCCTCTGGGCTCCAGAGTTCCTCAATAAATTGTCAGAATCGCTCCTCGGAGATTTTGGTTCATATCGACGTGACGATATCAGATGGTTGCTACAAATCTGGCAACGAGAATGACGAGAACCGCTCCATTCATCACTGTGTCGGGTTGAGATTTGGTGACTGGTGTACAGTGAACTCTTTGTCACGTTCAGAGTCAGTAAACGCCGTTTCTGGTGTGCAAGTAAATTTCTAGCAAGCCTCCACATTTAGATGCCGAGGTGGATTAAATCCTGGCTCTGCGATTGGCCGATTTGCTATTTGGGTCAACGAGCATTTAAACAGGTGGGTCCAATAAAGCGGGTTGTGAGTGTTTCTTCAAATAACCCGGTGCCAGAGTGAAGGCGGTTCTGCGCCGAGGTCTAGTTTTATACAGATTCTGTGAACTGATAAAACGTGCGGTGTGCTTGGACGTTCATTCCTGCTGGCTTATGTTACTTACATAAAGTCAGAAAAAAGAAAGAGAACAGAAAAGGCAGTAAAAAAAAGGAGAGAAGAAGTGGTAACATGAGATTGAGGGAAAATAAGCTAATAAAAGCTAGCGTTAAACACTTTTGGCTCAACGCTGACTATATAAAATATGACTTTGCATATCCCTCAGCAGAGCACGCGCGGGCCATAAACATACCCGCAAGCTGCAGTCAGCTGCATGTGACAAACCTGTGTGTGTGTGTGTGTGTGTGTTCACGTATGTGTGTGTGTGGCGATGATGGACGAAAACGATGGCGGCGACACGGGTAACGAGACTTGTTGCCCAATGTCGTGGACCACCGCTGCTAATGACAGTGAAGGGAAATATGTTGACAATCACAGATGGGGAAACAAAGAGACCCTTAGTGGAGGAATAACTGAACCGATTTATGAGAAAGAAAATAAAGGAACGAAGAACGAGGGGAGTCTTCACCAAATCTGGTTGGGATGCAGCAGAGAGAAAATCCATGAGAGACGGAGACGGGGAGAAAAGTTTAAAAACTGGGGTAGAAGTTCAGAAAAAAGGGCTGGTTTGCTCAGAGTTCGATGATGCACTTACTCAGCTATAAACATCCTATGTATGAGTAGTGCATGATCATGCTGGAGGCCTTGGTTTTATTTTTTCCACTTTGACCATCTTCCAGAAAAGGCGTCAGAGTTTCTGGTTTGTTTCTTCTTCACACGGAGGGGCTTGAAATCCCATCTGTGGTCGCGGCAACAAACTGTCTTCAATCTTTTGCAACCCATGTGGTAACTTCAGTTGAGACAATTTTGGTCTGGTTTTCATACAAAGCCGCCTTGAGGGGTTGGTGAAGATGACAGCTTTGGGCATCTCGACTTCGAACTGTTTTTCTTGAAAGGTTTTTGGAAGTGGGGCTCCACATAATTGCCTCTTTGTGTTCCCGTTTCTCCCGCTCAGTTCAGCAAGGAGACGATTTGGCCTCCAAAATAGCTTTTAAAGGATAATTTTTCAGTGTGAAAAAAAGCCAAGTGGAGTAGCATAATAGGAAATGAAGAGAAACTCAACTGGTAGTATCAAAGATTTATATGCAATTTGATATAAGTAAAAATAAAAGATGCATTTTCCTTTCTCAAAAATGCCAACTCTACTGTTAACTGAGTTCCTTTATTTGAACAAGGATCCCCCTCTGCCTGCAAAAAAATCATTCTCCTTTACATCAACTTAGCTGCATTTAGCTACCTGTAGCTAATAGTTACTAATTATTACTTATTCTGAACAATCCCTCTTGCCTCTGGATTGTGAACTTTCACGGTGCCACACGTATTTTGCATTGGAAACAAACACGTCCGGCTCCATCTGTGAGTGCAGGGAGCCCTCATGGCTGTGTGCTCAGTCCCCTACTGTTCCTCACCACACTGTAGTAAATATGAAGAAAGAATGTTTTGGCCAAATCCTACTTGCAATGGGATCTGTTTAGCTAGCATCCGGTTTAATTTGGGGTATAATTTGTGGGCCTTTCAGTCGAATGAAAGCCAAAAACCTTCAGAACGCTGTAAAAGAATACAGCTGTTCTCAGTGGTGCGCGCCGAATCGGCCCCGACTGTCATCCCTTCTGGGCAAACACAGGCTCAAAACTCACCAGTAAGGAGGTGCAAGAGAGTTGAAAGCCCAGCGGGAGAGAGAAATGGAGAAATGAGGATAAACAACCTGGACTGAGGCGGTCCGGTCTTTCAAACTCTCTCTTCCTTCTGCGTCTCCTCTCCTAAAGAGCAGTGTCACAGATATACTCACCTGCTGAGAGGAGCGGCCAGTGCAGCTGCTCTCACACTGTAGCTGGAGTGATGGATGGCTCGGGGATGCGGTTGAAAGGAACTAAATGTGGCAGGAATGCGTACAAGGTCTCGCTCATATATCCTCTCCCTGGTTTTGGCTTCACTCTTCAACTTCGCTTTTCCTTCTTTTCTGTTTTTTTTTTTTTTGAGACCTGGCTGTTTCATTCCTGACAAAAACAAATTCCTTGGTGTATTTTAACAGCAGTGATAAGGGGTGATGTGAACATGCCTTGCTGCCACAGTGGCTGAGCAGCAATTACTTTGCTGGAGGAAGAATGCTGCCTCCTCTTCGTTCGGTTGAAAGGGTCACGGCCTTCACCCCTGAGCCAGTTCACCTTCAGCACAGCAAAGGAATGGAATTTACCTTTTAAGTTTAGGGAGGCCGGGGTTAAATCAGGGTTAGAGTTAAGCCAAACAGACCCTGGGATCTGAAAATTAAGCTGACAATGTTCATTGGTCTGGTTGTAGCTCTTTCAGATGGGAGTTTCGTCCATTGAGACAAAGCAAAACCGTCTCATCCTTTACGTAAAAGATGATCTTTTAGTGGGGGTTTTTTGAGTTTCTTCCAAACCCAGTGGATGTCCCAGAGGACTTCCTGCCCAGTGCTCCTCTTATTGTTTCAAGACAGATTTGTTTAGAAAATACTAAAAGGCAGCAAACAATGGGGGATGATTTTCAGATCTTCTATTTTTCACCAACTTTTTATATATAGCGACTTGTTTTGAATCTTTTGCAGCTTCCCTTTTCCAGATCCCCACAGCATGACTCCCACACCACCATGTTTCACCATGGGAACAATGTGTTATATGGATTATGTTCAGTCTAAGTTTTTTTTTTTTTTTTTTTTGTCTTTATATTTTGTATGTAAGTCAAAATGCTAATTTTTGCTCTGATTTAGCCAAAGCACCTTCTTCCAGATGCTTGCAGCAAACTCTAAACACGGCTCCTTATGGTTGTTCTCATCCCCGGTGTTTGATCAGGGTAATGCTCTCTTAGGGTGCTTTCACACTCGCCCAGTTTAGTCCGCTTTAATCAAACTCTAGATTATTAGCCTAGAAAGTGTGAATGCGCAATCAATCTCTGATCTGGACCAAAAACCTGGGTTGTGGTTCAGTTGAAGTGAACTCTGGTGCGGTTCAAATGCATATGTGAATGCCAAGCGAACCGGAGAACACACAAAATGCAGTAAGTGGACTATAGCGCAAGGCATTCTGGGTACATCCAACCTAAATAAATGTGTAAGAGGGAGAATTGACTCATGGAGTGTTACCAGACTATCAGGTGTGAAAACACCCTTAGAAACCTCCCAAGTTCCTACATAGCACTTCCTTGCTTTGGATTGATTTAGGGGTATCCTAGTAAAAGAGGCAGAGTACTAACGACTGCCACCCTCTTCAGAGTTTTAACTGCAAAATATAACAAAATCTTTTCCTTCCTTTTCCTTCCATTTTACAGTTTTGCACCACTTTTTAAAGGTCTATTAAAAGGTGCCGGCAAAAGCTCTTATCTGCAGTTGCCACGACGACGACAGAGGGTACTTTAAAAGCCCGCTAAGTGTCATGAGTTCGTCAGAAGCGAAATGGCTCGTCAGCTCCTCTCTTATTTAAACCAACGAGCTTCTGGAGAGCGTGTTAAAATGTGAAAAATGTACTTTTAACAGTCAGAGGCTGCAGTTCAGACCCCATTCATCCACGCTTGCCAGCAGATCCATCTTCATGCCCGCGATCTGCTGATGAGGAGCATATGATGTCAAAAGGTCAGCCGACGTGTTTTCATCTCATCCGGAGCAGCAGAGACGCTCTGTTGGTCCCACCTCGTGTGTGTGTGTGTGTGTGTGTGTGTGTGCAGCGGTGGCGTCGTGCCGCTGAATCTGGTGATGTCACAGCAAATATTTGGCTTTGGACCGCTGATGCAAAACAGGTGGTTAGAGACGGCTGGGCTGGGGGCGCGAACAGACAGTTTGCAGGTTTAAGCTTTCGAGAGGCTCCGCGCCGCATGCCGCGCAGCGTTGGATCGCTCACGCAATAAATCAGCGGGTTTCGTAACGCGGGGCAGAACTTTGAAGTCCAAATCGAGACCTCGTACTCTGCGGGGCTTTCAGTATGCCTAATTTAATCCGAGAAGCAAACAAAAATGAAGTGCCTTGTCCTGTTTTTGAGTTTGACCTGGCTCTTACCTTATTTTGATATCGCTCTGAGAGAATCTGACTGGACTCATTTGTCTCGATATGTCTGGCGCATGAAAGGCCTCAGTGTATCTCGAGCGTAACCGTTTGAAATCGGCGCTAAAACTGATATTCTATTCGACCCTCCGCCCCTTTTCTCCCGTCAAGTTTCCCCTTGAACTGCGTCTGACTTCATCCGGTAGGAAAACGCAAATCTTCCGCAGCTTTCCATCGATGACACTGCAACCAAGGAAGCTGCAGCGCGTGAAAGTAGCGAGGCGTTTTTATTGAGCAACTGCAGCGGAGAATGATGGGATACATTTTCCTAAGCTTCGTATCAACGATCAGCGTCACAGGGCCTGCTCGGATTTTAAATGAAAACATGTTTTTCTCGAAACGCCCAGAACTTAATCTGATATTATTGTAAGGAGAAAGAGACCAACTGTTTCCCAAAATCCCCACAAAGTGTTTTCCGTCCAAATTGGATGAAGTTTCTCATTTGCGCTCTAAACTTAGTGGGGGGTTTTTATGTGGAAGTGTCAAAAGAATGTTCTTTGCTTCTGGGTTTAAGATCCAACTGAAAAAAAATAATCCAGAAAAATAATGAGGAAAGGGGGTTTTAGCGTTCCGGAATTACCCCCACCAACGTTGGAAAAATAAAAAAAACAATTATGAATAGGACATTATTACATTTACAAGCGTCCAACAGAGATTTCAGACACATGAGTCGCATTTAATCATCGAGCATCTGAGCTTTCTGCATCTTCGGGGGTTTTAACGTTTGGTGAGTTCTGTCGGCAGAATTTCGAGGTAGAAAGGACCCTTTGATTCACTCAGGCAACATCAAAGACTCCTGAATCAGCAGTCGTCTGAGCGTTTTGCCAAAGAAGCAGTGAGCTGTCACTGTATTGTCAGATGCCTTGGTGAATGTTGCATCTGTTCCAAAGACAACAGACACAGCAAACGAAACACCCGAAAGGGACAATTATTCCTCAATACTCAGAGAAGCTTGAAGGCGAACGATAAGTCCAGGGTTTGATGTACCTTTATCTCCCGTCTTTTGATCCGCGCACTGCAAACTCTTTGTTTTTGCTCCAGCTGAGTCGCCGTGACGTTTTATAGACGGCTCCTGGACCTACATGTTAGACGGTAAATACTCAGACAGAGTGGAGTCTGCGCAAAGTTGAGCTTCAGAAGGCAATAATAAAGCCTGGGAAATGTCTAATTCAGCCCACATTCAGAATATGGTCCAGCAGCTCGAAAATGAGCCGTTCTGTACATCTTGCAGTTTCGGTTGCTGCATGCTTGACTTTTCTCAGGTCACCAGAAGTCGGTAGGAAGCTTTATTCAGATCATGTCGCAGCTGATAAAGTTACCCACATTCAGGTCATGTTCCCCTTGGCCTGCCAACATCCTAACAACGAACTATTTCCAACAAAAAATGTTGTTGTGACATCTTGATTCAATCATTCGTAAAATAGGGCGAAATGTAAAAGTAAATATAAGATACCATTGGTTCCCTATGTCTAATGTTTGATTATGTCAAGGGTGCAGTTCGAAATGAAGTGTTGATGATGACGGAGACGGACACGGTGACGTCACAGCAACGGAACGTCTTTACGTTTCTTTCTGGTGTCGGATTAGCAAGCACGAAGTTTTGTCTGACATCTGCTTGTTTCGAGCCAAGCGAAACAAGCCGGGGCCCCCGAGGAGCACGTTCTTATCTTACCCCGCGCTCCGGTCGACTATTGAAAAGCAAATGTCAGTCACTGACATGCTGTTTATGCACTCGCGCACACTCACTTTCCGGGCGGGGCGGTGGTCCTGCGGCGTTGTTAGTGATTTCCAGCTGATAGGCAAACACAAAAGCCCTGTGTCTGGCGTCGACCACCCTCTTTTCTCTTTTTTCCTTCCATTCATCGTTCAGGCGAAGCCCCTGCCCAGCAGCCTCCTCTAACATTCCTCCATCTTTTCTCTGGACCTCCTAACTCCACGGGCCGCACAGCCTGCTTCCCCTCAGCATCAGGAACAACAGCACAAGAGGCTTCTTGTGCTGTCACGACTGATGTATTAAACGCTCCCTTTCCAGACTCATCTGTCGGGGAATTTCCCCGGCACATTTTCATCCCCCCACAGATGAACAACTGTCTGACGTTTTATATGTGTGCGGCATTGAGGCAGTCAGATTTTTATGGAGCACGTGTTCGGCTTTAATTCGTGACGCATTACTTGGAGTCAAATGTGACTGGACTTCTCAGCCAAAATTTGAAGAAAAAAATAGATAGATAAATAAAGGGAAATGTGTGATTTAGTTTCAGGGTTCAGTAAGTCTGCAGTTCTTTGTGAAAGTCTCCATATCCCAGAAGTTTGTTTCTGTTTTGTTGCTTTAAAACCAGAAGTTCCAACGTGTTTTACCTCTTATGTCAGAAACCAACACAATATAGCAAATAGCTGTAAAGAAATCAAAAGGTGGCTGTTAAAAAACGCACTAAAAATGTAAACGTTGACGTTTGGCTCCCTGTATTATGACACCTTTAGGTAAAATTTATTCAGCCAATTGCAACAACAACAACTAATTTAAAACTGGTTTAAATCCACGATTTGACTCAGGGACAATTTTTTCTATTCAGCACAGTCTAGATATTATTTTTAAATGTGGCTGACAAGAGGAAAAAGCAGTGTACACATTAATTTTTTTACATTTATAAGGCTCCATACTTTAAACACAAACTGATCAAATTTGACACAAATTTTGGTTTGTGCAATAAAATTGTATAACTTAAATTTCCAGTGTTGGTTAGCTTGATTGGCTGTTTGTTTTTTTTAAAGTAATAGCAAAATAATAAAAGAATTATTTAAGATATAATTTCACAAAAAAAAAAAATTTAGCAGACTAGAATTATTTTTTGAGCATTTTGAATGGATTCAGAATGCCCAGGAAATGCCGTTCTCTACAGAATAGATGGGTTTTTTTTTCTGCACTTATATAAATACATCTGCCCTCTGAAGACCATTAGAGTAATAATAGTAAATAAACAGAATCACGAAGGCCGACAAACACGTCAAGGTTTTCTGGTCAAATGAGATAAGAGGCTCAGAAGTGAAAATAAGGGAGGCGCGCCGCGGCAGAGTCGTCTGACTCTCATGGGGTATTTATTTCCATGTACAGGAAAGCAATCAAATCCAAATGATTTATCAAGCTAATTTAAAAAAAAAATAAAATACTGAAGTTTAGCCAAAGTGCTGTGCAAAATAAACACAGCAAGAAATAAAAGTCAAAACCTAAAACAACATTAACGGCATTTTGACGGCAGGAAGTCGGGTCACACAAACCACATAAAGAAAGTGACACGACGTGTGACGGCATCAAATACGTTGCCGTTCTTCTATTTGTGATTAATCACATAGAATAAATGTTGAACTTTCTGCTTGCAATGTGAAGACAGGTGGACTAAGTTGTTTTTCTTTTTCAAATCACTGTACATGGTTTCACAGTTTGTTGTTGTTTTTTTAACTGTGGTTTTTTTTGTGTCCATCTGCTGTCCATCTCTGTTTCCTGTTGCCAGTTCTTCCCCATCATAAATCCGTCACTGGAGCAACTGGTTGCTCTTTTATACATCCTTGATTATCTCAGTTCCCGCCTTGATCTGTCTCCAGACGCCATCGCAGTTCATCGAGTTCCAGGGGTTCGTCTCTTCCTGCTCCTTTCAGAGCCCAGGATCTGTGACTGCTCTTCACAAGGCGCTTCGACCCTTTGGCTTTTATTTTTTTTTTCTTTATCTAACTGATCTGTCATGGCAAACACTGAGAGTTTATGTCTTCCTCAAAGCATCCAGGTGATACATACGGAGTTTGAGTTGCATAATTCGACCCTCATGAAGCCGTAAAAGGACGTGAAACCTCTGGGAAACGTTGCGTTGACCCTCCGACCCCCACAGCATCTGCATATTTGTGCATGGAACATTTACAGTTCAAACACTGCTGTTGCGTCACAACTGGCCCGGTTTCTCCCCGCTCTGCCTCTCTCTGGCTCCGAGCGCCGGTCCAAGAGCTCAACAGTGTTTCTGTTGGTGCGTCTCGGCCCGACAGGATCTCTCGAAGAACATAGTGCCGGCTTTGTTGAGGCCTTGACAATTCGGCGTTTTGGTGGCGTCACCGTTTCAACGAGCTTCTTGTTGATTGGGCTTTTATGAGGTTTTCCTCCTGGGCTAGAATAAACTGTGTGCAGACCCCCCACAGCCACATCAGGGTCTTTTTTTTTTTTTCTTTTTCTGTTTTCTGAGCCTCTAAACTCTTTGTGTACACGTGCCGTCTTCACCACATAGTCTTTTGTCTTTTATCCTAGGAGGTTTTCTTGGACCACAGATTTGATTTCCATCCCGTCCGTATGAGAATCGAAATGGAAAAGTTGGCATAAATACAGCAGTGAGATGAAAGTCCAATAAAGTCATCACTCTGTAAGCAGAAACGGTGAATCACATTTGATGAATGGGGCTATTTTGACAAGCTAAACAAGGAGAGCTTGATCCTCACCACCTTGCGACCTTGAAGAGTCTCTCTGGATTTGCTTTTAGTTGAAATGTTTTTTGGGAGAACTGTGTGTGCGTGTGTGTGTGTGTGTTTTTTTTTGTGTGTGTTTTTTTTTATCATTATTATTTTTGGAGATGATATACTCCAAAACCACAAACATTTGTTTTGACCTGCCAGATGCAGCAGATGGGCTCCAACTGCTGGACAACACTCTGCTAGTAAATCTGTTTTGATTGCGTGTGTGTGTGTGTGTGTGTGTGTGTGTGTGTGTGTGTGTGTGTGTGTGTGTGTGTGTGTGTGTGTGTGTGTGTGTGTGTGTGTGTGTGTGTGTGTGTGAGTGGTTGTTTTGTTTTTTTTTATCTTTCATTATTATTGCGCATCAGCTTGTAAATTTGCCAGCGTGCAAAGTACGGCGACGGAGTCAGAGCCCGTCGGTGCGGGAACAGAGCCTCCCAATAAACATGCTTGGAAAGCAGTTTGTTGCTATATTTAGCGACGGCTCGCCTTGGACGGGGACACTCAATGCCCCGTGCATACACTTGGCATTGAGATAAAGTGTCCAACGTGTTCTGAGCTGCAAGTGACAACAAATCTGGAGAGTAATTTCAAACTAAATCCCAACAGAACCAAACCTCTGGATCGGAACCGTGGCGGATCTCCAAGCGCATGTCGAAGAAAAGTCGAATAAGCTTCATAACTTTTGTTTGTAACACGCGGATGACACGAACTTCCACGATTCCAGCAGCCAGTTTGGCAACGCTGGAACAAAGTGAAGAGAAAAAGTCCTGGCATGCTCTAGATTTTGGTATTTTTTGCCAGAAAGGAAACGAGGGCATGATTTTACAAAATGTGCTTTGGTTTTATACACCAAAGCCGTTTAGGTTTAAGTGGACTCCCAATCAGTGTAGGATCAAAAAAGGATTTTATGGGACAAACTACAGAAAAAAAAAAGAGGAAGGACCTACATGAAACACATACATGCTTTGGCAAAACATGCAAAATCCACACAGAAAGATCCAAAACGAGATTCAAATCTGACATCTGCTTTTTTAAGACTAAGATTTTAAATGGCTGATTGTACTAAATCTGCAGAGGAACAAAATACTTTACAGTGTGGTTTTGATTTTTATTTCTGCTGTTTGAACTTTTCTTCCCCACTGTTGGTCCAATCAGAGCGCCTGTAAATATCTCTACATTTGATCATTCCCCAGTTTTTGTATCTGGGGACCAAAAAAGATCAATTAAAAATATCAAACAAATTTTTATCTTTTTTATTTTTTATTTTTTTAGTGTTCAACTGCTCGACAATAAACTAGACACAAGATATTTATGTGAACTGAACAATATTTTCTGACCCCAAATGGGTCAACAAGTCATTGTGGATTTAAAAGATAAAGGAAAAAGTCTAATTTTTTTTTTTGTCTTATTATTAAATTATTAATGAAACTGTAGACTTTATGTTAGACCATTTGCCAAGTCCATAAAAGTTTTAATTTACGGGTTTCATAATTCAATTTTACCTTCTTTAGTTATTTATAGATGTATATGACATATACATCTATTTTAAGCACTGCCTTAGGCTAGCTACTTTAGCATTAGCCCTAGCATTGGCTATATCTAACTCCTAGAGAAAATATGTGATATCCAAACATAAACTTAGTTTCGAACGAAGCGCTGGCACAACGCACAGTGTAACTCTGTGCGTTCACAGAGTTTCCACTCAACAGAGACGTGGATAACTGCCAGTTTATTAGTGTTGCACACCTGAACGCTTGTTGATTTAAACTAGCTTTCAACCGCAGGCTTTGGCCAGAGACCAGTTTCATTATTATTGAATGCAGAGGTCCTCTGTAATTGCATGTTCAATCTTACAATTATATTGTCTTACTTGTTTCACTCCCAACGTTTGGACCAAATATGGGCATTGAAGCCATAATTATTCCACTTAGCAGTGGAATAATCATGCTGCTGATTCGCACGCTGTTTACCAGCCGGATGAATTCAGGCTCGTCTGTTTTTCCTGTCGCGGAGGCCTGGGGAAGAATTTGTTTTGTCTTACGCATCACTCCCATAACGAACAACTGACAAGGCCAAAGTTCTGACTGAAACCAGGAAAACCACGGAGAACCGGGGAAGGGAGGTACGGGGATGCCTTCGCTGTGTTTACATGCATGGAGCGATCTGCCTTAAATTCTTCTTTAAAAACACGCGCAGTTCTCACACACGGCTGGTTTCCCCCTGGAAAATTCATATTTGTTTTGTTTGGAGGGGGGTTTCAACATAAGAGTCCTTTAAAACACTATAAAAACACAACATTTTTTTTGTCTAGTTTTTAGTGCAAGTATCTTAACACACTTGAAACCAACATTAAATGAACTTTTTTGAGAAATGTAGGAGCTTAAGTGAATAATTCCTTAATATTGATACAAACAAGGACTTGATTATTTCACTTGTAACGAAACATTTATCCTATGTTTTTCGAGTATTGGCTTAAAACAAGCTTCTATATTAAGTTAGTTTTGTCTTCATTCAAGTGTACTAAGATATTTGCACTAGAACCAAGACAAAAGGCTTTTGCAGAGAGTAAATTATATATAAACATGAACAAATACCTTCATGTTTTCTTGGGAAATGAAACTTAAGACTTAGACTGCGACCTTTGACCTTGCCCCTGACCTGAACTGATGCTGTTTACCAGTCGTAAGTGTGTTGTAAAAGACAATAAAGCCGATAAAAACAGATAAACGGTGAAAACGTGACGAGAAAAAAAAACCGCGTATGTGTGCGCTTTAGGCACTGAAATGCGTCAAAACAACAGGAGCTACTCGCCAAAGCGCATGCAGGACGGTAACTCCGCAGCATCTGCAGCGCTTTAATGCGAAACCGACAAAGTGGGCAAGCAAACTCGCTTAATTACCTGGCCAAACCGAAGTTTAAATGCCGACCTAACTCTATTTTCTGTCTCAGTAAACTCAACCACTTCCTCAAGCGAGCACAGCATTAGTGCGGCAGGAAACTCCCTCGGTAAACAGGTCAGCTATCAGAGGCTGGCATCGAGCGAGGCACCGGGGCATTACCTGTCATGAAAAAATGTGGAAGAAAAAAAAACAAAAAAAACTTTTCCTCTGTGCTTTTCAGAGATAAAGTGCTTCTGAGCAGGGCTGCAGAGCTGCCAAATCACAGTCAGATGACCAGAGGAATGCGTTTTCAGAGTATGGAATAATGAAAAGCATCTCGGATCCGACACTCGACTGTACAGAGTGGGATTAAATTAAAATGCCCCAACGGCAAGATTCCCCCTTTCATCTTCCCGCTCTCTGAAGGTTGAGAGCCACTTGTGACATCTCAATAACGGTTCATCTTCTTTTACGGAGGAGATAACTCTGGAAGATGCACCGCGGCATCAAAAGTCTGGAAGCCAGGTGTGGATGAACGGCAAAGAACACCAGAGAAAGACTCGATTTCTGGGAAATATTTCAAATATGCGACATGGTGGGCCATGAAGACCTGGGACTGGTTTTGGATCTTGGTTGAATCTGTACTCCTGAATACAGTTCAGCGCTTTTGTTTCTTCATCATCGAAAGCGCTAACGGGGAACAGTTTTCAGGATTTCGTGCTTACTTTTTAAGCAGAATTTAATGTCTCAGCGAAAATTTCCTACTGAAAAACAAATAAAGTCCCTCGATCAATCCCCCTGTGACAGTGGGCCATTTTTGAGCCGTCCCTGAATTGTATTTCTCAGTATAATCACGACTCCGTGGCAAGGCTCGGGGCTTTTTGCATAGTTCTGTAAAAAGAAACACGGGCCCTGCTTGGGGTCCAGCGACTCTTAGAGCACACACGACTAAAAGAAAAGACAAAACTAACCAAAAACATGGCAGAAACGATGAGAATCAGATGTTGAAGTGAACATGAAAAGACTTAAAATCATTCCGACTGGACAGAAAATTGATCTGCGGAGCCTGGCGATGAGAGCGCAGCGAGGACACAAGTCGCTCTAAACATCTTGTAAGACGAATGAGAGAGTTTTCGTGTGTCAGACTCGTTCTGTTGATTAGACGAAGCGTTTAACATCTGGGCTCAGGGCTGCAGATCTTCCGCACCGCCACAGAATCGGCTAGAGGATTCGTTCATGCTGCTGAACAGCAGGGAGGGGAAAAAAAAAACTCAATCGGAGTCGACGCTTCTTGGCGACTTCGGGTCGCCGGGACAAAAAGGTTCAGGAGGGAAATCCAGGCCGGTCAGTTTCTGAGCAAACAAATGAAGATTGAAATGCTACATTTTCACTCTTTCAGTTCAGTTCAATAGCACATTCTTTTATAATGATAGTATATTTGACGCACTTTGCGACTGTGTTTGCAGAGAGAATAGAAAGACGTTTTTGACAGACCTCTCGTTTAGTGGCTCCTGTCTTTGTGAGGGTGCGTTCACACCAGCCCGGTTTAGTCCACATCAGTCGAGCTCCAGTTCGTTTGCTCAGAAATCATTTGCTCGTGGGAGAGGTGTGAATGCACAATCGAAAAAGCGAACTCTGGTCCGCCTAAAAGCCTCGGTGGAAGTGAACTCCGGGGCGCATGTGAATGCAAAGCGAACCAGATACCGCTCCAAAAGCAGGAAGTGGACCATAACTCTAGGTATTCTGGGTAAATGCAACCAGAGCAAACGCAGGAGTCTAGCACTAGAGGGAGGAAACTCTTGCGGTCTTTAGCCAAAGACAATGAAGAAATCCTCTGACCGCTAAAAGGAAAATGTGCCTGGATCCAAGCGCACACACAGTTTGATGCATCTGGACTTCTTTCCGTGGACACACATTTGATTTATTCAAACAAGACTTTTCTTTTCTAGGAAATCTACGGACGTCTTTGCACACAAGGCTCTGTTTGTGAGTTTGGCCCTTATTTCTCAGTTGGACACCAAATTAAAGCTGAGAGCTGGCTTTACAGCCCCTTTAATTCGACACACTTTTATGCGGGTTGTCATTTCGAAGTCAAATTTCTGGTTTGGCTTTGAATGAGATTTAATAATAAAGGAAAACAGGCCATTGTCAGGAAGACCAGCGTCTCATGAAGACGCGTTTGGGTCGCGTTAAGGTAAATGCGCCAGAAAACCCTCAATAGCAGACATGTGTAATGACTTTTGCATCTATGTATTTGAAACAGAACTGCTTCACTTTTCTCAGTGTGACCAAAAATAATAACAATAAAAACTAACTATAGTTTTTTTTTAAAAGAGGCAAACATGCGTTTTCTTTCTCAGTCCCTCGTTAATCTTGAACTCAGCTTTATTAGACTCACAAACATGGAGATACTGGCTGAGATTTTCCTCTCAGACAGTGAGGAATGAGTCAGACCAGATCAGAGCTGATAAGAACTTGTCACAGTAGCACAAATATACTCTCCAACACGCACACACACACACACACACACACACACACACACACACACACACACACACACACACACACACACACACTTCCAGCTCAGGCCTGTCCATGCGTATTAAAGTATTGGGTTGCAGCTACTGCTAATCTGCAGGCAAAAGAAAAAAGAAAAAAAAAAAATGCCCTCCTTCATGTGCATACTTGCCCGTCTTTCACTCTTCGTCTTTCTCGACTCTCAATCCTCTCTTTCAGCCGGGCAGGATCTTTGCTTTTCTCCGACTTCCCCCCACCCGACTCTTCTCTGTGACAGTTTTGTGCGCCTCATTCCGCTTCTCTTGTTCCCCATAATTGTCCGTCATCTTTCGCCGTCGACTCTCCTCTCCTCCCATTGACTGATGACTTTTGACCCATTTGCTCTGCGAAAGTTTACGAGGTAAACTTGTGTTTACCACATAAAACCAGTGGAAATGGTGCTTTCCATCCAGCACGTTTTTCCTAATTAAGCCAAAACCACATTGTATTCTCATGAAATGCCAAAATAACCCCTTTAAGGATTAAACTTAGACTTTTTTTTACATGACTTTTGTTTTCTATGAAGAGATAAAGGTATCAGATGGTCTTATAGAGCTGTGGCTTTCATAACTCAGACATTATGTTTTAATGATGACTTTGATTTTTTTTTTTTGCTGCTGAAAACAGGAGCAGGAAGCTTGAACTGTCTAATTATAAAGGAGCCTTAATCTCCATTGCTTGGTAAAGGAGCTGCAGGCGCTTGATCAGAATTTGTTGACAATTTTCAGGTTTTGTAAATACCTCAAAATATCTTATTTTACAATGTTTTTAAAAAATATTGTCTGATTTTCAAAACTTGAGTCGCCACACAAAGGACAATAAAAACATCTAAGGTGCAACAGGTTTGGTCACGGCGTGCGGCTCGTCCACCCAACTGGACCGACACACCGACAGACTTAAATCACCAACATTCAGATGTCAGGCGGAAAATCTCACTAAACCTCTGAAGGTCGAATCTGACGCCGGAGTAAACAAACATGGCCGACTGGAGAGAAGCAGTAGTCCGTAGGTCGAAAACAACGATGTAAAGTCGTCTCCTCTCTGGTCCGCCTCTGCAGTTTTATCCTCGGTGTATTTATGCTCCCTGATGTTTTTTCACGGCAAAAAATATCCTCAAGAAGAAGTTAAAAGATACAAGAAACAAGAAGTTTTCCCCATGTTGGAAGTAACAAGTTACTGGAATCTCAATTCAAGTGTCCTAACTACAAACTAGACCAAGAGAACTTGGTAAGATTTCGTGTATGTAAAACAAAATCTATTTTTATCCGTTTGTTATCCGAAAGAAAGTAAAAGAGGAGAGTTCAGGGCTTATTTGTTGTTACTACTGCAGCTGGAAGACCATTTAGACGGCCCTAAACCCTGCAGTTACATGAACACACACTCACACACACGCACACACGCACACACACACACACACACACACACACAACCGTAGCCTGGTGTTACTCTATCCAACTTGCCCCCACGAAAGGTCGCATAGGCAGCAAACTCTAACTTTGAGCGTAGACACATCAGAGGCTCCACGCTGATTTATTTGACTCAAAATGGAGCCCCCTAACGAGGGCAGAGGTGTAGCATTTCACTTTAAAACACCGCGACAGCCGATCGGGCGCTCATTAGGACTGGAAGCGCGAAGACAGAAACAACGAATGAAAAACTGTGGATGAAATAAACCCTGGCATGTTTCAAATGTTCGGGGCACATTTGGGTTTAGGCGAGTCGAGTTTAGCAGTGTTGACAGTTTTGAACATGTTCTGTACTTCAGTGTTTTAAAACGCCTTCTCCCAATTTTTTTTTTTTTTTTTTTACATTTTGTATATATATATATATAGAAAAGCACTCGTAACTAAAAGAAAGAGAGTAAAACCGACCAGCAGGAGCAGAAAGTGATCAGTGAGAGTCGGTGTGAAAGGCTATCTGAGACGTGTGTTTCAGTCCTCCTGCCTTTCACCACTCCACTCCCATCCATCTCACTTTTTTTTGTTCGGTCTTTCACCTTTGCAGTGAAAATCCTGGACAGAAGCGACTCTTATATATTTCTTTTTTGCTTCAATCTCCTAAATCCAAATCATCTGCTTTTTGTTGAAAAGCGCTCATCAAAAACACATGATCCGGTAACTACAGCTCTATTTACGCGCCTTGAAAGTCGACTTTTTTCCTGATTTCGACCTTAACTTCACAAAAGGTAAAGAAAAGAAAAAAAGATTCTGTTTTCCGACACGTTCCAGGGTCTGCCTATACGAGCAGGATACATGACAGGATTTAGCAAACAAGCAAAATGAAGAGTCAAAACTCTGCAAACGTGCATTTGGTTGACGTCAGAAGACACGGAGGAAAGAAAAGAAAGACGTGCACACGGCGTGGCAGCTGTGTTTCGGGTTCAGTTCTCCCTCTGGTCTGGTCAGGATGACATTCGTTGTAAACTTTGCGCCGCATTTCCGTTTGTTGAAGTCGTTTCCCCCGAGGAATCCGAGTCGAGCCTCTCAGATTTCCACTCTGCAGGGGCTGAGCGGCGCGAGCAACTCTTCCCTGATGAAGGGGATTTTAATAATTAGCGGGCGAACGTCTGGAGACGTCGATCATTCGGTGGGCATTTCTCACTCCGCTTGAACTATCGGTGATTAATGATTTCAGCACCGTGACCAAAAGACAGATGGTGAAAACTATTTAAATCATGAGGCCGATCCCGACCTGCCGGATTTATTGGGATTTCATCACATCTTGTCCTCTTCTGAGAATAATAACTGTGAGGGATTCAGGTGTGTTTGCGCCGCAGTTCAAACGTTTCGGCTCGTTCCTCTCCCGTCGGGAGCCCATTTGGTCTGATTTATCTAAACCAAGATCCTCCTCGGAGCGACGCGCTTCATCAGAAGTTCTTCAAAAATAAATGTACGTTTTCCCGAGAAGTGACGTCGAATTGTGACTTTGTCAGAGTGATATATTGCATTCGTTTAAGACCCAGAGCTTATAAACTTGTGTCAGCGGTTAATCCGGAACGTGCTGCAGGCTTTCCACGCTCCTTCAAAAGTATCAAAATGTTCAGGCGGCGGCCGAAACGCCGACAGAAAGAGAGGAGCCGGGGAATTTTAAGCACCTCTGATAGTTTCCTCTGTGAGCCTTTTAGCTTCACACACAGCCGACATTTTGATCTTCTGTTTTGAAAACACCCGTTTTAGGGTCACCTGAAGGGTCGCCGCTCCGACAAGATTCCCCCGTTTGGTTGCAGCCAGATGCAGGGCAGAAAATCTGTTGCCAATTTTCTCGTCTCGGAGTGCGTGTGGGAGTAATTTTCCTCTTTCGGGGACATTTGGAAGCCGAGACCGGCACGCTACGCGTAGCGAGACGAGCCACGGCGGCGGATTAGACTCCATTTACTCTCCGCCGTGTTTTCCTCAGAGCGTATAGGGTGTACACCAAGGGCCACCGGGGTAATGTCGGGTTAGCTTCATTTACTGAAATACCCCAAACCCCCTGGCCTTTTGCGATCACGTTCAATTTGCAGGTTCAGTTGAGAGCACGGCGTGGGGGAAGAAAACCGACGCCATGAAAAACGCCTCACCTTCAGAGCACGAGGTGAAAGCGAAGCGCATATTTAGGATTTTGCGGTTTGCTCTGCAAATTAATTAGGGAGAAGTGAAACAGCCGGGATTCGGTTGCTGGCTTTCGGGGTGCCGGAGGGGGGACCGCATGACGACATGATCGGAGCGAGGCGGGAAAACAGAGAGAAAAGCCACAAAAAGTTATCTTGGAAAGAACAAAAAAAAAAACAAAAAAAAACAGCAAGGAAGAATGAAGGAGGATCAAAAGGCTACCAAGCGAAAACGATTATGTCTTTTAAGGCGAAGTGAAACGAGGACACGCTTTATTGTGTGAAAGTGTTGGAAAGATCCAGTGTGATCGTTCCAGTCGGTCCGTGTGCAGAGATGGGACGAAAGGAGGAGAGGAGGGTCAGTTCGTATGATGTGATGATTCATCCAATCTGTGATTTACTCACTGATGCCGAGAATAGCATCAGCAAACGTTTTGCTCCAGAAAATAAAAAGCTTTTAATCGCCTTTTAAGCGAATATCAGTAGACCGTTTTGTGTTTTTGGGGTGACAGTTAAAGCTACAGAATGTCGTTTCCACAAAAATATGTTTTTTATAACTTTGTTAAAAGTGTCGCCATGTTGTTACGGTGAAATATGAAACAGATCATCAGGGGGGGAAAAAACGAGCTCCTTCCAGAGCTGCTGTGGCTGTCGGCTGAAACGCATCGCTCCTGGTCAAAAGCAACAAACCAGAGCCAGGAGGAAGGTCTTAGTGCTGTCAATCAAGCTTGTGTATGTGGTGCTTTCCAGGAAAACAGTTTGTCCACCATCATCGGTGGCCATGCTAACTAGCATTAGCATTCACAACATGCTACCTTGTGGGGAGTTAAAAATCTTTACCATGACCCAGAACTAAGGATGTTTCTATGACGTGGTTTTTTGTTCCCAATATCGATCTTGAGTTTTTTTTAAGAATATGCAACTTCTGACTAACAGTCCCAGTAAAGTTATAGATAAATGAAATGAACAGATCAGGAGTTTGGCAGCGAGATTACATTTGTACATTCGTATACTTGGCAAGAAAACAGACATGATACAATCAGTTATTAGAGGTTTTCTTGCTTATGTTACTTCCTTCAAAGTAACTCCTGTGTTTGAGGGAAAACAATAAAACGTACAGGATATTTATTGTCATTCGTGGCATTTTTGTTGATCTCAGTTTTCCCATCTACTTTCAGGTGACGGAGAACATCATCTCCAAGCAAACCTTCATTGGTGAGCATCTCTCTCTCTCTCTTTCACGCACCCTGATATTCATCCGCAGCATTCGTTCCTGAGCTTCCCTCGGTTTTCTCCTCTCCCCAAACAGAGGCGAGAACGATGCCTCGCTCGTTCAACAACTCAAAGTTCATGAGCTCCGTGGCCCAGCGGCCGTCTGCCCACCTGACTCTTCGGGACACCAGCTCTCAAGGTGAGACGGTGGGGGGATGAAAGTCACCCGGGATCCTCCGTTTGAGCAACGGCGGAAACAGCGAAGACGCTGAACACGGTCTCCTCTCTGCCAACACGTGTCTGTTCAAATGATGCTAAGGTCTGATCTGAACGAAACACCATGTTGAATCGGTTTACAGGAATCCGAATCCCAGCAGAACTTTGTCAGAAGGCATTAGCGATCTCGTTTTTAATGGCGAACAGACGAAAACAGTGGGGAAGGCACTTCACAGGAGCAGCTGTTGTTCATGCTAACTCACACGGGTTGCATTAAATGTTCTTTAAATCATCTTTACTTTCATATCTATGCTTGCTCTCCAGGATAAACATCTGTGTTTTTAGATTTTTCAATTTTCCCAGCTCAGATTTGGTTTAAACAAGCCCTTCAAAAGCCCTGATTTCATGCGAAACAGCTGAAATCCTGTTTCTTTTGCAACTCGGAACCATCTGAAGAGGAATACAATTGCTCAACCCGTCACTTATTTCATGGTCAGCATCCAGGAGGATGGCACCCAAAATCGCTTAACGGAGACATTTACTAGGAATGACTAATAGATCATAAAAGATGATTAAACAACTGTTTGTGTTGTAAAAGGAAAAAAAAACTTTGCAGTTGGACTTTGTCTTTTATCTGCTTCTTATCCAAACTTTCATCTGAAACTGCCGTGCAAATCGAAGGGTGTTGACAATCTGGCAAAGGCCGCATGATGTTGTTTCCACTGCGTTGACAAAGGGCAAGGAATGTATGCGTGTGTGTGTGTGAGTGTGTGTGAGTGTGTGTGAGGGAAGGAGGGCGAGAGGGTGAGGTTCACACATTCATCCTGGATTTCTCATAAGGAAGTTCAGCGGTCAGACGCACACCGAGGGAAGTCCTCTGATGATGTAGAGGAAGCTTTCATCCTACAACTGCAGAGAAAATCCGAAGCATGTTAGCTTAGCTGCCCTACTGCTGTTCATAAGTTCACCTTATGTGAGCTAGTGTTGTTTCTGTTTAGCTGGAGAAAGCTGTGGCACAACCAGGTAGTGATTTGTTCTACGAATCTACTGAACATTTCAACGGGTTCATCATTGTCACAGAGCTGAGTATCATCTGCATAGATGATAACTAATAGTATTACTTGTTATAATCTGAGCTACAGGATAAACTCATTTGTATTTCCTGTTCTTTGTTTGGGGTTTTTGTTCGCATAAGAGAGCTGGACCGGTCAATATGACTCATCAGTAATAAGGAAGATAATAATCCAGAACCGACTGGAGTCATTAAAGTTGTAATTACGGAAGAGCAGCAAGTGAAAATGTGGCATTAAAACCGTTTTTGACATCATCTCAGATAATGTGCTCCCTAAAAGTCAGCATGAGATGTCAACAAAAGTTATCCAGATTATATACAATTGCAAAATAGCTTAATGTGCATAAACATTAAAACATGTGCTTAGAATTAGAGTCACATAAAAAGTCTTGTAAGTCTGAGTCGTTACACTTTTCCCATTAAAAACAGACATAAATTCAAATTCTGTATGAAAGTCCTTTGAATCGGACAGCTGCCAACATTGGTTGCGCGCCGCGTCTCATTACTGCTTCGCCTTTACATTCTGCTTTATTAGACGCCGCCGCCGCCGTTGAGCTTTTGTCAATTTTCAGTACAATCCATCTTGGTGAGAATCTGCAATTTTTCAATACTTTTCTAATGTGTCCTCGCAGGGTTCTCTCCCTATCCGATCCCCACAGCGGGCCTCCACCAGTCCTGCCGCCATGTGGTCCGCTCGTGGGCCAATCAGAGCTTCGGCGCTCACCTGCACAACATGACGCTGACCAACGGGAGGCTGCGAGTGCCTCAGGATGGGCGGTACTACCTGTACTCACAGGTGACGATTCTCATCAGACTGGCTCAAACGAGACAGAAAAGTTAAAGGGGCAGTGTTGTGTAAAACCAACTCTTTCTTTAGCTTTACATCGTGTTATAAAAAAAACAATCCTGGAGTGTTGATTGATTCTTTCGTGCATGTTTAAGAAATCCTTTCATCTCCATGGCAACCATTCAGTTGTGCAAAATGCCTGGGTGAACTTAGCTCTGCCTACCGAGACGAAGCTCCTCCTTGAAGTTGCAGTTGACAGAGTATCCGTCCCCTGAGACTCCCCCACTCTGCCCCTTCAGACTAGCCAGCAGCAATTAGCAAACCGGTGGAACTGCGGATCTAATGATTTGATCATACAAGCTGCTTCTCAGCACAACGCTTGTAAAGACATTGCCAAAGGGCTAATAGAGGAGCCATGTTGTGATGACTTCCTGAAGATGGAGTTTCAGAAAGAGAAGGAGTTTCTTAAAGAGACAGAGGCCCAATTTCAAGGTGTTAAATCACAAAGTAAAATTTCTTTTAATTCTTACTTGGTATATACAACTTTTTTGTTGTATATGTTAACATAAAAGTAGCATAACTGCTTAATTTTGCTATAAAATAACATCATATGCCTGGAAAATACATAATACTGCCTCTTTGAAAGAGGTTTACTGGTCCTAAAACTCGACTGTTGTAGCAATAGAAAAGATCTTTGACTACTGAATGCTCTTCAAAAGCAGTGGAGCTAAGCATCCTTGACTTGTCAATGAGAACAACGTTTATGATTATGCACCGGTCATGATCGTCCTCTTGCTCCTGGTTACTTCCAGGTATATTTTCGGTATCCGTCTCCAGCAGCCAGCGACGGGGACCAGCGCAGCGTCAGCCACCAGCTGGTTCAGTGCGTCTACAAGAAAACCTCCTACCCGAGCCCGATACAGGTGGGCCGTCAGGTTTCCTCTACGCAGACCGATCGGACACGAACCGTCAACTCACCGTGGTTTTCTCTCTTTGTTTTCCTCCAGCTCCTGAAGGGCGTGGGAACCAAATGCTGGGCTCCGGATGCCGAGTACGCCCTGCACTCCGTCTACCAGGGGGGCCTGTTTGAGCTGAGGGCCGGCGACGAGCTCTTCGTCTCCGTCTCCTCTCCCACGATGGTGAATGCCGATGATTCGTCCAGTTACTTCGGGGCCTTCCGCTTGGACCTTTAAGAGAACACGATGGGAGACGATTGGTAGAAGGAGACGCTACGGAGGAAAAGGGGACAATGAGACAGACACCTTTTTAATATCGATAACAATTGTGAGCCTCGTTCTTGACACACTAAATGAGGAAAACGTTTGGGAAACCTGCAAGGGAAAGCAGAGTGGATTTGTCTTTCCTACTTCCCACCGAGAGACAAATGGGTTGAGAGACGTGCAATCATCAATATGAGAGGACAGGACTAATTTGCAGTCGATTCTTGCAGTCTGGATTTCACAAGAGACGATCATTCGGACATCCCCGCTGAAAACGATCTCGGTGAACTTCCTGTTTTAAACAAAACTTTGCTGTAGAAAGCAATCGTACCCACGGATCTCCGAACCAAAGAATGTACACACCCGTCTTCCGCATCAAAGATGTGAAGAAGGGCTTTGGAAACGGTAGCAGAAGAAGCGCAACGATCAAACCAAAGCAAACTGTCTTGAGTTTAACTTTTCTAAGCGTGCCATGAGAGCTCTGTACATACATAGGCCTTAAGACGGGATGTGACCTGTGGTGATTTTTTTTTTTTTTTTTTTAAATCTAATTCATTTGTATTTTCACTTTGACTTGACCTGAAAACCACTTGGACTAGAACCATGAACAATATGAAAAGTATGACAGAGGACAAGGATTTCCTGTTCCTGCTGGATACTGTGAGGAACTGTGATCAGACCAGAACTTTCTGAAGAAGAGTCTGTAAAGAAACGGAGAAGTGAAAACAAAGAGGACAAAGGTGAAATCTTGTAAATGGTAATAAGAATGAGCCCAGCAAAGCAGAGGAAGATGAAAGAAAAAAGACTCTGAGAGGCTCAGGGTGGCATGCAGCCCAACCAGTCTCTTCTTCCCTTCTGTCAATGGTTTCTCCATGTTTTCTCATCAGACGTTTCATCTGTGTTGCCTTTCTTGTCTAACCTGTGAAGTTGCCTTGTGTTTTACTGTGAGAGAAGAATCAGAATGTGCAGAAAAACACGAGCTGCTCAGTTGCAAACATTCACAGCTAGCATGGTTGTAAAAGTTAAGTTGTGAACAATTTTTTTTTTGTTTGCTTGTTTATTTGTTTGTTTGTTTAGGGACTACGTTGCATCTAGCACCTTGTACATTGAAATACATTCAGAGACACGTTCAAATGCGAAGTTTATCTTAATTTTAATCCTCATTTATAACAACCTCTTAAAATAGGTGAAAGGTGAAAATGACACGTTCAAATACTCACGTAAATCCATGCATCAATGTGTGCCAGAGCAAGATTTGAGCTTTTTATACATATATATATAAGTCAAAAAGCCTTTTTGCTGCCTTCTGATGAGCCACCACCAAAGACTGCTGAAAGGTTAAAGGTGAATTTAGAGTGGGGGGTGGGGGGGGGATCACATTAATTTGAAAGTTTGGGTGGAAAAAAAAGTGCAAATGTATGCTTTAATTTCATCCTGTGACTAATTTACCGCACAAATGGGAAGACAGAGGCCTTGTTTAGTAGAGGAGACACGTTTGCAAAAAAGACCTTCGTCGGGATAAAGCTGGGAAAGATGAGTCAGCGCCTGAAGCATGCGTCAGATAAACTGGTATGGACTCATGGTTTCACACCACGTGGATTAGCAGAAGTGCCAACCGTGCCGTGCTAAGCTAACCCTGTCCGAGCACAGAGTCTCATCGAACTGAGTCGCTCGATATGCTGTTGTTCGCATTACATTGTTTTTGTCTCCTGATCAAAAAATGAAGTCAAGCCGGTAATCTGGGACAGACCGTGGACGTTATACGACGCGGCTCAGCTAGCAGTGAGGCTCGTTTAAGCTAACCCAAGCCCACGAGTTAGAGAAGGTGGAACCGGTTCACTTTATTTCTTCCTTGTGCTCGTTTTGGCTGGTTTGGACCTGGGCTTCGTTGGTGTTTGGCAAACTCCTTTCAAATAATACGTTGGCTGTAACGTACAGTGATGTTCCTGCTGGTGTAGTTAGCATGACGAAGTGCTCCATACGCGCTGCCAAGCCTTGGTCTGCTATGCAGAAAACCAACATCGACGATCCATTATTGATAATAACCTCACTTTAAGACATTCAAACTATCTCTGTAACAAGCTTAGACAATAAACTGTTTCATTAACAAGAGGACATAAACAAAAACCAGACAATAAAAATTTGGGGGGGGTTTTCTCCATTTTCCCTTTTTATTGTGAATCAGGGTTTCATCAACCAAGAAGTTACTCGTTTGGACCGCCTCTTTTTTTTAATTTTTTTTTTATTTTTATTTTTTTTATTTCACTTTCTCGCCTAAATGTTTTCTATGGGAAGTAAAGCAGAAAATGTAATTGTCAGAACCGAGAGTTCAATCTGGATGGAACAAGATATCAGGGAACATATTGTCCAAAAAGTGCCTTTACGGTTTGTTATTGAATTTCATGTCTGACCTACTTTGCCGTTTTGTGAGAATTTTACGACTCTTACTTCAACATTGCAATAAAGCTAAATCGTCAGGGATGAAAGGTCCGATTAAACACGGCTGCGCGACATACAGTAAATGGACTGTTTTACACACGCGCCAGAAAAATAAGACACCTCTCCCAGATTCATGAAGCAGCTATAAGACAAACCCCAAAGACAGTAAAGTTTTGGAAGACAGCCCGGATAAAGACAGTCACAGACATGAAAAAAAAAAAAAGAAGAAGTGTTTTGGGAAGAAGCTGAATATTCACTGACACAAACCATGCACCACCTAGCACTGACTCGACCCCTACACATTTTCTTTTCGCTGGTATGTGGACATGTATGCCCATAAAACACACACACACACACACACACACACACACACACACACACACACACACACACACACACACATCAGCTCGCACTACATGCCGCACTACATGTGCTCTGCAGACACACACATCATCTGGTGTCACACTGTGGAAAAGCACAAACACTCAGATTTATACACGCTCAGAAATTTATGGCGCAGCCTCCCTGTGCCATCTGGTTGTTGTCAGTGGTCGGGTCTTGTGTGTGTGTGTGTGTGTGTGTGTGTGCGTGTGCGTGTGCTCTTACTGTATGGGTTTGTTTAAACAGCTTATGTCACAATCACAATTAAGAACTGAGGTCGAACAAATCAAACGCACCTTTCTTTGCCTTTCCACTTAAATGGTTTTCCCAGGAGAAAAGGACGTTTCTGCACACAAGCTGACATTCTGACTCCGAACAGAAATTTATGCCATCAGGTGAGGCAATAATTCAAGTTTAATGGTTTAACTTTCAAAAATTATTGCAGTTTCAACCATTTTTGCGCTTCCCATCAATGTTCTGTCTTGCTCTTCGTGTTTGACCCTCAGCTGTTTCAAAAGGGCAAAAGCCTCCCAGTGCCCCCCCCCCTTAGAAACATCACGTTATTATCACAATATACCCGACCATATTGTAACAATAAATCCATCAATCTCTTCTTACACATTTGCATTGAATGTCTGAGGGCTTTGTTTCTACTGAACAGTTTTATACGTAGCTGTGAACATTAGCGGCACAGTGTTGTTGGGAAAATAAACAGATATCTGACTATAACCCCTTGTGTCTGTGATAATGTGCTGATTGAAAATGTGAAGTTTCAAAATTAGCGATCAAAGTTTTCTTTCCGTTTGTTTAGGTTTACGCGTCAAACGCGGCCTCCGCTGACTTTTGCTTGGCAAAAACGCAGAAACAAATTTACTTCACTGCGATGAAAACATGTTTCTGGAGGTAATTATGCGTGTTGAAATAATGTTTCAAACTGCAAACAGTATTGTGCGAGTCTCAAACTCTCACCTGCGGGCAAGAAAAACTCTCCAAACTCGAGGGACGAACCGATGTCGACTGGAGATTTTTTATTTCATTTATCCTTCCGACTGTCAACGTGTTTTTCCAAAATAATTGCAGCAATGTCTTCCTCACTTATCCATAGAGTACGTCTAACTAAGCCAGGCGTGTCCTGAGCTTCATAAGTCAACGAATGGATGCGATGCATTAGCTGCTCACACAGATTCATTTATCGTCAGAATTCATTTTGGACCCGGTGAGGGGAAGCGGTTTGTGGTTTCTGCCACGCAGCTGATCTCTGGACAAACCTGACAAAAAACAAATGAATAAAAGCTGTTTTGAAAACGTCCCAACAGTCCATTTAGGTCTACTGGGTAAACAGGCTAATTATTAATGTTATTCTTTATGAGGTGGCGAGAACGCTGTGTGTCCTGAGACACCCCACTCTGCAGGATAGACGGACGCCACAAGATCTATAAAGACTGTTTGGCAGCGGCTCAGTTGGACTACAGTCAGGTTTCTGTTTTATTCATTTTAATTGTTGCAGAAGTCATGATTAACGCTGGTTAGCAGCATTTCCGGAGGTGGTTCTTGTTACGTGCCGCTTCCATCGCTTCCCTTCCTGCGAAGGGAGCTGAGCTGGGCAGCTGCTGCCAGGCCACAAGGCGAACGGTTCTGGTTCTGCCACAATAAGTAAATAACTTCGAAAATTCAAGACATGCATGTCAAATGATTGGGTTTGAGGGAAAAGTTGCACAAATCATCTGATTGTCACGAGCGACTGACACCAGCTCCGTGTTTACAGTCCATGTGACGAGAGAAGTCCGTTTCCCAGACAGACGACGGCGGCCGAGGACGGGACCGGAGGATCCACGCGTGTGACCTATCGACAAAATGATGCAACGTCAAAAGTAAAAGTGAGGCTCGATTTCTCTGCGTGGTCAAGGTAACCGGCGGCGTTGATTCACGGAGATGGAGCTCATCTCCCTTTATTATGAAGTTCAAAGGGCTTCAGCTCTGAATGAACAGAAGCGGATTCAGAACAGAGTCGAGACAGAATCGAGCGAATCATCAAAACATTGACGACCTTTTCACCACTTTTCAATTTGAAGGCACAGTTTACCGCAAAAAAGTGACCTTTCTCCGCAGTTCACCATGTCACTAAAACAAACACGAACATATTCACTGATATGTCAAGAAACACAATGTGGAGCATAACCATGAATTAGAAGGTAATTTAGAAATGAGGCCAAAAGAAACCCCCCCCCGAACAAACTTAGTGCACATGTTTCTTTTTCTTTTTCTTTTCAGAATAGCTCAAGCTGTGAACAGCCATTTTGTTTGATTACCTATTGCCGTTAGGTCTGAACTTTTTAGTAAATGATCTGAACTTTTGAAGACAACTGGTTGTACCAGATGTTAGTTATTAGAGTAAAGGGCTAAATGTGTCATCTTAGATTTTCATACATAAAAGACGTCCTATTTCCTCTCCCCAAAGCCCCAGGAAATTAGGTTTGTGGTTGCAACGTGACAGAATGTGAAAACACTGCAGTACGCGTTTAATTTCTGGTAATAGACCGCAGACCGGCGTGTTCTTCCCTTGCAAATAGCCCTCAGTTTCTACGTCAGTAAACACAGTGGTGTCGCAGAAATTGCTACGATGTTTTAGAAATAAAGAGTCGGTCTCAGATAGCAGAAATCCGCTTTTGTTTGAGCCTCTCTGACCAGCTGTTGGCTCAACTCTTCCCTGCATGTTATGAATTACAGCAGCCAGATGTTGAGAATTTAAGAGTTTTGACATTCTATCTAAAGCTTTTGGTGGCGAGTCATAAATTCCCAATGTTCCGTTTAACTCAGAACCGCCTGCAAAACTCAGCACATAAATAGTATGTTTTCTGTAATGTTGCTGGGAATGGGCTGGAGTCGCATTCATTGGAAAAATATCAGGGATTACTCGCTGGCTTCCAGACTCGGAAGAAAGACACCAAGCAAGCGATTGTGATAAAACTCTGTAAACTATACGTAAAATCAGCCGGGACTCCAGGTTCCAGCTGCGCCGACTTCAGCTCCCGTCCAGGATTCACGCAGCGTTCTTCCATGTTTTGAACGACTGCGGCTTGCTGAACACGATAACATATCTTCAAAGGAAGAGCTCTAGTTGGCAGACCGGTTCTCCAAAAGCAGAATTTATTGTTTGTATGGTTTTATAGCGAACAGCTAGCCAATCGATCCACAACCTCACAACAATACTGTGTAACCACGCTGCGTCATGTTTAGGGTGTGAGACTCTTTTTGGTCAACGGTAAATTTTGGATGTCGATTGTACCTATTCTCTCTTTTACTGTTGAATTATAAACTTGGATTTACGGATTTACACTTCATGCGTCTCTGCTCCGCTGCGTACTTCACCGGCGTCTTTACACTACAAGTGGCTACACTTTGCTGTAAAGCCAAAAGGAGAAGCATGCCTGGGAAACGAGAGGATATTTCATTCCTCCTAATTGATTTGAATATTGTGGTCGTCCTAATCAAAACAACCACTGTGGGAAATTTTGCATTTACCCAAGTATCTTTGTCTGAAATTGAAAATTTGTTTGGCGACCTGAAATGTTCAAGAGTGACAAAACAGCAGAAATCTGTAAGAGGAGGAACTACTTTTTTAGTGGCTTTATGTTTTTGGACCCAGCTAACGCGCTGCAGAATTTTCACGAAACAACCTTGAAAGTTAAAAGTAGTAACTACTATTGTCACCTCCGATGTTTATGTCATATTAATGTGAACCAGAAGTTTCTCCCAAAGCCCATTGGCAACATGTCCTATCTCCTGTTTCGTCTTCTTCTTCTTCGCTCATTAGCGAATGTTTGTCCAAAGACTGCTGCCATTGATCTTGCAGGTGCAAATAAACAGCCTTTCCGAATTTCATCCAAGAACATCTGCAGGGCTAAAGCAAAAAATAATGAAGTGCTGGTGAATCTCTGAAGGGTCCCATTTATGAAATCTATCCCCAACATGTTTAAAACATTAGAAAAAGGCAGTGACATCATGCTGCAGGCACGGAGGCATGGCAACAAACAGGACTCGTCGGGGCCAGATTGCTGAAGCGGCTCCACTCGCTGTAATGGGTCGCTGTTGCAAATGATCCACTAAGCGTGACACAAAGGAAGGTGATGTTTGTAGCATTTGGCTAAAGTATCATAAACGTGTCCAGACCCCTGGAGCACGTTATTGAGTAATTAGTTAAAGGAACAGATGATCACGTCTGATCCAATCCCCTCTCCGCTCCGAGACTCTTAATGAAAAATGGAAGAGTTGAGTCCGCTGAACAGAAAAGCAATTTAGCTGGTCCACGCGATCAATCGTTTCTGCTAGTTTAACTGTAACGGTTTTGAGCGCAGCAGGTTTAAACACTTAAAGCTGTGACGCAACGAGACAAGCAAAGACTTCATGTTGACCTCCCTACATTTTACGTTTGCAGCCAGCATCCCAGAGTCAATGATGTTAGTCTTTTAGTTAAGTCAAAACCTGCTTTGTTGCCCCTTCCTTGCAAAATAGCTCAGGCTCAGTCAGACTGAATGACGGATCGTCTGTGAGCGTTAAGTCTTGGTCTGAAACATTTAAGTGCAGCTCTGCAGTTGCAAAGCCCTGTAAGTCAACGTTAATGACAACAGGAAAGGCTGAAGTCTGTCACTGCTTTAGCCATTCTTTAACTTGTCGCCACCTACTGGCCATTAACAGCAAAGACGTTATTGGTTTGAAGAGTTATAGTCGTGCTTTCTTCCATTTATTTGTTAATTAAACCTAAGTAAATCAATAGATATCCAAGAAAGTAGCTAGTTAGCTAAATATCTAGCCAGATACACATGAAGTAATGTTTTTGTTGACGATGAATACGTTGTGGATTTTCTGGCCGCTTCTAGTCATACATGGATTAAGAGACAATTATTCAGACGAGCTTGTAATACGAAGGGCAACGTTAACTTCTCAGTCCTGGCTCCCCGTCTCTTTAGAGCGTCATGCTGACAGCGAGATGGAGATCTCACCGTAAATTAATCTGAAATGGAATATCTCCTTCGACTGACGAATAGCTCCTCTGAAACGTATTCAGTCGGGACGCTGTTGCTTTAAAACAGCCGTGAAGCAGCTGCCACAGTCTCTGCAGTCACGGCCAAAGACAGAGAGGTCGATACCTGCAGCTATTCCCACAATGTTTCCTAACAGGACGTCTGTTTCCCATTTATTTGTTGGGCCGGGAGGTCAACCCAGAACTGAGGCGCACCTGTTGTGCGCTTCTAAACGGCGATTGTGCTGCCCAGAGACGTGCAATTTGGGATGTTTTTAAAATTCTGATCCCGAGTGAATTTACTACATCTGCAGAGCATGGATGAGAAACTTCAGCGGAGTTATGCTTAGCTTCCGGTAGATGTTGTCGGAGTTTGGCTCGGAGGCCCAAACCTTCCCATCATCTGGGCGCGCGCAGCGTCAACCGAACAATCAGAAAACACGGCAAGACATTTCCGGCTGGCCAAGGGCACAAAGTGGCTTCATCGCAGCATCAACCACAGATACTTCACTGCTCCTTCAAGTTCCTGCCTGTATTCACGCCCAGATAATGAGGAACACGCCGCCAAAAGAGACACGAAGCCAACAGCTAGAGGAAGACTTGACAATGAAGAAGTGGCTAAAGAAAGAAGACGCTCTCGGAGAAGCTAATCCAGATTTATGGCAAATTAAGACTTTAAGAGACTTATGTACTACAGGGAAGAGATAAACCTCTGATGTTATAACAGAACTTCACTTCAACACCGCAGAACTGTCCCTTTAAACCCTTGAATACATGCTGTTCCCGCTTTTATTTCCCCTTTTTGCAAAACATGAAATCTATTAAGATGTTAGTGCTCTTCAGGATTTATCTAAAGAACTTTGATGTTCAGCATTACTTACAGATTTTTCACTTTTTCCACTTAGCCAAAATTATAAAGGCAAAACTAAATGCATCAGTGTCTGTTGAGTTTTTTTTTTTTTTTTTATGTAAACCCATTTCTCCTAAAATGTGTTCCCAAGATATGTTATCAAGTCTTAAGTGTTCTTTATCTTTGTTACAGCAGTTCCTATTTGGCGCTGAGTATGAAGACCAGAATTATCTCTAAATCACAGGAGAACGAAAAAAAACAACAACAGATTTTTCTGAGCAGCTCGAGCTTAAATGGTCTCCAAAGAATGTTTGTCTTCAAAAAAAAAAAAAAAAAAAAGTGGTTGAAAACAGGCAAAATATCTTCTTGTCAAATGTAATTTTCAGCGCGGGTTTGATCCGGTTGTGTTGTGGATAGACTCAAGCGGCACCTGGGCTCCTCTGGACCTGCTCTGCGAAACACATGTTCGGTGGTTCTGACAAAGTCGATGCATCTCTAGGCGTGCTCTCCTGGCCGTGCGGCTGAAATATCTTGGCGAAGGGTCAAAAAAAACCGAAAGCATGTGTAAGTGCTCGGCCTTCTGATGTTTCCACTAACAAAGATTTATCCCAAATGCTGTCATGACTTTGGGTTCCAGATGTTAGGTTAATGAATTTTATAATACTTTAGTTGGTTCTTTTTCTGGCCTTCGAAACCCAAGAAGAATCTGCGTAGCGGCTGATTTGAGATTGGGAAGTTATTTTGTGTTTTAAATTAGAGATAGTCAATTGCGATGAGTGAAACAACCCTTTTGAACACAAATACCAACTTTAATGTTCAACACCAGCCAGAGCCTAGAGGGACTAGGACAAGGGGACTCTTTCTCTCCACCCATGCGAGGTTAAGAAGAATGGAGTTTCACTAAAGCCCTGTGCACCCACTGGGCCCACTGACGGCCCCCACGCCTCCCTCAGGAGCCACAGGCCACCCAACCACCTGACCAGGCCCCCCACACAAACACCAACCCACCAAAGGCGAACTACAACTCCCCCCCGGTTTCTCTTAACCGATCAAAACTCAGTGACGACGAGGGAAAAAAAATGTTTTCTGCGTGTCCAAAATTATTACGACATTAGAGGCACAGTGTTCTAGGAATAAAGTGAAGAAAATTAACTTCACTTCCACCCGGGCGTACGCTCACGACCTCGCCACTGTTTGACCACTAATCTTTTCCCGTCGTAACATCATCACAGAACGAGGACCTGGTAGGGGTTTTATTTTATTTTCTCTTCTTGCAACTCTTGGCCCATGCCGACTGCATATAAATGGAAAAAGGACTGCTGTTTTTAGCACTTATCTGCCTTTCTCTGACCCTACTGTGTTTAA
The DNA here is from genome assembly GCA_911649635.1 of Poeciliopsis gracilis. Classification (NCBI taxonomy): domain Eukaryota; kingdom Metazoa; phylum Chordata; class Actinopteri; order Cyprinodontiformes; family Poeciliidae; genus Poeciliopsis; species Poeciliopsis gracilis. The sequence continues at coordinate 1,170,222 of CAJVRI010000724.1, forward strand.
TAGATTTAACAAATGACCTATGAGTTTGTTTGACCTGCCCCTCAACCGCTATCCACATACATGTAACACCACCCTTCCTGGCACACACACACACACACGCACACACACACACACACACACACACACACACACACGCACACACACCAACAGTCATACAAACGGTATAAAAGTCCCTTCATCTAACACCAATGTGGCCTTCACCCGTCTCTCACACATCTACAAATCCACCAAAGGGCAGCGGCCCACCCTCTGCTCTCTGTGCGTCTCCCCGATTATTGCCCATCACGCTTGATGTTTTCCTTAGAGGCAGCCAGGAAATGAGTTTTATAAAGCTGGAAATCATACACGCATACACACAGAAAAGCCAAAACTTCCTGAAGAGACTACGTGGGGCCAGACAAGCGCTCAACCTGACACACACACACTGTTCTTCGAAGAACAATACTTCTGTTTCAACCCCGCTGCCTCCACTACCGGCCATTGGGAAAGGGAATTTCAGAACCAGTGGGAGTGGCGCTATCAGAGTACCTTGCAGGGCACCTAAACAATGCGGTTATTCCTGCGGCAGCGCGACAAACATCGCCGAGCCTTTGATAAGGTCTTTAAAGCACCCCTTCCTTGGCACACAACGGGCTTGTCTCAGGAAACTGAGGGGAACCGCCAGCGAGGAATGAGCTCAGGAAAAGGCAATGTGGCTCCGTGTGATTGCTTTCTCACACTTTGCGCAGGGTTCATGCTGGAGACGCTCAGATCCATGAGAAAAAAAAGCCACGGAGACCCACCGAGGTGGTCCACGCTGATGACCAGGCGGCATATTGTTGAGGAAGGAAACGGAGGCAACAAACACAGCATATGCAAATCAGCAGGCAGGTCTGTGAGAATGAAGCAGAAGAGGAGGGAAGGAAGTGACTAAAACAACCGGAGGAACACCAATAAATCAGTCCATATCGAACACCTTCGGATAAATGAGCCGCAAGGTGAAAGAGTGATGCACAGTAGCACAGACAAACGCTAAAAAGGACGGACACAAATCAAGCTAACTCCAGCAAATACAAGTTTCCTCTTTAACTTCAAAGGTTTATGACATACTCTTTTGTCTCACGCTCTTTTATTCTCGAGATCAAAAATATGTTAAGATTCTCCAGTCAGTGTCTGAGACAGACTTTGTACTGCCCTGGTCACAAGTGGAAAAGCTAGCAGGAGTTGCACCTCGCTATGCTAACAGGCTAGGCTAATTACTAGCAATGAAACATCAGATGGATTTGTCTGCATTTAATTCATTCTAACACAAGGACAAAAATTTTATAGAAAACAATATCACAAGTTTAAGGGATTTAAAAAAAAAGGAAGTAAGTCTCTTAATGTGATTATGCTAAAAGTTTAGCATAAAGCGGCCATGTTGGAGTGAGAGGCTGGATGTATAGGGACGTTTAGGGAGGAAAAACTGTTTTGTTTTGTTTTTTCATTTCCATTACAGTTGAAATTTGACTTTAAAAAATAAAGACAAACTGTTGGGAATAAAGGTGAATTAACATATTGAAGGAAAGGCTATAAATGCAGGTTTGGTACGCATCAGGATATTTTTTACATGCAAAATTAGAAAGAATCTATCAAATCCAACATTTACTAATTATACGATTCCAAATCTTAATGCTCCACTTTTTCAAATCTCGTTACTCATGAACATTACTTGTGACATTGTTTCCTTGCCTTGAATGATATCCTGGCCCACACCATTACCCCACCTCCACCTCGCTGGCGCCTCTGTCGAACTAGAAATTTGTCTCCGTTTCCAATCTAGCCTCGGGTCCCTCCATCTGGTCCAACAGGTGACAATCTCATCCCATCATTCCAATAAAACGTTTAAAAAACACACACACACACACACTCAATCGGTCTTTAAATATTTCTCGGCCCATTCTTCGAGTTTAAACTCGTGCGTCTTGTTCGGCGGCGGTCGGGTTTCAGCCCTCCTTGCCTTGGCCATGTCTCTGAGTTCTGAACAGCCTTTACGTCTGGGCCCTCAGGTGCTAATGGAATATGAGTGCAGTGGAGGAGAGCTGGTTCCTGCTAGCTTCATGTTTGATTCCTGGAAACTTTGCACTTTCACCCCCCTCCACATAATTTTCTACAAGTAACAGAAAAAAATTTTTTTGACGTCTTCTTGTCAAAATGTTGATTTTTTTTTTTTATCTTTGTTTTAAAACCTACAAATAGAAATGAATTGACGCATCATTAAAAATGCCAACAGATTTCCAATGAAATGATAAGTTTGCTGTTTTAACTCGCTGGACTGAGGAAGATCGCAGACCTATAAGAGCGTTGATCTAGATCTAGATCCCTGCCTATTTACACAAATACGCGTCACCTGATACGCTTCCACCCAATTAACCTTCGACCTCATGATCCCTAGAAGTTGGTTTTCAATCAGTTGGAGATCTAGCCTTAGCCGGAATCCTGAGATGAAAAAGCACCGAGCAGAGAAACTGATCAAAGGAGATCAATAAATACACAGAGAACTGAACCAACCACAAAGGGATCTTCAAAGCGACGGGAAAAGGCTAAGACCAGACTAAGAGTACGATGAAAACTTCACAGAACAGAAATAAATAAGAAGCAAAGTCAATACAGAGGATTGAACCTGATACGGCGAGACATTAGTCACAATAACAAACAACCCAGAAACGATCAGGAGAAGTACGCCAAAGAAAAACAAAGAGCCGTGGATCACGACGCAGCTACGCTGATCAAAAGGTTTTAGCCGCGAGCAGCAGTTCCAAGCTAAAGGTTTTGGACTGAGCTGACGTTTTTTTTTATTTTTTCTGTTTCCTCAACATGGTTCAGACAGAATAAACCTTCTGTCAGGATGAAGCATTTAAGACAAGTTAGAAACAACAACAGCTGGTCGCATCCCAACATGGACCTTTGCTTCTAGGAGATGGTGGTCAGCTCCTTCTCAGTCCTGTGAGGACAATTTTTAGGATTCAACTACACTCACCTTGTTTCGTTCTGTAGCTCCAACCAGCGTGCTTTAAACACGCACCCAAAGTGAATCTGGATTACTTCCACCAGATGAGGAATCGAGATGAATCTGGATGCAGGATCTAAATTTAAGAGATCCTGCAGTGATTTTTTTTTTTTTTTTGTAGATAAAAGAACCGCAACGTTAACTTCTGCCTCGGTCCACAAACGTACAATTAGACAAAACTCAGTCCCATCGATCCCAACAACGTTTGATGTTTTAATTCCACTCCATTCTTCAACTTCTTCTCTACTCACTGTAATCACAAGCTTAATTATATCCTACGATGAATGGCACCTGGAAAAACAAATGTCTGATGAAAGGTAAACAAGTGAATTTGTTACCACAGTGTATTTCAGTCTATAGCTACGCAAAAATATACACACAGTCTGCAGAACAGGCGGTTTAAATTAGTGATAAGTTGCTTCTGGGTTGTGTGTTAATCCAACTTCTCCAGCAGGGTTTGGACAGGAGGAATTGCCAAATAACTTGGAACAGGCTCACCGCGTGGAGAACAAGTGAAGTCTTTGAAAAACACGGCTTGGGGAATAAAAATAAGCTTGATGCAGGTAGCTTTGATAGAAATCCTGCCCAGCTTATGGACAGCATCTAAGAAAATCGACTCAAAAGTATTTTGTTTTTTTTTTTAAATCCATAAAATGAGAGATTAGGTCGGATTAAAATTCTCGTCAGTGTTCTTGGAGCAAGAAATTACAACGGGAACGCGGCGTATGCCTTCGATTTGTGTGTCCAGCAGAGCCCCAAATAATTCACAGTAGTCTGCTGGATTGGTCACAGTGGCATTGTTCAACAAATCATAGACAGGCGTGACTGAATCTGTTACAAATAAAGCCTTTATGCATCACCCCGATTCAGGAACAGATCTGAGCTCGGAAACAGGCCGCAAAGCTCGCGAGTGAAGAGTCGGCCTGTAAAACTGTCTCCTCCCGGAAGCCAAAATCCTCTGAAAAGTACAAGAAAGGAAAAAAAAAAATAAAGGGAACACTCAAATAACATCCTAGATCTGAAAGAATGAAATATTCTCATTGAATACTTTGTCCTGTACAAAGTTGAATGTGCTGACAACAAAATCATTGTTGATTGTCAATCAGTGTTGCTTCCTAAGTGGACAGTTTGATTTCACAGAAGTTTGATGTACTTGGAGTTATATTGTGTTGTTTGAGTGTTCCCTTTATTTTTTCGAGCAGTATATATATTCTACCATTAGTTCGATACTGCATGACAAGAAAAAGATGTTTCAGTGTAGAAGTGGTACAAAAATGCACGTCAAATGCGTCATTATTACCCACAACAAGAAAAACCAAAACAAAAAGCGTGTCTGGAAGCGCACATTGCAAAGTTGAAACATGTCAGGGCTTCATCCTGAATCAAATGAAGCTTAACTTGTGGCTTCGGCTGGTGTGTGTTTGTTTGTTGACTCGCAGGATTACTCCTGCAATCAGTGCGTTATTTTTCCATCGGTTAGCGGCTGATGACAAACCAAAATGAATGTAGCTGAAGAATCTTGATTTATAACAACCAACAAAGACCACAGAGATGTGAAAACTAGCTTCAGGTTTAGGACTAACCAACAAAGAAGAAATATTTGTAATCCTGAGGATACATCAGAATTAATTTTAGGTGTATTCAGGAAACCCAACAAAAGACATCAACCCAAAAAATAAAAAGATTTTTTTTTAAATGGCTACTCCTCATTCTTGGCTGTGTTGCTGGAGGTATGGTTATGATTGCAATTTCCTGTCTGAAAACAGCAAAGCAAGTAACTATGCAACCATTTCATTTAAAGTTCTATTTTTTTTTGTTTGTATAACTGGCATGCTCGTGTACGCGCTGCTAAATGTGTTCATGCCAAAGGAGCAATTTGCTGTTCCAGAAAAACTGTTTATCTGCCGTTATCAATGGCCATGCTAACTGGCCTTAGCATCAAGCCTGGCTCTATTGTGGGGAATTAGCTGTAGTTTGCTAATTCCCCACAACAAGAACTAGCGAGGAGCTTGTACATTAGCTTGATTGACAGTAATCATTTGTTGAATTTTCAGCTGGTGTGGTTCGCTTTCATACTGCACTCTGTCATACGATCCAAACCCTTTAATAAACCTCTCCAGCTTCTGGATTTTAGCAGTCGTAGGATTCTTCTTTTGTCTTTGGTAAAAGACTTCAAACCATTTCTCCTGCTAGCGCCAAACTCAACCTTTGTTTTGGTTATTTCCTGCTTTTGAAGGGGCCTCCTGACTGCTTGGCATTAACATATGAATTCAAACTGCACCAACATTCACTTCAAACTAATGGAGACCTACGTTTATAACAGACCAGAGTTCACTTTCTTTTAAGAGGTATTCACACCTCTTCAAATGAACCGGTCTTTCTAGACAAACGAACCAGAGTTCTATTAAAGCGGAATAAAAAGGCCGGTCATGAATGCACCTTAAGACTCTCCTGCTGGCTCTGATTGTTTTGTTTCTCACGTCACTTTGGGTTTTCAGGGTAAAAACTGAAGCAAGAGCTGAATGAGAGACGTTCACTCATACTGCACTGCTCTGCCAAAGATAAAGGATGCAAAACAACATGATTAACGTAGAGCCGAATGCTAATCCCGAAGAAGACAGTAGAATGAAAACAAAAAAAGGTTCCCCTCCTCTGACTGGCCTCAGGTTGTTTGTTATTTTTGGCAGGAAAAAGGTCAGCGTGATTACTCTGTTACATGAGCGGCAGCAGCGGGGAATGAAGCTGTGGGAACCTGCGCCTCATAAGTTCAGGTGAGCCCAAGTCAGCCCGGATGGAACAGTGCAGAGCAGATAGGATTGCACACCTACACACAGCGCAGGCAGGGTTTACTCCTGAACGCTTGCTCAGCCTGCACAGCCCTAAGGACACACACACACACACACACACACACACACACACACACACACACACACACACACACACACACACACACACACACACACACACACACACACACACACGTTTCTGTGGCTATCTTTGTGGGGACTTTCCATTTCACTTCTACAGCCTAAACCTTACCGTTATTCTAACCCTAACCATTACATCCCTAAACCTAACCAAAACTGAATTCACATCTTAGTCCTAAACCTGACCTCTGACCCCAAAACAGTGATTCCCCTTGTGGGGATCAGTCTTTGGTCCCCACAAGGAGCAGTGGGTCCCCACAACACAGTGTCAGGAAGATGGTCCCAACAAGATATTAAAAACAAACGCGTGCACACACACACACGCACACACACAGAGAAAGAGAGAGAAAGGGGGAGGGAGAGAGAGAGAGAGAGAGAGACAGGTATGTTAGAAAAGAACAACTCTGACACTTCAAGGTGTAGGATGACTCCTTACCACATCCAAATATTTTTGCTGCTTTGTAATGCACATCGATACAATAGCAGGCCTGGGAACAGGGGGATTCTGATATGAGAGAAGCAGATTTAATAAGAAAGTAACACAATTACAACACGGGAAAGAAACAGAAACTCAACAGTTCTAAAATGGAGAGAAAAACCAAATACTTTGTGCGCGTCGGCGACAAGAGAAAGAGAGACAGCGCGTTCAAGGTGTGAGAACGCAGAACCCGCAGGCAGGTCTGTAACCCGAGCCCCATGTGAAGTCTCAGGAAGCGAGCAGGACGTAAGATCAAGCCTACGCCGAGTGATTACAAGCTGGATACAATGTGCTCACATTCCTGAGACGTGCACACACTCAATCCTCACACACACACAAAAAAAAAAGTACAAAAATGAAGCGTTGCAGTAAACATTCAATTCAGCAACACACACACACACACAAACATGTGCAACAAATAAATGAATCCATATGCAAAACACCCACATCCATCACCGCGCTCCTCCTCTCCGTCTTCGGCCAGCAGAAATTCCTTCTCACAGGGATTATGTGGCCAGACACATGCTCTGACTCGCTGTGGGAGACCGTGAGTCAGAAGTGACCATAATTAACTCCGGGGGTCACCGTGTGGTCCGCGGTGAGGACGGCAAACGGGTCGCCAGCACAACTCTCATTCTTTAACCATCACAGCTCAGCAGACATCAATTTATGGGTTTCCTTTTTCTCATATGCATTTTCTTCCCTCGATCATTTTAAAGCAGGTTTGCTACAATTTCGACAAGATGAGACGTTTTATTGCTTATTCATTTTAAATGTGCATGTGTATTGATATTTTTGCACCACTTACACAAAGGCTTTGCTTTTTAGAATCAGACCACCAGCCTTTCTCAGTGGCTAATGGCCTCTTTGTGTCATTTTATTGATGCTTTTGTTGGTTTTTAAGTCCAGGCTTCCGCAGGTCAGCAGCAGGCATTGTTCAAACCCTTTGGGGCCAATACATGCACAAGCCTGATAATAAAAAGCTTCAAGTAGGCCAATCACCTGCTGAGTAATTCATGTAGAAATTCCTCCCTAACAAGCAGAGAAGGTATTTTCAGCTCTACCGTGAATAAGTTATCAGTCAGTTTTAGTTGTGGATTCTAGTCCAGTAAGTTTCCTCTGATGAATCAATTCACTGCAAGGCTAGAATATCTTCATCTTCAGCACTCATCCTAAAAAAAAACTGACTGACATTCAGAAATGCTACCCTGAGAGACATCAAAACCTAGTTTGATCTGTAGAGAAGTCATCCCAGATTTTCTCGGTTGAGTTTCTCCTTCAATCATTTAGAGGTTGCATAAGACGTCCCAATATCAGGATTCAACTTCGTGATGCGTCTCTATTAAACAATCGGCAGCGAAACAAATTTCATCTTCAGACGGCTGATCCAGAACAAATGAAAACAGGGTTTGTGTTTCTTCTTCCTGGCGCTGAATGAAAAGCCTAAATTGGATGAAAAACAGGAATTTGTGGATAGCAGATGGAAACGGGCAGATTGATAAAGAGCGAGGCAGAAATACTCCAACATTAGATTAGATTTTATAGTTAAATCTGATTAATCAGGATTCATTTGGTCTCCTTCGGAGCGCTGCTTTGGTTTCGTCCGTCAGTTGGATCTGACGGAGAGTAATAAATCGAATTCAGTTCATTAGTTTTGCCCCAAAAAAAAAAAAAGGTTGTAAGTTGACCCAATACAATCAAACTTCAGTGGTTTTTGTGTATTTTTAAATGTATTTGAACATATAGAAACGATGGAGCGGCAGAGTTGGATGAACGTTGCACCTTTAGATGAACAAACACGTTTTCGTGGCTTCCCAGCAAACATTTCTGTGCCAAGCTGACTCTGAAAGGACAAAGAGTTTTTTTCTGAAATCAGTTCTATCGGCCCTCGCCTCGGTGTTTATGCTGGCCATGCGCAGCGGCTCCGGGCCCTGAGGGAAGGAAAACAGAAATTCAGCTCAAAGGTTCAATAAATAAAATGAAAAAAATTCAACAAAAAAAAAAAAAAAAGCCAAACCTTTACGAGTTTCAGCTTCCCTGCATTAAGTCATCAGAAATGAACCCTCTGGGGCTGTGAAGGGTTAAAACTGAGGCTAGGATAATATTTTTTGGCTCGTTAAATATTTGTGAGCGGGAATGAAACGTCTGGAACTAAAGCAAGCAGCAGCTAGTTTTTCCCGTTCCACCAATTAAGGCGACTTTGACACTTTTCCGCATCGTGTCACTTTACACCTGGGGATGCACCGACGTAAAGATTTGGGCTAGTGTTTGATATTTATGTTACTTTTACGGCTCACAACCGATATTTAGGTCATATATTTTCACCTTAAACTTGAACGCCTTAAACCGACTCCAACTATTATTAGGTCGGCTTCCCACAATAACAGATACAGTCATTTTCCCCCCAAAAGATGAGATAGGTGGAAAAAAAAACACTTGGCAAAAAATGACTTAGGCCTTTATTCTAAAAAGATGACAATTTTAGTTATTGATTATTCTACCAATTAATCAGATTTTAAAAACAGGCACATTCTTTAGACTGCCTTTTACCATGTGAGTCTGTTTTATACAATATTAAATATCTAAAAAATTACAAACAAATGACAAGCAAAAACAAAGTATTCCTTTGGCGTACGCTTAATCATTCGTAGCAAAGACTGTAGCTATAAAAATACTTGTAACATGACTAATTGATTAAAAATTTAAATTGGTGCTTACTAGATTTTTTTTCATCTTTTTTAATCTTCTTTCACAAACTTTCAGTCAGGCGAAGTTAAACCTTTTTCCTAAAACTAAGGAGTTCTGTAGAGAACAGATTCACCAACAAATATTTGACCAATTTCATATATAAAATGTATATACTTTTATTAAATGAATAAATATTGATTATTTCAATTGATTAATTGTGAATAATTCCTTCAAACCTCATTGTGCACTCTGTTGAACAAGTAAAGAATTACTAGTTAACGCTTCCTTCAATAAGCGATTAATCCCGATTAATCGCTTCAACATGATGCACCCATAATAAAGAGGCTGAAAAGTGTGCAACATCTAAGTGTCTCAAACAAGAATATTTGGGTGTCTTGAATACGATTCTGAAAGGATTTTTAAAAATGTAGAACGTTCACATTAAGGTCAGCCAGCTACAAGAAAAAAAACGTAAACATAAAGAGAGACGACACAATCTGTTCAAATCAGTGTAATAATTTAGTGGGATCAACAATTTGACAGCAAGTTAAATCAATGTGTCATGATTCTTTAAGCCCTTCCGCTGCGGCGCTCCCGTAAGGCATGGCATGGTGTTTGGATCGGAGCGGTTCTGCTGCGGCGCCGGCCCGGCCGGTGGCCGGTCGGTTCCCGGGCTGCCGCCAGAGTCTCGAGCGTGTAAAGAGACATTTCTGTGGGCTTCCCAGGCTGTCGTCAATGTCTTTGTTGGAGTGTAGATGTGCAATCCTCTGCGTCGAACTCCTGAATCGATCCCCTCTGGTTTCGTGGGCGAGCCGTCGGTCCATCCACTGCTCCCGGAGAAACGGCGTCTTGTCTGGACTTGCAAAGACAGATCCGGTTCGTTCACGGAGCTTCCCAAACCTCTCCGTCTTCTTTACACCCACTTCATGTTTTTAAGTTTTTTCCCCTCCCTCTCCCTTCCCCTCTTCTTTTAGTTTTCAGCGTCAGTCACGTCGGATCATCTCCTCCCTCCGGTCTCAGGTGAAAGTAGGAGGAGGAAGATTCCTGACTTCCCCCCTCGAAAAACGAGAAAAAAAAAAAAAAACGCAGAGAAAGGAAAGTGCCAAAAGGAGCACATGCGAACTAGTCGCCCACACCCACTGAAGCTCTCCGGGTGAGTCACTGCTGCAGAGAGCGTTTGCTTCATTGGATCCAAGAAGGCCTCCAAAAAGAAGAAGAAGAAGAAAAAAATAATAATAATAATAAAAAAAAATTCACAGGAATTTCAACTCGGCCAAACGTGACTTGTTTGTGCAAATGAACGCAGGAAGTCTCTGGTTGGAGGGGAGGTGAGGCGCGTCCGAGCCGGTTTGTGTCCTCCGCCCCGCTCCGTGGACAGGAGGTGGAAGCGACAAACGAAAGGAGTTCAGTTGAAGAGGATGGAGTCAGGGTCTCTGTTGGCTATCTGCGCCATGTGTTTCAAGATGTCCTTTTTAGTGATGATTCCCAGCAGCCTCCTGATGACGAGACACAAAAGGTTGGAGGTTAAGCTCGGACTTTTGGTACGAGAAAACGGTTTATTGGGTTGGGGTTTTTTTTAATATCAGCTTCTGAAGGACGCGTTCTAGAGAAAGAAACTGATTGTTTTCTTCTTATAGACACCAGAGAAGTCGACAAATGGGATGTACAAGTATGGAAGAACAGGAGGAAATTGGGATCAACCCTTATACCCTTGAAATACGTCATTGTATATTTTCTTGACCTGAGTTTCAAATTTAGGTCAACTAAAGATTCAAACCTGCTTCAGCTGAAAGGAAGGAATAGTTTAGAGCAGGGCGTCAAATTTATTTTAATTTTAGAGCACGTCAAGATCTTTAATGTACGGCAGAGGATTATGGCTCCTGGGGAAAAAAACAAAGGATTTTGACTTTTCTCAGATTAAAGTCGGAATTCTGAGAAAAACGGTCAAACTTTTATCTTCATTTCAACCAAAAAATAAATAAATAAACAGAGTCACTTACTTTCAATATTAGTTTAAAATTAAAATTCTTATCTCTTTTTTCACCAATGCAGATCAACTAAATTCCTCTGTACCCTCACATGTGGATCCACTCTGATCAAAGCCGGGGCCTCGTACTGTTGGCCCCAGAGCAGAGCATCTAAAGCAGATGGGCCCCCGAGTCCTACAGGGGCCCATTGTGCCTGTCGACAGCCTGCCAGAGGCCGCCACGCACGATGCCGGGAAGTACCGACGGACTGAGACGCTTCTGCTCGTGATTACTTTAGATCCAACAAAGACACTTCGCTTAAAGAGGCATGAAGAAGCTTTAAAGTGCAACCCCGCGGGAAATGTTAAAGGGACACTTTGCTGAAACTGATCTGGAAGGCCGAGCGCTTGCTTTTCAGTCCCCTGGAAACTGTAAAACAGAACAAGAAACTGCCATGTCACACCAACACCCACAAAGAAACTGTTTCGATTCAGACTTTGAAGTTGAAACTCTCCCGGCCGCAGCCTACGCCGGCGGTGGCTCGCCTCCTGAAAATGAACACAGTGTGCCAAAGAGAGAAAATAACAAAGGAAGACCACAACATGTGTACGTGGAAGTTGTTTTTCGGTGAAATCGTGAGAACACACACAGACATCCACTTCCAAACCGCCCCCCCCAAAAAAAAAAATCAGGGAGAGAAGAGATAGAGGACTAAACACTTTTTGCGGTTGTATATTTTGTTGAGGTCCGTTGGTCTGATTCTAAGAGAACAATTTTAGACTTGCATAAAGTCTGAATCGCAGCTGTACTGTGGGTGACGTGTTCAGGTTAGTGGGCCTCGGTGGAGCACGGGGTGGAAATGATTTCAGGCAAAGTGAGGTAACTTTAACAATCAGCCGAGCAGCAGACTGAGTCCACGTTCTGGCTCTCTGAACAGAAATGTATCCCGATTTTCCAACACACAGAGAAGAAAATCCCCGCTCAGGTGTTTTGTCGTATGGTCTCACAGGGGAACTAACTTGGCTAAAAATTCTGTACAGGTCCAACGGTTCTAGAAAAACCAAAACTACCAACTTTTTTCTGTCCGTTTCCACTGAAAAAGCCATTCAACCCACACCTACCGCACCACTCATTCAGTTAGGTCGGAGGTTATAGGATGAGGCGTGGGCCATAAACCAAAAATTAACCAAATTTAGGACAATGACCGACATCATTTTGCCTGTGAAAAGTAGTTTTTTTTGTCTTTTTTTGGCCATTTACAGGTGGACCTAAAGATGCTCCGCTACTTGTACTTCTTCATTTACTTGCAGACGCTGCAGTTTTAAAGTTTTATAGAAGAATGCCACTTCTATTGCCGTTAAAGTGGCAGCAGGAATAACTGTGCAAAGAAATAACATACATAGGACAACGGTACAATTAGACTGAAGCTATGTGGCGTCACACCACACTGTCCATTGACTAGGGGACATATAAAACTTAATGGGACATGCTGTAGCCGCACGAGAATGACGCCACGTCGGGCGTTTGGGTTCAACCTCGTCTGCCCAGTTAAATTCCAACTGGTACAGCGTTTTAACACAACTGCTCAAACACTGCATCAATAATTATCACATTACTTAATCTCATGAGACATTATGCAAATGCTCAGTCTACACTGAGGAAGATTCAGTCACCTATGCGTTCTCGGCAGTGATTAAAACTCAAAGGGAAAACTGATGACATGACCGATTTTCTGATTACGTCAGATTATTATTCGAGTACTTCTGGGAGCTGAAAAGGCCATTTCTTGTTTTTATACCTGAACAACAAGCTTAAATTGTAAGAAGTAAATAGAAAGTGGCATCACAGTAAAGCAATGTACAAATCCCTGACGCAGAAGAAAACTGAATTTTATCCCATTGTACTTGCAATATTCAGGAAGGGAGGACACAACACTTCAAAGATGCGACTGGTTTTAAAGTTCCAATAAAATCACCTTATGTTTTCATGTTTGGCCCTGTGCAACACACATTTTTCAATCTACTTGCATATATGGCAAAACGGTTAACAATTTTATTCTCAATTCTTTCACTTTTTTTTCCTTTTACCTTTCTTACCATCGTCCTGGCATTTCACAGATTTTTGAGAAGCAGAAGTTCACATTTTTCCTCCGGCTTTTAGAACCTCCTGGACCACCGAATACAAAACATTTACAATCTTGGTTTTATTATTTGTAGGTTCTGCAAATCACAAGCCACCAATGCTGAAGTTGGCTTCTGATTAGACAGTGTGCTACGTCACTGACCTTACCATTTTGACAACCGGCCCATTGAAGGGTGGTTTGAATTATGCAACATGGAACAAAGATTCTTTAAAAGCATTGATGGTGATCTGTGACTGCGCTACTGTTTGTAAAATGTAAAAATAAAAACCTCCAATTCTATGTTTGGCCTCTCACAATCTAAGAGTGAGGAACTCAATAAAATTTGCAATCGCCTGTTTTCAATAAAAGCTATATTTATCTTAAGACCTTTTTCTTTAAACATCCCTCTCTCCAGGTGTGTCCATTACACAACACAGGAAAGTCATACCCGTTATGTGTGACCAGACACTGGCGGAGCCCCAGTTTCCTGAAAATATCCACGGTGATGTCCATGGGCGTGTGGTCCGTGACGGTGAAGGGGCTCAGGTCCATGATGCCTCGGAGGCGGAGGGGAGGGGGCGCTTCGGGCGGCTGAGCAGGGCAGTGCTCCGTGAAGACCACCAGGGAGGCGCTGACGATGCCGTCCTGACGCTTCCGGGCGTTGTCTGATAGGAGACGCGGAGCGGAGGAAAACCAGATGAAGAGCTCATTGGCATTCCAGACCAAACGTTTTGCACTTCAACCAGCAAAGTAACAGCTTCAGAGGCTAAAACTGGGACAAATATTTGTCGAGGTACACAAGAATTGCTCAGAAGCCTATTAAACCGGGACTTACTGACAACAAAAAGAGCTTCAACAACTACAATCCTCTCCAATCTCGTAAAATGGTACAATTTGAATATTTATTCCAATTAATGTTTGTGTTCAGTCGCAATCCGAACCTATTGATATGAGCAGGTCTCTTCTGAGCACAAATCCCACCAGCCTTTGGGATTCCTGCGAGACGACCACAGGGAAGCCGCTGTAGTGAGTGCTCTCCACTAACGTCTACGGAAAAAAACAAAACAAACGAAAACATAAACATTACATCGTGCGGAAAACAAGACATCATAAACATAAAAAGAGATTGCTTTTACTTTAATTGATACTATTTTCCATCAGGTATGTGCTTTTACTTTAATTGATACTATTTTCCATCAGGTATGAATACTTTTACAAAGTGCCAAGCTTTACATATGGCGTTACCATAGTAGGGCTGCAATGATTAATCGGATTAGTTGTGATTAATTAATTATAGAAGTTACTCATCAACTAATTTAGTAAGCGATTAATCGCTACTGGAGTAACAAATTCAAAAAGACAATTTTCTAAAGGCAATACTCGGAGCAGTAATTGAGCCAAAACTGCAAAAAATATGTACGTTTTGCGTTTTAGATATGAAAATAACATTTGTCTGTAAATATGTTCTACCCAGAACTGACAATATCTCTTAAGCACCATATGACATAACATCACTAATCAGATCATTTTAAAAATACAAACAGACTGATGTTAAATATTAATACTTGGATGTATTGATGTTAAATAAATCAGAAATTTCAAATTTTCAAATTCCCGACATATAAATGAGAAAGCGTACACTAAAGGAAAGCTTTTCGTTGCATTTTAGGCAATAAAAATTACTTCCTACATTATAAAAGGAGTTGAATCATTTGTTTGGTATATTTTTATAACATTTTTTATATTGTATAAAAAAACGGCTTGAGTTGTTCAATGAAAAACCTCCAGAATGTGTCAATTCTTTCATCCGATTCATTGATGAATTAATAGAATAAATTGATAGACTAATCGATTACTAAAGAAATCTTTAGTTGCATCCTTGCTGAAGAGGGTTGTCGGTGTCCGTACCTCCACCTCCCCTACAGTCATGCTGTCCTGCGTGAGCACAGCCAGAGCAGGGTCCCCCCTCCTCGGCCTCATCACGTCCACCGCCAGGCTGCTGTGCTCGAACTCCTCTTTCGGCTCCAGGAACGGGTAACCGTTCAGCCTTATGTGAGCCTGCAGACACAAACGAGTGAACCTTTCTGCTTTAGCTGGATTAGAAATACAGAAATGGACATGTTGCCAGGGGAACAAAAAATAAATAAATGCAAATGCACCAGAAAAAAGAACAAGCAGAAGCAGAGCCACTCGTTCACACCCTTTGATCGGATCGTTAGCCGGGAACGAGGCTAACCATCCGAAGAATGCAGAAAAATTTATTTCTTTTTGTTTGCAGACACTTTTACCTCATAAATTCCCTCTCTTCCGAAGGCGTCTGCCACCCATTTGCTGGTCATGGTTGCGGCCATGAGGGGAACGATGTACTCCAACCCGCCGGTCAGCTCGAACATGATGACCACGAGCGACACCGTCATCCTGGTCACGCCCCCTGCAACGCGACACGGGTCGGAACAACATTAGACGTCGTCCACACAAAAACACCAGCCACCTGATTGTTGTAGTTTCAGGAAAAGAAAAAAAAAATAGAAATGATTGCAGTTGCATCGAGGTACATGGCTCCGGTCTGAATTCAATTACATGTCTCTTGGCAGCCTCGTCTTTCTGACGGGAGATTTACGGCGAGGGTCCGGCAACCATTTTTGAGGAATGAAAACGAGCTTGTTAAGATGTCAGAAATGCAACAGACAATACCGCGCTCTGAATTGCCTCCTGATGTTTACTCAAGAAATGCTAAAACTCTTTCGGTTTCCTGAAAGACCGGCCAATAAGTCAACGATGCCTTTCGTCCGGCCTGTCAAAAATGAACAGATTTTATTACATGAAGTTTGTGTGCAAATAAGCTCACAGTGGCTCTTGTTTCTTGATAGAAACTGAAGTAAAAAGCATTTAAAGAATCTAATTCACATCAAGTAATAAGAATAAATCCAAAATCTCTCTCAGTAACAAGCTTCAATACATAAACTTTGTTTATATATTTGTTTTGTTTACCAATCTTTATTTTCAATAAAAAAGGAGCACACTTAATTTCCTGCTTTTTTTCCAGTCCGATAACCATCGATTGTCACAAAGTTATAGAAAAATTAGAAGAAAATCATTTCAGCACATGAAGAAGAAACATTTGAAATAAAAAATTTTTTTAATTTCTTTCAATTACTAAACCTGTCCCCAACTTCTCCAATTTAAAACACAAAGTTAGATACTGTCTCTTGTTGAATAAACGTCAGCGGTTAATAATTTATACACACAAACTAAAAATACTTGACATTTGTTCAACCTATATCTACATCTTCCCATCGCTGCCTTTTTCCAGTTTCTAAAAACATTTCCAGGAAGGACTGGACACACAACCTTAACCAGCTTAGCATGTCCAAGCTCTACATTCTCAGAATACCATCGCACAGAGACTACAAGATGTCTTTATCAAACGGCCAGGCAGCTGCCTGCTTTTCATCAACTCCAAGCTGCTTCCGGACTTTCAGAGGAAACCGCCCAACGTGACATTTGTGAATTCCCTCCCCGTCGCAACCCAGATCTCCTGTACGTCTCATGTAAAGTGCAAGAGATAACGCCGAGCTGCATAAATGATCTAAACTGGGCTGAAACGGCGACAATCTAGAGAAGACGAAGCCCCACCTAAACAGGCAGCGGCCCCAACCATTGCGTAAAGGCCCGGGGTGATGCAGTCGGCTCCTGGGGAGCACCACCCTCTAAAGATGAGCGAGTCATGGTTGTAGTAGGCCAGCTGCTCCATGGCCACGCCCAGCAGTCTGCCAGCTATCGCTCCCACAGCCATGCTGGGGATGAAGAGGCCAGAGGGAACCTGGGTGGTGATGGAAAAGAGTCAGGAGGCTTTAAGAGTGCAGTTTTCCACTAGAACAGAGTTTTAAAAAGCAAAGCGAGAAGGAGCCCAAATTTAGGGTGTTTTCACACCTCGTAGTCTGGAAGACTTGGTTTGATTTGGGACCAAAATCGCAACATTTGTGTCAAACAAACCAAAACATTTGAAAAACCGGCTTCTTCCCTCACCTGTGGTGGTGCTTCATCAGGAACCACTGAAGGAAACGACATGAAAACCTCTGAAAAAAGACATGAGTAACTTACCACTTCACAAAACGTAAACAAAATAGAGCAGAGTCACATTTTAGTGGTTGTGGGACTTCTCTTTCGTCTTTGGTAAATGACCACGAACCATTTCTCCAGCTAACACGAGATGTGTTCATTTTGGCTGCATTTACACAGGATGCTCATATCCTACAACCTCTAAAATCTGACACTACCCCATTTTTGTTTCCACTTCGTGAAGAAGGATTTTGCGCTCATTTCTTATTCTGAGGTTTTTGCACCACCACAGGCGAGAAGGCGAACAGATTTTTCAAAAGATTTGAATAGTTTTGACACAGTGCAGTGTGAAAATGTGACAAACGTTGCAATCTCGGTGTCCAATCAAACTAATCTTTCGGACTATCAGTTGTGAAAACATTCTTACCCACATAAAACTATTTTACAAGCACATAACATTACTAAAGAAAGACGAGAGTCTTGTATTTCAGACACTTTTTTCATTTCTACTAAAAAAAGTTCATGATGAATGAAAGGGAAGCACGTCTTTAAAGTGTGGTACAGTGGGAGTTGTGGTCTCCTCACATGCTTAGCAATCCCACAGGGTCCACAAGGGGGGAAAAAACACAAATTCAAAGCGGAGCGATGGCAATTTAACAAGCAGCTTAGTACAAACATCTGACGAGAGAGCGAGAGCTTACGTGTGTCCTGAACTGACCTTCATGCCAAAAGTGATCACAGTGATCAGGATCTTGAAGAAGAGGGCCAGGGCCAGCTGCCACAGGGCCGTGTAGAGGCCTGCCCCTGCCGGCCGGTCAGCCAGGCTGTTGTCTACGCCAGTTTCTGACGTGTTGACCGGCTGGAAGTGAACATTTTTTTATACATCATCTATAACTTAACTTGCCTTACTGAGAGACAAAGAGCCACCCGCTGACCTGTTTGTAGCCACACAGCTGAGAGGAGTCCAACAGGGAGCAGTCGTTGAAAAGCTCAGATATGAGCTCAGCGCCACTCATTCTGGTGTAACTGTTTGGGAAGGCGATCAGGGCGGTCACCGCGGTGACCAGCAGCACCTCGATGACCGGGTAGTGCCCGAGCCGAGTGGTTTTCCCTGCGGGACGCGCGCGGACAAGCCGATTAGTACGCACACGCATAAACACGAAGAGGAGAAAGGGTAAAACGGGGCAGCACTCACGCATCCTGCACCAAGCGATGTTGGCCTTGATGAACAGCGTCCCCCAGAGGCCGCCGAATATCCCCAGCAGGATGAAAGGTGCCAGCTCCACCAGGTGCCACGGGGCGTGGAACTCCACGTAAAACAGCACCAGGCGGCTGTTTCCAAACGGGTTGATGGAGCGCAGGGTGAAGGCCGCCACCAGGGCGGCGAAGAATGAACGCCACAGGGTTTTCAGGGGGAAGTAATAACTCACCTAGGGGGGAATTAAGCGAAGCAGGAAGTGAGCAAAAGGTTGGGCTTTTGGCCTATATATGCACAAAGGATTATTAAAAACATTGATCAAGTGGGAGAAGCTGTAAAAAAAAAAAAAAAACTACACCGCCTCGAAAATACATTCTTTACCCCTTAATGTTCATCACATTTTGCTGCATTACAATGCATTAAACTTGGATTTTATGTTATAAACCAACACAAAGCAGTTTTAATTCTCAACGACAGAGTGCTGTGCATGCAGGTGGAAAATAACTGCTTTTCTCTCTTCTTTACAAGAATATCTTCTTCCACATGTTTTTTATTGTTTTGTTTCTCTTACTTCTTAACTACGAACTCTTTTATGTTGTTTTGTCACATAAAAACTGAAGTTTGTGATTGCAAAATGAGACAATGTTAGAGGGTCTGAATATTTTTGCAAGCCACTCTACACTCGTTCTCATTTTAGATGCCCACTAGTACAGAGAAAAAAATCTTTAGTAAATAAACAAGACCAACAAATGAATTCAATTTTGAAGCAGGTCTGATATGAGGCACTCCCCTCCCTGCATCATAATTTGTTTCCGTCACTGAACATTGCATTACTTCATAACCAAGAGCTGCCGAGAACACACCGACTCTCCGAACTGCTGCAGCAAACGTTTATTCCCGGCTTATCGCGTCTTAATTAGCTGCCAGCGTGCGTCTCGCTCCAGTTCAAAGTCACGTGGCTGGGAGAGAACAAACAAGGAGGGAAAGCGAGACGCGGCTAATTGAAATCGTCTGTGTCATCTGGTGCCAAAAAAATGTACCGGTTCTGTGGCAGGACGGGGAGACAGGTATGCACACGTCAGCTCGTGGTTTATTTCTCAGCTTCCTACCCACCTCCTCCAGACTGAACAGGACTCCTCCTATGGGAGCACCGAAAGCCACAGACACTCCGACTGCGGCTGCCGCCGATAGAACCTGCAGAAACAGAGGGGGGGGGAAAACAAAAACAAAGAGCGTTTCAGAACAACGGAGACGGGATCCATCAGAACCAGGAGCACAGGGAAAAACATCTGCTGACCAGGAACAGATGATGTTTACGGTTTTGCCAGTCGGAAAGACTGAATCAGCCGAAACGCCACAACCGAGAAGCAACGACAACACTGTTCAGTGTGGAAGTTGTTACTAAGGGAAGATGTGTGAAACTAGGGTGTTTCCAGTATCAATAAAGTAAATAAACGTATATCTATAAATTGCAGATTGTTCTTCACAAATAATGATATTGAAGAAATCGTTTCACATCTTATCTTGCGGTGCACAAAAATAAAAATTAGTTTTCCTTTATCTATCCGATGAAGTAAACGAGATATGCTGTAATTATCTTTAGCTGGTTTTTATCCGTCCAATTATTTGTGTTCCATCAGCTAAAATGTTGATGCAATTGCAGACTGATTGCTTTAGAGAACATTTTTTATTTATTCTTACACTCAAAATGTTAGTTGTTAATGTTTCAATTTTAAATATAGTTACCTGTTAGCAAGAACTAATAAAGTTTCAGTTTGCTTAAACTTTAATCCACCCCAAACAATCGCTTGGTGATGTCCAACAACAACAACAACAAAAAAAAAAAAAAATAAGACCTTCATTTTGTCAGTAAACATAACAGCACATCACATCCTCTGAGCCCACCTCTCGCCGTTTGGCCTCGTTTTTGCGGTATTTGGTGAACAGATGGCAGAGAATGTTGGCACAGCAGCAGGCCACATGAACCAGAGGTCCCTCCTTCCCCAAGCTGAGGCCGGAGGAGACGGCTAAAACCAGAGTGATGGTCTTTATGATCAAGGTCCACTTCCCCAGGTAGCCACGAATGATGAACCCACTGAGGATTGTTTTAATCTGAAAACGACAGGAGACGAGAGAGAAAGCGGGGTGTGAAGGCATAGGTTTTCCATTCCAAAGGCAATGACATGTTTAGACTTTGGTGAGGAATCACTTCAGATCTGTGTCTGCTCTCTCTCTCTCAGAGTTAAAAACCCTAAAAAAAAAAAGAGGGGGAGAGGAATAAGTTCCCTTTTTTTTGTTTTGAGACTATTTTCTTTCAAATAAGACATTAATCTCCTGACCGCGGGCCTCCTGACCACAGTCTGACCTGCGAGAGAGTACAGTCAGAGGAGAAAATGATCTGAGGGACGTGAAAGTGGCCGCAGCCAGAGGCCGACGGCTTCGTTTGGGTTTTTCAGTCCGACACGGATCAATCAGTGAGACTTTTGGGACAACACAAAAGAGTTTTGTTCTTTAAAAAAAGCCTTTATCTGTTCACTTCCTTAGAAGGAAAAAAAAATGGAAACACAAGATTAAATGTTGGGAGAGAGATGAGGGAGGGTAGACTAAACAGACAATAATATAATGCTTTTAATTCTTAAGGGTTACATAAAACATAAAAGAAACAATCTGATCTTTATGAGGTTCTAAAATTGTATTCTTTTTTTAACCATCAGTATGACCACCTCCGAAGAAGTTCACTAGTTTGATACTTAAAATTGTGTAATAACAGAATTTCAGGGGAGAAAGTCAAACCCAATGACTTTAAAGACCCAAATTGTCAATTTGGTTTGTGGCCCTTATCTGGGACAACACGAAGGTTTGTCCGTTATCATCCGATTAACCAATTAATCATCAGAATAAATAGATATAAAACAGATTGGTGTTACAACATGAGGTCCACTGTTACCTCTGGTATTCCTGAGCCACAGGCATATGGAGCAAAGGCCCTGACCAGCATCACAGCCAGGAATGAGAAGAGCAGAGCCCAAAATATGTACATCAGGTAGTTCACTATGTAGGCAAACGGGCCCTGAAAACACAACAAGCACATTTATTCACCTTAATACTGAAGTAAATGTAAATATAAATCCAGTCAGAGAAAAAAAAAAAAAAACGTGTTGTCTTTAACGATGACATGTTGCAGCCAGTAGATGGAACCCAAGCATCATTATCATTTATGTTGCTGTCCAAGTCACTGAGATTCTTATTAGGACATAAAAACATGCAGCTTCCAAAGACTGGTTGTGCAAATAAAGGAAAAAGTAATAATAAAAGGTTCTCAAACTCCTTGTGTCGTATTTGTAACACAATTAGAATCGAGATGTTCAAATTTAAAGAACTCAAAAGCTGTTTCCACAAAAAAGAAAACACATTCAGCTGCTTGAAAAACGGTCGCGACTCCCGCTTTACGTTTTACGAACAAATGAGGGAAGCACTTCAGTTTTTGTCGCTTATTGAACTTTTGGAAATTACAGCAGCTGCAGAGCGCCCCGGCAAGGGCGAAATGAGGAGGACTAATGGGTGTGAAAAACGACTTAAACTCATTTGTATTCTGCTTTTTCTCGCTCTTTTCTCAACAGTCCCGTTGCCACGACAACCGACTGACAACAGCTCGAGCCACCCACGGAGCACAGATTATGTTCAACTGCGTCACGGAAACGGAATCGACGTGTTTGTACGTACTTTCTTTTCTACACAAAAGGAAGTACGTA
Source organism: Poeciliopsis gracilis (assembly GCA_911649635.1). Classification (NCBI taxonomy): domain Eukaryota; kingdom Metazoa; phylum Chordata; class Actinopteri; order Cyprinodontiformes; family Poeciliidae; genus Poeciliopsis; species Poeciliopsis gracilis. The sequence goes on from CAJVRI010000724.1 coordinate 1,192,444, forward strand.
CAAACACCAAAACAAGGCACTCAGTCCGTTACAGTTTCATGTTTTCAGGCTTGATATTTTTTTTATTATTTTTTATAGTGGTTAAGAAGTCATCATCTCAACACAGCAGTCGTTGATTGGCTCGCTTAAACACCTGGTCTACTGATGATCTGTCAGAAAATGGGTGTGTGGGTCACCTTTTTTTTTTCTTAAACTGAACCAAAACAAATTGAATTCCACAGCACATGTACACATTAAGTTGTAATAGTCAAGCTAGCATAACTAACCACTTCCTCGTTTTTTTGTAAAAAATTCACACCAATCTGTGAAATATGATACCCTGGGACCGCGTTGTCTTGTTGTCTTAGTGTTGACAATTAATAGCAAAACATTTTGTTAGATTCTATGCGTGATCGTATCATTTTCTGACCACCGATACTCCTGACTCGATGTACAGCATTGGCACATGTGCGGCGCACAATAAGTCATGTGATGTCCAATCCAGTAACATTTATCAATACGCGAGACCCTATGGAACAGCGTCCTACCTGAGCCGTTCCTGCTATGAGTTCAGCCCAGCTCTTCCACTGCGGACAGTGGTCCCTCTCCTGGAAAGTCGTCTCATTAGACGTCCAGCAGCAGTGCTCGTGGTTGAACCAGAAGCCGATGAGACACACCCCTTCTTTCAGGTCTGTCATCCAGTGAGCTGCGATATCAATACCACCGGCGAGAGCACCTGCGGGACAGAATGCAGAGCTCAGCATGGAGGCAATTTGTGGATGAGCGCACAATAACTTTCCCAGGTTGCCATTTTGTTGTGTTCCGAGTCAATTTAAGTATATGAGCATCCTTTACTGTTTTCCAAGCCAACACGGAGTGCATTGGCAAAGTAAATGCACTCCATTTGCACAGATATACTGTAGCTCTCTCTCACACATTTGCGTGTAGGGAAAACAGTTACATTTACATGATGAAACTTTCTAATCTGAATAACGGATTTTCCTCCAGGGTATGTCGAGGCGACGTGGTAGTCCTGGGTTTGACTCCTGGTTATTCTGCCCACAGGTTCTCTGAGTAACACCCTCCCAATCTGTCGGTTTAGATGGTCGGTCCATGCAGGTTAGGAATTGTGTTAAATTCAGACGTAAAGAAAAAGAAGCTTGAGCTTTAAGTATCTCCTGCATAATCCATAAAATTATGTACTACTTTGTGTAGTTCTTTTGTATAATAGTACAAAAAAACAAATTAACTTTGCTGTCATGTAGCAAAAAGTGTAAACTCTCCAGCAAAGTGCCTGGCCTGCTTTCCCTGAGAACTAAGCCAAGTCTCCTGCAGGGCTCCCGGTACTTTCTACTTCATTACATTTTTACCAAAACGTCGCGTTACTCGTTACATCCAAGTCGCATTGTGCTTTTTTTTTTTTTTTTTTTGTTAAAATGTAAAGTTCGGGAACTTGACGTGGCTCTGTAAAATCCAAGCAATAACGTGACTTACTTATTACGTGTGTCTGTTACCCATCGCCTCCGCCTTGTACTCGCACGCAAAGCTGCAAGACATGCACAGTGCTTTTTCTCTCTGAGCGGGAGAAGCACTGTGCATGTCATAAGATTTGGCGACATGTAAATTCACAGACGGTGGAAACTTTTAGCGTCACTTGGAAAGGAAGCTTAAAGAAAGGTAAGCCATGTGGACGTGATGTTAGCAAAGCCAGCTCTACAGAGACACAGATGTTGTATCTGTGATTAAAAAAAGTTGTCACTCATGCGCTTAATTATTGTGTTGAGGTGTTGACTGACATGTCGCATGTATGGGACGACACCGTGACCAAAGCTTGCTATGCGATACGACATTCAAGAACAATCCGATTCTTCTTTACTAAATCTAAGTGTCACTGAGAGCCATTCTTTGTTGTTGTGATGCTCTGCATACACTGCAGTCGCTATTATTTTTATTTTAATTGAAATATATGCAGATGTATTTAATTGGCGAATAAACAAAACAAGAACGCAGAACAAACCGAAGAACCGCTCTGGATTTAACGGAGCTTTGTCTGGAGGTCTGACGCTGTAAATATGACTCACTTGAACTCTGCCTGCTTTCAGGAATGTTGAATCATTGCTGTAATGACTGATATCAGCTACTGATTACAACACTTGGGATGAATAAAGTATTTTTGAATACAATTATACTGAACACCCAGTGTTTGACGATTAAACTGCGAGCTGTAAGCATCCAAGCGCCTCATCAGCTGTAATGTACATCCACCCACCATTTAGGTGAGCTTGTAATTATGTAAAGGTTGAGTGTGTGAACTACCTGCCATGAGTCCCACCAGCAGCATGAGGAGCCATCCGGAGAAGGCATCGCTAACGCTGTGCAGCAGGGCCACAGTCGATTCTCGGCTCTTATTGGTGATCTGCATGGGGACAGAAAAGTAAGACGCCGCCTTCTGATATGGCTTCTTATTTTTATTTAAATGACACAGAAACAGTGATTGGTTCAATAATGAGCAACAAAAATACACTTTTACCATCATGTAGATAAAGTGCATATATCACAAAATTATATCACAACATTTTCTGCAAATAGAACATATTTACATTAAGTCTGAACAAATAATTGGATTTGTCACGATGAATCGATTACTAAAATAATCGTCTACTAACCACCTGGAGTATATGGACTCTAAAAAAAGATGATGTATTTGCTGAAAAAACAACACAAAGCAGTGATTCATTGTGTTTAATCGTGATTAAATGATTATTGAAACAATCATCAACTGAATTTATTACTGATTAATCATTAACTGGGGTTTACAGCCTAAAGAAAGTACTGTACATTTTCTGAAAGAACAACACACTCAGAGCAGTAATTAAGCCAAAACTGTGCAAAAACATATATATACGTTTTGGATATGGGATTTAGAAGAAATACCCGTCTGCAAAGATGTTATTTCGAAAAGTATTGAACTGTTTAGCATATTTTAATGTACTTCCAATATTGTATAAGCTTAAATGAAAAATTTGCAGAATGTGCCATTTTTTTATCTGATTAATCAAATAATCGTCAGAATAATCTATAGAATAAATTGATCACTGAAATAATTGTTAGCTGCAGCCTTAATTTACAAAGTTTTTTTTTTTTTAACTTTACATGCTAACTCTTTATGTATTTTATACTGTTTTGCCAATCTACAGCTCTTAATACATAGTTCTTTCGGAAATTAGCCGTTTTAGAGTAGAGTTAATGATTAATCAATTGCTAATTTGATTCGTCACAATTAATGAGATCAATTGTTTCAGCCCTGGCTTTTAAATTGTCAACATTTGATGCAAGGTTCTTTGACTCCTTTGTAGCGCAGCGTTCACTTTCCTCCAGAGAACTGAACCCGACTCTGCCTCGCCTTAGCGACACCTCCATGCCAACACCTTCAACAGAACGCGCATGCCTTCTGATCCCAAAGCAAACACTTCTTTATCCCAGGTTCTTGCTTTTATCGCGCTCCGTTTCTTTAGATTTACTGCATACCTCTCTGTGTCTGTCGCGGTCCTTGCTCTTCTCCCTGACCCAGTCGATGGTGTTGAAGTCTTCGTAGGTGCCCACCCCCGGCAGCGGGTCTTCCAAAGGGTCCACTAGCTTAGTGGGGCCGCTCCCGTTCATACCGGCTGCTCTGCTGCTGCTGCTACCGGTGCTGTACTCATCATAACCTCCTATGGGGGAACAGAGGTGGGAAGAGGTAAAGGTCTCTAATAAAGACACATGGAAGTCACAGTCAATAATCAGCTCGGCTCATCGGTTCCGCCTTCATTGTTGTGCTTAAAAGTGGGTCATTTCCTGTTTTATTGACCTGCCACGATTCTTAAAAACAAGGGAGCCGCATGAACTTTATCACTCGCGCTGAGGTATCAGATCTGGTCTCTCGCACACGCACACGCACACACACACACACACACGGCAACACACTCACACAGTGTTTCTCAGTGTTTTTCCATTTAGATGGTGCAGTAAAGTGCAGATGTATGAGGCACAGGTCTTCCCTGCCAGGAGTGACTAATGCACCTAATGGATGGTGCACTTAAACTCATCACAAGGTTTGACTACAGAAGGAAAAAAAAAAAAAAAAAAAATCAAACATATTTTCAGCATATTCATGATAACCGAGCACAGAGTAGCTCAGTTCTATTAAGACTAGACAGGAAATTAACCTGTAACAGAAAACTTGCACTTAAACATGCTGATGTGAGCATAAATCAAGCACACAGTGGGACTTTTGTTTGCAGAAGCAAGTCTTCCACAGAGAAGGCGAGATCGTTTTGGCCGTTTCCACTTCCTGTCACTGTGTCATGTCATGTGTGCAGTTTGTGACATTTAAATCAAATCACTGAGTTTATGAACCAAGAGACAAGCTTTCGCTGTACATTTTTGTCTGCAAAAGATTGAGTAAAGCTGCATTGATGGAAGAAACAAATCAATGAGTCACAACAAAAGTGCTGCATACACAAGCCAACGTCAGCTAAAAATCATTGCAGCACGAGTTTATTGGAGAGAAACTATACCGTGTGTCATGTCAGAGAAGCAAAACGTTAACCTGAGGAAATGTCTGCATGAAGAAAACTGCAAACTGGAAAATTCGTAAGAAATGCTGCAGGGATGCACAGATTGCAATTTTCTGTCCGATCAGATTTTTTAAAAAACCTGACATGCCAATTCTGATCGATACAAATTGTTTTCTGCTGGAAAAACATGACTAAATACAGTGACAGAGTCGTTGGCGATGGATAATAGTTTCTCATGCAAGTATTCGCTGATCAATCTACCAAGATGAAGGAAATCGGACCAGATGTCTTGTTCTGTAACTTAAAAACTCTTTACCATAACGTACATCAGAACCTCATTCTGTAACCAAATCGGAGCCCTCAGAGATCACTTTCTACTTTTTTTGTTTTCGTCTGTCATGACAGCTTCAAAGGATTTTTTTTTTTAAACCGCATATATATCCACACAGACACATAATTACAAACATGGTGGTCGGTAACCACCATGTTTTTAGATTTAACAATATGTGACAGAAACAGCAGATGTTTTCAAATTGCAACCATCTGGTTTTATTACTAGCTGGAGGCAAATGTCTGAGCTTGATTTTGTTTCGTGACACAACAGTGCTGTCGTCAAGACCACCGAACCCGAGACCAAGACTTTTAGGGTCTGAGATCAAGTCAAGACCAAGACCGAGGGAAGCTGAGACCGAGTCAAGACCAAGGCCAGCGCCCCGCGCTGCAAGACACAATAAAATGTGAAATATGATCAAAGTTGCTAATCAAACTGATCTGAAAAATTCACATTCCCATTAAAACACCCAGATATTAAATACTTAAAGGCTAAAATCAATTTTACTCATATTAAAAGCAGAACAAACTCTTTTTCATCTTTTTAAACATAGCATTTACACAGTGGCGTATTTTTCCAGACGCCATGCAATAATTCCATTAACTCAATCAAACTTGGACATGCAGATATTATGAATTTCGTGTTGTGCTCCACAGCAAAGGGAGAAACCGCAGAAGTTCAACTCAAAACCACGTCTTTCACACTCTCTGTATCAGCGCTGCTACGTGCAGACTCGTTGCCATAGCAACTGGCAACAACGAAACAAGATAAAAAAAAATTTTTTTAAAACCACACAATTATTTACCACACAAAAAAAACTATAAATACATTGCTGCACTTGACTCTAGAGCTGTCTCTTATTCTGCAGATGTGGAGACAAAACGTCTGGGATCATGAGCGCCCCCTGCCATGAGGCAGGAGAACTGCCTGCATCACCTCAAATATATTCTCTGATCAGCACACGAAACACGAAACACACACAGTTGGTGACAAAAAAAACAAACAAACATTGAAAATTATATACATAAGCTAAATTATGGAGAATCAGTTCATACATTAAATGTTGTTATTGGCGACGTTCAGACAGGAGGAGCATGCTCTCATACACTGGCAGTTAGAGAGGTCGATCAGTCCCAGCTGAGGCTCAGGTCGCTGCTGCCTCACCTGCTTCGCTTACGAGCATTTGAATGGGAAAATGCAAAAATTCAGCAATTTTGAAAAAAAAATAAAAAATAAAAAAATCTAAATTGGTTAAGCTAAATAGAAATAGCTCCTTTGTAGTACAAACCACAGGCTGAAAATAGCAATATAAGTGATTTTATCATTATATATTATTTTTCCATGATGACAGGAGAGGCTCTGCCTCACCTGACCGCACATCACTGGAATTGAGGTAATGCCCTGGACACTGACCAAAGAGCGACAAGCAAGAAGTGACCAAGCACCAGGCGCTGACTGTTCTCACCGTCTCTCCCGCTGCATGAAGCCAGGGACCACAATGCTGTGAGGTCCACCATCATGGCAGACATCACAGCGGCCACTTTGAACGAAAACAATCAATGAGCAATGCGCATGCTCTTTCGTTCTTGTGTTTTATTTATTTGCTCATTAAATAAATATCAATGTATATAATTAAATGAAATAATAAAAGCTACTGCCGTTTACGCAGAGCATTACAAGAACAAAGAACGGCTCTAGGCGAGACTCCAGTCCTGTCGTCTTAGTAAAGAGAAGTTCAGAAGACTAGTCAATAAATATTGTTTATTTATTAGAATTATTATTAGAATTATCTTTATTATTGCAATGGCATTTCAAAATAGATCAAATGTTAAAAGATTAATATTCAAGTGAGCTATGAAAGAAAATCTTAACGTTTAATTGATTGGTTCACCATACAGAAGCAATCAAAAAGCAGATCCCAATGGAAACAGGAAGTAACACAGGAAGTCAGGAACTTGTAGCTCGAAGCGCATACAGATGGGACATTATGGGGCTAAAACAACAATTTCTGATAAAATATAATTGTGTAGGGGCTGCACAGTGGCGCAGTGGGTAGCGCTGTTGCCTTGCAGCAAGAAGGTCCTGGGTTCGATTCCCGGCCCGGGGTCTTTCTGCACGGAGTTTGCATGTTCTCCCTGTGCATGCGTGGGTTCTCTCCGGGTACTCCCGCTTCCTCCCACAGTCCAAAAACACGACTGTCAGGTTAATTGGCCTCTCCAAACTCTCCCTAGGTGTGAGTGTGTGTGTGCATGGTTGTTTGTCCTGTTTGTCTCTCTGTGTTGCCCTGCGACAGACTGGCGACCTGTCCAGGGTGTACCCCGCCTCTCGCCCGGAACGCAGCTGGAGATAGGCACCAGCACCTCCCGACCCCGTTAGGGAGAAGGGTGACGGAAAATGGATGGATGGATGGATATAATTGTGTTTTTATTTCCGTGTTACTGGAATTGAGAACAAGTTAAAGTTGGAGGGGGCAGGGTTCAGCTGTCACTGTGAATACACTTTTAAGAGTTACTTCATCTAACAGGCTTAAACTTGGCCGAAACCCACCATATAAATGCACCTGAGGGGAAGCAGTCACTTTAATAATATTTGATTTTGGTGATTTCACAGTGACAAGAGTACGAACCTTTCAGAATGTAAATACATTCCCCGACCGTCCAGAAACGCAAATGGAATCCAGAATTCCTTCACACTTCGCGGGTAAAAGAGCTCCTATCTGCATGTCATATAAATACAGCTCTGAAGAATAATGTTGCTGCGCTTTAAAAACAGAAGTAGCCTTTCGCCTGTCACCTGAACTGACAGGTTAAACCGGTCTGTAGAGGACTAACGAGAGCGAGTAAAGGCAGAAGTATGTTCCCCCGAGGCCGTGCTGACATAACGCCAACAACTTTCAGGGCAATTTGCTGTGACGAAACTGTTTCAGTTCTTTGTTTCAAAACTGACTTTTCAAAGTTTAAATCTTACAGAAAACTGCAAAAACTGGGATGAAATCAGAAAGTAGGCTGACATTGCTAAAAGCGCTAATAAAAAGCTGATCTGATGGCATAACTGTGGAAGACGAGACACTAACGTATGATGTGCCGTGGCGAATTGTTTTTGGTCAGTTGGTAGACACATCATACCAAAGTGCCGACAGGTCTTGCTAGCTACAAAAAACATTTGGTGTAGGTGTTGGGACTGAGAGATTCAAAGTTACCCAGGTTGAGTAACAGTGGCGTGTTTGAAAATGAAGCCACAAAAGTTACGAAGGATAAAAGAAGCTGTGGCAAAAGAAAAGGTTTCCAGTTTCGCTCATTATCCAGAATTAGCCGTTTTTCGTAGGACATGAACTTGTACCTGCAATCGAGATGTTTGCTTTCAGCGAATTAAGCCTGGAGGAGACTGCAGGAACGCTGAACTGAGCATCTTTTTATATTTTTGAGGGGGATTTGGACGTTTCTGTAGCCTTTTGGGAATCTCGAATGAATAAACTCAGAGACTGCGTCTATGGTCAGTAATGCTGACTGTGCTAATGTCCATTCTAATTATTTTACCCTTCGTGTTACTGTGACTGCTAGCTTAACCACACAGTGCTAATAAAATCAATTAATGAATGTTCAGAGCAAGAAGGCTAGAAATAAACATTTAAGGGATGCACCAATATGAACATCTGGGCCGATGTCCAATATTTAAACTTGATGTTAGACCGGATAACCGACATTTACCAATATTTTATATCATGGAGATTTTTCTACCCTGGCAACACATTGAGTTCAGTTAAACTCCTGACAATCCTGCATTGTATAACTATCGCTGTCACCAAACAAATATCACATGACCAACCTCTGTCCCTCCAGAAACAAATATCAACAAGACAGAAACAGATATCAGTTGTTGCTATCAGTCAAATTTTATTCATCGGATCGGTACCAAAATCATCACTTTCCTAAAATAATGTTGTTTTTTGCCTAATTCACCTCTTGGCCAAAGGAAATTACTTAGACCATTATTTCAGGAAGATGACCAGATAAAAATAAATAAACATCGCTGCTAGTGATGTTGATGCTGACATATTGTGCATCTCTAAAATAGTTCTAAGTAAGAAGTCCAATTAGCATTGGCTGGTCAAAGCTTTACAAAACATGGGACAGTGGAACCGGGGACAAAACTAATTGATGCATTTCTAGGTTTTTCCGAGGTGGTGGAAAACTCAGACAGCACAAACTAGAGTGTGTGAAGATGACAATGTTCTGGATATTTGCAGGTGATTGCTATGTACCCGCCCGCAGGCTTGTGTTTGTGTTGAAAACATTTATTGCAACACACTCAAACATATAGGATACTGTTCATCTCCTGAGGAAAGACGCACAAAAATAGACAACGGTGAACAAGTGTCCTCTGTGTCTGAAAAAGATTTGTGGGAATATTTTGCGGGGGGCTAAAATAATAAAAGTGTGTTATGTCCACCTTGGAACAGGATGGATATCGGATACAGTCACAACACAGTCAGCAGAGCCTTGAGAAATCACAGTCCGAAGACTAGAAAAGGTACACAGAAACACCTCACTCAGATTAAAGATAAAAGAAAAGAAAAAAAGAAAAAGCTCCACCAAAGTCAGATTTCATCTGATTCTTTTCTCTATTGTGCAACCTCAAGCAGTTACTGGACCCAAATCATATGACGGGTGGTAAATGTACTTAATGATTAAACTGTGGAAAAGTTAAAGTCAGGATCTCGTGTACAATAGAGAGAACGACATGAACAAGATAAACGTGATTAAATCACAGGAAGCAGACGATTAGGCAGGTCCAGCAGCTGCACAGAACGAGATGGACAAATACCAGCAACTTGTTCTTAATGGCACGAGATCTGTAAGCAGTCCAGCAGGAAAAACATGTCGCCTTTTAAGCCATATTGCCAGGACGCAACAGAAATGATTAACTCACCATCCGCCACCAGTTCCTCCTCATCCAGCTGCTTGCTCCAGAACTCCCAGCCCATCTCTCGTTACGCTCCCCCCACCCTCGCTCAGGATCCGCCGTCGAGTCAAACTGGAAGGATCTTCCTTCTCCTTGAGGAACAAGCCCGACTGCAGGGCCCTCCCTCTGTGGCCAGAAGACTCTGGAACTGACTCGTGATTGGCTCAGCTGTCTGGGAAGTGGATGGTGATTTGCTGAACTACTTTCTACTGGTCTTGAGTAATGAGCTTACTGTACGTTTGGGGAGGGTGAGAGGCAGGTGAGTGTGGAAATAAATGACATAGCAGAATTTAAAAAGGTGAAAGACCACATAAACAGATGAGTTTATGTTGTACAGAGATGCTTTATGTCAGGGGGACTTTACCTGGTACTCACTCAGTTCTGGGAATCTAAGTGTTTGCCAAAGGTTTGGCTGTTCTTCAAGGTTTAATGATTGAACGCAGTAAAGGATCTGAACAATCTGGAATGAAATACTAAACAACTCAAGAGTCTCTGGGCTTTCAGTGAACTGAAATGAAAAAGTAGCTACTGTGCTATCAGAAGCAACACACATAGTCCAGACAATACTTCATCACCCCGAAGATTATCTTTCAATTCTGACCTGCTTAGACTGCAATATTACACCTGCTTTGTAAAAATGCATCAGTCACACTGAATCCACTTTTACCGTAAGCCTGACCTTCCGATTCAGATTTTGATCAATTTTAAAGGGGAAAAAATGTTGCGCTTGTTGGTGACTGTAACATAGCACAAGGGAGTCGTTTGCATCTCAACACTCTTCAGTGTGGACACTGTTACTGAGGAAGGAAAATCAGAAGTACCAAAAGGGGAGTGGCATTTCAGCAAACAGGAAGTGGTTCAGCTTTGTCCATTTAAGCTTCCAGTGTCTCTCTCTCTCTCTCTCTTATGCATTTTGTGATGTCACCTCTACTCTCGACGTAAATAATTAATGTTAGTTCACCACAAAAAGGCTGATAGCGCCAGCAAAACCAGAATAAATAAACAATAGATCACAGCTTTGACCACTGAAATACTTTACTTGTTTTCTTTCAAACATGAAATTTTCCTAATAATTTGTAAATTCAGCAACAAATTATTTTCCCCAACCTTTATTCTTCTGCTATATTGTTTCATCATCTTTTGATGGACGATGCAAGATTTCTTTTCAAAACCGTTTTGTTTCTAAAAGAACCGCCTAACTATCAGGAACACAGTAGCTTCATATTTAGAGAAAATGTTTTATTCATTTTTCTACTGACAAAGATTTATCATAAAGACAGGTCGGATTCTACCAAAGGTCAGAAAAGGCCAACTTATCCTGGTGTCACACAAAAACTGGAACTGTACCAGGAAAGCGCTTCAGAAGATCTGCTCCAGAAAGTTACAGCACGACAACTGAAACTGGTTTTCCCACCATTTCCTCCATTTGTAAGACTTAAAAGTCCAACGTTTTGTTGTTCGCTGGGAGGTTCCCTTCTGACTCTCCCACACGCTTTCTGCCACAACCGACCCCTCGCGAGCTTCCAGAACAATTCTCCTCTCTGCGGGACGTCAGAGGTCATCTTTCCCGTAATGTTCAAAAACATTTAACAATCTGTCCCCAGTGGGAGCGCTTGTGCTCTGCTCCGTCACATTTGTTTATGCTGGTGCACTGCGGACGATTTCATGCATTTAAAAGTAGGTCTGATCAAAAATCTCTCTCTTTTTTTTTTTTTTTTGCCCATTAATTATTTACATACATGCACAGAGGACTGGAGGGTTGGGGGGGGCGGGAGGGAATATTTTCCTTTGCATCATGGGAACTTCGCTTGTGTACAGGCTCTATAATATTTCTCTTAAGTTCAGGAAGCTTTTGATGCGATCTCTTGCATCGCATTTCTGCCAAAACACACACTGCTTTAGCAGACGCACGTAAATGAAGATGGATAAGAAGGCACAGGTTCAACCTGGAGTTTGAACGTTGAACTCTTAAGGTCTGACAGCCATGGGAAAATGCGTTTTATGTAGCCTCAATGATGGTGGTGGCATAAACATCCGGTTTATTGATTGTAATTACTTTGACATTTTGAATTTTAATCGTATTTACAAGGTCAGAGGAAATTGAAGGAAACTGGCATCAGACGATGTCTCTTAAAGTGTTTTCTTGAGCGTAAGATCACTTTCTATTGAGATAACGATTTAAAATAAACAGTCCTCGCCGGACATAGCGGGAAGACGCAGTAATGAATACGAAAGTGAGAAAAGAGCCAAAAAAATGCACAGGAAATGTCATCGCAGTATCCAAGAACAGCATCAGAATCGCATGTTTTCCTGATTGTTATGCCGCCCTAATTCACAGTGTTTTCCCAGTTCAAGGCTTCCAATCATCACAGTGATTATCACATGTCAAGAGGTTCACAGTTTGACTAAGTCAATCTGCTGTATGAACCACTCAGAGCACCGTAAGCCAATATGCCCAGCAATAAAGTCATTAGAGGCAATAACAACACACCAACTGGTAATAAATCCAACAAATGCATTTACACAGTCGAGATTGAGAGCAGTAAAAAGAGCAGTGCATGCAACATGAGAACGATAAAAGAAAATTGGAAATTCAGCTAATAAAAGAGGGAAAAGCCCTACTCACTACTTAAGGGGTGAAAGCGTCCCTCTGAAAGTCTAAATACCTTTTTCTTTTTTTTTCTTTTCTTTTATAAACCAAGAATTGAAACTCTTAGCAATTCAATTTCTGGTCACTAGTAATTAAATTAGCAGAAGCCATCCGTTGTTGAATGCTCATATGGAACCATTTTTTGTATTAAAAACATAGCAGGGGTTATGAAGGCTTTGCCAACTCAATTTAAGACTTTAAGTCCTTTTTGAGATCATCATAAGCCAAATTTAAGACCTATATCATGACAGAGATGTTAAAAAAAAATGCAGGGGACCAAAACGTTGGAATTCTTGGGAATTATTTTGTGGCTCTTGGAAGCAGCTTTTGCTGAAGAGCTATATGCTAGCTGCTAATTATTTGTGTGTGTCTCTGCTATGCTAGCATATCCTAGCCATATACTTGCTGCAAACTAGCCATATTCTAGCTGCTAATGGCTTGTTTGTGTGCTTGCTAGCTGGCTAGCTCGAGAGCCATATGCTCAGCTGCAAATGGCCCATATTCCAGCTGCTAATGACTGGTTTGCTTGCTAACTAGCTAGAAGGTTAATTTTTAGCTGCTAATGAGCCATATGGGTAATGAGCCAATTGAGATAAGGGGTAGGATTAAAGAAGTGTTCACTTCTGCCCACTCCCTTTCCATATTGGCTTGTTTGTGCATTTGCTGGCTCGCTAGTTAGCTAAAGAGCCAAATGCTAGCTGCTAATGAGCCCTGTGCAAGCTGCTAAAAGATTGTTTGTTCGCTTGCCAACTAGTAGCAAGTAAGTATTAGCAGATTGTTACTGTTAATACTTACTTGTATTGAGCAGAAAACAGTGAGTCACTGTTTTCTGCTTTGAGGCACAGAAAACAGTGACTCAACACTTTCGCCTCATAGAAAAGTCCCGCGAGAAAAAAAACCTACATAGAATACATGATCATTAATTGTCCTCCCATGATGCATTTAAGGCCAACTTATGTTTTCTGTCATGAATTTAAGGCATTTAAGGGCTTTAATTTTAGAAGAATGAATTAAAGACTTTTCACGGATCCGTGGACACTCGGCAAAAAACTGAATGCATTGAGTTTGCCAATTGGGCCTCCTAATAACTCATAGCAAAGAATCTCGGATGAAAAAAAGAGAGGAAAAAAAAAATAATAATAATAATCAACCCTCGTGATACATTTCATGTGTGGCTAAAACCAGGCACAGAGCAGCACCTTATTAAAACCATCTCCTGGTTCAGACGGGGTGATGACAGCATCAATTCTGTGGGTGTTATTTCCACGACACGGCCGTGGAGGTAAGCCAGGCTGGAGGTAAGGAGAGACCCATACCGGGAAATCCGCAGAGAAAACATTTAGAAGACGCCACGATCTCAGAATTGGTGCGGACGTTTTTCATCCCGGCAAGACGAGGACCACCCTACCATCAAGAAAACATGATGGGGGGGGATGTGTGGGCTTTGGGAAAGCCTCAAAGAGAGGGTCCTGGAGTGCACCAGAGAACGTCTGGTGCACTCCAGGAATTTTTGGACAGTCCTGAAAAGGCTGGAGCGCCGGCGCTGCCCATCAATCTAGTCGAGTCTGAACGTCTGGGCCAAAAAGGGCTGGAGAAGGAAGAGAGAGGAAAGAGGAGGATCTCTCCAGAAGAAAACATGATGGTGCCAGAGGTGATGTACTTCTGTGTACCAACTCCTCGTGTACGTGGATTTATAATTATTTAAGATCACCGTGGAAACAGAAAGTGCACCCTCTTTCACTTCTAAACAGAAAAATAACTTGAAGTCATTTCAATTTATTACTCATCTGTTTCTTTCTGATTATGAGGAGCATTGGCTAATGTCAGTGTCATAGTTTATTCATATATATATATTAAGTAGGTGTTTTCTCTGCTCCTTATATGTTATATTTTGGGAATTGGTTGATTTTGGCTAAAGATATACGGTATCTTGTCATTGTTACCTAAATGTGTCAGTAATTCACCAGTAGGGGTCAGTATCGCAACACAAATGACGGAGAAACAGAGGGAGAAACTGAGTTCTCAGGTAAAAATAATTACATTTCAGGCAGTTTGACTGATTTCTGCAACGTATCAAATGTTCCTCATTACCAGCATGTGGACATGTAGACAAAGTCACCGTCGTTTTCTTTTAAGAGTTTCTTAAAAGAAGACAACAACGGCGCCCCACAACTTCTCCAAAACCTCAAGAGGGAAAAAAAAAAAAGAAAAAAAGAAGTGAGAGTTGGACTAAAACCTCAAGAATTTCAAAACAACTTTTGGGTTCATTTGAACCGAGGCAAAAACTTGTTCAGCGTATGAGGCAGCGAAGTCTTCTGAAACCTCTGGCCAACTCTGCATGACTGAGGGCCAGCATGAGTCACAGCGCTTCTGATAATCCCACAGCTTGTTTCCGTATCGAGCTGTGGGACTGAGTCAACAGGACTCACAGGCTCAGGTGACGGAGATTACAACTGATCCACAATCCAGAAAGGGCGGCAATGAGTGGGATGTAGCTCCAGCCCCCGTTTCTATCAGGCACACAGACGTTTATCATTAAGAAGAATGCGATAAAACTTAATTCTTCATCGCGAAGAAGTTGATAAAGAAGCAAAGCAAAGAAAAAAACCCCTCCAGTTTCCCTCCTACGACTTCGAGCGGGCACTCTGAGCTCTGACTGTAAATTCACAGGCGCCCTAATTTTCGAAGAAATCTCCGCTTAAAAGTGAGGCGAAGCGTCTTTCCTGTCCTACGGCTGACACAGCAGGAACAGCTCACTGTTGAGTTACGACGTTCCCCAGACTTTCTTCCTTCCTTACTTCCCTGCTTGCTGCTGACGCGCGTCTTATTCTGTTTGAGTTCGCCGGCTCGGTGAGGTCACCAGTAACCAGGCAGCTCTAACGTCCAGAGGAATAAATAAATTCTGCTCACTATACAGACACACCGCATTTGTTTATTATAAAGGCCACCTATTTATGAAATGCATCACACATATTTGTGTACGACAGGCATTTAACGGCTGGTTTATTAATTGGACGAGGGCGTTTT
Organism: Poeciliopsis gracilis; assembly: GCA_911649635.1. Lineage (NCBI taxonomy): Eukaryota > Metazoa > Chordata > Actinopteri > Cyprinodontiformes > Poeciliidae > Poeciliopsis > Poeciliopsis gracilis. Next base: position 1,207,949 of record CAJVRI010000724.1, read on the forward strand.
AGGCTCTTAAAGGGCCCCGGTTGAACAGAAGCCACAGCAGCTCCTCAAAGAAGACCGAAACTTTCCATGCCAGTCAAACATCCAGTGCTAATTAAATCTCATTTTATCTATTCACGTCTCACAACGCCACAAAGTACATTGCGACAGGAACTTAATTATCTGACGATGACATCATCGGTAACCGGGCAACATTGGGGAGGAGGAGGAAAAAAAAAAAAACAACAAAAAAAAAGAACACGATTTCTTTACACACTTCCCTATGATTGAAGCGAGAACGCTGATCAATGGAAGAGTATTCAAGGTGCATTAGTATGATGCAAATGAGTAAACAAATAAATAAGGCAAAACTGAAGGCGCATTTTAAAGAACGGCTGAAACAAAAATACAAATGTGCTCCGTAACTGTGAGCATAATAAAAAAAACTCAAACACCAAAGAATAAAAATGGGTCTTTTGAGGAAAGATTGAAAAGTGTCGACAGCCTCAGCCGTCCGTACATCTGAAGGTAAACCTTTAACAAAGTTTAGGAGAAGAAATTTCTAATCTCTCTGGAGATGCCGTTCCACCGGAGAGAAATGACGAGGATACACAAGCTGGAGGAACTTCCCAGGCTTGGATCGAGCTGATTATTTGGGGAAAGTCTGAAACGTTGCCAAACGCCGACACGACAGATGCAACGCTGCGAGCTACTTTGGAAAGGAAATGGACGATGACAAAGACAAACTGCAGTGGTTTCAGTGAAACATCACCACACAGGGGCTGAACACAAATGCATGGTGCAACTTTTCAGATCGGACTTACCAATGAAAACAGTGTTAAGCATCAACAGCAGGCTTTCTGGGGGGCGACTTGATGTGCATGTTGAGCTCAAATTGAGGTCACCACATCTAGAGCTGTCAGTGGACTGAATGACGTCAGGACCCAAGTTAATGCCAGACGGAGGTCTGGCATTAACGCGTTCACGGTGGCGGCTCGGCATGCGCGTGCGGGGTTACCTGAGCTGAGCGGGGGGACGTCATCCGTGGACGAAAAGTCCAGCGTGGCTCCCGCGATGTCCACCATCTCGTCATCGTCGTCGTCGCTGGGGTGACGGAGGCCGTCGAAGCCGCTGCTGTAGCCGGGGTTCTCCATGAGTCCGGGGACTGTTTCTCACACACACACACACACACACACACACACACACACACACCACACACACACACACACACACAATTAGAAATGGAGCGTCTGCCAAACGAAGCTCTCCTTCTCCATCTTCAGCTAGTTACATCTGTCCGCGAGCGGGGCATGACTCCGATACAAGCGCGACCAAAGCTGGAACATTGGCCCTGGAGGTCAGCGGGGCGCCGGGGAGCTTATTCCGCCCGGAACAGCGTTCAAAGCCAGGAGGGCGTCATAAAGACCCGCTCCTCTCACACGGACTCGCGACTACGGTTTCAGTTAAAGGGAAGTTCTGTCACCACTTCCGCTCACTTTTCCTGTCGCATCAGTTGGCAGGACGAGCGCCTCGCGCTCACCAGATTATATCAGCCGGGCTTTAATAAGCGCCTCGCTGCTCACGAGACAATCCGGGCTATCTCGGTGTGTCGCTGCGGTTCTTACCGGATGGGGAAAAAGTAGAAGGAGATGGAAAGTTTTGGCCCGACTTTAAGCCTTCGACTGGCTGGGGGGGGGGGGTTGAAAAAGCGGCAACGAAGAAGTCTTGTGACTCGGATTTGCCCCGCCGCTCCCCCCTCTCCTTCCCCTTCAGCTGGAGCTGCTTATGTCAAACTGCAGTAAACTTGAGGATAAAATTCTGCGTCATTCTCCACGGCGGCGAAAAACCTCGGCTTTTACACGGCGCGCGGACGCCAAACGAGCGCGTTTTAATGCGGTTTATCTACCCGAACGCGACACATTGGAACTGACTGTATTTTTCGGTATTTACTCGTCTTCTTTTTTACCACTTAAACTGCAACATGTAAGCTAGTGTCATGCAAGGTACAGGACTACCACTTCCGGTTTTGTCCTTCAAATTCCACAACTTTCGAATCTGCTTTTCAGTCACAACAGCACAAATTTTGCAATCATATACTCAGTGTCAGAGGTGTGTTTTCCTACAGATCTATTCATGTCTTTGGGATGTGAATCTAAACTTCATTTTTCTTTCTTTTCTTAAAAACGTCGACCTTTGAATTTTATTTTGAAGGCACGAGGATGTTTATTTCCGATTGCGCTTTTGCACTTGATAAGAAAATACTAAATATCTAAACACCAGGACAGCTAGTCGAGTGACGAGTCATTGCTTTTCCTATTGATATGTGTTTGGCGTTTTCAATTGGGTCAGTGGAGCAGTTGTACTAATCGATCCTCGATGTTTTTCCTCAATCTTAACAGTTCGGGTCGATTGCGGTCAATTACTAAATTAATCCAGAAATTGCTTTGACCGTCAAACGAATTTGAAAAGTGAAATTTTATCTGAGTACTCTAGTTTTTTTCTAGACCGAAAATACTCAATTGAAATAAAATATAAAATAAAATAAATACATTTTTGGTGTCTTGTATTGAATTTCTTAAATGCATAAAGCTATAACCTATAAATGATGTGGCACGTCATATGTGCAAATATTATTTTACATGTAGATAAATTAATATTTAAAATTTAACAACAAAAAATCATCTAATTTTTTCATTGCTCAGTAGTTTTTGCAAGTCAAAAATTATGTAAGAAATGTATGCAGGACGAAAAGAGAAAACTGTATCTGTATCGGTTTTCTCATAAAGCCCAAAAGCTCAATAGGAGCTGCAGCCATGCTTAAAGTCATTAAGTGAATCTTTAGGAATGCGCCCCTTTTCTATTTCACAGTGGTTAGAGGGCGACGCCTTGTGGCCACTCACTGAACTATTCAGGTCCTCCGCGCTCATTTTTATGCAGAAAGTGGCTCCAAGTTTCCAGCAGACATCACTGTTTCACCTTTGAGGTCTTGAAGCGTTGATTTCGTCACTGATGTCTTCTTTCTTACCATAAATCCAATCGCACACAAAACGCTCCATGACTAGGAAACTTTTCCCTTTAAAGTTTAAGTCTTCTGAATAGTCTGAACCGAGCAGGATCACCATGACCAAAGCTGAGAAATGGGGAACACTTCCTCACCGTTTTGTCCCTCTTGCTTCTTGTTTGACAGTGTGCAGTTCTGTGAACGAGACACTTTAGTTCGCAAGCTGTTGAATCATGCATTGCCTGAGATTTCGGAGAGCTGGAGTTGACCTTCACTGGTCATGACCATGTCTGGCTACTGTCAATACAGAAACCACCTCATAACGTGAATTATGAAAACCAGAATGTCACCTTTCTGCTCAGTCTACCTTTTAATAAATACGATCCTTTGACGGCTGCTTTTTGCATTCACTCTGTTGTTGCACAGAGGCAAAAGGGGGGGCGGAGGGAGGGCGACTACTATTTCACAGCACTACATTTTTATGCTCCATTTCCGCTCTTGTTTTTCAGCATTTACAACTTAAGCAGGAATATTTAACAGCCCCTGCTTCCAGGAAACGTAACTTGACAGAGCCATCAGTACCATCAACACATGATTACCCTCTCAATGTGCCTCCGGGGTAAATTTCCCCACCTCCCACAGACGCGCTCAACGACTCCCCTCACTCCACTTGTCATTTGTCAACCTCCATATAACCCCAAGCCGTGTTTACTCAACCGTCCCACGACTTTAAAAATGTAAGCTTCCCCTGAGAAGCATTTGCACGTTAGCTCGGGATACTTAGGAGGCCTGTCAAAGCAGAAAAAAAATAAATAAAAAATCATCACAGTACGGCTGAGAGGTAGTTTAAAAATCATTATTATTTATGGCACAATTTCCTCACACAAGTGTTTTTTGCAGTAACAAAATGTTTTCTTTAATAAATCAAAATTTTTACAAACAAAAAAAAACAAAAAACAAAAAGAAATACACTCTCTTACAGGTCCAACAGGCAATGTTTGTCCTTAAAATATCAATATGTTTCCAATGAATTTTCCAGTGAGAATTGCTGTTTGCAGCCCAGGAAAACATTCACAAATGTACACAGCAATGAACAATGTAATCTCAGGCTTGGGGTTGCCTGCAACTAAAAAAAAACAAAAAAAAAAACAAGAGCCCTTTGCTGATATAGATGTGCAGCTTCAGATGGACTTCAAGCTACTTCCAAACGGAACAGGTTGGTTTTAACAGCGGCTAACGAGTGGCAACGTTCCTTCACTTGACTTTTCAATTCCTTTCGTTTTAATGTGTTTTAAACTTGTTTGTATCAGAAGCGAAACTCAACTCCTTTAAGCGAGTCTGTCCTTCCAAGATTTTGTCAGTGACTTCATCCTGCGCTGGCAGCTATTGCCCAGTAGGTGGCAGTAAAGTAGCATTAAAAAAAAAATTGACCAGGCTAACGAGTTAACAGCAACACAAGCTGGATGCTAAAAAGCATCTCTCGGTGCATCTTGTATTCAAATTTCGTGGCAAGATCTTAACCGACTGAGTACTTTAGGTGACTGATTTAACGAAGTGCCAACTTAAAAACAGAGCTCAACCAACTAGGAATGTTCAGCAAGATAAAAACCTACACGTTTTTAAAAATGGAAAGATTTCTTGACCTTTCTTGATGAGATTCTTACAGCGACCGCCCAATTTAGACCTTTGCTCTGCAGGAAAAAATATAACAGGAGATAAGTTCTCTTTTAGGAGCTTGTTAGCTTATTTCCTAGCATGTAGTGGGAATGAACAAAGCCACACTTAAGACCTGCCTACCCACATTTTAAACTCACAGCCGAAAAACTAGAACTTAATCTTAGACAAAAGCGCTCTTGGCTAGCAAAACAAGCTAGCTGATGTAGTAAGTCGTTTTCTTTGATTTTGTTCGATGCTTTGAGCGTGAAGAAAACACTAGTGCTTCTTTAATTTTGAGTGTTGCTGGTGGAACAATAAATAACTCGTTCCACTAGAGATTAAGTTTGTATGCTAAGCTAACCTGCTAGCCTGTCATGGCGCCAGAGATTAAGTTTGTATGCTAAGCTAACCTGCTAGCCTGTCATGGCGTAACGGCACAGCCTGAGAAGACTAAAAATGTAAAAAAAAAAATAATACATGACAGCAGCAAAAAGGAAAAACGTGGAGAAAACAAAAAACACTTTTGAAAAATATTTCGTACTTCCAAAATGTTTGAATTTTTGGTTTTGTTTACTGATGTGTGTATTTTTGTTTTTCGTTTTTTTGGGGGTTTTGGGTTTTTTTTTTTGGCAATGTACATCTAATTTTGCAAAACAGGTTTTGCTTAAAAGCGGTTTGGGAAAAAAATGTGAATACGTTGGTAAAAGTTGGGTTTCATTCTCGCACTTTGGAACTAAAGGTCATCCAACCGCTGCACAGACTTCTCTCCGTCTCAAGGTAAACTCGCCTGGTTTTCAAGTCAGCGGAGGCCGAAAATAAATTCGCCAACTTCACTCGATGCCACGCAAACCGCACTCCACTCCGGATTCCTTCATTGTAAACATATACAGTAAACTTCGACTCGTCCAGGTCTTCTCACCCATCTTTTAAAATGAACGTCTCTCGAACATCAACGCCACAATATACAGACCATACGCATAGCAAACACTAGTGCCTCCTGTAGATAAAAGGTCGTTACATGACAGACAGTCCGTGGAGTGTCAAACTCCACACAAGTACAGTAAAGTGACACAAAATAACAGTATGTTTATGTCTCGCAGAATCGACGTTTTAACAGTTAATAAAGCTGACGGCGGCACTGTGAACCATTGGCTTTAGTGTGGATATGAGAAGCACCAAAGGAAAAAAAAACAAAAAAACACACACACCCTCCTCGAGTTCTCTGAACCGGGAGGTTTAAATATCAAAGAAAACAGAAGTGAATGACACAGTCATCTCGCAAAAAAATGTCTTTGGCAACAAAGTGTGTAACAACAGAAAATAACACAGCGTCAGTTTTGATAGTACAGTACATGTCTAAGGCACAAAGTGTTTAGATTTCTTTGTCATGGCAACGAACAGGCTTTTTGGACGCTTGTCTATCGTCTCCTGGCCGGTTTTCGTCTTCGTTTTTGTTTTTCCGTGCCTTAATGCTCGCCTGTTGAACTGGAGGACGTCTCGTAGGACCGTTTTGGGATGACTTCCCTCGCTTCTTGGATACAATTACGAGTCAGAATATCATTCGTCAAACAGTTTTTTTTTGCCAGTGGTTGTGTGAGAATACTCTTACTATCAGATAGTAGCTTCTTAAGCAGTTTTACTTCCTATATTCATGTCTAAGTAACCGTCTGCAGCAGCTTCGGATTTAGTGTCGTCATACAACTGTTAAGATCTTGTCCTCAACATGTCTTCCACGTGCTGGACTTGATTTGAACTGAACGTGTTAAGGGCTTCATCCTTCATTTCACTTCTTCTGCATTGCTCAGTAATGTCCGTATCCCATCGATATCCCCATGCCCATCCCCAGGCCGAGGCCCAGGCTCTCTCTCAGCCCTCTGAGTTGCTCCTCTCCCAGCCGAATCTTGTCCTCAAGTTGTCTCTGCTCCACCAGCAGGGCGGCCTTCATCTTCACAAAGTGGCTGGAGAGAAAGAAAAACAACACAAAAAAAACCAAAAGCACACAAAGCAATTTAGTACGGTTCACTGGCCAGGTTGAACGCGAGTTAATTCCTGTTCTGACGCTCACCTGTAGTCCCTGTGCTGTTCTGGAGTGAGGCAGCGGGCCAGAACCCGGCTGACGGCCTGCTCTCTGCGGTCGACGTGGTCCTTCAAGTCCTGAGCCTCCGACAGCTGTCTCATGAGCTGACGCTTCTTTTCCAGCAGGGGGAGCTACAGGACAAAAATGACCTTACTTTATTGGGTTTCGGAAGGTTTCATCAACTCAAATCTAAGAGCGTTTTAAGAACTTTTAAGATTACTATGAATAAAATGTGACGCCCACATCATGACAGAGATGTACAAAATGAATGCAGAACTGAAATTTCTTGAGTCTTTTTGTTGTTCTTGGCAACAGCTTTGTGCTTCACACATAACATATGGCTTTCTCGCTAGCTAGCTAGCTAATTAGTTAGAGAACCATATGCTAACTGCTTGTTTGCTTCTAGCCAGTTGGCATGCTATCTACTGGTAGGTAGCATACCAGTATGGTATGCTATTGGTAGGTAGCAACTGGAATGCTACCTAGAGAGACAAATTGTAGCTCCTTATGGCTTGTTTGTTTGCTAGCTAGCAGGTAATGGAAAACAGCGCAGCGAGTGAAGATGTCTGCACATAACTCAAACTTGTCCTGCTTAAAAAACCAAAAAAATCTACATAAAAATTGAAGACATAATTGACTTAAGGATTATTTGCATGAATTTAAAGATATTTTAAGGCCTTCATTTTAGAGAAATAAAATTAATGCTTTGTAAGGATGTGCCGACAACCTGATTGTAAATAATAATTTTGATCTGTAATATCTGTTCCAAACCCCACCCCAAATAAAATAATAATTATTAAAAAAAAAAAAGACTTTCACTAATATGACTCTTCTGTAATCAGCATTTAATTTCTGGTTCTTTATGCAAAGGTTTTCTCCTCCTCACCCGGTCCTGGTGCTCTGTCTCGGGGTCCAGCGTGTCCAGTGTGGTTTCCACTCTGAGCAGCCTCCCAGACAGAGACAGCATCAAGCTCACCACCTTGTCAAGGTCGCCGATAAACATGCGGTATTTGTCCACCTCGTTGGGTTTACACACGGATACCACCATGTTCTCCACCTACAGGAAGTAAAAAAAAAAAAAAAAAAACACAGAGAGGCTGTTTGACTACTTTTTATCCTTGGTGGATAAAGATATCCTCGGGCTTGTCACGTTCTAGAGCCCAATGGATCTAGAGTCTGACTCTAGAATCACTGATGTAAAAGTGTTGAGCTATTTACCGCAGATGGATGAAGAGCTGGACGAATGAGGTTTCTGCGGTTTTCACCAACTCAAATCTAAGACTTTTTAAGACCACTATAAATGGAATTTAAGACCTCCGTTCCAAAAGAAATGTAAAAACGTCGTCCGGCCAACTTGTGGTAAATTTGCACTTACCCACGACAGAAACAAAAAAGCTAGCTAGCTCACTACATCAGCAGTGAGTCAAAGAATGAAAATGTCTGCCTCTGGCTCAAACTTTGACCCGACAGAAAAGTCCAGCGAGAAAAAAAAAAGATTTTCATTCTAATCCCAGCTTTTTTTTTTTTTTTTCAAACCATCATCCAATCTAAAATAACGCAAATTCTTCAGACCACATATCCAACATATGACTTTATAGTCTGAAATACAGTCCAGTCCCAATTAGAGAAAGCATTTTTGTAGACATGCTTGCACAATACGAGTCGCGTCAAGTTTTCAAAGTAAGAGTGGCTGCCAACATGCGCAGATGATTTAAAGCACTTAATCTAGAGAGCAGGATTGGACCGGACCTCGTCTCCCAGCTGCGCGTTGGCTCTGATGTCGTCCTGCAGTCCCCTCTGAGCCTCCCTCAGCACTCCCAGCTTCTTACGCAGGCTCTCCATCAGCTGCTTCTGCACAAACACGCAAACGACCGTTTCAGCTCGCAGTGAGAAAAATAGCGGGAGAATAAATTCGGACAGCAAGGCGTGGCTGGATTTTTTTGTGTTTTTTTCCCCCAGATTGGGCTGATGACACAACGAAACCCTCCGAGGAGATTTAAAATCAAAACCTTATTATGGATTTCCTCTCACCCTCAAAGTGCTTAAAATGATGCATGAAAGTTAAATATATAAACATGTGCTTTCAAGAATGTTTGGGTAACTTGAAACTGCGTCGACGTCGGCCTCCCTGCTCACAGTGACGCTTAGAAAAGATAAAAGATTTGAGCTTTTTGATGAACAAAATGTACGTTTGATGGGTTGGAGTAGGGTAACTTTAAAGCCTTAGAGCATTGTGTCTACCACCCGGCATGGTGGCGGCAGCATCATACTGTGGGGTTGTTTAAGACTACTTTATCAATCCCCAAAGGGAAATGAAACGTTGTAACTCATCTCGATTTCTTTAAAGAGTTGCTGTAGCTGTTGACAGGATCTCTTGTTGAATCTGCATGATAGTGAATTTAGAGAAACCAGCCTTGTTTATCAGCCGTTTTTATGAACCCAGGTCTTGTTTTTGAAAGTAATTGCAAGTTGTTTAATGTACGATCATTTCTCTCCTTTAAAAAAAAAAAAAAAACTCCTTCAATGCGGTCCAAAGCGAAGCTGGGCCGCGTGCGTCTCTACCTTGTAGCCGAGCTCGTCGTCCTCGTGCCTCTCTCTGCCGTCGGCGAAGTCCTTCATCTGCGACAGGAGATGAGCCTTGGCTGCAGACGTGTGGTAGTAGGACGAACAGCTGGAGCTGGCCCCGGACTGCCTGGAAAAGCCAGAAAGCCAGAAAGGCCTTCATTTCCATTTCTATGTGCAAATCTAAGATTGCTTGAGGATACGCCGAAAGGATGACGCATTAGAGGCAACGACAGGTCTTGCTCGGCTGAAACTACCTGTCCAGGCTGTTGGTGTTGTGCTCCACGGACTGACTGGCTTCTCTCCAGCTCTCCGTCCCGGACTCTCCTTCGCCACTCGGAGGGAAAAGCTCCAATTCCTCCTCGTCCAGCGAGCCGCTCCCATCGAGAGCCTCGGCTGACGGCGAGGCCTCGGGATCCGGCAGCGTGTCGATGTCCGTCTCCGCACTGTGCGGGCTGCGCTGGTGGGCAGGTCCTCCGCGGGCAGCTCCTGGAAATCGTCGATGTCCGTCTCCAAGGGAACCTCCAGCTCGGCCTCCAGGCTGTGGACGGGGCTCGGGCTCGGAGTGTTTTCCGACTCTGCCGCGCGTTTCCGCTGACCTTCAACCTGGAAGTCTCTGTCTGTGAAGGCCTGCTGACGCTCGAGCTCTACTCGACTGACGCATGCTTCGGTAGGATAATCCTCTCTCGGTCTGCCGACTTCCAAACCCGGAGACGGACTATGAACTCCAGGAGACGGCGGTCTCTCCCGCGTGGCTCCAGGTCTGATGCTGGGCAGAGGTTTGAGATCTGGACCGAGGCCCACGTTCAACCCAGATGGACTGCAGGAGAGAGAACATTTCAGAAACAACATCCGTTTAAACTCCATACGTCCCGTCAATACAATTATGTGACAATAAAGACCTGGAACAATTTCCTGGGAAGATCTCAAAGAAAACAGTGCGAGCCTGAAAAAGACAAGTCCACCAAAAACACTTTCTAAGGTTGCAGCGTTTGTTATAGTTTCAGCTGCTGCAGTTCGATTTCTTACTGCACTGTGTCAAATGATACAAACTCTTTGCAAGACCTGTTTCCCCCCCCCTGGCCTGTGGTGGCAGTGCACCAAGAACCACTGAAGGAAACAACATGAAAACCTCAGAAGAAGAGGGCCGCGACTTCCTTCTTCGTGAAATGTAAACAAAAGCAGTAGTGTCAGATTTTAGCGGTTGTTGGATTTTTCCTGCTGATGCTACACTAACATCTTTGTTTTGGTTGTATTTACCCACAATGCCCTACGCCATAATCCACTTCCTGCTTTTTGAGCAGCCTCTGGTTCGCTCGGTGTTCACAGACGCATATTCACCCGAGCTCACTTAACGAGCCAAGACGTCGGCTGTCAAGCGGACCAGAGTTCGCTTGAGAGTTCGCTGGAGTTTGACGAAAACGGACTAAACAGGGCTGCTTTGAAAGTGTCAGTATTCCACCTCACCTTCTCATTCTGGTCTTAGCTGGCAGAGGTGGAGGTAGAGATGCCACAGGCTCCACCACAAAGTCATCCTCCCTCTCGACATGGCGCGGCGCCACGGGCCTGAAGGCCTTCCTGGAGAACATCGGGCTGGGCGGGGCGACGGCGAAGGCGCGCTCCTGAAACGGAGCCGCACTTTGGCTGGACAGCTGGGCGAACGCGTGCTCCTGAGTTTGAGTCTGACTGCAGCTGCATCGAGAGCAGGTCTCTGACGCTCCCTGCCTCTCCGGCGGCAGGCTGTAGGACCTCTGCCGGGACTCGTCAGGCGGCGGGACGTAGGAGGACGAGTGAACCGAGTGGCGTCCCTCGGTGCCGTCGAAGCCGGATGGGACGGGCTGCGGAGCGCCGAACGCGGAGGACGCGAGCGGCGCGTGGTGAGACGCCCGGCGCCGGTGGAACTGCTCCCACTTCGGGGGCGGCGGTCTCGGCGGAGGCGGGGTTTTCTTCTTCCTTTGCCGCGCTGCGCTCGACGAGTCGCCGCCCTCCTCCATCTCGCTCAGGGTCTGGGTCGAGGCGGCGTAGATGGAGGGCGACCAGCGCTGGCTGGTCTCGAAGCGCAGGTCGTTCTCGGACATGGCTCGTCCTCGAAGGTGGAGCGGCGCCGGCGGCGGGGCGGCGTTGTAGGCATCTCGCTCATCACCACGACTGGCAGGCCGTCTGGAGTCCCAGTGCGCCTGATGAAGATGATGCTGCTGTTGACGGACAGCCGGCGGTGGCCTGGACTCCCGTCTCCAGCTGGAGTAGTCTCTGAAGGAGAAGGGAAGCCATTCAGATCAATTAATCTTGTACAATGTTATATTTTGGTCTCCTCTGATATGAGCAAAACTTTACATTGAAAGCCTTTTTTATTTCTTGAGAAGTTCCAGATGTTTCCTTTCTGCGTTCCTTGCTAACTGTGTCAGGTCATCTCAGGCCACACATGCCTTACATGCCTTTCTCCCTCTCCTACATGTTTCCATACATCCTAATACATATCGCTGTGGTCACATCTTAAGCATGGATGATTGCCCCACACACTTAAGAGCTCATTAGAGCCAAATCAGAGTCAGCCGTGACTAAGTAGGCTTTCCGCCTGCCGGTGCACAAAGACCGAGCCGGACCTGATGTCTCTGCAGGGCCGGTTGAGGCCGAGACGGAGCAGGTGAGCGTCTCAGAAAGAGCGAAAGGCGAAGAAGTAATATTTTATGCTTGATTAACAAATGACGCAAGTTGTTTCCAGGGCGAGGGGCTCACCTCTCCGTCAGGCTGTACTTCCTGTTGAGTTTGACCGTTTCCTGTCGCGGGGCGTGAAACGTCTGGGAAGAGATTAAAAAAAAAAAAAAGAAGAAGACAAGGTTAATAACACCTAGGCTGAAAAGCGTTGGGAAGAGGGTGTGTCACTCCACCCTGCAGTACACTTGAGTGGAAACAAAGCTGATTAGGGTGGAGGCGATTTCTGCTACATTAAAGACACTTTCCTCCTTCTATTGTTGTTTTTCCACATTCTTTTGTTATCTCTTTCTTTTTTATCAGGTACAGTTTAGATCAAACGCTTGCTTGTTCAGTACTTAGCTGGAAGGTTTGTTAGTTATGTCAGTTCAAAGTTATTTCATTTTAGTCCAATTTCAGTTTCACTTAATTAATTTCACTTAATTTAAGACCTTTTTTTTTTTTTTTTTAAGACCGGTGTGTATAAAATTTAAGACCTGTCACGACAGAGATGCACAAAATAAATACAGGGAACCAAAACTGTTCCCTGTATTTATTTTCTGGGATCTTTTTGTGGCCAAAGCTAGTGAGCCACATGCTAGCTGCCAATGCCGTGTATGTTTCCTTGCTGGCTAGCTAGCAAACATGCATTAGCAAATTACAGACCATGATGGATTTGGTCGTGTTGGCTGTCCTTTTGGAAAACAGGAAGCGTTTCCTGTCAAGAAATGCCACAAAAACTGTTGTTCACAGTTAGCCATGGTGGTCGCTTAAGTGTACTTTTTCCCTGTGCACTAAAGTTGAGTATTTCCATAAGAGGATCAATACTTTCTTACCAATTTACCATCTTGCTGATCCGCTCAAAACTATAAGAAAAAGCAAAAGTTTTGACAGCAAGAACAAACCTAAAGATAATTATTTGCATCTTCACAGTTCTGGAGTTTTCCTTCACTGCTAATTACGTCATCATCTTTAATGCTTATTTGAGTCTTACACAAATTAAAGACGTGACGGTAAGTGACAATTCGTCCAATAATAATTATTATATATAAATCTACAAGACACCTCTTCATGCTGGCAGGTGAAGAGTTGAGGGGTGCTTAACATATTGAAGTAGAGTAGAGTAAGTGGTGAACGAACTTATTGCACTCTCTTGGTTTAGAGGTGAAAGTAGCCAGCAGGACCCCACAGGGTGGACAGGCTGTACAAATATACTCTGAAGGAAAAAAGAGCCTGCCTTACTGTCTGTGATGCAAATCAGAACATCCAGATGGTATTTTTGTTGGCGTAGCAAATGTGTACTTTACACATTCGGCCGCCACCTGCTGTCAGCAGCAGGTAATATCCATGAAATGGTGTAAAATAACTACTAAAAGACAATATGTTCTGTTTCATGAATGGCTAATTTACATTTAAAGGTCTGTTGACATTTAAGGAGCCACTGAATGTTTTTATGACAGATTTTTTTTTTTATTTTATTTTTTTGGGCCACTGCTGGGATAATTAAAGCTGGGTGCACATTTTTGCAGAATAAAATATTTTCTTTAGCTAATCACAGTGGCTTTCTAGAATAATAACTTTGCCAGGAAGTCTGCAATTCTTTAAACTGAAAAATCTTAATCCTAACCGCAAGACAAAAAGGAGTTAAGAAATAAAAATGATGAAATAAATCAAAGGTAACTCAAGTTTAGCTTGAGGTAATAACGATGCGAACGACGTTTTGCTTGCAGTGCAGTGCACATTAAGGGACCTATCATTTTAACCCCGAGAGTCACCCCGAGAAATAAAAGATAAAAGCTCACGCCTTAATTGATAACACATTAATGTCCAGTCTGACTAACATCTGGTGGTACTTTCCTAATAGAGGGGTTTTCACAGACATGAGTTTGTGTCTGCAAAAGCCCAAGTTCAGCACATCTGTTCCCGTTAAAAATAGTGCATGTAGTTGGAGGTAGATTTCAACACATGAGGTTATCGCCGTGGCATCAGAGCCGCAAGCTTTGATTTGAAAAGGAGCACGGCATGAAGGGGGGGCCAGGGTTCAAGACTCAACCCCCTCACCCCCACAAGGTTTCAGTATAGCAAAAATCACACTGAACAACAAAAACCCGAGTCCGCTTGGCTCAAATATTTGCTGATCTTACAAATGTGTTTAGTCCCAAAACAAATGTCAGTTTCGATTACTTGGTGTCAGATGATAAGGATACTTAAGGGATGCATTTCAGGGGAGTTGTAAAAGTTAGACCTCCGCTCCCCAGAGTCTAGAATCAATTTGCGGTGAAGCTGTAACCCAACACTGCTATTAGCACCAGAGCCATAGAGCACTGCCGTTGCCCAATCTCCCCCTCAATTCCACGAACTATTTCAATGATCTGAGAATTTTCTATGTGAACTTCAGACTTTGACCACAGGCAGGATGTGAGGTTCAGTTCAGACCAACCGTTCAACCGCGGAGTACTTGGACAGAGCAGCAACTTGACTACAAATCCAAGAGTGACCACTAGATCCTTTTAGGTGCAAGTTGACAAAGCAGAGTTAGCTTTTAGTCTTTCAGTGGTCAGTTGGGTTAAATCTAAAAGAGCAGTCTGATTTCAGTGAGCTACAAAGTTTATTTTTTCGCCCTGAAAGACTTTACTTAGACTCACCACTGGAAATACACTGGCTGTTTGGTTTGAGTCCTCCAATTTGTGAACTTACTGAAAATGTTCGCATCCAGAGCCAGACACATAAACCTTCTGAAATTTTCTACTTAAAAGCAGAAAACTATTCCTTCATTAGTGTTAATTTTCCTTAATCTGTCATCACGTATCATCTAAGATTTACTACACTGCGCTAACCATAACACTCTTTGGTGTGGAGGTTAGAAAGAACGTCAAAAGTTAGATATTAGCAGGAATGGTGAGATGTTTGAACTATTTTCCACTGAAGCAAGTCGATGTTTCAGTTAGGCAAAACAACAAAAATGGATATTTTGTACCCATGTTGGGGTCATGTTCTCAAACTGATGAACGTGCAAAGTGCAGTAGATAACAAGAAGGCTTAGTAAAGCCTCTGTTTGATCTTATTTAGCATTCAAATTTTGCCAATTTTTGAAATGTTTGCACCATTTTCGCGTTATAACACTTTCGGATCTTAATAGTCTAGGTAACACATGGTTTGGTTAGTAATGCTAATCCCTTATTTAAGACAATCTTAATATTTTGTGATGTTTTTTTTAATGAAAGTTCTGTTTCACAACTGTTGCCTCGAACACACAGTGCGACATCACCTCTTTTCCCCCCAACATGCCTGCAAAACAAAGGTTCAAACTCTGTCCTTAAAGGCAAATCAGAATCAACTAAACAACTAAAATTGTTATTAGCAGGTCAAAGAATTTTATATGAAGACTGGAAATTTGTCAAGAATCTCTGATTGGGGCAACTCTATCCATAATCCCACAAACAGGCTAATTCTGAACTCTGCACTGTAAATCCAGTTATGTCTCTAATGATGATCGCACAGGAAGAAGTCCTCCTACCTCTGTGGGAGTGTGGCTCCTTGCGTTGTACCCCTGATGCAAAGACTCTTGTTTCTCTGGCTGCAGATAATGGCCGATGGGATAAAAAGCTGATCCCTGGACTTGGTTTTGACAGTGAGAAAATGTCTGAGGTTTGGGCTGCCAGTTGTGGAATTGGTCCTTAAGCTGGATTTCTTGCTCTTGTTCTCTGATGCCAGAATGACTGTAACAGTCCTGAGGTGGGGCATGCTGAAAATGTTCCACTCTTTCCTTCTCGGCTTCTTTTTTTCTTTGCAGTTCCCTCTCTCGTTCCCACTCTCTCTGCCTCGTCCTCTCTTCTCGCTGAATCTCTCTCAGTCTTGCCCGTTCCACTTCTAGTTCTCTCTCCTGTTTTTCTAGCTGTTGCTGCCTCTCCATCTCTCTCAACTTTTCCTCCCTCTCCATCTCTTTCTGTCTCTCCCTAATGGCACTGACAGACTGCCTCCGAGGTTCGACATTGTTTAGAGGATGGACACTACCTTCTTGTATTCCTTGGTAGGAGTATCTCCTTTGGGTAGAATTTTGCCCTAGGTCTTCTGTTTGTTGCTCTCGATGACGGTCTGGTTGGCTCTGCTTGTGGTTGGACCTTTTTGAGGTATTTGACACAGGAACGCCTTTGGAAGTCTCCTCAAAAAACTTCATTCTATCCGCAAATGGAAGAATATCTGACTCATCTAGTCGAGAGCTCGAAGAGGAGCGACTGTAGGAGGAGCCGGATGAGGAAGTGAAGGCACAAACGCCATGACGTGACCCTGTTACACCCAATACCCTTTCACCCGAGATTCCACACCGTCGATCTCCATCTAGTTCTGGTTGGAGCTTGTGTTCAGGCGTCCATCGCCAGCGGCGAGCCTTGCCAGCAGGAGCTGGTTCCTCAACAACTCTGATGCCGACACCAAAGCTGGGGACGCCTGGATCCAGAATCTGAACGGACCTGGATCGATTATTGCCCTGAGGGAAGGATGTGGTCTGAGTCTGGGAGATGTCACGGTCTGGCTCTCTTGAGGTTTTTGATGTCTTGACCTGTGAAGAGTTTTGGGAATCTTCAGGGACTACCGGTGTGGGAAAGGCAACTTTGGCAGATTTGTTCTGGATAGGCCTGTTTGGGTCTATTCCATCTTCACAAGGGTCCGAACATTCCTCTTCCTGGACAGTTTCTCTGCTGCACAGCAGTCCTCCTGGACCATGACCCCGCTGAAGTTGCGCCTTTTTCCTCTGGATTTCGTTGCGGAGGTTGGTGGCAAATCGTTCACTGCGTCGACGGTTCCGCCGAAAGTTTTTGGATGAGCTCGACTTCTTTGTGTTTTCCTCTCTTTCTGCCACTTCCTCATTTTTACCCTCGGTCCTCCGCTTTTCTACAAGCATTTGCTCGTCCAGCAAAGTGTCCACACTGGCAGCTGCACTGAGTGGCTGAAAATCACTCTCTGCCATCTGATCAGAGTTCAGTCGTTCCCGGGTTGATGATCCAGTGGGTTCACCTGGTACGCTTACAGAACGTCCCCAAGCTGTATGTTGATGAACTGGTGACTGAGACCTCCCATTTTCACCCACAGCTTCCAGCCTCTCAACTGACGCACCATCCTCAACCTCTCCCTCCAGGAAGACAGATCCTGGAGTCGAGCATCGACTACCGTCCAGCTTATGTGATGTGGGAAGCGTTGAGTCTTCCGTTGTGTGCTGAAGTGAAGAAGCATGGGACCACTGGCGGCTGCAGGCTGATACCGAGTGATCAGAAGAGTTTGGTGGGTTGAAGTCGTTGCTGTTGAACTGCAGTAGCTGGAGCTGAGTGGCGAGCAGCTTCTCGGGTGCACTGTGCCGGTGAAGGCCTGCTGAGGAGTGATTGGTCTGACAGTGGTCAACATGGGACTGCCCTTGAATCTCTGTGGAGGGTTCAGAGGGTAAGGAAGCAGAACCAGACGGGGTGACGGGGACTTTTGAGGTTGGAACCGAGTCAGAGAGGTGATCTGATGGCGCCTCGGGCTTGGAGTCATTTTCAGAGCTGCCATCACATTTAATATGTCTGAATTCATCAATTTGTCTTTGACTAAAGTGTGAGTGTGTTGAATCCGGTTTTAAGTTCTCAGTTTGGTCGCCCTCTTCTGGTGGAGAGAAACCATTTTGAATTCCCGAATCGACGGTCAGACACGGCAGGTTTTCTTTACAACAAGAAGTATTTTCAACCGCAGACGATATGCAATGTTTGTTGCCGTCATTAGAACGACTCCGGGTGGCCCTGAAGCTGTCCTTTCTAGTTGGAGGTTGGGGGGGGTTGTTCTCTCTCCCCACTTTAGATTCTCCATTTCTAACAATGTCCAAACCCCCTTCCCTCTGGTCATGTTCATAGCAGCACGATGACGGCCGCCCTTTTATCTCGGCGGGCCTCATTTTTGGCCTGGTCAACGATCTGGACTTGTGCACAATTAGATGCGCCTCATCTGGGGCCTCACCAGGCGACCTCCCTACAGTGGGAGCCTCACCAGGGTAACCCTGACATGCTGGGCCGAGGCTCTGGAGGAGGTTATCCATGGAAGAGGCCTCACCGGGCCTTAGAGGCACAGCAGCGTAGTCAGATGTATTCGAACTGGCAGAGAAAGAGCTGTAGGCGGAGTCCCGCTTGTTGTTGAAGAGGGTGGGGTCAACGGGGGAATTGTGGGAGTCCGAATATGGCTGTGTGGTAGGCGTCGGTGTGTCCAAGCTCTCCATAGATCCCAGGGAGCTGCTTCGGTCAGTGGAGGAGTACGGTCTGGGCAACTGAGACCACTGCATGGACACGTCACTGCAGAGACAGGAAGACAAAACCTCATAAGCAAAGTCAACATTAGAAACAGATCACAGAACTTCAATTTATCTAAAGCTTTGAGTCAATCTAATTGCTTTAAAAAATTTTCAAATATGCACAAATATTTTTGCTAAATGCAGTTCCTTGCAAAAGTATTCCCAACATTTAGCCAATGCTCACAATTTTATTAAAAAGAAAGTGTAAACCGGTATTCCTGCCATTGAATTTAATAATCATTCAATACTTTTTTTATGATAAATAATAAACATAGTTTTGCTGGGCACTGCTTGCCCTACTGGCAGAATTTATATGGGTTCTTTAGGAACACTACGGTGTCAGTTCAGGACAAAGAAGTAATAATGCTTTCATGAACTACACTGAAGGAGTTATCCTTAAATTTCAAACATGCAGAGCATCTTCTCCTAGCATATATCGTTTCAATTCTGCAGCTGGAGAATGTGTTTCCTATTAGAGCGGGACTGAAGATCCATGGCAGCCCCTATGAGAAAGACTCTTTAGGCGAAGAGGGATTTCCTCCTCATCAACTCCCAACACCACAAGTACCAATCTTGAAGCAATCTCTTGATTCCTCTCATCTTCTTTCCAACTTTCTCCATCATTCTTTTCTTCTGCCATTAAGATTGTCCCTGTCTCATCTCCTTTATGTCAAAAATTAAATGCCACTGAAACATCAGCTTAACAAACAGTTTCCTTTTACTCTTTTGATGATCACTGACTGCAATGCAAACATTTTATCAGGGAACTTCTTCATGGTTTTACTCTCAAGAAAGATTCTGTAAAGGCAACAAACGGCTCAGTTGTACAGCCTGTACAAGCACTTCTCAGACTTACAAGCGTAATGCAGTGAAAGATTTTCCCTCATGCTTGCCAAGGTAGCTTAAATGGATTGGGTCTGCAATGGCCAAAATCCATTTGGCCAGAAATAAGTGTGACCAAGCGAGGGATAAAAATGCTCCAGAAGTTCCCCGTAAACACAAGCCTAAGTCGAGTTGCTGGAACCAAACCAAGATTCAGTCATCACCCTCGCAAAATATGAGTCATTGTTTATGGTCTGTTGATCTGAATAAATTTGCATATTTTTATTCTTAACTGGCCACATACTGGGAAAAAAGATTTTATTAGAAATCTTGTCTGCATTTGAGCAATGACGACAAGTGCTGAAAAAAAAAAAGCCTTCAATGTTCAAGTTTAACTTACAACCTGGATCATTTCCCAATGATGGATAAGTGTTGAGGGAAAACAGCTAAGAGATCTTTTCCAGGGCAATCAGCAATGCAATAAATGTCACTTAAACTTAATAATCAATGTAATTCTTAGCGGAGCTGCCTTCCACTCAATTTTAACCTCACGGAATTGACTTCTGACATCAGTAAACCTTCATCCACACATATGTTTTTCTCAGCCCACTGTGCAATTGTAGTTTCACATCTTTGTGAGGAGATTATTTCCTGATGAAATCCATAAAAGACATTTTGGCAGTGAGCAAAAGGAGTTCGTATTGGCTCTTAAAGTGAGCTGGGGCAGGTGGGAGGCATGCAGTGTTCCCCAGCCTCGGTTCAAACGGTTTAAATTGATTTTGTGAAAACCCCCCACAAGGCCTGGATACATTTTATTGTGGTGTTTCTTTTTTTTTTTCCAGTGAAGAACAGAGTGATCCCTCACCCTTTTGTAATTCTTTGGTGTCTTATTCAAACAATGGCCAAAGTTTCCAGGGAGACAGAAAAGGAGAAAGCAGAGACAGAAAGCTCTAACGAGCTTTGATCTCAAACAAGTATTGAGGTCTAACCAGTAGACGACCTCTAGGCAGTCTCTGAGGTATTTATGATTCACATTTCATAGTTGAAAAATCTCACCAGCTGAAAAATACTCCATCCTGGTAGAACTTTGTGTGAACAAAGTCTTGTGTTTCATTGTGTTATGAAGGTTCCTAAAGAAATTCCCCATTTGTCTTTAAGAAAGGTCAGTTGTTTCTTTTTGTGTTTTGGATTCTAGTCATGCACTATCAGATGATGTCCCAGTGAGTTTTTGGCTTCTCTGGTGATACGCATGGTTGGATTAAAAAAATTCAAACAGCTGACCTTTCTTACAGAAAAATGGGGAAATTCCATTATTGTACCATTACACACAGCTGCCTGAGAGTTCACAGCAGCAGGTGGGGGAAGGGCAGACAGCATCGTCTCTGGAACCTCCTAAAACATATCAAAATTGTACAAATGCCAAATTATCTGTCTGTTTTGAAAGTAACTTTCTAAAGCTTTGATACGTTGATAAATTTGCCAATGTCTCGTAACAACACCTTTGATTTGGGACCATTGATTTCAACCTATTTTCGTCCAAAATTTAAAAAAATTAAACAGTGACTAATCTGATAACTTATACCCGATGAACCCAAGAGCAAAACTGCAAATGTAAAATATTTTTTTTAAAATTCTGAAAAAGTTAACTACGTTCCAAGCCACTGACCACATGGCTTCACAAATTATTTTTTAATAGTCCTGACCTGATTAATTGCTCATATATACCAAAGTGCAACTTTTTGGATGGTTGTCCAAAAAGTTGACTAAGTTGACAAAATTGACTTTAATTTGCGTTACACAATTTTTTTAGAAAAACTAACTCAAGGCTGATATTAAGAAAACCTTGAGGCTGGACCAGCAGTCAGCAACACTCAACAACCTTTATAATCTAAAAAAAAATTGGCCTTGAACAGCAATATATATTTGAGTCTTAGGAAATGGGAAACCTATCAGTTATCAATCTATGCCATTTATATCTTTATTGTACAAATATTTATCAGTACAGCAAAGCAAGTTGAGATGTTTTAGCAAAGATGACAAACATCATTTGCAGCCTCCTATAAAATCATTGAGGCACTTTTTAATGCACATGTGTTGAAACATGTGCATTAAACATATTCCTTGTTGGATTACTTAAGTTTCATTTCATCTTCAGTTCACTGACATTCTTATAAATGACAAGCTAAAAATAGAACTTCATACTGTCGTTAGGCTCATTTTTGCAAAAATAATTTCTGCTCAGTCACTGTAACATTTGGAGAAGGGCTGAATAGCTTCATTTGGTTCTGGAGCCGCAGATTGCTTGACCCATTGCTATCTCAGCAAATGTTAGTGTCTCTGGTGGTGTAATAAAGCCAAACAAAAGGTGGCATATACAATAGGTGGAAGAGAGGTGCAAAGAACAATAACAAGTACGAAGGCATGCCGAGACTTTAAAATTTAAGTATAAAAACGACAGACATTTTTCGTCCTGCCGTTCCTACAGCTTACCGTCTTTTTCATGAAACGTCAGAGAACGTATTAGTTTTCCCTTCATAGAGTAAAGCAGAGCTGCCCCTTGTCTACTTGTTGCTGCTCTTCCTCATAAATCCAGAAAAGACCAACTTGTCACTCTTGATGTAACCCTGTTCTAAAATTATAATTGGTGAAGACGAAGAACACAAAACCTTTTCCAAAGTTTGTAAAGGGCTATGGACAAAAAATACTGACTGTGGGAAAGAAAGCTTCATTATCTGCATGGGAAAAACATTTTTTGGGAAGGAAGTGAGCAATGAATGAGTGGAGAGGAGGCGGTTGTATAGATTTGACCTGGTTTACAGAGAGAGGAAACGAGGATATAAGGTCAGAACTAGACAGGAAATGACAGTCACTCCTGCCCAATCAGAGACCAATCTGGTACATGTGAGGGCTGACGCAGAGATACACCCAGGGATCGTGTAAGGTCATTGGATTAATCCTCAGTGTGTCAGCTAAACACACCAACAACAATTTTTATTAGCTGATCAGAATGGTGAGAACAGATAAACTTCCTTCCCTCAGGGCTCATATTGTGTCAGTGCTTGGATAAAAACACAAGTTGCACATTACAAACCCATTCACACTGTACAGATTGTCCTCTCTCTTCAGACAAACACAGTTTACTGGATGTCTTCCTCTCTTTGTCCACATGTTCTGGGAGTCACATGCCATTGTCTAGAGTTATGCCAGGAGCTGCCTCCTCATCCGATGTGTGTGTGTGTACTTCTCTAACTATCCTAGTTAGGACAGTTTCTGGCATATTTACTAACCTTCTAAGAACCAACAATGGGGACAATCAGCCCTTATATGGTACAACCCCTTGTTCAGACTAAGGAGTTTGATTTAGAGATATGGTGTGAATTAGATTTTGGTTAAGGGTAGGGTCAGGAATATATTAATTATGGTTTGGCATAAATGTAGATTCTTAAATAAATGGTAGTTAATAATTTTTTCCCACTCAATGCAATCTGTTTGCTTACATAAAAACATTTTAAAGTACTTTAAGTAATTAACTGAGGTTACTGCATTGTTCAATCATGAGGATCAATTGGAATGTAAGTATGACTAAACTGCATACATTTTTTTGTAAAGTACATCAAGATGTCATTTTTTAAATTGGCAGTATATAAATAAAACTTAATTTAATTCATACCAAGTCCTATTGTGGAAATACAAACCTGTGTGTGCATGATCTTGTTTATGTAGCATAGTCAGGAGCTGCTATTTACCAACCTTATGAAGACCTATAGGTATTATTGGGACCAAAGCGAAATATAGTAAGACAGACCCCTTTTTAAGGATTTGTGTTAGGTTTAGAGGCTTGGTGTGAAGTAAATTTTTGTTAAGAGTGATTTAGGAATATATTGGTAAAGGTTATTATAAGTCTTAGGATTAGGCAGCCATTACTTAAATTAATGGAAATCAATGCAAAGTCCGAATATGGGAAGGAATCAAAACCTGTGTGCGCGTGTACAGAAACTGTGGGAATGAAAGACCAACACAAACATACAAACACACACACACTGATGTCCTGGTATCTAATCCTCGTGGGACTATTAAATCTAATAGCAGTGCATTATATCACTGATTCTTATCATAAAGAGAACAGTACAAACCTCTTACATAGCAGGCAGCTGACAAACAAGGACAGTGCAGCTATTTTTATTGCGAGTCAATATGCAGACTCCGCAGACTTCCTCTTTCTTTCTAACAGATTACAGTTTACCTTGGTGAGATCATACAGAGACACAAAGGGACTTGTATCTACAGCACATGGTTGCTTTTACTTCAACCTGAAAGGACAAAACAGTCCTCCAACCCTGCTGTGTTACAAGAACAAAAATATGTCCATTATTATACTTGACACTGAGCTCATGAAGGTTGTCAGCTGCCTAGCTCCTCAATTATTTCACAATGTTATTGTTTTAGCTAAAAATGTCAGATGTTTCTAAGCTGTAGCCACTTTGTTTCTTGCATCAGTTTAAAAAGTAGCTAAATCTTTTTGACTTTGGGGTAAAACATAAGCTACAGACAGCATTTGGCAAATTTAACAACTTAAGAGGCATAAATATGTCCAGCATATAACAAATAACTGATATGTTTGTTAATGTTTCATGACTTGGCTTCTTAATGATGTTTTCCTAAGTAGCTAGTTATTTAGCTACTTAGAACCAACTGAAACGTGTGTGAACCTCCACAAATAATGCAAGTAGAGCTTTGGATGGACCCACCTTTTAAGTTTCGATTTCATATAAAGTCAAAACCTTATATGAAGTCTCAACTTCATATGAAGTCATCTGAGAGTGAGGTGATTGGTTATCATTTTAGGATGTTTGAATAGGAGCCGAAAATAGGTCAATGCTTCCTGTGTGGGCAGTTGCCTATAAAATGCGGTGATGTCACCCGTTTCCTGACAATTGTTGGTTTTTCGTGATTGAACCAGTCAGAGAGAACAAAAAAAATCCCCGGAGCTGCCTTGCAGCATGAAAAAAAAAAATCTGATGGGAGTCACAGGAAGGCAAAGAGTGACTCAAAAGGAGAGGATGACACACTGTGTAAATAAAAACTGCTGACAAGCGTAATACTTTAGACTATTTGGGAAATCTAAGTTTATCAGTTCAAGTTTGATTAAGAAATGCCACAAAAGACTAGATTTTTGTGTTTGTAGCATTTTTTTTAACAGAAAATATCAAACTACACCTGGAATAAAAGCCTTAATTTACCACTTATTGCATCAAACAAAATATCAGAGACACTCCTTAGCTTGATCTGACTATACAATAGAAACAGCGTAGAATTTAATCCCATATCAACACAAGTAAAAATAAATAAATATTACTGGTGTGGTCTGCTTTACGTCCTGTCCGTCTCTATGTAATGAAATCCTGCTATCACATACTGCCAAATGTTCAGTCAGTATCAAATTATTCTTACAACAAATGTTTTCAGAGAAACACTTGAAGTATATCTGGGTTCTTGTAGCTGAAAAGCCACTAAAAGTTTCTCCTCTATGTGATATAGAGCTCTGATATACAGAGATGTTCAGATTTCTGTACTGAAAAGCTCCAAGAGGCTTCAGTCAAATGTTGCTCCAAAAGTCACCGTATGAAGTAAAACCTAGAAACCAATCATTTCATTGGTTATCGGTATATGTGAAGTCAGTCCATCTGTTGTGTCTCACCTGTTGTCGGTTGTGTGCCAGGGTAGGGTGTAGGAGCCGGAGTGGAGCTGCATGGCAGACGGAGGCGGAGGAGGGGGGAGCGGAGGGGAGTCGGCTGGGGGCGGGTGGGGAGTCAGGAGCGGAGGAGACGGAGGAGGCGGCGGGGGCAGCGGCTCCGACAGCTTGGCCAAGTGCCAGGAGTGAGGCCTGATGAGAGGAACGCTGCGTCTGCGTGATTGAGAGAGGAGGACCCAGGTCAGAATTTATCCCCGAAAGAAAATTCACAGCTTAAGATTTCAAATTAAGCCAGTAAATCACTATTAACGCAAGCAGAGGAATTCGGCAAAATGTTTTTTGGACATGGCTTCCTTAGAAGCTGTTAGGACTTTTCCCCCGCGCTGCCATAAAACGCTCATCTCACTTAAGCAGTAAGTTCTCCAATCAGATCCAAGGCCAGGCATTCCACCGTGTCCCAAAATATTCCCTAATTCCTTTACACAGACTTCCGATCTCACACACTGGCCAGATTCAACTGAACCCCCTGCAGAGAAAGTGTGAATTTAAGAAAAAAGAAACAAAGAACAAAAAAAATTGTAAAAGAAAAAAAAAAAGGGGGGTCTGGGAAGGGGACCAGAACAGTATCGATGTATGATCGCTGGAGTCTGAAAGAAAGCTCATATCTTTTAAACCAACACACTGTCAGGAATGCTGCTGCTGGATGGAAGGAGCAAGAAAACCTGCTGAGTTGACAGCTAAGGTTGGATAAGGTTTGGCTTTGGAAACATGAGGTCTGTCTATAAATACAGCTGCTGCAAAGCACAGCAGATTTGAAAGGTAAAATCATTTCGCTTCAAGTTGAAAATGAGTAAAATTGATAGGCAAGAAATCAAGAAAAATCTCTCTTTATTCTATTTGAAATGGCAAAAAGGAAAGACTTGATATACAGCTGGATGGACGGGTTGATGGATGTGACTTTTGGAGAAAGAGACAGAAAACTAAGTGTAGGAATATAAAATATATAATTGAGTTAACGCTATTATTTGGACATATGTCAAGAAGATTTGTACGTTGAAAAAAATAGACCTGGGTGACCTGAAGTTGAATTCCCAGCACCAGCCCAGAATGAGGTATATGGTTCCTAAGCCAGAAAGTGCAAAATCCGTAAAACGACACTATTCTGGGTATTTCACAGAAGCACTTGGAGGTACAATTAAGGAAGAAGAATGCAGACCCTGGCACCACGAGGGAGAGGAAAAGACCGTTTTTGAGTATTATTGTTTATGATAAAGTAGGAACGGGAGACCCACTTCCAAAATAAACACTGTAGTTTCCTGGTTCTGGCTCCTTAAGACGGATTTCTAACTGACTGTTCAACTTTGCTGACAATGTCCTTGAGTTATCCTCTGAGAAAGTTTAAGTCAAGCCCACATATGCGCGTCTATCCGTTTGTTTGTGTGGGAACTATCTGAAGTGCAGCCAGACGAAATGCCATTATTGAACGCACCACAAGTATTAGCGAACCGCCACTTCCTGTTTCATTAAGTTGAACTTTCAGAGATTTACGACCAAGAAAAAAACAAAATGAGTGACGTTTGACAGAGAATTTGATAAGTGATTTCGGGGGGTTAGGGTAAGAAAGATGACAGATAAATATCCCAAAATACAAGTTGTGTTTTACTGTATTTCCAAGGAGAAATGTGTTTATTTTAAAACCAGATGACTTTTCTCCAAAAGCAAAGTGGGTACGAGGTTGGATCAGAGGTGATGTAAAGATTAATACTCTGAAATCTACAACAGAAGGTTGTACATATATATTTTTTCTTGTTTTACCATGTTAACTTGGTAATTCCAGACTATCAGTAAAACATTTTAGCAGAAGAATGTGTGGGAAAAGCCTTGCAGCATGTACGCATCTATTCCGTCCAGCAAACATGATTTGCAACGTGTCAGTGCTAAGTGAGACTCTTAGAAATCCTAACCACACTAAAGTTTTTTTTTTGTTTGTTTGTTTCTTGACAGATTAATGGCACTTAATACATCAAGAAATACAGAGCTATGAAAATACTTTAAGAAGTGTTTTAGATACAAGTACAAGTTAATGATTACAAGTTAATCACACATACCAGAATTGCCATAACACTCTACAGAGATAGTGAGTTGCTGGAGAAGAAGAAGAATACGGCGGACAAGAGGAACCTCCAGAAGGCACAAAGGGGAACTCCTCACGAAAGTCTGTGAAATGATGAACAGCTGTTAACTATGTGCACTTCTTTTATGTTTTAGCTATGCTGTATTTTATAAAGTTGGGTCTTATGTAATGTAATCAAGATTTTCTTCCATCAATTTTCTAAATAAACCCAAGTACATCAGTAAACATGTACTAATGTAGCAAACAGGAGACCTAGCTAGATAGCATTTTTTCCATTTCTTAAGCGGAGATACTGCTTACTTAGTAATAGTGGAGTTAGAAAAACTAACTCTAGCAATGAAACATGACGTATCTCGACCCACGTTCGCAGGCTCACTACCGGGAAGAACCACGTTTGTCAGGTGCTGTGGGACAGGGTCAAGGGACACTGAAGCAAATCAAAACATTGTGAGCACTATGCATAAGGACTGTTTAAAAGTGTGGTTTTCCATTAGTTTAAATACAACATCAGTTTCCATTGAACCCATAAACGTTACTTCTGACAGGTGATGTGCCAGTCTGAAACTCAAAAATCCTCTCTCCAGAGTGAATTTTGTTACTGTGTGATGAAGGGTCTAAAGTTTGTTGCTTTTCAGGTATTTAGAGGTATTTAAAAATGCATTTAGTGGGATCACAAAAGATGTAAAGTAGCAAACACAAAAGTTTATTTCAGTGGATGTTGGTCATTTTGTAGATGTGCAGTTTTGATCTTCCACAACAAACCTTTTCAGGTATCAACTGGAAATAACTTCAACATCAGTATAAGATGTCTCGGGAGACTTGCAAATGTGAGTGTATTAAAGCAAAGTTGCTCCAAAGTTATCGTTTTGAGTCTCTGACCTCTCTGTCCTGGAAATGTAGGAAATGTTTTGGAAATCTCAGTGTGACCGTATCTGGCTCCAATCTCTTGGGAAATAAACAGCAGGTCAAAACCGTACAAAAACCAGAGCTCAGAAATCTCAAATCTCTGATTGCTGCCTCTCTATTTTTGCTTTTTATAAATACCAATACACAAACAGGCCTCGAGGTCGGAGGGAATCTTGAATTTAACCAAATAAAGTTTTAGAACATCTTCTGCTTTCTTCTCTCTGACACTTTGACCTACTGGGTAACCTGTTGCTGCTTGAAACAACAACCAAAGAGGAATCACATGAAGTTTATTTTGAATCCACTGCGCTACAGTTTGACAGATAAGAGTAAATCCTTAACCTGAACACAGAGATAATGACTTATCCCACCGCTTCTGTTGGTGTCTTTTTGTAAAGATACCAAGAAATTCGTCAAAGTCAACAGGACTTTCGCTTTCTGAATATCCTCTCATGATTCTTGTGCCGCTTTTGAGCATCTCGAACTTAAAATCTGGTTAAAGAGGGAGACACTGACAACTAAGATCAAAATCAGTGAACAACAAAGATCAGAATTCAAGAGGGGGAAAAAACTCTGACTCTGAATGGGCCTTTATGAAAA
This sequence comes from Poeciliopsis gracilis, assembly GCA_911649635.1. Classification (NCBI taxonomy): domain Eukaryota; kingdom Metazoa; phylum Chordata; class Actinopteri; order Cyprinodontiformes; family Poeciliidae; genus Poeciliopsis; species Poeciliopsis gracilis. The sequence goes on from CAJVRI010000724.1 coordinate 1,236,376, forward strand.
GATCTGCTGGAATGTGGCACTTAATGGCCAGAAACAGCAACAGCTGACTGAAACCGCAAAGGTCACAGCGCATAATCAGAGTCACACATGGAGCCTCACTAAAGCACTGAGCAAATGCCAGACAGACGGGAAGATCTGAGCTCTGACAGAAGTTGCTTCAAAGCAAGACCAAACTACGGACTTTGGCTATGGTGAGTTTATCTATGAGAATGAGGCAAACCTCAAATGAACACCTTCATTTTCTGTGTTCGGATCCTTTACTGATCGAGTTGTGGAACAGATGTAAAGTTTTCAAAACCTACCTGACAGCACAGGTATCCACTGCTAAAAAAAAAATGATCCAAGCTCAGCCCTCGGGATCCCAGACAAGCCAAGTTCAACTTCAGATTGTGTACCGTCTGCTCTAACGTCTCAAACTTCTTCCAATCAGAAGGTCTCAGCTCAGATTCATCAACCCCTTAACAACTGAAGGGGCTGATGGTTTGTCCCTCAAGCCAGTTGAGGTCTGACGAGAGATGGGATGTGATGCAAGCGAGTGACACCTGAACGCCTGAGAGCTGACGTGAAGAAGTAAAGTCAGCTTCTGACCAAGAGGAAAACCAGCTGACGATCCTCACATCCCCTCTCCCTCCTTTTCCTCTTTTCCTCCTCCTCTGCTCCTCTTGCTGGAAGACAAAACATGGCTATGTCTCCCAACTGGACTCGGCATGTCTCTCTCTCTCTCTCTCTTTCTCTCCCATGCCATTCCTTCCCTGCCTCTCTCTCGCTCCCCCCCCTCCTCAACACCAGGATGTGTGAGTCCGTCAGAGAGGAAGCCTTGTGGCGGACAGATAAAGCGCTGGACGGCCCGCTAAAATAATACCAACAGTTCCACATTGTTATTGTTTGACAGGAGGGGAAAAAATGCAGAGGTACTTCCTCCTTGGACGTGTGCGCGTTGGCGTGCATGTGTGTTTACGGAGCATGAAAAAGAGGTCTGAAAGACGTAAAGGGGGGGGGGGGCCAGATTTTCTCCAGCCCCCCCGCTTTAGTAGAAACATGAGAAAACAAAACGTGGTGAAAGACAGGGAATGTAAGAGAGGATGGGAGGTCTGCAGGGGAGTATGAAAAAAAAAAAATCTGCTCAATAATTATAGGCCAACACAATAAGTGGGTGTGATGGATGAACAGAAGACCTTATCCCTGTTTTTAATCGCTCGGACGCATTTCTTTTACAAACAAGAAATATAACGAAAGCTGTGTGACTCAGACTGCTGCGTTTTGTGCTACTGATAAGTAGCCAGTTAAACTTTGTGCAACAGCGTCAGTCTGAAAAGGCAGCACAGCTGTAGCTTAGGCAGCTGGCATGCCAAGACGTAGACAAAGGACAATTTGGAGAAACGCCAATCTACAACAATCTAAGGAAAGTGCTACAGCATTCGCTATCTGCGCCAGGTTCAGTCTAATTATTGATATGCATCATTTCAAATATGAATAAAACACTGACATCATTGGGATACATTTGTATCTGGACGGCTTGACTGCACTCTGACCAGCATCCCTAACTTTGCTGGAGAAAAGCTTCACCCATAGTGGGAACAGGTTGCCATGGCTTCTTGCAACAATAGCTTTTCAATAAAGACAATATCAAAGAAATACACTCCTAATTGCTGTCCTGTCTCCCACAGTAGGTTCAGGTCTAATTTCTGGCACATGTCATGTACAGCAATCAGCCAGAGGATTAGACCTAACCACCTCCATTTGCTGTACGTCGCCATGCCAACTAAACAACACTGATTAATCAAAGCGTCCATGGTCTCTGAAGCCGACTTGTAGCATCAAAGATCCAGGGCAAAAACATACCGTGGAAAATGGGGCAGGTAGTGATCAAAGATAATTTTACAGGCCCAAGCAAACGAAACTTTTTACGGGTTTTCTGCAGGTTTCACCAACTCATATTTGATATTTTTTAGGACCGTTCTGAATGAAATGTAAGACCTATATTTCTATAGAAATGTACAAACTTTGTTCAGCCAACTGGAGATAAAATTTATCTATGATCAATACAAAAGAGCTGGCTATCAAAGGTGTGTCAGCAGCTTGGTAGCCACAACCGACTTGAATCACAGATTGCAATGAAGATGTTGGCATCTGACTCAAACTTTAGCCTCAAAGAAAAGTAGCACAGGAAAAAAAACTTTATATGCGAGATGTAATTGTCCTGCTAAGACCGGCAATTAAAATATTTAAGGCCAACTTACAGTTTTCAAATAACTGAAGACATTTTATGGCCTTAAATTTAGATACATAAATTTAAGACTTTTTCAGGAAGGACAGACAAAGTACCAAATAAAGTACCAAATTTGGCACTTTGGGAAAATTTGCAGGTTGGCAGTGCTTCAAGTCTATAAGACAATTGCAATACAGATTCTTTACTGAAATCTAGTGCCATATTCTTCACATGATGTTTAAGTAAATATAAAAACAGGAAAGAGTACCATGTATCTTGTCTAAATTCGTGGGACTATGTCACACTATGTAAAGATTGAAATTTAATGTCCATTTGTATATGGAAGAATTCAATTCCACAAACTTTTTCACAAGCACAGAAAAGGAGGATTAGAACTACAGTTATCCAAATTTTAGTTTAACTGAGAATTAGGGAGGAAAATTCAAAGCCCTTTAAAACCTGACTCTTAAGTATGTTAAACCACCACTTTCATGTCTCTGAGACTCCCAAGAGGGTGATCACAAAGTCACGTTACCATGTAGGTATGAAGGGGTAATTGCAGTGAATGACATTGCACAAAGGTCTGATGGCAACATCTCTTTGCTTGTTGCCTCAGCTCACAATAATTTGATCCAAATATTTCCTGTGTTCATCCATCAAAGTTTCAGGATAAACAGAATTGATGCATCTTCCGAGAATGATGTTGACAGAGAAACCTGAGAAATCAGCCGCCACCCCTAACAGACACAAAAACTTTAGTACGGGCCGCGGCTGATTTGATCTCCGTGTGTGAAGTCTTTCGGGTCTCAACTCTTTGCCCAAACTGGAACCTTGCTGTACAAACATCAGCAGGTGTGAGTCTCTGATACCGACGGCGTTAAAGTTTAACCAACCCCTTAACGGCAGACACTTCCAAACACAAGTCCCTCAGAGGGCTTCAAAGATTTCCGGGACACATTCCACTGAAGTGTGTCCATGTTGTGCACATGGAAACGAGTAGATTCTTGGAATTCCAAGTCTTCTCCCTAAAAAGGTGAAAGGTTAACTATGCCAGAGAGCCCAAAGAACCTAACCTCCTCCCCCTGAACCCCCCGTGGCCACCTGATTAGGATCTATTTGTTTGCTTTATGGGTCTCCCATTCGTATATCTCCGCGTATCAGCATGCAATCAGACCTCCTTCTGTTTGCCTTGTAGCCCTTGAACTCCTAATGATGGATGTCTGGATGACAAATGCACTTGAGGACGTATCTTTACTGCATGGAGGACCTCATACAATCCTGTTTGCTATAACCAAGGGTCAAATACACACAGACATCTTACATACCAGGTAATCAGTACAGTGAGACTAGGCCCATAGAGGGGGTCGATGGCAGGAAGGGTGAAGTCCAGTTTAGCCTCTGCAGCACAATGAGCTGTTTGTTACTGCTAAGTCCCCAGACTATCAGAGAGTATGTGTGTGTGCGTGTGTGTGTGTGTGTGCGTGTGTGTGTGTGTTTCTAATCAGCGGTTCCTCCCTACTTATGAAAGGAAAGACATTTTTAAGTGATTTTTTTTTTTTTCAGCATCAGTTTGGTTTGCATCAGCTGCATAGATGCAGGAAGGCAACAGATGCAATGACAATGCAAATTCTGCATGCTAATAATATATAAAGCCTGTTTCTGCAGATTCTAACAGCTCTAAAATGTTCTCGATATTGGCATATTCTAGTTTCTGAGACGAACATCAAATGGTAAACACCTACAATAAACTGCATTATTACTTTCTCACTCAACATACAGTACACTTTTTGTACGTGTGATTTATGAAGAACTTTATTTATTCTTATCCTTATAAAATGGTCAGTGTGAGATAAAATGAATTGAAATGGTGCAATTCAAGTAAGTAATCACTGAAGCATTCCTGAATTCCTGAATTCAAATTTACTCAGATAAATACAAGTAAAACCATAAATCAGTTTTTCAAACATAACATTTATGGAAAAAAAGTATTAATTTGTCAACCTTCGCATGCATTTAAGCTGACTAACTTTTCATTGGAATAAGTGTAGCCTTCAACTTTGAAAGAATTACTTCTTCAAGTATGACAGCAAAACCATAAGAATTACATTTTCAAGGAACAGCAAAAGAGTTGAAACAAGTATACATTAAAATAAGTTAAAATAAACAAAACAATGTTTGTATTATTGACGTAGGCTCTTCATATGAGCGTTTTCTTAGCACGTCAAGACATGTTTAGTCTGCTTAAAGAAAACCAGGAGAATACAAGCATTACATCAAGAGCCACTTGAAAGTTATTTTAAATCACATTTTGTAAAGCATTTGCTATTTTAAAGGTTTTCTCTTTTCTTGTACTTCAGGCTCTCGTCTAAATCAGTCATGGAAATACAAAGCATTTCTTCTCAATCATCACTAACCAAACATGCACTATGGACAGAGGCTAAAATGAACATAATAAATGCAAATGGAGTTTATTCACAATGTTCCCATTCTGGAGTTTTGATTTAAAATCCAATTAAGAGGCTAAACTCTGTTTTATCCATCACTGCAATCTCATTCTCTTCAGTTAAGAGTTTTAAACATCCCAGATCTTGAAACATCCCATGACAATTGTTTGAGCTCATCTTTCAAACAAACTCCTGTAGCTGCTGATGGACTGAGCCTTAAACCTTGAATAACTGGAGGAAATGACCAACATGAACGTTACGATCTCAGCTGACGAGGCCAACGTTTTGATTCATGTCTTCACCTCCAAACGGAGTTTTAGGAATTTATTTTGGGGCGTGAGACGGCACTGTCTGCTTGTTAATGTTCGTGTGTGTGTGTGTGTGTGTGTGTGTGTGTGTGTGTGTGTGTGTGTGCGTGTGTTGGGGGGACAGCGGTGTCATGTATCTCGGAGTCGCAGCTTAATGGGCCAGTTAATAAAAACCAGGCCTCAGGAGACAGCTCAACTGTAGGAGACCACACGCAAAGGAAGAGGAGACACTCACTCCATTACTTCAACTGCAGAAGTAGCAATCATTGTTGACATCAATTTAGGCTGTGAAAATACATGCAGCTTAAATACAAAAAGGTCTATTTGCTAACAGAAACAGCAAAGTAAATTTGTAAATATTTGAAGGATGATTAATGAAACTAATGGTTGCAGTAGGTTTAATGTAATGATCAGTGGCTGGTTTGGATATGAGCCACACAGGCAGATGCCCAGGGCAGCAACAGAAGAGGTGGGGGGACGCTAACGCAACCTTTCAAAACATATCTTATCTGATCCCTGAATAAATTTATGTTGCTTTTATGAATGTGTAATTCGGTATTGTTGACGGCCCTGACTCATTCAGTCTGAAGTATCTGATTGCTCTTTCATGGTTTCCCTCTGTGTATTGTTGATTTTTTTTTAATGTAGATTTTTTTCAATCACCAGTACCGGTGAGAGTAAAGACGTGTTACAGAGTCTCTTTGGCGAAACAGTTGGAAACACAATGGTAACGTAGTACGGTCAGTATGTGACCACATGGGGAGTCTGAGGTCAGGTGTTTTTTTATTCACCCCAACTCTGTAACCTTTACCTGTCTTTATCAGTCGACATCCCAACAACTTCAGCAAATAAAATAAGTTATTTATTTTCAATTTGTATTTTGTTAAGGCTTCATAGACAGTGTTTAGGTATTGTTAAGAATGTTGTCCAATAAAACATAATTTTAAAATTTTCTATCAACTTCAAACTTTTTTTTTAGTCAAAAGCATGGTGGGCTGCTGGACGACGGCGCTAGCGCCCCCTACCAATGGACTTGTTTTCTGAAAACCCTGCCTTTGGTCTCACTTGAAGGTTTTTCACACACTGCAAAACACTTAAAAAGATTTAAGATTTGTAGAAGCAGCTGCAACAAGTGAAAGTTGCAAAGGGTATCGTTATGTTACAGACGCATTTTTAATAAAAAACAATTAGTTATGCCGCGTTACATGGTATCTTTCTGAATAAAAAAAAGAGTTAAAGTAAGCCCAAACTAAGCTCTGCAATGCAGTGGATTTAACGCCAACTCCTCATTAGTAATTCTTTTGCCCCTAGGCCAACAGGTATCTTGACGCAGACTCCTTTTTCTTCTCACCGTTTTAATTTGGCCGTAGCTTTGATCAAGACGATCACGAGCTCTGGACAGGCTGCAGAAGGTTTGAGTTAAGCCAGGCTCCCTCCAACCCGGAAGTCCCATCTTTGCTTGTTTGTTAACAAATCAGAATATGATCAGAATTAAGATTTAAATGAAGAAAAAAAAATATATATATATCACTTTTATTATTATCCCTGCCAAAATTAACTGATGCAGCAAAGACGATTGAAAGCAGAGACGCCCTTGTCCGTTCAATGTCCACTTTACTTCTGATGTACTGCGCGGCCCAAATTGTTTACGGATGGGCCTCTAATCGGATCCAGAAAGGTATATTCGTGTGTGTGTGTGTGTGTGTGTGTGTGTGTGTGTGTGTGTGTGTGTGTGTGTGTGTGTGTGTGAGTGTGTCAGGAAGAGGTCTTGGGGAATGCCAAGAATGTCTATTGTTCAGCTTGGGAAGGAGTGATGGGGGGCAGACTATTGTGCTTCATGGTTCTTGGCACCGCAGACCTCAGCATGCCCCGTTCTCCAGGGAGCATGTGGTTCAAAAATCCCAAACAACGGATGTGTGTGTGTGTGTGTGTGTGTGTGTGTGTGTGTGTGTGTGTGTGTGTGTGTGTGCGCGCGTGTGTGTGCATGCATCAGAGCTTTTTTTACCCATCCATCTCTCTGCAATAACATTCCAACCAATTAGATGAAGGTTTGTGTAGGCGTGTGTGTCGGTGTGTGAGTGTGTGTTGTGTCTACTGCCAAAAAAGCTCCTGACAGTCGCGAGCAATTTACTAACGAGAAAAACAAACCAAAAACAAACAAACAAGAAAGAAACAAGAAGAAGAAAAGAGTGAGTCAGCGTTCAGAGGCAGAAGCACTGGGCAGTCAGAGATTGAAGCTCGGGAGGAACAGATGAAAACAAGCGTTTCAAATGAGCACAAACAAACTGTGAGGCCGAGCGGCGGACGGGATCAGAGCCCAGAGGGCTTATCTCCAAGGAGCGATTCAGGAGTCTGATGTTCCGATCGGACTTCACTGCTACCGATTACACTGATTAGATGGGCCCCAGCTACGTCCTTTTTCGCTTCTTATGGGTTCAATCATCAAGATTCAAAGTGAACGACCAGCCGTAGGGAAGCCAGCAGATGGCAGCCTGGTATCAGCTGGATCCCACTCGCTGAGATCCTGACTTTCTGAACATGTGGGAGGTAAAGTGAGGTCAAGGTTGTTTGCACCGAGGCACATTTTCAGCGACGACTCCGTTCGAAATGTTTTACACCGTAAACACGTCACGCAGTCACCAAACCCTGCATCTTCTCAAATGCCATCGTTCAAAATCATCAAGCAAATATGTTGTCTAGTTTTCCACTTACAAATATTCAAAGGCCAGAAGACTTGAGACGTCTGGAAGGCTGATACTACAGCAGGAGATCTTTAATGTATTTTGTTGCACTCTGTGATTTATAAACTAGCAGAAGTATATTCTCTGAGCTACAGGGAGCCACTGGAAGGCCTTAAGAAATGGGGCGATGCGCTCTATCGTCTTAGTTTAGTAATCAATGCGACTGAAGATAAACACATGGATGGATTTCTCTAGTTCTTGCCGCGACGTCAGTCCCTCAGTCGTGGAAATGTTCTTTAGGTGACAGAAGATGCAGATTTGTACTTTCTGTAATCTATGTGGAGACATTATAGCACAACTGTAACTACAGCGCACAGTCGACAAACAACAGTGACTCTTAGGAGGTAAATGTGTGTGTCTGTTTTGAGGTCAAGTAATATTCGTGCCATAAATGAGCGAATGTAGCTTCAGCTTTAAAAGTGCTAGACATCTCCAGTGTGAAAACACCTCAAGACTCATTAAAGTCAAAATGACAACCATGTCTTGTATGTACTTCTGTTGTTTTCAGGTCTGAAAATTGTCGGGAAACTGAAGTAAATATTTATTCTGTTCATCCACGAATCCCTCGGTTGCCTCAATTCAGCTCCAAAAAGATGTAAAAGTGTCTGCGCTCGTTTCCGAGGGGGGCGGCGAGTCAAAACATGTCAATATTCTATCGCCGTAATGGCTAAGAGAATTCCACGTGCCTGCTCCTTTGTTTTTCGACCACTTTTCCCCATTTCCATCCTTTCATGTGCTCTTCCTCTCCCTCGTTCGGGCTTCGGCTAAAGCCAACATTTAGCTAATGTGGTGCGGGGATCAAAGCCTGAGCTGAGATCAAAGCGCTTTGTCATAAACAGCAGTTTACGCTGCCATGACAAACATAATATCGTCCCTCTTGTAATTACAATTTAGATTTCTGCGCACAGACTTCTGCTGCCACTGCGAGCACGTTGTGTTGCCACGTAACTCCAGCCTGGGTCAGACTGGGATGGTTCCTGCCTTTAGCTCTTTTTGGAGTAAAAGTAAAACAATCAATACATTTATTTTGTGCGGGAGACAGTAGATGTTCTCTCTGGTTTCGTGATCTTTTGATACCTCTCGTCCATATGCTAAATGAACAAGGACTTCTATCTACAGCTAGCAATGCTAAACATGCTAATAGACTGGACACATTTTAAAAGGCGCCTCTACAATCATGTCGTCTTTATTTTTAAAGCGAAATCGTGTCAAACTGCAGATATGTGTAACGTTGACGGCTATCTCTCTCTTACACACAGTGTGACGTCTCCTCTGGCCCAAACGTAAATAAATATGATAAATAATTATCTATTGCAGCTCGGGTTTTCAAGGCGTCCAGACTGTCTTGAAATCTTTGTAGGGGATTTTGCGCAGCATTCCCCGGCTTTTGATTAATTTTATTTGGTTTTTGTGTCGTTTTTCTTTGGACTTCAGTTGCTTTTTCACAAATTTCATTCATGCCCAGTGCAGCAACATAGACAAGTCCAGGACCAAAAAGTCTAGAAATGCCTAAGAGGTGTAAAGAAAGAAGTAGTTTGACAAACCCAAAGCATTCAAGCTAAAATGAGCAACTATGGATAAGGATCTATTTGAACGTCTGCCTTCCCAGCTTTCATGTCATAAACACCTGCAAGTTAAAAAGAGCAGCTTCCTATTCAGATCAGCAGCCGTAAACAAACTGTTTAGTCTTTTGTTCCCTTCCTATGAAAGCTGCTTCTTTTCACACAAAACGCATTTCTTCAGCACTTTAGCCGGACAGGAAGAGCTGAGGGAAAACTTTGGGAGGAACAGGAAATGATACATTTGCTGGAGAATGCCCCTTTTGCAGTGTTTATAGCTGCCCAAATGGAGTAGCTGACACAGACAGACACGCACACGCACACACACACACACACACACACACACACATACACAGAGAGGGAGAGACATAGACAACCACACACACACACACACACATACACAGAGAGGGAGAGACATAGACAACAGATCCAACAAAGGGTCTCAGAAAACAGGAAGAACTGAGGAAGGAACATTTCCAGGTCGGGAGAACAAAGACCACCAGAGATTTTTTCCCTTACAGATATACATTAAAAAAAAAAATCTGAAAATATTCCATTGGAAAAGTACAACGGTGGGCATTAATTTATTCAAGACATTCCCTTTTCTCATTCAAAGGAATTGAATTATTTGTTTACTTGTAATTTTTATGAATGTTTAGTATTGCACAAAAATGCTCAAGTGGTGAAAATGACAAATCTGCAAAATTTCTTCATCCGATTAATTGTCAGAATAATTGATGAGTAAAATAGTCACTATTGCAGCTCTGATTTCCAGCAATAGATACACGGATAGCACAGTTCTAATATATAGAGATTAATTTATATTATCCATTCTATTATTAGTTTATTAGTGTAAATATTATTCAATGAAAACAAAATTTGAAAAAAAAAAAAAAAAAAAAAAAAAAAAAAGAAGATGGATGGCTGATTCTCTATCCATTCCCTAAAATTATTTAAATCTAAATTTGCCAGGGTATGAATAGTTTTGGGCTCAACTGTGTATCTTTAATAAATATAAGTGGAACATGTCAAAAAAGTGTCAAACGTTTTCAAGTTAATAGTCGTACGTTAATGTTAGAATATAAATCACTGCTCCTTTGGCTTATAAATAAGACGCAAATAAAGAATCTGAACTGAATTGTGTAACTTTTGCTTTTCTGCTGGCGAAAGAAAGGAAACTCTGGAGACCATTCAGCTCTCGAAGCTTTCACTCTAAAATAGTCATGTTTTTGTATTCTTTGCGGCTTGTTTGTCAGGTTTCACTACATTCCCTAAAAGAAGGGTCTGCCTGAAATACAAGGGCGGTTAACACCAGTGTGGCTTCACTTTGCTCCTTAGCTCTCCTGTTAAAATGCCAATAAAGCATCAGTGGAGAAATAAAAAAGGAAAACTGACCAAAACACAATGCCGACTCACCCGGCGCTGAACTGCTGCGCAGGCCAGTAAATTCCTGCGGTTAGCCAGATTTAGCCTGCAGGCCTTCCTTTGGCCTGAGAATCACAGAACGGTACAGTAAGTCAGAGCTAAATTACTTTTTGTTTCAAACAACACTGTTGAGAAAGGAGGGCAGCCTTCAAGTGGCATGATGGGATGTAATTTTGAGACTTAATAATGTCCTGAGCAATGACAAAGCCTGCGATAAAACTCGCAGATAGTTTCCCGTTTTATACAGCGCTCAAGAAAATACCCCTGATGTTTTTATGTTTTCTTGTTGTTTTAAACTTCTATGTGGTTTTATAGGACTTCAAGCAGGACAGAAGTGATTAACTGGACTAATTATGATTAATTGATTATTGAAATAATCACCTGTTAATTTAGTCATTGTTAACTGGAATACACTGCAGAGTTTCCCCTGGTGTTTGATAAGCCTGGCGGGCCACCAGGCTTTACTTATGCCCCCCACCAGGTTGTTTTTTTAAGACTTTATAGTTGGTGATCAGCTATTAATCTCTCAATCTTTCAATGACACATTTGTTGTCAAAGTGATATTTTCAGATTTCTTGTAAATTTAAACATTTTTTAACTCAAAACCATGACAGGCCGCTGGATGAATGACTGCCAGGTTTTCTGGTGGAAAACTTGCACTGACTCAAAAAGACCAAATGTTATGAAATAACATTGAGAGCAAAACTTAACATTAAACTCAACAACAACAAAAAAAATACACATTTTATATATAATTTAAAACTATCCTTGAGTGAAATAGTTTTAAATTAATCTGGTTCAAATGCAGCAAATTGTTTCTCCAATGCTACTGACTTAGAGGAGACTGAATATTATTTCAACACTCAACACTTTCATATTTAATTTATTTAAGAAAGGGGAAAACAGTCTTACTTTCCTTCCAGTTTTCAGTTACATCCCACTGTGTGCTGGTCTGTGCTGTTAAATAAAAGGAACACTTTGAAGTTTGTGGTTGCGACCCGACAAAAATCAGAAAAGTTGAATCACAGATCTGCCTCCGACTCACGTGAAGCAGAAACCTTACACAAAAGCAGCTTTTTTTTCCTCCTTCTCTTTTTAAATTCCATCGCTTTGCCAGCTCCACATTTCCTTCCTCTGCATTTACATCATATAATTAAATCCGCTTTTCTTTTTTCTTGCCCGCTCCATCAGCTGAAAAGGCCATTTATTCAGGAGCGAGCTGTAAAACGGAGTACAAGGAAGGCCATTACTGGCCAACATCCTCAAGGCTCCACAACAAATCCGCCGAGAGCCTGAAAACAGAATCGTGAAGCTGCTTTCAATCAAATCTTTGGTCATTTGAAAAGGAGGTGGCCGTAAACCAACAGATCCTTGATAAAAACACGTGTGTAAAATACAGGATGTTAAGAACCTCAATAAATAACACCCTCTAATGGCGAACAAGCAAAATGAAAGCATCAAATGGACATATAAATGTGCTGATTACAGTATCGGATCTTATTCCACTCCTGCGTTGCCTCACCCACCTCATATCTTTTCACATTTCTTATTAAGTCCCGTTAAGAAACATGGAGCTCCATGCACTCACAGGCCATCGTTGTTCCAACATGGATGCCCCCCCCTCACCCTCCCCGTGTCATTAAAACAGACGGTAATGAGTTCTGGTTTGTGACTCAGGAACCTTTTCCACTGTTAAATCTATACGAGAGCCAGGAGTTCACCATGAGAGCGTTTCATCATCGCTCAACGAGCCGCTTGTTCTGCTGGCTGGCCTAAAAACTCCCCACGTCACCGTCCTGGAGGCTTTCCTGTCGCCATGGTGACGACTCAGACACAGACAGAGACATGCTATGACACAACTTGTGAGAAAACTGAGGTCAAAGTGCAACGCAGTTTGCCCTACAGGACAGGCACGATAGCAAATTTTGCCGGACGATAAACCGTCCCAGACGTTTTTGCGACAAGCGATGGCGTTGTTCTTTCGAGACTATTTTCAAGGACTGTTATGGGAACAGTAAAATAATACTACATGAATTCTCTAAATTAAACTTAAAAGTCCAATAAACTGGATGACATTTTAAATGTCCAAAAGAAATGAACAATACAGAACAACGCAAGAAAAACAACCACCAACGAATTCGAGTAACACACGACCCACCTCCTACGTCTGCCTCCAGACAAGATGGAAATTAATGTCAGTTGTTAAAATCGACACACTTTTATTTATTGGATCGATAAATAAAAATGACTAATATCGGCCAATATCGATGTTGGTATCATATATCGTGCATCCCCACTGAAAAGTCGCAAAATATTGTGAAGAAAGTCAAATTCCCATCGGTGTGTTGATTAAAGACACTGAAACAAACCACCTCATTTTAACCAAATCTACCACAGTATTTCTTTGAATGAAACGAAAACAAAAGACATTTTTGTTTTTAGGCTTTGAAATAAAGAGAATCAAACTACTACACAAAAGTAATAATGTCAAAAAGCAAATACTTCGCAGCCAAAAGACATGTTACTTTATCAAAAAGAATTGTCCTGACGCAATTAGTGTCATTCTTTGTGAAAAATCCTTGCAAACATTGCAAGAAATATATATATATATTTTTTTTTTTTACCCTTACATCTTAAAACAGTAATTCTTCAGCATAAACTGCCTGGGGAGCGTTAATCATCTCGGAGTCCTGGAAACGCTGCAGGAGCAGCAGAATGTTAAAATGGTTTGGTCGAAGTCCAGACTTGAAAACTGATGCTCACAAGCAGAACACGGTCGATCATTTATGTTCAAACTCACAATTAATCGCTATTCTGTGTTGCTCTGTCACATAAACTCCAATGAAACCCGATGTTTGGAGTTGTAACATGACTACATATGAATCACATTCACGCAGCCCAGCAGCAGGAAAGTCCCCTACAGCCTCCACACCAGACTGCAACACACTGACGAGTGACAGAGACATTCTCGTCATAACGAGAAGCATTCCTCAGGCTCATTCATTTACTGGCCAGCCCGTCCGAACCACCACAAATTATTCATCCTGCGGATTCTTATCATCACTTGAGATTGGTGCGGCTGCTGCTTCGTCAGAGCAAACCTCCCTGCAGACGCCGCACCCGATTCCAGATCCAGAGACGTCGCTTCCCAACGGCTGTCTGAAAAGTCCATCAAATCTTTTACGCCAAGCATGCGACCTAATCCAGGTGGGATTATCTCCTCTCTCCTCAGAGGCGCGGTGTGTTGACACACGGCGCTGAATTTCAATCGGGACAAAGGCTCCATGGTTCGCTTCTGCTTCCAACATTTCAAGTGATGAAAACCTGATGCAGAAATGTGCCAAGAGTGAGGAAACATTTAAATAATATCACCATAATTTAAAGTTTAGGAGCGAGTTTAGTTTGTTAATCCACTTTCTTTTAACGTTTTCTTCACTCGTCTTGCTTTCGCTGCGTATTTTGGCCAACTTTCTCACTCTATTTTAAAACAATGCCCACCGTTTTTCAAGCATTTTTCTAGAAATCCTTCTACACTTTATAACACATTAGGCTGCATCTGCCTAAAAGCTTCATTTGTTCAAACATTTCTCAAGACTGATTCAACTCCTCGGCTGTTGGAAGAGGTCAAAAAAAAAATCTCCTGCTGTTCACCTAAAAGCTGCGGTTGTAAATGTGGAAATGTTGTTACGTGCCCTCAGATCGGCGATGGTGGTTTTACCCACATCCTCTAATCAAAGGCTGAGATGTCAACTGGAGTTTTTATATATATATATTTTTATATATATTCATAGTGTGGAAATGCTCCTGCTGTTCGTTTCTCTTCCAGAGCCAAAGTGGGAAAACACTTTCACATCCTGTATCAAGCAAACTTGTCAGCAAACTTAATATTAATCGGAAAATCCGACAGACCCTGAACGACTCGCCGGCCATGACATTCAAAAGTTGAAGCCTAAATCAAGGATTTAATTTACGGGAGCTATTGAAATGCATCACTAAGAATCATAATAACTGTGTGCTAAACAAAGTTTAAATTGATGCAGGTATTTCCCCCCTCCCCCACTTAATAAGCAAAGTTCATATTAGGAACTACTTATTGGTTCAGCTTTTTATCGGTTTAGTTTTAGTGAGTTGAACTGGGATCAGTAGTTATGTTTTGGTGTTAATAATTCCTCACTAATGTTTAGTTTAGCAGGTTGTAAACATTTACAGCAGCTGGTATTCCCTCCAGGTTGTTGCAATGTTTTTATGAACCTTTTTCACACTTCTGTATCTCCAAGTTTTGAATTCTTTAAAGCTTTATTTTTGCCATAACATGGTCTCACCAAAAAAAAAAAAGCTGAAATAGCTTTTTTTTTTTCCTCATCTAGTTATAATCCCTCCTTACCTGAGAAGGCGCTGCATCATCGTCCTGCTGCTGTTGTAATGGTTGAATGAAGTAACAGAGAAAGAGGGAGCAGACACAGGAAGTGCACCCATGACTGCATATACACAGTGGAACAAAATCCTACAGAACATCTAAATATGGTTTTTGAAAAAAAACATTAAAATGAGACCAAAGGCACCGGTCAGCGACACACAGGCTTTATCTTGCAGATTCGGTTTTCAAGAGGCGTTGTGAAACAGGAAGTTCAGGGGAACGATCGAAAATTCAGCCGAGCTGCAGCGATTGGTCAGATTTGTGGAAAAAGTTGCAACGACTATTGGAAACTTTTGTCGTCAACCTCTAAGGAAACGTAAATAAATGTAGAACCTTGCACACATAGAGAACAACGACAGAGAATAATGAAACAGGGATATAAACCCAAGGCAATAAAAATAGACACAACAACACGTCTGATTAAAAGCTTGCTTGAATGAAACAGTCTGAAATTGCTCTTTTTCATAGAATCAACCAAATGAGAAGATGCATGGCGCTGGAGCTGCTGTCTGAACGGTTCGATGGGAGACAAACTAACAGCCCAAAGACCTCAGAGTGCAGGTAGGCTGTCAGAAAAGGATGTTTCATCATGGTTCATGAGGCTTAGGAGTGCATTTCTTCCAGATGAACATTTGTGAGGTCAGACACTGACGTTGGATGAGACGATCTGACTCTCTGCTCATTCCAAAAACTGTTCGATTGGGTGGAGGTCAGGAAAAATCACTTATGCAAATTAGCAGTTAGCAAACTAGTAACCGACCTGACACAATATCTACTAAGATTTCCTTGAAATGTGTCTGGTAAACAGAGTCCTAACAGGAAACGGACGATCATGTCCTCCTTCCTTTCCCACCGCTGAGAGTCAATGTCAACACAATAGAAGAAGAAGAAGAAGAAGAAGAAAAGCCACTGCGGCACATCTATTTCTGTTTGCCAAAAACTCCCTTTCAGACGCTTAGAATTGCGCTCCAGTTGCCTGAGTGCGTGTTTACCTCCTCACTGTGAGCTTCAGTATCCTGTACGACCCCTTGATGAGGATGAGGGCTTCCTGTCGGCTGCCGTAAAGGGCGGAGCCGTTGATGTTGATGAGCTCATCTCCGACCTTCAGCCTCTTGCAGTGCGCAGCCTTCCCTCCATCCTCGATCTGAAGACAAAGGCGAGATTCGGTTCAGATGAGGAAAGATGAGCTCAAAGGCTAACAAGAGCACAGTCACACAAAGAAAAAAACAGAAGAAGAAATTCGTAGTTAAGAATTAAAAACAAATAAGTCCCTTCAGCAGTCAGGACGGCTCCTTTAAAACCTGTTTTTGGAGACGTTTTTTTTTAGTCAAGCTGTTTCCGTTCCCATGGCAACCTTGCCCCAGAGAGCATCTCCAAAACAGCCCAAATCAAAACATCCCACAAACCCCGTCTCATTCCCCCTTAACAAGCTCTGTGTGTGTCTGCTTGGCTCAGTGGTGAGGACTGAATTGTTAATGCATTACTGGGATGTTTTAGACTGGTTTTAAGTAAAAAAAAAAAAAAAAAAGAAAGAAAAGATGGGTGTGTCACAGTGTGAGGCGAGGCTGAATTCAGACAGAAATCACACACAGCAAGAAGAGATACTGAACAAAATCCAGACAGACGGTGAAACTAAAAACAAACAGAAGGAGGAAGATTCAACAGACGAACAGAAACTCAACAAGTACGACACTAAAAAGCTGAAGAAGATACAAACTGCAGCCGCAAAATGTTTGACCCGCTTTGAGAAACACTGAGAAATGTCCCCGCTGGGTTTTCTGCAGGTCGCACCAACTCAAATATGAGACTTTTTAAACACCACTGTTAATAGGATCGAAGACAGAAACGCACAAATGAGGAAATCTTGTGGCTTGGTGACAGAAGTGAGCCAAAGGCTAACATCACCGGTTGGTGATGAATTTGCACCTTTTCAAGCCGACTTGCAAGGGAATATTAGCCGCCAGTTACCGCGACCATCTTGAGTCGAAGAACGCAGTGAACATCTATTTGTGATTCAGATGTTGGCACAACAGCAAAGTCCCGTGGGAAAAACGAACTCTACGTAGAATATGTTCAATTAAATAGTTCCACCACAGCAACATTTAAAAGCTGTGATTAACGTATTTAAGGTCAACTTGTTTCTGTTCAATGAATTTAAGAGTTTTAAGGATGTGCGGACACCTCGCTACCAATGCACACCAATAATGAAAGAGAATTTTCTAACACCGAGTCCGAATCCGACTCTTTGTCAAAATCAAGGCTTTGGAGTGAAAAATGAAAAACTAAAGCAGCTTTAAAATTGCAGAAATTAAACACCCTATATTTCATCAACGCTGCATTGCGCTTCTTCCAACGACATTCTCTGTTTTGATATGTCTTGTTGATTACGACTGAATAGAGTTGAACTAGTGGAAATAACAGCAGCACAATAACACTTGTGCTCAATATGGAGTACAGGAGTCAAAACATGACAGCACTGGTATTTTAGCCGAATTTTCTAAAAATTTGTATCGCACAAAATGTTAATAAAAAAATGGTTTTCATTCATTTTTGCAAAAGAATGTGTATGGTTATTATTAAAATGGAATAAACAAAAAGAAGAAGTCTACAACTGAGGACGGCGACAACAAGCAACGTTAGAAAGAAACATGGCGGCATAAAAAGCTAAAAAGCGCTCTACTCCGTTTGTTTTTTAACTCTTTCCAGTAACTTTTTTTTTTTTTTAAGCTGCGGACAAACGAGAAGGGCACCAGCTGAGTCGAAGGCATTCGACAGCGTTTATTTTCACTTGTTTCTAATGAGCTTTTCACTCTAAAAACAAACCAGAGGCCAAAAAAGGGCTTCAGCGGGCGACTGTTTATCGCTGCTCATAATGTGGAATATTGTTCACACACGCACACACGCACACACACACACACACACACGCACACACATACACACACACACACTTACCCTCAAAACACCAGAGAGATAAAATGACCTTTCATTATGCAGAAATGCAACAGATGTAGCACCAACGAAATAAACTCTGTTGGTGGAAGATTACAAAATACACAGGAGGGGGTCAGTTCCCGGTCCTGCTAAAACCATCAATGTACCGTTAAGCTCTGAAAATAATCCACGGGTTTCCCACGGAAACGAAACCGCGGGGGGAGGAAGGAGGCACACAAAGGTGAGGCAGGATGAGCTGAACGTAACACCAGCACCAGAAGGTAACAAGGCTCAAACAAATGATTCAGAGAAGGCAGAGGAAACGGCAGAGAAGAAAGAAGGAAGGGAGGAGACGACCTCAGGGGAACGAGCTGTAATTTGTCCGACACACACACACACACACAGAAACACAAACACACACACACACCTGTGGATTTTATATACTCAACCCCAGCATGCAGACATGTGGGGCATAATTAGAGAGAGGTAATAATAGAGTTGATTATGGAGCGTATGTTGCTATGTGCGAGCTGATGAGGTCATTAACCAAAACCCCGTTCTCTGGAGGGGATGGAAGTTGTTAGCCGCTGCTGCCGCTCGACAACAAACACCTCCAGACAGGAAACCAAGGTCCGACTTCCAACAGAGTGAGGTTTAAAGTTGTTGCCGGTAAATAAAATTAACTCTGGCAGCTAAAACGTAAGCTTCTGGCATCACACAAAAAAAGCTGGATTTTTAAGGTTTTGCCGTAACTCGGTGTGGGGTCGCGCAAATGAGCCGTCGTTGTTTTTTTTTTTTCCATTTACTTGTTTGCCCTCGACTTCACCCAGGAAGACCCCACCGAGATCTCTTTTTCCTGAGATTCCTGGTCATGTGGGTGGCACGTGTAATAAGAAAAAGATTTAATGTAGGAGTCTTAGATTAAAAAAAAGAGAGAGAGAGGGGGGAAAAAATGTGAAATGTGTTGATATAACTTTCCAGAGCTGGACACTCCTTTCTCACGGATCCAGGAATGTGTCTTGATACTCAGACGGTGCAAAAGGTGAGTCGAGAAGGCGGCTGGCTGCAGCGGATCTTCGTTTTCTTTGAAAGAAGTTGGAAATCATCTTCGCCCTTCAGTTTCAGAACTGTGCATTTCTTTTCTTTCTGCTGGCCTGTCAAATCAAATCTTGATAAAAATGCATCAGAGTCTAGCTGAAACTTGGCAAAATGTTGAAAAGCTCAATGTGTGGGAAAACATTTGCAAAGCAAAATCTGAATTTACTGCTCAGACCTTTAAATATGCAAGTTCCTGAATTAGGGCACAGAAAGGCATTTCAAGCAAAAACATTGCTATAATATCAATATTTCTAGTAAAATCCACCTCTCTCTCTCTCCATTTCTTGGCTGAATGTTGTAAACATTGGCCACTAAAATTACAAAGATCTTTTAAAAAAATTTTGAACTACAATCACATTTTTACAATGTGTTTATTTATTTTACTAAATTCTCATCAAGAAAAGAGAAAAAAAACTAATTTAGTAAACAATTAGACTGAAAGAATTAGGTAAAACTACTAATAATTGTGAGAGTAAACTAAACAGAGTGTAGCTGAAACTCCAGTCCTTAAAAACTTTACACTACAAGCAAAGCGCAGCGTTAAGAAAGTGACTGAAGCACCTTAGTTCACTCTCAATTAACTTTAAAGTGACATCATCAAAGAGTCATATCAAAACAAAGAGTTGACACCCATTTGGAAAAGATTCAGATTTGTTGCTTAGGTGAATGAAATGGACAATGTTAATGTCAGTATTGACCAAAATAATCACAATTATGATTCTTTCCTTTCAGTCAGCTCTTGTAGACTCTCCAAACCCCAATTTCACACCCACACCCACACACACACACATTGCGTTTGCTCAGCAATGGCCAAAGGTTACACTTTGTAATTGTTTCCCAGCGAAATGTAAAGAACTGTCCAGACTGGGTGAGCGGTCAGTTCCAGTCTTTTATGATGGTTTTGTAAAACTCAACCTGGCCTTGAAAAGCCTCATGCTATTAGCAACTAGGTGAATTTTCACTTTAAAGTATTTTATAAAATATTCCTCAGTAGCATTACAATGATTTTCAACCATGTTTGAACCATGTGTCAGTGAGGAAAGGACGAAATGGCTTACCCGCACTTTTGGTTCTGTGTTTTTAACCTCCATCGTTTGAAGCAGTAGAGTTTAGTGCCATGCACTCTAGTTAAACATTAATTGTCGGTGTGTTGTTGTTCTTACTCTGACTTGCTGTAAAAAATGAATTGCCCTTTTGGAAAGGAATATAGATCTGAATCGGACAAGTGTTAGTTTTAAGCTACCAGCCAAAGATACACATTAACCGTACCTTAACAACATGTGCTTTCATTCATGTGTCATTAATAACCCCTACAACACTCCCCCAAAAAAGTCACAAACCAGAGCATACACCAACTGTATGCACACAAAGCACAGAAACAACTCGTGTGCCAAATAATCACCTAGGATGATAAGTACCAGCCTACCTCTGTTTTTTTTATGTTAACGTCTGGTGAAAGAAGGGTTTCTTCTTAGTGTACATAAAATAAGCAAATGACCTGACCAATGCGCCCGCCTGCCTAGTGTTAGGTGTGTGTGAGTCTGTGCCATGCTGCTGTCTGTGCCGTGGGATGTCCAGACTGGGTGAGGTCAGCCCCGGCGCATGGGAAATGTGAAAGAATGCCCTCTCTGTACGCTCAAACACGCCACGGATCAGACACACCTTTTCAAATTTAGATTTCAGACGCTGCTTTTTGAGGGTTTGTGTCGCGGTACAGTGACAATTTCTGAAAAGACGGAGGGAAGAGGTAAGTAGATAAACAAACAAACAAAAAACTTCTGAATCTCTAACACAGACTAGTAAAAGTGATCAGCCTTGGTCTGTAGGGTATTAATTTGATGAAAGTTAGTATGAAGCCCTTCAGGTGGAGGAGATATGGGTCTGTATCCATTGGCTACTGTCAGTGGGTTCCTACACATTCTTCCTGACTCGAGAAGAATCAGGTTTCTTGGTCGATGTTCAAGAAATGACGGTCGGTGTCACTTCTCTGCCGCACAGTAGCCATGTTTCCATCACTGCGTATTTTGACGTATCGGATTAGAAACGGCTGATGGAAATGTCAAAATTCAAGATAACTTCCTCAATTTCATTAACAAAATGTTTTTTATGTCAGCTTGAGACGGTTGTCAGCTTTTCCCAAAAAAAAAAAAAAAAGTTGGAGGCAGACAGAAACACATTTGCCGACCAAGTTCTCATGTAGCGAATGTTTACCTTGAATGACCGATCGACTTTTTCCGCTGTTGACGTACGTTAGCATGTAACATTGACCATTACAAGTTGCCCAATATTAACACATTCCTGAAAATCTGTCTTCATGTTCCTGAGTCTTGTGGTTAGAGTTGCTCTACTTCCTGTTTATTACAGTCATGCCAACGTCAACATCTGAGGAAATTACCTCTGCATAGCCTTGTTACTCACTGCCAAGAGAGTAAACAGTTAACAAGACCAGTCAAAATTAACACTGATGTCATTCATTTCACTCTGAACATAATGATGGAAACGACTGGAAAAGATGAAAAATGAAAGAAAAACACTTGAGGGTAATCTGAAGGCTTTCTCTCAGAATGAAGACATGAAAACCATGACATGAGGGCAATGTGGGTGACCCCTCCTGGGCACAAAGAGCCCAGGAGGGGTCTGCTATTGTCTGTTGGGCTCCCATGAATAATGGCCGTGTCCCCAAAGTAAAATATGTGCAGAAACATGAGTAGAGGAGCTGGAGGTTTCACTTTTACTTCTTTCAAAAAGCTCTGAAGTATATTCCTGTTTTGACAGCTCCTAAATTGTCCATTATTTCCCCTGACCGTTCAGGGGAGTTTATTGTGCCACAAGCTGGAGCTGCTCTATGTGTGGCGATTTCTCCAGAGTGAGGCTAAGGACTGGGAATGAAACTCAAACTCAATGTTTGTATGTGGTGAGTGGGTTACTACCAACTATTCAAATGGAAGTTGAGCTTAAACCAAAATAAATCCTGGCCACGTTCAGTGGGAAAAAGGTGTGATCACAGATTGGCATTACCCTCTGCATTCATGTACAGAAATGTACGTCCTCCAATTCAAACCACTGTGCTTTAGCTGCGCTCTACTGTAAGATATAAAGTTTCCAGTCGCAGCCCAACGAGGGCGATGGTGAGCCAGTGTATCCACAGACTGTGACAAAACAGCAGAAAAGATCGAATAAAGTGATTGCCCACCAGGGCTGGGTGAAAAAAAATCGATTTTATCACCAAATTTGCTGCTTTTGAATTTTTAATTTTTGAAAACGTGCATTTTTTTTTTTTTTTTTGCACTCTGTGGGCTTCCATAGTTCAGAGTGACATCGGCTGTATTTTTACAGCCAAGGGCCATCGAGCTAAAAATGAGGTGATTTCTGTGACCAGCACATTTCTCTGGGCCTCTTCAGTAAATATTGTGCTATAAACACAAAATCTCATCAAATATTTTTCTCTGGTTTCTTGTGCAAATATTTTAGACTAACTTACTAGTGATACTTCAGCAAGATATAGGAGCTGTTTTGGGTAAATAACGTGGGGAAAATGTCTTGATAAAAGTGAAATAGTCTGTAAGAGGAAACGGTACTTTTCATCGATATTAAGGAATTACTGACTTCTAACAAGCTCCTGTATTTTCCTTGTACACGAGTTTCTTATTTCAAGTGTTGTTTAGATATTTGAACTGAAAATACTTGGTGAGACTTTATGGTTTTGCTGCGGATTCAGTTCAACTTATTTCATTTGTTTATTCAGGTAATCTAGATGTTAAAAAAAAAAGGCACTAAACATTTTTAAGAGCCTTTTCCTTACACCTATAGCATAACGTTCCTCAGGTCTTGCATGTATGGAAAAACAAGCTCCTCTTTCTTATACAACTGCTCCCAAAAACACACACACACACACACACACGGACACACACCCTTCCTCAACCTCTGCCCTCCAGTCTGAGCCATGTGAGGTTCTCCTCGCTTCCTCACACCCACACTCTCACAAGGCCTTCTTTATCAGGGCGGGAGGAGGGGAGCCGTCGACATGGAAAAGGAAAGAAAGCTCCCACGCTCGCAACGAAAGCGACCAGCAGACGGATCCACGTTTGCACGTGCGCTGCCGTGGCGCTCCGTTGATCCCGGGTGCTGCAGCTGTCCTCAAACGGCCTTCCTATGGAAACGCCGAGGGGAGCGAAACGGGACAGCGATGCCCCCGGACGGATAAGCCCCTCCACGGCCCTCGTCCCCTTCAGGGATGGGGTTTCAGCAACACGCCCTCGTAGGAGAGCGGAGACCTCGGGTCACCGACGGTTGGATCAAATTCAATGGCGCAGCGTCAGAAGGGGGAACGGGTGAAATAAGTGAAGTGGAACAGACAGAACATGAAGAAAATGTCACTAGCTAAACGAGAACAGGCCAGAGGGCGGGGAAAAATCCCAACCCGGACTTTTTTTAAAGTCGCTGATTGTTTTCTGACCTTCTGCAGGCAGACTGGAAACCACAGAACGATCCTGTGAGCGCGATCACATGGAGGAACACCAGCATGTGAATAAATGACGGCAAAGTTTTATCTCGCAGATTAAATTGTGTTTTTCCTTCAGGCAGAGGAGCTGCGTTTATTCCCTGTGTCGACTTCAGACGTCATGAGTGGGATGACGTTGGCTAGGACTGAGACGCGACCAAATCCGAAACTTGGGAGAAAAAAATATAATATTTAAGAGAATAAAGAGAACAAAGTCAAAATGGAGTCGAAATAGTGCCAGATTGAAGTTGGAGCATTAGGAGAATATGGAAGTGATATTATGAAAATTAATTGTTCAAGTTTTTTCTCATTAAAAAAAATTACTTTCTTACAATTTTAAGACCGTCTGCTGGTAAAAGTGTGTCCTTTTTATGCAAATATTATGACTATATTCTTGTAATTAAAACTAAAATTCTCGTAGCTTAATACTGCATTGTACAACTCACAAAAAGGTTGATTGAAACTTTTTTTTTTTTTAAACATATTTAAAGATACCTATCATCGAATACATTTTGTGCAGGTCATAAAATCAGACCTGGTATAAAAAATAAGCCATTTCAGCCATTTCTACTCAAAGTCTTAACTTCCATGAGCAGATGTGTCCAGTTCGCATTAGAGAAAGCGGAGTGAGCATTCCTCCACAGCCACACCGAACTGCATGCATCTGAACTGCGGCAGCAGCAACTTCTTCTGTTTGTTTTCAATGCAGAGCCGGTTTGGAGACCGTTTGAAAAGTGCCGGAGTCACTTTCTGCTGGACTTCTTCATCTGTATATTTTGCTAGGCTGCACTGCAGAAATTAGACTAAATATTACAATTTTCTAAATGAGATGTCGCCTGAACTTTGCATAAAAGCACACACACACACACACACACACACACACACACAGATGCATTCATCTGCACAAGAGTGGCTGTGAAATACTGCATGTAAAACAAACGACTAAAGGAAGGCCTGAACTCCCTAGTTAAAGACACTATTGTCGTCAGTTTATTAGCTTAATGCCCTTTGATACCCTTCATAGAGAGATAAAAGAGATCCAACAACACAAAGGATGAAAAGATGGAGAAGAAAAGGCAGAAAGACGGACTTAAAAACAGTTAGAAGTCGTGCGTCGTCTGTGTTGTTTGATTGACAAGTGATCTCAGGGGAAAATCCCCTGCTGAAACCCCACCGCTTTGCACCAAAGACGTTCTTACCACCTTAAGCTCCGCTAATGCCATTAAAGTCGAACTTAATCTGTTAAAATAAGCCCCTCGTTACCGTCTCCGAGCTGCGGGCCACATCAAAGCTCCCGTCAGCCGCAGCCCTCCGGAGAGACGCACAGCAGCGCCGCGCTAACCCCCGACCCTGACGAAACGCGAACCTGTCGCTTAGATCCCCATCCATCATACCGCGCAGCGTGGCTCTGAACTCCCATAATCCACCGCTACAACCGTGACACACACAAACAGGTCGGTGACTTCTTAACCCACACAAGCCTGACACTCACGCTGCGACATCTGACCTCTATTCAACGTCTCGCTGGCAAGAGACAGAAAGACTTTTGTGGAACAATATATCTAAAGAGACGTGGATTTTGTTACGAAATACTTAACGGGAAAGTATCCTGGTTAACGTTTCTAAATGATTTGCTCAGAAGTTCATCATGAATGGATTTCCAAATACTTGTTAGTCGCTGTATTTCCATTGACAACTGAGCAATCTGACATTTTGAAAGTCAATTTGCTCAATGGGATCACAGCAATTTTGGAAAAACTCTAATTTTTTATTAAAAAGCTTTAGCTCTACGTGTGGGTGGTTTTTAGCTGTATTAATGTTGGTTTAGGTCGCAGTATAAACACTTTATTCAC
Organism: Poeciliopsis gracilis; assembly: GCA_911649635.1. Classification (NCBI taxonomy): domain Eukaryota; kingdom Metazoa; phylum Chordata; class Actinopteri; order Cyprinodontiformes; family Poeciliidae; genus Poeciliopsis; species Poeciliopsis gracilis. Next base: position 1,261,862 of record CAJVRI010000724.1, read on the forward strand.
AAGTCACATGATCGACAACCGGATGTTGCCACTGGCCCAAACCACAAATAAGACGATGACAGGAAGTGGTAGGAGGAGAACGGTTAATTACATGACAAACTTATTTACTTACATGTGATCTAAAAGGAAATGTTTCTTGTTCAGTAGACACGCCACAAATGTGAAATTGTTGATTTTCTGCTCACAATTGTAGTGGAAATGCAGCTAATTGTTATTCTGTCTTTAAATCTCTCAGCAGGATTCAAAAAAAATTCTGCAGCTACATTTTGTGTGGCAAATTTCTAACAACAACAACAACAGATTATTTGTAAGAGGTTCCAAAAAGTACTACAGTACATCCACATGGATTTGTTTAACTGCATCTCTTTATAAAAACTCTTTGCTTTTCTCTTAAGGGCGTTAAGAGACACGGTAATTGCTGGTGAATAGAGAACAGCTGAAAAACTAATGATTAAATTGGAAGACGTTTAAAGGGAGCACTCGGTTAAGGAAGAAGGGGAGACACATTTTCTGAAATTTCTGTTGCACATGAAGAATAAAACAACTGGATCAACAAGTCATATCAAAACAGGAAATATGCTAACAGTAGCTTAAAGCTTCAGCAAAATGCCAACTCTGAAGAATTTTTTCTCTTTGTAAATTTGCAAACGAAGCCCGAGGCATGTACCAGTTGATAATCAGCTTGAACCATCCTGTGGTAGATGGCTGCTTTCTGTACCAAAGAAATCTAGATATTAAATGGATGACAACCGCAAAAGTGAGAAATGAGCAATACCCACAAAACAGCACAAATAAAACGTCATCAAGGTTACAGAAATAATGCTAGGCTATAAATTCAGTAGGACGAAATATCCTTTGCCCACAAGTGGGTGACAGAGCAACCAGGACATAACTGTTGAGTGAGTAAAGGGGAACACAAACAAAACGGTGATTCTTAACTGCATCTTGAAGGCAATTATAGAAATATAAACTGTCTGCTACTCAGGAGCTCTTCCAATAAGCCCGCTCTGGAAAGTTTTGAGAGCTAAACATACCGTCAGACAAACAAAAGGACGTTTGTGAACTGCTTGGAGCTCTTACACCGTTTGCCAACCACAGCCTCAACTTCACAAAATTTGCATCTACAAACACTGAATTTTTGGGACGTAATGCCGTGGACTTTAGGGCGTCCGCAGGGTCGCTTACGCCCGCCCCCGTGAACAGCCTCCGGCTGCGTTTCTGGTGGGTTATGGAAGCCATTAGATCCGGTGATCTGCGACGACAACAGCCTGGGTTAAAAGGTCGACGGCCTGTTGGGAGCAGGATTGATCCATCAGTGTCTTTGAAAAAAAAAAAAAAAAAAAATCTGCATGAAAGTGTTGCCCTTTATCTTTCTTCCTGACACGCACGCACACACCATTTCAGTATGGGTGAAATATTAGCTTCTTAAAGTACACCTATTGACCTAGGCCTCTTTATTTCGTAATTTTCTGGTATGGCTTAATTTAGATGTTGAATTGTATCTTTATTTTTGAGAAATCAAAGAAGCGCTGTCGACCTGGAACATCGGAAGTCTTTGAGCAGACTCTGTGTTTTGCACTTAGCTCAAAAAAATACTGTGGTTCAACCAGCTAATTAGCGTTGAAGCTGCAGCAAGTGACCTTTGTTAAAAATATGCTTTTTACACATTTGATGAAACTGTCACCATGTTGTCACAGTACAATTTAAAACAGGCAACCTATGAACAGACTGAGCTCCTCCACCTCCTCCCTGTGCCGCCTTTACAGTCTGAAGAAAGTCACCATTCCCAATCAGAAACAGCCAATCAGCGCTGTCAATCAACCTCGTGAACGCGCAGTTAAATGTGCTAATGGTGGAGACACAACTTGTGGGAAAACTACTTATCGGCTATCATCGGTGGCCATGCTAACTGTTCTTAGCCTGGCCACGATATCTGGCTCACATGGGCGTGATTGACAGCGCTACGACCCGCCCCCTTGGCCCTGATTGGTTGTTTCTAGTTAGCGGTGGAAGAAGGCAGAAAAACTAAAATTATTTCATAGATTATTATCTAATAAATTAATGTCAACATAATGACAGTTCCAATAAATACGTAAAAAAATATTTATTTTTTTTACAAAAGTCACATATTTAGCTTTCAAACTCATTTCAATTTGTTTTGGTGCTGATAACCATGACTTGTATGCAATATGAAACAATGTGCTCCCTGATCAAACCAAACTGATATTATTTATTGGACTCATAAAGCCACATTTTCCTTAAAGAGGACTCGGATTATATTACAGAACATCTTTCTAAATCATAGGTACACAATGTCAAAGGGGCGAACAGGCTTAACTGTACTCTCGTCCGCCATATTGAAATGAAGTAAAGAGACGCCAGACCGTCTTTGTTATTTACATCAATTTCTCTCCAGCTTTCTTTTTCAATGCAGTAAAATCGCTTCATTCTTTTCTTATGTGTAACCATTTTATCCCGCTTAATCCATGTCAAAGTATCCAACTTTCCTCCATTTTAACCTTACACCAACCTGTATCAAAATCAGAGACACTGTGGCTCTGATTCAGAGTGCAAGCAGAACTCTACGAGAAGTTTTAGACCCTTTTCTGCAGGCTGCAGTGATTGGAAAAGATATGAACACACACAGACGGAAGAAACACAAGATCGAATTCAAGCCAGAAAAAAAAACAAAAACAGCTCTACTGACTGTTTTTTGCTTCTGCAGCTTAGAGATCCAGAGGTCTTGGTTCTAACAAGAAGAGAGCACAGCGGCGGTTCTGACTCACACTAAACCTCCCGTGGGAACCACATGTTCAGAGAAACAAGGAGGAACGTGAGGATGTTTCCGACGGACGCCACAGAGTACGTAGAGCGCAAACCGGAGGGATGGCAGCATGACAGACTCTAATACACAAAGAGACTGTTGTGTCAAAACCTTGGCTTTAATTTCCCTTGTTGGGTTAGCCACCGGCATGGACCACACTGTATTGTGGAATGTGTTTGGGGATGCAGCAAGCATGTGTGGCACAGCATTTTCCTTTTGGTCTGTGGTTAAACTAAATTGCAATAAGCTGTAAATGTAAACACAGATGCGTAGGACTGTACACTAATCATGTCTGCAAAGGTTCCCCCATAACCTGCCGTGAAAGCACGGAAACATCTTCTAATGGTGGAGAGCTGAATGAAAGAGTCGCAGTGCAGCCGCTGGAAGGCAGAGGAAGAGGAGCTAAAACCAGGATTAGGTTTGGATCAGCCGAAAAAAAAAAAAAAAGTTCTCAAGATAACATAAAAGGGTCAGCCTTGCCCGTTTATTTGATATACGTTCATCTGCAAGTAAAGCGGCAAATAAACGTCTTTAAATAAATGCAGTTGTTATTATTTGGATATGCATCATCTGCTTCAAAACGGCATTGTTTTTATCAAATACTGGCAACAATCCCGGTGGTTTAGGATGAATAATGAGTTCTGGGGCCCCACAGAAACTGAAAAAAAAACCCAATAATTTTCCAGTAAATACACTCTACCTCTGCATTACCGGGGTGAGCTGGCAGCAACACTCCTCAGTGTGGAAGTTGCTCCAGTGGGAAGATGATTATTTTTGCTTAAAAATGAAGGCAAAGGAAGCATGTGAATATAAAAAGCCTTTTAAAAGAGAAACTGTATTTTTCCACAGAGGAATCTTAACTAATCCTCTTTCATTTCCTCTTTTCACCAATTTGGTGAACTTTCAGAAAGCACAGAGGAGTCAAGATGTCAATTCCTAGCAATACTTTAGACTCTGATTAACTCGCATGTTTCTGCGTCTTTATATGCTTACATCCATCTAATTAGCCAAAGGGTGTAACACTTCAAACACGATAACCTACCAATTATTGCATCAAATTAGACCGTCGATGCTGCATAAACTGACACCGTGATGACTTTTTAATCCATCTCCTATTTCACTGACAGGAGAGACGCGTTGTAATTCTGCGTCAAAAAAAAAAAATCTGGTAAATCCAGACGTAAACAATGGCTGAAAATGATAACGATCAGAAGTCTGTGTCAGTGAAGCGCATCACACCATGATCCCACCACTCGTGGCTCCCGCTCCGCTACGCAGCCCGTTCTCTAGCAGCGGTGGGTCATTTTGGGGCTGTAAACCATTCATGCAGACGTCTAGTTGCGGTCTGATTCCGATTGCTTTCTGATGAGCGCGATCACAAAAAAGGAGAAAAGCCGAAGTGAAAAGCATCCCGACTCGTCTTTGCTTCCTGGGAGCATGGAGTTGTTTTTAAAAGGGTGTTGGTTCGTGATGGTTTAGGGGTGTGAGTGCAAAAGCCTGGTTTCCATTGGGTCCTCACATATAGAGAAAGTGGGTGTATGCGAGTTTGAGCCTGGGAGAAACAGCTGAAGGCTCTGCAGATCAGAGATGCATTCATTCCTGCCCCACCCAACACACTGCAACATTCCTCCAGCAGCCAAGTGTTTGTCTGAAAAACATTTCATCTGAAAACTCTGTTAGATCATTTCTGAAAAAAACAAAAAAAAAAACTGCCATTGTTCCTTTTGCCCAGCCTTATTGATCCAGATTTAATTAATATCATTTCATTATTTCCCTTTCCACGTTCTTTGGAGTTTTTGTGCTTTTTTTGTGTCCATTTTTTTAAAACACAGTTTCATTATAGTTTTTACACTACATATAAATCTGACAGTGCTTCAAGAGCAGGGAGAAAATATTTTCAGCAGTCTAGAATGTAATTATTGACTTTTGCTAAACCTTATTAACTATTTCATCTTATTACAAGTGATTTTTTTTCTTCTCATTAGCTATGTTCCTATGACAGGAGATATTTGTTAAGTGGTTAAACTAGAGGTTCACTGATTGTGATTGTGTTGTTCGTTTCTGATACCAATTTTAACATATTCTGAATTCTCATTAACAACCAAAATGCAAGATTATAAAACAACAGCTTCTTCACTAGAAGTAATTCATCATTTACAAATACGAGCAGTTTCTTTGAAACAGAGTTTTAATAATTAAAATATGATTTTGAGCTCATGTTGTTAGTGGTCTTTAGCATCCCACATTAGCATGATTAGCGGGCCTAGCGTCATTAAAACAGCGCTCTGTTCCCTAGAAACAGATTGCTGAAGTACTTTCAGATCTGCCACGTTCTGTAACACTGAAAGCTCAAAATGATAAAACATAAACTGTATGGTGTAGTATGTTTAGCCTTCCTGTTATCTGGTAATGTTGTTGCTCTTTCTTACCAAACTTTCTACCAAAAATGTGTCTGGAGATGGAGGAGAAAATATAGTTTGTTAAAAATAAAACCTTTTTACATCAAGAAGTTCTTATTTCTGTCTTAACCTATTTTAACAATTTTTTTTTCTTTTTTTTTACCTGTTTTGAGAGTTAAATGCAGCAGGAATTGAGGGGAAACTTCTTTTTGGATTATTATTATTATTATTATTATTATTATTATTATTATCCTCAATGTGTTATGCACTGCACTCCACTGCAGTGTGATGTATGTTTTTGGTTGGAAAAGTAGGAGACATGGAAACGCGCACAAACACAGGGTAGAGACAATAACGTCCCTATCTGAAGGCATCCTCATCTACCCCCTACTGAGCGCATTGCTACTGTGGGGGGGTAGCAATGCCCCCCCATACCTTCTGCATACCTTTCCAGGAATGCAGAAGGACGACACACGCACACACAGACACACACACACACATATATATTCACAGTTGTTTACAAGATCTAAGCGGGACGGTTGGAGGCAAACCCACAACCTCACGTCAAAATAATTCTTCTTCTACATTTGTCTTAATCTCAACACGGAAAGCAGCTAAAATTCCTCTGGGCGAATTAAATTATGTTTTCAGAGATTTTAGATATTAAGAGCAAAACAATTTCAAGAGAAAAAAAACCTAAATGTTTCCTATCTGCAACAATCAAGATAAACCTCTGCAAAGCTCTTCAGTGCCGGCATTAACCACAGTTTGATCTTAAGCACTCAGGATGCTTCATAATCTTGCAGCCACTGTTTCAACATTACATTCAGGTTTTTGTTAGTTGTTTTTTTTTTAAACACAAAGGCTTGGTGATTTAAGCAGTTTATCCTGCGTTAAACCCACTGAATCCTACCGGTCTGATGACGAGTTAGGGATTTCAATACATCAAAGGAAATCCACTGTCAGATTGATGAGAATAAGTGTCAAGTCGGCGATTAAGGCAGTATTTCGGCTCGACATGACACGTCTTTTGTTGTGAAAAATGCAAAAACAAAGCCCGTATATCCGGTACAACAATATAACTCACTGTTGAAAATGCAGAGCTTTTATTTATGTTTGACATTTTCTGCAATTGCCAAAGACTCTTCACAGCTCAGCACAACATTTTCTCTCTAGTAACAAACCCAGCACCACTGTTTTCTGCCAAATCAGTAACAACTGAAAGGACTGCTGTTCCGTTTCCACTGTGACGAACCCCGACCCCGACACCACGGCGACTTTTCAGCACCTGAACCGAAGGGAAGAGCCACTAACGTCAGTGGCTGACGGCAGCTCCGTGGAGAGAAACGGCCAATCGACGTGTCTTGAGTTCAAAGCTCTGCTTTGGATCAGACAATTAAAACCGAAAAGCTTTAAGAATAGGAATAAACGGAGCCTGCTGTCTTTCATCTTTGCTGCTGGTACTGATCAGAGATCGGCTGGTTGGGATTGTGAAGCATGTTTTCACAGTGATCTTCTACTGGAACTCAAAAGACAACAAGAAAATTAAAGTAGAGTGTCCCACTACTTGTTGCTAGGGTACGCCATTATTTGAAAGCATAATCAGCATGCTAATAGACAAGAATGCTCAGGTCTCTCTGTGGAGACCTGGGAGCTCTGACGGACGTTTCAGACAATCCCAGGTGCAACGTTTCGATTCCTCCAAAGACGTTTTTGAAGAAAAGATGTACATCTTGGGGGGGTTTTTTATGCAATGAATTGCTTACAAACATGTATCATTGCCAAGGTGTGACTCATTGCTGCAGATGATGTAGGATCTTCGTCTTAATCTGTTGAAGGAGCTTAAAAGCTAAGTTTGAAAACGACTCAGAGCTGCTGAAAGTGGAAATCTGCGTCCTGCAACTTTATTTGCTGGACACCTATAGGAGTCAGTAACTCGTATATGAAATATAAACCTTTCTGGAGTTTCGTTAGCTAGGAATAAGGTAATGTGTCCAAAGCTGGTTAGACAAAAGCAAGGCACAGTGCTCCTTTCAAAAAAAAAAAAAAACTAGTTTGAAAAAGCACCGCTGGAGAAATCAGGCGCTTTAAAAACCGGAAAGGATAGAAACAACAGCACAAACAGGTTTCCCACAAAAACATCTTTAAAACGGGTGTTGAAAATATTTCTCTAATGTGAAACCACCGGGCTGGAAAAAGTTCCCCGACACCAAAGTACGCAAGCGAGACTCTCAAATCAAGCAACAACTGCTTCTCATATTCCCTGACGTTCCGCCATCCCACGGGAATGTCGCCTCGTTGGTTTGGGACCACAGCGCAGTTAGAAACAGAAATATGTCACCCTCACCCCAACACAAATCAGAAGGGAGCGCTCAATACATCATAAAACCACATTTGAAAGTGAGCCGACAGCTTTACAGGGGCTAAACACGATAATCAAAGGAGCTCATCATGCCCGCATTCTGAACGCAAGACACAAATCTACATAAAAATCTCCCCGAAGCACATGGGACTGACAACTTACATCGCCGTATGTCAGTAAACACACACACACACACACACACAACACTCCCACTCGGGTATTTCCACAGATCAACATACTTTCATTCGTCCATTTGTGTCGCGTTAAACAGTGCGATCTGCCCGCGTGTGGGCTGTAAAGTTCAATGTTTGTTGGAGGGGAACAGTTGTAGAAAACAGTAAATCTGTTTCAATATTATAAATTGAGTCACGGCATAAAATTATCAGCAGAAAAATAAATAAATATGCACCACTTTGTGAGAAAGGTTGACTGTTTTACTGGAGAGTCATAACATCTATAGAAGAATACACAAGATTTGGTTGGATCGGTTGGTTGGTTCTCCTTCACGCTGCTCTGCGTCATACAATCCAAACCCTTTGGGAAACCTGTTCCCCCACCTCGCCTATGGGGGCGCCACACCAAGAACCACTGAAGGAAGCAACACAAAATCCTCTAAAGAAGACATGAGAGTTTTTCCTTCTTGGAGCAGCTTCAGATTTTAGCAGTTGTTGGAATTCTCTTCGGTCGTGGTTGAAAGACCACGAGTCGTTACTCCCGCTAGCGCAAGACTGACGTGTTTGTTTTGCTTACCCAGAAAGTCCATTTCCTGCTTTTGAAGCGGTCTCTGGTCCCCTTGGCATTCACATATGCATTCGAACCGCACCAGAGTTCACTTCAACCCAACAGAGGTCTAGGGTGGTAAATCTCTTTTTGCTCGATTCGGAGCACCAAGGAAAATAAATGGCACTCTCCGATTGGCTGTTTTGCAACAGCGTCGAGGTATTTCAACTAAATTTGGTGTCCTGACACCTGGACGTAGCCTGAGTTGTTTTTTACTGACTTCTTTTCTCAAGGGCATTGTCTCCGTTTGTCTTTGACTGAAGTGAGCCCAGCCTTGGCCATCATTGCAGAGCATTCTGAAGTGAGGTATTGTGAGTGATATCTACGCCAAGCAGGAGAAAAAAAAAAAAAAAAGAGGCTTACACATCTAGTTTCAAACTTACAAAAAGCAGCCCTGCACGAGACTCAAACACGGAGAACCAACCAACATTTAGCTTTATACTTTTAATAAGACACAGAGAAACTCCTGTTGGTTTACTTAGCCACCGAAAACAGGAATCAAACATGGAGAAACAACATTTAGCTTCATACTGTGCAAATCTAGAAATCAACGCAGAACAACTGGAACCAGCAATTAGTTTTATACCTCTCTGATCCACAACAAACTTAAGATTAAGAGAAACCTCTATTAGTTCATAAATCATTGACTACTTATTGTTATTCATGTTATACAAGGGGAACCAATAGTTTAGTTTTTGTCTTTTCATTTTGTTGTTTTGTTTTTGTATTTCCTTCTAAGTCATGTAAAGCACTTTGAACTGCCCTGTTGCTAAAAATGTGCTATACAAATAAACTTACCTTGCCTTATATTCTACTTACATTCAGCAGCATAGCGATCTGAGCCAATCAGCGGCAAGAGCCAGCAGACTTCCACTGGAACAACATTGCAGCTGTCGAATGTTGCATTCAGTGCCGATTCCAAACCAGTAAGATAAAGACACGGGCCAGTGACAAATCTGAAACGCTTGGATTCTTTTTAAATGAATCAACGTGACAGTTACAGCTGTTTCATATCACCAGAAAGCGGGGAAAAAAAAAAACATCCTATAAAAAGCTGCTCAGAATTCTTGATTCTTACAAAAAAAAAAAAAATTTGAAACTCTCCCTTTAGTCCACTTTGCCTGTGACCTTGAAAGCAAACCCAGGCCACTACATGCCACCTAAATCCCAGCCTCTAACAGACTGACTGGCTCACTAAATGGCTGAGAGAGTCAGCACAGCGATTGTCTGACTGAGTAACTTGTTGAGCAGACAAAATCCCAGACTCACCGTGTCATCGTACGGCTAATCGGCTGCCGTACGGAGTGAGGTTTCCCAGCCTGAGTCGTGCGCGTATGCGAATACGCTTAGACGCGCGCGCACACAATCTACTGCGGTAATTAGTTATGCTCCCGGAGGAATATTGACCAAATGGCTTGCATCCCTCTGCTGCCTCGAGCTGCAGGAGTTGCCCATCCCCCGTTCTGCGGGGCCATGCACGCCCGCGCAGTCTTCAGGACATCCTGAGAGGGCAACTGGCACTCTCACACATGAGCACCAACCTTAAAAAAAAGCAGGGGGAAAGTGAGGCGTACAGCAAAGACGTGCTCTTACGAGACAGCTGTAGAGACGTGGACCACTCTTTTCTCTTTTTCCATCTCGATGAGAGTATAACTTGACCATTTTTATCCTGACTGACCTTTTGCTGGCAAAGAAGTGGAGGCTCTGGCCTGCTGCAGCACATTAAGACAGGAAATGGTTCAGAATGGATCTGTACGCTAAGCATGGAGACTCTCAAGAGAACCGAGAACCAAAACATGTTTAGGCATTGAAAAGCTCTAATGTGAAGAAAAGCCAAACGGAAAAAAATCGGTCCAAGAAATCTTTCCAGAGCAAAGCCAGGAAGGACAATTACAGCCAAACTGTAAAAGAATAATCCTCATGAAGACGACTCGCGTCTTTTGTTTTGTCCTCGCAGACGTCCTGTGTCTCAATAGATGCTTTTGTCTTCCGTTGTTCCTGCGACTGATGCATATCACATTTGCAGAAAGACGAGCTTCGAATTTGTTTGACAACGTCGGCGAATTAGACAGAAACGTCAACTTTCCAACAGAAACACAACAGTTTCTGTTGGAAAGTTCTTCCAACATTTCTGGGTTGATTACCTTGACTTGGTATTTTTCCTGCAAAAAGGAGCAGCCTGTTCACCAGCATCAAGAGCAGACTGCATTCATACCGTTATAAAGCACCCAGCAATGTTCGAGAGAGCTAGCGAAAGCTATATTGTGAAAAGTGAAAGATGTGAATAAAAAAAAACTCAAACTGCACAAAAATATGCGGGGTAAAGTTCGCCAGAGTTGCTATGGATGAAGGAGTGATTTTAGCTTCAAATTCACTAAAGGAACGCTGTATTATTTCATTTAAATGTTTATTTTCATTTGTTTAATAAAAAAAAGAATTACTGTTCATAAACATGACTAATCTATTTCTAATATTGTGTTGAAAAGGCCTGAGCACTTCAATGGAAAATCTGCAGAATGTGCAGATTCTTTTGAACGAACTAATCGCCAGAGTAGTCAGAATAATCAATTAATGGTCGGAATAGTCGATAGAATGATCGATAACTAAAGTAATTGCTGGTTGCAGCCCTAGTCGGCATGATGTCAATGTCCCCAACATCACAATCTCAAAGGACTGTTCATGCGTAGTACTTCATAGGATATTATATTCCATGCGGTTCCTCCATGGTGATAAAATACTGGATCAATTCGCCATGCCCTCGATGCTAACACTCCATTCATGTTTTTAGTGCCTGAGCTGAAAAAAGAGCGGTGGAGGCGCAGTGAGGAAGAGCGGAAACTCAGAAAAGCGTGGGTGAATAACAATCGACCTCCTCATGGATCTAGAATATGGTTTTTAAAAGTTTTGTTTTTTTCAATTTTTAATAACGGACAGTCTGTAAACCGAGAGTGCGCCGTGAGTGAGAAGCAAAAGAAACATCTGGGGCAGCGGGAACTTATTCATCGAACCAATCACCAGCCAATTTCTCGGTGGGTTTCAACTGAAGTTACTGATGCTAATCTGATTAATAAATCAGTAGAACGCAATATTCCAAATAGTGCAATACATAAAATCTAATTTATTGATTCATCTGATTTTCTGTTTGTGAATATTTAAAATCCTGAGATATTTTTTTTTTCTCCGATGCACTCTGAGGGTTTCCCTAGTTCAGAGTGATGTCAGGAACAGCCATCTTGTTCGACAAGCGTGTTTTACAGCTCCTGCTTATTTCGACTTTGACTTCGGGTCAACTCACTGAAGAGATGCTTGAAATAAAAGCAAGTTTTTAAAAAAAAAAAAAAAAAAAAAAAAAAACATTGAGAATTTTTTTTTTGGGTATGAAAAAAAATTTTGATTTTATTTTCAAGCTGTGTCGCCTTAGAATGAATTTCACACTAGATTGGTGTAATCCAATCAGATTTCTAATCGGAAATCTGATTAGAAATCTGACCTAATCAGAACTCTGATTAGGTCTAATCTTTCTGACAAGATTAGGTCAGAAATTAACGTCAACATTAGGATAACTGAGTTTTAAATTCGACAAAATCTAACGTTTGTTTTTGGTTTCTAAATTGGCGACTGCGTGACGTGTTTATGACTTTAGTTTTGTGTTTTTTTGATGCAACGTACTGTGAACTGCCTTGTTGCTCAGACTTGATTGACTGGTTGATTGACCGATTGTGTGCAAGTCGGAATCATCTCTTTCCAGCACTGAAAAACTGATTTTGTCCTCCTGTGTACATCGATTCCTACTTCACACACACCTGTGCCATTCAGAAATAATGACATTCAGCATCATTGTCCATGACTGAGACAGTGTGACTGACGTCCTCAACGCGCACACGCACACACACACACACACACACACACACACACACACACACACACACACACACACACACACACACACACACACCTCCACTGGAGCTTGTGTGTTGTTTTCTCTGTCCATTAAGCACCTGAAACTCTTCTCTAAATCGTATTTGCTCGTTGTCAAGCACCCAATTGCCTTCTGAGTGGAACAGGCCAATGAACCAATGGACAAAAAAAACCCAAAAAAAACAGCCATGCTGCACAGTCTGATTTTTATCCCCCACCCCACCAAACCCTCCAGTCACATTTTCCCAGGGGCCGTGTTACTGTGTGTGCGACTCGGTGCGCGTTCATGGGCGTTTCCAGAAGACTGAGCCAGGCTTTCCATTCCCCGTTGTGGTGAATTCTAAAGCGTACACCGGCCAACGTTTACACCACCACCACCACAGCAACAGCAGCAGCAGCAGCAGCAGCAGCTGCTGCCACCGCTGCAGGTCCTCCATAAAGCGTGCGGGACGCAGCGGAGGTAAAAGGCAGCCCAGGCCACCCCCCCACCCCCCCAGGCAGAACACACACTGCAATAATTACTTGCAGCAATTCAAAGACACGTTTCTTGTTTTTGCTCAATGCCCGCAGAGACTGAACCACCTCAAGAGGCAAGGAGGACGCTCCGACCGTCGTCTATTTTTAGAACAAGATGGAGTCAAGTCCTGAAACTTGCCCCCCCCCTACGGCTTCGGAACGCGACACCATTTGTCGTGCCGCACGGCTATAAAGTAAAGGAAGGTGTACGCGCCCGCTCACTCAAGTAATCCAAGAGCCACGTGAAGAGCAAAGATATTTTAAGAATGCCCCCATCAGATAACCAGCATCATTTCATTTCTAGGATTCCCACATCCTGCAGACTCCCTCTAACCCCATTCCACCAAACAGCCCCAAACCCCTCACATCATTCCTGCCCCGGGCCATGTCTTCTGTGAAGTGGTTCTGGCCGTCTGTCAACACTTTGGGGGGTTTTGCCTGGAACTGAAAGAAGAATCGTGGACAGGAACAACGTCCCCTTTCGTCTGGGGACTCCCATGGAAACTCCTGGAAGTCCTTTTAAGAGCCACCGCGATTCAATCAATAAATAAACATACAAACGCTGAAAGGTGTGCAACAAGTACATACGCATTCTTTTTTCACAAAAGCATTAAAAAAAAAATGTACTTCTTCTTTTTTCTGCGCGCTGTACTATGTCATGTACTTATCCATCAACGTCAGTGGCAAAAAAAAATAGTCAATCAACTGTTAGCATCTGCTTGACCTGTCACAGTGACCTTTTCACTCATTTCTTCATGCTGCATTGGAGCACAAGAATCAAAATGAAGACATAAAGTACCTCAAATTCTTGACATTTGACCTCGAAATGTTACGGAACAAACCTCAGATTTATGACCTGCACCGAACCTATTGAACCTATTCAATGACATGCATCTTTAAATATGTGCAAAACACATAGTAAAGCATGTTGCACAAGCTCACTGACTAAGTGCAGTCAGTCATAACATTTTCCAACCTGTTTTATGCTAATAGTTACATTTCAACAGAGCCAGCAGGAACAAAAGGTGCATGGATGAAAGTCACAACATTCATGCACTTTTGCAGCAGAATCCCCGTTTTAACAGGTCATTATTGCGGAGGCAATGTTTAGCAAACTGAAGCTGTGTAAGAGGAATGATTTTATAGAAAGAAAAACCCAGAACAGTTGGTGTTGTTAGCTTACTTTGGTGATGATGAGCGGCTCGCCGTGCTCCAGTCCTCCTTTCAGCGTGAACCCCCAGGGCGCGCCCCCGTTCAGCTGGACCTGGATGTGGTGGAAGGAGACGAGCTGCTCCACGGTCTCCATGCCGCTCCGCTCCGCGCCGATGCCTCTCTGTGCCGGAGGTTAGCGGCCCAGCGGCGCCGGTGGCGGTCCCTCTGGCCTCTCCATCACCGCTCGAGCATCAACAACGAATGGATGGAGGGAAAACGGAGTGAGCGAGCTCGAATAGGGGAGGGCAAAAACTTTTTTTCCCGGCCCGTGTAAAGTTATTGCTAATGCTTGTTAGCTACGTCCGGTCAGTATGTTCGCCAAAAAAATGGACACTTTAGCATCATTTCGTCAAAACAGTGCAACTGGGTATAGTACTAGAGCATACTTTAAAAATATTTGGGGTCGAATATTTAGCCGAAGGAGTTTATTTCTTCAAAAAAAATAAAATAAAATAAAATAGAGCAAAACAAGCGTTTTATTTTTGAGACTGAGACGAATATTTCCGGTTTCATTTCCAGCAGAAAGCTTTGGGAAAACTTTTAGCCCAGCGCCTTTCCCGACCGAGGGCAGTGGCTCCTCCCACAAGTGCAAACGCGCGCTGTGATTGACAACATGGTTGACCAATGGCAGAGCTCCATCAGGGAAGACTATCCAATAGAATAACTGATAGGAAATCAAGCGGAAAATTTAAAGTGATGGTACACGGATATGGAAAAACCAAGGAAATCTGTGTAGTTTTACAGTTAGGCGTTATCTCTTGTTTATTTCAGATATGTAAAAAAAATAATAATTATTCATACAATTGTATAAACAACAGAAAGTTTTATTTCTTAGATATTTTTGTTACTATAATAACTTTTCTTCTACATTATCTAGTGGGAAAATATTCCTGCTCTTTTAAAGTTGCTGGATGTTGGATTTAGATTGGAAAATACCTGATTTTCTTTCCCTTATACCAAAAAAACTAAAAGACCAAAGCTGTCTGCTTATTGTTAGCCATCTGATCTCTTTACAGTAATCTGGTTTTCAGGTTTAACTAAACCTAACGGTATTTCAGTTCATTACATTCCAAATCAGTCTAATTTGGAATGTAATATATTCCAATATATTCCAATCTCAAAAATAAACAGGCCTATTTATTTTACAAAAGAGGGGTTCCCTCCAAAAACAGGCAAAGATAAAAACAGACAAAGATGAAATGTTTGTACTGTGTACGCGTATGCAAAATTTCAAAGCAGTCACATCGTACTTTTCAGAACTCTATTTCTTAAAGAGGTAAAACTTTCACTCTGAAGCACTCTAAAGCTTACTAGAGTAAGCTTTAGAGTCATCCAAGTCCACATTGGAGAATGCAGAAGTATTTGTTGACCAGCAATACCTCTCACAAGGATGGAAATGCCTCAGAAAAAAAAATCTAAACAATCTAATTAAAATGTTTTGGGTTTGTTTTTCAATTTGGGGATGTTTTCTTGTTCCAAAAACAACTGACTAATTGGTGAGTGAGAAGCTTCAGCTGGTGAATCCCAGTATGTTTTTCTCCCCCCCGACCCAGGCAGCGCCGTTTCGGGCACGTCGACCTTTGATGCCCTCGGTCGTTGTAAATCTGTGCATACCCGTCTTTACCACTTGCTGCCTAAAGTTTTCCCACAGTCACTCTGCAGACTGGAACTGGAGATAATCACTGTTGTGGAATGTCACCGCATTAAAGTGCCATTTGACTCAACGTGTGTGTGTGTGTGTGTGCGTGCGTGCGTGCAAGCGTGTGTGTGCGGTGGGGTAGGGCTTGGGCTGCTATCTTTTGCTATTTTAAGGCAAACGAGAAGTTAAAACGGCATCAAACAGAGTCAAATAGGAAGGGAGGAATGTTTGAACAAGTCCAGACATCTCACCTTTTAATCCAGACTGCGGGGAGTTTGTTGTTGGTTACATTCTTTGATTATTATTTTGCTGTTGTTTGATTTTGTTATCAGAAACTAAACAGTATGTTAGGAACATTGGAAGCGGCTTATTTTTCTAGTCATGCAAACAACTAGAATGCCATAAAGCTGGAGGATTACCAAAAACGTTAATTGCAAATAACATTCAAAAGATTGACTCAAAAGAAAAGGTTCATCCTCTTTTGGACATACTTCCACAAAACACAGATTTAATCTATCGTTGTAACCCTCTCCAACTTCAGTTACAGCTTGAGAATATTGTGCAGTCTACCGACTCCAGGTTGGCACCTTACAAGTCTACTCTTTATCAAATGAAAAGCCATTTTTGCCCTCAAACCAACTAAATAAATCTCCTTTTACAGCTGGTGAAAACAAATTATGTTTTTTAACTTTGAATTTTTTAACACAATTTTACTGTAAAACATTTGTTGTAATTTAAAAAAAATAAAACAACACAATTTTATTTCTATTTTTACATTTTAAGAAGAAAAAAGATGATGAGTAGATATTTTTATGTGATGTTGATTATTGTTATTAAAATATTACAAATGTGCTTATTTATCTCTTTTAAAACTGCATTTACTATTACGTCTACATGTAGAACCATCCAGGCACCACGCACTGCATGGATGGTGACAATAATGAAGATCATTCTGCCCCCTAGTGGTCTTAAAGTGATGCGACTATAGAGGATGCTGAGAGATTATTTCCTAAATATAATAGCAGCAAACATATTAAGGGTTTCAGAATCAATATACTTTGTGAAATAGTTTTGCCAAAAGTTTTTGTTACTTTAGGCCTCCTCTTAAAAAGAGACACAGTTTGATGTGTTTTTCTATACCAAACAGAGTGGACTTTGTTGCTGTCCAAATGTGAAGACGTACGATAAAACCGATTCATGTAACGGCCCAAAACAAGTGGACAGCAGAGACCCAAGAGACCAAAAGCGTCTTGGCAAAATCCAGACCTAATCTGACTGAAATGAAACAGACACTGGAGCAACACTGAAAATATAGGCGTGAAGGCAAACTTATTCTACACTGACACTAAGGTTATGCAGGAAGTGATCATGTCGAGTTCTCATGTTATTCAGTGAGATAAAATTGTGGATTTTTTTTTTTTTTTTACACACCCTGCTTTAGCTAACACATAGTGTGAGAAGTTGTATATTTTTGTTAGTTTCCTGGTTCTAGACAGGAACTGTTATTGTGTCCTACAGCAAACACCAAACACAGTGACCTGTTTTAAAGACAAAGCATCATCCTCTATATATGACAAGAAAATCTCTGAAAGCAGAAAAAACACATCAACAGCCGAAGAAGTAAGCATGGATGTCTCATGGTGGCCACATGTTAATTGTTTGTTTTTGTTTGATTCTGGTCGTAGCTGCTTCGACCTGTGCAACAGTTCAAATCTCCCAATTGGTCCCAGATGTGTTCAGTTTGAACTGATTTGTATCAAATGATTTGGGAACCAGAAAAGATCCACTGAGGGTTCCAAACTGGTGTTATGGTAGGAAGTGTGTCAACCAAACTAGTTTTCATGCAAAAATAAAAAAAAAAAAGTTCAAAGGGTAGAAAAAAAAAGTCAACATGGTTGGGTTTTTCTGTCTCCTTCCAGTCCACCTAATGTTTTCCCAAAGTACCAATTTTTTTTACGCGCCTTTACGCAACACTCACGTGGCCTCCCTGCGTTCTCGTTGGCTGATCGCGCTCCCCCGTAGTGGTTAATTGGGGTCGCCCGCCTATTGGAGCAGGAAGTGAAGTGAAAGCGTCCAACATGGCCAGCCGCCAGGTGCGCCTGTGAGCCACGCCCTTCGGCCGGTGCGGAGGATGGTTGCCGACTATAGCCTCGTTGGTGGAGCTCGCTAGCACCAGAGGTTGTATCCGCGAACAATGAGGGCGGCCCGCGCAGAGCACGGCTTCCTGCGTGTCTGCGTCCTGACCTGCTTCGTCTACCTGCTGTGCTCCACCTGCGCCGGCGGCCTCGCCGGGCGCAAGATGGCCTCCCGCCGGCCCCACCGAGGCGGCGCGCACCACCGGCCGCTGACGGACGAGCAGAAGGCCGATCAGAACCTGCAGTTCATGCTCAGTTTGTACCGGAGCGCAGCCGAGCCCGACGGCAGACCCAGGCAGCACCGGAAGTTCGGCTCCAACACGGTGCGGCTCCTGAGACCCGCGGCGTCCTCGGTCCACTACCTGCCCGCTTCAGGAGGTGAAGGAACAAAGTTTTTGTTCGTTTAGCAAAGCTTTATTCATGGTTGGGGGGAAAATTTGGAGCCTAAAATAATTCAAGTTTAGTATCTGGTTACAAAGTTGATCATAAGCTTTCTATCCATTTTATATATATATATATTTTTGTTTTGTTTCAATTTATTGAGAGGCAAATGTAACCCCATCCCCCACCACTACCACCAAAAAAACCGGCTACACCTTTAAAGCAGTGGGCCCAATAGGGTCAAAATGCATCTAAACCAACTGTTGAAGTCTTGAAAGAGTACTAGTTCAGTTTAATCAACCCAAAAATTAGGAAAAATTTAGTATTTAAATTTTTTATGAATGGGGGAAAAACTGAAGCCCATTTTGGTTATGAATTCAAAGTGAACTTTGATGGTTTTGAAGCTGAAACTATTAACAGTCAAAGCAGTTGGAATTTTATGCAAAGGAGGTTTATTCCCAATCCGAACCAAAATCAAGTGTTGCATCGTAGCACAATTGAACAAAATATAAATGGCACTTTTGAGAATTTGCTTCAAACTAAATATGTGATATGAACAGTTCTGTCTAACTTAGTGCGGTGAACATATCCCTACAGGGTTTGAGAGTATAAAATAAAAAGAATTGTATCTTTCCTATTTGCCAATAGCAGTTAGCTGAGCTCCTAACTGTATCAACTCAATCACACTACTGGTTTTTGAATTTGGATTGATTGTATTGGTTGCCGTTTCCATCTTAATCCTCAAAGTCTATTTGACCAACCCTGGGAAGGCAGCCTGTATCGCCAGTCTGACTGTCTATCTATTGTTGTACTGAAAGAAGTTTACTGGCTGATTCAAAGTGACTGTCTTTATGTTTATGGGTCAGTAGAACAAGATCCAAAAAATTACAAGGCAAATCCAGAAGAGATTTAATCCAGATCAGTGATGGCTTGAGTTGAACATTGGCTAAATCCTTTGTGAAAATCTCATTAGTCCTTTTCCTACTAATCCTGACTCATCCTTGTTGGTGTTCAAGTGACGTTGGACACGAAAATCTGTTTTAAGCCTCGCTTTAAACTTTATCTTGAGACTTTGGCTACAGGTGAAGATGAAATTGTTCATCAGTTGAAGGAGGATGAATCCTGTCTTGGTTGGACAGCCACCCCTTCCGGTGCTCTTCTTTGAGTCCTCTTCTTCAGCCCTGTAGGTTTTATAAACGTAAAACGACTTCCTTTGCACCCTTTTTATCCACTTTGCGCTGCTTGCTATTTTGCATTCATACAAATAAGCAGCAAAAATCAAGAGTCTTTGAAAGCCCTTTAGAAAGTGTGAAAAACTGTGGATCAAGATTGCCTCAACAGGCAAGGATCTGCGTCCATTTTGTTTCTTTGTCCTAGAACGCTGATTGCTGAATCTAGATCAAAGGCCCAAATAAGAGAATAAATCCTTATGTTCCAATTTGAGACTGATTTTGTTCTTCTATAAAGAAAAGAAAATTAACATTTCTCTCAATTTCTCTCAGATCTCACCTATACCTTCACAGTACAATACAAAGTGGACACTCTACCCTCGGAGCAGCTTGTCAGAGCTTCATTTGTCCACCTGCGCACCTCCTCCACACCCTCTGGCACCACCCAAGCCGTAGAGCCGCCCCTCTGCAGGGCTCAGATCACCTCACTGGGCACCAGCAGCCTGGTCACCCTGGAGCCCCACCAGCGTTGGACGGAGACGGACATCACGGCACATGTCAGTGCCCACATCTTGCAGGAAAAGGATCAGGGTGAGCAAGGACACCTCACCCTCATCGCCCAGTATTGGTGCTCGGAGCCTGCTGATGGGGACGCTGCTGGTCCCTCGTTGTGGTGGACTCCTCTTTGGGGTAGAAAGAGCTGGAGCGGTGAGCCTCAGCTGGAGGTCCCCTCTCTTCTTCTGTATTTGGAGGAAGAGAGGGAGGTGAAGGAGTGGATGGGGGACTTGCTCGGGGCTGAGGGGGAAAACCTAATGAGGCGAGTCGGGTGGTGGGAGCAGCCTACGATTCGCCGCCGGCGTAGCTCCAAAGAGGAATCCTCCAAAGATTCTTCTCTGGACGAGCTGAAAGACGCTCTCACCTCCTCCTTGTCGTCGTCCGCCTCCTCTCCAGCATCCATCTTTTCTGACATCCCGAACTACAAACGGAAAACTGAAGTCCCAAAGAACCGCTGTAAGCTCCACTCCTTCAACCTGGCTTTCAATGAACTCGGTTTGGGTCATTACTTCATTGCTCCCCGGGTCTACAACCCCAGATACTGCCAAGGGGACTGCCCAAGGGTGCTCCACTACGGCTACCACTCGCCCAACCACGCCATCATCCAGACACTCATCAAAGAGCTGGGAGTGGGGGACGTCCCTCCACCGTCTTGTGTTCCCTACAAGTACATGCCCATGAGCGTATTGGTCGTCTACAAGAAGAAGGTGGACTACAGGGAGCTGGAGGACATGGTGGCCGAGTCTTGTACGTGCCGTTAAGGACTCGAGACGGTGCCCAATGGCTCAGTTGCTCAGCTCTAAGGCACTGACCCAGGACGAGTTGAACAGGGCTTGGTGTGATTAGTTCAAGACTGAAAGCAGGAAGTTTCCAATCACTGTTAAAGCACTTTAAAGGCAGTTTCTGTGTGTGTGTTTACTTCCCTTTTTTTGTCCGGCGTCATTTTAAATCTGATCTGTGCTTCACAACAGGTGCTCAAGCGGACCGAAAAATAATTCTGTATAAAAAAAGCTCTGGATGACGTGGCTCCACTGATGAAGGCCAGGTTCCTCTGTTATACTATAACCAAAGATAAAGTGGGGTGGGAGGTATTTTAATGGACAAGGCATCAGCCATGTTGGATGTACCTACTCAGGGGGTTGCAGGGTTACGCTGTTGCTGTCGACAAACTGAACTTTTTGCTGTTTTGGATGTATTTATGAAAATAATCTAAAGAGAACTTTGTGCTGCCACTGGGACGTCCCAGAGGACGCCTACTGAATGTGACAAGGAGGTATGACGGTGTTGGACGTAAATAGGACGGGAGACGAGAGTGCAATTTTTATTCAAAGTGAAAATGATTAATAAAATAAAAAGCATATTTTCTAAAGCCTTATCTGTGTGTGTTGTCCAAAACCAAAAATGTTTCATTTGTTTGGTTTAAAAGCCCCTTTCTTCTTTGAAATGTATGTCAGGATGTCCTTGCTAGCTTATCAACTTTGGGATTAACAATTTTATCCTAAAATAATGACCAAGAAAATTAGAATTCACTCAAATATTTCTCCATTTTGTTCTTTAATAGAAAGATGGATACTTGGAGATGAGATGCTACAACTCAATTGACTTGCATTAAATGTTTAAAAGTATTGAAATGACGGCTCCCAATTCCTTCAGGTGACCAATTTCACTTCTGATCATCATTAGACATTGTTAGAGTATATCTGCAATCAATCCTTTAAAAAAATGGTTTATCCAATTCAAAAGTACTTTACTACTCACAGAGGGAACTTTAAATGTTTTAACTCATATTTTCTTCAGAGTTATAGATAGCTGTGGTCAGATGATTCCTGTAATGCTGTATTAGCATGTCAGAGAAGCTTCTGACTGAAGA
Source organism: Poeciliopsis gracilis (assembly GCA_911649635.1). Lineage (NCBI taxonomy): Eukaryota > Metazoa > Chordata > Actinopteri > Cyprinodontiformes > Poeciliidae > Poeciliopsis > Poeciliopsis gracilis. Next base: position 1,283,622 of record CAJVRI010000724.1, read on the forward strand.
CAAATGAAGATGCTCAGTTGTCTGTAATTTTAAGTGATTTAAGTGATTTTACTAACTTCCTGTATGGCCTGGATGTGCAGTACTAAACAAAAAGTTAAATTTAATGGGGGTTTTGTGGGGGGGGTTTTCCAAGCAAGTTTCAAACCGGAGAAGCTGGGGTAACGGGTTTGGTTTTACCAGACGAGGCTCGTTATTTTTCAAGCCAATGGGGGAAAAACGTATTAAACTATACCCAAAGATAGTACTCTCTCAAGATTATCTTAAAACCCAACCACGTATAAGAACTAAGTTTATTCTCAGAGTAAACTAAAATTCACCCCCCAAAATGAAGATGCAGTACCACAGTACACCCAGCAGATGGTGCCCTTCCGTCAGAAAATCCGTCAGAAAACTGCACAGGAACAAGCGCGCAGCATTTAGTTTCGTAGAAGGCAAATGAAATCAACATTACGTACTTCAGATGATATTCTCCAAAAAAAAAAAAGCCGAGCTTGCATCTAGCGTGCCTTGTGTTGTACAAGCTGATCTCACTCTCCCATGTTCCCGACCTCGGTATCAGGAAACGCCTTTTAGGAATGACACGTAACATTCGCATGAAGGGCAGAAAAGGTTAACTGGTTACAAATAGTCAAATACATCACATGTTTAGATCTAGAAAGGGAACATTCAGAAGATAACCCATTGACCCAGCGATCGACGTAAAGGAGAAGAGAGTAAACAGGAGAAAGAATGCTTCTTGTGGTTATGCTGGTCGAACAAGACAGAAAGAAAAGATGAGTCATCTCGGATTACAGGCGCTGATTTATTTGTTAGGGATAAATTCAATATGCCTGGAAGTGCCTGGAAGCTGCAGCAAATTTTTCAACCTCATTACTGTTTTTTTTTTTTCCCCCCCTACCACAAGATCATAAATTTGATCTTTTAACTATTTTTTTTATTTCATATCAAATAATACCCAGAAAGAAAATTATCCATAGGTATAGGATATTGGTTTGTGCCGCAGAAAATGTGCAGGGTCAGTCTTTTAGCAGCCATTTGGCACCGAAACGTGACGGTAAGTAGGGCACAAAAATGTCAGTCATCACTGTTTGCCCACCTTCGTGCACTGACGGGTATCCACCTCAACGGCCACATCTGCAGTTTGTGGCTCCACAAACACACACGGGGCCCCTCTCACGACTGGAATCAGACACGTATGCAGCGCGGGCCTCGGTCATGATCGTCTGCAGCCTGTTTTCATGTCACTCTGTGAAACATGTTCAGTTCCTCCTCACAAACATTGCCACCAAGAAACTGTTGGCCTTTTTTCTGGGATCGGTCCTGATCTGTTTGGACGGGTGTACAGTTCAGAAACTACAGGGACACACACACACGCACACATGTTCCTGTAAATGTGTCCCTAGAAGGTCCCAGCAAGGGAAGGAAACGGACGGTCTGAGTCAGAGGACCAGCGATTACTAAAAGAGCAGCCCGGTCTATTCTGGGTGGTTCATGGAGAAAAGAAATGTTTGTTCATCCAAATATAAGAAGTGATGAAATGAGTCAACAACAAAGTCAAACAGCTGTGTGCTTACTCAGTGCTGAGTCACTTTTTAGATGCATTCTGAGAAGAAATAATATTCCGTGCAGCATTTTTATTTTATGCCTGTCAGACAAAGAAGCATTGACGGTAATCGGCAGTTTATCTTAGTGGCAGTGGGATGATTGAAGTTCCTGAAGAAAAGAGTTTTACATCTGAGAGTGATCCCGTCAAGCTGCTGCCTCCTTCGTGGTGCCAAGTGGAAATCTGCTTTCACACCTCAGTCTTTTGGCTGACGGGAAAATCTCAACACAAGCAGCCATTGTTTTGGGTTTGTCTTTTGGACATATTGGGTTTTTCCATCACTTTATTTGGAACACAGACGAAAATGCTGTTAAAGGAAGTTGCTAAGTTACTGCAATATTATAGGAAATTCACACAAAACCTGGACTACAATGCACAAAAAGCCATGAGTCTGACAGGTAGATAGGGCCGATTCTGACAAGGTCAAGCAAAAATGTTCTAGATGGGTTCTGAGGCTCGTTCTAGAATCTCCTGGACTCAGCTCTGTTCTTGCATCCTGCTATGTGAAGAGGAGTCATCAAGTGGATCCCATGAACCAATCAGAGGAAGAAACGTCCAATTTGATAGCCAATGTAAAGACTTTGTGTTGTTCTAAGCCCTCATTAGACCGAGGGACAAATCAACCTTCAAACATTTAAAGTTGCAAACATGCATTTCAATAAAGACATGTTTACATTCAAGGTTTGAAGCTGGAGTATGTAACTTTTTTAAACTATGTTTTTCACGTTTGGTAAAACTGTCACCTTTACGTTACAGTATGACACGGGTAATTAAAAAAAAGATTTCAGCTCTTTTGCGTCCTCCCTGGTTTGTAGAAATACACCACACACACAACCAATCAGAGCCAGGAGGAGGGTCTAAGTGCTGTCAATCATGCTTATGTACATGCTGTTCACAACTTCCTCCTTGCTCTGTTAGGCCAGATCAAGTTTGCCTCAATGGTAAGCACATACACTAGCCTGATTGACGGTGTTAAGACCCTCCTGCGGGCTCTGATTGGCTGTTTCTGACCGAGCGGTGTATTTCTTCAGGGAGGCATCAGAGCACAGAGAGAAACCAGAGGAGGTCGACTTTATCCACAGATTATCTCTAGTGTATCCTATCATCACCTGGTGACAAGTTTAGCTAACATGTAAACTAAGGATTATTTCAAAACGTAACGAATTTATAACATATCAAAAATTGTTGCGTTGAACTTGATGCTTGTCATATTTTTAAAACCATGTTGTGAATGGACCTAAAAGTCCAGCACGGACACACTAAAGTATCCTTAAGAAGGGCAACTAAATTAGGTGAAAGGTCAAATGCAATTTTTATAATTTATAACGTGATCCAAACCATTCTCTGGTACACAAGTAGAATCGTGAATAAAATGTAAATTTTCCGGTGAAGTTCTTTGTCTCATTTGCATAAAAGACTTGAAACTGAAATCAGCTCATGGTTTTATCACTATCACAGTGTAGTTTTGGTTTTCAGGTCCTGAAACTACAAAATCTGCATTGTAAGAATGTCCATCATTGCTAAACCATGCAAATCGCAATAATTTCAAGTGAAAATGCATTTCTCAATACCACATATTGTGTTTTATTTACTTCTCATTCCTATTTCTGGGAAGACGTGTCAGGCATTATTGCAGCTGAACTGTTGCCACACTGGCTATCAGAGATGTTGGCCTTTAGTCAAGGCCTTTTCAAATTTAGGGACTTTCTGAGTAACCCATTTCTGTGAACATTAGCCTGCGCCGTGCACACAGCCAACACATGCCAGTCAGATGTGATCATGTCTGACACCTGCCAACAGTCTGGACGCAAAGTGGAATTTGAGTTGAGTTCAAAGTTCAGAAATCAGGGTGAAGTCACACTTTAAAAAAAAAAAAAAGAATTCTTAACAAATATTGGTACTGCAGGGCAAACTGGAACAACCTCCATATCAGACACATCTGATAATGGCAAGTCTCTCTGAGAACGCCAAGAGCTCTTCTTTGTGACCTTTGAATGTTCAGTGGAACATTAGAGTCAGGACTTTAGTCATTGTGTTGCATGTTTTTAATAGTCGATATTTCTGTCCTGCCGATTCAGATATCTTTCTGGGAGATACCGAGTTGGCCTGATGCAGCCAACTCAAATCTGAGACTTTTTTTTTTTTAATTTTTTTTAATTAAGACCCATATTTTGATAGAGATGTACAAAAGCAATGCAGAAGAACAAAACTATCAAATTTCTGGGGTCTTTTCGTGGCTCTCGGCAGCAGCTTTACGTTTTTCACACGGCGTACGGCTCGCTAGCCAAAGCATTGCCGGTTTGTTGCTGACGTCCTTAACTGTCTTGAGTCACAGAACGCAGTGAGTGAATACGTCTGACTTAGACCTGATAGAAAAATCCTGCAAGAATAAAGCTATTCTTGCAGTTACTTAATATATAAGGTTAAGTAGTCCTGACATGAACTGTGATTAACGTATTTAAAGCTAACTTACATTCTTAACCCAAGACTTTTCATGGCCAACTTTTAGATAGATGAATTTAAGACTTTTTATGGATGACGTTAGCAGCAGGCTAATGCCACCCTGACATTAGCCAGGTGCTAACGAGGCTGTTCTCCATTTGGAGCCCTCATCCTATGGAGGCTGTTAGGGTCCTTCTGATGAGTCATGTTTGATGATAAGTTCTGACACACACTATGTATGTCAGTTTTCATCATTAAAACTTACAGGAGTTTTAATGATGAAATTTGCATGTCTTCAACTCGGGAGCATGTGGACCTTTAAGCTGCATCATTTATTGTTAAGGCTGTTTTTTTTGTTGTTTTTTTTAATATTCCTACTGTGAAGGCAGTGCTGGAGGAACGATCCGGCTGGTCCGCCGAGTCGACACGAACAGAACACAGTGATCTTCACGGTGTTATCTTTTCGGGACGCTACAAAGTTCTTGTTCTTGTCAGTTTGCTTTCCTGCATTTCTACAAACGACTGCAGTAAAATTGACCAAATTCTTCCTCAAAACAAAACAGACAGCAGCACGCTCAGACCTGCCTCCTCAGCGAACACTTAAAAACGTACGAGTCGCACACATGTGTCCCCATGTGACACGCTGAGGTCACTTGGTGTCGCCTGAGCCGCACTTGTTACAGCACATTGTACGTGTCTGCTGAGCTGAATTTGACCAACGCAGTCGCTGATGCCATCCTTCTCATCGGGACGGCCGTTTGTGTCTGAAAGCGGAGTCAACATTAGTTAGTCTCTTACTGGAAGCATCGTTTTTCCAGTAACTTTCCGCCCTGCTGAACTCGGCTGATGGTTTTATTTATGACAACGGCACTTTTCTGCAGACACACCATGTCTCCATTAGACAAAAAAAAAAAAAAAAAGAGAGATAAAGGGAGACAAGGGTGCAAGGGGTGGTGGGGTTATAATTGCACTGCATGGACTGGAACTCTGTCCCTCCCTCGTGTTTTCCCTTCCTCCCCCCCTCTCTGGGATCTCGGCCTTGCTATATAAAGGAGAACCCGACCCACGCAGGTTTGCTCAGTCAGGCAGATCTGGGTTGTACGCTCAGCAAAGCTGAAAACCTTTGCTTTCACCTCCAGAGTCGGTCAAGTTCTTCCCGCTGAGTTCTGAGTTCAGCGTTGGACGTCAGGGGATCTGCCTGGTCCAAGTTCAGAGCTCTTTAGAGATCCAAAGAAAGGATGGAACCGCAAAGCTTCTTCAGTCACAGAAAAGCATTGGCGGTGATGTGCATCGCCTGCTTTCTGCTGGCGCAGCAGGTGAGGAGACTATTGATTTGATTGGAATGTAGGAAGTTCTTTTGAGACGCAATACAGATTTCCAAATGTTTTGAAATTCAGTTCGCCTTTCAAAAAGCGGATGGTCATCACTGGAGGATGTTCACGGTCGTAACCAATAAATACGTCACACTGCTCAAATTCTATGCGCCTAAATCGATTTTTGCTCTTACACACCGAAAAAATCCAATAACTTAAGAGACAGGAAAATCAAAATCAATACGGGGGTTTATCGTCTTGCGGTGAACTTTCAACAACTAATAGACGTTCCTGTGCATTTTTGTGTGTGTGTGTGTGCGGTTTCCAGGCGCATGCAGCTCCGCTGGTATCGCGGCTCCAGTCTGGCTCCGGTCAGATCCAAGACGAAAGAGGGGAACACACAGAGCACATGCTGAAAAGAATCGCCCGCATGACCCCACTGTGGAGGATCATGAGCAGCAAACCGTCTGGGGCTTTCTGCCAAAACAACTTTGAATGCGCCACTGGACTCTGCAGGTAACGGAAAAAAAAAAAAAAGTATATTTTCAGACGCCTTCACAAATTAAACTGTGATCCATCATTACCGTATCTAAGACGGGTCCACAACCCATCTATTTCTACAACTTTCACTAAATTTTATACGCGTTGCATCTGATGTCATGCTGTGGGCTGATTTCTGTTGAATTTTTTTATTTTTTTTAAATTTCCATTTGGATAATGCTTGGGACTAGCTATTAGCAAAACCAGTGTATTTTTTTCCCCCTTCCATTTATCTAAATGCCAAAAAATAATGATAATTGTACGACACTGTGTGCACAACCTATCTAGTAAAAAAAAATGCCTGAAGTTTTAGCTGCATTCTGAATTCACAGCAGCCATGTTGCATTCAGTCAGAGACCTTTGGCTTTCCAAGTCGACGTGACTTTATCAAAAGACTCCGTCTGTCATTATTACCTCACAAAACAAAAATGGGGCAACAGCCTTTATTTTATTAGCCTTGCATCATCAGCAAATGTAGAACCTGACCTGTGAGCTTCAAATAAATTCAGTAGCATAGCTGACAAGAGCATTCAGTGATTTCGCCTTACTTTTCGCGTTCTTCTGGACAACAAGGGGATTAAACATCTCTCATGAAAGAAACTCTGAGACAAGAAATTCAGATTCAACACTTTAGCTTGTTTTTTTTGGGGGTTTTTTTTTGTGGCCCCAGGAGTTGTTGCTGTTAACTATTCAGCGTGTCTTTTCGCGACGTTAAAAACCGCCTGTCTGTCTGTCTGTCTGTCTGTCTGTCCGCAGGGAGGGACGCTGCTCCACAAACCAACGCTCCTCATCAGAGCCCGTGAAGTATTAGGAGCCTCCGGGACGTCGGCCGTGCAATCCCCAACCCGGATGCGTTCTGAAACCTCTATTTTTTTTATTTTTTATCTGTATTATCTGAACTTGTATTTATAACTATGAGTATGATATCTGCACAGCCACTTGGGTTTATTGCCAATTGAACTGCCGGAAAATTGATGCAAACAGCTAGATACGTGCACAGTTTTGGATGCCAAAATGACCTTGGTGCTACGATTTAAAAGGAGATGCTTTTCCTGTGTTTGGCTCTTCGAGCTACTTTAGCCGTGAACTTCATCCTACAAATGATGTGGAGGAGTTCTGTATCCACACACGCTTCCTAATAACACAGGGTTGGTAGATAGTTCAGTTGGATTCTTGTGATACAACGATAATGACCCTTCCGACCTTCGTCAGAAGTTGACGTCGTCGCGCTTGCTTCGAAGAGCGCACGCGTTCCCTTTTATCTCGAGAAAGTCTACGCAGCAGAAGATAGCCCGCACGCGATTAGCAGAGCGTGGAAAACCCTCCACCGAAAGGCTTTCGACTGAAAATTACAGATTTTTCTTCAAAATCCCAATCGTTACTTATTCTCCAGGAGAGGCTGTGACCTGCACAGCTGACTAAACACTAAAGAGAGATTTCAGACTTCCTTCCAAATGCTTTGTTTAAAATGGATCAAACTTTTCAAGTTGGCAACGATGAACCACGCTGAGTTGTAAAAGGGAGAAATAATTTTGTTTACAGGGTAAAAATCGCGCACATATTTATTTGCCTCCTTGCGTCAAAAATGTTCCCGTTTTGTGTTTAGCTCTTATTTTAGAACGATTTATCGCCCCGGATTTGGTTTTCTCCGAGCGCTCGACGTGGATCCGATCCACAGCCGCGAGCTGCACGGCCTCAACGTTTTGCACATCTAACCCCTCGACGCCGAAAGGGGTTAGAGTCCTCTTCCCAACACGCCTGCAGTTTACACCACGCACACGGCAGGCGGAGCCGGATTGTTTTGTTGTTTTGTTTTTTTTGCTAATTTTGAGTTTTTAGTCGGGCTGCACTTTTCAAATCTGAATATCGTTGTACTGTACGGTGTTGCAATCATGTAAAAGAGTGGAGGGAAAGTGGAATAAAAGCTTTCGAACAAGGATTCGGTTTCGTCTCTTCGATCTGGTTTCAGAGGCGGTTTTTCACACCTGGCTGGTTCACGGACACGGAGACGGGACGGTGAATGCCACGTTTCTGGAAACGCACAGAGCGAAAAGCAAGATGGCAGCCGCCGCCGATCAAACCTTCGGGTCCACGTCATTTTCAGTCGTTCCACACGCAGAGAGATTGAAATATTTCGAGTAGTTGCCCCTTCTTCCCGGCAATCGACTCTCTCGATTGCTCGGCTGCAACACATAGCACACCTATAACAAACTAAACAATTTCACAGGTGTCAAAGAAAGCGGGGAGACATCATGAGACATCTTTTTATGACATTCTTTGAACTGCACGTCCTCCTTCGGAGCATTTTTTCTTGAAATTCCAATCATATTTATTGCCTCGTTCACGACACCAATGAGACATTTATGAACCGGTGAAAAGGTTTACAGAAATAACGTGCCGCAAAAGCACAAAATCTGTTTCTGTGGCATAGTCTCAATATTTTAGTACCATTGAAATAAGACAAAAATAACTTTTCAGCAAGATATTGGAGCTTTGCTTCATTTCATATTGATGAAAAAGTTCTAGTTCAATCGACAGATTACTTCATTTATACCAAGACGTTTGTTACCATGTGAAATAATAAATCATTATTAACTATAAACAAAGCTCTTATATATATCTTGCTGAAGAACTTCTTGTTAGTTTTGTCTTACTTCAAGTGTATAAATATATCTGCACTAGAAAACTGCACAACATTTTGTGGTAGGTTTTGGCGTTTTGGCGCGTTTAGCTGGTTGTCATTCCCACTTTGAAAGCCCCTGCAGAGCCACAGAACCAGCAGTCCGGTTCCAGTCGGACTGCTTCTTCTTTTTTCTCACCTTTGGTCGACTTGGATGGGAATTCCCAGTAAGAGCGATTTGGAAGTGAAACAAAGCATCAACAGAACTTTGCTGCATATCTCTGGCGGGGAACAAGTGTGCCGGCTCGATTCCAGCTCGGCTGCTCCGAACCGAAAGGCGCCTGAATCATAAAGCGACATCTGCTGCTGCAGATGTCGCTGTCGCCCCCCCCCTTATGCCACTCGAGGGACCGAAGCCGCTGTCAAGAGTTTAAAAGTCAAACCGCCGCTGGCGTTTCAGTCGTCGGGCTTTCGCAATAACCGGACCAAGCCAAGTGTGTGAGGGTGAAGTCCTGTTGATTTCACCTTTGCATTGACCTTTGACATAGAAATCCCATTTACGGAGAAGCTATTAAGCATTCTGTCCTGCAAAAAAACACAGCGAGTCAGTCCACAGACCTGGACAAACACAACAGCGAGGCAGCGAAGGCCTAAAAACATCAAACTATCTGAAAAGTGTGGCTTATATTTCTACCTACCCCACAATTATTCTGCAACAACATTACAGAACCGCGTTTTCCCGACGCTACCGCTTCAAACCTTTCAGGGGAATGTCTCTCCCAGTGATTCCGACATGGATTCCCTAAACGTGTGCTTCAGTCTCAGCGAAAACCCAGCTGTTCAAATCCGCCTCATCCAGGATAGTTAAGGTGCCAACAGCTGCTAGATGGGCTCACTGTTTAGTCATGCTGGGGTTTCATGATCTGTTTACTGTTCTCTAAAAAGAAAAACATATTTAAAAAAATGCTTTTGCTCCGATGGCCTGATGTTGACTTGGCCTCTTCTTCCTCTCTGAGTCTTGGCAGCCTTGACCTGCACGCACTGTTCCTCCCGCAGACCCTGCTGGTTCCAGTGTGTGAGAGAGAGAGAGAGAGAGAGAGAGCGAGAGAGAGAGAGAGAGAGAGAGACGGGTCAGGGGACTCCTGGTTGGCACTGGTTGAACAGCTCCGTCTGGACCGTCAGAGGCGATCTAAAGCTTCCCAAGCATGCCAGGAAGCAGGTTTTTGCTGTTTGGGAGAGTGAGGAAAACCCTGGCTGCCTGTTTAGCTTCGCACAGCTTCACTGTTCGCTGCTCTATTTTCAGCGCAGTCAGCTTATCAACTTGAATTGTAAATTAGTCAAGATAATTGTAGACTACAACTTGTTTAATTACCTCCTTTTCTCCTCAGTGTAAATGAGCTTTTTCTTCTTATTGTGAAGCGTCATATACATAATTGGTCATTTTGGTCTTAATATTCTTAAAGTATTTAGTAAGATAGCTGCAAACTTTTGTCCAAAATTTGTCACAAAGTTTTAACAAAATAATGCAAAGGAAAAACAACAGAAACACCTGAAGGTCAGACATTTCATGATATATCGTCAAAAAGTATCGGTATTGGCGATACCGGTCCTGTATTTTTATTTGGTGTCGGATCCTAAGCGATACAGAAATGCGCAGCGTCACACTGTCCTGTTAGCTGCAATAGCCTCTAAACAGAGGATGTACAGGGGATGGGGAGCCGTCGATCACTGCGCGCAAACCAACCGAGACTTTTCATCTGTTGGGGTAACATTTGGACCCAGAAAGCAAAACCTTCTGAGAAAATTAGATCTGACCGACACGGAAACATTGGCTAAGGACAGTGAACAAGCAAACAGATAGTCAGAAATGTCTATCCGACATGTCACCCTATAGGTGATAGTTAATTCCTATATCTAAACATAAGAGCCAAGTCTTGGGTCGATCTAATCTAGACTGGGATAAATGTCAAACGCTTTTCACGCCGATTTCACATGAGTCTGCTTTCACTTTGTGTCCCACAGGAACTTACCGACTAAACCCGTTTTAAATGTTCGGCGAACGGCTTCCAGCCAAGAGGAATGTTTTCCATTCGCACCGCCGTGTAAGTTCCAGGTGATCCGTCAAACAAGTTCGCTTTTTTGCCCGTTTATGACACAGATGACAGATCGGCGGCGCGTGTTTTGAACACGTGTCAAAGTGTGGTACTTTCAGGCCCTCACGACCTCGCCGTCTGTTTGTCCAGGTCAGTTTGCTCTATGGGAAAAGAAAAAAAAAAAAAAGAATTGTCCTTTTTGGTCTTAATGGCTGTGCCACCGACGTGTTGGTCTTTTTGCTCATCCAGTCCAAAACAACTTGACTTTTTGGAGTAAAGCTTCCTCCTTGCTGAGCAGCCTTAAAGTCCAGACCAGCACCAGTTTATTAGTGGAAAACGATGCTCTGTTACAGGTTTGGTCAGCATGTTTGCAAAGTGTTTTGTTCTGTCGGTTCCCGCTCCAGGTTTCTCGGCGTACTGTAACGCGCAGAGCCGTTTCCGAACCTACAGGGTGATCCGTTTCTGAAGCAGAAATAATATTGAACACGAACAGAATTCTACAGAAAAAACATGTCTGTGTGTGAAACGGGTTTAGAAAAGTTCTTTTTTGGCGTTTTTTCCATGTAGCTTACTTTTAATTCGTCACGACTTTTTGTCTAATTCAGTTTTGTTTTTAGAGTGTGTTTGCTGGTTTTTATTAGTAACTAGTTGCACATCGCTAAGGTTCAAATTAGTTTTGGTAGTCATTTGCTTTGTTTCACACTTCACCTTTTCCCCTTCATTGCGGATTCTCCAGCCGTAGTGTCTTTACTGTGGCTGTGCGATGTATCGAGTATACTATCGAGTATCGCGATATTTTCTATTTACGATAGCTATATCGCAACAGTCCAGTATAAATCTTTCAAAGTGTATGGTCTATCCGATGTTGGAACGATAACTGAATTAAAATCTCAATACTGAAACAGACTAAATAAATTGATTTATCTTGTTTATAATAATGAGATCCACAAATTGCATAGAAACACAGAAAACTATTTATTCCCCCAGTCACGTTTTGCATCGTGACGGTTTTGTGATATCGTCTGTGACGTTGTGCATTCATAGAAGAAACCGATTTAGGAAAACATCTACAGTTGATTTTACAGTCTTATTACAGAATTAGTTTCAAAAACAGCCAACAAGCGGCTCACTCAGTCGATGCACTCATCCTCCTTTCACTGCGACCGGCGTCGTCGAGGAGTTCGCTTCACTACGTCACAGAAAACGCATAATGTCACCTTGTCAATGCAAGAGAGGCACAGTCAGGTATTTTCTTCACCTGCGCTCGATTCACTCCTGAAAATACGAGGCAGTGAGCAGATAAACCGAGGGTTAAACATGTTCGAAATACAGTGCAAGACCAACAGCTGACAGTTCACTATAATCAAGCAAACGGCTCGGTCTACGGTAAGCGGCAAGTTCTGGACAGTATCACAGTTTATGCTCAAAAGGAGCGATACGCTCACTAACCCAATGTAGGCAAATATGGGTAAGAAATGCGCTGATTTTCAGTATCACAAACTGAAAAAGCTGCTTTTTAACAGTGGAAACTAAAAGTGTTTCGGCTCTTTGTGTTACCGTCTTAAAATCTCATAACAACTGAATAAATAAGAGTGTAAAGATTTACATTCAGCCTAGTTAGTCCTTGGTTGTTCAATTTCTTTACTCCAGATAAAAATTGGTTTCTATATCAAAAAGAACAACAAATGAATGGAACAACAGTTACGTGAGCCTTTGACATGTAACTCGGAGCAAACAAAATTCAGCAAAACAAAACAAAAAAAAAAGCAACATTCAGACAAGATTGTTAAAAAAAAAAAAAAAAGCATAGGACCAATACTAAAGTGGCAAATAAATTAGTTCGCATTTTTTCTTTCTTATTAAGAACAAGAGAAGTTTGTAATCGTGGCTCTCGCCCATAAAAAAAGGTGAGATACACGAATATTGGCTTGTGGAAATAATCCTAACCGTTGAATGCTAACTCTGGATAAATGCTAACTCTGGCTAAATGCTAAATCTGGCTAAATGCTAACGATGGCGTCATGGCTAGTTTTAAGTCATTTATCTGTAATAAAAAAAGAACAGGTGACAGAGTGGTGAAGTCAAGCAAAAGGTTCATTTTGAGGAAATGCTGCCAACCGTTAAATGGTTAACTTTGGCTAAATGCTAACAATAACCTGACGCTGCTGAATTTAAGGGACATATTTGTTATATCTAACAGGTTTTGCCTCTAATTCAGACTCTAAAATACTTTTGTGAAACTGGGATTTTTATCACTCTACACTCGGCATCAGCAATATCAGCAAGTTCAAGTCAGATTAATGTCATAGTTTCTTAAAGCAAAGGTAAACTTTTGTTGTAAACCTTAAATCGTGTGCAATCTCCTGAGCTTTTGCTTCATTGCATCCCTAATATTCCTCAACTCATTCTGAGGAACATATAGACGGGATCTGCTTGTGGGTTTAGTTTTTACATTTTAATTTATGTAAATTATTGGAATGGAGGAAAATACAAGGAGAAGAAAATTTTTAATTTTCTGTTGTTGTCCAATCGTGCTGTCTGAGTAAAGGATGAAGGGAAGGTTATTAAATAGATATGAGCACTGAGGACTTCCTTAAAAATGCTAACTAGCAACATGGCTTTTACTCTACAGCCTAATAAAAACAGCAGCACACTCTCGTGTTCTTGTCGACCATCACTGCACCGCACACGCCCCGCTGGGCAGGAAGTCCTGCACATACACCGCCACGGCCTTAGTGAGGTAGGTCATGCTCCCGAAGCGGCCACTGGGAGCGCTGTCGTACAACAGCTTGCACACTCCGGTGGACGGGTCCTTCTCCAGGACGTGCTCTCCCGCTCCCAGGTCCTTCTGCGGGGACGGGAGGCAAAACAGGAAATCCGTCTGAGCGCACGGCTGAAATCTGGACGCGGGCGTCCGGAGCCGCCGATTCTGACCTGATCTTGGTAGAACATGTCGTTGGCCTGGTGGACGATCTTCTCCACGTGAATGATGGAGCCGATGCTGGGGATGTCCACGTCGGCCAGCATGGTGAGGACCAGGATGGCCTCCACCAGCAGCTGTCGGTACTCGGGCTGGGGGACGCGGTTCAGCACTGTCTCCACGTGGACGGAGAACTTAATCTCTCCGGGCGTCATCTGAAGACGGCAAATAATAAATGTGGAACGAGTCTAAATCATCGTTCTTGCGTTGAGAAAGAAAGTTCGGTTCAATTTCTCCATTCGAAGCCACATCCGTGGAGTTTTATCCAAGTGATTCCAACTCTTCGTTGGCACGGATGGACTAAAACATTTAATTATTATTAATTAAGGGAGTCTTGAACAATAAACGCCTAAAAACTCTTCAGTAACAGATGAAATATTTCACCAATCCCAAACTGAACTTTACAGTCTCTCAATCTGCAATAAGTCTAACTTGGACCTGCTAATGTGTTGTAGTATTGATCCTTGTCTGAAGCTGAAAAAGCATTAAAATGTGTTTCCACAAACAGGATAGATGAGTCTCGGTGTACAGTTTCTCCCAGATTGTTTTCATATTAACTTTATTGGAGGAAATGTGAAAGCTGAAGCAGTGGAGAGATTTCTTACCTCTCTGGTGGTTGAAGATGGAAGGACAAAGCCCTCTATGGACAGACCGTGGCACTGCAACACAAAGAGAAGAAAAAAATCCAGACACTAATGAGCACTTAGCTGAACGACGCTTTCTTTAACCGCTCTACGTGTAAAAAGATACAGGCAAGAATCCGTTCTTTAACGGATTCCAAACTTGCGACGGTTCACAATAGGGTTAAATTAGTCACTGAATAATGAACAACAAACGTCAAGCAGACAGACCTTCTGCAGGATCTTCCACACTTTCTGGTAGAAGCCGACGGGGACCCTGTTCAGCGCGCCGTCCAGCCGCCTCCTGCGCAGCCACTGGCCGTGTCTGGTGTCCTTGGAAACAGGGAAGCTGTCCGGAACGTCGATGGACTCTACAGAGGGCAGCCTGTACCTCTGCAGGGCGAGGACGACAAAAGACAAGTCTCTGTAGCCCGGCGTTTCTCAACTGGAAATGAGGAGCGCTGCTGTGGTGAAACGGCGCCCCCTGCTTGTTTAAAAGCACAGCGAAACGCTTTTAGACGCATCCACAAAAAGTGACATCAAGTTGTTGAATGGTTTATTCGATTAACATAAATTCAAATCGATCAACTATTAACGTCCGCTTGGACCTTCTTTTAGTGTTGCAGTTTGGCCGCCATCCAGCAGAGGGCGCCGCTGGTCCGTCTTTGGCGGAGCCAACTGAACAAAGATGGCGGCGTAAAGCCAGAAGGGGAAAGCGAAAAGGTCCAAATGGGGTCCAGTGCGCGATGCAAAAATGCACTTTATGCGGTTCTGCTTTGAAACATAACCTCTAAACAAATCCCTTAAGTTACTATTTTAGTAGCGCTCATTCAGCCGAGCTGCATGATGGAGGAGCGTCGACTTCTCCACCAAAAACTACTGATGTGGAACAAAGAGGATGTGCAGACATCCTCTTCTGCACATCCTCAAGTGAAAGAATATCTCTCTGTTCTCGGGGAGTTCGGTGTTTCACATATTTCTTCACTTTAAACTTTTATTTTTCTATTCAGCAACCCGAAGGGTTCCTTATATTGTTAGGTTTTATGAACATGTCCAAGTTTAATAATGTGAGAAAACCATTACATTACTAAATCCAGGTGATGTCTCTAAAAAAAAAAGCTTCTAAAAACTGGCAGATAAAAGCAGATTTTTACCCCAGAATCGATGTTTTCTACGTCCACTGACTGAGCTCGGACACCCTGAGAGGCAGAACAAACAAACAAATGGAGATAATGAGCAAAAAAAAATGTAGAAAAAGCAATGAATCGGATCAACCCCGGACCAATAGAGTCACAACATGCATAATCGCACACCAGGGTCGGAAACGACGGGGATTAAGAAAAATCAGCTGGAGGAATTAGTCAAGTTGTTATAAAAATTAAAACAAAAAAAAAAAAAAACATTTAATTTGAGGAAATTAAATGGATTCACCATCTTCAGTCAGGCAGCAGATAATTCCAAAATCATCCCGTTAAAAGTTTATTAAGAAAAAAAAAAAAAGAATCAGAAAGAAAGCACCAGTTTTTCCCCTCGGCTGTCCAATCGAACGATCTCTAGTGAACGTCAATAGATGGTCTATTTTATTGTCACCTTGTCGGTGGGCGTCACAGGCTGGTCGAGCTGAAATACAGAAACAAGATTTGAGGTTCTGAATTCACGCCGACGAACCTGGCTTTGATCCAGATCAGATCTTACGGTCTGCTTCGACCAGCGCAAAGAGCGAGCTGACGAAAGTCGGAGGCGTTCGCAGTCGTGCTAATGTCCGTCAGTAGCTTCATCTTTTCTTACCAAATTCTGATTTATTTTGAAAAACTCTTAACGGTGTTTAAAAAAAAATGACAACATGTAGCTGTTTTCAACTTAATCACTTGAAAACTCCTCTTATTATCTGCTATTGGCTATATGCGACAATGATTTTGGCAATTTAAATACATAAATGTGAGCAAAACATGCTGCTTTGGTTAAAAAAAAACAAAAAAACATGCAAAGAAGGATAAAGGAGAGAAAAAAGAAAGAATGATAAAAAAAAAAGCAGCGAAAACGGCAGAAAAAAAAAAAAATAAACGGGAGGAAAGAGGAGAAGGAATAAAAAGATGAAAAAAAGAAAGAAAAAAGAATAGCATTTTCAAAGCGTCCTATCTGTATTCATTCATTAATTCATGATGCTAAACGCTGAAGCAACGTTCCACTGTGAGACTTGAACTCCTGGTCAGGATCTTCAATCTCCTTAACAAACTTGATCTCAAGTGAAAACGATGATGATGATGATGATGATGATGATGACGATGATGAGGTAAACTAATGTTCTGTCCACATGTAACACACAGCTTAGAAAAGAGACCAGATTTGTGTCAATTTGTCTCAAAGATGGCAATTTGTTCCGACTTTCACGTATTTTTTTTTTCTTTGAAAATCAACAACGTTAAGCTAAAATTTCAAACAGAAATTGACCGTAGATAAGCAAACAGTGTTTTCCTGTGGGAGACCCAACGCCATCGATTTTCCCATGAGGATTACCCTCCAAATAAGATCCAGCAGGAAAAAAGAAAAAAAACAACAAAAAAAAACACCAGCTCCTTTAGTAAACTGGATTTCTGAGTCAGTTTTAAGAATCAAGATCATTTTTCTCCATTCAAACTTAATTCGTGCAATAAATGAGATTTTTTTTTTGGTTGGTTTTTTTTTCTTCTTCAAAACTTTAAATCACCGTCAGTGAAACTGAAATCATTTTCGGGTGAATTGACACCCACTATAACATTCGGCATCACCTTACTGGGGTCCAGCATAGACAACCTGCGCTCCAGCTGCAAGAAGCACAAAAGTAAAGTTCACCATATTGGTTAAAATAAGACAGTCATGTCCCAGAATGCCGCTTTCCTCTGTTTAAAAACAATGGTAGAGTTCGCCTCTCAGTCCTTAGCACTGTGTAAAAGTCGTGATCGTGTTTCTCGCTCCACTGCTGAATGCGGGTCGGGTTAAAAGTGTTCATGTGTTGTTGATACTCGGCTGCCTACCATCTTCATGTCGCTCTTCAGTTTACTGATGCCTGCTCGCTCGCTCTTGGTGGCGCCGGTGTTGCCCAGGTGATGGATGGAGATGGCAGGACTGACGCCGACGTCTGCCTCCCTGACTGCGGACGAGGAAACCAAACACACGGTCTTACATTTTGCGGGGCTCCTGCGTAGTGTTTCCAGACATTAAATGTTTGCTGTTGATTCTCGCTTCGTTAAAAACTTCAATAACTTAAAGCCTCAAGAAAGAAAAACACAAAGAGAAAGAAAAGAGACAGACAGAAAGACAAAGAAACGAGGACTGAAAGGAACAAAAGCAGAATAAAAGAAGGAAAAAGAAAAAAGGTGGAAAGGAAGAAAGAAAAACATCAAGGAAAAAAGGCAGAAAGAACAAAATAAAAGCAGAAAGAAAGAAATAAAACAAAGAAATGGATAAAGAAAGGAAAGGAGGAAGAAAAAGAAAGAAAAAGAACGATACAAGGCAGGCAGGAAACAACAAAAACATTAGGAATCAAAGAAGAAAGAGAGATACGCTGTACGGAGGGGAAGAAAGGAGGAACACAAGGAGGAAGGGAAGATGACAACAGAAAAAGGAAAAACGTCTGGACCACTGATATCAAATCCAGATCTCAGATTTTCCAGGTGGCACGGCAACGAGACAACAGATAAAACATATGCAGCCAGGCTGTGCAAATTAACTCAAAACAACAAGTTGTGATAACGGAGGACTGACCGCTGCGCTGCACTCCGAACTCTTTCCCACTCAGGATGTGGTGCAGCAGGTTCTTCAGCTCAGACGGGCTGAGGCTCATCAGGCTCTCTGTGGCTTCCTCTCCTGCTCAAACGCACAAGAACAAGCCCGGGATGTTCTTCCTCCGTTTTCAGTTCGACTCGGTTAGAACAGCGCCGTCAAACCTCTGACAAGACCGACTGACGGACGGACGAAACAAACGCCCACCTGAGCAGCTGAGTGCCTGAGCCAGTTCGGTCGCCATGACCTGAATGATGAGGCCGATTCGCAGCCGGAACATCTCGCTGAACAGGGACGGCTGAGTCCTGATGCTCATCGCCAGGTACACCATGATCTCCTAGGAGACGGGGCAGAGAGGGGCGCCGGATTACGACGGGTCGGAGCGGTTTGCAGGAGGTTATGCGGGGCTGGGGGGGGGGGGGGGGGGGGGTGACGCGGTGAGCCACCTGGGTGAGGATGGCCACGCTGATGTTGTTGTCGCTGGCCTGGTCGATGAGAGCGGCCAGCTGGTCCGGAGGGATGGGAGCCGTGATGGTCTTCTCTCTGGGCTCAGGGGGAAGCCCCACGGTCAGGTGCTTCTGGTGCGCCAGCAAGTCAGAGCACGCCTGCACAATGTTGGGGAGATGGATTTGGAAACGTTTCTGCACTCCTAAAATGCAGACGTTTAGGTTTATAATCGATTTTCATGTCAAAGACTCTTGTTTTCCACACCTCCAGGTCGCACACTGTTTTCATATACAACATGCAAAAACTAACTATGAAGTTATGGCTGATAATTTGATGGCAGAGAGCTTGGAATAGGCTGGAACTTGGGGAAAAAACTGGTACTAAGTGAGTAAGGAAAGACGTAAGAAAACGAGGGCACAAAACAAGAAGAATGGAACGTAGGGAAGAGAAACTTGGGTTTGACTGATCTTCCTGAGAGGATCCCTCACACGGCAACGCGACCGCTCCGTACCGAGTCGAGCTCCTCCACCTTCTTCTTCAGCATCCCAGAGATCATCCTGATGAGGCCCCAGTGTTTGAGGTCGCCAGCCTTCTCATACAGCTCGCTCAGCAGAGATATGACTGTGGAGCCTTTGCCTTGCAGCTGGGTGTCCCACTCCATACCCCTGAGAACGCACACAAACAAGACGGTTACTGTGGACTACTGCAGCAGCAGAAGCAGCAGCAGCAGCAGCAGCAGCAGCGGTCCTGTTCCGACTGCGCTGACATGCGCAGGTCAAAGTCTCACTTGTCTTTGAAGAGGATGTAAAGGATATCTGCCTGGTCCTGGAGGTTTTTCGTGTCCTTCAGCAGCCGCACCAGCGCGTCGTAGTCGACGGCTCCGCTTTCGTCTCTGGGGACGCCGCTCTCCGCTGTGATCGGCACCGCCGAGCTCTGGAGGACGGACGGAGGGAGACGCGGTCAGAGTGAGGCGGGCGTTCGGTGCCGGCGAAGAAGAAAGGAAGGGAAGAAGAGGGAGAACCTGCGTTTCCTGCGGCTCGGAAGGGTCTGGGAGATTCAGGTTCAGCGACGGCTGGCAGGAGCGAAACAGCTTGCTCGGTAGGTACATGTTGACGTCTGGACGAAGAAGAAACAAAAGAGGGGGGAAAAAAACGGCACGGGGATCACATGGTGTATGCAGGTTTTACTAACTCAAATTTAAGACTTATTATAACCATTTTAAGACCATTATGAATAAAATTTAAGACATATCTCACGACAGATGTAAAGAAGAAATGCAGGGAACCAAAGCTGTGAAATTCTTGGGGTCTTTTTGTGGCTCTGGGCTGCAGGATTTGTGCTTCTCACATAGCACACGGCTAGAGAGCTAGCAAGTTTGCTCGCGAGTCAACTAGCTACGATGGCTAGTTGGCAAACAAAATAAAAAGTGAAACAAAGTGCAGGAACCAGACCCAGAAATGGGGAAACAAATGTAAAAAAATCTGACATCAACAAAGAGAATCTACTCTTGTCCTCTGCTCTCTAAGCTAACGAGCCAGAAGGTCATATGCTAGCTGCTGATGACTTGTTTGTTTGCTTTCTAGCTAGCAAGCAAGTATCGACAACTTATCCTATCTGCCATTAGACTCAGAATGCAGGGAGTGAGGATGTCTGTGCACAACTCAAACTTTTTGCCTGACAGAAAAGTCCCACGAGAAAAAAAATCTACATAGAATAAGAGATTAAATAGTCTGGAAGGCCCGTGATTAACATGTTTGAGGCTTATTTACGTTTTCTTAAACTTCTTAAGGCCTTAGTTTAAGATAAATGACGTTTTAAGGATGCATGGACACCCTGATTGAGGATCATTATCTTCAGAGAGTTTAGAAACAGATCTCCTGTGACGGCTCACTGTGTACGTTCAGATCCTGCGCCTTGTTCATCAGAGACACCATCTCTTTGGTCTTGGTGGCCGCCGCCTTGAACCTGCCCAGGCCTCCGGTCTGATGCTTAGACTTCTTGGGGGCAGAGTGAGCCAACAGGTGGTCCAGATACTGGGCGAGGTCGTCCGCTTCTGGAGGAAGGGACGGCAAGGAAACGGCAATGAGTAGCAGGAAGGGGCAAATACAGTATAAAGACAAACTAAAGGACATAAAAAAAATTTAAAAAAAGGACTTAACTCACCTTTCTTTAAAAAAAAAAAAAAAAATTTAAAAATAGTCGAAAAGATTTAAAGGTCTGAAAAATCTATTTTTAGTTAGATTTTTTCATTAGCGTGCAAGAAGTGTTAAAGAGAAATGTGATGCATCTGGGAGAAAATGCACCAAACCAGTTGTGACAAGTCATGCTCGCAAAATCACTTTTATACCAAAATGCTTTCACTCCAGCATAATTTGCCATTTTAATTCAAGAAAGCAAACCAAGGGAACTCAAAGCTGCCATGCATCTTTTTTTTTTTTTTCTTTTATAAATGATGGATTGATGCAAACTAAATACACAACATGCTGCCTCACCACGACCACCATCGCTACGGTGAAACGCTACACAGGATGAGGGTCAGTGCACAAATGATGTAGAAGACGGTGGTGATTAATGCAGGTCTGCAGGTGGTTCAGGTTTATGACGGCGCTCCAGGTAAATTATGTTAAAGATATGCTCAGAGGGGTTAGTTTAATCATCATTTACAATGACAGAGAATTCAATTTACTGTGATAATCGGAAACAAAAATAACAGTTATTCGGTACGATTCGGTTTCTTCGTGGGCAAATGCTTGCAACGAGAGGTAAATTAATTCTTTGTACAGACATTCGACAACATGAATGTATTTTTTGAGTGCTTTCTACAAGGAATGGTAAAACGTACTGGTGTCACCATTCCTCTCCATCATCCAGACTTTATTCTTACCATCATCACAACGTAATTCATGCACGTATCCATCGCCGTCATCATCATCATCATCATCATACTGGTCGCCGTGCCGGCCCATGCTGCCGGAACCCTTACCGTCGAGGAAGCTGAGGTGAGCGCAGCAGGAAGTGGTCAGGAACTCCGACAGCTTTCCGGTCTGGGTCCTTACAGACGGAGAAAAGAGACGGGAATGAATTGATTTCTGGTGTTTACGAGGTTTGCACACTTTTCCCACAGGAGGATACAAGAACTTTACTGGGCAGGTTTCCTGACTTTACCAATTTAGCAATACAAATGAACTAAAAAAGCAAAACAAAACACAGTTTCTTACAAAATCGTACAGTTTGACCATCAAGTACCTTCAAGGACTTCGTACAGAAATCCAGAAAGAACCCAATTTAAAGTGGACAATCATCAAACATAAATAAATCCACCTTGCTCCTCCGTAATATCCGTCCTGTAGCTTCTTTAGCGTAGCTATGACTGCAGGGTCCAGGTCAGTGCGGTCTTCAGCTGCAGCAGAACAAAGCAAAAACGGTCATCACAGAGGCAAAGCATGTACAGGTTTCACAGAAGGAACACATAGCGGAGGCAAACACCCACTCAGCATGGTCTGCGAGATGGGGAAGGTGACCGTCGGTCGTCCGGTTATCCTCCATCTTGACGCAAGGTAGGCAATCTCGTTCCTCAGCATCTCCACGATCATCTTGTTGTCCAGAGCCAAGTAGAACTGCTGGTGGTCGATAAACTGTTTGGTTTTAGCAAAAAAAAAAAAAAGCATGCAGGATGAGAGGTTTTCATTGTGAAACTTTTGGGATTTTAATCCAAGTATCTATTGTTTCTCATTACCTGAGGAGTGAAAGCAAAGATCGTGTTCCTAATGATGTAGAACTTGGAGGTTCCCAGGACTCCTATTCTTCTGTAGGGTCTCCCCGTCAGGCCGAGCCTTGGGTTGCGGCCTGAAACGGACGAGGAGAATCACGAAAGAAAGAGAAGGTGAGGGAAAAAAAGTTACATTTTGTGCCACCCAATGTCATCCAGCAAGATTTGATGTAATCCGTATACTCCCGAGTCTGTGCTCAGGACTCTTATTTTGAAGCACAAAAGGAAGCAGTTCCTGGAAACAAAGCCGCTGAACTGCTCTTTTTACATTGCTTATTAGGAAACATTTTCGATAAAAAATGTATTGAGACACAAACGAGATATGAGGTTTCCGAGCACTGTGAGAACACCGGCTAAACGTTAGCCGCTAACGTTTAAGTTAGCATCAGATTTGAAGATTCCTACTGGCACTAAGCTACTACTTCAGTTTTCTGCATAAAGTCTGGACTTAGTTTATGATCTGAAAACTCTCAAACCTGAACTGGATACTTACTTACTGAACTGAGACTGTTAAAAGCAGAAGTTGAGACTCACTAAATGTACTTTTGTTTGCGAAAAAAAGGACAATTTCAATAATTTTCTGACAATAGTGCTCGTCAGAAAGAGACAAACATCAAGCTAGATTATACGGACTGGTCAAAACTAGACAGAATTATTCTACATCGATTTTAGATTTCGTAAGATCCAGTTTATTATAGTATGTGAAACCTTCCGCCTAGATGAGAGACCGAAAAAGGGATTTTATTTTTGCTTCCACCGATTCTAAAGAACTCTTCTTGACACAAGAACAAGAGATGACGTGGAGCGTGTTACCCAGTCTGGCGTAGATGTGGCTCAGGACTCTGGAGGGCTGAACATGGATGGGATGGATATCCGCCACGGTCTCCACGTTTATACCGTTCTTCATCAGCAGCCCCTTAATCTCATCCGTCTCAGCCAAAATGGACACTAAAGGGGGAAACCAGTTTGTTTAGGTAAAGACAGTAAAATGACTGCAGGACTGAATTGGCTTTGGCTGTGAACTCACCCTGTACAACTACATCAGGCTTAGGGATCGTGGAGAAGCGTCTGTTAAGGGGATCGATCTCTCCGGGGGCGAGAAAACCCTAGAAACATAAGAACCGTTTATAGGGCTTCTGCAGGTTTCGCCAACTCAAATTTAAGACATTTGAAGACCTTTGTGGATTGCATTTATTACCTACATCCCAAAAGAAATGCACAAACTTCATTCAACCAACTGGAGTTAAATTTACACTTCCCCAGCATGAACACAAAAAAAGCTAGCTAGCTAGCAAGGGCGTGTTAGCAGTGAGTCACAGAACGCAATAAATTCTGCATGTGAGTCAAATTTTTGCCTAACAGAAAAGATGGAGATTAAATAGGCCTAGTAAGACCAAATTTAATACCTATGATTTATGCTAACTTACATTTTTAAAATGTCATTTAAGGCCTTAATTTCAGGCTATGAATTTAACAAGTTTTATGACTTTTTAAGGTTTTTAAGGACAAATACTTATGCATTAAATAGTTCTGATTTAGTTTTCATAGAACTAATTTACTTAATGCTCAATATTGTATGCTTGCTACATGTTTAGTAAGCTGTTTTGTAAAAAACCTCCTAGTATTACTTCATTGACAACAAGCAGGATTTTAATGAAAGTTTGGAAGCCCTTGGTATTGTCTGGATGAGCAACAGTAAGCAGACAGACCAAGGAAACCAATTATAAACACTGACAACAAGTTTGTCATGTTTGGTCACCTCAGAGAGGAGCTTTCCAAGGATGTACAACGATTGACCCCATTTTAAAGGACACTTCCCCATTGGGATCCTTTCTACCGAGTGAGGGTTCATGTACTCCTCTTCCACCTGTTTGAACATCCAAGCACATGGAGGGAGAGATTTACAATCACCTAAAATCCATTTTTCACTCAAAGACGTCAGTCTGAAGCTAAGATTAGATATACAAGACGTCCTAAAGGTGGAAATCCATCACCTTATCCGGAGGGACACTGTAGAGTTCTGGCAGCAGCTGGATCCCATTTTTCTGTTTGATCAGGATCGCCTCCAGCGCCTCCTGGTACTCCAGCACCTGTAAGCAACATCAGCGGAAATATACAGAAAACACGTCCGCGTACCTCCATGTGCAAAAGAAAGTGCAACATTGTTTGAATAATTTACCTATAAAAGGAGTTATTTAATACAAATGAGGTATAGAGGTAGACAATTAGGCAAATACAAACCTAGATGAATGACATTTAACTTTTTACTGATATCTGGACCAAAGTTTAACCCCTAATAACGCTTACATGTTATAGTTTTAAGTATAACGGTTCAGCTTATTGAAGTATGCAGGTTTTGCTAATGCCTGGCTTCCAGTCATCTGTGTCATACATGCTATAATAGATTGGAGTACAATTTAGGGTCAAAGGTCGACGAAAGGTACATTTTCTGGGATGCACACGACTGGGAAGACGGCCAATTGTCCCAATTTCTGCCAGTTGTCCCAGCGTCCTAATCGATGTATTTGATCAGACCTACAGTTCATTAAAGGCAAACTTGGTCTTAAAAATTGAATTGCACAATCAAGAATTATTTTCCAGCAAAAATAAACATTTTGTTTCCTGTCGGTCAATGAGGCATAAATTACCTGCTCATGACTGTTGCTAAAAATGCCGTCGAGTATGAGATACGTCCAAAACAGAGGCCACTCGCACTCTATGTTTTCAAACAGCTTCAGCTCAGCGGACTCGTAGTACAGCCGGTTCGGATCCTTTATGGAGAGAAACACAGATCAGACCCAAATGTGTAGAAATTTATGCTTCTGACAATAAAAAAAAACTCTGAAAGTTGACTATAAGCTCGCAGGGATTCAGGAAGGTCAAGCACACAGTTAAAGCGGTTCCATTATCTTGTTGAATTTTAAGGCCTTAATTTTGGATAAATGATAGCTGGTGACCGATTTTTTTAATTATGCAGTTTAATTAAAGGACGCCACTAGTTTCTTTTGCAAAAACAAAAACAACAACAAAGTTTCATACGTTCAATCCTTTAGTCAGAGAAACTAAGACCATCTGAGACGTGCATTCACTGCCATGGTGACTGAATCTTTCTGTATTCATGCAGCAACCCTCAGTTTCTTGCTGCCCGCAGCTACTTTCCACCCAAACAAAACCCAACAGAAACATCATCACTGCAGATACAAAAATCTCCCCGGCTTACATTGCTTTGATGATGAAATTTAAGAGAGAAAAAAAGTCACATGCACATTAAAACAAAAGTAACAGTTCAGTTTTGCTCCTTCTCAGACGTAACGAGATAATGTTTGGTGAAAAGTAGAAGAAGAAAAGTTGTGTGTTTGGGTTTTTTGTGCTCCATTTTACCTCTCGGGGAGTTCTGTGGCCGTCTCTGAGAAACCGACAGCAGCCGTATCGACCCTGAACACAGAGAGCAGAAGCTGATACAGACAAGTCCTGTTAAGAAAGGGACTACATACGGTCAAATGAATCCTCCATTTTCTTAAGAATAGGCATTTAATGAAAACTACAGAAAGTATCAGAGCTGGAAAAAAGCATAAGTATCTCTGGCAGACTGCAGGAACACAATGCAACTGTTTCAGTGTTTCACCTACTTTAAGACATTACTAAGCCCATTGTGAAGGAATGAATTTGCACTTATCCATAAAAGCTAATCAGCTAGCTAACAGTGAGTTAACGGCAGCCTCAAATGTCTTGAGTCACAGAACGCAACGGAGATATCTGAGAGCGACTCAAAGTTTTGCCTGATAGAAAAGTCTTGCAAAGGGGAAAAAAATAATATATGTGATTAATAATCCTATCAGTACAACATTTCAAACTTTTGATTAATTTATCGTCACCTTCCTAAAATAAAGGCCCAAGTCTTTTTGGGAAAAAGAGAATATATCACCTTGCCTAAATTATCTTTTGGCAAAATACAACTTAGGTGACCATTTTGACCATATTAAAGGTCAATTTGCATTTTAAAATGAATTTAAGACATTTTAAGGCCTTCAGTTTTGATAAATGAACTGAAGGGTGAACAGAGACTGTGTTTACTCTCCATGCTTAAAAAAACCCTAAAAGTATATTACTTCCTACTGTTTAGAATCAGAAACCATAATGGAAACAAGGAGATAAGCACACATTTCTAAAATTGAGCAGTTCTTCAAAACAAAGAAAAACAAAACAAGCAACAAAAGCCTAGAACAAACCTCAACTGCAAATCTTGTTTTCTACCACACGCAGTAGGAGAGAGGCTACCTGCAGCTTAGAGATGATCTCCTCCTTCGTCATGTTCACGATGCTCATGTCCTCCACAGCGAAGGCGGGGTAGGTGATGATGGCCAGGACTCCGGCGTCCACCTCTTTAGAGATGGACGCTCTGGGCAACATCGACGTCAGAATAGACTGAAAATGAAGCGCAGAGAGAATGTTTGAGTTAAACAAGCATATTATTACTTTTTATGTGTGTGTGTGTGTGTGTGTGTGTGTGTGTGTGTGTGTGTGTGTGTGTGTGTGTGTGTGTGTGTGTGTGTGTGTGTGTGTGTGTGTGTGTGTGTGTGTGTGTGTGTGTGTGTGTGTGTGTGTGTGTGTGTACCTGACAGTGCTGTATGTCATCAGCCAGAGCATGGACCACAGATCCAGGACCTCCTTTTGCTCCAAACAGGTTAAGTTCATCCAGAGCCTCCAAAGCTGCCTGTAGGTCAAGCAGCAACATTAGCAAACAAAATATCTACTGAATACTCCAAAAAGCAGCTTTCAGTCGTTGAAAACAAGAAAGAAATGTAGGCACAACTTCCAGTGGACATCCACAGATTCATCATGGACAACAACTGGCCAAATATCATCCTCTTAAAGGGGCAGCACTGTCTTTTCCAACATGGCTCCTCTTTCGATCTTTTAACCGCGTTTTTGCCAGCATTTCACTGAGAAGTGGCTCATATAAAGAGCTCAGCAGATGCCCGGTTCCACAAAGTGGTTAGTCATTTCTGCCGGCTAGTCTGAAGGAGCAGAGTCGGGGAGTCGCAGAGGTTCGGTACTCTTGAGAGGCGAAAGCTTTGGAACTGCACACAGGAGGAGGAGCTTTGACTCGTAGGCGGAGCTAGGCCAACCCAGGCGTTTTGAACAGTTGAATGGTTGCCATGGGAGATGAAAGGATTTCTCAACCATTTATGAAAGAGTCGACACACTCCAGGGACGTTTTTGATGAGAGAATACCATTGTAACGTGATTTAAAGCTGAAAAAGAAGTCTGTATTTCACGATACTGCCCCTTTAAATTAAACTCTGTGTGGGTTTACTGCAGTGAGGACTTTGTGTGCCGTGTTATTTCTGTGTAGGTGGCTATTCTCAAATGACCACAGAGAACCTGATACCTCCAGTTTAGTGCCACTCAAGGACAGCATTGGAGTCGGACGGGCCGAGCACTTGAGTGTGAAGCTAAATCTTCAAAATGATCACGTTCAGAATGAAGCTGAAGGCTTTCTTTAATATAACCTCCCCATCATCTAGCACAGCTGTCACCTTCAAGCTCTTCTCTTTTTCATTCGCTCCAACAAATATCAGCTCATGCTGCTCAACTTCAAACGTCAAAACAAAGCCGCTGCGTCTGATCCAGAGTCGGTTCAGAGCGGCCGGGTCAGCTAAATGTCAGCGTAAAGGCCGCTGGAGTGACTGTGCAAGATATTCGCGGGCACACCTGTTCTGGTTTTAGCGCCGGTTCAGGCCTCCGTTCGCACGTTTACCGTTACTCCTGTGACTCTGTAAAACGGGAGCTAACCTTAGCCGTGCCTATGGAGCTGGCGTTGATCTCTGTGATGCCCTGGTTGGTTTTGTCTCCTCTCTCCCACATCCCATAATCCTGTAGGAGGCCAGACGACACTCAGAGCAGTTCCAGAGCTAAAAAGGTGAGGTGAGCCGGGAGGATGAACGGACACTTACGGCCACTTTGTAAGCCGCCTCGATGTAGAACATGAGGTTCTGAACGACATCCACTTCGTCTTGGGTGTAGATGATATGGAGACCTAGAGCAGAGAAACACAGACTTTCACATCGAAGCGCATTCGGGCGTTGGGGCTAAACGGACAGGAGGCTCTTTGCTGCACCTGACGCAGTCATCTGAGCGAGGAAGAGCAAGAACAGAGAGGTGGCGTCCACCTGCAGGTGGCCCCACTGGTCGTCGCCGACGACGGTGGCGCAGGTCTTGGTGTTGTACTTGGCGTGGAGCGAGTCTTTGGTGCTCCGGCTGTATTTAAACTTCTCCACTTTGTCCAGCTGTGGGAGGACAACAAAGACGATGAAAAACGGAGCATTTTTGAAATACCGTATTTTCCTGACTATCCTAGTCAAACAAACTGTGGAGGTGTCAAACTAATTTGTTTGACTAATTTCTTCCTAGCCAAACAAACTAGCGTTGGATTAAAGCGAATTAAACGTGGCCGGTGTGAATGAACCCTCGTAGTCCGGCGCGACTCATTTTTTTGACTGGTGCCGTGAGGCTTGTGGTCCGCGCCGCTTCCATCTCCACTTCCTCGTCATATATTCTCAAAGGAAGTGAATATATGACTTTGCAGGTGGAACCAGGTCGATGAACGCAACCGCCTCTCTGTCATGCCAGCAGACTTCCAGCTTTCCAGTTTCCGTGGGTTTGATAAGAAGCAGCTAAATATCACCAGAACCCCTCATCAACGTGAGCAAGGGCCTCCTCAGGATCGACAATTTCTAAATAAATGCGACTTCTACTCAGAAAAATACAGCGATTTGACTTTCCCAGCAATTCAACTGTGAAATCCTTTTGTAGGTGAGCAATATCAGCGATCTTACCTGCCTCATTATACACTGGAGAACTCCTCTCATCAGCTTCACCACGCTCTACGGGCAAAGAGGGTGAAACGTCAAAAGGTTTTTAACGTATTGCAGCCTAAATGAAGATGTCGAGTCCATCCACACACGCACCTGTTCCAGCTCGTAGGCCTTGGCCTTGTCTTCGTCTCTGTCCGCGTTCTTCCTGTAGGCCAGGCTGAGGGCCCACACGGACGCAATGCTGTACACATTGTCTCTGACCCAGGCGTCCGGCTGGTCGGTGCTGCCCGGCAGAAGACCCGTCACCGGATCCTGCCCAACACACGACAGTTTCTCATACGGATGATGATAAAGCTCAGCAGCAGGGATGGAAGGCACGGTGAAAGCAATAACAAAATGTTCGGGATGAAAACGAGTGCTAATCCCAACCCAGCGTGATTTTTCTTTTTTATGTACTCAGGAGACAATACATGATGTCCTACCAAAATATTCACATCCGGACACTTCAGTGTGCTTTAATATGATTTTATAACGCAGAAGGACGGAAAGTAGCAGTTTGTGTCCAAATATGCAGCTGCTTGTTCGGCTGCTTTTCTCAAGTGTCGCTGCTTTACAGCTCTTTAGCTCACAGTGGCTCTTTCAGCGCCGAGGCAGCTTTTGTTTCCAGCTGAGCAAATCCGTTCCACAGCGTGGCTACCGGCCAGGTGGAACAGAAGTGCTGCAGGAGAAGTCAAAATGCTGAGGAGTTTTAATGAAATCTAAGGAGCTGACTCATAAAAACTGAGATGCAGAGCAACGCGCCTGGAACCGCCAGAGAGTTTTCAATTGTAACAAGATGTGATAATGGAGGACTGTTGGCTAAGTGCTCTATGTTTGAGCAGTGAAGTGGACACAGCCACAAGAACTGACCCGTGTTCACGTTCAGATATTGACCTCACATTCAGTTCCTCCCGTTTCAGAGAAAACTGATCTGAGAGAAATTCAGACGAAAAGATTTTTTTTTTGCACGGCCCTGAAGGACCCAAAAGAACCACAACATCTGTGAAAAGCAAAGATGCTGCTGTGCTGCAGGCATCATAGTCACTGGTTTGTCACATAAAAACAGCACCTTTTATACTGGTGCATTATTTCACCAGTATAAAAGGTGAAATATTTTAATACTGTATTTCACCTTTTATACTGTATAAAAGTATATTGTATACTTTTAGATAGCATATAAAAGTGTACACAGATATATATATATATGTCCATGGGATTAAAAGCTAAATTATGTGCAAACCAAATGATCTTTTCAGGAAGTCATTTCTGTTGTGCAGGCTCACATGAAAACCTTTCCTACATGTTTCTGACATGACTTTAGTTCCTCTAAGGGACTGCAAACGCAAAAAAACAACACAGCAACACAGGCTTGCGAAATATACCCTTACCTCGCCCTGTGCATGCTTTACCTCTAACTCTTTTTAGTTTCCGTCTCTGGCTGCTGTGTTTCCACTAAACGTGTCAGCTTAACTCTTAAAGTAGTCAAAGTTATGCAGGACCTCTTTAGCCACTCACTTGGTGCTGCAGGATAGTTTCCTGCACTATCCGGGCATAGTTGTCCAATTTAACGCCAGAGTTGCTCCTACTTCTCATGCTGGCAAAGTGAAGGTCTCGCTCCTACCAGGGCGGGTACACACAGTCCGGGACAAAACCTGTCTTAGCTTCTCCACTGAGCGGTCATTTTCTGCCGCGCTGTGTTGAATTACTAACAGCCGGAACGAAGCACAACTAAGCTGCAGTCTGGCTGCAGTAAACACAGTTCAGCAGCCGGAGGCGGCGAGAAAAGAGGAGGTGAAACACGAACCCGAGCTGAGAGCGCAACCGGAAGCAACCCCTGCCACCTTCAAAGTAAAAGCACACTCCACAGGAAGTGAGAATGATGTATTAACTGAAGTTTTAACTGTCGTAAATTAGCCCAGCATTAATGCCGACCCTCACTTGCGCTCTAAATGGGATATTCTAAACCAAACAACATTTCAGAAAGAGAGATGACCACGTAAGTTAAAATTAGGTCATAAACTTGAACAAAACAATCATAATCATCATTAACTTTTTTAAATGGAAAATATAATTTAGAGACTGCAGAACAGTTTTTTTAACTAACAAATTTGAACATCTAAAACAAAAAGGGTTGATAAAGGAAGTAAACAACAAAAGAAAAGAAAAAAGTTTTAGTGCCTTTAGTTTTCTTTTTAATGCACATTATTTTGTCTATTTATTCCATCCATCCATTTTCCGGTCACCCTTCTCCCTAACGGGGTCGGGAGGCGGGGTACACCCTGGACAGGTCGCCAGTCTGTCGCAGTAGATTTATTTGTTTATTCAGATAAATAAAGCTTCTAATATAAGGGCTTAAACGTAAAAAGACTACAATAAATCCCAGAATGCATCGTCGTCTACGTTCGTTCCTGCTTGGAAGCCTTCCGGCTTCAGAACGTTCCGCCCTCTTTCCCGGGCAGATGAAAGCGTATGTGAACGCTTGAGAAAGACTATATAAAGTCTATCTAACTTGCAAATGGAGTAATATCTTAATTTAATTTCGATATTTTGCTTTTATTAAAATTATTGTTTTTTACTTGTTTCACAGCAGCGGTTTTTTTTTCGCCCGGGCGCGGGGGAATGTTGACGGTGTAACACCAGACCAGCGACAAGAGAGTCTTTTCGCATCTTTTAGCTAACTGTTCGCTTTTAAACCATTTTAAACAGACTCGTTCAACACAATTCAGCGCAACTCCAATGAGTGCCAGAGAGCACAGTGATGGAAGCAGCAAACGGAGAACGGCGTATGTCTACAGCCCGGAGTACATCGAGACGTGCGACACTTTATCCAAAGTCCCGAACAGGGTGAGGAGAAACAAACGGGTTCGGAAACGGCGTTAGCTTCTGTTTGGTTTGAATTCGCACGCAGAAAGTCTGGTCTAAAACGGGATTTTCTCGATGTTTTCCGTGGCCAGGCGAGTATGGTCCACTCCCTGATAGAAGCGTACGGACTGCTTCCACACATGAGGTGAGTTGTTCAGGGTTGTTACTCTTTGAAACTTTACTGGTCGACAATAAATAAAATAAAAAAATGCTGGCTTACAAAAAAAAAACATATTTGTGAGCCATTTGAGTGTTTCAAATGTTTTTGTTTTGGAAAACAGAATGAATGAAACATGCATCCATTTTAATCATTGTCCCAATACAAGTCAAAGAGATGAAATGGTATCCAGAGAGCAGAAACAATAGGTGTTTGAAAAAACCTGTTTTTTTTTTTTTTTTCAAAAGATTTGCATCTCTTTTTAGATGCATTTTCAAGTATTACACAGCAACATCCCGACTGTGTAATAAAGCTGTTGCAAAGCTGCACAGCCAATAAGTGAGGCTTTTGCACAGGAGCATTATGGCATGTCCCCCCCACCAGCTGTCAGTCCTTTTACCCAACTATGCTCCTGACAAACTCAAAGCGTGTTTAGATCTCTGCGTGCAAGTAGCATATTTCATATGCATAAATATACATTAGTGCATAAAAATGTAAATATTTATTTGCACAAACTACTGCATATGGACAAAAAACTTTTTCTGACCATCCAGTTGTAAAAATAGAACAGTGTTCTCTGATACCGTTCCTTTTTCTGTTTTTCTATACTTTTTATTTTTTGTCTTGGTCTAAAAATGCATGCATGCATGCATTGACTTTCAGCCTCTCCAATGGGGGACAAAAAAGGATATTTCTACTGCTAGCTTAAGTTGTTTACAACGTACTGCGGCAAATTAAATCAAAATTTGTCGTCTTAATGGTTTGAAAGCGTCGCCTCAAACCAAAAGAGAAAGGAAAACCTGAGTTGGAATTGCTGCTGTTTCTACTATTTTGCATAATAACCCAACTATTTAGCTTTGTTTAAAAAGCAGATATAATCCAAGGTTATATGCATGTTTTCCTAAACATAGAAAGTAATTTTTTTTTTGCATGTTGACAGTGTGATGCATATTTAGTGGATATCTGCAAAGCACAGTTGCTTACTTCCATTAGGACCCCGGTTAAGGCCTTCAGGTTGTTTTTTTCTGTTTTGTTTTTTTTTCTCTTTCCTCCAGCGTTGTGAAACCTCGAGCTGCCACAATGGAAGAGATGGCCATGTTCCACACAGACTCCTACCTGGAGCATCTGCACAAGATCAGCCAGGACGGAGACAACGATGACCCCCAGTCAGCCGACTACGGCCTGGGTGGGGAATACACAAACTAAAAGTTATCATTTATTCTTAGCTGTTAAACAGGTCCCTAGAAAAAAAATGTTTCACACTTTGACCATATGAGAGATTCCGTATGTGTTGGTGTTTTAAATTAGTTTTAAGTTCTGTGTGTTCAGCGCCTGCAGAAGTTAACAGTTTGGAGATGAGAAATGAAGGGTACGAACATGGCTGTGGCCACCAGGGGGCGGTATAACACTGTCTTGTATAAAAGTTGTATCTGCTGAGATTTCCATTTCTAACCTTCGACTGGTCCTCGGGTTAACCCGTCTTGTTTTTGTTTCCTCGTCTCATTCTCTGTATTTATCTGTCGCTCTCACTCTCATCCTCCCTCTGCTCTGTTCTCAGCTCTTCCCACTGGAACTTCCTCCTTTTGTGTCCAATGTGACTTCCCCCTCCCGAGTCCCCCCGTCCAGTGTGTTGGGTTAAAAAGTTTGCCGTTCGGCTTCTTTCGGGAGGTGTGAAAAGCGCACATGCGCAGAACGCACGACTGTGGGGCTTATTCGACGCAAGAACCGGCAGAAAGCTATGACGGATACCAACTGAAGCTGGACGGGTTCACCTGGGCTACTTAATCTGTCCAGTTCAAATCGATTTCTAATAAGGAATACATGTGTTACCTCAGAACTTCCTTCACGGGAGACCACGTACTGTTTGATATAAGGTGGAAGCTAGAGCGCGTTCGACATTCTAAAAAATAACAGCGCCATACAGTGGCCTGGCATGACAACTGCAGGTGACTCAAGGCGTTTCCATCTGAAAATCCCGCCAGGCAGCCGTCTCGTGTAAACATAGTACAAGTGTTAACTTTGTGTATCTTTTTATTTTTATTTTTTGTCACATTACGCTCTTTTGTCTATCCTCGTGTCTCTTTCTATCCCCAGGCTATGACTGTCCTGTGGTGGAGGGCATATTTGACTATGCGGCAGCAGTAGGGGGCGCCACTCTGACGGCAGCCGAGTGTCTGCTGGAGCAAAACTGCGAAGTGGCCATTAACTGGGCGGGAGGCTGGCACCATGCGAAAAAGTAAGCTCTCCAGCGCCACATACAGTCGACCAGTTTAAGACGCAGCTTGACAAACTGAGTCTATTCTAGTTTAATAGCTTGCCTTCTGCTGTGTTTCTTTGGTCTTTAGGAAAGTGAAGGAAGTACTAAACAAAAAAATCACCAACACACACATAAAA
Source organism: Poeciliopsis gracilis (assembly GCA_911649635.1). Taxonomy (NCBI): domain Eukaryota; kingdom Metazoa; phylum Chordata; class Actinopteri; order Cyprinodontiformes; family Poeciliidae; genus Poeciliopsis; species Poeciliopsis gracilis. Next base: position 1,318,081 of record CAJVRI010000724.1, read on the forward strand.
AATTACCAACATTTTTTGTTTGTAAAAAATGAAAATCAATGAACCATTTTTCTTTCAGTTCACTTTTTTTTTAATTTTTTTTTTTTACCATTTTGTGTTTATTTGTCAAAAAAAATTCCAATTAAATACATAGAAGTGTGTCGAAGTGATGCGACTAAATGTTGTAAAGCATAAGCTAGATCACTTATCCATATTTGCCATTTTACATGCAGTAGCCATAAAACAAATTCTTGAGAGATAAAAAAGAAATAATAATAATAATAATAATAATAATACTACATATAATTAATTTACCTTATTGGTAACACTTTATTTGATCTTATGAACATAAGACTGTCATGACACCGACATGAACATGACATAATGCATAGTAATCATGATCATGAAGGAGACTTTTTCAACGTTTATGACTGTTGTCGTGAAGTGTCATTTGGCAAATAATGACGCTTTTAATGCAAAGTTGATTCAAAAGTTGCATTAAAACTTTGTTGAAAGTGCCATATTTGCATTAAGGTGTCATTATTCACCAAATAATGCAAAGTTGACACTTTTAATGGATTTTCAGTCAGAAACATTCATGAAGACTCCTTCATGTTCATAACAGTGTCCTGTCAGTCTTATGAGCACCCCTTCAAATATAGAGTTACCTTATATATATATATAAATTAGCTTTTTTTTATGTCCTGATTCTTTCTCTTCTGTGTTTTCCAGGGATGAGGCTTCAGGGTTCTGCTACGTGAACGATGCAGTGCTGGGGATCCTCAAGCTGAGGGAGAAATATGAGCGGGTTCTGTACGTGGACGTTGACCTGCATCATGGAGACGGTACGGCTAACGCACACAGAGATGGGAGAGCAGCTCTTCATCCTCTTCAAGATGGGTCTTAGTTCTACATGTCTAACTATTAAAAAGTTTCGGGTGCTATGTAATGATTATAAGTGTTGAATACATTTTTCCTGCTGGATTATGAGCTTTGTTTTCACTCTGTGGCGCAGGTGTGGAGGAGGCCTTTAGTTTCACATCCAGGGTTATGACGGTTTCTCTGCACAAGTTTTCTCCTGGATTTTTTCCCGGTCAGTGACTCAAGGTGTTTGATTTTTATTTCTTTGAAAAGAAGCTCCCCAAGGTTCCTACAACCTTTTAACAGTCTGGAAGGAGCTTATATTGGTTTCCAGTTTTGGATTAAGTGTGGGGGGGAAAAAAAAGGGAAGTTGTTTGGAACACTCTCTGCTTTCCCGATTAGTTTTTTCTATTTTCTAAAGACCTAATATCTGTGTTTTGCAATTTAGCACATTGGTTTTCTCATTTTACTCATCGGACTTCAGTTTTTAGTCACAAAAAAATTCTGGGTTCCGTTTAAACTTGACATGTGGTTTTCAAACGAGGTCTGTTCAGCACAGGAAAGTCTTAATTTTGAAAAGAAAACGTCGTAGGAGCTTTGATCCTTGTACGATCATCTTCGTTCTGAGTCCTTAAAAAGAAGGGCGTCCATTTTCAGGCACCGGCGACGTCTGTGACACGGGGCTCGGAAAAGGCCGTTGGTACGCTGTGAACATTCCACTGGAGGACGGCATCCAGGACGACAGATACTTCCAGGTTTTTACCAGGTGAATAAAAATCGCTCACGCATAAATCACTTTGATTTGAAACCTTTTAGGCTTTGGTCCTTTGTAGAAGAACAAGCAAAGGCAGGTTTAGAGTTTTTATTGAGCCCATTTAACAACCCTTTCTCTCAGTATTAATCTAATGTTCCACAGAAATCTGTAATCCTTCACTTTAAATTTGCTTCTTGGCTTTCCTTAAGCTTGCCTTTTTGGAGCTCTAAAGCCCACATTAGAGAAGCAGCTCACTGCACTGCCACTCCTGATGAAGATGTTCAAAAAGCTGTCAAGTCAGTTCGGCTTTTACTTTAGCAGCGCCACTGATTTTGGTCGAAACAATTCCTCCCTAATGTGCCCTGAGTAAATGCAGGCAAATTAAAGTGTGAATTTTGTTTAATTTAAAGCTTTTTGTGTCTTCTTTAATGGGGAAGGCGGTCGCCGCATTGAGCAAGACCACTTTAAATACCCCGTCTCCTTTAATCTGGGAAGTACGAAGAAATTAAGAGAGCCGAGATTTTTTTTATTTTTTTTTATAGAACTACAATGAATTGTATCAAACCACTATAAGCTGGCAGATCAATCAATCAATCAATCAGATATGCTGATTAGTGTTCCGCTTACTAGTGATCAAAAGCAGCTGGGCTTTTATCCTTGATTTAAGGGAGCTCAGTGTTTCAGCCATTTTGCAGTTTTCTGGAAGTTTATTCCAGATTTGTGGTGCGTAGAAGCTGAGTGCTGCTTCTCCATGTTTGGTTCTGGTTCTGGGGGATGCAGAGCAGAACCAGAACCAGAAGACCTGACAGGCCTGGAAGGTTGATACAACAACAGCAGATCTTCATTGCATTTTGGCGCCGCTCTGTGATTCATAACCTCCGGTTTTGACCCGAGTGACGTGTTCCGGTAACCGTTAAAGGCTTTTGGTATCAAATTGTAAATATTTGGGTTAGTTGACATCTGAATTGATGTCACCGGAAGGGGTATTTGCTGAAATGCGTGACGGGAGACGTTTCCGCTTGCTCCGCAGCGTGATGCAGGAGGTGCGGTCGCGGTTCAACCCGGAGGCCGTACTGATGCAGCTGGGCGCCGACACCATGGCGGGCGATCCCATGTGCTCCTTCAACATGACCCCTGTAGGGGTGGCCAAATGTCTGCTGCACGTCCTGCAGTGGCAGCTACCTACCCTGCTGCTGGGAGGAGGTACTCTCTCTCTCTCTATCTCTCTCTCTCTCTGTATGTGTGTTTATGTGCGTGTCATTCTGGCCGGCCGTGTGTTTCTGAACGTCCTCCAGACGAAAACGTACCTGTGACTTCATAAAGATCCAGAATGCGGGCCGTCTTCTTCGCGTGCGTTTGAATTTTCCTCACACACGGCGCCCTGTTTCGGACTCCTCAGCCCCTCGGCCAGATGATAGCGACTAATTATGCGACACAATGAAGCCATTTTACTCCACTACAATCCGACCTCTCTTCCTCTCTCCCCCTCTCCCTCCTTGTCCTACATACTTTCTCTCTGCGCTGTATCCTCCTCTCCCGCTCGCTTCTTGTCATCCTCCTGATTTCCCTCGAATCCGCCCTCTTCATCATCGCTCCTTCATTGTTGTCTGTGTGGGGAAGAGGGGTAATAAGCTTTTGGCCTACTGTCCTAGTAGCAATCAGCTGTCAAGATATGACAGAAATAAAATCGTCGCTGTGCTCGTCCTTGAACTCATTGCGTCCCGCTGTTTTTGTCTCCAGGAGGTTACAACCTGGCCAACACGGCCCGCTGTTGGACGTTCCTGACCGCGACGGTCCTGGGAAAGACGCTGTCCTCAGAAATACCCGACCACGAGGTACGACAAACGGACCCCCGCGGTCTGACTCGTACCGCCGCAGTTTTCTCGCATTTACATATTCCCACACGAGCACAAATGTTCTCATTCATCGTACCCTCTCACACACACACACACACACACACACTTGTTAAGAACTGTCCTGCTGAGTCACTCCTCTAATCAAAGATGGCTGTTAACTCAATAAAGGGGGTTTGTGTCCAGGTGAGTCAGACGGCCAGGGGGTGCTGACAGTTAAACACAGCCTCCTCTCAAGCTGCCTTGTGAGGCAGAAAGGTCACCGACCGACTGTTGGGATGTTTTAAAGGAGAAATCCATGATCTGATTTGCAATAAATGGGGGAAAAAAGACATTTATGACACTATAAAACACACATCCTTAAAAAGTCTTAAATTCATTTATCTAAAATTAAGGGCTTAAAATGACTTAACTTCATTAAGGAGGTGCAAGGCGGCCTTAAATACATCAATCATGGTTGTATTTAATCTTACATCGTCTATGTAGGTTTTTTTGCTGGACTTTTCTGTCAGAATGAAAAGAAACTTTTAAGCCACATAGGTCTTAAAACTTTGCGTTGACCGCAGACGTCTTCACGCACTGCCTTCTGTGTCTCAAGCCCATCGAAGCTACCAGTTTCAAGCTGCTATACTTGTCAGCACCCAAACAAACAATCATTTAACAGCTGGTACTTGATATCAAAATGTACATAATTGGGATAGTTGACATCTAAATTGATGTCAACTATGCTAGCTGCTAATGACCCACATGCTTATTAGCCACTAGCTAGCTTGTAATCAAAAAATACTTTCACCACTAACTTGTGGCTCATTAGCAGCTAAATAGGAAAGCTAGAAAGTAAACACACCATTAGCAGGTAGCATGTGGCTCTCTAGCTAGCTAGTTGAATGGAACGCAAACAGGCAGCCCATTAGTAGCTAGCATATAACTCATTAATATCTAGCTAGGTAACTAGCTAGAAAGAAAACAAACCATTAGTAACTAGCATATGGCTCTCTATGCAGTTAGCTCGATAGCTCGCTAGCGCTGTATAACATTGTGCATGTGAGAAGCAAAAAGTTGCTGCCAAGAGCCACAAAAAGACCCCAGAAACTTCACAGTTGTGGTCCCCTACATTTCTTTAGTACATCTCCATGGTGGCATAGGTCTTAAATTTTATTAATAATTGTCTTTGGTAAAAACCCTCAACGCTCACTTAAAGAGCTTGAAGTGTTCCACATAAATATTTAAACTGGAACCTAATCCGAGTGATTAACAAAAGCCTCCACTTAAACTAAATGTTTAAAACGTGCAAAATTACAGATTGTGGATCTAACATGTAGATAATCACAGAATCTAAATATAACTACGGAAAGGAAGGAAGGCACGGTGGCTTTTAATCGTATACAGACCTCCCTCAAGAGCCACATTAGACTTTGTTTAATGTCTAATGTTTTAATGTAACATTTAAACAAGCAGATTTATTTTGGGGGGGAAAAGAAAAAGATATCAGATTACTGTATAAACTCTCCTCTAGCACATAAAGATTATCTGTTACATTAGGCTCTGCTCACTGCGATCTCAAGAATAGATGTGGCTCATAGTTTTATAATGGTGAAACCAGGTGTCTTCATTTTGAAATATGCTCATGAGATCATTGAGATAGGAGCTATTGCAGAAAGTCAAACCTCGGTTTTTTTTTTGTTTTTTTTTCCCCGCTATTTTTATTTTAGCAAATGATGCTAAAAGTAGAAAGATGACTCATCTGAAGGCGTCAGACTTTTATATTTCGGCTTGTAGGGATTTTTCCTTATTAGTGGAACAATATTCTAAGGAATTTCTTCACATTGTGAAACCTCAGACGTCATTCTGGACGTTTTAGCTCACGAGGTCAATCATTTCTAATCAGTCAAGCCATCCTGGTTGCTTTAAGTGCACACGTGAAACCTTTCCATAAGACAGACTCTTTTGACTAATTTAGCAGTTTTGATTTTAATTTTCTCAATAGATTCCCTTAAACAAAAAAAACCTTCAACCCTCCTTAAATCAGTTTTTTTTGTGTGTGTATTTCTCATAAATCACAGCGATATCAAGTATTCAAGATGGTTTCCGTGGTTAAAATGGAAGATGTTTTCATACAGAAGAGAATCTGGAAAGTCTCGCAGCACTTTTGTGGCAGTAGACGAGTAACTAAACCGACATGCGACGGCGAAGCATTGACTGCCTTGTATAGCTCTTGGGTTGTTGTTTTTTTTTGTTCGTTTGCTTGCTTTCTGTTCAGCTCTTGATCCAGAACAATAAGTGATCCTTGTAAGAAAGAACAAGATCTTTTCCCCAGCCACAGGATGTGCCATTTGACACGGTCATTTAGAGAATGAGCGCAAATCTCAGCATCCATTAGGGTTGAGGAACTTGGTGGCAGCTGGAACATATTATTCAGTGCAGTACACTTCCAGTGGGTGGATCAAGCCTATTTGCTTAGTTAGAACCAGCTGGGGGTTTTTCTTTTTGACACCAATCTTAGTGATCGGTTTAAGTTTCTTTCTTTCTTTTTCTTTTTTTTTTTTTTCTGCCAGAGAAGGTGTCGATTATTTCAGCAAGACAAACCAACGTCATGTCCTGCACAACGGCTTCTGAGTGAAGACGTCCGAGCGACGTTCGGCTGAGATCGTACGTCACACCAAAATAATCTTTACCGTCGTGGTTCTAGAAAGAGTTCGGAAAAAATAATGGGAGTCGACGGAAAGTCCTTATGAAGACAAAAAGATGTAGTGTGTGTGTGTGTGTGTGTGTATCCGTGCGATTGCCCCAAGATGAGGGTAGCTCTTGTTTCTCCTTGTCGCCGTTCAATGGTCTGAAATACCCTTTGACCTCATTAAGGGGCACTCGTGGAAAACAAAGCCGCTATCAGTGCGGACAGCTGCTGCAGAAGAAGAACCCAAGGAGGCTTCATACTAACTGCGGTTTTAGTGTACAGATGTGGATGTTTTATTTATTTATTCATTTATTTTTTGCAACGTTGCAGCTCCTTTCACTCTGCACAGGAGTGTGTGTGCCAGTGTTTTTTTGTGGCCGATAAGCGGGGCATTTATCCGTGATGGCCAAGCAAAGCTGAAGTCCCAGCGACATGGGGGAACAAAACCTACCTTTGTACCCTCCTGCCCTACTGTAGACTACATGAATACGCACATTCATTGCTGTGGGATAATGCCCCGGCCTGTTTTCGGGCGTTTTCACGCGCCTCATTGTATGATAAGTTTGGCCTCGGTTGTGAGGAAGCAACTGTTCGTCAAATAGGAAACTGCTGAAAGTGCGTCCTTATTGAAGAAAGCTCAAGTAGAAGCAAACAAAATGCTTATTACGTCTATGCTTTATAAACACTTTGCCCTGCAGAAAGTGTTTATAAAGCATATGTGTTCAACTTTTTCCACGTTTTTAACACTGTGACAAGAAACCTCAATATATTTGATTGGGACACGAATGAGCGCATCAGTTCTGAAGAAGAAGGAAAAGCATACACAATACTTTGGCAAGCGGTCGTACATCCAAACAGGCTATAACAAGGTTTCTCATAGCTTGAAACCAGCCTCAAATATGTAAATCAAAAGTCTTAAATTTAATCTTGACTTATAGAACAAGCTTGTATTTTGTATACGTGTTTTTTTGTGTGTTTTTTTTTTCCTTCTTTTGGAGCTTTTGAGGCGATTGGTAACTCACTGCTAGCATACCGTTTCCAGCAAGCTGGCTTTTTGAGTTTACAAAAAGTAAATGCAAATGCATCCCCAGTCGGCTGGGCAAAGTTTGTCCATTTCTGTGGAGGTATAGGTCTTAAATTTCATTCGCAATGATCTTGAAAAGGTCTTAAATTTGAGCTGCAGAAAGCCCGTTTAGATTGGTTTAGAAAGGTTGTGTTTTGCGCTTAATTGAAACCAACATTTTGCCGGCGGATACATGTTTTGATTGTGAAAATACACGACGAACCTGAAAATAGAGAGTCAAAGAACACATCGGTCAAAGCGAGGCAGTCACATCAACAATGGTGCTGTAGTATTAAATGATTATCAGTCGAAATATTACAGTGCAGATAACCCACACAATGGCTGCATGTGATATACTGCAGTATCAAACTGTAGCAGAGGTAGACGTCGTGTTGACAGCCATAAAACCCCGTTGACTTGTATTGTCGGATAGCTGTTAGCTGATCCTGATTGACCCTCCATTGTGTGATACAGGCTGATGATAGCAGCATGCGAGTAAAAGGTCAACAGTTCACCGCTTTCCAATAATAGCTGCACATGTCAGAGGTTAGGTAATGTGTCTGAGTCGTATCTTTTGGTAAGAGTGAGTGAAAATGTTCTTAAAACATTTTGACGACATTTCTGCTTGACAAGAGACTATCACACATGGTAGAAAACATACAGGGTTTTTTCTGGAGGGGGGAAAAAAAACTAATAAGACACAAAGTTAACAGTTGAAATAACGGCACATATTTAATATTCAAGAATAGCAGAAGAAGAAAGTGAGGAAAAGTGGTCAGTTCGTCCTCCAGCTGCCTGAGATTACGGCGGCATGTCTGCAGAACCGTCTTTCTGGAACGCAGTCACTCCTGCCGGAGCAGAGCGTTCGCTCTATCTCGTTACTGCTCGGAGCTCGGGCCAGTTCTTTTTATCTTAAAGGGAATTGGGCCGAGCTCTAACCGCCGTGCTTCGTTTTTACAAGTACAGAGTGAAATTCGTCGGACACATAAGAGGTGAACCGGCGACTTGTTTCGCATGTTCAAGCGAACAAGAGTTTATCGAGATTAACACTGCGAACCGAATATGTTGAAGTAACTAATTGGCCTTAGCTTGTTAAATAACTTCAAAAAGTTTGAAATCCTCGCAGTAAAAACAATTAGGCGTCGGAGCAATAAAGTCAGAAGAGGTGAAACAGAAAAAGGGAAGAAATTAAAAGTAGCAGAGCTTAATCTGATCTAAATAATGAGCTGTGTTCTGTGAAAACTGGTTTTCACTTCGATTTAGTGTGTGTTTTGTTTTTCACCTCCAGCAAATCTCTGGCCAGTAGTTTGGTTAACACTTTTTTCCCCTCGTATTTTAGACTTCTCGGATCACCAAACAAATGATGTCAGGTTTCCGCTTTTCCGGTGAAGGTGGGCGAAGCTTAGCCCCTCCCGTCGCGTGCTGGTCAAACACGCAGAGTCTGCACTTTTCAGCAAGACGTGACGGCGCTTTTCACCTCAGACAGCAAGCCATCTTAGGTCATCTTCCGTTCATGGAATTTTGCACTTCAGCACATTAACGCTGGTGTCATTTTGTACGTTAATTATTCATTGTTTTAGCTCCAGGATGTTGCCGGGCAGTTTTGAGCCAAGAAATAAAGTGCATAACGACCGCCGGCATGCTATAAAAACAAACGAGAAACATATTTTTTTGAACGTTTTCTAATATGCCCCGCAGTTTTCTTTTCCAACACAGTGGAGCAAACATCCCTACCAATAAAAAGCTTGTTCTCTTATTATTATTATTATTACTATTATTATTATTATTATTATTTTCCTTCTACTTGGAAAATATTGACAGAGGTTGAGCCAGTCTTCGAGCTATCCAGTCATCCTCTCTGGTAAGATGGCCAATAAAAAAATATCCCAGTAAAATAAATTCCTGAATTCCCCTCGATTCTGGCGAGGCCAGCAGAAGTAAATACGAATGCGTGTCCGTCTGAGCGCCGCACAGGAAGGGAGGACGTCTCTGGCCCCCAGATTGGCAGCAGGGACACGTTCCGCCTCTTCGCTTCCTACTTCCTCGCTTCCTGTCTGCAACCACTTCCTGCCCGGCCCCTCACTGCCGTCAGAGTCGCGCGGGCTCCCCGGAGTCACGGACTCAATCGCAGGAAGCGTCACCGGGCGCTGGCGTTTGGGCGTGTGCGAGTTTGCAAGAGGACGGCGACCAATAAATGGGAATGTTTTATTGGAGCTTTCTTCGGTGCTAATGTGTCCCATGAACTTTGGGGTTGTATCAAAGATAATCCGTAAGTTTTAGGCAGCCACAGCCTCATTACTGGTTTTGTTTAGTGCGTGTTTAGTTTTCTTGTTCGTGGTCAGGCTCCATCCAGGGGGACTGGAGAACATTTTGTTTTCCTGTCAGGCGAGATGCTTTGCTAATCTTGCCGGATTCATAATCACAACACTTCAGAGTTTTCTATTTAGTTTGTGAAAATCCTCTGGCCAGTCAGACCATTTCACTCATATCGCCAGCAGCATTGAGAAAATAGATATTTGGATTGCAATGCACTTTTTCACTGTGGTTTCACTCCGATAGTCTGGTTATTGAAACATTGGTTACATTTTCAACTGCTGCGGTTTGTTTTCACGCTGCACTGTGTTAAACAAACCAAACGCTCTGAACAAACCTGTCCCCCCCCCTCGCCTGTGGTGGCGCTCTACCAAGAACCGCCGAAGGAATCGGCACAAAAACGTCTGGCGGAGATATGAGCGCAACTTCCTTCTTTGCTAAATGTAAACAAAAATGGAGTAGCATCAGATTTCTCCAGACATTTCTCCAACTAACGCTAGGCTCTTGCACTTGTTGTGGTTGTATTTACCCAGAATGCCCTGCGCTATAATTCGTATCCTGCTTTCGGAGTGACCTCTTGTCCACTTGCATCCACTCATGGATTCAAACTGTTCACTTCGACAGAACCGAGACCTTGGTTTTAAGGCGGACCAGAGTTAGCTCTATTGGGGTCCCATCAGAGTTCGATTCCCGTGTCCTCAAGCGAACCGGACTTGGGGCGCATTCACACCAGCCCTGTTCAGTTTGTTTCAATCGGACTCTACTTCGTTTGACAAGAACGTCTGGGTCGTTTATGCAAAGGCACAAGGCGAAGAGAGGCAGGGGAAGGGATCAAGTTTTGCAGAGTTTGGTTTGTTTGACGTAAACGTTGCAATTTTGTGGACCCAGTCAAACCAAGTCTACGGGTCTATAAGGTGTGAAAACCACCGTAATTGTTTTCCCAATGTTTGCGTAGCACAGTTTAACCCCGTAAACCTCCAGCGGAGGAGAACTAGCGTGCCTGTACTCCTCTGTTTTCCACAAGCACACAAATGTTATCTATTGACTGCAGGACCTTTAAAGGAGAACTGTCAGATGAGTGGAAAGACGACGGAGTGGTGAAATGGCAGGGAGGACCAGTCCAGATGTGAAGCCTACGTGCATTATGTGACCACGATTTGAGGATCGGACTGTTGTTTTTTTTTTTTTCTTCCCTTCCTGAAAACATTTATTAGATAGGAGCCTGATAGCAGATGCAGCCCATTTGTTTTCCTGAGACATTTTTCCTCTCTGCTGCGTGCCTCGGCATCCTTCATAGCAGGGGATCCTGCTGATCGCTGTAAAAACAAACACCCGCAGACGCAGCACTGCTGTCCGCAGATGGGCCCTCGCTCAAAAAACACATACTCCGACTTTCTCTGAGGCGTGTTTGGATTACCCGTGTATAAACTCCATTCACGCGTGAATCAATGTGTCTGCACCTGACAAGAATGGATGGCCGCGGACGGTGCGTTTTTGTCTAGAGTTTTACGGCTTGCACTTTTCAAATTCTGGACATTTTTTTGGGAGGCAAACTAAGATAAATGAAATCATACTCCGAAGCAGAGTAGATAAAAGAAGCAGAGAAACTACATCAGGTTGTCTTTCATGCTCGTCTGTGGGCAAACGATTTCTCATAATTTGACACAATGAGGTGTTCTGTGAGAAGAAAGTCACAAACACAAATAAAGACTGGGGTGTTTTGGAACGGATGCAGCTGGCTTACATTTTTTTACATTATGCTGAAAACCTAGCTCTGTGCCAGAGAACTAACAATTTAATTGAAATCCCCCAGTTTTGCCAAGAAAAGTGGCCAAAGAAATATTCCAAGCTGTTGGTGGTCAAGTGCGTCCACTTTTATAAAAATGAATTCACCCTGGAAGAAAATGGCTGAGATAGGTTTCATGGATAAGATGACAGGATGTGAGCTGCTAGGATTCACAAAGTTTGATGTCCAATATGTCACTTTAATAATTAGCTCTACTTTATATTAAAGTGGAGTTTAAGCTTCCCTTTCCACACAGCATTTTTTCCCTGTAATTAGTGTTTCTTCTGAGAAATTTGTACAGCCAGTGAGTAATGGAGTAGAGGTGGAGGGCCTGTGTTTAGGACCATGGCAAAAGAAAAACAGCTCCAACCTATTCATCTCCCAGAGTGTCTCTGCTCAGGACACAGGAGCCAGTCGGTGGGTATTTTCTGTCTCCTGACCTTGTCCAGTTACGTCGATGTGCTGCGTCACTGGAACAAGCGGCGGAGTTTATCTGTTTCCCCTACTGTTCCCTCATTCTCACATGTTCGCTCACATTTCGTCTTTTTTCGACCGTGTTCTGTACGATCTGGAGATGTACTCGCTGGGTGTGGACCCGTCTCTCCCTCGTCTCCTTTCTGTCTCTTCCTTGGTCATCCAAAGCAAACAAGCTGCCAGCAGGAGACTACGTGTGTGTGTGTGTGTGTGTGTGTGTGTGTGTGTGTGTGTGTGTGTGTGTGTGTGTGTGTGTGTGTGTGTGTGTGTGTGTGTGTGTGTGTGTGTGTGTGTGTGTTTTGGACAGCAGGAGATAGAGCACTGAGTTCATGGGAATAATTTGGACGGGTCTCTGTGTGTGTTAACTAGACTCGCATTGGAAACTGGTGATAAGACACTAGAATTTATGAAAACAAACTGGAAGGAGATTTATGAACTTGGAGCCATTCAGAGGCTTTTTGAAATTTGCATATATTCACCTTGACTTTGATGTCACATTGGGAATGAACTGTTCTTTTTCTGCCTCGAACGATTCGTACAAAAATGAACTTCATACTAAGCCCGGTAGGAAATGTATAAAAAGCTCAAGGACGTTTCTACAGCTAACCTAATATTTGGTTAAGTATCACGCATACAGTTTGTAGCTGTCAACAGGTTTCATATATACGTCTGGCAGGATCTTTCAGCACTCGTTTTCGCAGGATTGGCTGGTTTTTCTGTGGAATGGTCTGGCACGGTTCTTAAACTTTGAGGTTTGAGGACCGGGCAATTCCAGAAGCTTAACGTCGGCCTGTTGCATTAATTTCAAAACAGGTTTGGATGTGTATTTGGTATCATTCTCCAGTTGGAAGAATGAGTTTCAACTTTCTGACCCAAATTATCACCCTCTGATGAGAGGTATTTGGAGAGGATGTTTCATTGAGCTCCAAGGTTAAGGCTTACCGCAAGCTGGAAACTGCTGGTACTTAAGTGTTCTTACACATGGCGAAGCTCATTTTACCTCGCAGTGACCGAGGGGCTCCTCACCAAGAAAGATGCCCCAGCTTCAAATTCGACACGACTTGCAGCAATGCCTCATTGGACAAGCCAAATCCCTTCTGGAGAAATGTTTTGCAATCAGAGAACCAACACTGATGGTGAGTGGTGGCGGGAATAATGAAGAGGCAAGACTTCCTCCAACGTGTACACAATCGGGTTTGCAAAAATGCACTGACTATGGTTGAAAGAAAATTATTTAAACTGACTCTTAACATTTCTAATCATAAAAGTGATCAAAACCTGTTTTGTACCTTTAAAATGCATCTTGAGACGCACAAAGCGCACGTATTAATGGATGAATCGCACGTAAATCCGGGTTTCTGCAGTTTTGACCATTCGAATTTAAGACCTTTTTTAAGAACATTCTGAATTACGTTTACGACCAGAAATGTGCCAAGGAAAGTTGCATATTTCATGTTGCAGTAGTGCCAAACCTTTTTGCACAGAATGCAAGTAGCATCGGACGGGTTGGCAACCGAAGCTAGCCTTTGGCAAAGACAAACATCGTAGATGCAAAAAAAGCTAGCTAGCTAGCTAGCAAGGGTTTATAGGCAGCTTGTTAGCGATAGCCTCAACCGCCTTAAGTTATGAAACCTAATGAAGATGTCTGTGTGTGACTCAAAATTTTGCCTGACAGAAAAGTCCAAGAGAAAAATAAACTACTTAAAGCTGACTCTTTAATTCTTGATTGAATTTCAGACATTTTAAGGGCTTCGTTTCAGATGCATGACTTTCAAACTTTCAGGGACTTTTTAAGGATACACGGACACCCTGTAAATACCCAATCTGATGCCTTCGCATGCATCGACTCGCCTTCCTTCTGGCCCAGTATTAATCAAAGACAGTGTGGTCTTTGTGTCCAAATAAGCAGAAATGTACTTGTGCTGCATGTTGGCTGACTTCTGCTGTGTAAATCAATGTTTGTTGCCAACAGACCTTCAAAGCTCTTTTCTAACGAGATCTACTGACTGCACTAAAAACTGAAATAACGCATTACCTAGAAAAACCCCATATGTTTGGATTTAGCGGTCAGGAATCTTTTGTGCTCGTCTTTTCTGGGGGTCACCTTTCGCGTAACAAACTGAGGATTTGATTGTTTTGTACCTTTGTTTGCCTCGGTGCTTCTGAATACGGCTGAGTTCAACTCGTCCCTCCTTCGATTTCAGTCACCTTGGCTCTCTTGGTATGTTCTGGTCAGTTTTCAGTCCAAGGCTTTCACAACAGGCTCTGCCTCCGGACTGACGCACTTGTGGTCAGTCATGGCCTCAGAGTTTGTTTTGCTCTCACGCCACTGACTCACGTCTCAAGCCAATCACCGAAAATACTTTCTTTGCCTCTCTTTCCCCCCCTCACCCCCAATCTGACAAGCCTTGGATCAACTTATGATTAAACAAAGCCTCTAGATTTCCACCTGTTTCAGTTTTTTCTCTTGGCTGTGGTCTGACTCGACACGAAATGCCAGGGAGACTCTGGCATTTGCTGAAACAATCTCTGAGCCTTTTTTGTTCTCATTTGCGAAGCTCCGACCGTTATGGTGGAGGTTTGATTGATTTGTGGTCCATCCTTTGTGTTCTGGGTTGCATTTTCTTTCTGTTTGTGAAGCAGACAGAGACTGTTTTAAACGTTTGCCCGAGCAAGTTAAATTCCCTTTCAAGAAAATGAGTTCTGAAAATGGAAGTAACATTCTTATAAGTTATCTTTCCTCTAAAGATCAGAATGTTAATCCGCTCTCCAGACATCCAGACTTCTACTTTGGTAACATGTTCTTTAATTTAGTATGAGTATAAAATTAGTATGCGCACAAAGATAGTTTGTCAGCATTGCAAGCAAGACGAAAACTGGGATTCGTCTCATTTTTTTGCATTTACAATTTTGGATTTTCAGATTTTCAGCATCTGTTTTGCTTATTCACCTTATTGGCTCTTTTCCAATACTACCTACTTTATACCACTTGACTCTGTTCTACTTGACTGCACAGTTTTCCGTTGTTTTTCCATTACAGTTGAGCTATCAGTTCTACGTGGTTGGGATCGTCCTAGCAGGGCTGTCCCAGAGATTGAAAAGTAACGCAGTGTAGTCTATATGTGGCAAAATAAGGAAGTTTCTCAGCATATTTGGAGATTCAGATTTGTAAAAAAATAAATAAATGTACAAAGCTCAAGGCAAAATGATCAGATTTTAACAAAGAACACGAAATAAAGCCTAAATGGAAGCCGACTGGCTATTTTTTTTTTTTTTTGATCCAACAAGCTACACACTTCATCTGGGTTTCAGGACCGTCCCAAACTCTTCTTCCTTCAGCCCAGATGTGGGCTTGTTGGTATGGGTCTGCATACGTTCAAAAGGTACTTGGTAAATCATTTACAGCAGGGCGACAGAAATCCTTCAGTGAAAATTGCAACAAACAAAACCCAGGAAATCACACTCTTTGAATTCACTCACGAAAAGTTCTTTTTTGATGTTTTTATTGAGGTACCTGTGTTTTATTATTTAAATTTGACCCATTAAAAGATTTGGGGAAAATACCAAATGTTAAATCTCTGATCACGTGAAACATATTATGCATGTTACTTACTGTAACGTGCATAATATGCCAAGAAACCCACACAAACGGGAGTTGTTGAAAATATTGATATTACCCAGAGTCTTCCCTACATTTCAATAAAAACATAAAAGGACGGACGGTATTTGGAAAAAACAAAAACAGGTCAAGCCAAAGTTTACGACGTGATGTGTGAACGCCCGCGTGTCTGCAGTTTTTTACAGAGTACGGACCGGACTACTCGCTGGAGATCAGTCCGAGCTGCAGACCGGACCGCAACGACAGCAAACACCTGGAGCGGGTCATCAGCACCATCAAAGGTATCAAAGATATTTGTGTTTACTGGACGCTCCAGGTGCATCTCTGTGTGGGCGTGCAGTGTAAACAGGTGCGCGCCTGTTTGTGCGGACGTGAACCCTCGCTCACCTACAGGCCCTTTGTCCCTGCGCGGCTCTTTCAGTGCGTGGTGTCATGTGTCTGTTCTTGTCGCTGTACGCCTCTCTGCTTGGATGAAAGTGTAGCTTCTTCAGTGTTTTGTTCCTTCGGCTCTTATCGTCCCTTTGCGCGCCTTTGTGTGTATGATCTGTTTCTGGTTTTTGGCCTGTGTCCTCTAAGTCACCTTCTGGTGCTTAACAAATGTGGTGTTCTTTCAGAGGAGTCTGTATGGTTTTATGTTTGAACTAACTCCTCATCCTTGAGTTTGGGTGTTTGTGTGTGTGCGTAGCGACTTGTGGTTAAGTGGTCTTTTGGTCTTGATGTTGACAGCCCGCAGCTCTCGAGAGATGTTGCAGGAAGGTGAAGCTGCAGTGAAAAGTTGAGCGGCAGGAAGATTTCTATAAGTTGGCGCGATGAGGAAAGAAACGGCGAAAATCAAGGCAATGCTTACAGACTGTGCTTATTTTCAACCAAGATTTTGGTAGAAAAAAAAAAATCTTGACTAGGAACTCTGTCTAGACATGTAAACCACAAACTAACAAAGCATTTATTTCTAATATGAAAGTTAGCTTGATCTTTCATAAACATTTATCTAATAAGAAAAAAAAATCAAAAAGAGGTTTGCTTTACTAGTAAGGTGTATATATATTTTTTACCAAGCTAAGCTGGATCTATTTAATGTATTGCGAAGTGATCACAATGTTCTGGTTAGGATTTTTATTGTCACAACCACACGGAAGTTGGTAAAATGCTAAGCTAACGCTAGCATGTTTCCTCCTCATTTTCATATGACTTGTTGATATTTGGAAACATAAGAGTTCCCGTTAAACTCTTATGGATAAAACCTACAGAAAATGCTGCTGTTCTTCCACTTCACAAATGGTTGGTTTTGGTCAGATTTTTAATTTTTCACAACACGTCTGGGGAAAATGTTATGACAGTGTCGCGTGACTCGGACCTGGAGGAGCAGCAGCAATTTGATTGTAAATAGCAAAAAACAAACAAAGTTACTTTTTTCACAATTCCTGCGCCAAGCGGAGGAGTTCAAGTATCTCGGTATCTTGTTCGTGATTGAGGGAAGAAGGGAGCGGGAGATCGACGGGCGGATCAGCGCGCTCTACCGGTCCGTAGTGGTGAAGAGAGAGCTGGGTCAAAAAGCGAAGCTCTCGATTTACCGGCCGATCTACGTTCCCACCCTCATCTATGTTCATGAGCTTTGGGTCATGACCGAAAGAACGAGATCACGGACAGATACAAGCAGCCGAAATGGGTTTCCTCCGTAGGGTAGCTGGGCTCTCCCTTAGAGAGAGGGTGAGAAGCTCAGTCATCCGGGAGGGACTCAGAGTAGAGCCTCTGCTCCTCCACATCGAGAGGAGCCAGTTGAGGCTCGGGCATCTGGTCAGGATGCCTCCTGGACGCCTCCCTGGTGAGGTGTTCTGGAAACGTCCCACAGCGAGGAGGCCCCGGGGAAGACCCAGGAAACGCTGGAGGGACTATGTCTCCCGGCTGGCCTGGGAACGCCGCGGGATTCCCCCGGAGGAGCTGGAAGATGTGGCTGAGGAGAGGGAGGTCTGGGTCTCCCTTCCCCCACGACCAAAACCCGGATAAGCAGAAGACAATGGATGGATATATATATAGATATATATATAGTTTTTATCTCATGACTATTTTGGAAACCCAAAAACGATTTGTGATACTAGTGGTAGGACAATAAAAATGGGGGAAACATTTGCCATGAGCACAGAAAAGAACTCACTTTTCTGGCACCTATAAACTCATTCAAGAGACGCCGCTCTGCTGGTGAAGAACTGGGATTTAGTGCGGCAGCAAACCCAGACTAAAGGGAAGAATGTGCTCTTTGATTGTATCCGAAATAGTGTAGACATGGCAACAATTAACAACTCTGTCTTTCTGCATTTAAACGCAGAAGATCGTTTTACTGTGGCAAAGGACAAAAAGCCTGCCGGGAGTAGGTTCTCTTTACCCGGACAGGATTAGGTTTCTCGGTCACATTAAAGCAAGAAATGAGGAGTTTATTTGGCAAAATTTAGCTGACTTGGAATAAGTCGTTACGAAACGAGGGATTGAAATCTATCTCCGTTGCTTAGTCATACGCCTTTTATTAGGGACAACAGAGGACTGGTGGATGGAGCGAATGAAAGGGTGGAAAAAGTAAACGGGAAGATGGAGTGAAAACAGGAACTTGTTTTATCTGTTGTTCCCATTTTTTTTATTTGAGTACCAAAGTGGTTGTTAAAGAACTTAAAGCCATTTAGTACTTTTTTTTTTTTTTCTTTTCTTTTTCTTTTTTTTTTTGCTGAAATCTTTGGTTGTGCAATTATGTCTCGTTTTAGAGCTTCCATTGGCATACATCTGTTAAAAATCATTTGGGAGACATAAACTTTGTGCCATTTATTCTGTGATAAAACTATTTCTTTTCATCCCTTTAAATAAAACCAGGAGATGAGGGGCTGGGGTTGAGGGGGGGGGGGTCTATCTCTTTATTCTCCTGACATTTCAGGCGTGTCACGTCTGTTTCATGTAGCGACCTCCATCTTCTAGTCAACCCCGGCCTCAGCCTTTTCGCCATGCAACAGACGAGACTTCAAAGTGTCAGTGACAAGTCGGTATGTTATACGGTAAATATCGGGGCGCCTAGTTTTCTCTGTTTCTGATTATATGAAGACTGGCATGTCTGCTCTGCTAACGGATATGCCTGCTCACAAGCCCTGGATCCAACAGACGCACACCTCAAGGCAGACCGGGCCACGTGACAACGCCGGGGGTGTGCGAGCGCTCCTCCTCCGGTCTGGAAACAACGTGCCGCTTATAAACGCCGGTCAGTGCGCGAGCGCGCGTCCGCATCTGCAGCCTGTTGGCTCTCGGGACCCACAAGAAGAAACGCGTGCGCTTCAAGAGATACCACTAAAAACACAAACTGGGGGGGATGCGAGGTTGTTCAACAAACTCGTGTTTCAGAGTCATTTTTATCTTTAAATGATCACGAAAACGCCGTCGTCCTCCCAGCGACGGTGAATGCTACCAAAATTATTCTGATTTTAGGTCCGTGTTAAGTACAAACATGAATCCACAAAGCGATTGGAAACATTGTTGGTTTCCAATCGCTGTTCGTGTCATTGTGCCGATTATGCCAACGTTTGCCGCCTAATTTCCCCGTCCTATATTTCTCCTGCTCAAGCTGAATTAGCGTGCTCGCTAAAAGTAGCATACAGCTACAAAACTAGTTCCCTGGCTACTGCCAGTGATTGCAGCTTTCTTCTAATGAGATCTTTAAGCTTGACTTTCAGTTATTAGCGCATTTTTTTCTGCCAGCTTCAGGAGATGCTTCATTTCTGGCTGTTTAGTGAGTAAAGCAGAGAAAAAAGCAGCAGCTGGACAGACGCCGCAGAGGACCGAGACAGAGCGAGGCAGAGACGCAGGAAATGACAGAAAAACTCAAAACAAAACATCTCACAGTTCAATTTCCTGTTTCAAATCAAACTGTTAGTTCAAATAATGCGTTTCTAATAAACTCTAACTGTCATGAGCTAATTTTCCCATTTTTCAGTCTCGTCATCTGTACGCACCAATTACTCATTTATTTCCTGCGAAATCTGTTACTGGTTTCAAGTCCAAACATTTTTTTTCCCCCAACATCTCCAGCTAATTATAGCAAGTTACGTAAAGCGAACTGGAAAAGTTTTGAGTTCCTGAAGCTTCTCGAGGAAAAAAAAAAAAAAAATCAGGAAATGACTAAAGTATAAAAAAATTTCACCTAGCCCGGTGTGAAGTGAATTGTCGTCAGGACGTGAGTCGTTCCACACTTGATTTTCTTTTTTTTCCCAATGAGAGCAAACAAAGCGCGCCCCACCAAAATGAAATGACTAGTGTTTGCAAAAAAAAGAAAAAAAAAAGCAGTTGCAGTCCTCATGGTAACGGTCCAGTTAAGGCGAATGCATAAAAACGGACTATATTTCTGTCAAAGACATCAGAAACATCCTCGTTTTTATTGCGATTGTAAACTAGCCATTTAATGTTCTTTGAAGCGCAGTAAAATAAATACTGCGTAGGGCGCAGCATTAAAGGATTACTCAATTTTTCCTGATGTTTGTCGTTCACACGTGACGATTGAGACAGTGTAAACTAAAATGTGTTTTTTATTAGGTGTTTTTTGGTCGCCGCAGCCATCTCATTGTGTGTATTTACAGCCCTGTTTTTACAAGAGTGGTAGCATAATTTCCCCTGAGGCTTTGCGCACAATTGTGACTCTTTTCATTGGCGTGAAGCTGCCCGCGCGCGTCCACAGCTGCCTTCCGCCCCCAGTCCATCTGCAGAGTTGGACGTGTTTGACAATCCGACCGCTCGTGCAGGATTGATTCTCCGATACGATCACTTTTACTCTTTTCGGTACGGAGAGCTGACAAGCCGGCGTCTAATTTGACGACCCGTGGACTTTGCCCACGACGTCTGAATCGGAGCAAAGAGAAAAGGGACAAAAATATCTCTGAACTTGCAAAGCTGGCAAAGACGTACCACAACACTTGGTGCTGTAATTACAGTGAAGCTTTTTTTTTTTTACAAACTTTGGTCAGGCTGAAGAAGATAAGCGCACACCATACTTTTCACATATTTTATTCCACTTTGCAGTTTTTTTTTTAATATATTGTCTTTCTCACAAAATCCCCCCGAAATACAAACAATTGGAAGTTTTTGGGTTAGGGTTAGGAAAAAACATTATTTTTTTTCTAGACGGTTATCTTGAGAAAATGGGTTCGTTTTCCGCATTTAATTTTTCCTTGTTGTTTTCTCGAGAAAACGGAATTAATTTCAGCTCAACGAGTCAATCCGAGATCGCAAGATGATCGGCGTGTTTGTGTGTCATATGCCGGATTCCGTCCACAACGGCACGCATTTGGCGGATGGAATCACCGGCCGTTAACTTATCTCGATAAAAGCCGTAACGGAAACGGGAAATTGAGGCGTTATCTTGAGAAAACCGTCTGGGAAAAATTGGACGCTTTTGCTCGTCCCTGTATGTTGACTGTAATGACACGTAGGTTGGGTAACCATGTTAATTACACCAGAATAATTGAGCCTTTCAGGTTTTCTTTCGGTAAAGTCCAGCCTCGCAGTTCTCCTGCGTATTCCCAAGACAGATGAAAACGCCTCGATTCCTTTCGACGTTGGTCGTTTTCCGTCGAACGTCCTGCCGCCCGGGCCCCCCACTTCTAAAGGTTGTTCCTCTCGTCCCTTTCCTGTTTTTAGTCTGCATCAGGATTTTTGAGTTTCCATTCGTCATACGTTTTAGAAAGAGAAAAAAAAAAAAAAGAAAAAGATCCCGTGTGTAGAAAGTCCCTCCATCTGGAACCGTTGGTGTGTTGTCAAAGCTGCGGTTTACTGTACATGTGGCCTATGGTCGGCTTTTACCAACGCTGCAACTATTTAAGAAGGAAGAAGAAAGTCCTCGAATGCATGCCGTGCTTAAGAGACGTCTGTATTTTTGTTCTCGTGGAACACACGAGGCAAGGTTTGGACTGGAACTAGTGTTGCTTTTTTTTTTAAAAAAAAAAAAAAGATTGACCAAAAACAACACAAAAAAAATCCGTCCGATCTCCTTTAACCTGCAGGTCGGATCAACCGCTTTCTTCATTGCGAACTCTAACGGCGGTATTTCTTTATCTAGCAATCAATTCCTAGTCTGTTTCCAATTTATCTCCAGTTGTTTTTCTTTTTTTTTTTTTAAAAAAAAAACCTATCTGCAGTTATCTCCCAGGACTGATTCCATTCCACCATTCCTAAAGCTCCTGCTGATCACTCTTCTTGGAATCCAGTGGAAAACAGCTTAATCTGAAGGAGCTGCTTTCTGTTCGCAATTTAAAACAAGTTATAAATAATCCCAAAAGCACACGTGGCCCTTCAAATATTTGGTTTTGCTCGAACTGTCTGCTTTTCCGAAAACGCTGCGGAGCCTCTGGCGGAGAGCAATGAAACGCAGGCAGAGAGAAAGGAAAGGCGTTTTAGCGAGCGTGTTTCATCTCGAGGAGCGAAAACGGCAAAAGTGGGGAAACTTTTGATTTACGCTGTTGCGCTCGTAACTCTAAAAGTTTGGAGAAGCGAGCGGGACAGAACGTGAAGCCGTAATTCCAACGGAGGCCGAGGTTTTCCACCTACTCTGGGTTCGAAATCCAACATGGCTGCAGGACGGACAAACTTAAAATGTTCGTTTGCGATTCTGATTTACGCAGCACTTTGTGAAAGTGTTCAGTAAATTTCTAATAGTTGCAGCTACATCACCAAACTGTTAAAAATGTGAAGAAAGTCGACCGTGACAGGCAGGTGACTTTTTTGACTTTTTATCAACCCTTGTGTTTCCTGCTTGCCGAAAAGCAGACGACGGGGGGGGGAAGTCGCGTACGGTTTAGGTTTCGGAAAGTCGCCCACAGCGTCTGCGTGTTTGTTCGCTCGCGGCGGGTGCGCGGCGCAGAAAGAATGCAAACCGTACCGGGGGTCAGGACAAGGAATAATAGCCTGGAGATGAACGCGACTGGCATGTCTTCACGTCGCAGCTGAGCTTTATCTGCAGCGAGGAGCCATAAATCAGCCGCACCAGTAAACCATCCTGTCATAGTGGGTGTGGGAGGTTTGGCGCATCTGGGCTCATTTGCTGCTTTGTTTATTGTAGTTTTCTACATTTTGCACTTCATCCTCTCAGTGGAAGGAACACCAAGTAATACAGTTTGTCATCGGAATAAAATAATAATAAAAAAAAAATAAAAAAAAGCAACAGAGATTGCTTTTCTCTGTCCGATGGCTCCGAGTCGTTACAGTGTTTTGAAAAGTTGAACCGGTTCACATTGCGGCCTCTTTCTCTCTCTCTCTCTCTCTCTCTCTCTCTCTCTCTCTCTCCGAGGTGAAGAAGGCGCAGCGTTTCCGACTCGTTTGTCGGCCCCCAACGCGAGCCGGTCGGCGTCGATGTTTACGCTCCGGAGCTGGCAGTTGTTTCCAGCTGTTTGGACGAGGGGGCTGCACTGACAGCTCCACAATGGCCGACAAACAGGACATCCTCCCTCAGTGCGTCAGGGCAATTACTCATCCCCTCAGAGGACACGTGCCGCGCGTTTTGTTTTTTTTTTCACCGACCGGAGCCTTTTAGCATCACAAAAGGACCGACAGCGCGACACTATTCCCGCCAAAGTGAACCGTCAACTACACTTCATAATGCGCCTATTGTGTCCAAACACTTGCTTTGTGTGAGCATTTGAGCGATAAGTCGGGCGTGGAAACCAATCTGTGTCCTCATGCAAATGAGCTCTCGGCGCTTGGCGTTTCCATACCGATTCCCTGCTTTGCATGCTCTGTGTTTTCTTCGGGAGACTTGACGGGGCTCACCTCTGCCTCCGCCAGATGTTGCTTTGCATTTTCGTGTTCGGTTTCCCTTGGTGTCTTAATATATGTGTTTAGCCCGGCTTAATGAGAAGGATCTGACCCTGGTTCTGCCGTTCCTCCTCCTCTGTGGGTTTGTGTGCTTTGAGTGCTCACCCATGTAACCTCTCTCACCCCCTCTCATTTCTGTCTCCCCCTTGTTTACAGGGAATTTAAAGAATGTGGTTTAGGACCTGGCAGCCTCAGCCAAACTCCACACACACACACACACACACACACACACACGCACGCACGCACGCCATCTCTCCGAACCAGGTCGACGCTCGGCAGCTCTAATGAAGACAATATGGAGTGGACCACTCCTGCCCCAAGGCAGGGATTGAGCGAACAAGAGAGAAGAGAACAAGACAGTTTTGGAAAACATTAGTTGAGTGTTTCCAGGGAGAGAACGGTTTAATAAGGGACGGGGGGTTGACGTGGTCTCTGTTCAGTGTTCACTGTTTTTAATTCCTTATGTGTTTTGTTTTTGTTTGTTTTTGTTTTTTAATGTATGTGGGTTTGTGCAAATGAAAGTTTATTGCACGTCCTTTTGTAGTTTTTGTAAGACGAGATGACAGCGGTTCACCCCTGAGCGTTCGGTACCAAGGGAGGCATCAGTCGGACATTAAATGGAAAAACAGATTTTTTCGGGGCTCCGGTTTCACGGCCTGCGCCCCGGCCCCGCTGTGTTGATTTCAGCCTCTCGTGGACAGATGAGCACTAAAACAGACAAAACATTCGAGTCCCTCCAAGGCCCTGTTAAACATTTGTCTCTAAACGGGTCTGGAACCTGTTAAAAGGTTTGCGAAACATCCTAGAGGGACCCACGGTCTACAAATTGGGAGTCGGGAAAAGTTTGGAAAACGGTGCGATCACATCACGCTCGCTTCCAGCTGCTGGCGGAAAACAATTTGGAATTCTGGGATTTTAAATGGAAAAGAAGAAACAAAAGATTTTAAAAAATGAAAGGCCTTTTGCTTGTTGGTTTTTAGATTAAAAGCCAAGATTACTTCCTCTTACGGAAAGAGGAGCAGCTTCTCCGCCATAAATGTGGCTGAAGTTGGTTGGAAGCAGCGGAAAGACCATCAAAGCCGTCCACAGCTGCAGAAAACACGCACCGTATGAGCTGCGTAACGTTTCACATTCACTGCTCCGACTACCAAAACTGTGAAACTACATGTTTGCTGAAAGTTTATTGTGAAGGTTTGAGAAAGCTGCGTGAAAGTTTTTGCCAGCTTCCTCAGTAGTTCTAACATCTAAACCAACATGTGAGGCTTGCTGTGGTTTCTGGTGTTGGGAAATTGGCAGCGATCGACATCATCAGAGGGGGAGCCATTTTTCAAAATGTCACGGTGCCGTTTGTGGTTGAGAGACGTCTTCAAATACGCATTTGAAAGGATTCGTAAAATACTGAAATGTTTTTCTGTTTTGTTTTTTGTTTTTTTTGTTTTTTTTTTTTCATTTTCATAAAATAATTTTAAAGGACGATTTATTAAAATAAAGTTTTGAACCAACGTGTCTTTGCAGATTGATTCCAGTAAACATTGAAATGTTTTTTTTGTTTTTGGTGACATTTAATTTAGCAGCTTAAAAATTCTGGCTTTGCTAAACATAACTACAAAATAATTCCTTTGTTTCAAAGTAATAGTGGTGCCATTTGGTACTTCATGATCTGACTACTTCCCCTAGATATTCAAGGGTTATTGCATCAAACCAGAGTTTGGCAGCTAGAACTTTGGATTTGGTGAATATATAATGTTAAGAACGAAAGTCGGTTCCCTGGTTCTGCATGTGGCTGTTAGTGATAAGGTGCATTTTCAGCCATTAAGGAGAGAGAGATGAGAGAGGATGATAAATCACTGAATAGTCCTGAAAAATGTTTCCCTAGTGGAGGCCCCAAGATATATATATGTATATATATATAGATATATATATATATATATATCTATATATTTGTATATATGTATATATACATACATTTATGTATGTATAAATACATATATTTATAGTCTGTAATTATTAACTCCAATTATTATATATAGAATTTATGAAACAGCCTAAATAAAAGCGTTTTCCTATCTATTTTTCTGTATTTGAGCTGCTTGATGGTAGCAGCTCAGACTCAGCCCGGAGGGGATAATTAGGAGAGTTGGTAAAATATGCATAGAGAAGCTGAATTTGATTCAAGCTGTATCTGGAAATTCCAGTTCTGCAAACAATTCCAGGTATTTGCTGCACTGTCTTTAAATGGCACATATGTTCCTCAAATATGAACCATTTAGCAGTTTTTGAAATCAATAAGCTCTTTCTTTAGGACATCCTTTATATTGGCCACATTACCTGACTTAAGTGGGGGAACCGGAGCGCCCGGGGAAAACCCACAGTTACTAAGACAGAATCTACAACGACAAACAGAAAGAGGCGCCCAGTCAAACACTGAGACGTCTCTTCTGTGTGGCTGCGGCTAAGCCACGTGGCTTATTACTGTTTTTTTTTTTGTGTGCAATATTTGGAAGTTTTTGAAAGGGTTCTAATTGCTGGTTTTAGTGGCCTCCTTGCATTTGTCCCATTTTTGCAGAGAGTGCAGCATCTTTTCCAGACTTGTTGAGGGGCCTCTCGCGTCCGCAGAGAGGCCCCTCGGGTGAGTTTTCTCTCACCCGAGTTTTTACACAACAAACCTGAGGTTTGTCACATCCATGGGACTGGGATAGAGAATGGCCGAATCCCTCAGCATCTCCTCTACAAAGTCATCCAGCTCCTCTGGAGATGCGTCGGGCACTTCCATTTCCTCCGACAGCATCTCCTCTATGAGACTCTCCAGATCCATCTCATCATTGAAGTTGTTTTTAGGCACCTTTTCTTCACGCCTGGCCACTTTCCTTCTCGGAGGGCCGATTTCCTCGGTGTCTTGCAGCGCCGTCTTCAGATCTTCCAACTCTCTTCTGTAGCTCACCTCTTGGGCGGAGTGCATCTGCTGGAATGCTGCAAGTTGTTTTTGGAGCTCGTCCTTCTCGGATTCCAGGTCATCGATGATCTTCAGGTCCCTCATCAATTTGTAGGAAAGAGTGGTTATTTCCCTATCGACGCCCCGCTTATATATTTCTGCCTGCTCTCGTAGGGCAGAAACCTCCCTCTGCAGGGCGTCATTCTCGGCTCTCAGCTTTTCAAAGCACTGCTGGTTCTGCTTGAGCTTCTCTTCGGCCTGGAGCTTCTCCTTACGAATGTCGGCTTCGTATTTTGATTTTAGCTCCTCATAGCGCATCTTCGTTTGTTCCAGCTCTTGGCGGAGGGCGTCGCCTCTTTCTTTTTCCGCCTTCATTTCTGAGGTGAACGCTTCCTTGTTGACGATGCATGTCACCTTCAGCTGCTCCAAGTCCTCCTGCAGCAGCCTTTTCCTCTTGTGTCTGACTTCGCTGTGGAGATTGGAAGCGATGGCGACGGGGTTGAGCGTCTCGGATTCGGCAAACTTCTCTACTGCCAGCAGTGTTCTCTTCATTTCTTTCCCCCGGTTGATAAAAACTTTCTTGAGGTTTTTCTGCTTTTCCAGCTCAGCTTTGGTCTCTTTCAGCTCTTTCTCCAGTCTGAGAACCTTCTGGTTCTCCTGAAACCACTTGGCTCTCTCCATTTCCAGGAGAGAGCCAAGTCTCTGGAGTTCTCTCTGGAGCTCAGCGGGAGGCGGTCTGATCTCACTCCATCCTGGTTGTTGTCCACCTTTCCACCCCCTGGACTGGGATCTGAACCCGCCTTTGGGATGCTGTGGCCTTTGATACGGCATATCTCGATCGGGAAACAATGTCAACCTCGACTTTATAGGCGCTTTGCGAACGTCTGAACTAGTCATCGTTGTAGCAAGCAATGACGAGAAGGTGGAAGTTTGCTACATATAGAGAACAGCGACGATGACATCACAAGCACGACTACTTGTGACATCATACAAAGAGTGGTGACCTCGGAGAACTCTGCCGCACTAATCAGCACTCCCTCCCCTTCCTTCCTGTATCGGACGGGGAGGGGGATGCGCTGTTGCCGTGGCTGTCGTTTATTTTTCCTGTCGACTTTTGTTCAAGTTCGTTTTTCTTTCTTTTCGTTGCGTCTTGGGACGCGTTGCATGAGTCATCAAAATGTCAGACAGCAACACTCAATTCAGTCACAGTCATCAGATTCGCTGGAAGATTGAACACTGGAGATCCTTCCTGCCATCCACCACCGACTCCTTGAACTTTCTTGGATGAGTTTAGTCAGGACTAAGGGATTTGGACTTAGAATTTTTTTGCAATCTTTTGTGGCGATAATAAAAATGATGAATAATAAAAATAATTCCTTACATTTTGTTTGCGTGGCTGTGACTGCACGGTGCGCCACAAGCACAAGTTCTGCTCTTGGGAAACGTTGCCAGAGTGTCTGTATTCGATTATATTTTCGTATTTGCTGACGTTCATCGATGCTGTGGTGGAACACATAGTGGAGAAAACGGGAACAAATAAAATCCGTGTCAATGAATGACAGTTTAACCCTTCGCTGTTAAACACGTGAATGGCTTGACGTCATTCAGTGAAATGTATCGAGACAATAATAAATGAAAAAAAATCTTATTTTATAGGAAATAAATCATGCACAACAAGATAAATGCCCACTTCTATTTAGGGTAACATTTACATTTCTGTTTGGATGGATGGATGGATGGATGGATGGATGGATGGATGGATGGATGGATGGATGGATGGATGGATGGATGGATGGATGGATGGATGGATGGATGGATGGATGGATGGATGGATGGATGGATGGATGGATGGAGGATGGATGGGGATGGACGGACGGACGTATGTACGTACAGATGGATGGATGCTTATAAGCCTGGTGACCGTCCAGCTCCACCAAATCTGATGAAAAAGTTATCAGTCAGAAAGTTTAGCCAGAATTATGCCTTGCAAATCCATCAATTTAAACTTGTGCAAAAAATAACGGAGAACGTTCCCAGTCGTTTAAATGCTAAACGCAGACGGATCCTGATTTCCCTGGGCAGTGTTAAGCAAAGGGTTGCCTCCGTGTCTCCCCTTCGAACATGCCTGTTGTGTACAAGTGTTGCGTTGACTTGTTTCCAGGTGATTTGGAACAACATGTCCTCCCTGACTGCTCTGTAATGAAGTGCTTAAACACCGATCCTGCCAAATGTTCTCTTCAGGGTCTCATGACTCGTAGCCGAGGTGGACACACATCCATTCAAGGCACCAGAAGGAGTCTGGTGAGCAAAATTTACTAGTGAACCCCAGGAAGACTTTTATATCTCACTCTGGGATAAACGGGCCACGGACCTGGGAGGAGTCCAACAGAAGAAACCACCGGGGAGCAATGAAAACCGGGGAGCCGGAGCACAACGGAGGCGGGACACGGAAACCGGCTCGGTATAATAAGGGGAACGCTGAACAGCTGAGGGAAAGTCTGAGCAGGGGAGCGAGGGAACGAGACTAATTGACACGCGATGAATGCAGGGGGAGCCGATCCAGAAACACAAAAGGATCCACAAACCAGAAGGGAAACGTTTCAATTAAAGGCTGAAATGAAAATTCAGGCGCAAAATGTAACTCAGAAACTCATAAATTGAACTCATGATTAAAAGACCGTCTTAGATTATCACTATGCAAACACCAGGTATGTCTGAAGAGAAATACCTAGCTTCTACTTCATTAGATAGGAAATGTAAATATTGCTCGGCTTGCTTTGTTTTCCAATTTACTTAGAGACGTGAATGCGTCTCCGTTCAATTTAAAGCCTCAACAGCCATCCATTTAACCTCTCTGGATTAAGAACTTTTTTGTTTTTTTCTTCTTCTTTCATCCTTTACATGCTTTCAAAATTCGGAGCCCGATCTCAGTTTTTGTTTCGAAAAGTGCAGAAAAGGGATAAAAGAATAGAAACGTGTTCATGCCTATGTGTTGGTGCGTGTGTGTCGCAGCTTTGCAAGGAGCCGTGCGAGATGTGCACAAATGCGCAGCGACACGGAGGTAAAAGAGAGAAAAGTCAAGGCAGACATATTAATAAGAAAATGTCAGGAAATGCTGACTTTAACGTTCCGGTTTGTCAACCGTCCAGTGAGGGATTCTCTTTTGAACAAGCAGCCGTAATCCCAATCTGAAACAGCTAAAAGGAAAAAAAAAAGATTGTAAAGTGGATAAATGGGGTTCGATCACCGAGATAAACTCTTTGTTCCTGTATTACATTTTCCTCTGCTAACATGTTGATGTGGACAAACCACAGAAATTAGTTCAAAATAAAACTCAGGACACCGAGTTATTGTCATGTGTCTCCGTGGTGTTTTAATCTCTGATTTACGCAGTGCCGGCAGGGTTAATGGAGGCTTTAATAGAGAGCGTTTGAAAGAGGAACCACAAATGTCAGGCAGTTTCCTTTAGAAGTGATGTTCCTTTAAATTAACGGCCTGGAAATTCACACCGAACTTCGGAGTCACCAGTCAAGGCAAGCATGTGCTGAACAGAAGTGAGCTCAGAGTGTGTGTGTGTGTGTGTGTGTGTGTGTGTGTGTGTGTGTGTGGGTGTGGGTGGGTGTGGGCGTGCATGTGTGTGTGCGTGTGTGTGTGTGTGAGGATTCCCTGTGATCTTTATGAACAGTGCTGCGGTTATCAAGGCGGTTTGAGCCCCACATAGCCAAACCTAGTGAAACTCATTACACCGTTTACGAGCTCGGAAAAGGAGAGACGATTGAAATTCTATCTCATAAAAGTGGGAGGAAAAGGAGGGGCGGAGGCCTTACACGGTAACCGGCCAGGGGCTGTAAACATGAGAGACGTGAGAGACTCGTGTGTGTTTATGTAGTTTTTTTTTTTTTCTGTTCTGGGGTGGGGGGTCAAATTTAAAAAAAATAAAACCAAACAACAACTTTGGGGCCCCTTTAGGCGTCGTGGGACCGCTGGAACTACTGGATTTTGTTTTCCTAAAAAGCAATCCCCCAAGTTTTGGGTTTCTTATTTCTCTCTCTCTTTTTTTTTTTTTTTTTAGTTGGTAAAGGTAATAAAAACAGCAACAGCCAATCAAAACCGCAACAAAAGTATTTTCAAGAAGGGAAGCTGTCGAAAACAATCACGGCGTCAACTTGAGACGTTCATAAAAGCACTTTATTTAGTCCGATGGCGTGCCAGCGCTACATCCTGCCAGCGAAAATGCAATCGGCTGGGTGAAAAAAAAAAAACGCAGCAGCAACGACCAGCTTGCATGCAAGAGAATTGAAGTTCGTCGAAAGTCTTTGTGCAACACGGATTCACCAACGTATAGAGAACTGCAGAGACGCAGAGTTCCTTTGAGTCGATTCTAAAACCCCCGTTGTTCAGAACTGCCTGGGATTCAGAATAACTGCAACTCTGACTGATATCCTTGATGTTGGTATTTGACCAAATGTAATGTTTATGGCTTGTTTCGCAATCGGTTGATGTATTATGTTTTTATGGTGTGAAGCACTTTGAACTGCCTTGTTGCTGAAATGTGTTACACCAACAAACTTTACTTGCCTTCCTGGTCTATGCATGGGTCTCCGTTTGGGTGACGCTTTGGTCCTGATGCAGAAGGTCAAGCCACACGGCCAATACAGTCTCTGTGAAGATGGCAAAGATGACAGGTAAATTGAATCTCCTGGGCCTTTCACGCCTGAACTCCACCTCAAAATACACGTGTTTACATAAGCTGGAATAACGAAACCGGTGCGTTCCGCCCCCCCACTTCACACCTACTCACCAACTTGAGTGCGTAACTGCCTCTCTCTCACCTCAAAGACATAACAATGGTGAGTCAACTTCAGACCTCCACTCCATATCGTTCCCTACACCTTCGTTTGTTTTGCATTTTGGTGGATTAGGACAAATGTTTCCACACATCGTTTATTATGTTCAAGCAGGTTTTTCCACACGTGTTGAAAAATCGCTCAGCTCCACTACTTAAGGTCACCTTTTCTATCACGCAAACGCTTCAGAGTCACCGCAACCGCAACGACAAATGTCGCAGCTCTGACGACGTTAATTCATCTCTTACTCTCCCATGCAGAAGCTCTGTTTGCGCCAGTGAAGAGTCACTCGTAAACGGTCTGTTGAATACTCGGAGTGGCTCCACCTGACACGTAATTTTGATGACCTGCTTTTTAAATAGTTCGGCGAATGAATATTTGATGACTTCAGCACGCCTGTGGACGACGTGCGGAGCGTTGAGCTTTCATTTCCAGCTGATCAGGCGACCATTAGGTATGGAAGAAAACACACACACACACACACACACACACACACACACACACACACACACACACACACACACACACACACACACACACACAAACCAGGACCTCCAGTAAAAATTTAATCATGGAACGCTGTCGGTTCTATGCACTTCATCCATACTTCGTAGATGCGATGTAGTGCACCTCTTTTCTTCAAATTTAGAAAACAGGCAGTGCAAGTTGGGGGATAGTCTGAGCAATTACACAATATTCCTCTTTACCCTTTTTTGTTTTTTAGAGTGTCTGCAATTTCTTTTGCCATATTCTGCATTTTTCTGAGATGAATCTTTATGGTAAGTAGCACAGATAGTTCAACCAATGACAGATTCAACTTTTTTATTAGTATTAGAAAGTGCTTTCGGGACTCACTCAACCCAGGCCGACACACAAGAAAGTTAGATAATCCTTGCGATGGGACTGGAATGACGTAGACCTATAAACAGGGAGGATAATTCCTCCATCTTACATAAAGCCTGACTGTGATTCCTGTAAAGGAAAAACCGTCCGCCACCAGCCCGGTGAGGTCAGAGGCTGTCAGGAGTTGTTCTTGGCTCCGTTCGTCACGCCGTCCAGTCGACGGGCTCTGACGCGGTTCCCCCCCCCCAAAAGAAAGCCGAACAGATAAATGCGGAAAGAGTTTTGCATTTTTGAACGGCCTGCGTCGCGCAGTGTGACCAATCACACGTTCACGTCGACTCTGTGAAGTAGATGCAATCACGTGGCGTGAGTGGAGCGCACTGTTTGACCTTTGGGGTTGTCGATTAGCTCCGATAAACCCGGGGCCCTGTCCTCTCCGCTTTTTCTTTCTGTTCCTCTTGTTGGAAGCCTTGGCAGGCGCTCCGAACATTTGCATAAGTCTCGTCATTCTGGAGCTTCTCCAAGTCACCCAGAACGAGAACCACCGTAGTGAGCTTGAGGAACTCCCGTCTTATCTATATGTTTACTTTTTTTCCCCCTCTCCCTCCCCGCCTCCCAAACTTTCTGGCAGCTGGGAGGAGAAAAAGAAGAACAACCCAGCGTTCTCTCTTCGGCGGCTCGGCTCTTGTGTCATAATTATTTGTCCGCCAAGATGAAAATCGCAAACGGTTTAGTTCGATTTGCATAACGTCACCCACCACCCACCCACCTCCCCGCGCCTCCCCGGGGAAAGGGGAACAAAGCGGCGTCCTCCTCCGTCTATACGTCCTCCTCCACATCAACATGTGAAGTGTCGGGCGGTCAATGGCGGAGGGGATTTACTCGCACAATAAAGACAGATGCCACCTTTTATCTGCTTAACGGAAGAGAGGCCGAGCGCGCGGCACTCCACCGCGCGGAGGCGCCCGACGACATCTTCCCTGTTGATGTGAACGGGGAACGGACTTGTTCTTTTTTTTGTTTGTTTGTTTTTTTTTACTTCCCCTCCTCCCTCAAAGGTCTGAGTGATTTGAAAACATTGGAAGAGAATCAGATTTTCTGCAGATTTGATCATAAGCTCAAACTTCTGCTTCTTCCTTCCGGTGACGAGTAAAACAGACATTCAGACAGTTGGACAAGGACGTCTTCTGGAAAGTTAAGTTTGATTGGTTATCTGAAATATTAATACAATTTGAGGGAGCGAAGAGATGGACTGCAAGACTGTGTCTGATTCTTCCTGTTTAGTTTTTATTTCACCATCATTTGTTGACCTTTACACCTACTTTGACTGATTGGATTTTTTTTTTTTAAACATTTAACAAAGTGGAAACAAAGACTAAAGGACATGTGTCAAACTCAAGGCCCGTGGGCCAAAGCCAGCCCACCACGGCTTTTTACGCGGCCCTCTAGACTCCAAATCACGTCACCAAATATCCCTCCGGTTTTTCATGAATGTGCAAAATCAAAACAAAATAAACGAAAAAATCCTCATAAATATTTCTTAATTAGCACCACAAAATCTGAGGTTTTGTTTCTGAACCACAAAAACAGTCGCAAAATCCTAGATGGTGTGTAAAGATGTCCAATATCGCTTAACTTTAAGAAACACGTATCACCTGCTGAAAGCGACAGACATTTATTGATCATTTAACAGTGGCTTTACCAATATGTTTTGGCTCAACCTGCCCTTTAGGAACAGTCAGAGTTTTGATGCGACCCAAAATGAGTCTGACACCCCCGGATTAAAGCGTCATCCGATCAAAGGCACTTTTTAAATCCTTGGTGGCAATGAAAGTGACTGACTGACTGTGTTGGCTGCTGCAGCTTCCTGTCCGAACTTCAAGAGCACAAAATCTTATCAAGATTTCTAGAGCAAATATCTTAATGCAGTCGAAATAAGACAAAACGAACTTACAAGTAACTTAATATGGATCAAAAGTCCTGGTTCCACCGGCGCATTATTGTATGTAAAATGGGGAAAATGTCTTGTAATAAGTGAAATAACCTGCCAATGAACCGGTGCTTTTTTTAAACTATTATTTTTGACCCAAAACTGGCTTTCTCTCCCTGATGAGCGATTCAACGGTTTCTCCTCTGCGTCCGCGGTGACAGTGAACGAAGACCTCGCGGGACAGAAGGTATACATATGCAAATGACCGGCGGACCACCATGGTCTCCCTGTCTACATGTGTGAGTGACAGGGACAAAGACTGAGGGGTTTGAAACGCTCCATCTGATTCCTGAGAGTGTTTGCCTCAGAGTGAGCAACATCTGCCCTGCGGAGCGGCCGCCTGCAAATGCCGGAGAGCGGATCCGGGCCCCGGATCCGGACCCCGGTCAGACTTTTGACAGATTAGGAAAGGGGGGACGACGCAGGGATGCAAGTGATTGTTGAAGTGATCAGTTTGGATTTTTGTATTAAAAATGCTGCTTTTAGTGACTGAATGTTGATTTTGTTGTTCTTTGTTTTTTTTTTACTTAAGGAAAACCTTCTAATGCAAAAAGCCAAATGTGGAGCAATTAAAACTGAAATGTTGGAAACCTGTTTATGTTTCCTTGAGGCAATTATTCTGGCTTTCTTCACATTGATTGCACAAATATGCTCTCTAATAACCGAACGCGTCTCCTGAATATCTGTTGTTGAACGTTTTTGCCGCACATCGGTATTGGTCAACATCAAAAGGTCGGAGGCCAGACATCGCATCGTTTCTTCTCACAATGTCTGTCTATGCGTCCTTGGTCGGTTTCCACGGAATACCCTGATGACCGTGAGTCAAACTAGTGGCAGAATGAGGAAACGGGCCTTCGTTGACCTCATTACACCAATAAACGAAGCAGGAACGAACGTTTCCAAGCAGGTTTGCTGTCGAGTGACTCAGTAACGAACGGCTTCTTCCACAGAATGAAAACTCGGCAGCCTCAAGTCTGCAGATATTTTTTTGCCTACGCACCATAAAAACGCCTTCCTCGCAGTTTTCTGCTCTCTTCCCGTGGGAGAGAGGACATAAAAATAATAGTATTAACCCTGACATAAAACTTCTTGCGGCCCAAGACTTTTTATTGCTTTCGGTCGACTTTGCTTCGAGCGAGCGCTTGTGGCTCCGCTGCAGCTGAACCTTATGTCACCTAAAAGTCCCAGCAATGTTCCGTTACTTCACAGCGATGGATGCGTGGAGCCCACGGTTACTTTAATCTGAAGCGCAAACATGAGATAATCCCTGCCGATGATTGCTGCCATGTGAACGCGCAGGTGTTTCACATCTGATTTTCCAGCACCGACAACCACAGCTACACGGGGGAGGACGGTTTGATCCCAGCGTACACGCCCGGTTACGGCCTTTTGGCAAATGTTTTTTTTTTTTTTGTTGCTGCTGTTGCTTTTTTTTTTCCGGTAAATTGCTCCATAGTGTCAGATTCAACTCTTCTCTGTAAAATCACACAAATACGTCCATCTCAGCAGGACCTAAAATACGGATCTTGTGCTTTATTGATTGCATTTGAACAATATTTTGAGGGAAGTTATGATTTTTTTATTTTTTTGTTTGTTTTCACAAGTGAAAGTTTCTGGAACTTGATAAAGACTCTGATTCACGTAGATTACAGGTTTCCGAAAGTCCGACAAAGCATTCAATAAGATCGATTTTCGGGTTTTCAATTCCTGCGTTCCCCTTACGAATGCGCGCAAACTTTGTACAATATTTTGTTGATGTTGAGAAAAAAAACACCCACAAAGTATGTTAGACCATAACGGTCTAACATACTTTGTCAACAAGAGAGACATTTGTTCTCACAAGAACAAAATAACATCATCCTGCTCTTGACAACGTGGTTTGGGAGAGTTTCAATGATGCATTAGCGTTTGAAGGGGACGCATGTCGACTTCCCCAGAGTTCTTTGAGTTCTTATGAAGCTCTTTATAAAATGTCCTGTCCGGGAACGACTTTGTTCTTGTTCATTCAGCCTTGAATGAAAGAACAAATGTCTGTACAAACCGCAACGCTATCACAGCTTCCTTTCTCTTGCAAGTGCCCTAAACGGCAAACGCGGTTGATTTGGAAGAGGTGGAGGTTTCCGTCAGTGTAACATTTGGTAGCATGTTTTCTACGGTCAACAAGAGGCCCTACAAGAGAACAAGGATCTAACCGCGCAGTTAGATTTACCAATTGCTGCGCTGCTAACGAAGCCAACAGCAATGCAGTTCTGTCCATCTTATGGTTTTGAGCTAGTGCTAGCAGTTGATCACAAAATTTAATCGGATCAATCGCACTCTCGCCCTGTGATTAATCACGATTAATCACCACGCCCCGGAGCCTGCTAGGAATGCTAACGGTAGCTAGCATGACTACCGATGACGGCGGATACACAGTTCCTCTGTAACGGGAAGCTGTTCCTCCGACTTCAACACGTCAAATAGAGCATGACATGCTAATGGCGCATCATGAAATAATAATAACTAAAAGCATTAAAATAAAAACCTAGAAACAAAGTTTCTAGAGTTTTCTTCTTGTCTGTGCCCAATGAGACTTTCAGTCCAGATCCAGTGAAACTCCGCTCCTTGCTTTGTGGATGTTTGGGCTCACACACAAACACAGACACACACCCACAGGGCTTTTCAGTGAGAAGGAGTGACACACAAACTGCTTTTTATTCAGCAAGCAGCTCTCTGAGGGTCTGACAGAGCCTCCTGCAGTCACTCTGTGAACCTCGGCGTCTCCAGTAAATTCACTTTCACGTCCAAAGCAGACGCTTGCTCGCTCGCTCTCTGTCTCTCTCTCTCTACTTGGACTGGGCTTTTCAAACTCCTAGCAGGTTGGTCCATTTCTGATTTTTTTAATTTTTTTTATTTTTCCCACATCATGACACCAGATCAGTGAATATTTGTGATGAATCCATTTTTTATTTTATTACTATCATTATTATTATTTTTTTGTCATACTGCTACCCTAATTTATTGCATCTTGTAGTTATCTTGTAGTAGAGTCAGTGAACATCTCAGGAGTTTCTTCAGTGTATTAGGAGCCTGTTATTATGTGTTCGCTTTTGAATCAGTGAGAATGTATTTAAAGTTAAAAGTCGATGCTTGCTCTCTGTACAACAGGCACAAACTGTAAAATTTTACTCGTGAAGATCAGACTGTTGTTCCTGTTTTTAATTTGCCTCTTATTAACCATCCTCAATGTGGAGGCAATTACAGCCATTGGTTTGTGTGCGCGCGTGCGCGTGTGTGTGTGCGCGCGCGTGTGTGTGTGTGTGTGTGTGAGCAGGACAGACACACTGACATTTTAATTAGCTCTCCAGTCTGTAACTGTGTAACTGAAACCGCTGTTGTTGTTGTTGTAGTTGGAGGTTTGAGTGTCTGCACTCAAACGACACTTTGTGATTCCCCCGAACTCCCAGAAAGCTCTTTATATTCGCTGCACCACAAAGTCTCTGTTACGCCGATATGTAATTCCTTCAAGTGCCATTTGGTAGCTTGATGTTCTGGACTCAGAACCGTAAAACCTTTTTTTGAATCACATTCATATCTTATGTCGACCATTTCCAGCTGTAAATGAGAATCAGCTGTTTTAGCAAATTAGCTCGGTTTAACAGTTTTTAAAGCTTTTGTTTAGAGGGGGGGAAAAAATAGTTTGGATTTTTTTTTTTAACTTGTGCTTTGTGAAGGTATTACCAATAATAATTCTCGTACCTCTTGTCGTGCCTTGCAGAGTAGGAATCTGAAGAAATTCCGGAATGCTAACGTTTTTCGGCGCTGCGCTGCGCGTGAGGCTTAGACCTGCGGTCGCTAGCCTTAAAGGGCGAAGCCTGCGCGAAACGGGAACAACTTTGACCAAAAATGTTCATACCCGGCGGACGCGTCTCGAAACTTGCACATGTTGACTTCCAACAGTGTCGCCGTGCAGGGGGCGCTGTTCTGTTCGTCGCTGGTTTTCTTAGCCAAACAACGACGGTCGTATTAGCGCAGAAATGCGCACGCCGAGTCTCAAGACCGTGTCGCTCTCACGACTTCTCGTTATGTCGGATTGTGGCAGCAAAGGAGCTCCGTAACATACTTGGATAGGCCAGTAGAAATGCTTTTAGAGAGAGACGCAGTATGGAGAGAAGTGAACAAAGTTATTGCTTGAGGACTGATGGAGCAGCAATGACTTTCCTTTTGATCCTTTTACAAACATTGTTCTGCTCTGTAAATGGACGGTCGCCTATGAATAAACTAAAACTAGTGAAATCTCCTCTGAAAATACTCATAGCTGCCTACTTTAATAGTTCAAACAATCTTAATATGCATTGAAACAACAGAGTGGAAACCCTCTTAATATCTAGTTTTCCCAATCTCTGCTCTTGGGGGTGCAGCCAATTAGTGCCGAGGAAAATGAACGGAGCTCCCTGATTGGCTGCTTTGCTAACGCCTGCTAATTGGGTGTCGAGACAGGTTTTTCAGCTTCTCCAGTTGCATTTGATTTGGAATATCTTTGACTTGGTTTCATTCCGCGGAAAAAAATCCGTGACTGTACGAACGTTGAGAACGTGCGGAATATCGAGCCGTTCGCTCGGTTCACTTCGCTCCGTCGAGCTGAGCTTCGCGCCTCGACCTCTGTTCACGCACAAACGGCGCGGGCCGACTCAGAATGTGAGGCGCGTCCGGATTTCCTGGTCTATTTTCTGTTAAAAACAAACAAACAAACCAAAAAGAATCATCACTGAACAGCTTTTTTCACAAGACTGTCACGCTGAAAACTTCAAGATGTTCTTGAGGGTTTTCTTGAATTTAAAGGTCAAATTTGTGACACCAGCCACATCGTGGCTTCGGCTAACTCAAAACGAAGCAGTCAAGAGTTTGTCCAGGTCCGAAAACAGTTTGCGGCTGCTGATGGTAGCCAGCGCCGTGTCAAACTCGTAGCTCGTTCTGGTGTTTGTATTTCCAGCGGTGATTTAGAGTCGTAGGCCTTCGGTTAATGTTCACCATATGAAGTTCTACGGCCTGCTGGGAGAGTCTGGCTTAATTACCTCGGCAGAAAATTAAGACAGATGCCGACTCGCTGGCAGCCAAGACAGCAGACCAGACTGCTAATGAAATAATTTGCCAAGCGAAACCGAGATTTCACAGCGCTGCGAATGTGCGGGAGGAAAACAATGAAGTCGGGTCAGCTGTAAGTGAGGGAGGGGAACCCCAAAAAAACAAAAAACAAAAAACAAACCACTGGCCCTCCTTCGGTTGTTTTTCACAGCATCCTTCCTCACTCTGTTTATCCTCCACTCACACACACACAGTTTGGGTGCAGGTCGGTTCAGATTACGAGATATGTTGCTCTATTTTCTGCTGAAAACATTTCAGAAATAAAACATATTTTATCACATCCTCACCGAACAGGTAACTGCTGTTTTTTTCCCCCCACAAGGCTGTTGCACTTACAGGACAAGGAGAATCCTTGTGTTTGTTCTTTTTTTTTTAAATTATTATTATTATTATTATTATTATTATTATTATTATTTCCACACTGCTGTTCAAATTAGCGTCAACTCTAAATTCGATGAAATCCAAGTATTTAAATGCAAGTTTGCTATTTTGTTATTTTCCCAGAGTCATCTATGGCAAATTTAAAAAAAAACAACTTTCCACCGCTGCACCAACACGCTTTAATACAGTTTGGTTGTTGCTTGTCGGAATCATTATTCAAGCTGTCGGTAGATAAGTCTTCATTTTTAGCGTCTGGCCGAAGGGGGTGGTGGCATCTACTGGCGGAGTTGGACAGTACAGACGACTTGCCTCCATTTTTTTCCCCCCCGTTGCCAAAAGAGTAGAAGGGTGGAGAGCAAGCACGGAAGTAGAAGTGGTGAGAGCATTCATGTATGTCACTTCACTGCCCAAACAAGGACTGGATCTGCGCTAAAGGCTGGAATGTCACCCTGTCGTTTTTTAAGTTTTCTCTCCCGGCTTCAAAAAAACGCGCTCGCTTTGACCTCTGCTGCAGAGATGCGGGCGAAAGATAGACGGCGCAGGGCATGCCGGTGAACAAAGATTTTTACAGGAAATCGTTTTAGAATGGAAAAAAAACAAAAACATTCTCATTACAAATACAACATAATCTCTCTCTTTTTTTTTTTTTTTTTGTCTGGAATATTTGAATCCTCCTAAAAGCTTGCCGTTAACGTCTGATAAGTGGAAAAATAAAATAAAATAAACGCGTCAGTGGGGTGTTTATGTTTGCATCTTCTGTGCTCATGTGGTGTCAAGCTGTTGGGCAGAGAGGCCCGGTGCGCGGCCCGGCCCCTGACAGTAATCGGCCAATGAATAATGAACAGACGCACAGACCTGCCATTGACAGCTGTTTGGGATCTTTGTTTGTGTGTTAGCGCTATCGTTGGAGTGCAGCTGCATGCCTGCCTGTAGCAATTATGCTCTCTCTAAATAAGAGCCAGAGGAGAAGCTGCTGCACGTGTGTGTGTGTGTGTGTGTGTGTGTGTGTGTGTGTGTGTGTGTGTGTGTGTGTGTGTGTGTGCGTGTGTGTGTGTGTGTGTGTGTGTGTGTGTGTGTGTGTGTTAAGGGACACATGTTTTTTGAACTAAGTGTAATATAAACCAGCTCGGAGGCCATAATATGAGCCTTAAGGATTGTGTTGCATGCTCACACACATGCGTACGCATTGCATTACTCAGCCTTTTTACCTCCGCACACTGCAATAACATATCTGGGTTTTACACACACACACACACCCGCACACACTTTCTGAGACGCAGTCAGACATATGGCCTGTTCTCAGAGCCCATATGCACCCCCCATATCCCCCCCACATGTGACCCAGGCTCTCCTTGAGATCCTCAAAGGCTCTGTTGTGTTGGGAGTCTCATTCACACACACACACACACACACATGCACACGCACACACACACACACCAGGCTACATACTCAGCCCCATAAACACTACTTCAAGTCGCCGGTGCCCACGGGCCTTTTCATGGTTAATTTGCTGTTCAATAGGTCAGGAGGAAAAGCAGACACACACACACACACACACACACACACACCTAGTCATTCTCAAATGCAGAGAGTCATGCGGCCGTCCCGGCACCAGGATCGCCTCGCCGCTCGTTTTCCCACACAGATGTGACTCTTGTGATCCATCGGGACCGAGGAACACGAGTGAACCTGCTGTTC
The DNA here is from genome assembly GCA_911649635.1 of Poeciliopsis gracilis. Taxonomy (NCBI): domain Eukaryota; kingdom Metazoa; phylum Chordata; class Actinopteri; order Cyprinodontiformes; family Poeciliidae; genus Poeciliopsis; species Poeciliopsis gracilis. The sequence continues at coordinate 1,359,102 of CAJVRI010000724.1, forward strand.
ACAGTCGACAGGGCCTTTTTGTTTTGTTTTGTTTTTTTGGTTTCATCGGTGAACCTGCAATAAAACATTGTTTTGTTTTTTGTTTTTATTGAGATATCTTGCACATCTATGGGCACTCCTGGTGAAGCTGCGTTCCCAAAAAAAAAAAGAAAAAAGGTCTTAAAATGAAATCATCTGTTCCACGGCTGCAGCTGCATTTCACCCTGGACATTTTGGAAAAATCCAACCTTTAAGTTTAGAACTTTTATTCATCCGGGGAAGAATCCGTCATTAAGAAATACTTAACAAAAAAAAAAACAACAAATGTATCCATGATCGCATAAACACCTCACGTTTGTTTTATGATAATCATTTTTCAGCTCGGCAGAGTTTCTGGGAACTTGTGTCATTCAGTTTCTTTGGTGCATAAAAACACTATTTTTCGTCCCCTGCATTTCTTTGTACGTCTGTCATGTTTCAGGCCGTACGTCTTATTCATAACAGTCTTAAAAAAGTGATTGACTTAACTTTCCATTGAGTTTTTCAGCGATTAACAAAAATCATGTCCATATAAAAAGCACCTGGTGCTCGTTTCACATCCAAATGCCCTGGAAACCAACATCGGAGTGTGTGGCGCCTCACATTCTTTGAAATCCACTTCACTTTTGCAGTTTTCTGGACATTTGCCCCCAGACTTTTGTGCTTAGCAACTGAATCCTGCCTCTCCATGTTTGGTTCTGGTTCTGGACAGTACTTCAGGAGACTCGGTGCTGTCCGGTTGGCTAAAGGAGGGATTGCACAAGGTGCCAGTAACAGGGACAACCAAAAGGTGTTTTCCACTTTCAGAAATGTTTACCTTCAAACTTGTCGCACTGTTGAGCTGACGTCGCAAGTTTTGCTCACCATTAATAATTTAGAAGTGTAATTTGTAATTTGCTGGCCTTCCACAGTTTGTACTTTGTGTCTTTGTGTGATGCTTTTTGTTTCCCAATAGGACATGTATGCCTAGTTGCTGCTCAGCCTCTCATCATTTCCAAACACATAGCTGCTAATGGACCGGTAACAAAAAAAAAAAGCATCAAATGTTGTTGACTTTTCAGTTTGATGATGATAGCGTCTTATGGAACAGGCACATTTTAATGGGATGCAAAGAGGATGTTTTCCCATTCAGCTTTATTATCGGCTAATCTAAGCAGGAAAACCGATCTCTTCCGATGCCTGTCTGATATCGGCAGGACTTTTCAGCCGTCCAGCTTATCTCTTCCTCGTCCTTCTGTCCGCTGACATTTCTCCGTCCTTCCTCTTTGTTCCCATGCAGGTCCTGGGTTCCCCTGGTGATGACCTCAATCCTGTGCCCTGGCAACACCTACACTGCGATGAAGGACCTCTCCTCGTCATCTTCTCCTCTCACCACCCTCCTCCACTACTCGTCCTCCAAGCCGTCCGTCGTGCCCTTCTCCTCTCCGGCGGGTCCCGCCTCGTCGCCGGGGGTCGTCTCGCTGTCGGCCGCGCCGCTCTCCAAGCCGCAGCCGTTCTGTCTGCAGACGGGTCCGCACCTCATAGCCAGCATGCAGCTGCAGAAGCTCAACTCTCACTACCAGAGCCTCGCCTCGGGGGTCTCCGCCGGCCACTCGGCGCCCGGCGGGGCTCAGAAGACCTTCGGCGGCTCGCCGCTGAGCACGGCCGGCCCTCTCCTGGGGCCCTCCGGGGGCCTCGGCGGCGGCGGCGGGAACATGGGAGTGGGGATCGGCATGGCGGGCCAAGGCTCCGGAGCGGCCGGGATTATCGACTTTGACCCCGTGGACGAGGAAGTTCTCATGTCTCTGGTGGTTGAGCTGGGTTTGGACAGGGCCAACGAACTGCCGGAGCTCTGGCTGGGACAGAACGAGTTCGACTTCATGTCAGACGTGCCGGCCGGATGCTGACCAGCCAAAAGAAAGACAGAAACCCCGCACAAACATTCGGAGACAGCGGAATAGATCTCTCACCGTTTCGTTTTTCTCTCCCCTAACTTTCTTGGTTGACACGTTCGAGGAAGAGAGTTCAAGAGGATTCGCGGCGCCTTCCCGTTTCTGCTTCACCGTCACGGTGTCGCTCGTGGACAGGAAACTCTACAAAAGAAAATAAAAAAAAGGACCTCTCTCTTTGATTCGTTTTGCGAGTTTGTCTCGCCGTGACGTTCTCGCTCGAAGAAATTACCCAAAGCACATGCGGGGACACGTCCTCCTTTGTCCCGCCACTGCATCTCTGGGCCTTAATAAAAACCAGTCGACTGACGCGGGACGGCGGCACGGAGACACGCAGGTCAACCTCTCGGAGGCCGAACTCTAAAGGCGAGCCGGGTGCACCTGTCGGATCTGGGTCGGCGCACAAAGAACATGGGGGGGGACAAAAAAAGCGAACCAGGACTTCCACAGAAAAAAAGAAGGATGACAAACACTACGCTTCCTGTTTTCTTAATAGACAATATTGAGCCTCCGCTCTCATGGGAAAGAGACTTCAGCCTCTTTGGCTTCACAAAGATCTGATTGTCTGAGAACTGGTTATCTCCACATACTTCTTCTTCTTCTTCTTCTTCTTCTTCTTGGTTTGAATTTAGATCAAGCAGTCGTGCCCTTGTTACTTAAGACAGCGGCTGATTATCCAGTCGGGGGCGAGTCCCGGACAAGGGGACCTTCTATAGTCGCTGTTTTTGTGAACAAAATGAATCAGATTAAGGGACGTGGAAACTTTAGGAGCATGTGACATGAATGCGGTGAAAATGTGCAGAGCGCGGCGCCGCCGGGACAACCGGAGCCTTTCGGTCGGTTCTGTTCATCTGTGGACACAAGCCCCAAAACGCGAGATTCGCACACCATCGGCGTCGGAGGTCTTTCTACGTCACCGCTCAGATAACTTTGTTAAAAGAGCTTTGATCAGCCCGGGCTAACCGTGAAAATCACTTTCCTTCATTGTTTGAGAGGAGGCAGCATGCTGCTTCAACACTATGCGTTTACACACCTTTGACCCGGAGCAAAAGACGTCGAGCTAAACTGTCACAAACTGTGTTTTGGGTTTGATTTGGTGTCGTACAAATCTGTTAACACCTTGCGGGATTAACACCTTAATTGTGCTCTGTAGCAATCGATAACGTTTTACTCTGACGGGGCCAGGGGGGGGCAGCCAACAACACACACCGTCATATGGAGGATTGAAACCACTTGCCTCTCGCTGCACGGATCGTCCTCATCCTTCGCCCGCTGAATCGTCCACCTCAGAGGTGAGAGCGACGCAGCGGCTGCGCCCGGTCCACTCGGCTCATGAGGACGCTCTAAGCAAACGGGATGTTAAAAGTTTGTGGAGAACAAACCTGCAGAGTTCTCTGCTCTTTTCTTTGTTTCGAAAAATAAAAGAAATTAGGAGGATTTTTATGGCAGATATTTTTGGTCAAACTTTCAATTTAAAATCTGGGAAGAAGATGGATGGATGGATGGATGGATGGATGGATGGATGGATGGATGGATGGATGGATGGATGGATGGATGGATGGATGGATGGATGGATGGATGGATGGATGGATGGATGGATGGATGGATGGTTTACATGTGAAACAAAGTGTTTAACAGTGGCCATTGCACAGCTTGGAATCATAACAGGCCTTTAATGTGATCCGACTCCTTGAGAAATACCCAAATGTACAGTAAGACAAAAAAAATCAGTTTATAATCAATATCCATGTGACATGTCAAGCAAAAAGATGCATAACTTATCGATTTGTGGTTTTAACTCCCTGATCTTTTCCTGTTTTCGTGGTTGGGCATGTATTTACATGATCGTGAATAAAGTTAAAGCTGCAACATGCTCAGGTTCTGCTTCCAACTCCTTAGTAGTTGCTCTTCAAAAGTGTTGAAACCCCATTTTGTGTTTCGTCACGATAAATCGACAAACTTCAACGGCAACGAAAAAGACCGTTGACATATAAAGATGTGGCCGAGTCAAGGCTTCGCGACGCCATCAGAAGGTCTTTTACGATGCACCTTTTCCAGCTTCTCGTGAAGAGTTGTACGTTTTCACCCAACTTTCTTTGCAAAGTAGCTTTAAATCTTTAAATCTTGCCGCAGATCACCGATTAGACTTTGCCTGGGTTTTTTCTGACGCAAAAATTATTGGGTTGCGTCTTTGTCCCAGGTGGAAGTTGAACCTTCGCGCACAGGTCCCGGTCTTTCACAGCCTCCGAAAGGTTTCCCTCCATCTTCCCCTCAGCTCTGACCCGAGGAAGAACACTCCCTCGGGAGACGGCGATGACGATCATGACGGAGCAAAGAAGGATTTTTCATAAACCGAAGAACATCGCCGACGACCTTGAGCGTCATCTTCATCAGACTGTTTGTGCAACAACAGGGGATCTTTAATCAAAGGTTCCCTCTGCGACGCTCACTCACTACTTCCTGACCGAAGTGAAGTAGTTTTGAGGAAACCTCTGTCATATGAGTCACAGTTACGACAACATTTAATTTCCCTTTGGGATTAATAAAGCATTTTTCAATTGCACTGAATCATTTTGCCTTTTTGCAGGTTATTGTACACAACATATGTTTCTTGTTGGTTCTGTGTGGAGGTGGATGGAGGGGGGGTTGTCCTGGAGACGTGAAACCGACACTTGACCTCCCCACTCGTCCTGAAGGGGCTTTACGTCTGTGTTTTAGACAAATGCAGTCAGGATGAGTTCCTCCCCGACAGTCGGCTCAACCCCAGACATGTTATCTGTTGTGGTAAGAGGAGACGAGCAGGCGACAACAAAAGGACTTTCGCCCTCAAGTCACCGTGTCTGTCATCTGCGCATTGTGGCTCTTCGGCCGGGCCACACAAAGCAGCGCACCTGCATGTGCGTTTGCTCACCGGCGGGCATCTGTGGCGGACCGTACAAAGGCACGGAAATAAAGCCTCACAGACCGGGGCAGAGGCACGGGGATGGTGTTACAGCTCCGAAATGGGAGTAGCGGCCGTGAAACAGGCTTGTAGTTGTATACAGACCTACGGTTTCACGGCATTGTGTGTGTGTGTGTGTGTGTGTGTGTGTGTGTGTGTGTGTGTGTGTGTGTGTGTGTGTGTGTGTGTGCGTGTGCTCGTTTTGGACCTTTTCTGGTATGTTCACAGTCAACATCGACTGGTCTGACGGTGGCCAAACCGTGGTCCTAATTCAACGGACCGCCCTTTTTTAAGCTTTAGGAGTGGTTTGGAGGTCTAGTGGGAACCAAAGTTTGTTTAACACCCCTTGACTGTCATGATGACACTGATGTCTTCATTGACTTGCATGTCAGCATTTTGAGGGTAAAAGGTTAGAGTTAGGGAAATACTGGTAATGAGTCTTTGATTTGGGCATAAACGCAAATACTAAAATGAATGTCAGTCAAAGTCCTAAAATGGGTATAGATAGTAGGGTTAGGGGTTGTGTGTCTAAAGAGGAATTTCATTTGTGAAATATTATTTTTCTTAAAATAGGAGTAAAACACGCTCAGTCTTGTTTATTAATTTAGATGTCAAGGTTTCAGGTAACCCCCGACCTCCATGTAGGCTTCTCCTTATTTTACGTTTACCTTCCAGCTTGCACACACTCACACACACCAATACTGGGCTTAGTTGTTTTTTTTTTCTTTCCTTTTTTGCTGTTGATAAGGATCTTTGCTACAGTCCTGGGTTTCTTTTCTTTTTGTAATGAAAAAAGAAAAAGGAGCCATTGATGAAAACCCGCTGAAGGAGCGTTTCGACGGAATCCCTTTTCTGGCTTTCCAAGGGATTTGGTGGGTATTTCCTTCATAACAATCGGCTCTCTGAGGTGTAGCGAAAGACATGAAGTTGCCCCTCGCTGCCTCCAAATCCAACAGACAGACCCTCTGAGTCTCCTCTTCCTCTGTCTCGTCCCCGAACGCGGTCAAAACAACATTCTTCACATCGAAGGGAGCCTTGTGTTTGTTTCCATCTGCGCTGTATTGTTTTAAAGTCTTCTTTTGAGTGAGTGAGTGAGTGTGTGTGTGTATGTGTGTGTTTTGCGGTCCAGTCTCAATCCCAGCTGAGTGGATGTTTTCTTTGCTGTGTGAACCAGAGTCCCCCTCCGCTCCCCTGAGAAACCGCCTGATGGAAATGCTTAATTTGTTCTCCTTCCTTTTTAAAGAAATTCACCCCTCAGTGAGACAGAATAACCCAAACAGGGACTTCTTCCAACTTAAACATCGCTTTCAGTACTTCAAAACTGGAATTTTACAAGAAACGGGCTTCATTTTTTTTTTGTTTTTGTTCCTTTTGCTCCTCTTGTACCTCGTGGAAAGACACGGCATTTCAAAAAGCTGATTTTATGGAGTTTCCGGATTAGTTTAGCACCAGCTCCGCAACCGCCAAGGTCTGCGAACCGTTTGATTTCGCGTGTGGAACCTTTGAGCTTCAGCTGGAATTCGAGTAGACCGAGCTGAAAGAACTCAAGAAACAACTTTTTAAAACGACCAAGCAAGTGTCAATGCACCTTAGGCCTTTCCGCTAAACATGTTCTGGTTGTTAACAAGAGCTGGGACGGCAGAACGCAAGAATAACCAAGAAACCGAGGAATTACCTAATACGGCCACGCTTTTCTGTTAAGCAACGATGAACACGAAAATGAACTGAAAACAGTAATAACAGTAATAACAGTAATAAAGAACCCAGAGGAGATCAAAACACTAATGAAAACCAAAACCCAAGGATCGTACCAAGGATTCTTCCTGTGATTAAGGCAGCTTAACCACCCTGCTCTGTTTGCCAAAACCTGCTTACTGTCAATTAAAAGTTATTAAAAGACAAACCCCTTCCACTGCAAGAAGATTTTAATTAGTTGGTATGGACGTTACCTTAATTAAAAATCTATCTATCTATCTATCTATCTATCTATCTATCTATCTATCTATCTATCTATCTATCTATCTATCTATCTATCTATCTATCTATCTAGCTATCTATCTAGCTATCTATCTATCTATCTATCTAGCTATCTATCGCTCATGGTTCACAGCACCACACTGCCATCTGGTGGACTGTGTTGGGAAGTGCAAAGGCTTTGTAAGATGGTAACATAAGGATCCACTCAGAATAACTTCACACTTTGCTAATTTACTGTGTTGTTCTGTTCAAGTCTTTTCTGGACCCAGTTGATAAGTTTCAATAAAACTGTCGTGTTGACTTTTGGATCTTGGTTGTTCTCTGACAAACACAACATGCGAAGATCCTTGGTTTGGAAACGATTCCTTGGTCTAGAGGAAATTTTCCTTGAAGTAAAAATAAAAATGAAACCATAAAACCAGGTCCAGATTGGTCTGTTGCATGTTTTCTCTTTGGGTGCGGATTTACACGCTGTCCTCCAGTGGATAGTTAAAAAAGAAAAATAAAAAAAATCTTGTCGTTTAAGTTTAAAAAGTAAAATAATTAAATTCCTCTGTCCATTTTTTGGATACTTCCAAACGTAAATACCTAAGTTGAACGGGAACCCACCATCAAGGAGAAAGTTCAAAGGTAAAACCTGCAAAGACAGGGAGGAAGGAGGAAAATGGGAAGAGGAAGGTAGGACGACATGAGAGTATGCGTTTCATCCAATGCATTCTCACTGACAAAGAGAAACAGAAACACGTAGTGACAATGTAGTAATGCATTCTCACTGACTAGATCAATATCCATACTTCCCCAGAATGTGTAGGAAACCTGCAACGTTTTATACCCTTTGACATTTCTCAGGAACACATTTCTCCACTCTGTGTTCCTTTTCCCTATCTGAGCCTATCAGACATTTTAATACATGCATATAGATTTTAGAAGAAAAAAAAAAACATGTGTTTGCGTTTCCGAAACATCCTCAGGGGAGAGGATTTGATTCTGGCGTGAATCCAGGGCAGGTTCATTCAGCGCCTCTTTGGGAGCAGAGGGTTGGCATGCGTGTTCATTAGCTGGAGTCATTTGGCAGAGGCCAGAGCAGTCCCAGCAGGGTTTTTTATAAATGTAAACAGGATTAAAATGAGTCACAAACATTTCCTGTATCTCATGATGACCAAGAGCTGCTGTCAAGCACAGCCGCGTCTCTGCGTGCAAATCAATAGCTTATGCAATCACGCAGATTTAATCAGAACGGAACATTTCTAACAACCAAACGCCCAAACAAATGAGCAAAAAAAAAAAACATTCGCTCTTACTAGAAATGACTAAAATGAAATGAGTCTTGCATCTAACAGATAAAAAAAAAACACCTGGCTACGTAATCATAAAGTATTTAAGCTCGATGCAGAATTTTTCTTACAAAATTGATTTATTAATGTCATATTAAACAATTATCTGCTAACATGCTCCAAAATTCATGCTTTAATGGCACATTTAGGTAGCCGTTTTATTAATAATGTACTTTTTTTGTTTTAGGTAGAAAGCGACTTACCAAGCTGAAATGGATTTTGGCTTTCGACTTTCGAGATTAGTGTCCCTCCCAGTCTGCTGTCGGCGGCGATATCATGCACTAGCGGAAGTGAGGCGGTCCTTTTCCCCGCAGACTCCAACATGGTGAGCTGTCTTTTTTCGTGATTCTGCTGTGTGATAATCTCTAAACATCCCCTTCTCTGTTCGTATTATTAAACCAGTACATGTTCTAGCGTAAAATTACACATATTAACTAACGGCAGATTTGTAAATTGTGAGGCAGCGGCGGGATTGTTAGTCCTAAATGGTGGTTTTAAAAAAAACCCACTCGCAACCCGCTACGTCTTAGCTTAGCATAACGGAGGAAAGAGGTATGCTGCTCTCTACAAGAGTTCCCCCCACAAATGACGCCTTGTATTAAAATATATATTTTAAAATTAAACACTTCATATGTGTGGTGTATCCTTATAAATGATTTAATGAACGTATTAGCGTAGTTAGGCCGCCTTTGGCCGAACCAGCCCGCATTCATTTCAGCGGCACGGCTAGCCGGCAAGCTAACGCGGCCGGGCTAATGCAGTCTCCGTTAGCGTGCTGTCAGAACGTGTTCGTGCACATTGACAATTAATATGCCATTATAAACGTGTTCAGAAGGGCGAATCCTCAGCCTCTTGACCGACTCTGTCGTCTGTCCTCCAGGCAAGAGGACCGAAGAAGCACCTGAAGCGCGTCGCAGCGCCGAAGCATTGGATGCTGGACAAGCTCACCGGAGTCTTTGTAAGTAAACTTTACTGTCATTTCTCATTAAAATCGCGGCTGAGTGGCATATGATCATCTCAGCTGAATAAAACTAATCTTGCATGTGTGTGTTTGACATGTAAATTCATTGCTCAGTTGCTGTGGAAGCGTTAAAAACAGACAGATCTCATGGACAAGCTGAAGTGCTTTGTCCGTAGCGTTTGACAGTAACGCATCTAGTCATCCGAACGTCTCTCTTTCTCCTTCCAGGCTCCTCGTCCCTCCACAGGTCCCCACAAGCTGAGGGAGTGCCTGCCCCTCATCATCTTCCTGAGGAACCGCCTGAAGTACGCGCTGACGGGCGACGAAGTGAAGAAGATCTGCATGCAGAGGTTCATCAAGATCGACGGCAAAGTCCGCACCGACATCACCTACCCTGCCGGCTTCATGGGTGAGCCTAGAGAGACCTTTTTTTTTTTTTTTACCCCCGTCCCCATTTGTGGTTGCGTTCGGACGTTAAACTGTCGTTATTTCGGGAGCGGTGATGAATATGTGGTTTTGATCAGCAGTGAGCTGAAAACTCTCCAACCCGAATCCTCTAAGAAGTTCTGAGCTCCGATTGAAATGTTTGGTTTTTCAAATATACTTCAGATGCAAGCTGGTCAGATAGCTCGAAGTGTAATTATAGAGGCGGTAATATTGATGCTCTGTTTACGCCAGCTTCTTTTTAACTGGTGACTTTGAGGAATTGCCGTAGAACCGAGTGTTGACGTCGTAGATGTTGACATGTCCTGTAAAAGTCCACGTAATTTTTGACAAATGTCGTCGATATGGGAATTATCTGTGTGTTTGTTTTTTTTTCTTTAAAGAACTCTCCTTTTATTGCTTCTAGATTTTTTTTTTTAAGTAAGATGAATTAAAACTGGTGCAAAAAGAAATGGATGCATTTTCTTCTGTGGAAAGTTATTTGTGGAAAATACACTAGAAAGTGTCCAGAAAATGAAAAAGTCTGACTTTTTCATTTTCTGTGATCAGTCAGTTCGTCTTGGATGCAGAGTGAATTGTGCGCTTTGTGTTTTTGACGTCTGCTCCATCCAGATTACAGTAGATCTGATTATTGACGCCCAAAACTGTCTTTGTTGTTAGATGTTTGAGTGACGTAGGAGCGATGAGTCTTTGCTTTACGGTGTCTTGATTTACTATATTATTAAATCTCAACACTTTCTCATCTGTAATATACCAAAGTTATAACTTCACAGATTTTGTGGTCTATTTAAAAAAAAACACAAAAAACTGAAGGTGCACCAATGTCTTTAAAGCAAGTTTCTTTAAGATTTATGTAAGGTGAGGGGCCATTTTCAGAAACTATTTGGGATAATCTTTTATTTTAAAATAAACATCTGCTGCTGATCATTTATTTGGTCTCACTTGCAGCAGAACAAAATTGTTGTTTTTTGCTAAAAGTGGACCTGGCAGCAGGGAATAGCTCACCTGCTCATTAACACGGTGGCTAGTTTCAGGTGCTAGTTGAACAAAGTTTTCCATGCACATTTTGAGTTACGGTTCCTGAGGTTGTCTGTCAGCTGTGGACAAAATAAAAACATCCCTTCTCCTCTCTTCACTGCACATCTGCGTTGCGTTGAGGCAGCAGTGTGCACTGGGTCACTCTCCCTGTAGTCGGAGGTCGCTTATGACTTCTTGTCGGCTGATCATGCGAAACTCAACAGTGTTTTCCGGTTCCTTTCCTTCAGACGTTATCAGCATCGAGAAGACTGGTGAGCACTTCCGTCTGATCTACGATGTGAAGGGACGCTTCACCGTCCACCGCATCACCGCCGAGGAGGCCAAGGTGAGAGCCGAGCCTCCAGAGTCAGATTATCGATTTATTTTTTTTCCCGCCAATGCACTCCTCGAGTTTCCACTGTTTATACTGGTGTCTATAAATTGGGGTTAAATCTACAGTGAAATAGACGGGTCAGGCAAAGATTTTCATTTTTTATTTTGAGGAGAATAAACTCATGTCACAAGGAATACACTCGTAGTAATATGACAGTGAAGTCAAAATAATACGAAAAATAGTCATATTACCAGATTGAAGGGAATATTAGGAGAATATAATAACACAACTTTTTGTTTTTTCTAATTAAAGCAATGATTTCCTCAAATGTGAGACTACATCCTGGTAAAATTCTGTCTGTATTCTGTTATTATTGTACATGCGTCCTGGTACACATGTACAATAATACGCCATTGTACAATTCATTTAAAAAAAAAAAGGTAATTTATTTGTTTTAGAAAAAAAAGCAGAGAAGAAGAAAAAACTTATTTTCTCTCAAAGTTATATTTCCCAGCACTATACCTGATAAGTATTGACTAGTTTGTTCTGAAATGCCTGAAACTGATGTTGTTTCTAGTTTTCGGTCATTTAAAAGCAGCAGAAAGGCCTGCGCTTAACTCTGCTGTGGCTCGCCTCTTCCCTCTGCAGTACAAGCTGTGCAAGGTGAGGAAAATCCTCATCGGCACCAAAGGAATCCCCCACCTGGTGACCCACGACGCCCGCACCATCCGCTACCCTGACCCCCTCATTAAGGTCAACGACACGGTCCGCATCGACCTGGAGACCGGCAAGATCACAGATTTCATCAAGTTTGACACTGGTAGGCGGGGCTCTTTACTCAAACGCCACTGGTCCCGCTCCAACGTCGTTTCATTAACTCTGACCCGGCTCCTTCTGCCCTTCTGTCTCCAGGCAACCTGTGCATGGTGACCGGTGGCGCTAACTTGGGGCGTATTGGCATCATCACCAACAGGGAGCGCCACCCCGGCTCCTTCGACGTGGTGCACGTCAAGGACACCACAGGCAACAGCTTTGCTACCAGGCTCTCCAATATCTTTGTCATTGGCAAGGTGAGCAAATGCAGACTCATCATCACTGCCCGCGTTTTGTGCTGGGATGGAATATAAGCAGGTCTATTAAGTCACCTGAAAGCATCAAGCTTTCTCATGTCTGTGACTTTGAGATTGGGTAAAATTCCAGATTGTTGTTCAGGTGACTTTTTGAGACGCGTCATTTTGGAGCAGTGATGATCATTAGTGGTTTTGATCAGCAGTGAAAAAAATCTTACCAATTCCTCTAAGAAGTTCTGAGCTCCATAACCCACACGGCTGTTTCTACAGTTTACATCAAACAGTGTGTCAGCGCATCCTTAAATAGTCTTAACTTCAATTATCTAAAATAATGGATGCAAAATGTGACAGTCGATGGATAATATGTAAGTTGGCCTTACATGCATGAATCACAGGACAATTTAATCTCATATCTTCTATGTAGCTTATTTTTCTTTTCTTCAGTTGCACATACACATCTTCATTATGTTCAGAGACTAGTTGATACGGCTACCCCTAGTAAACTCTTGCTAGCTAGCTGGCTGGCTAGCTTTTTCACGTCTGCCATGAAAGTGTAAAACATTTCCACTTTGCTGGATGACGTTCATCTTTGCTACCGGCTTTTCTGTTTCCAGCCCATGTGGTCCATTGTGTGAAAAGCTTGCCTCTGCAATATAAAATATTTCATGTTCTTTTGTACATATACTGTGATGCAAGTCTTAAATTTTCTTCATGGTGGTCTTAAAAAGCCTTAAATGTGAGTTTATGAAACTTGCAGAATCTCTTTATCCAATATATTGCTAATATTTGCATCCTACAAATCTATAAACACCATATCATATATGTGGGTAAATTAATTTGGTATGTTTGATGTGTTTTGTTTTTATTATTATTATTATTATTATGAATCCATTTGACCAATCTAAATTGTTGTGATCTGACCTGTTCTGGTTCCAGGGCAACAAGGCCTGGGTGTCTGTGCCCAGAGGAAAGGGAATCCGTCTGACCATCGCCGAGGAGAGAGACAAGAGGCTGGCAGCCAAACAAGGCAGCAGCTAAACTGGCCCCGAAACAGACAGCCTGACCCTGCTTTTCAAATAAAATCTTATTTACAAAAGATTTATTGTTTTTGTGGTACTTTACATAATACAGTGTACATAGTACTCTTCACTACTTGATGTCTCAGATATCAAACATATGGCAAAGTATGAGTGCAACGTTTCACTCATTAATGAATCTACGAATGAAATGCTACGTTAGTGGAAATCTTTTCTCTCCGTCATGACATGGTGACGGTTTTAAAAAAATATTTGCACACATTTTTCGAAACGTTGCATATAATTTTTAATCACCGGCACGTCCTTGTCTAATTTTTCCGTACAAGCTGCTGATCATATGTACCCAATCGTGTCCAGCTGGTGTTAATCACACGACCAAATGATGTTATTTTACCATTTCCTCAGCTCACCAGATCACATCCTGGATTTATCTTAGTTGAACACAGAAGAATTGGCTTGAATGTTTGGCACATGCAGACAACTGATGGCGGTGTCGATAATTTCCCCTGTAGATTCTAAACACCCACGTCTAATTATGCTATGTGGAGATCTTAGCATTGTGTCCCAAATACTGAGGAACGTTGTGGCATCTGTGCCCGTCTTCAGGACACCAGCTTGTGTTGGTTGGTTAACCTACCACTGTGACCGCTACCAAACTCCAGGGCTTGTTACAATCCACAAAGTGGTTCTGTCCATTGTTGGCATTTTTTAGCTCCCATACTTTATCATCCCTCCATCATTAGTAATCCTCTGCTTTCCTGTGAATCAGAGCTGGATGTGGCCTGTTTCCAGTTAAGCACATCGCCCACCAGCCACCGCAGCAAGCGCTCACGCTCGCTCGCTCGCTGGTGCTTTGTGCATTTAACACAACTTGTTTTATTTCTGGCCCTGGAATTGGATGTCTAAAATGGACTGGACAGAATGCATGGTGGGTCATCTCAGATTCCTTCGTAAATTAATAGCCCCGAAGCGGAAATGCTTATCACTTTTATTAGAATCTCCTGCTGTTCTTTATTCAGCTGTGAATTTTATTTGACTTAATTTGGAGCAAGGGATCCACGCTTCCTTAAAGTCTTGAATTCATGCATCTAAAATTAAGTCCTTCAATCTTAAATGTCTTCAATGTGTCAAGACTTTAATGTATTTTTTTGGCTAGCCAGCTTTTTGTCTAGTTGGGGAAAGTGTAACTTTATCCACAATGTTAGTCTTTGACGCCGGCTCATTCTTTGCCAACCCGTGCAATGCTACATACATTTTGTGCAAAAAAAAAAAAAGCTTACCACCACTGCTGTATAACTGTTTTTCTTTAGTCCATTTCTGTCATAATACAGGTATTACATTTCATTCCCAATTGACTTAAAAAGGCCTTGAATTTGAGTTGGTTAAAACTGCAGAAACGAAACCGATGACACGGTCACTGCAACCCTCGGACATTTTCAGCTCTTATTAAACGTTTCCCAGTTTGACAGTAAGTTGAGTAGCTTACATTCCTCGTTAAATTATTACAACCATATAATTATTTTTTAAAAGGCTGTATCTGTCCGGCAATGGTAGCTTTTATTCACTGGTAGCAGGACAGGAAGAAGTAAACGGCCTGGGAATTGAAATGGGGACAACTGTGTTGGTGGACACAGATTTTCACCTTGTCCACTCGGTCTGGACGGACCCTAGGTACCGGTATAGTCTGCTTATGCCTTGGGGTTGATCTGCCTTCCATCTCCAAAAAAGAACCACATTCTTTCACCTGCTATGCTTCCTGCCTTATTCCCGCCCAGCCTCTCGCCGGCATATTTTACTTTATCCCTACATCTTATGCTCCCATTCCCTTCCCCATCCCTCACTGTCTCTGCGTCCTGACTTTAGTACCCGTCCATATGGTGACCGCGGGGTTGCAGCATGCTCAAGCGCTCCGGAAACCTGGCTTGGCAACCACCACCGTCGTGTGTGTGTGTGTGTGTGTGTGTGTGTGTGTGGGGTGTTGCTTACACATTCGCTTGCCAGGGTGTGTATTAGCGCAGTCCAAAGAGCTTGAGACGAACATGACACGTCTAACTCTGTGACTTTCATTTGCTGCCCTGCCTTTCCAACCTGACAACAGTCGCAGCAGGGGCCTGCGACTGTTCTGAAGGTCCGCGGCTCAGTCTCTCCACACCGTCTGCTTTCAGACAGCTCGAGCAGCTCAGCCATCCATCTTTGCCGACAAACGTAATTTGCAGTCTGGATATGCCGATTCAAATAAAATGCAAATCTATCTTCATGCTGGAGTTTGCGCCGAAGCACAAAATAGCTGACGGGATCGCCTTTCTGTGAACTTAACCGCGACTAAGCAAAGCATCCGAGCAACTAAAACTGAAACGAACCAAAAAAAAAAACATTAGAAGTTTGGTATTTCGTAACCAATCAAAAGTGACGGCTTTGCCGCTGCCGAGCAGCCGCCGTGAACAGATAATGTCGGTCAGGCGACACATGCGCAGAGGCTCCCCTCTTTGAAGAGGTGAAACATGAAGCTGACCAGAAGCATGCTTTGCTCTCCGCTGGTTCTGTCTGGTCTGCCCTTGTGAGCATGGCAACAATCACGTTTGATTCACATGGAGGCTTTGAAGTGCTTCTGGCTGAATGCGAAAAAAGGGCGACCGGACCTGGAGCGGCGGCGGAGGAAACGCACAGGAACAAACATCCCAGTTAGAGAGAATCGGGAGCAGTTGCGTTGAAATGGGATTGCAACACGATTCTTGTGGTCAGAATTCTTGTGGTGAAGAAGACTTCACCATAAGTCTTCCTGTGGCGAAGACTGTGTAGCGTCGCCACAAGAATTTTGACAGAGAAATGCATCCAGGCAGGTGTTTTAACCAAACGTATAAGCCGGTCCATTACACTTGTTCAAGATCAGGTCACGACCTGGAGGGTAATCTGAAGCTCCTCAACCTCAGCTACACTGGACAAGAGGAGCGATATAGTTCCTCCGGTTCCCTGCAACTTTTAGATGCATTTCAGCAGCAACACACCTGAATCCCATAATTAAGTCAATAGCAGGGCTCTGTAGAAATTGAGTGCATGGAAAGGTGATTCAGTCCATTGATTTGCTTTCATTGGACTTGAGACGCAGCCAAAAGGTTGCGGGACAACGATCCCCAAAGACTGGAGTCTTGACACCCCTGCTTGAATGAGCTTAGGGACCCGTTCCCACTGGGATGTGCCCGAAAAGCCCCCAAAGGGAGACCCTATTTTTGCCAAATCACCTCCACCAAGACCTTTCAGTCCTAAACCCAGCCAGCCTACACAGGACACTAATTTCAGCCTTCAGTGTTTGGGTTGGCGTTCTTTTGATCTCGATTCCTCTTTTCATTATAGGTGAACTAGTAGATTGAGGTCTTGCTTTTTTTTCCCCTCAGGCTCAGTCTTTTTGTCTTCACCACACCAAAGGAGCGCCTACATTACAGATGGGGTCTCTGTTTGTCGGCACCTTTCCCGCTCCATCCTCTACTCACATAGAAGATATAAACTCCTTACGTAAAGCCGAGACTGAGTCTTGACTTGGGGGAAGGCACCTGACTTAGATTGGCCTACGGAAGGCGACTCAGAAACTCGTTAAAGGCCTCGGCAAACCTTTGAGTCCTTGACTCGGCACTCGGCACAGACATTCCTACCATTTGGGCCGTTTGGCGGAGAACGCTCCAGGGCGTCGTGTCGAGACGATTGTTTTTGAACCCGTTCCATTGAGAAGCGTCAAAGTTCTTAACACTGGCCATGGCTTGAATCTGGTAATCTGTCAAGTAAAGTACGTTAAAGTCACTGACTGTTGACATGTACAGTCAGTGGCTGCAGAGTAGGATATATGAGTTAAGCCTCAGAGCTGATGCGATTATTTAATATAAGAAAACATTAGCCAACTAATCTTAATCTATAAAATATTTATCATGTTGGGTAATATGTTGCAGGAACTGAATAGCTATATGGCGGTGTGCTTTGAAATCGGTCTTGCCGCGACTTCATCAAAGCTGATTTATTCTTTACCAACCTTTTTCACACGCACAAAAACACATTTTTCATGCGAAGTCTTTCTCCGTGTCGGAGATGTGAGGGGTGAGACCGCAGCCTCATTTACAAGGCTGTGTGATGTTTGAGGTCAAGCCGGCTGGGAGAGACAAGTTAAAATAGGAACTTTCCGGATCAGTTAAGCCGTGTCTGAAATTAGTTTTCACACTTTTAGCAAGTTGAAAAAGTTTATCCTCACTTACTGGTTCCAGTCTGTTCATCTAACTGGGAAAAGGCCTTGGGTAACAGATGGTAACAGACAGTATACGGCGCCGCCTGCCAAGTAGTTTTTGAACGTTCTTCGCTGCTTCTGTGCAACACACCGCCTGACAAGTTGGAAGTGTTTATTTTTGCAAAGTGGTTCCATGCCGGTTCTGCCTTCCATTCAAGCGCCGAGGGTTGTCGCGTCTACACCCGCGTAAACAATCTGACATTCGCTATCAAAACCGGAGGGAACTCCTCTCGACCGCCAGAACTAATTCCAGAGCGGCACCGGCTCCTTGTGGTCACAATCAGGGGCTCCTTAACATTTATTGGCCCGAGTTGCGTTCATCATAACCCAAGAGACCATTTTAACTGGGTGGAGGTTTGCTGGATGTTTAAATAGCAGATCTTCAGGTGTTAAATAATCTCTGGTCTGCTTGTCGTGCCTGTTTTGAGCGTGACGCTAACATACACACTGCATTACTCATGTTGCAACCACAAACCTCAACGTGTTTCATTGGGATTTTGTGGGGACGGGCCAACACTAAGTAGTGCATGAGTGAAAAGTGGAAGGGAAAAAGATACATGACGAGTAGAATCACCTTTTACCGTACTTCCAGCTGCAGATCTTTTGCGCTAAGTCAACTTTGCACACATTTGTGGCCGTTCTCCTTTTTCGAACAGCTCAAGCTCAGCCAGACTGAACTTGAATGTCAAGTCTTGCCAGAGATTGCCAGCTGGATTTAGGTCAAGACTGGATAACTTCATCAAACCCATTCCGCCGTATCTCTGGATGTGCGTTTCGGGTCGTCGTCGTCCTGAAAGACGAACCTCCACCCCAGTCTCAAGTCTTTTGAAGTTTCCCTTCAGGGACTGTCCTGAATTTAGCTCCACCCATCTTCCGATGAAGTCTGACCAGTTCCCCAATGACCAATTACTGCTGGAAATAGGTAACAGACGCCTGTGACCCTGGTAGGGCAAATGGATGAATGCTTTAAAGCTTATAGTTGTCCTCATCTATTGTCAGTTTGGTCTTTTTTTTTATAGCCATAATTGGGTGTGACGCTTGAGCTGAAAATACTTATTGAACTAATATATCTCTCCATATTGAAACAAGTTGCCATCATTGGCGACATTCACTCAATGATTTATGACCCGCGTGTGCGGAAAAAGAATGCCACCGTCACACCGCAGCGCATTGTTTACCGAAGTAATAATGGATGGAGGCATTTATGGAACGATTTTAACGTTTGTTTAGCAATGGGAGCCGACAGTACTGTCACCAAATCACAAGAGGAAGGAAGCTGATGAGAAGAAAGAACAACTTGACTGCGATTTCTGTAGGGAAGTCTGTTTGGATGTTTAGTCAGAGGTAAGAGTTGGGGGGACTGCAAAGTTCAGCCATTGTTTATGTCCTGATTCACCCTATCTGGTATTTTCTGGTGCAGAATTATGACGCATGTCTCACACCGTTCACATAAAAGCCATATAAAAAGCAACACGACCGTTCGGACTGCGGAGGCTTTGAAAACTATTGTTGCACTTTATGGAAGTGGCACAGACTGAATTTTTTTTTTTTTTTTGGAGGGGGGGTTAAAGGATCAGAATTGGGGTTGGAGACTGCGCAAAAACGAAAAACAAAGAAAACAAAAAAAAGTGGCTTTAGATGTAGCCGTAGTAATCAGAAGGAATTAATCTTTCCAAAGATGTCACGAAAACCTGAACCTCCGCCTTTGAATGAGTGTCTGCTGGAATAACAAACGGTTTGAAGCAAGAGCCCAGTGACTCTTCTAGAGACTCCTGCTAAAAGGATACCGGCATCAAAGTTCGGCAGAAGAAGGAAAAAAAAAAATTAAAAGAATAGGAGCACAGTAGTAAGAAGTAAGTTTGTGTTACGGCTAAACGTGGGCTGGACTCCTGAAACAATGAAGTCAGTCATCAGGGGAGCCGGTGGAGGTGAAGGGCGGAGGAAAGTGTGTGTGTGGGGGTGGGGGTCTGGGTAAGGACAGCTGTTTCTAATCAGTTGCTTCCATGTGATTGACCGTCTGCCTGACTGTTGGCTGATTGGGACAATTGTCAGTAAAAGTGTACGATTAAAAGCAGACTTCTGCTTTCATTTTGGTCACTTAACCACCGACTGGCTCACAGATTGATTTAGTGGCACGGCAGCAAGCCGGCACAGCGACTAACCGAGCGTTCGGCGATGCAACCATCGAGCTCAAACGGTGGTCCGAGGACCGAGATGTTTGGATGATGTAACCCGGCCGCTCCCTTCTGCTGCTCCACGCTTCCTCCGATCCTTCGGAGCTCTCGCTGTTGCAAAAGCTCACTCACGACCCCTCGTCCTCCCCCCGCCGTCTCCCCAGAAGTTTCTCATGTTGACGTTCTCTCTGCTGCGTCAATAAAAAGCCAGCTTATGTTAAGATTCCTCCACATTCCGCTGCCACCCCGCCCCTCCACATGACAGAGTCAGACTAGCATGAACAAAAACATTAGGTAGGCCAAGTTCATGTCTGGGAGGGATCGCTAACGGGGTCCCGCGGGGAGTTGCTCCGAGGACCAGATGTGCTTTTAGCCGAGGGGGGAAAGGAGCAGGGGTACTTCCAAAAAAATCCTTCGGATGGAGGATTGTTGTTTTTTTTTTTTTTTCTCACTGGGCGGAGAGGAGAATGGAGAAAGGGATGGTGAAGCAAACTGGAAGAAAATGGCTCAAAATGACACGATGGGATGAAGGGAAAGAATTTAGCCTTTCAGATTTGATTTTCTTTCGCCCCCTTTTAACAGCAGTTAAATATTGAGTGAATTGAGGAACAGTGAATAGAGGAATCCTGCAATCTTCACAAAAAACAAGCCTAAATCTAAGCAAACAGTTTGGAGAAAAATCTGCGAGACGTTTGTTTCCTTACAGGACAGAATTATGCTAAATCGACTTTTTTAAGCTTTACATCATGTCATAATCCTTCATCAAAAACATAAGTGAAGCTCTGCCTTGATTCTTTCATGCATGTTTGTGAAATTCTTTAATCTCCATGGCGACCGCTCAGCTGTGTAAAACACCTGTGTGGACCTAGCGCTGCGGCTTCTGAGCTATCGCATCACACAGCAGGCCTCTGCCGTGACTTCCCCGTTAAGCTCCTTCAGACTAGCCAGCAGCAATTTGCAAACGCCCGATGGAGCCGCACATCTGCTGAACTCGTCGGACGAGCTTCTTCTCAGTGCGACGCGGGTTAAAAACACGGTGAAAGGGTTAACAGGGAGGCGCTGTGTGATGACCTTTCAGGAAGAGTTTCAGGAAGAGTTTCAGGAAGAGTTTCAGGAAGAGCAGGAGTTTTTGAAGAGACAACGGCCCAATTTCTAGAAATTGAATCAGTAAGAAAAATTTCTATCAAGTTATATTTGATAAATAAGGCATTTTTTGTCACAACTGAAGGTAACATAGTTACTTGATTGTGTTATAAAAAAAAGCACTATATGCTTGTAAAATACATTTAAAAATTACATTTCTGTATTCGGTAGGAATGGATCAAAATTACAGCAAACTATCGTGAGACGCTTTTTAAAAGTTGCCCAAAACATTTGAAGTAAGTCGTACCATTTCAATTCAGTTGTACAGAATATTAAAAATATCTATGCAAACTTTTGAATTGGAATAAAATGCATTTTTCATGTATTTTCAGCAAAAAATAAATAATTTTTGGTTAAAAAAACAAAACAAAACAAAAAAAACCCAGGAATGTTTTAGCCTGATTCAAAGTCAGCTGCTCAATGTGCTAATGGTGGAGAAACAACTTACCGTTACAGGAAAACCATATACCCGCCGTCATTGGTGGCTATGCTAACTAGCCTTAGCATTCACGGCGGACTCTACTGCCGGAAACAAGCTGTAGTGTAGCAGAGAGCAAGGAGGAGCTTGATTGACAGCGCTAAGCCCCTCCTCTTGGCTCTGATTGGCTGTTTTTGACCAGGCATGGCAGATTTTTGCAGATGGCAGTAGCACCACAGCGAGGAGGCAAAAGAAGCTCGATTTTTTTTCCCTGGAGTATTTCTCTCGCAGTGCGCCGTCGTGACACGGTGACGGTCTTGACGATTTGCTCATGAAAGTTGCGCACTGCAGCTTTAAAAAGGGTGAGGTGAGGTCAAATGACAGCCGTCGGATTCCCTGCAGAAAACACGCTCGCTCTGGAGGGCCACGTCACGGACGAGACTCTCCCAACCGCTCGTGTGCCGTCTCATTTTGCTCAGCTGAGCTCCTGTTATCGCTCTGTGGGGAGGAAGAAGAATCCTCTGTGGGCAGCTGGTAATGTGGGTTAACCGCTCGCTCGGCGCTGGCTGACAGCACAATGTTTTCAAAGGCGAAGGGGGCGGCAGGAAGAGCCAAACACGCCCCCCCCTCGTCTTCTAACGAGGAGCTTGTGACTGTGCTATGTGATGTGTCTGATAAGCTCCGCGGACATCCCAAACCGGGGTCAAAAATCACATGAGGCTAATGTAAACAGAAGCATGGTGGCTGACGGCTGGTGGGAGAGAGACTTGATTGCTAGCTAGTTCAAAAAAAAAAAAAGTGACTAAACGATATAGTTCATTCTTTTTTTTAAATGAAATTTCACAATTCCTCAGGAACCCTTTGGTCGGACCGGGCCAAGCCTCGAGAACTGCATGCTGCAGATTTAGCGCGGCGTCTGAAGCATGCCGTCAAGAAAGTGACGTGTTTCTTGAGCTTTTTCAAATCTCTTGAAAAAGCTTTTATTTCACTGACGTTCATTGATTTAGGAAAACTCGGCGTCTCAGGAAATTACACTGCAAAAAAAAATCACAAAATCTCACCAAAGACTTTTGGTCAAGTTCCTTGTGCAAATATCTTAATACACTTGAGATAAGACAAAACTAACTTCCAAGCAACTTTTTAGCAAGACGCAGGAGCTTTTTTAAAGTCAATAATTCCTTAATATTGTTTCACTAGCAGAATATTTAACTTATAACTAGTACTAATCTCTACCTCCAGCATCTATTTCTTCCTTCCACTCAACTTTCCGTCAATATAATTGAATACAGTATTCAGTTGGCAGCCAGGTTCTTCAGCAATGATCTTTTGTGCGCTGGCCTGAGGCAGAGGGTAACATCCATCCATCCATCCATCCATCCATCCATCCATCCATCCATCCATCCATCCATCCATCCATCCATCCATCCATCCATCCATCCATCCATCCATCCATCCATCCATCCATCCATCCATCCATCCATCCATCCATCCATCCATCCATCCATCCTCTAACACCCTTTGTCCCTAGAGGGGTCAGGATGGTGCCCATCTCCAGCTAACGTTCCGGGCGAGAGGCCAGGGTCGCCCCAGACAGGTCGCCAGTCTGTCGCAGGGCAAGAATTTTAACTTAAGTTAAATTTTATATTGTTTATTGCAAACATTAGCACTAAATTAGTTTTGACAGCTTTCACGTTGACGAAAGATTCTTCCTTGTTGACAATTTAAACCTAAGATTGAAAGGAATTGGGAAGTTTACTTTGTAAAAGTGAAAAAAAAAGAAGAAAAAACAATCCTGATTGTGTTGCCATAGTGACACTCTGATGCTATGAGTGTCATCTTTGTGTGGGAGCTTTGGCTTCTGCCCAAACAGCCCTCACCGAATAGTACCCCAGTGAAGCACCGCTGGCCGTGGTGATGCCCTCTAACGGGAAGTTGGGCCCCGAAATCTGATTCTGCCCAGGGCGCCACACAACCTTTTGCCGGCCCTGCTCACTGTCCCTTTTTTTTTTTTTTTTTTTTTTACACCTTGAGTTTTCCCGAAAAGTTGAATTCTTTCAGCACATAGCACGTGATTATTGTTATTATTATTATTATCATTATTATTATTTTCTTGTTTCTTGTGGAGTTATGTAAGCCCAGTGAAAGTGTGAGGAGCAGCACCTCTGGCGTTTTACCCAGGCTGCTCTCTCCATCCACCCATCCCCTCCTCATCCATCCTCCGCTCTCAGCTCTCTTCATCTTCTCTCACTCCTCCAGACAGACCTCTTTTTTTTCTCTCTCTCTCTCTCTCTTCCCTCCCTTCTCTGGGAAACTGTTGCGCTCTGAGTAAAAACGACCTTAACTCGGTCTGATCCCTGGTTGGGCGCCTTCAAAATAAAAGCACGCGTGAAACGCAGGCTGAAAATGCCAAGAGGAGCTGGGAAAGCTGAAAAAAGTAATAAAAAAAAAAAAAACATTAAAGGAGAAATCATACATATTGAAAAAGATGAATAGGTGGTTATAAAGCTCTAACGACCAAATGTCGAGAAATTGTTTGACTTCACGGCGAGGAAAATTTAAGCTTTTGGCTTCAATCTTTTGTAGTTTAGATTTTATTGATGTGAAATATACATTTTCTATTTCCAAAAGCCCGTTTTGGAAACACTGATTTTGAAGTGTGAGCCGGATGTCTTTCGTCTTAGATTCTGTCCAACATTCCGAGCTGCAGCTGAGACTCTCCTCAACACACACACACACACACACACACGCACACACACTTACAAATCTGACTCCTAGTCCAAAACAATGAGTGCGCACGACGCGCAGCCCGCTCCAAACCTCTCCAACAAATGCGGACTTTCCCCTCCAGGACCCTCCGTAGCATGCGCCTCAAGGAGAAGCGCCACGGGAGCATAACTTGACGGTCACCGGAGTTTTTGGTTCGCCCCTCTTCTCCACCGCTTTTCAGGAGCGCGTATGAGTCCGCGGAGGAAACTATGCCGTTCTGCAAGCGCACCATTCTCCCCAAAGATGTGTGCAAGGCCGACGGCGGCGGGCGGCTGCGGGCGGAGGCGTTCGGGGAGCTGGCGGACGTGTGCGGCTCGTCCCTGTGCGCGGTGCTGCGGCAGCTCTCGGATCTGTCCCGGCACTCGGTGAGCATCCTGGAGGAGCTGGAGGGGGAGCTGGTGTCCGTGTGCCGCCGCTCCGGCGCGCTGGAGGGCAGACTGGTCCTGTTGCGGAGGCACGTCGCCGAGCTGCTCAGCAAGCCCCCGCCGAGAGGTAAGAGAAGAAGAAGAAGAAGAAGAAGAAACAGTAAATAGCGAACTCACCTGGAGTGAGTGTGCGGCTCCCAGCCTCCTCAAAAAGTGGTATAAAGCATCATGTTTACGGATATAAATGTGCGACATATTAAATTCATTCAAAAGAAATGAGTTGAGCTTAAATACAATTCAATTCGGTTGTGGCAGGACAATTTAGTTTTAAACATTATCTTATTGTATTATATTATTATAGTCTTATTTTTTTCATAGGACTTTACATTTATGCCAAAATTTGAATCTTATACACATCTTTACTGTGTTCTCTCACTAGAAACCAGCTGATATACTTCTGCTAGCTAGCTAGCTAGCTAGCTTTATCTCTTTTCCAAGCTCGGGAAAAGTTAGCTAACTTCATCCTTACTAGCTCCGTAAAAGCTAGCCAGCTTCATCCTTGCTACCTCGGGAAAAGCTAGCTAGCTTTAGCCTTCCAAGCTCGGGAAAAGCTAGCTAGCTTTATCCTTGCTCGCTTGGGTAAAGCTAGTTATCTTTTTTACATCCATTGTAGCTAATTGCGAAGTTATTGCCATTTGGCTGCACTATGTTGATTTTAGCTAAAATGCTCACTGCTGATGACAACCCATTTGCTATTTTTATGTGCAGGTTCTGTTTTTGTCCATTGGTGTTGTGATACTGGTCTTAAATTCTATTAATAATGGTCTTAAAAAGCCTTATAGTTGAGTGGTGAAACCATGTTGTCCAGGAGTAGAAAGTTGTACTTTTGTGTTCAGTTGCTTTTAAATTTCCAATTAAAAACGGAAGCAGGATATTGATTAAGATCTCACATGAAGCTTGAGTTAACGTGAGGTCAAAGGAGGCGGAGTTCATCAAATTAGAGAGAGAAGAAAAACAGCGGGTCAACATCTGCATGCAAGCGCCTTCTTTCTTCTGAGTGCACATGACTTTTACTCGCAAACCTGCTGGTTTCCAGGATGCTCCTGAATGCAGCACGAGAGAAAACCTGTGAACTTGGGCTGAAGTGCTGGGATGCTTTGCGTGCTTTTGTCGTTTTGTCACCTTACCTGTCACACGTGTCCGACTGGCTTCCCTCCCGGCCTGGCGTCATGTTTGGTTTAGTTTTTGTGTTTTCATTCCAGAGCTCTGCAGATGTCAAAGCCCAGCTGTACTATTAAAAGTGAGTCATGTACGGACTCGGCTTACAGCGACTCATAAAAGTGATTTAGTAATTTGCGCGTTTGTGAGGCGCATGTGTGAAGTTTCTCGTGAAGCGTACAAGTGTTCTCCTTTAAATCTTGAGGGGTTTTTTTGGGTCCTTTTCTGAAGGCCTCAGAAAACAGCGCGGCGGGAGTGGATACCTGGCCGTGTCAGAAGCAGATTTGCTCTTCAAACGAAGGAAATCAGGATATTTCAATGGTTTAACAGTTGATTTTGATGACAATCGTGCTTCAGGTTTAGGCAGCAAGAGAAATAACAGCACTAGTAGTAAATCTGCAACAATACTCATGCAATTTTGAGACGTGAAGCACTAATTGTAGCTGAATTAGCGCACAATTTCAGCATGTTCGTTCTGCGTGCATGTAATGGTGTGATTGCACTTTCTTACTTGTCTGATTTATTAGACAATTTCTAATTTATTAGACAAGTAAGGGTTAAGGTTAGGACAAACACCTCGCTTGTCTTGGGTTGGACCCAACGTTTGCCTTGGGACAGTTGAAACTGTCTGATGCCACTTTATTTCAAAGCATCACTCAGAAACTGACAAGCGTTGATACTGACCGTAGACAGAGCAACAGCGCACTGACTGATCGAAATCAAATGACAACGTGTTTTAAGTGTCTGCCCATCTGGTCACCAGTCTGGTTTTGTTCAAACTCAAAAGTCGAGCGACATCAAAACGATGGGAGATCATTTACTAATTGCTTCGTCTTCCAGCGCTCCTTCACCTGACCCTGAAATCGCCGTCTCTGTGATAAAACATTGTGATGGCTGCATGATTTATTTATTTATATTTTTCACATTGATGTGCTGGAATGACTCAGTGCTTCTCTCCTTTATATTAGCTTTTTTGGCCCTTATGCGAACAACTCCAATAAACTACATTCAAGTTTGCGGTTGTGAAGCTGCATTGTAGCATTTTGCTAGCCTGGCCATTGCTGCTTTGCGCAATTTCGCTCTGTTCTCTCTTCCTTGCAGTGTTCTGTCTGGGCTTTCTCCCATTGAGCCGGATTTCAAAACCGGGCCGATCGGCGGACAGGAAATATCAGCGATGATGTAGCTCTTTTTGAGACGACCGTTCACGATAACTCGATGTTTGAAAGCACGGGCTGAACGACGACAGGCAGACCGCAAACTTTAAAACAGTGCAGAAAATTGACGTCGTCTTTCGCAGCTTTTCCTGTTTGCTGATTGGCCCGGGTGAAATTCTGCAGGAGAAATCGTGCTCAATGGGAGGAAAGCCTGGACGAAGAGAGATGAGAATTGAGCAGATTTGCATCGGAAGGCAAACTGACAGTACACGTGTCACGGACAAACTTTAGCGATTGTATGAACTTTAAAACGTCAACAGAGTCCACAGCAGTCGTTTCTCAACAGCCGAGAGTCTGGACTCTCTGCACGAAGCAGAAAATAATTATATTTGGATTGCGTTTGGCCGAAAGCAGGAGCGCCAGCAGCATTTTCTGCACGAGTAAGGCACCGCCCAGATGGAACAATGGCAGATTTGCACCTTAGCATTAATCTCTGCACAGACTTCGCGCTGGTTTCCCTCCCCTGCTTACATTACAGGCCTCAAGAGTGACCGAAAGAGTGAAGCAAGAAGGCTGCTAACATGAGGCAGCCAGCAGTCTGTCTGTCTGTGTGTGTGTGTGTGTGTGTGAGAGTTAGTATGTATAGTATCACCAGACAGAAAGAGAAACACCCTTTAAACACAGACCAGATGCGGAGCTGGATGGAGAGGAAGAAAGATTTAAAAAAAAAAAAAAGAGAGAAGAGAAGAAAAAGAAAAGCAAGCCTTCCTTTAGCTGAATTCCCAGGGATCCGTGTGTGTAGGTGCTCCTCTCTGTGGTGCTGGGATGCATCATGATTCCTAACTCTCAAAATTCTGCGTGGGTTCTTCCTGTTTCGGCACCACGTGGGCAGAATCACACGGCTTAAGCAATCAATACACGCGTTGTGGGGCCTCCGTCTTCTCTGCGTCTTTATCTGTTTCTGACTCTTTCAATAAAGATGGAAAACACTGATGCTGAAGTCACTAACGTCCCGGGGTGAAATGTTGTTTTTGTCGTTGAATTTAACTCAAGGGCTGGTATATGATTGCCCGAATATAACAATATTTACAAGAGTTTAAACAAAAATGTTCTATTTGAGACTTACTGGTGCTGAAGTCGTATGAACGATTAATTATTACGCTAAATGGGACAAACAACTGGTCCAGATATTTTTTTTATTTTTGTTTTTGCACAGATTATTCTAAGCTATTCTGTAATTGTGATCTGACATAAAAACGTGAAACTTTAGCCTGTTTATGCTGCAGTTGACGGTGGTGTTGCTTCTGGATATATTGAGTGCAATCTGCTTTGTGAATCCGGTGCAGAGAAAAACCACAGATAAAACGAAGCAGATTGCAATGATTTGCAAATTTCCTCGCCTAGTTTCTCTTTTCTTTATATGCGATAATGTTGATGCATTATACCGATTCTACCAGAACACACAATTAGCCAATAAGGTGGTTTTTCTGTAAGAGTAAATACTTCCATTTGTGAATTTATTTAATGTACCTGACTAATCCCTGTCACTGCCACCTGCTTTGACGTTTGGCTAGCGTCCGGCACTCGGGAGATTTCAAATTTGCCAGCTCGAAACCAGCTAAGATTCCCCTCCTCCCCTTTTATTCTTGTGCAGAAAAATCACTCGCACGTGTGCCTTTCCGCGAGTAACAACCGCTGACATTCCCCCCGTCCACCTGCCAAAAGAAGGGAAACGAACACTGAAACACATGTTCCGGCCCCAGATGAGGGGATTTTTTCCACCCAGCTCAGAGTTTGTACAAGAGTCAGATCTGCCCCGGCCTGCTTCCAGAAAACCGTTGCGCAGACGATCGAAGCTGGGTTCCTCTGCCCAAGGAGAAGGGGAAGGAGTCGCACTGATACCGGGAGGATGTTGCTCTTGAGTTAAGGAAGGATGATATCAGGGGGGAAGGCGTGCATGTGGGGTACACTTTCCACTGGAAGTTGTCACTCAGAAGGGCCTGAACTTGAGGACTTTGTCCTCTGGAGCGTTCGCACACTGGACTTATTTCCTGCCACGTTCTGTTGGCTGCTGTTCGCCGTAAGGGGACAAAGTGTTCCAAGCGTGTCGAAGAAAGCAGCAATGCATTCTTTTTGCAACATTTTCAACCAAGACTTTTCGGATTGCATCTTGTTTTTATGGGCTCATGTGATTAGACAGAGTACTGAAACGTTGGAGTTATGGGCCTTTGCCAGAAACATTGAAGGGATCGCTTGCATCTGTCAAAAGGGGTTTGTGTTTAGTAGCTAGGAGCAAAAAATACCTTACTGAAATAATTCCTTTCAGTTGAGGTCAAAGTTCAATGGAGAAAGTCACTCCGTGTGAATCTAATTAGGATATTAAAAAAAACATACTTTGTGTTTTTGCTGCATAAAACTAAATGCTCTTAAAGGGAACTTTGAAAGCTTAATTCATTTCTTAGGCCTATATTGAGTTAAGGCTGGTTTCTATGTGGTTAAGCTTTTATTTTACACTTTTACTTTGGAGTAGCTAATGGGTCTAAAGTGTTTGTTGAGGCAACAAGAGCGAATCCTTCCTCCCTCTTCTCGTTCTCACGGGCACGTCATCCTAATTGCTCAAACGTCTTTCCTCCAACTCTGAGAGCTTTGGGAACAAAACAAGCTCAAATGAAAACTTTGCATTAAACCGATATTCATTCGACTTTTATTTGTTTTATTTTTAATCGGGAATCTCTTAACGTTCGACGACTCAACTTCCCGGCTCAAGTTTTATAATCCCACACAAGTTTTTTCTTTTTTTTTTTTTTTTTTAAATTTATCGTGGATGCAGGCCATGTGCCTCAATAAGTTTCCAGTGTCAGAATCTGTCCTCTCCTCCTCGTCCTCCCCCACCATCGCTCTCTTCCTACAGGCGATGATTCAGAGGCTTTCGGACTGACTTCCCTCCATCCGCAGAGCACGAAGAAAGGCTTTTGTTTTCAGAGTCCGCGCGCAACTTTTCAAGTCTTAACTTTGCAGAGTTGCCAGAAGCGATTTGATTAGAAAGTTCAACAAAAAAAACCCAACAAAAACAAATAGTTGGAACTGAGTGTCATATTGAAATACAAGGTTATTTTTTTTTTGATAGCAAAACAACGCCCCACGATTTTTTTATTCTATTCAGATGAAGCCATTTCCATTGCTTCCTCATGATAAAGTGCTCTTATATTTATTTTTCCCACATTGTCAGATTTCTTAAATTAGCATCCAGACATGCAAAAAAAAAAAAAAGTTCTGTAAGAACCTTCAAATGTCGCAAAAATCACAAATGTATATAAACGAAGCTCTAGAAGCTCATTTGTGTGTTTTTTGTGATTAAATTCTGTCGCAGAAAATGCCGTCACTGAGGTGAACGTGGTGAGTAACGACCCTGAGACGGGGACCGGGGGTCGGCGGCGCTCGCGTTGGCCCGCGTGTTTATACGTGTGAGACAAAGTGCCGTTGTTCTCTGCAAAAATCGACGCGAGTCACGGCGAAAGGTCAAAAAGTCGAGGAGAAGAAAACCAGCTTCCTGCCATGCTTCACAGTTCGGTTATTTCTCTTCCTCTCGCACAAAGTCATAACAAAAAAAAAAAAAAAAAGGTCCAGGATTCATTATTTCAGAGGACTTTACGTTCATGCACGTGGTAGAAGTGATAATATCGATGTTTTTGAGACCATTTTCAATAAATATCATGATGCTGCAAACGAATGAATCCCTGGAGACGCTTTCATCTCCCCCAACGCTTTGCCATGTGTCCGATGCTTAAAAGGCCAATGATGACATTTTCTACGTAGTCATGGCAACTAGTCATTAAAGGCATGTTTCCATTTTTTCTTTTTTCTTTTTTTTTTTACATTCTGGAGTCTCGCTATCTTCTAGGATGTTTTTGTGTTTTGTTGTTGGAGAGTAAGTTGAGCTGAGCCGACTGCGATCCTGAATGTGCTTAAAACTGTTAAAACTGCATCAATTTGAGAGATTTTCATTGCGGTTGTGGCTTAAAAACCACGAACCGCCACTTCAAACGGCGTGAAAATGTGTTTTTGAAGAGTTCCCTTTAAAATAAAAACAGCAGCGCTGCCTACAGGAGACGTAAACGCCGTAAAAAAATGTGCACAAAACGTTGTCGACGTTTCGCTTAAGTTGGAAAAAAACGCTCAAGCGACAAGCGGCGTAAACTTGCGAGTCGTCTGCGATTTCACCACGAGCTACGGATTCGACGCTTGAATATAACATTTTCCACGATTCAAGATCTTGGCAAATTCTCGCTTTTCTTTGGCGTTT
Source organism: Poeciliopsis gracilis (assembly GCA_911649635.1). Classification (NCBI taxonomy): domain Eukaryota; kingdom Metazoa; phylum Chordata; class Actinopteri; order Cyprinodontiformes; family Poeciliidae; genus Poeciliopsis; species Poeciliopsis gracilis. The sequence goes on from CAJVRI010000724.1 coordinate 1,389,971, forward strand.
GGAATCTAATGCGTTACTGATACGCGTGTAGAGAAAACATTTTCGTCCTGTGGTGAAAGCATCAGCTTTTTAGAGTGTTTTAAAAGTTTGTGTGTTTTCATTTTCGGAATTCCAGTTCACCAGTATTATTTGGTGAACATCCTGTTCACCAATCAGACTGGTGTCCAACATTCATTCTACTTCCTGTCCGTTTTTGAGCATTTGATTTGGGCTTTATCGTAGCAGGAGAGGATTTTCGTTTCCAAAATTCTCTCCTCTGTGAAAAATAACAAAACGCCGCAGGACTTACAACCCGTGAAGCCGGAGCGCGGGAACAGACTCCTTGTTGAGGTTTTGTGTGAACACAGCCAGCTTCCTGCCCGTGTGGGTTGGCCTCCCGCTGTTCTCACGTTGAAGATCTCCCGTTTGATCCGAGGGCACGGATCAGGGGACGGCGTCTAACCCGTCTCCTGTAGAGCCGATCCCAATCACAGAGAAGAGAGTCTGATGACGTCTCAGATATTCAGACTGCGTGACGGCGGCAGCAGCAATGTAGACACGCAGGACGTAGGCAGGACCACGGAGCAACCTCGTTTTGTAGCGCCGGTTTCACTGCTGCTGGGAAATCTGCAACGTTGGACATCAGTGGATCATGCTGTCCCACGAGAGCGCAGGGTGGCCTGAAATGGCCTTTTCTATTAAGAAACATGCAATATTATTAATATTATTTGGTGACAGGACTGTTGCAATGTGTCAATTAATTGCATGATAAATTAAAAAGAGCTCAGTAATTTCCATTTTCTATCAAAAACTGGATTACAAAAATCTTCAGTCTGGCAAATTTAGTCTCAACTTTAGTTGTTGTTTCTGTTGTTTTATTTATTTTGGAAATTTAAAATGGCTTTCGGCTCCAGTGTTAAATGTATTTAAAGTTTATTAGTTTTTGAGAACGCGTTCTTGCATCATCATACCGATACTGTTATATAACGTGAAACAACTTCTGGGACAATTTATCGCCTTGCAAAAATTGTTGTTTGGCTCATTTGATAGGAGCTTTATTTCACATAAATTAGTAAAACTCCTTCCTTCGGGTGAACATATGGAGGAATTAGTTTTTATTTTAAAAATAAAATGACATGTGGTGCTGTTGTTGGTACCCCAAACAATCCCTTTAACGCCAATAAAACTGAAGCATTTTTTTAAGAAGATATCTCTCCACGATTTGAATTACTAATCAATGGCTGTGTGTCTCTGCAAAATGCACCATGTTCAAGTCATCTAGTCTCCATGACAACCGCTAGATGCTGTCTTCATGGCGGCTGCTAGTTTGGCTGGTATCTCAGGAAAATACCAGCTCTTTCCCGTCCTAAAAATTACAAACGTGGAACGTGTGAAGAAGCTGCAATTCCTTGAATGGCCACTTGGGGCTGTTTGAAAGGTCAAATGCCACGGTCCTCTGCTACAGCTGTCGTCTACGAGTCCAACAGACTCCAGCTGACTACTTTTTAACGCTAAACAATCCCCGTGTGACACGCACACACACACAAAAAAGGTCCAACAATCAGAGTTTCAGAGCAGTGAATGATGGTTGTTCTGACCGAGCGGACGCATCATGTGACGCCTCCGTGCAACATATAGTGGTTACATTGGTGAGGCTTTCTCTCCCTGAGCACAAAGGGTTGGCTGTCGACAGCGAGACGTCAGCCAGCGTGTTCTGTAATGGTGGAGGCAATCACTTCCAGGTGTCGGTCGGAAAACACACCACGTCTGGCGGAGCATATTTCACTCGCTCACGGGAACAACAAAGAAGTGGAGCACATTTTACTGGAGTGAGGCAGTGAAGTGTGCTTTTATTAGAATTTGTAACAAGTCAAAAACAAGGTGATCTTCTCATCCTCACTTAAAGTCTTGTTACAAAACCCTGACACGGGAAAGAAAGGAATTTATTTGAAAATAAGCAATAGTGTTTTTTTTGTTGTTTTTACCAGTTTCTACTTGTTTTTATGTTTAAAATCTGCTCTCACATGTTGAAAACCCTGAACTCAATGGAAATGAAATGAAGAGCATTTGAAAAACTACAGAAATGAGTAAACTACGTGAAACTGAATGCAGTTTGCCATTTGTGCCACTAGGTGTCAGGATTTTTCCTTACTCGTTGCTTTTTTTAATTGTAAATGTTCTGCTGCTTCCGATATGAAGCTCATTACTTTTACTTTTTACTTCATTTTGTTTTTAGTTTTGATAAAACTTGTTTCAACTAGAGGAAAACGCATTGAGATCAAGACTTCTTTCACAACGACCAAGGAAGGAAGCAGCGTAAAAGTAACAAAAACAGACATCCAAAATATGTAAAATGTGAACAATTTGACAAAAAACGTGACATGGTTGTGACTTGTACTGTTTTTGCAAATGTTCATGATGGCTTCATAAAACATTTCGCAAATTTGTCTGGTGGCAAATGACAGATTTCATAAATGAATACATAGATTCATAACTTACCTTAATTTTCTGCCAAATAGAAATCCATTTTTGTTGCAGCTTTGGTATAATGTTTTAAATACGATTTTATTTAGTCTAAAGTGTTTTAATACAGAATAAGGCCACATAAGCTAAAACAAAAACACAGAAATCAATGGATTATTGTTGGACACATCAGAAATCCACATCTTGGAATATCAGAACAGGAATAACTTCTCACTATCTGCTGTTTGGATCTGCGGCTTATGATCCTGAACTTATCTGTGAGTGGACGTTTGCGTGTCGTCTGCATGTTGTTGGCGCTCAGCAGGAGCGTCCCCCTGCTGGAGCTCCAGCTGTCAAAATAAAGGTTTTCAGATTTCCAGGGGGAAGACTCGGTGGCGTGACGTCGCCCAGAGTGGGTGCTGCTCCGAGGCGGGGAGCAGAGAAAAGGCCTTCCTTTGTCCGGCGCTGTCACAGAACTATTTACTGGCACCGTGTTGTGGAGAGGAGGCTGAGCTTTAGACGGTGGAAAGCTGCAGAACACACAGTTCTGACACTGAACACATGGTCGGGACTCCCTGACGGGCTCAGTGTGTGTGTGTGTGTGTGTGTGTATGTGTGTGTGTGTGTGTGTGCGCGCCTCCTTTTATCTGGCGGCAATAGCCCTCTACAGTTTGATCAAGCTGTGAATAATGGTGTGTGTGTGTGTTTGCAAACACATGGAGTTGTTGTGCTTTTTGCTGAAGTCTCTCTAGTTTCCAAAGCTATTTCCGTTTTAGCTGACCATGCTTTTGTGTTTGGTGAATGTAACAAACAGAGGATTTCTGTTTTGTAACAATAAATATCTGTTTTTGCCATGTGAGCGTCGGGTTAATATCTTTGCAGGCATCCTTAAAAAGTCTTAAATTCATGTATCTAAAATAAGACCTTAAAATTCATTTGAAAAAGTCTTAAATCTATTTTTATAGAGCTGTTTTATCTCATGGCTAGGTTTTTTTTCTCATGGCTCTTTTCTTTTAGATTAAAGTTTGAGTCGCATTCAGACATCTCCACTGTCTGAATGCGACAGTGTTTTCAGCGAGGGTATATTATGTAGCGAGGGTATATTAGCAACCCTTGGTAGGGTTGCTAGCAACTGTAGCTAAGAATGCTTACCAACCAAGCTACCTTTGGTATCTAACAGGGTTTATATTAGCGGCTAGTTAGTAGTTCATTGGCAAGCTTTTTTGCTACTATTTGCAAATATCAGTGACTATCGTGGATAAGTGCTAATAGCTCACTGGTTGGCTGAATTGCATTTGTAGATTTTTGTAGAGATCTAGGTCTTAAATTCCTGCCATTATGGTATTAAAAAGTCTTAAATTTGGTCTTTTCAAACCTGCTGCTTTCTCACGTTTGAAAGACTTCACGTCAGTTTGTTCTCTCAGCGATTCAGACTCCTATTTTCTACCCTCCTCCCCTTTTGGGCCCATGTGCGCATAGGCCAAGTACTGCTGGCCGTTTCTATTAGTAGTAAAGGGTTTTGATGAATTATGGAGATAAATATTAATAACGCTTTACGTCGTCTTCGTGTTTTACTGACTCCGGTTCTGATCCCCATTTGGGAGGGTTGAAACCTATCAATGACGAATTATGTCCCCCGGTCAAACTAAAATAACACCAACTGGTGGATATGATTTATTGGAGCCACCTCAGCTCATTCCCTGGAAGCACAAAAACGAGCGTATTATCGAAAATGTCCTCAAATCATCAATTTCCAATGTGAAACGTCCCCAAGGGGTGCATGAACCGACGCGTGGTCAATAATAAAACATCCCAGCAGACGGCTTCTACTCTTCCCTCACAAAATCCGGGGACAAGTTGGCAAGGAGCCGATCCCAAATATTTTTCCTTTATCCCGGTTTGTTTGCTCTTGAACTCGAGATTGTTTCAAGGAATGTGACAGCAGGATTATCCCGCGGTTCACATCAATGTACAGAATGTCCCGTTAATCTGGAGTCTGTGCTTGTTTTATACCTGCGAAAGAACGAGAGGATGAAAGTTAAACATTTGAAAACGGATCTTTCACGTGTCTTTTTTTTCCTTTCTCAAAATTAGAAATTGCAGCTTTGTTTGGGGCGGTTTTTTGGAGCCGGAGCGTCCAGGCACAGCCCTCCACTCCGTTCGTGGATCATTGCAGGAAGTTGACAAAATTATAGTTTGAAATTCCCACAACTCAGAAATAAGCCAAAAACTTCCTCTTTGTCTATTTCTACTTAATGCTATTACGCATAAATATGTACTAAAGAGAGACACCTGTGTTTTCACGAATATGTTGATCATTTGTCACCATGACAACAGATCCTGAATCAGCGTTTTCGTTGGATCAAACCTGAAATCAGGCGAGTCTCTGTGCACGTACGTGAATGAGTCTTCCTGCATGCCTGGTAGTTTTCATTGTTTCCACATCATAATTTATCACCCAACTCTATGCTCTATCATCACCTTTAATGAAACGGAGGTTATTAATGCAGCGTGTCTGTGTTTTGCTGTTGCTGCGTGCCCTCTACCTGCCTTTTGCGTCCGCTGTGGCTCTGTGTGAAACCGGCTCTCTGCCATGTCACACTCTTCACTCTGCAGCTGCATCAAACAGAACCTGTTGTGTGATGCAGTTTCACATTCGCGCCGGAGCTGAAGTAATTTCTACCGGTTGGTGCCGATCTCCGCTGATCTGTTAACATTTTTTTTTTTTTTTTTTTTAATTTCTGCTCCTCTGTCTGTCGTTTCTGTTGGCTGCGGTTTCAAAGTTACGGCTTCAGTGAAATTTGAAACATGAGTGCATCTTGACTTCTTTGTGACGAGAAACCAGTTTTTCCGTTTTTTAAAAATTTCTCTTTCTTTTACAAACTTTGACCAGACAAAAAAAAAAAAAAAAACCCTACACTGGTAGTAAATTTGGCTTATCCAAATTTTGCATTAGGCTGGTCCTCCTAGTCTTTCTACTGTTTTATGCAAACTTTAAACTGTTTTTTAAGAGAAATAAAAGAAACGACTTGTGTCATTGAGTTTGAGCTGAAAGTTAATGTTGCTTTCACCAGGTCGGTGCTGTATTTGTACTTTTTTTTTTATTTTCCTGGTTTTGCTCTTCTCACATCTGCTTTCACATAAAGAACAATAATGGTCCACGTCCAAAGATGACTCATGTTGACGGAGCATGGCTGTAGCTCATTGTTTTTGACAGAGGTTTGACTTGAGCGCTCAGTCGTGAGTTATTAGTTTGAACTCTGATTCTGTGCTTCGGCGCGTGTGAACCGTTCAGGAACTGACATTAGGATATTACGTTTTTATATGTTTGTGAATGTGCGTTTGAGGAAATTGATCCATAGTTGGGCTCGTTTTTGCCAGTTTTTGCTCGGTCAAGTAGGGAGTCACCGTCTTTGGGGCGCGGATTGTTTTTCTCTGAATCCATAAAATGGATAATTAGGTTATATTTCAGTTTATAAAGAATACGCATCGCATTTTAATATCGCTAATTCAAAATCCAAAAAGTTTAGAGTGATTGAAAACTGACCAATCTACGCTGAGCCTGTAATATAACGCTGGAGATTTTGAAAAACAAATCAAATGTATTATTTTATTGGTTTTGAAGCTTTTCCTCACAGGAACTTGTCGCTATTTGTCAGATGTTATGTGACATTTGGCAGACATGGACGATCAAGAGCGATTTAAAAACATTTTTTTATTATCTAACAGACAAAAACCGACCAAGATATAAACACCCTGATTCGCCATAGATAGTAGGATCAGGAAATATTTTGGTTAACCACCTACTTCCTCCAAAAACAAGGACACGTCTCGCTGCTTTTGCCAGGAAAGAAAGAATAAAAAGCCAACTTGCAACACTGGATGTTTGGCGTGAGGAGCCAAGTCACACAGATGTTTTTACAGGACAACACTTGACTCATTTCCTATAACGCTCTTTTGGGGGCAGCAGGAACAAATCTATGTGGACACATTACACAAACCATAAACCACAGAGCACCAACAGGAATCCTGCTGTGGTTTGTCACAGACCTGCCTGTGCTCCTTCTGCGCCAGAGATTGGAATTAAACGGCGCAAACGCATGACGTCCAATAAGAGGCTCTCCTTTCCATTTCACATCTTGTTTTTTTTTTTTAATGCATCATGCACAAATTTCCTAATTGTTTTTCTCATGAATGGAATCAGTTCATTGGTGTTTTTTAAGACTTAATTGCTGATTTTTACTTGTTTAGTTCCTTGTACCTGTTTTGATTTACGATTTCTTTGGAGTCGGAGCTTTTTAATAGTCATCTTACCTCAAAGCGTAGATTTGACATCACAGAGGAAACCAATTTTTTTAGCCAAACTTCAAAATGACCAAGACAAAAAGAACATGCCATTCAACTAAAACAGGCTCTGCGCTGATCTCCACAGGTAACATGATCGCCAGCTCCCCATTTACTGTAGTTTAAAACAACCCAAGCTGTCGTATTCATTTGCTATAATTTCTGTGTTTTTTTTGTTTTTTTTTAGCTTGTTATGGACACAAGCTATTGCTTCGTGTCAGTCAGTTTTGTTTAAAAGACGCCCCTGTTGTATAACTTGACCATTTAGCAGAGATGGACGTGGCCCTCAGGCTGTTCCTGCGATGAGGAAGTCTCCTAAAAGATCTCTGGGAGGAAAACAGAAGGAGAGCAGCATTAATCGTCAGCTCTCCATCTGTCGAATCTTTTGTCTGTCTGATTGGAGCCGGCGTCTCGCAGGCTGACATTTCAGTGAGCCCAAAAGTTAAAAATGAAGCCGTTTGTGTTTGAGTGCGAGCGCGCGCGTGTGTCTGTGTGTGTGTGTGTGTGCTTGTGTGTGTGTCCTAAAAATGCCGTTGCTGGGAAGTCTGGATGGAGGAGGAAGCATGTTGTGCTTGCAGGGCTTTAAGGATGTTTGTTGAGCAAATATCATTGCAAGTCGCAAACAAATGCTAGCAGTTATTATCGTCACTTAACTCCATAATTAGTTGTTGCTGAGCCAGCGAAACAGACACTGAACTATGATTAAAACACATTGAAACATTTTTTTTTCTCTGAATTTGGCTGTGAATATAAATTTGCTTGAATGCTAGCTAAAATTAAGTTTGGCTCGAAGTACAAACGAAGTTGGTTACACTGATTCAAAGATCGCAAAGGGTGTAATAATGCCATTTATGAAGATGGACGATCCAATCTCTCTCCAGCAAACAAATCGCTGTGCTATTCCCACAATAATCTAGACGAAGATCAATAGGCATAATTTAATAACACGCTTAAGCCGCGGATTTGGACGTGCCGAGAGCTTCTCAAACGCAGCTTCATGCCACCTGTAACGCATAAAATCCTGTAATTAATGTACCTAAAAATGTGTCAGTGTCACAATGAATCATTGTTAAAAAGTCCTTGGCCTGACGTTATCCAAAACTAGAACAAACTTTGTTTACGTCGAAAACATTTTCGGGATATTTCCTATTTGTGTCTTCTTCTGTGTTTTTTTTTTGTTGTTGTTGCTGGTGGCAAAATAGTTCAACAGTGAAAACTGAGTGAAAATTTTAAACTGAAAAATATCCACAATCACGTCTATATACCAGTTTTTGTTGAGGCTGAAAAAAACCTAGTTTAAGGGAACATGCTCCTCCATTTGTTCCATGTGTTATTCATCCTCAGGCTTGCTTCCTGAAGATGAAATAAGGATAAAAACGACGTGCACGACTTTTTAAAAGGAAGCCGAAAATGGCTTGAAGAGTGGCAACATTCGCTAACAACTTCACCCAAGCAGCAGCGATTGTGCGTGCTTGATAAATGCTGACGTGTCGTTGGCCGTAAGAGTCCCAGGTAGCAGCTGGGTTAGCATTGCTGGGCTGCGATGCTCACCCAGGAAATGAACTTCAAAAGTTTAGAAACGTCTTGTGATCCCGTAATTGGGTTTCGCAATGTGGAAAATATTTAGGTAGTTAATTCTTAAGTGGGTTCAGGCTTTTTTAAAGTCGGCCTTGCCAAAGAAGAAAATGCTGCCGGCTCTAGCGTCTGTGGCCACCTTGATGGAGGCTCTTCCGCTGCCGGGTTGGTATGCTGCTGGTGTTGGTTGGGTGGCAGTGAACTTGGAAAAAATTTTTTAAAAAAAGCCCAAGCTGTGCGTGAGTCATTCGCCGAGAATCACTTTGAAATTCACCCCTAAACTTTCTCAGCTCGCCTAGTTCCTTCTCTTCAAGAAATCTTGGTTAGTGTGCCACTTTTCGTGTTGGTAGAAATCCAAGACGCTCTCGGTGTACTCAGCCTTTCTTTCCCCGGCTCTCTTAGTCACTTCGCTCCTCTGATGTGACAACAAGAAGAGGGCTGCTTCTGAACTTTCTGGGACGTTTACGCTTGCGTGTATTGAGTTACTCACAAAGCTCCAATTAGTGTGGACTCGAATGGGATTTTTCCACCAAGTTTTGACACAAACATAAAAATCTACCCAGCCTTGAAAAAAAAAAAAAAAAAAAAACCTAGAAACCTAGAAAATCAGAGAAGAAAGGGGGGGAGAGATAATGGGATTTGCTGCAGACGACAGAAACATGAAAAGAAAGTTGCCAGATGTTTGAACTGCGCTCTCATTTGTTTTGAAATCGCGTTTAAGTCGCCGCGCTCTAATCATTTTTCATCAGAGAACAGCCAAAGGGTCGTTTAAAAAGATCGAACAGAAGTCCCACCTATTTATCACTCGAAAATGACCTTCATAGACTGATCCCAAAGGTAATGAAGCAACATTCGGGTCTTCTGGTTCTGCTCTAGTCTGATTCCCCAGAGTCAAATCCAAGCTTAGAGAAGCAACTTTCAGTTTTTATGCTCCACAAATCTGAAGGCATTAGCTGCGTTTCCGTTGACTTTAAAATTGCGCAAATTGCAACTACCAAATAAAATTTCCCTAATGGAAACACGACAACTTCAGATAAACTCACGCCATTTGATAGAACGTTTTTTTTGCACTGGGATGAGGTGATTTTTCCGCCGTATAGAAATGTGCGTTTTGTACAAAACTGCATTGGAAAAACTTTCAGTTTCACCACCATTTCACTCCTTCACATTTTCCAGCGCACCCAACAATGGTAGTCGGGCAGATATTTATCTTTTTTCCTAGCAACTGACATGTGTGGCTTTTCCACCAGACTGCAGCGCCCCCTGCGGGCCAACCGCCTCTGGCTGTTCAAGCTCATGAAATGAGGAAACCTCCAGCTCTCTTGTGACCCAATCGTTGCCTCCAACTAAAGACCAATTTTAAGCTACCATTTCCTTCAAAAGTGGATTTTCTCATTATCATTGGAGGTTTTTGGACAACCGTGATGTACATGAGGGGTTTTAGCTAACAAGTTTCTAGAGGTTTTTAATAACCTTGCCAGACCATCCTCTCATTAAAACGTGATGATCGCTTCATTATACTGTGGGGACACGTCTGATACTTCATCTACTATAATAACCAAAAACTAGCCTCTGTGTTGCAAGTGTTTAAAAGGGTTTCCTAGAGCAGATCGGCTGCAAACACGTCTCTTATCATGTAGATGTTTACGTTGGCTCCAACACAGCTGAACAATGTGTGTGTGTGTGTGTGTGTGTGTGTGTGTGTGTGTGTGTGTGTGTGTGTGTGTGTGTGTGTGTGTGTGTGTGTGTGTCTCTGCCGATAGGTTGCTGTGGATCGTATTTACAGTTCCTGCGTTGTCGGGTGGACAGATCAGACCAAATTCGATTTCCCTTCCACCAGGAGCGTTTTCTCAATTTCGTCCTGTGTGTCTCACGCTGTCGCTCTCTTGTGATGATTCGATTTGTTTTTTTCCCTCTTTGACTCGTTAGCAAGAAGCGATCAGTGAGCCGCAACCAGAGGGGGGTTAAACGACAGACGGGGAGCAAAGAGCGGTGAAAAGGCAGATAATGAATTGTGGGGGGAAAAAAGAAGCTCGGTCAGAGATTTATGTATAAAATTTAATCAAGAAATGTATTCAGACAAACAAGATTTGCTGTATCATCCCACGCGTTCTGTTGGGAGTATGACCAGAGGTTTACCTTTAGCAAGAAATCCAAAATCAAGACTTCTTTAGCCGTCAAAGGAAGGCTAAAGAAGTCTCTTTCTTATAGCTCTATGTCCAGTCCAAAGGTGGGATCAAGTAAAATCTTACCGTTTTAACAATGAGTAATTTCTTTTATTTATAACAGGAAGCCAACAGGTAATGTCTTTATTGCAACTAGTCTATCAGATTGATTATAACAGCTAAAGAAGTTATCATAAGAAAGAGTCAGTTTGTCTTACTGTGGACGACGTGTGTCAGGTATGTGATTAAGTATTATCTCATCAATCTGTACGCTGCCAAATATTGTTTATCATTCATCATGATGCAAATCTTGACTCATAGCTGTCATGATAAATTGCAATTAAAGATGTTTAAAACCACCCAAAATTGTCCGTATTATCAGGATTGATAGTTTTACTGTTTACTCCATTTTTTTTTTCAATGATGGCATCGCTAAATACCAATTCGTTTGAAACATACGGTAACCGTGTGCAGTTCTGTGACGGAAATCGCAGTTCCGTTTGTGACTGGTGTCCTAACGAAGCATATTCTGCTTTTCCAAGAGCAGCACTTGTGTTTGTGGGGCCGTAATTGCTGTAACACACAGTCACAATCGTACCGTTTCGTAAAAAAGGAAGCAGTCGAAAGTTCTTATCGTCAATTTTATCGTTATCACAATCATACTGCAAAGTATCGCAATAAAACTCTTTAGTCTTTATCGCCAAATTACATGAATGTGAACTTTTTAATTTTACCATAAGAATTAGAGTGCAGAGACAGCTAATTATTCCTGTTTTATCCGTTTGTCAGTTGGTAATTTTATCAATACATTCAGCCACTGTTTGAGGACACTCGTGACTTCGATACGACCCAAAAACCCGAATGAGTTTGACTCTCCCATAGAGCAACGCTCCCGTCGTCATTCAGCAAGCCTCTCTTTGAACGCATAATTCGTTCAGTCTAAGACATCAGAACCAGGCTGACGTGTCCAGTGCAGATCCACCCTGGCGGTTCCGACTGGGACAGGTTTGTGGAACGCTGCCGGTCCAGAAGCTTCTTCGTCTCTGCGCAGGCTTGATGCCGGCAGCCTGGCCCACAATGACGCGCTTGTTTTCATGCTGATGCGCTCAGGCGCCGCAGTCCCCTTGCTCCAGCCATGCCGCCAAAGGTCGCCCAAGGTCAGGGTGCATAAAGCTCCTAAAATCGTGGCTAAAACTCAAAGGACTCCTGGGAGGATCACTCATATTCATTCCTATGATTAGAAACGCAACATCTAATAATATTTTGGTCTGACCAGCAACAAGGCAGGTGTAGGAATAGTGTTTGATTTCCACTTTCATTATTATTTTCATGGACAACAGGCTCTCGTTATTAACAAGTAATTTCAGCTTTTTTTTTTCACATGGTTTGACTAGAACCGATTTATTGTCATAAATAAATCAACAACGATACACATCAAGACAGACAGTCGAGTCAAATTAAAGTTTATTTCTGCGGCACATTTATGGCAGCTTCACACAACATCACAGAACCGCACAGCATTCTGGGGGATGTAGGCAGAGGAAGAGCAGTGATTTTAATTGATGGAAACGATTGCGTTTCTTGACGCGGTTCTTGGAAAGACGACCACATTTGTCAGTGGAAGACTATAAATCAATACAAAGCAGTTGGGTTTCAAAGTTTGCGGTTCTTGAAACAGTTCTTGACTGATTCTGCCCTGATCCACAGGTCAGGTTGGGTTCAGGTGGTTCCGAGCCGCTCTTCTCCATCCCTCTCTTCTTCTCCATCCCTCTCTTCATCTCCATCCCTCCCTCCCTTCGCGTCGTCCGTCTCTCTCTCCGCCCGGAGCGACTCTTGGCGGTTTGTCACCAGCCTCACAAGGCCGCCGCTGTCTCCGCGCGCCTCCTTCCAGCTCCAGGTTTGCTTCACATGCAAATGGTGATTTGAAGCGCGTCTCTCGCTCAGTCGTCTCCCTCGGTCGTCCAGCTGCGTTTGGAGCCGGCGAGGGGAGCGTCTTTGTGTGGGAAGCCTCGCAAATGGGGCCACGAGGATTTTAGCGCTGAGTCAGGGCGGACGTATCTGGGAACAACGTAGTACGGCTGCTTAGTGTTTGCTGACAGTTGTCGGTGCAGGAAGCGCGGCGTCTTCGTACGGAGGTCGCGGGAAGGGCGTGGGGGCGATGCTCGGTCACAAAGTAGAGAGAGGAGAGTTTGAGAAAAGTGGTGGACTTTGGTTTAACACAAACACGCATTCCTGTTGCAGTGGGAAGTTGATGAAAACTCAGAAACATGTCAGCTAGAGCGGCGGCTAGCCATTATTTTAGCAATCATTCTGTCAATCAAATTAAAAACATGCATATTGTTAATTGAACCAGACTCTTTTTTTTTTTTCTTCACAATCATAGAAATACATAAAAAAGCATACAAATAGTTCAATTTCTTTTTAAATGACAAAATAAACATTTTCTTGCCTAACATGTGATACCATATATCTATAGACCATTTTTTGATTAACCAATTAGTGGTGGCCGTTATGGTACTATTGTGGTAACAGTAGAGATTATGATAAGAAAAACGATTTATTACTTTGTTAGGGAACAATATGGCTATGACCGTATGATACAGCAGCAACAGCAACACAAATATTGCTGTTGAGAAACATTTTTACGAAGATAAATCGAAATTAGGTGTAAAAAGAACTGGTAAAGTATGGACTGAATCCAAACATTCCCAGTAAAGTTTCATTAATTGTTGATATCCCCCCTGCCTCATATTTAGAGGCAACCTATTATGCTTTCTTGAACAGGTTAGGAAAAGTCTAAAGGCTATACAAAACATGTTCTATACATTTCTTGTACAAAATCATTTTTGGATAAAGAGATTTCAGTCTGCTCTGTTCTGAGCTCCTTCCAGATGGAGCTGTTTTAGAGCGTCCCGTCGCTTTAAATTCAAACTCAGTGTTTGCACTCACACTTGAAAATACCTGCAAACGGATGTGCAACTATGCAACCGTACCTCTTCGAAAAGCAGAAGTTCAGCCTCCTGCGCAACCAACAAGACCATAGCGAAGTGGTTTCTGGACGATAACAACAAACACCTGTCTTTTCCAGCAGCCATTGTACAGCGAATGCTCAGTAATGGCGCCGTGCCCGTTGAACGTGCTTCAACAATTGTGAGGTTTTTGAAACAGCTCAAAAAACACAAACTTTTTTTTTTTAAACCAAAAAACAGCTTTTTTTAAGCATTTATGTTGCTTTTAGAAGCAGTAGGAACCTGAATGGAAGTACAAAAAACGTGCAAAATGTGAACTTTGGGTCGCCGTTTACATGTAATTTATTTTTCCAGCAATTTACTGCCTGGTTCCTTCAAAAAAATATATATTTTTTGCAGTGTTAACTTTTTTTTTCTGTCTCTGTATGACGTCTCCCACCCTGAATTCATATCATACTTCATTTTACCTACGAATCTCCTCGGAAAGCTTCCTCACTGCAGACATTTCACTCTTCTTATCTTCTTTCGGTCTTTCCACCTTACTCCTCAGTCCGGATCTTTTTCTCTCCCTTCCTTGTTATTTATTTTTTCTCTCTTTGGCAGACCCAACATCTGCCTCTCCTTGTCTCATTTAGCTCCTCTCTTCCTCTCTCCATCACTTCATGTCATCTCTTTGTCCTCCCTGCGTGATGGCTGCTCTCCAGGACGGTAACTGGGGGATGATTGGTCTCATGTAATCATCGTAGATCATCAGTGAGATTGATGGGGGCGCTAAGGTGGTCAGACTGGTTGTAATTACAAGGTTGCACTAAATATCAATCATGCTGCATGGCTGAATGTACTGATGTAAGCCTTGATGGGGCGTGTGTTGCTGTGTTATTTGAATCCAAACGTGATTTAATAAAGAGGAAACACCCGGAATCTGCATATATCCCGGGTTTAGGGTTCTAAGCCCGGGATATGTGGGTTTCTCATTGTAGCTTAAATTAAAGTTCTCAACAAGAAAGTGTTACATCCAATAGAAAAGACCAGAAACATTTTATTTAGGTACGTTGCTAAACGTTTTTTCAAAACCTAACCAAATAATTTTTTCCTGATTTTAAACAATTAGTCAGACGCTCTGAAATTTGTCCTTATTTTGTCACAAAAGGAACGTAACAAGGTAAAATTAGAAGAAATAGTAGAATAAAGTGAAGAAATAAGAAAAATATGCCGCTCTACTGAGTATTAACAACCATGTCGAACTTATTTGTGTTGAGTGTTGATTTAAAGAGGGCCCCAGGTCAAAGGTCAGTCTTATTTCAGGCAAAGAGAGAAAAAGAAAGAGAGAAATACCCAGTGACCAGAAGAGGGCAGCATACACTTTATTGCTCATTTAAAATGCTTTGGGGGCAAAATGACAGAGAATTAATGAAATCCAGAATGAGTAGATTAGAGTTCAAATCGGTTTTGGTGTCTTTAATTAGAAAACACTTCAAAGAGTCTCTTACTTCCTTTGTTCCTGCTTTCCTCTCATCGCGTCCATTTTTTTCCCCTTCATTTTTCCACCGTATGCCCAAGAAGAATGAAATAAAATGATGTCACATATGAATTCAGTGTCAGTATGTTGAAAAAACGGCACATCCCTCCTGTGCTTTATTGAGCCTGTATTTATTCTAAATCAGTGCTATGACGTTAAAGGAAGTACTGAACAGTTAAAGGTACATTTTGCAAAGCACTTTAGCAGAACCTGATAGGATCAGAGAACTTTGTGGGCGTTTTTATGGTGCAGGGCGTGCAGCTGGAGATTTTAGCAGAGCTTGTGATTACATCGACTCAGGAAGTGGAGCGTTAGATACAGGAAATGAGCTTTTGATACGCGGCCCGGTCACTGTCCAGTTTGCCCAACGTTCTGTTTCGCTTCAAAGAGGAAAAGAAATGGAAGATATCGGTTGCAGCTTGCAGCTTTTCCTAAAAATTACTTTTGCGCCCTCCGTCTCAGACTGAACGAGCAAAAGATTTCTTACGTTAGCTCAAATGTGCTCAAAAATGTCTTCATATTTGAGATGACAAGTAACACAAGTAAGAGTTTAGAAGCGAACAGATGTAAAGTTTTTGCAAACAAAATTCGCATGGGCAACGATCAGAATATGTCACTTGTTTTAGGAATGTTTTAGTAAACAAGCAGATTAACATTTTAGTGCCGTCCCCCTGACGATTCAGGCATTTTTCACTCCCAACTTGATCGAGAGGTCAAACCTCTTTCTGTCCACCAGGAGGCATTAGAGCGTAAATGTTGTTTCAGACCAGACACAGTTTCTTCCTCTGCTGCCACCACAGATTGTGTTCATATACAGTATATTGTTTGGTAACTCTGTGACTCTGTGTGGGACACTTCTTTAGTAACTGATTTCAGATCCTGGGGTATTTCTTGTTCTGTACTGGGGGATTCGTGTACATTCATGTGTTGGAAAAAAAAAAAAAAAAAGCGCTGCAAACCTTTGTTTTGGACAGAACGGACAAGGCGAGACGCAAAATCTCTTTCACAGCTGATAACTTTGTATCTATTTTTCAAACCAAGTATTTGATTCTGGTTTTGTTCGTTTACAGAACATTTGAAAGGGGGGATCGTGTAGGAAACTCTTGGTTATACACAAAAGGAGCACGTTATTCTAGCTGTCAAGTCTGGTGGAGGCTCTGTGATGCTGTGGGCTTCTTCCTTTCTTCTCTGAATGCCTTCAGAGACTTTGAAATCGATAATTTATGTTACATAAAAATCTGCTGGAGTTTATTGGAGAACAAGGTCTGGGTCAGGTTGGGGAAGTGTAGAGGGTTACGGCCCAACTTGTGATCACTCACAGGAGAACAAAATTGGGAAAAGATGGTTGAAGCAAGTATGGGCATCAATATTGCCAATTATGATTAATTAATTTTATATATTTTTAAACGAAGCATTATTGTGTAAAACCAATTTTCTGAGCTTCACATCACGTTATAATGTTCTTCAATCATTAAAAGCATACGTGGAGCGTGGCCTTGATTCTTTCATGCATGTCTGAAGAATCCTTTAATCTCCATGGCAACCATGCAGCATTTCAGAACGCCTGGGTGGACTTAGCCCCGCCTTCAAGGTGCAGCTCCTCCTCAGAACTGCTGCTTCCAGTCTGCGGAGCTTCCGCCTTGCAGCGGTCCGTGTAATTTTCCACGTTTCTTGTCTTCCATCTCTTGTCATCATGTGATCAATAGTAAATGGAGTTGCACAGGTCCCACAGTTTGGCTCCCTTCACTTTCAGTGAGTCTGCAGCTGCTTTACTGGCCCAAATTACATATTTTGCGACAAACTTTATCAAAACCTTTATTTCTCACAGTGAACGGGACGAATGCTGCACCGCCTGCTGATTGCCACTTGTGCGTCTGAAGAGGGCGCAGTCTGAAGGCATCCTCACTCAGCGCGTCAGTCACACATTTCAACCCCATTCGAACCGATAAATCTGCCAAACACTCTCCCTGCAGCTCCCGCCTCCAGGAAGCGACTCGACGATCGAGTAACGTCTCGCGCTTGCTCCAGCTGTGCTACTTCTAAAGCGAAGGTCCTCGTGTTTTTTTTTTCCGAGCGACTCCAGAGGGAACCGACGGAGAGCTGCGAGGAGTCCCGTCTCCTCCTTCCTTCTTTCCACTCCTTCTAGGGATTACAGTGTGGCTGCTCTCCCTGGCTTCTTTATCCACTGAGGGACGGAGCTTTGGAAGCCCCCGGCACGCTCAGAGTCAGGGTTATGTGTGTGTAATAAAAAAAACAAACAAAAAAAAACGCCTGTAGTGTAAGTGTGTTTAGACGGAGTCTTCTTGCATATTTGTGCGCGCGTGAGGGAGAGAAAGCGTGCATGTTCATCCTCTGGGCAGCTGAAGTGTTTGCGAGGAGGACGAGATAATGAAGATGCAGGGAGTTGGCTGCAGCTCACAGGGAGCGAGAGGGGAGTGGGGGGAGCTGTGAGGGGCTCCCAGCGGGAGAGGAAACTATGCAGGGAAATAAAACTCCAAAATAGAATCGCATAAAAGGAGCGATGGCGTTTTTAAAGCTCAGAGTGTGAAAGTGAGTTGGGGAAACGGGGGAGGAGGCTTTGGGAAAGAGACGAAAACCAGGAGCAGTTAAACCGAGCGGATAATGAAACTCCTAAAGTGGCGTGAAGTGAGGAGAAAGTAAAAACCACTTAATAATAAATGACCAGAATGTGTTGTGTGCGAGAGAAAACAAGTCAAAAACAGATTCGTTTCATGCGGATGAGCCAAGCAAAACGGAAACGGGAGTCTGCTTTATACCAGTGTGACAAACTTCAGCCCCATGCAGCGCTGGTTCGCTCCCCTGCAGTGCACTGGTTTATCAGCTGAGGTCACTGGTGAATCGACTCCAACCAGAACAGAGTAAACAGACTCATGATTCATACAAACCTCCTTTTATAGTCCTGTCCGCCTGCGGCGCAGCTGTCGCTTCATGTGTGTGTTGTTTGTTTTCGGTTTTACTTTTTAAAGCGTTTTGAGTTTCCTCTGCTTGGGAACTTTTATTGTTGTTGAGGTTCACGTTTGTCCCTCCTGTTGATTTGACGCAGTTTCTTCTCCCGAAATCTTCGAGGCACGCTGCAAAAAAAACCCCCCACATAATCTTACCAATTATTTTCAAGTCAATAATTCCTTAATGTTGATGAAATCTCTCTTGCTCCACTCGCAGATTGTTTCACTTATAACAAGACATTTCTCTGATTATATGAGTGAAATAATCTGCTCGCTTTTTCATCAATAGACTTAAAACAAGCTACTCTTTCTTTAAAAATAGTTTTGTCTTATTTCAAGTGCACTGAGATATATGCACTCAAAACTAGACCAAAAATAATTGGTAAGATTTTTGTGTTTTTTGGGGGGTTTTTTTTGCAGTGTTGGAGTGTTTTATTTTTTTCCATCAGTACATAACGTCTATGAGTGCACCTGAAAAGCGAGACGTGGGTTACCACGTAATTATTTAGCGAATTAGCTGGATGACCCTCTTGCAGCCACCATGTCAAGCAGAGACTCATTCTGCAGTGCAGATCAGCTCCAGTGCTGTCAAACTGCATGCAGCTCATCCGCAGTTGTAAAATTTCATGTCTTGACACATATTCTCAAATAAAATTTAGGTCTGATGCATGAATGCACTTTGATCTTGTAGCTCTGGCTGTATTTTTTAGGGTCGCTTTCTTGCTGGAAGGTTTTTTTTTTCCCTCTCTGTGTTACCAGCTATTTAGTAGCTTCATCCGTCTCCGCATCAACTTTGATCAGTAATAACTCCTTTTCCCTCAGTGATTTAAAAGCATCGAAAGTGTTCAATCAATCTGAAATAGTCTCTTATAGAAACAGAAGTTCTCCAACGGGTAATTTTGAGTTAAGGTGGATTTGAAAATTGCGAGCACATGCTAACTTTAGCGGTGTTAGCTGCTAGCAGTTAGCCAGTCACAATTTTCTGTGGGCTCATAAATGAATCCTATCTTGTCTGTCATTTTCTCACTTTTGTTCTTTATCTAAATATATATAATGTTGTGACAGCAAAGGTTTTAGACTCACAGAGGTTTCTTTAATGTTATTTATCTGTCAGGGACAGAACAGAACAATCCGTTAACATAACAAGCTCACAGCTTGTTAGCCGTTAGCTAACCCTACTTCTGAAGCACTCACATTAATATTCAGGGACTTTAGACTTAGACTTTTTAAATCAGAAACTAGATGATGATTTGTGGTACAGACGTTACTTTGATGAGAAATAGTGTCATTTTATTGATAGCGCAGGTTCTTGTGCACTGTGATGTTGATACACCCTAACTGATAAAATAAAGAGAAAAAACAAAATTCATCACACTTAGAAAAGTGGGCCTCAGAAATGTCTTTACTTTTAATTCAAAACTTCAGATGTAAGAACCTGTTGCCAGAACACATCCACACAACAATGAAGTAACAATTCACCTTTATAGGAATCATCGCAGACTGACTAGTTACATTGTTTATTAAGGATATTTTAGTTTCTGTCTGATATTTTCTTTAAGTGTGCAATCTAAAAATCTGTGAGACCAAATGTATTCAAATCAGACTAAAATCACATTCCGTATTTGGACAGAATCTGGAAAGTCGAGACAAGTACAAATGTAGAACACAGCAAAATAACCCCATGATTCAATCACAGCTACTGCCCTATTTTAAGCGAGGCGGAGTTCCTTGACCCCTGACCTGGATTAAAGAATGGATAAAGTCTCTCAGTGAAGTTCCAGTCATCGAAAGAAAAGATGAGTTCTGCAATGCACACGTCGTAAAATGAGACTAAACCCTCGTCGTAGTCTACAAACAGCCCGATTCTCTGAGGACGGTGGGTAAGACTGAGAGGGATTTCGTGGCTCGCCCATGCTTTGTACTCGTTCTCCTTCCTTAGACTCAGGATCCAGTGGCCGCCTTCCTGACTGTTTGCAATTTTTTTCTTCCTATTGATCGACTCGTAGACCACTCCTAAATCGTATTTCATCATGTCCGTCACCTCAACCTCAAAGTAGAACCTTCCGAAACCGAAATTCTGTTGTGCCACGACTCCCCCTCCTGGACTAAACCTCTTTGGTGAGTCTGGTAAAGATTTTTTAAAACTACCCAGACGGACTTGTTTCCCGTCGTCAGATACGATGAGCCATGGATCTGCCGTCTGTGGATCCAGAGTTAAATTTACTTTGAACTTCTGCACTCTCTTTAGCTCTGCCTCCTTCAGCTTAGCCTTTTCTTTCTTGAAGGTAGCCTGCAACTGACCCACAGCTTCCACCACTGCTTTCCTTACCATCTCTTCATATAGAGGGATTTGGACACTGACGTCTGACCAGTCCTTCATGGCTGGGATGTTATTGACGGATGAAAAACTTCTCAAAACATGAGCATGATCATCAGACGATGAGAGCTCTTGGACGCCAGCGCTACTCTGCATCAGTACCTTCACTTCCTGCCCCAGCTCTGTGATAAGTCTTTCGGTTAGCCTCTCTGCCTTGACTTGGCTTATTTCTATATTCCTGAGAAGTTCGTCGGAACCATTTTCAAGGATTCGTTTCAGATCTGTAAAGACCTGAAGACCGACTGCCGTCTTAGCGTCTGCAGCTTCTTGGTTCAGCCTGGACGTGTGCATGAGATCCTGCATCTTTCCTCGTCTCTCTTGAATCATCCAGTTTAACGTTTCCCCTGTGCTTCTTAACACAGACCTCTTTTGTCCAGCCTCTTCACTCAGAGGAACGTAGTCGTGCTCCTTGTGGTCCAGGAGGGTGCAGAGCATGCAGGTGAATGTCTGGTCTGTCCTGCAGAACAGCTCCAGCGGTTTGTTGTGGTACGAGCATATCCTGGTCTCCAGGTTCTCCACAGGCTCGAGCAACTGGTGCTTCTTCAGACCTTTACTCATCAAATGAGGCTTCAGGTGTATATCGCAGTACGATGCAAGACACACCAAGCAGGACTTGACTGCCTTCAGTTTCACTCCCGTGCATTCATCGCAGGATATGTCTCCTAATGTGGCAATCCTTTGTTGCGACTGAGTGCTGTTGAAATTGTTTTCATCAACAGCCTGGGTGAGACCGCTCGTGGTATTGGTGGCAGCCAAGCCTATGTTGCTGCTGCTACTGTTGCTTGTCGCATTGTTGCTTCTAGAGGTGTTGCTTTCGATGACACTGCTGGATCTGCTGAGTTTACTGTGAAAATCTCTGTTGGTGTAGCTACTGTTGCTGATGTTGCTACTGTTTCTACTCAAGGTATTCCTACTGTGGGAGCCTCCGCTGATATTGCCGTTGGATTTCCCAAAGATGTTGTCAAGTTTGCTGCGGATATTGCTTTCACCAATGCTGTTGCTACAGTCGTGCGCTGAAGTGTCGCTCGAATAAGGGCCGCTCGAATATGGGCCGCTCGAATATGGGCCGCTCTCGGTTTCACTTCTGTTGATGCTGTAGGATTCATTTGCTTTGGACTTTTTGAGGCAATTTGCCATCTTAGAGAGGAATTGATTGGCTTGAAGCGGAGGGCGTTCATCAAATTCCTCTTCGCATATCGGACACCGACAGTGGACGGTCTGAGCCCATTCTCTTAGGATGCAGGTTTTGCACAAGTTGTCGCCACAAGGCAGCGTGACAGGAAGAGTAAAGATGTTCTTGCAAATTTGGCACCGAAGCTGGTCCTCAGGTAGCAGACCGCTGGCGGCCATGTTGGCTCACTGGCAACAAATCAGAGGGACATGTGCTTAATGAACTATTTGTCTAACAGCTACTAACCGTAAAATAATTTACTCAGTGAATTTCTCAAAATTATTTTTTCTGATTTCAAAAATGAAAACTGTCTAATCAGTACAAGGTATCATGCAACAGCACATCAGGATGCAGTCGCCCCGTTGATGTCCATTTATATCAATCATTTTGATTGGTCCTAAAAGTCGTTAATAGCCAATAACAATAGAGATGAATGAATTAACATAAAAGATTAATATGCTAAAACTTTCTAAGCTCCGATGTGAAACACTATTTGATGATGAAATGAGAACATTCTGTCTGAGGCGAACGAAAAGAACGAGAGCACAAGAAGAAGAAACGATGCAAGACTAATTTAAAGCTACCAGACCGACGACACGATGCCACCAAATGTTTGTTCCCTCGACAACAATATGGACAAGCAAGTGCAGATTACATACATTTGACTTTTTAAGGCCCAGATTTGGGTTCTAGATGAGAGATTGTAATTTCTATGTATTCACTGAATTATGGCAACGTGACAATGTCCTGGACGGGGAACAATAAACGGTCCCAATGAAGGACAAAGACCATGAAGGACTTGCTATAAGTCCCAGTTGTAGATGACCTCTGAACTACACAGTGGGTCTTCCATTTTTTCCAAAGCTGCATTTCTCGTTTGCTTTGATATCGGATTACCAAATAATCCAATAGTGCACTTTAAAAAGATATCAGGTCTTATGTGTGTGAGAGACTCACCTGTGTGCTGCAGAGGGAACCTTTAATGAAGTCTTCAATCAGTTTTTGTGTCTTTCTTACTGCACAGCTTTCCTTCTTATTTTTCTTCACAGTAAGCAGTGTGGTGTAAAGTTCAATCCTGATAGCAAATAAAAAGTCACCTGCTCCGCTGTGATTTCCTCATTGTTTTATCGTGGTGATTGTTGTTATTCGATAACCAAGAACTGGTGACTTCCCGGCTAGAAAATAAAAAAAAAAACCTCCTCAGTGCTATTTATTCACAAAGTGATCTGAGAGAGTTAAAAAGTGAACTGCCAACACATTTTCTTTGCGGCGTTTTCTTTCAGTTTATGCATAATTAATGTGGATGAAAGATTAAGGAAAATACTTGCCAGGAGAAGGTCATTTTTGTGATAATAAAAACGTTTTGATGTTTTTTTTTTTATTTTTATTTATTTCGCAATACTCAGTACACAAAGCCTTCCTGCCAAGTCACTTAAAGCTCAGTTTGCAATTATTATTAATAATTTAAATGCTTTTTTTTAAATGGATAGCAAATATTGTTTTTTTCCCCACTAGTTATTCCTCTGGTAGTTTGGCCTTCGTGGGTTTTGAGTCACACTGAGCTTTATTTGTGGTTGTGTGAAGCCTCTGCTAGTCTTCTGATTGTGCTGACTGCAGGGTTAGCTTCTGATAAAAGAAACACGCTGAGCTTATAATTACTCTGTCATGTATAGCATACTGGTTTCCTAAGACTCCCCTATCTTTTCTCTTTTTTTTTTCTTTTTTTTGAGGGGGGTTTAGGAAGTTCTGTAAGGTATTTTGTATTTAAGTGTAGATTTGTGTCCCATCACGGCGTTTCGGTCTCTAAAAGGGATCAGAGCCAATTTCACGGCTTAAGGATTTGTTTCATCCCTCACCCAACTCATTTTTAAACCAATGGAAACCTCCGCCAAGGCAGAAAATAGTTCTCCGACTTGTGGTAACGTTTATCTGCGAGAAACCGCTACGCTTACGCACAAGAACAGATGTGATAATTTCTCTCTATTCCCAGCAGCTTAGTCGTTTTCCAGACCAAGACAAAAGCTGAGTTGGGGCTCATCAATTCCCTTCTTTGTCGTTAATTTGCAGCCCTGATTTTCTGAGCCTGCTTGTCGTTTACTATTGGTTTTACTTGTAGCATATCTCAGTCATGGTTCAAACTCTATTTTAGGCATGTGCATCATGGGGTTTAATTGATTTATAGCTGCGCATTTTTGCAAATTCTTGAAGTATCATCCAGTGGCAGTTGCAGAGAAATAATGGAAATTTATTGGTTTTGTTGGGTAATAATTGTCTTCTAAGGCAAGGGGATGCTTTGTTAACAATAGCTACCAGGACGGACACAAAGCTACCTTACCAGTTAACTACGATAGTTAGCTATCTCAGCTAACTGAGATAGCAGTTAGCTATCCTATTAGAGATAGCTAACTATCTAAACTAAGATAGCTAATTAGCTAAAAAAATAAGATCTTTGTAAGCTAAGATAACTAACTATATTTGCAATTAGGATAGTTAGCTATCCTAGCTAACTGGTAGGATAATTAGACAACTAACTAACTAGGTTAGCTAACTAGGTGGGTTAGATTGGTAGCTAACC
The DNA here is from genome assembly GCA_911649635.1 of Poeciliopsis gracilis. Taxonomy (NCBI): domain Eukaryota; kingdom Metazoa; phylum Chordata; class Actinopteri; order Cyprinodontiformes; family Poeciliidae; genus Poeciliopsis; species Poeciliopsis gracilis. The sequence goes on from CAJVRI010000724.1 coordinate 1,414,074, forward strand.
CAACTAATTAACTGCTAACTAGTTGTGGCTAACTACAGCTAGTTAGTAGCCAGTTGTACTAACTACTAACTAGTATGGTTAGCTAACCCTAGATAGTTATTGTTAACTAACTAACTAGACAAAAATGAGATAGTTAAATAGCTAACTAAATAGATTAAATATGCTCAAGATGGTTAAAAATTAGGTGGATTAGTCCACCTAACCCCAGTTGGGTTAGCTAACCCAACTGGTTAGCTATTTAGTGTGACGTCAAACCCAGGGCCAAACCCTGACTTCATATAAAGGGCTAATCCAAATAATTTCTAACCATCCTGAGGATATTTAATCTGCTTTGGTACAAAAACGTCAACATCTAGACTCTTCAAACCTGAACTAAATTACTCCACACTCAAAGCAGAGCATTTGAGACCAAATATTTGCTAATCGCTCTTCAGCCCCGTCCTGAATGGAAAGCTACAACCCTGATCTTACATAAATACACACAAACAATAACCATTATCTTACATTAGCAGCACATTTTAGTAGAGAGGTTCTGAAACAGCATTTGAACTCTGTTCCCCCCAATAATCTATGATGCATTAGCCTTTTTGTTCCCCTCTCTTTTATCTTCCAGGGTCCAGTTTAGCACATGTTGTCCCTGGTTTCTTGCCACTGTGTGTCCAGCAAGTATTGGGTGATCTGCTCTCCGGGGATTCAGCAGATTTTCTCTGGTCCGGAGGAATGTATGAGAACGGAGCCGGGTTGGCAAAGTGAGCAGCAGGTCAAACCAAACTCCGAGTGCCTGCAGAGTTTGAGATTGAGACGGAGCAGGTCCTCAGCTGGAATGCTAATATTAAACAGGATATTAATGTTTAGTACGTACACCGCAAACCCCCTCTGAGGTCTTTAATGTGTGCAGAGATTAAGCGATCAGCGCACAGTCTCTCCTGAATATATTTATGCACTTCATTTATTAAAGGTAGTAAACTTGTATTTACGTATTCTTAGATAAATATTTCTTTTGCAACATAAGAAGAGCGGTCGTAAAAAAAACGACGAGCTCTCGTAAGCTGACGGAGGGTGTGAGGATTTGGAAACATTTTCATTTGAAAAACAGGTTTAATCTGGCTTCTGCGTTTTAGTCACGGTTAAATGTCTCGGCTCGCCACTGAAATGTCAAAACCGCGTAGACACAGAATGAAGACTTCGACCAGACCCTTTCCCCTAAATAAAAAACTTTCTAGTTAGAAAGCAAACAAAATGGAAGTTGACATAAAATTAACAATCCTTCATGAATAACTGTTTTTTTGTGTGTGTGTGTGTGTATTGAAGTGTCCTCATTTGAAACTGTACACACACTTATTCTCTTCAAATGTCCCTGTTTGGACTCTGAGTGTCTTGGTGCTTCCTGTTTTTGGACCACAGCTGAAGGGACGATCGGGTCATGCCAAATGAGATGCGTTTTCCCACGCCGCTCGCACACATCTGTTGCCGTATCGCCAGCCAACGCCGGCAGCTGTAGAGCATCTGATCCTGATGACATCATGTTTGTTACAGGCTGACTCCTCCGGGCCGAGCCTTCGCCGGGCCCGGCAACGCCGAGGCAATTTGTCGTACGTGTAAACCGTAGTCCATGAAAACAGTTTGCACAAAATAACCTTGTTTTTAATAGCCGATAAACCAATTGCTTTTCTGCTTATTATGGAGGATCTGTCAGGACTCGGTGTAAAATGTAAAACACAGACTTCTGCTGTGAAACAAAACACATTTTCTCTACACCTTCATTCGTTTCCAGATCACCGTTTTGATGAAATATTCTTTTCACGTCTTCGCTCTGTGGGAATGTCTGGGGTTTAAATCGTAAGCGGTGCAGTACTCGACATGAAGTATTCATGTGGTACATTTTTCTTTTGCGTGTTGTGCGTCGCTGCCACAGATTTGGCCTCCAAGTATCTTGGAACAAATTTAGGCGGTTTCCTGATTTATTTACGTTGTTGTTTGGCCTTGAGGGGGGGGGGGAGCTAAATGTTTAAACACCAGCTAACAACGCTGATTATTATTTGATTAAGTGGCTGCGGGGGGAGACAGCGGGACGCAAATGAAATAAAACAGCATAATAAAGCAGAACTAAACACCAAGACACTCATGAGCCATAATCTCCCCCTCAGCACAATAAGACAGAGCTGACAGACCAAAATGGGATTTTATTTTATGTTTTTTTTACTGTGATAATTCTTTATGGGGTTAGGGTTAATTCTTTAATTCTGTATGCTTTAATTCTACATACAAGTAAATTTGTACAGAGAGGTTTTTCTTTAAAAACAAAGTTTGAGTCGGTTTTCAGGTATTGTTCCAAGAAAAATGAAATCACTTCCAAGCTTTTTACGCTTTTCACTTGCCGTTTATTCTGTAATATTCAACGTGGAAACAAAGAAATCTGTATTAGCGGGGGAAAAAACAAAAATGAAAACTAAAACTGTCTGGTTCTGAATACTTTATCGCGCCTTCCTTTAATCTGACTTCAGCTTTTCTTCTGTTGTCCGTTCATCCCAGACTTTGACTTGGACATTATTGGCCCAATTTATCCTGGAAAATTCTCCAAATTCTATTAAATTGTGATTCAACAAAAATAGACTGAGATAGACACAGAGAGCTGAACTAAGACACAAAGAAACTATAAAAGAAGAGGGAAAAAAAACTATGTACACAGGTTTAGGAGAACTAAATCCAATATCACACACACAAAAAGATGTGATTAGCAACTAGAAAACAGAAAAGAAGGAACTGATATAGGAACATGTGACCAACACAGAAAAATAAACAGAAGTTTCGCATACTGAACATAAATGAGCATGGAAATGATCAAAATACAATTGCCTGTGGAGATTTGGAGAACACAGGAGGCTGTCGTCATAACAGATAACAGCAACCAGACGTTCCTGCAGCTCCTTCGGCGCTGCTGTCAGGAACAGCCTGACAGGCAGCAGAATATTCCCAACCATGAAAAGGCGACGCTCGTGGTTCAAAGTTCTGACTGGGAACTGGAATGACCTAAATACGGCTCTTCCTACAGACACATGCAGCATGCTAAGCAGATGTGATCACCAAGTCTTGTTCTTTCTGTCGCATCCTCCAGATAAAACTCTCATTGGTGGGCCCTAGCAAGCTGAAGTAGTTCTGTATTATGTTCTGTGCATGAAACATCACAGGATATTTCAACTAAAAATACGTCGTGGCTTATTTCCGTTCAATTCTCAGTGAACGGTTTAAAATGAAGAAAAATGATATGGGGCGATTTTGCTTAACATCAAGGCTATACAGAAAGTTAGCAATCATCAGCTAATTGAAAGATGAACTGGTGTGTCTTTTTGGAACAACTTTGACTTAGTAAAAGTCCCAGTGAAGCATCTGACTGCTAATTTTTTTTAGCCATCTGGGAAAAGCAGCTTTATCCAAGGAAGCTAGGTACAACTAGCACTCTGCTACACACACCTAGCTCCTGTTAGCTAGATCATGTTAGCTATGTCCTGTTAGCTAGCTCATGTTACCTAACTCCTGTTAGCTAGCTCACGTTGTCCAGCTCATGTTACCTAGCTCCTGTTCACTTTCTCCTGTTACTTAGCTCCTGTTAGCTAGATAATGTTGTCCAGCTCCTGTTAGCCAACTCCTATTGCCCAACAATCTACAGATTCTAAATAACTGTATTTGTTTTTTCTGCTACGAACCACACAATAGTCAAGAATTACTTCCTTTCTTACTTCAAAATAAGAATCTCAGACATCCAACATCTCAAACTTAAAGCTACTGTTTTGATAAAAAGGCTCATAAAAGCTTAGAACTGACCAGATGAAAACACCCACAGAATACATTTTAATATTGGGAGATCTAATGGCTCAAGCTATTATTATACCATCAGTCTTTTTGAAAGGATTTGAAAATTGATGCTCCATCAAGTGTCGGGACAACAAGAATGGACATTTCTTATTGTTGGGCACCGCAGGCGGTGAGGGTCTGTTGTTTAAACTGAGAGTTTGGAGCTGCGGGATTCACGTCAGCGGTGCTTCAAATCTGATCCGACTCCTGCCTAACGCGACGTGAATGTATAAAAAAAACCCCTCTCTCAAAATGTTATGTTCAATTGTTGCATCAGTGTTGCTCACAGTGTGTTAACAGCTGAAGGCAAACAGCGCAAGTGCTGAGAGTTTACATCATGCCGCTGTGTTTGTTTCCTTCAAACTGTCAACCTATCCTCCCATCTTGTTTCTGCTCCTGTTTTCTATCTTTTTTTACCAGATGTGGTGTGTTTTCACGATATCTCATCCTGTTCTTTGTAAATTAAGTGACTGTAGTCGAGAAAATGGAACAAAGGGACTAGTGGGGACCACGGTAAATCTAAACAAGGTGTAAAAAAATAGATAAAAATGTAGGTGCGAGTTAAAAAAGGCAAGTCCCAATGAATATTGACAATTTTCTTACATAGTTTTTACTCCAGCATGTGGGAAAAAGTAATGCATTTAGCTGAGCTGTCATTTACTCACCAGTAGTAGCAAATGTTTGACTCTTAAGCTTTATAGTGGACATAACTTCTGTGAAAAAAAACACATTGTTGATCTGTCGGTTAGAACAGTTTGATGAAAAACTGTTCAGTTAAAACAAAACTTATCATTACAAGACATCTAAATACATTTTCTCCTTCTTCCTTTCTTTGTGCCATGTAAATAATTTCATTGTGCGGTCATGTGTAATGCCGTAAAATGCTCCAAAGCCTCAATCTCAACTTTCTCATTGCTGAAGGGTTTTGTAATTTATTGTAGAGTGCAAATTTTCTTTTGGTTCAACCACTCTGAGCAGAAAAAAGGAAGAAGATTTGTGCTTGGTTGATCATTTCTTTGTTGTAACAATGCTTCTTGGTAATAAATCTGTTTATTTCCCTTTAAACGGAGCCACATTTGTGAAGAAATCTGTTTTGTGGAAAGTGCTGGAGACTTGATTATGTGGACTGCGGCCATTAAAAATGTGCTGAATCTTTGCTGCCGGTGCCAAACAGCTAATTCTGCTGGTCTGCTGTAAACTCTTGTTGTTTATGGATCGGATGATTAAAGTTTGAAGAAACAACAACATACGGGAAATGCAATGATTGATTCATTTAAGAGACTGGGCCCTGGGAGAACTGCACACGACCGCTGTAGCCTAGTACTTCCTCCTCATGGTCACCAGTGTGGTCACACGGTGCTGGGGGATGTGATGGCAGCCCGTCGTTCGATCCGTCAGTCGATGTGGCCGACCCTCCAAGTATTGAACTCAGGACTTTGACCAGACCGTTTATTGTTTCAACCCCCTATTTTTGGATGTCCTTGTTAAGAGCGAACACTGCTACGGTGGAACCAGTAAGTTACTGGTTTGTAAGACACTTCCCTCGCCTTGCCTGCTGGTGATGGTGGTAGGAAGCCTCATTTCTGTAGCTCGCCACCTTCAGCATGTAAAAGTGTGTGAATGTCTGTATGTAGTTTGAAGCACCTTGGGTTTCTCTGGACAGGTAAAGGTAATTTACCTTGCATTACAGAGTTTTGTTCCCAGCGCTAGAGATATTTGATTGCCACTGGTTGCAGAATCTCTTCAAGAAACGATTCTTTATTGACATGACCTCCTTGGAGTGGTGCCCAAAGTCGGTCCTTGAGAGCTGGCATCCTGCATGTTTTAGTTCTCTCCCTGGTTTAACGCACCTGGATCAGATAGTGGCTCATTAGAGGCCTAAGAAGAACATTGACCTGCTGAAAAGTTGTTACTACCACCCGGGAGGATGGCGGCTCCCGAGGACCGACTTTGGGCACCACTGCTCTAGAACCCAACACTGCCTCTACCAAAGCTATCTGTGGTAGATGACGAGGTCGGTTTCCCATGAGTGGAACATGGTCAGGGAAACATCAAATTTCTTCCATATTTTGAAGCATATTTGTTTTGCAAAAGTGTCTCATGAACGTACCTGCCATTTATATTTTAAAGCATTTTCATCAAGAGTAAGCAGTAGTGCAGCTCACTGAAGACCGGATCAAACTGGATTACCTCAGATGGTTTCATCATTAGCCGTGTAATCCTTTAAGAAAAATACCTTTTCTTTGCCTGCTTCATTTTGACCAATATTTTGCATCCACCTACATTTTCTTATCAAACTCCAAACAGTAATCTGGCTCTGCAATGGTTGGCGGATTAGCAGATTATTAGTCTTCCTGTGGAGCATAGCGACAGTCAAAGAGACACACACACACAGACGAGAAGAAATTACTTCAAATACGATTACATGTAGGCATTAATGCAAGATAAAGATAGGAGGTGACAGTTCTCTTCCCCAACACCTTGTTTAGAGTAAGCCACTGAAGCGATATGGGAACAATATGGTGAAAAAGAGGCAAACAGACGAGACACAGACCATGTTTATGTACACACTAATGCCTCAGGGTCCATTTGGAAGCACCAGTTAAACCAGCTGGTATGTTTCTGGTCTGGTATGTCTGTAACACCCATGAATACATCATGAACGACAGTTGCACATATTACATTATATTCTTCTCAGTACTTAACCTTTATACAAAAATACTTCTTTATTCTTACATGAGTAATTTCTTAGATGGCCACGTTTTACTTTCAGTTGAATAAAAAATATTTTAAATTGGAGCTACTCTTGAACCTTTTACCAATAGTATAGTAAAGAATTGATGTGTCTCTATAGATCTAGCTTAACAAAGACTCTGTGTAAAGTTCTTATATATTATAACTAAGCTACGGGACTTTTGAGATTTTTTAAATATGTATGCAGAGATGCTTACACTAATGTTTTTCTTAAACAATGATCTTACATGAGTGGTTGCTTCCACTTTTAGAGAATTTTGATACCAATATGTCCAGTCCTCATTGTCGCAGTCATTACCTGAATTAATTGACCTTCTAAATTGTCACGCTTGCCTTGCATTTTCAAAACCATACGTGCTCCCAGCTGTTTGTTTCGTTGACACATTGTTTGGCGTGTCATTTCACGCGCGCACCAGAAGCGTCGAACCGCGCGGCTGTCTGAGGATGAGTGAGTCTTGAGTGACGTTCGGTGGCTCACGTCGCCATGTCAAACTGCACAAAACGCACAAACCTTGCAGGAGGAAAATCCGCTTTTCCTATTGCATTCTCCACTCTGTAGGGATCATTAAAGAGCAGTTAATTACCCATAATCCATTCTGGTCCAGATGTCTGCTCAGTTGGAATGGTCCTCAATTTGTGTGCGTTTGCTCTCTTTCTTTCTTTTTTTTCCCCTCACTACTCATGCTTTGCTCTTTTTTTTTCATGTTTCCCCCGTCTTTTATCCCTCGTGGGTATTTAGTATTCTCAGTTTTTTTGTTTTTTGTTGTTGTTTCTCTCTTTCTGTGTGTTTGTTTCTCTGCCCACGAGTTTATCCACTCCTCCCTCTTCCCTCTCCTTCTCGCTCGGCTCCCTTTTTGTCTCACGCTCTCTCGCAGCCGGAGGGAGTCGGCTTATTTCAGTCATCACTGATAAAACTTCAGCTTGCACCTGCTGCTTGAACCGCTGGAAGGTACCGTACCTCTGCCTACTCGTTTGCATTTTTCACGCGGCAGATGCATGCGGCTGGAGTCTCGTCGTGTCTGCCGCTCCAAACGGTGGAGCTGTGACGACTGCTCGCTTGGGAGATGAGCAGGTTTTATTGGTTTGCCGCGGCTTTGTTGTCCTCTGTAAGCGCTTCCTTACAGTTTCATTTCGGCCGGGGCAAAAGGTCGTCGGGTTTCCTGGTTACGGCGAAGACCATTCGGCTGATTGCCGGCTGCATTTTGAAGGTTTGTTCTTTCGCGGGAGTCGTGTCGTTTTGAGTTTGGACCCGAAATTGGTGGGATTCCACAAGTGTGTCGTAAACTGTAGGCAGATTTATGGCGTCACGTTTGAGCAGGACACAGAAATACTTTGTGAAAAGTTGTCATTTTCTGTTAAAAAAGAAAAAGAAAAGCTAAATCTTGTATGTATGTTGTTATTATGCGTGACACATATTTCCTTCATTTAAAAACAAAACAGACAAATACTTGAACCAATATTCATCTAATGGGTAAAACCAAAAAAACAGGCATTAACAGGCTTGAGGGCTTTTAACCTCGCTACTGTGCATTTCAGTTTCAGTTTTGTACATATTTTTGCTTAAAGAGCAAACGTAAATCCATTGATGGTGAAACAAAATCTTTGTTTGTTTTCATCTTAGCTCCACGGTGAGTCCCACAGCGACGCGCTACGCTAACGTGCTACTTTCAGGCATCCTCATACCAACTTGCTCTAACAATAAACTTTTGTTTTGTTTCGGTTTTTTTTAGAATACTCTGGGTTTTCTCTCTCCAAATAAAAAGCGTACTTTTAATAAAGTAAGTATAACATACAGATAAATGGCCACATTTTGACCCAACAAGTTTCAAACCTCCCTAACTTCCTCAGTTTTTCCAGTCATATAGGCCTTTATGAGCGCCTGATATTGTTATAAAATGATGTGGATGGATAAAGATATAACTGATCACCCCTCCCAGCAGGCGCAGAAATCCATAAAAAACAATAAAATTGACTAATTTGCTTATTTAGTGCCAGTTTTGCTGGTACATGCTTGTTTGAATCTGTTTGTGTTAGGTTTAGGGAGAAAGCAATCACTGTTTCTGCAAATAGGGGTTTGATTGCTACAGACCCCCCTGTGTTCACACGTTGCTGCAAGTCGGTGCACATTTCCCCCCTGATTCACAAGGACACAGCAATTCAGGAAAGTTATAGCTCTTTAAAAACTGACACATATTGGAATTTGCTTATTTTCTCTTTATGCAATGGCTGTCTGACCGGACAGATCATTCTGAAATATGGGCCACTTTTAAATTCATGTGGTTCATGGGGTGAATTGGACCGCACCCTTTCCCAGTTGGAGGACGTATAATTCAGCAGACAAAAGATGAATCACAAATTAATTTTCTATGTATGTTTGGGATTACCTGGTAAAAACGTGCATTAAGAAACAGCTTTGTAGGCTTTGTGTGGTAGACTCTGGAACGGGTCGCCTGGGCGTCATTGGGGCGGAAACAACAACAGCTGCTGAAGAAGAATGTCTGAAAATCTACAGCTGCAAAAAGTGGATACTTGTGACTTTTGTAGAGTCAAAAGGCACGGCTCTAAAACTGCTCTAAATGTAGCGACAGAGTTACTGAGTAGAGAACATTGAATCCTCGGTTGAACCCAACGGTCGTCTGGATGACGGCATCCTTAGTTGTATCATATTTTGCGAAGGGAAGACTTGGCTGTTTACATATGCGCTTACGGTTCTTTTCAATCAGCAACTTAGTGATGTAACTTTCACTTTTCGTCCTTCAAGCCGGTTCGCTTGCAATGTTTCAGAAGTTCTGTGGAGCTGAAAGCAAAACAAATTGCTTTCCATGAAACCTACTTCGGTTTTATGGAACTGGACCAACAGGTATATTGTTTGTTTGCTTTGAACAGGCCAAAGCAGAGGTAAATAAAGCTTGAATGCTGTTGTAAATGAGGTTGGGGGAGGAATCTGGCTTTGATCCTTCCTCTTTTTCAAAGCAACCCTGGGCTCATTCTGAAAAGGTTTTGGCTCGGCATTGTCTTGGTGTTGGGTCAAGACTGGGGCAAGAGCGAGCTCGGCGGACGGCAAATATTACGAGAGCCGGGGTCGAGATTTGCACAGTCGGGGTTTTATCTCGAAACTGGAGCCGAAGTTGGACGCAAAACCTGCTCCGTTATGTGACTGGGACATGAGAAAACAGAGGCAACCAGGAGGAAAGTAACACTGTCTCACCTGCGCAGACAGACAGACAGAAGAAGTCAGAATCTGGTCAAATGGATTCAGGCAGAGAGCAAGAGGCTGAAGTAGCTACGAGAAAAACAAGCTAGAAAGGATCTGTCGGCACGCGGCCGAACCGAAAATAGTGAAGAGACATAAAGAAATATGGCAGAACGTGTGAAATCAATGCTGTCGACTTAACGAGAGATTCTTAAAAAAATAAAAATAAAAAAAAAAATAGCTGGCAAAACTGCAAATCAGCAAGAAAGCAAGCAGCTTGGTTTTTAAAGGCAGCCTGTTCCCCCCTCTGGGCCTTGGAGCCGTTACATAAGCACCAGGATCAAGTCTGAGCGAAAACTAAAAGCAATCTCCGTGGGAGGCCCACGGATAAACCTGGATTAGTGATGGTTTCAGGATATTTGTAATAGGGAATCCCATCAGATTTCACTAAGCAAACATGTATGGCGTATGCCACCGAACATTAGCTGCAAACAAAAAGAAATGAAGATTTCCGTCCGCCTGCCTGAAAAGGGCCTGAGGAAAACGCAGAACGCAACCTCAATGTGGCTGCTGCGCCGTCTGTACCCACCGTTTTATCCTCCAGCGCTGCACAGTGACGTTATGAAACAGAATACTTTGTCCATCTTTTGTGGATCTGTCAGGTTTTCTTTGTCTTGCACATTGGAATACCTTAGTGGACAATTAAAGTAGTTTAAATTTGTCCAACTTTGGTTTTGGGAGTGTGCTAATATCAGAAACAATACCCCACCAAAAAGCTATCTTTGCTAGCAAACATTGCTAGAGAAAAACGTTAGCAATCTTGTGAACGTGGTCCGGTGAGCTGCAGGCGGTCGCGTCGCAAACGTTGCGACACTTTTTCAGTAAGCGGTCGAGTTTCGGGCGGACAAAGTCTGCGTCGTCGGAGCTAACGCCACACAATAGCAGATTTAACGTGATGCTAACCAAGAGCCATTTCTGATAAAAAATTTCTCTATTTCAACAGGAAATAGATTCCACCAGCACCCTGAATACTGCAAAACCTTTTCCATGTTGCTGTTTTATAAATAAATCATCAAAATCTTTTCCCTTTCTTTGCCGTTTCTTTTAGTTGTCATTTCAGCATCGAAGTCTGGCTGTAGCAGTTAGCATGTTTTGCTGATTTTTTAAAAATTTCTCCAGGATTTTCCACTCTTAATTTCTAAAGTAACATAGTGTCTGTTGTACCAGCCACGTCTGGCATTGCTGGTCTTTGTTTCTGACTGATTACACCAGTGAAATATATTTCCAATACTCAGGAGCGCGATTTCCTCTAATTTATGCTTGTGATGGTTTTATATGAAGAGTTTGTCTCGTGTACAAGAATCGACCGGTTCGGCAATAAAGAATTAACATGACCAAGTCAGCCAGTGTTAAAAATTACTCATACATTTGAGCAAAGTCACGCAGTTTAAAGTGCAACTCTACTAAACACTAACGAAATAAATGTCTCTTCTTCTTCTTCTGGTAAGTTGAAATAGTTTTGTTGATCTCAATTGACTCCGAATACGAAGTTTGCCACAAATAAATATCCGACAACGATTTAAAAAAAGTGCTTCATGCAATGTCGCGTTACGTTTCTGGATCCGTCTTTTGCCTCACAAGAAAAGAAAAACAAACATCCAAGGCCCGCTGACGACGACAGCCTCTAAAAACCCAATGTTTTCAGTCTCGAAAGGTGCAGTGACGACGCTATTAAAGCGAGAATAAAAGCCGCAAAAATGTGGCTGCTGAGGAGAGATGGTCCATGAAGGTATTTATTTGCTTAGTCTCCTGCTGCGAAGGCTGTAGCCAGAAGTGGTTGTAAAAAAAAAAACCAAACAAACAAAAAAAAAACCCTTTCTTTTCTTTAGAGGAGAGCAGACGGAAGTCATTGTTTGTGTGCCGTGCATTCATTTCCTGATTGTTGATCCAAGCACGAGATGAATGCGAACGAACTAGTCGCGAGTGGGTGCATGCTGTCGCACCAGACATGCATGCTCTTCAGTGTTAGAGGCGCGTTGTTTAGAAGTCAAACAAATGACTCAGCAAATACTTTGACGTCTTTTCAAACCGGAACAGGCGGCTTGAACGCGAGCCAGGCATTTTCTCTGCACTAAGCCTAAACGTGCGATGTTCTTTTCAATTAGGTGATATTGTGTTCATTCAGCACCTTTTGTTTCTATACAACAGCTGTTTATTAGGATGTGCGACGAGGCGGAGAGAAGAGGTAGAGGAGCGAGGAAGAGGGCGGGCATAAAAAGGCTGCAGTCCGTTCTCACCGCAATACATCAATGTGTGGATCTGGTTTGCTCTGTTCAAGCGTAGACCAAGTATTTAAACACACATTCAGAACCTTTGTACCTAATTTGTAGAATTCGGTTTAGAAGAGAAAAAGAAATGCATAAAATAGAAAAGCTGACAGAAAAAGCTAAAAATACGATCCAAAAAGTGATGCCAGACTCCAGAATGGGTTATGCAATCGTTGAAGTAAACTCAAAGACGGAGGCGTAAGAACAAGAATGGCCTCCGGTGCTCTTTACGGTCTGCTCCTGCCAAATGGACATGACTTCCAGAGTCTCTCTCTGTAATGTGTGTGTGAGGTTGTGTCAAACTGCACTGCTGGTAAAGTCACGTTACCTTCAGATTCAGTTTTTCAGCCCAAGTTGCATCGCTCATCCACATGCAAAAGGAGTTTCTGTGTGGATGAAAAGCAAAAGCTCTTTGGTGTCGACAACGTACAGGACATCCGACATGAGGGGAACCTCAAGACAGTAACTTTTTAACCTCAGTCCTGATATTTTAACTCAAGTTCGGAACTGAAGAAGCCATTTGGACGAGAGGCGAAACTTCTTCAAGAAACGAGTGATGAGTGTTGAGGAACCTCACTTACCCTACCAGGGAGACAAGCGTACTTGAAGCGGACATCTGTGTTCGTTTTATGACCGTGCACTCGGCATTGAACTGTTTTTACGTGCGACACCCAACAATCGCTGCCACCAAATTGCGAGGACACCCGAGTAGCTCATCAAACTTGTTGAATCCATTCAGATTGTGGGAAATGAAGTAATATGTCACGAGAAATGTAGGCAATCGGTATGAGTGACTGTGAAGCCCCGACCATGAGAGGACAGTGTGCGCAGAGTATGCGCTACTCGCAAAGTACGCCTGAGTTTGTAAGAGCCTTTAGGGTCAGATTTATTCAGGATATCTTTCCGATCATTTGTCCAATGATGTGAAAGATATCGCTGTGACACAAACAAGCCAAACAGAAGACATCAATCTTTCTCCACAGCACTATACGCTTGTTTCAACCTTATATTTGAAGCGGACGAGCATAATTTCTTGTCCAACCACATCTTAAGGCCCCCACATACTCAAGCGTAGTTCACTCAGAAATACCAGTAGTTTACTGTGCAACAGCGAGTATGCGGTCATAAAAGTCAATCTTTGCGCGAGCGTGTTCGACTTTGCACCAAGTCCGCGCAAAAGTCAACCGTCACAAATGCTGCTTGGTAGGAAACGGTGTCGCCGTTGAAATGTTTTGTATGCGGCACGGAGCTGATGAGGTTGGGAGTTGCCGCAATCAGTGGCGAGGATGCATGACTGCCACTCTCTGTGCCACAGTAACACCTGTGCAATGGCTGCCTTAATCAAGAAGAAACACAGCTAAGTGCCCAAGTCGCTGCTCATCAAATTTGCTTGTAGAAAGCAAATTTTTACAAGCAAATTTAGGCAAATGTAGGCAGCTGGTGCGCTTGAGTATGAAATCTCAATCGGGAGCAGAGAGTGCGGCCAAAACGCCAGACTTTGTGGGAGCCTTTAGGGTCAAACTTGATCAGGTTTTCTATGATGTTATATATGTAAATATATCAGCGTGACAAAAACAAGCCAAACAGGAGACACTAATCATTCTCCACAGCACTACATGCTTTGTCCAACTTTTTACTTGAAGCAGAATAGCTTTATTCCGTGTCCAATCGCATCTCAGCCTCAGCACTTTCAGTTTCATCGCTTCTACCAGTTTTTTTCCCCATTTCTCCCTCTACTGCCCATCTCTCCTTCTCACAATCCCTAGCTCCTGATTGGCTGATTTCACCCTTTTCTCTTTATGAATTGAACAGCAGTGGCTGAATTCGACTGGCTGGAAGCTAATCAACTCAACTCACATGCTTCCTTCCCCCCCTTCCTCTCTCTCTCTCTCTCTCTCTCTCTCACAGACATTTTCCCATGTTCACCTGCAACCGTCAGAACATCTCCTCCTGCACAATTCCTCTTTCCCCCTCAACCTTTCACGCTCTCACCGGCATGCAGCCCGCTTTGTCAACAGCTCACGTAGCATCCAAGCTCTCTCTCTCTCTCTCTTACACACACACACACTCGCACGTAGCTCATCTGCAATCACCCGCCGGGCTCACACACTCATCACAGATCGCGCGCCGTCACACACACTGAGGTCTCTTGTGATGCTGTGACTCTTTCCGTCGTCCTCGTCGGTCACACGGCGGCTCGACCCGGGCTCGTCTTTCACTTGCAGACCCACAGAGCCTCTCTGTCTGTCTGTCAGTCAGTGTGTGTGTGTGTGTGTATGTGTGTGTGTGTGGCGGTGGCATGAAGCGGTGATGTTCTGGGACAGGAAGAATAGTATGGGCAATTCCCAAAGACGGGCCAAAGGAAGACACAGACCCAAATCTGCAACAGGTACTTTAAATCTTGTGCTTTTTTTTTTTTTTTTTAAATATGTTTGTGCAATAATTTGCTGTCAGCATCACATTTGTGCCCTGGCGTGCGTCTCACATTCATGCATTCCCGTTTTTGTGATTGGGGTAATTCTGTGTAATTATGCTTCGCATCCATCCCTCTTTGAATCTTTTTTCTAACCCCTGTCTCTCATTCATTCAAACTTGCACTTAAATCTCTCCTTTTGTGCTCCTCTTTTCACACATGTCATCTTCTTTCCCCGCAGCCATACAGTCGGCTTTCCTTCCCGTTTCCTACTTCTGTCCATCCTTCCCCTTTGTCAAGTCTTCATTTTCTCCCAGATGTCGCCTGTTTTCCAGTCTCAAAGCAAACAATCAATCCCTCATCGTTATGGATTGTGAACCGTCTCGCGGTCCGCTGTTCCACCCATTTCAGCGTTCTCCCGCTGTGGATCCCTCCCTCCATTCATGCACTCGCACCGGGAAGCCACCACTTATCCTGCACCTGCATGTGGAACGGCACTTTCCCATCAAGACCGTCGCTACATACGTCCGCCTCCTGATTTCGTCGCCTCTCTGTCCATAAACTCTGCTTTAGTTTCCAGACTCGCGTAGCGTTTCGGCTTCTCGTTGCAGCCGTCCAGCTCGCCGTTGCTTTATCCATCGTTTCCGCAGACCCGCCATTCTCGTCGTGTAGGACTCTAACCCCGTCCAGTCGCCACTCACCTGCCTCTGGCATGCGGGGTTTTGCTTCGTCTTGGTTGCCAGGTTTTGAGTGAAGTAGGTCAATTGGTCGTTTTCTTCTTGGCGTGTGACCAGACTGAGAAACGCTGTGCGAGAGTGTGTAATTGACACGCTTCCGATTCACTATTACTGCATAGCGCCCTCTCTCTCTGTGGGTTGTGAGTCCCAGGGCTTCACGCGTTCTTCGATGCACTGGCACATCCTGCAGCGTCGTCCATGCTCGAGTGTGTGTACGGATGAGTGCGCGAGTGTGTGAGATTGCCCATCTTGTAAGGCTGTACAGCATCACCGGCGAGCTCTTTAATTATCTCTAAAGGCGAGGGGTTCCTCTGAGAGCGGAAAAATGCCAGATAAAACGTTTTTTTTTTGGGGGGGAGATCTGGAAGGTCAGGACCAAGAGAGGGAACATACTGCAATGAGAGAAATGCATCAATTTACTCCCCCTTTCCTCCCAAAACTAAGCACGATCCCCTATTGTAGCGCATTCGTGCAGAATGTATGTACGCTTTAACCCAAACTGACAGCCGCCCATCTGTTTGACCTTGGCTCTAATCAACATCTGAAGCTCATTTGCTGGCCTCAGACAGCAGGAAACAGCCACATCACCGTCACTCAGTGTTGCACTACAAACGGGGCTGCATGATTTAGTGCCATGCCGACGACAGAGCGGAGGACGAGAGGGGAATCTGAGGTCTTATTTTTTGTTTTTAGGCGGAAAAATGACGCCTCTTGCTTTGCAGGTGAAGAGCTTCACCACACCTTGTGTGTGATGGTTTATATGGGCATAAAAATCGGGCAAAAAGTAATTCTCTTGTCTTGTGGCAATAACCTTGGCAGCGTTGTTGTAAAATGGGATTTGGATGAAGTGCCTGATGCTGTTGGAAATAATTTAGGTTCTTTTAAAGGGCCAGTCTCATGTTATTTAGGCACATAGTGCCATTTTATAGCACAATCAAGTAACTATGTTTCTTTAAAGTTGTTATAGAAATACTACTTACATCAAATATGACCTGAAAGAAATGTTACTTTCTCATTTTAACGCCTTGAAAATGGGCCTCTATCTCTTTAAGAAGTTCCTCCTCTTTCTTAAACTCTGCCTTCAGGAAGTCATCTCAACATCGCTCCTCATTCATACCAACATTTCACTGAGAAGGACCTCATATATGGAGCTCAGCAGAGTTCCTCCAGGTGTCTGCTAATTGCTGCTGGCTAGTCTGAAGGAGCCAAGTGGGGGAGTCGGAGGGGAGGAGTGCTCTGTGAGGCAAAAGCTCAGAAACTGCAGCTCCAAGGCGGAGCTAGCTCCACCCAGGCGTTTTCGCACAGTTGAATGGTTGCTACGGGAGATTAGAGGATTTCTCAGACATGTGTGAAAGAATCACGGCAACACTCCAGGTGTGTTTTTTCACGGAGGAATAACATCACCGCATGACGTTAAACTGATATTGCCCTTTTAACAGCCAGCCAGAACTGTAACCCGGTTCCACCAGTTTGCAGCTCTCAGGTTTAAGTTTAAACCACTCTTTACTTGTTGGCTTTTTGCAACCCTAACCCACTTAGCGTCAGAATACCACCCTGTAGCGATATGACTGCTGAATTCTGCAGTGACTATGTGAGCCGAGAGAAATCCACATTTGTCTTTGTCGTGTTTGGTCCCAATGCGCTCTGTGACCTTCAGCGTCTTTGCAGCGGTTAGTCTGTGTCAGGCTGGAAATCGCTTTGGCATGTAAAGTGTCAACTGGTGACACTTGGATCGTATTTGCCAACGAGTACTTCATACCGAAATGCATTTCAAACATCATTAAATGGAATTTCTGGCGTCGACAATAAATCTAATCTCACTGTGATGTGAAATGTATCAAACGTATGATATTTTTGTGGTATATTGTTCAGCTCAAGAGTCTCATCATGGAGTTTCTGCACTTTGTTAAATATGCAAATGAACCACGTTCCCCGTTTTGTGTCTCCAGTGGCCATCGTGTCATTCTTTTTACTAAATTAGTCATCAAAGCCGTCAACCAAACCACAAAGCAACCCGGGGTGATCTGGATAAGCGTTTCACGACAGTCATCACTGCGCAACGCATTTTTAATGAAGTGCGTTTACAGTTTGTAAGAGATGCTGATAAAAACAGAACTTTTGTTTTACTTCTGCACGTCCGTCCTCCTGCTTTTTAAACTAAAGGATGGAGAAAAGTTGCATAAGCGACATAACAGCAGCTGCGTTTCCGGTACAAGTATCTACAAGTCTATATGCTGCTAACGATAAAAACGCAATTTTGCAATTGCTGTGCGCAATTCTGCCGTGAACTGGAGTCTGCCAGAAAGTCAGGATTGCTCTGAGTTAGCATTGCCAGTGACACTATCACACTTTCCTCGTACACATCAGTTTATCTTAAAATACACACACACATGCACGCGCAAAAACTGATAAGCAGACAGTTTCTGTGCTTAACCGCACCTAGAATAGTTTTAGCAGGGATGATCTTCCGTAGGAGCTGGAGCTCAACCTCCTCATTCAGATATTTTCAGATGGACAGATGATGTCATATTCAGCCTCCTGCAGCAAAGGCGGGAGGGATGGGAGAGAGGGTTGTGTAGCTGGAGATGATGGTGATGATGGTGATGGTGATGATGATGATGGTCCACACAAACCATGAGAGAAACGGAAAGAAAGAGAAAAAGAGGAAGAGGAATTGGAAGTGTGGGAGCGGGGAATGGGAAGAGATCGGAAACGGAGCCGTGGGAACGTGCGCCGTGGAGGGCCCGCTGTTGCCATGGTAACCATACAGGTGTAAAAGCTAGTCAGCTGACTTCCCGGTCGGCGCGTCGCCAGCAGCCGGCGAAGTGTGAATGCTTTCAGATTGTTCATTCATTAACAGCAGAGAGAGAGAGTGTGTGTGTGTGTGTGTGTGTGTGTGTGTGTGTGTGTTGCCTGCCGATGTGTCCGCAGCCTGGTGGGTGTGTCACACTTTGTTTCCTGTGGGAATACCTTGCTTTTATTGGAATGGCAGCGTCCAGCACACTACAAATGACAGAACTCTTTCCTTCTGCTTTGACTCTTTTTAATCTCTCGGCCCACAAGGCGCGAACAAAAAGGAAAGAAGAAGACATTCCTCAAAGCTCAACGTCAGAAAAGCAGCCAGGATTGGTACCAAGTCTCCATAACAACCATTAGATCATGTCTACATGTCAACCAGTGGATGTGGGTGCCAAGAAAAAGCCTTTTCTCTCCACTGATCTTGAATGTAAACATGTTGAGTGTACTCAGCTCTATTGGGTTTATTATGTAATAAATGAGAGGCGCGTGTGAATTTACATCGCGCCTGACTGGGAGTAACAGGAAATGCTTTCAAGCAAATTCAGGCAATCATTCTGACAGCTTCACTTCACTATTAATAGATCGACAGATTCAACACATGTCCAGAAATGTTAATCTAATTAAACTAATGATACTTTTAATTCAATATGTCAATCGGTAAAAAGTTTTCTGTCTAAGAAAGTCCAGCTGGTTGTGATCGACCCGCTCACTATGCAGCAACCCTATGAATCCAATGGCAAAGAATTTGCAGAATGCATGTTAAAAATAAACTCTGCTAGCAAAACTATACGGCGATTAAAGACAGTAGGTGAAGAGTCTAAGAAATGTACAAGTGAAAACGTTGCAAAAACACATCTTACCATGTCCTTTTGGTGTAGTTTGTAGTGCAAATCTCTTAGCACACTTAAAATAAGACAAAACTAACTCACTTTTTTCCAGCTGTAGGAACTTGTTTTAAGTAAACAATTCTTTAATATTGATGAGAGTTCTTATAACAAGATATTTCCCCCATGTAATAAGGGAAATAATCTGCAGTTTTCATCAAAATTAAAAGAATCGTTTACTGAAAGGAAGCTCCAATATCTGCGTATGTGTTAGTTTTGTCTTATTTCAAGTGTAATAAGGTATTGCCCTAGAAAATAGACAGAAAATACTTGGTAAGATTTTGTGTTTTTGCAGTTTTAGGATCAAAACTGTACATGATGCAGTTTTGCTTATTTGTGCAAAAAGAGACTTTCTGAAAGCCCACGGTCCGGTGCAGTCACTGGTAGGCAGGAGCTATGCTAACGCTCCTTTGTGCATTTAGGATGCAGCAGCCTATCAGCGAAGAAGCATTAGCGAGAGCGATGTTTTGTTGTCACGAGAGTTCTCCCGTCTTCGTCCGCCTGCGCTGACTTCAAGCTTTATCTTAGGACTCTTACTGTTTTTGCACCTTTATTTTTGTCTGAGTTCCTTCTTTTTCTAAAAGGAATTGCTGCAAGCTCCAAACCTTAGAAATGTCAGCGCTTATTTTTGCTGGGTCGCAGCATTAACAGCAGAGCGGGAAACGAGCCTCGAGGAGAAAACACTAAAACATATTTCTGTCCGGACGAACACGCAACAACCCACGGATCGCTAGAACAACAAAGATGTTTTGTCGTAATGGCTAAAAAAAAGAAAGAAAAATCCTCTAGACCTGCTGTGACATCCTTAACTTTCATTGATTAAAAGGATACCAACCGCTGAGCTCCTGTCCTCCTCCACAACCGGCATTGTTCTGCATTGCCGCGCTTCGGACACAGTTTCCTTGGAGCCGCAGACTCATTGGTTACTGTGCAGCTGCAGTGGAGATCTGAGTGCCTTTCTGCTGGGGGAACAAATACTGACTTCTTGCTCGTATCAGCTGTTGTTCACACCCACAAAGTGGTACTGTTGCACGGATTTTTGTGTGTGCACACAGAAAAAGTGCCCCGATTGCCAGTCACCGCTGTCGTTTTCAGGAAGCCGATGTCAAGGAGAGAAAGGGGAAAAAACAAAGTTGGTGACAATAGCTTTAGATAAACCCCCCACCCCCAAAAACAACAAAGAAACTGAAACCATTCGGGTTTAGCGATTGACATCTACCGTGCTAATATTGTAACACTGAATACATTCATAAACACAATAATTTCCTACTTGTATGAAACTGTATTTTGTTGGTAACACTTTCAAACGAAACGAGTAGCGGAGGAGCGAACGCCAAGACAGGCCACAGCTATTGGTGACCTGGAGCAGATCCTGCAGGAGCTGAGCGAGTTCTGAACGGAAAACAAAGAAACTATAAGAACGCAGAGATGTAAAAGACAACAACATGTCACACAATGAATAAAGACGACTTTCTTTAACGAAAGAATGAACCAGTTGTGGGTGGCTTCAAGTACCTGAAACTCTCAGATTAGTGGCATTTTGCAGTCGCAACCTCAGATTGTTTCAAGAACCGCGACCGCGTTCATTTACTTCCTGATAACTTCCTGCGGCTCTGACCGACTCGCAACATAGTTTTGGTTTTAGTCTTTTTTTCTCCTGTTCACCACATGCATGTTAAGCATGCTGTTTTGCTGCAAAAAGAAACAAAACAACAGGTTTTTGAACAGGAAAATTAAACGTGCACAAAGATTTGTTCGTATTCTGCTAATGTAAAAAAAAAAAAAAAACCCACACACAATTGTGTGATTCCATTAAATAAGAAATTAGATTAAAATCACACGAGAATAAAGTTGTTCATGTTTATCACAAAATAAATCATTAAAAGTCATGGCGACGATCAAGAGCTTTGCATTCAAAACGTTAGAAAAGTTCATAGCTTCATGAACTGTGTGATGCTGCTGTGAGGATCCTGGTGGAGCCAGCCGCATTTCGTCTGGAGGAAACTGCAAACCAAGAAGAAGACTACTTCCTGTCATCTTCTTTGTGGTTTTCGCCAGTAGTAACATCCGGTTGACTTGTGTTTAATGTTTCCATTACATTTCTGAAAAATAGTTTTATTTCTATACAGCTGAAAATTGGCCTCAAAAACCTTTTTTATCGAAAAACGTTTGTTTTTTTTCTAAATTGTCGTGTGACCGGTTAAGCAAATTTGTCTTTGTAATTTCAATTGAAGCAATTCAACGGTTAATGGAAAACAGCAATTTTTTTTTCTCTCTCTCTTGAAATAATAATAATTACATGTCCGTACAGCTGAGAGGAAACGAGGAGAGGGGGAAGGTCGTGTGGGATTAGCTGAAGGGATATGTGGGGTTAAAGCGCCGCAGCCACCAAGAGTTTCCTCCCTTCCTCTTTTTCACAGCGCTGGTGAAAACGAGCTGCTGTCCCCCGGTCTCCGCTCGCTCTTTTCCCGCCTCTGTCTCTCTCTCCCAGGCCCCTCAGTGAGTCACTGGGTTTTACCTCAGCAGGCAGCGCGCCTCTCTTCCTCCTCTCTTCCTCCTCTCTTCCTCTTCCTCCTCTTTTCCTCCTTTTCCTCGTTTCTAACATGGATGTCAGCGAGCTGCTCCCAGGAGCAGTTTAGGAACTCGAACATGGACTTTTTATGGGCTAGAGCGGGTAAGAGACACCGGGGATGCTTTCAAAGACACGTAGGAAAAGTTGGTGCCGGGACACGATTGGGTTCAGCTTCTGGTTGAGCTTAGCAAGGTTCAGGAATGTTCTCCTTGGAGTTAGTGAAGTTGGCATGGATGTGTTGTATTTCTCTTGATGTGCTTTGGTTTTGTTACTTTTCTGGACGTTATTGAGGGGGGATAATGTCCAAAAATTATTGACACGATTTATTGTCATGTCAATAAATCACAGACAACTGGTTAAACTGAAATGCAAAGCAGAGTTTTATTTTAAGGAGTAATATGTTATGTAACTGAGAATTGCTTGATATTATCTGTCTTTGCTATATTCTGATGATGTGAAATGTACACTGACATGACAAAAAAAAACCCCTCCAGTTTAATTGCTTAATTTATTTAGAAGTAACTTGAATTTGTTTTATTTGATGCATTCAATAAAAAAGTGTCTTTGGAGTAGAGAAAGCAATTAGTCTTTGTCAAATTGTTGAACCTTTCTAGCCGTTTTCACACATTTTATTTTATTTTATTTTTTTTTTTTACAATATTTACAGAAAATTCAAAAGAAAAATGGAACGGATAGCAAGTATTACTTTGCTGACATTTGATTATTGCTTCCACTGTTAAGTTGTTTCTTTAACATTCGTTTAGGACTATTTTAAGCTAATGTGTGAAATGGTCGCCTGCTATATTTAGCAATAGTTCTCGAATGCTTACTGCTAAGATGATACCTTTTGTGTCTTTCTTTCTAATGCAAGAATGAAAAGCAGATATTAGTTGGTAGTGTTTCCATGTCCTCTTCCATTTCCTCCTCCTTGGTTAAACTTGGTAAGTTAGTCTAGCTTGTAGCAGCAACAAGCTAGCTGGCTAACTATTGCCAGCTAGCTGGTAATAGCTAGCTGGTTTGTCTAGCAAACAAACGAGCCATTAGCAGGTAGCATATGTCTCTCTCGTAAATTAGATAACCAGATAGTCAGAACTGTTATCGTTTGGGTTCCCTGCATTTGGTTTATACATGCTTGTCATGATGTAGGTCTTAAATTTTGTTCTTAACGGTCTTCAAAGTCTTAATTCTGAGTTGGTGAAGCCTGCATTTCAACATTTCTTCCTCATAAATGGAAAGGAGGGAACGGTAGGAGTGAGTTACAGGAGCTCTTTTGTCGCCGTTCTAGTCAGAAGTTATGCTTCATACAGTAAATGCAAACAAAGGGTGAAGGAGACGTCCATCTTTTGTCCATCACCCTCTTTTCCTTGTAAGGGGCTGGTGCCTGTCCGCAGCTGTCACAGAGTGGGAGGCGCACCGTGGACAGGTCGCCAGTATTTCACAGAGCGACACAGAGACGCAAACAGGAGACGCAAACACACACTCATATCCAAGGGCAATTTACAGAAATGCAAATCACCCATTTGCTCCATGCAATACGCACATGGGGAGAAAATGCAAACTTCATGTGGAAAGATACCGGGCTGGAATTTGAATGAAAGACCTTCTCGCTGCAAGGCGACAGCGATGCTAACTGTACGTTCCCGAAAGTAGACGGGTGGATGGTTTTCAGAACTGGGTTGAAATCCTTCCAGATTTTAAATTGATTCGTTTCAGAGTTGCACGTGTAATGAGAAAAACTTAAAGATTTTTGTCTTGTCATAAATCAGGACCACACATTTGATGTCGTCATGTCTAAATGAGGGTTTGGTAGCTTTAGTAACATTTTACTGTTATGATAGCCAAAGCTATCAGCCAGTTTCATTTAATTATTACAACAGGGCACAATATTTTATACTCTAGTTCCATATTACTCAAACCTAATCAGCCTCAAATCTAATCCATTGGTTGGTTTTAACCACTTAGTGTGTCACAAAATCTGCTCGAGTCTTGAAGAGATAACCGCCAAGGGATAATAGTAGAGAGAATCTTACAACTACCATGCATGTTTTTGAACATTGAAGTACCTAAAGAAAAGCTAAGCATGTGGAGAACCGTTCCCCTGGTAGCTTCACATGAGGAAACATAAATACATCACTTCCAACATGTAAGCCTTGCTGTACAGTATATGAAAGGTGTGACAACGAGCCTGTAGAAGCTGTGAATTCACTGGCAAACACCTGCATCTGACAGGACGTTCGAAAAATTGTAATCGGATGTTGCCACTGGCGCTACCCACGAAGAAGAAGATGGCAGGAAGTAGTTGGCGGATAAGGCAGTGGTTTGTTTTTTGACGACTCATCGCGTGAACAAACTCAATGCCGTTTCTTATTCAAGAAATACGACGCGATTATTTTTTCTACATCATCAGAAACACTGACAAAGTTTCGCGTACATCTGTAATGGAAATACAGCGAGTGCGCCATCTCCTTTCAAAGGATCTTTGTCTGTTCTACTCTGTGAAACTCTTGGTGCTTGGCCCTTTAAGTCGCTGCTCGGTCAGTGAAGGTTTCCTGTTCAGACTGGTGGGTTGCTGATGTTGCGTTCTGATTGTGGTTTGGAAACAGTTTTGTGCTCAGTTACAGTGGTTACCATAGCGCTACTTTGATTACATGACACACACACACACGCGCGGTTAATATTTTCAGCTTCAACATTTTACACTGAAGTGTGGAAGTATGAGCCACAACACACACAGTCACAGTCATATGCTAGCAGCGCTCACACTCAGTATTTCTCATGCCCATATTCATTTACACACACACACACACACACTCGTATTCATACTGCACTCATTATCTCACGCCGCAAAGTCTTCTGCCCATTAGCTCTTTTGCACAATTGAATCCGAAAATGAAGGGAGACGAAATCAAGCCTCATTGAATTTTTATGCTGATGAGCTGCTAAATGTGGCGGCGCGATTGTCAGAGCAGCCGGTTCAGACGGACGGAGTCGACGGCTCTGAAGGGACGGGGGAGCGAAAGCAGACAAAGAGCGATTAAAGACGCATGCGGCTAATATGTGACTTGATCGTTTTTGGCACAAATCTTTGATGGATTACCGAGGTTGAATGACATACAGGTACTGATGGAGGCGCTGCATTAATCTTCATTTGCATCCAAACAAAACCGTGAAGCATACACTGAGTTGAAGTAATAAACATGAAAAGCTCTGAGAACTGGCCAAATTTCCTTTAACTTCAACTGCGTCTCATTGTGAAAGCCTTGAGAGTCTTTTC
Source organism: Poeciliopsis gracilis (assembly GCA_911649635.1). NCBI lineage: Eukaryota > Metazoa > Chordata > Actinopteri > Cyprinodontiformes > Poeciliidae > Poeciliopsis > Poeciliopsis gracilis. Next base: position 1,438,879 of record CAJVRI010000724.1, read on the forward strand.
ATTTGGACCTAACTCTTGATTTTCTGCATTCACACCTATATTTATTGACAGGTGTATCTAACAAACATTTTTCTAGGTTTGCATCTCAGATCACAATAAGGTGCTCTTGTAAAGAAACTCCAGACTTATCATGACATTGTACATTGTACATTATAATAGTTTCATTTATTAGTTTCCACCAACATGGCCACTAATTTTCCTGCGGTCCAACTGAGAAACAAAACTGTTCATACCACACGATAGGACCATTTTGACGTCAACGTATCTCACAAAACTAGTCAGACATCAAGTTGCACACCTGAAGCTAGATTTTAAAAATAAGATTGAATAGAAATAAGATTCCAACAGTTTTTTTTTGTGTGTGCTTTTTAAATCTCTTAGGCAATTCAGTCCAACCCTGAATTACTCTGTTTACAAAGTAACAATAGTTTTTCTGTATTGAGTTCAAGTTATAATCCCATATTTTTCCAGGCTTATAATTTTTACGCCAAGGTTTTCCTGAATTTCATCATTTTTCGTTTACATTTTTTCATATGTTAAAAACTCCATTAAAAAAACCAAACAAAAACAAAGAACAACTGGTAATTGTTTGAGCTTCCATTCCCGTGTTTTCTTGTTGTGTTTATCGTAAAATAAAGTGGTGTCAAAAATGTCAATAGAAACGCTGGAGTTTTACACGTGTGGCTAATAAAATGTTAGTTGGTTTCCTTATTAAATGTGACCACCTTTGGGGGAAAAAAAAAAAAAGTAGTGCTCTGCTCCAGTTATGGAAAGACCTTGTGCAAAATGTAGCTTTTCCAGTTTCCCCAATACATCGGCAGTCAAACTGTAAAGAATCAGGCTTAAGAAACCAGTTTTCTTTCCTGCTTTTCAAAGTAAGCTCTACTTGTTTGAGAAATCCAGAAACGAGGACTAAAGCCTGTGAAAATCCTGCTTTTATTCAGACCTGAAATACACTAAGAGCATATTCCATACTATTCTACTCATTAAGATGGCATAGAAACCCAGATATTGTCACAATGTTGCAAACCAAGCCAATAATCATCACCACTTGTTTATTTTAACTATAGTTTTACTTGGCAGTTCGATCAGAGATGGTCTGAAGTGAGATAAAATCAAACAGCTTTAGATTAAGCCTTCATAAAACAGCACGATAGAGAGAGCAGGCGATTTGTTCCGAGGCAACAAGGTGACAGTCTGCAGATGCAATGAATTTTCCACTGACGGCGTAATGTGCAAACAGCGAGGCCAACATCTCTAGAGAAAGCCCCTCAAACCACAGAACATTCGTGCTGCAGAGTCTGCAGAGTCTGGAATGCTAACACATGCTACTGTGTGGATTTAAATCTAAAGCAAATTCCTGCCTTAATGACGCCTCTGACCTTTAAACTACTTTTCCTGAAGTATTTTGATTGCACATAGGATTACGAAACCGAGGAAAAAGCACATCTAGCTTCTCAGTGTATTTACATTCACAGTTTTATCGGCAGTTTGTTTTGAGCTGTGTTTTAGGATGCGATTAAAGTCTCAGTTCGGCAAAGCAGAAGAGGAATGGACAAATTCCGTCTTGATGTTGATCATTTCGATGTGTGATTTGTGTTTGCTGGAATGAAGGAGGCAACGATTTATAGTTTGTTACTATTAGAGAATTGGAGCATTTTAATTCTGCCAAAATGTCACATTTGTGTTTGTGACTAACTGACCATCTTGGGACAGAATTTACAGAATCTGTGGCCACCTCCAAATGATCAAATTATCATTAGCTTAAGCAGACAGGTTTCAAAAATTTTGCATGCAGAGGCAAGTGAATCTTCATCAGCGCAGACAGAGTGTTGGCATGGAGTGGCAACGCTCCACTTATAGGAAAGATTACTTATTTAGAGTAAATAAAGCTTTTTATATCCTTCATTTATGCCTTCTCAGAGTTGTAATGCTTATGCTACTGAAGTTAGTTGACATGTCCAAACAGTCTGTGGGATCCAGACTGCACTCATTCTACCGAGTCCGAAGTGTAGATACGCCACACTGGATCAGTTATTCAAAGCTGCATGTCTTCATAACCAAACTTAAAACTGAAAGAAGCTTAAAACGCCCATGTCATGTGGAAGTGAAAGTGCCTTGCCAAGCTTGTCAATTTGCCACTAGCTCATTAGATAATCATGGAGTAGCATTGACATTTGTTGGCGCTATCTGTCCGGTGAGTGAAAGGAGAACAGGAAACACATGGAGTGCCGTTTCCTTTGAATTTTCCTCCGAGACAATGGCTGCTGCGTTGGGAAGTTGAACGAATAAGGCCGCACACCCCTTCGAGTCCAGAGGGTATTTAGATTTAGTCATCGTCGGGAGGTCTGCACAGCGTCAAGGCAAGGAAAGCACAAACATGCTTCTACACTGACGCTTAGGTCTGACTGCAAACTAGGCTGGGGAAAAAGACATTTACCGTAGGAGGAGTTATGGATGTGCTGCAGTGGGAGCTAGTGTCGGTCACCTTGCACCACTGGAGTCTGCTCTGAGATTGGGGTTATATCTGTCCACGGCAGCGAGCATGCCAGGACAAATTGGAGGGCTTGACGGATGGTGATGTAGGATCTCTGGAGGTTGTAGTCTGTTCTGGCAAATGAGGAAAGCTGTCAGAACGCTGCTTGGTACATTTTCTGTTCGGAGTTTTAATAAAGACTGTCCAGGCATTTGAGAATGAAAAAGGTCTAAATCACTTTTGATTCTCTTATGCAGAAGTTTTTTCCAGTTTTGTGTAATTGTTTGGGAATTATCCCAACGCAGCCAATAAAGTGTGTCAATTCAACGCACATTGAATCAGTCGAGATTAAAAAAAAAGTCCCAGCAATGGAGCTGAGGTCACGCTTCTTACATAGCTTAGCGTTGCGCGTCACATTAGGGCCGAAATAAAAGCGGTAGCTCCGTTTGACAGTCGTTGCTGTTTGCAGCATTAAATATTCAAAGCTCAACAAGTGTCGCAAAGCATGAAACGTTAAAGCGACATCATGTTTTGTGGCTGCACTGAGCAAAAGCTACCCCGTAAGTACGAGATGGCAGCTTGTTTGCTGCATGAAGGGGTTTGTGAGTAACATGTCTCGCTGTGTGTTTCGGCAGAGGCAGGATCGGTGGGGAAACATCGACCCCCCCTCCCCCCTCCGCCTCCTTTTCCTGCTCCTGTCTTTTGAATCTTTGATTTAGAAACTTGTAGCACGAGGTTTCGCTGACGCGTTTCACCGGGATGGGAGTCGACAGCTGTCCGGTGCGTTTTGTGCTTCCATAGAGGAGAGCTTGCGCCATCTGTGTCCAGGTGTACCCATCAGCTGGGACATGTGTATTACTGTAGGGGTCAGTGTGCACATGTTCGTATGTGTGTGTGTGTGTTTGAGGTACAGTAATAAAGGAAGATTGATGGCGTACAGCGGGACGAGTGCACAATCACCTTACCTGATGAGGTCCAACAGTGTCACAGAGGGGGGAACCTTGATAAAGGAAACAGCGGCGGTTTGGGAGTCGAACGAACCAAAGGCCTCGACCTTGACAGAGCCGTGACATCATTTCCTGTCTGGTTGCAGCAGTCTTTTCCTCCTGGGTGATGAAAGGGCACACAGATCTACAGCACAACCCCCTATTTGTTCAGGTGCAAAAACAGAAGCGCACACAAGTCATGGACAAACTTCCCAACCTCTGCCAGACGATGCCGAGTCAGCTCTGTGGGCGCGGCCCGGTGATGGCGGCATTGTGTTCGTGCGTTATCAATCACCGTGATAGATAATCGGTGTCTGTGCGTGTGCTGTCGCGTGCGCGGGCTCCGCGCGGGGCTCGAAGTCGAATTTACAGCTGCGGCGGGAAAAGCGACGCGCGGTCCGTCACTGCGGGACGGATGGGAGCCGGTGGAGCGGGCTGAATTTACGGCCCAGCGTTCTGACCGAGTCTGCAAATACAAAAACAAAGACGAGACAAAGCCCCGGTTTCATGTGCAAAATCCCAGACAGAGAATGAGAGTAGGGTGCAGAAGTTCATGAGACGTAGCTCATTAACCAGTCCTGTCTGTCACGCATCCCACATGACTCACCCTGCGACAACGACGACAAGATGGTAAAACAAAAGTTGCGCCGCTTTCTTGAATGGTGGTCGAAAAACAAAGGCAGTAAAAACGTAATTAAACTACAGAATATGGGCTCTGGCCTATATGATTAAACTTAATTCCTCGTGTTGAATCGGAAGTAAAGTACAGCAGTTTGACTTTAATTTGAACCTGTTTTGATGTCACACTATGGATTAAGACAAACCCACTGAGCGTAGCAGACGAAGGTCGGAGTTCTTGTTCGTCAGAGCGCTGGCATATTTTTCCTTTTTTTTTTAAATCCACCAATTAGTTCTTACAAACAAATATTACTTACTAGCAAACAGAGGTGTTGACCTTCGAAGTAGCTGATTAGATATGAGAACAAACAGCAACAACGACAAAAAATCAACAAAATATGGAAAAAAAGAGGGCTCAAATTTAGAAATGGAATTAACATTTGTGGATTTGTATTTTTTTTTTTTTTTGTCCTTTCATCTCGACATTTTCTGAGCAATCATTATTATCTTCCTGACCTTTTTAACCCTCTCAGGCTCAAATTACTTGCAAAGACTAGCTAAGTAGCATTTAGCTGTTGCAAATCTGCAAACATCTGCCTGGAGAGGGTTATCATGCCAGGTGCAGCGTATGGTAATAATACGTGCCATGGTTGTTTTTTATTCTAATGTGATGTTTTTGCTGAGACTGAAAATCCGTTTCTGTGCTTGGTAATTTGTTTAGGGTTATCAGAACAAGCTGCTCATCGATGCTGCCCTACTGTGTTCTGTGCAGCGTCGTTAAACCAGCTTTCAGAGCCGTGCAGCCGAACCTGGCGATCAGTCGGGCTGCCGGTGACCTCATCTCACCCCGAGCGAGCTCCGATGGTCTCCGAGGGGAGGAAGACTTTTAGAGGGGATAGGAAGGGGATTTTTGTGGTTTGGAGATAAGTGGGGATACAGATAACACTCGCATGTGGGTCGGGCGGCTCGAAGCCCAGAATTAAAGACGCTCGAACGCAGCCAGAGGTGCCGCTGCTGAGAATGAGTGACATCAAAGATTAAGGATCTTGCTCCGGGAGACGACTTTAAACTTGAAGGTCTGACAGCATGAAATCATCTCCTTATGGCTGGGATGGGGGGAGGCGGGTGCGTTGCCATGGCGAGCTGTTCTCCGTATTAGATCTGTTTAAATTTTAGACATTGTTTCCTCCTAATAAATCAGCAAGCTAACGCAGTCTGGGTTTAGCTGACAGTCCTGTTGAATTTGCATAGTAAATTGGCTATTTTAACTAAAGGTAATTAATTGATTTATTACATGTCAAAACTGTTTAATGGTTAGAGGTTATCTCTAATAAGTGGAGTTTTAGAAAATAGTGAAGCAGTAAATTAATTGTTGGGACAAAAATGACCTTGTACTGTCTTACATGTTAGCATGTGAACTAGCCCCAGCAATGGTAATTATTACATTCATTTGCAACCTAGACAAAAAAAAAAGTATTTAGAATTGAGAATAATTCGGCTTTTATTGCTGGTTTTCACAAAAGTCCAACCTTTAAGTTGAGTACATTTGTAAAGTTTGAGGAAAGAAATGAACAAAACATACATATATATATATATATATATATATATATATATATATATATATATATATATATATATATATATATATATATATATATATATGTATGTTTTGTTCATTTCAAAATATTTGGCCAAATCAATGCAGAAATGGTTCAGGAAACACAAAGTCAACAATGACTACTGTCACATTCTCCAAAGCCCCTTTTTAGTTCTGATCTTCAGGGAGAACTCATAAGGAAAGGACTCTAGATGATCCAGAGTCATGCACCTTTCAATCGTTTTGTCAGCCTGAACAAACGAGAAATACAAGAACAAACAGGAATGTTCAAGGCGACCGAAAGATTCGTTCCGAGTCATTTGAGTTCCCTTCGATCAACGTTTTTCGGACTAATGGAATCATTAAACCGAACCCTAACCATCGTAGGGTTAGGGTTCGGGTCGTCTTTAAATGATGGTTAAAGAGCTCTCTCTTTCTCTAGAAACTTGTGGCAAAGGATGAGTTTTAGTATGATATCGCTGCTAATAAAGGCGACATTCACTGTAGATGCATCACAAAAAGCATGTCTCATCTAAACAGCCCCACACAATGCATGGAAACCCTTAACCCAGAACCTCTGGGTATCAGGAAAGCTTTGACTGTCTTCGTTTGGCTGAAATAGTGGGTGAAACATGAGGAAAGAAAAAAAAACAACAGGCTTGAAGCAATGCACCACCTGTTTATCCACAGCATATATAATAAGCAGGTTGACATTTGCTCAGAAGTAAACACTCCCACATCTGTACATCTGTCAGTGGCGAAACTTCGACATCGCTTTGACTCTTCTTTGGCAAAGCTCTCATCGGACCCTTTGGGTTTTTTAAAAAAAAAAAAATAATAATAACTTCACACAACTTCAGTCTGAATTTTGTAGCTGCTGGACATGAGAAATTCATCCCACCATTTTATGATTTAAGATTTCAGTGGAAATGCTAAGCAAGGTGGGGGAAATAAAAAATCCGCTGAAGTTTTTCCCTTGCTACAGGGCTTTGAATTTTAAGCTGACAGAAATTGTAAAAGGCTGTCATAGGGAAGGTTGTAAAATGTCCTGAAATATTATTAGGGAAAACATGACAACAAAAAAATAAGAGGCAAATTTACAAAACAAGAAAGATAATTAATATTAATATTAATATTGGCACACTCAGATCTAAATAATGTGTATGGCTGAATAGGACAGTAATTACGACCTTATTATAACGACAACATTTTCACAAAATCACAGTGAAATGATGGACAAAATGTGACATCTGATGCCAGTTTCAGCTGGAAATGTCGCATTATGGTACATCGCTCATCAGTCAGCTCATTTCTGTTAAACATCATCGTTACAGTGAAGCTGAGACTAACAGTGGCACAATATTGAAATCTTTTTCTTGCAGATTCAAAAGAAAAACAAGAAGTATTTATCGTTTTGGTAATCTTGTCAAAATGATATCACAATTAACAGTGGATGTTGATGTTTGTAACCTTCATTTAGCCAGGTGTGTCTCACGGAGCGACCTGGCGAAGGACGGCAGCAACGTTACAAATCACCAAACTGCAGCTATCAAATCCCAATGAAAACGCAACGTGGATATTAAACGAAGAAAAATAACAAAGAGAAAAGACACCCATACAAGAAGAAAAACAAGGATGAAATACAACTGTGGGGGACCAGAACTGATATTTTCTTTACTGTGAATCTGTTTTCAGGCTGCTGGTTGCATCAGTCAAGCAAGCAAAATGTCTCTTGTTCAGCTTTTGAACTCAAAATAAAACTTGGAGACACTCAGGCTAGTCTGACACGTCACTTAGGGAATCGGCAGAAACACTTAGTCACAAGTGCAGGTGTGTGTCTTGCCTGCGATTCCCTGCTGTATCCATGGTAACAAGGGCACAGCATTTGAAATAATGACTGTTAATTCTAAAAATATGAGTTATTCCCCAGCCCCCCTTTTTTTTTTTAGCAGGACTTGGTGGTGAATAAAGCTCCTCTGAATGTCCGGCTAACAGTCTCAGTCAACGTGACAGAAATGTCAGTAAATGAGCATGAAATTGGACCTTCGTTCCTGCTGGGAAACACGGCTGAATGCATCCAGCAAGTACACAAACAAAACTCTTCTTGCCACGCCAGAGAAACTTTGCATCTCCAGCAGACAAAACACACACACTCCGTCTTCTGTAGCTCGACCTGAATCCGCACCTCGTCTCCCAACGAAAGGGACGTGTGCCCCAGGAAGTGAATGGCATACGTGGCAAAACAGAAGGAAGAGTCGTGAGGAAATGAGGCGAGGGATGGTAAAGGATGGGAGAAAGCGGTTTAAAGAGACGGGAAGTGGAGGAAGAGACGAGTGAACGGAGGCAAACGGGGTGGAACGAGGCGCGTGTCACTACAAATTTAATCTGAGAACTAAATGCCGCACATAGCGCCGAGTCTGTGTACGGCGAGGGAAGGGATGCATGCTTAACGAGTGCAGAGCTTTCTGTTCCTGAGGTTTGGTTGCTATAGGAACATAAAAATTGGAATAGATATAAAAAAAAAAAAAACCCAACAAATTACTTCTAAAGTCTCCTTTAATAATAAGAATTTTCTTAGAAACTGAATATTTGAGTAGCTCATGCAATGTTCTTCCTCTTGCCTTTTTTTTTGTTTTACACAAAGCTGCCTGTTGAGGGCAGCACTGAGCTGTGTAAACCACAGCCTGCACAGCACTGGACATATTCTGAAGTCTTCTCTGAAGGAATTACAATGGAACAAAATGAGACCTAACAGTGGTGAGCTCCGAGGTACTAATATAGGACCTCACTTAGTAGTCTTTGAGTTGCCTAGAGACTAAATGTTGCTGCTCTTTGTCCATGTCTTTGTACTATATTATCAGATATTTCTGGGGGGATGAGGGGGTTTCAGCATCCTCCTCTCTGACTTTAAAGGGGCAGTGTCATCCCCTCTTTTTAGCTTTACATCATGTTATAATGTTCTTCCCTCATCAAAAACACCTGGAGTGCTGCCTTGATTCTTTCATGGATGTTTGAGAAATCCTTTGATCTCCCGTGGCAACCAGCCAGCTGTTCAAAATGGCTAGGTGGACCTAGCTCCGCCTTCAAGGTGCATCTCTTCCTAGAAGCTTCCAAACGTCTGCCTCCCTCACTCAGCTCCTTCAGACTAGCCGGCAGCAATTAGTAAACACCTGGTAGAACAGCACAGTTTCACATATGAGCTACTTCTCTGGTAAACATGTTGTTAAAGGGGTAATAGAGGAGACGACTTCCTATATCATTTCTATATAGATGACTTCCTTAAGGTGGAGTTTCATAAAGATCAGGAGGTTTTAAAGAGACAGAGGCCCAATTTCAAGGCTTTGAATTTCTTTAAGTCACATGACATATCATTTTTAGAACAACTTAAGGTAACATAGTTATATTGCTAATGCTATGAAATGACATTATATGCCTGGAAAACTCACAATGCTGACCATTTAACAATATAAGATAGCATTTTTTTTACCATTAGCATATAGAGAACTGATACCAAATGGTTAAAAATCTACTGAGGTAATTATATCTCGAATATTTGTCTATCACAGAGCTTGTTTGGCACATGCTCAGCAGTTTGTCTCATCTTGTTCCGTCATGACAGGAACCATCTTGATTTTTCTACTTGCGTCTCCTTTTCGCAGCCCTTGGATTCACAGCCCCTTAATTGCTTTTTTAGCCGGCAGGCTCACTCGGTTTCCGCGCCATCGTGGGCCAACAAGTCGCGTCACAAAAAGCGAGGAGCGATGGCGCTTTACAGATCAACCGGTGTGACTCACGCTCGGAGGCGTCCAAAGGCCACGGCGTGCTGTCTTAGCTTCCCTGAAGCCGTAACAAGTTTGCCGTTTCCAGACGTAGCTGCGGTAATTTAGCTAATTACTGAAGCCTGGGGTGAGGCTGATGAAATCCAGGTTTTTAATACGAGTTCAGTTTTGATTTTAAGTGTTTGGGTAAATTACAATTCCCTTATTCCCAACCATTTAGAAGTTGACATTTCTTCATACTCAACAGCTCAATTATTTAGCCCTCAGCATAATACATTTTGGCTCATCAGGTAGCGTAGCAGCTATTAAGCTGATAGCATTGCCTTATTATCTACGCTGACCTTTGGTGTGGCTTGGTCATAATGAGGCGGCTTTTCAAACCTGGTTTCTCGAGATAACAACACCCAGGAGTACTGCGGACGCTCGCTTCCAGTGTCACTGTAGTCTGTAAATCAGGTTTACTGCACAGCTGTTATTAGCTGGGAGTAAACACAACACACACACACACACACGAACATGCTTACACCGTCGTAAAGATCATTTGAGCTGGCTTTTTTTGGTCAGCAGAGATGGCGTTATTTAAGACAAACATAAACAAGCCTGCAGAGTACGGGGCTAACGCTAGCAGAGACTAAACAGCCTATCGTTCACAAAAACACACACACACACACACACACACACACACACACACACAGGTCAGGATTTTGGGCTAACAACCACTGCATATTCTCTGATCAATGTGTGAAGGATACACAAACCTCTCTTTTTTTTTTTTTCCAGTTTTTATCACGCATCTGTAAAAAAATCTGTGAGAGGACGATGAGACGCAGATGACGGATAGCTTGTGTTTGCCCATTAATCTCTGTCTGTGACTGTGAGTGTGCGGTGTTAACAGCTTGTCTAAATCTCCGTCCTCCACGCCGACACCGCAGCGGTTACAGAAGTAAATTAGCATAAGCTTCCAGCGGGGGAAAAAAAAAAACAACTTTGTGGTTTGAAATACAAACACACACACACACACATAAACACACGCCCGCAAACAAGCATTAAGGATCTTGCAAAGGCTTGTGTGCGTCGGTGTGTGTGGTCCAGCGATAAATCAGCAATCGGGACATTTGGAGCGATTCAGGTCTGCGTTTTTCTGTTTAGTCACTGGAAAGATGGGACAAGGAAGTGCACTACCTCATTTTAATGTGGTTTACGCTTGTCTCTCTTTATGCAAATATAGCTATGATGACCCAAGGCCATGGACTTAAAGAAATATGAAGGTTGCCATTTCAAAGTGATACATTTTCCTCATAGGACTCATTTATAAGGCTCAAAGTAAAGCCCCTCCCTCTCCTGTTACTGAAAATTGCTAGCTATCTCGCTGAATGAAGGCTGTTTTACACTTATAAAAATTGAAAAAAATCCAGCTGTCTTGGAATATTTTTGTTCATGGAGACGTCCAAAGCTACAGACACTGTTACCAAGGTAACGCTGTTTTAAAACTACCGTTAGCAAGCATGTCTAATGAGCAGGTAAATGCTACGGAGCAGTCAAAGCTCCAGTATGCAAGGTTTCCCCCAGAAAACTTGCTAAGCTATATTTTTGAGTTAAAAAAATGTTTAAAGTTAACAGGAAATGTGAAAATATCACATGATAATTATGTGTCATTGGAAGATTGGTAGATTGATATCTGAACACCAACTATAAAGTCTTAAAAAATTGCAAATCTTAGATGAATAAATAAGCGATTCTCAGCCTGGTGGGGCACAAGTGAAGCCTGGTGGCCCGCCAGGCTTATAATGCATTCAGGGAAACCCTGAGTATGAACTCGCTATGTTGTCAATGTTAGCGTCCAGTCATTGGTCAATGTTTTACGAATGTGGGGAACCACATGGCATCCTGTGGTGAAAACTGGGGATCAAAATGGAGAAAGGAAAAGCTGTTGATGTTGCATTGGTTACTGGTGTCACACAGGCAGATTGCGAACCAAGAGCTAACAAAAAGAATCAGAATATCAGGAACTAGCTTTAAGCAAATACAACTAATAGCTCCAGATAACGGGAGAATGAAAAATACATATCAAATACTTGAAGAAACTACAAGGAATCTTGAACCTAAGGAATGACTGGATTATTGAAAGATTGACAGATTTTGACCAAGTCAAAAAACTCAAATTATTCTAATTATTCTAATTATCGCTTATTTCTTGAGCGTAAGATATTTTTAGTCAAAGTGATCGTAACGTTAAAATGGAGTCGGCCCATGACTGCGTGTCCTCACTGTTTTCAGCTGCGGTGAATATCCGTTCAGAGTCCAGATTACATGGTAGAGTTGAGGAAGCTGTTTGTAAAACGAAAATGGGAAAAAAAAACAACCTCTTCAATAGTTCTTATTATTGCCCTGTGTTGTATTTTAAAATCTGCATTGAGCAATTTTAGATGAAAGCCACACATTTCCTTACTTTTAACCTCGAAACTTTAGATCGGTACAAAATTAAATGATTCAAATGTTTGACTTGTCATTTTGACTACGTGCATAAAGAAAAAGACATGCCAGGTTGGATTTATGACTCCCTGAGCTCCAAGGTTTCTCCTTTTTATTTTTTTTTTAACCATATTGCACAGCATTTGTGCTATCAGAACGTTTTCTTCTCTTTTCTGAAAAGCACTGAGTAGATTTTTTTGTATCTGCCCAGTGATGCCTGGAGGCCTTTTCCTGTCCTTTATCCAATTCCTCTATATGACTTTCACTTTTTGATGACACTGCTCTTATATAACCGTGGAGGGAAAAACCGGTTACATCCAGCCAAGACCTCAAGTCAACTTTCACTATCGATAAATTGGTATATTGTTCCTTTTTTAATGATAGTGGTGTTTTTCTAAACCTAAATGTTGAGAGAGATATAGGTTTATATTTTTTAAATTTCAATGATGGCAGCACATTTAGTTGTTCTTTCAAAAATTACATAATTTTACAAACAAAAGGATTTTCAAAACGCTTTTATGTTACTAGTTAATTCAGTAGCCTAAATGTTTCTTGCTAATGTAGCTAGCTAGGACTTTAAATTTCTTCTTTTTTTTTTTTTTTCCATTTGGAATATGGTTTGAATTTGATTTTAGTAAAGCTAAAGGAGGAGCGTCACTGCTAAAATGGCTAAAGTTGCTCAAATTTGCTAACTTGGCTAGCTGCTATAAAAATAATCAGTTTTCTTCCCCCCCCCCTCATTTGCCTTTACTTCAACAACAAAACAGCATGTGATATTTGTTTCTCAAGCTAATGTGCATCACTGTGAACCCTGTTTGTTTTGTAAGGGATAGCTTAGCTAACATTGCCCCATTTCCTGGGATTTCCTGTGAGGAACACCCCTCAAAAGCAGCTTATGAATCCATCCAGCGCTAATCTCCAAAGGGCACGTCAGGGCTGCAGTATTTTACGTTTTTATATGACAGACTGTGCGTGTGTGTCGTTGCGTGGCGAGGTTGTTTTCATAGTTTTGAATCAGTTCTGCTTTGGAGAGCAAATGAGGTGATGCTCTGTAGTAGCGCTCCAGCATGGAGAGCGGGGGTTGTTGAAGTCGACCCGCTAATATTACGGTTTGCGTCGCACGTTCTTCTAGAGCAGGGGAGTCTGACTCATCTTCAGTTTAGGCCACATGAAGGTCATGAATGTTCTCACGCCCACTGACAAACTCTCAAAATATGAATTCATCACTTCGTCTGCATTCGATATGGACTACTTTCTCAAAGCAATCAATCATGTTGTCGATTTCTGCGTTTTTTCCGCAATCAAAATTTCAGATCTGTGGAGCTAATTTGGAAAGAAGTTTTTCGATATTTGCACCTCCGATGGTAAATGTCGGTTTTTGCTGCACTCCATGCTGATCACAAGCACTCGCTTGCTGAGACAGCAACATAGTTGTTGTAAGACATACTGCCATCTACAGGTGGGAGTAAGCGGTATAAATAAATTTGCAACACACTCCATCATGTATCAGCCCAGAAAAGTGCAGGGATCTGTTGGTTTTGGGTGAATTTGGAGTCTTAACACAATCTTAACATTTTGTGGATAGTAAAAAAAATACACGTTGCCTGTATAAAAACCACTGAGTGGATTGGAAAAGCCTGGATCACGATGGTGACGTCAAGCTTCACCTTTTGGAGATTTTCCTTCTCATCAATACTCAGGTGGATTCGTCATCCTCTGAAAACCAGACGAAGCCATGTGAATCTCCATGGATTCTGTAATTTGGGGTTAATCTTTGCATGTTTATTCGAGAGCTAGCGTCTCGCCGCTCATCCGACCATCTTCCTCTCCTGGCCAGCTTCCGCCTTGGTCCGGACACGTGAAGAAAAAACTGGATTCGATCCAACCTCTAGAAAAAAAAACAAAAAAAAAAACCTCTATTTTTTATTACATACATCTTGTATGTTTTTAAATAGGGAAGAATTTGTATTGCTGCCACTCGTACGTTTCCATGCGGAGTTCAGAATTTGCGCAAAGAATCGTTGTCCTTTCGTGTCTCCATGGTGACGGATTTACAAAATAAGTTCAGCAATCTCAGCAGTGGTGTGGTTTCGAATGACGCTTGTGTCCTGTAAGGCTGTCAAAAAAACCTGGGCGGACAGACGATGTCATTAATTTGCTGAGAGAACGGTGAGGATGCAGCAGAGGAGATCAGGTAGTTAACACCTTTTCTCCCTTCGGATCCAGTATTTACAGTAACCCGAGACACATTTTTAGAAGCTCCCGAGGATTGTTGGACTCCAGCACGTTATCTCATCCGTCTCGCGAGCGCGCGCACGAACACACTCGCCGCCGGGTCGCGCATTTAACTTTTTAAAATCCCACAGGCTCAAACACTCATTGCTTGATTAAATAAACATCGGTGAAGGTGGAAAGTAGCTGCTAAGCAGAACGGCGTCGTTTGTGAACAGAGCGTGTCACGAAATATCCACATTCAACACTGAAAGGATGCGGCTTTCTTCTCACAAGAGCTCAGGAGATAAGAAGGGATCAATATAAAGCATTACATAAATCAATGTGGATACTGAGATAGTAGAAAATATTTTTTTTTTTTTACTTCGGGAATTGATACCCTGCAGATTTACTGAGTATTTTTGGACACATAGTTCAAAGTTTTGTTAACTCTACACATTTCCTCTTAGATTGACGAGATTTCATTTTGTATTAAAGTTTAATGCTGCGAAAAAAAAAAAAATATGGAGTGAACAATATTGAAATTCAGACCAAAGTGAAATGAGTTAATAAGTTGGTTATGAAAGTCTGTACCACCAAAGCACATCTTAAGCTCGTCACATTTTCATCTTCACAGCTTGCAGCGACTCAACTTAAGTTATGGATGGTAGGCACCCTGAGGGCATCACTTGTTTCCTTTCATTCCCCGCACACTCACTAATTACTTGCATGCGCGGGGCAACTGAGGAGTTTCCAGTCTGGTAACCCTTTTAGCGTCAGTGGATGGAGTTTACATAAAGAGCAATAAAATCCCAGGCAGCAGATCGGGAGAGTTCATGGTAGCGCAATAGAAACGGATTTTATTCCGAATGAAATTGCTCTGAAACCGAACTCGCAGCTTTACTGAACCATGCCAGTCACACTTTACACAATATACGAAATTTACATGATAAAATAAACAGTCATTTCTATTTCACTTGTTCTTTAAAGGGCCTATTTAATCCAAACCAATAAAAAAGTTATGAAACAAAAGTTTTTGTAAACGTACTGCAGACGTGTGAAGGAACTGTCTGTAAGCCGTTCTTCCTGTGTTTTCTGCTTTTATGTCAATGTTTGTGAAATTTACTGTAAAAGGACGAAACGTTTCGCTTTTTTTGTGTGAAAGCAGCAAGACATTTATTGTAAAAACATGTCAAATTTTTTTTTTATTAACACAAAAGTGAACAGATTACTGTAAAAGCCCGTTGACAAAGATGTTTGCACAGAAAATGTCTTGGTAATTTTCAGATTTTTGTCTTACAGCGTGTATACATGTCCAGTGCATTACTGTAAAGACGGATTCCCAAATGGGACACTTACCTTCTGACCAAGACAAGCAAAACAATCTGCGAACGCAGATCGATCTCAGGAGGAATCGACGCAAACGAGAGCGCAGCGCAAACGTGACAATGCTCAGTGCAAACTGACGCTGCGCGTCTGCTGCAGCAGCAGCAGCAGCAGCTGCAGCAGCTCCGTCTGGCGGAAGCTGATTGTGTGAAAGCCGATTAGGAAAATGAAGCCGGAAACTGAGAGGGTGAAATTGTGATTCCACACACTGTGACTGGTTTTGTGAGAGAAGATGTCTGCTTTTAGAGCAGACGAGACAGCTACCGAATGTTTTCCTTTTCAAGCTTCCTGCCTGCTTTTTCTCAAGAACGCCGGGTAGAAGGACATATCTGCGTCGAAAGTGATTTGTGTTTAAAAAGGGATCTAACTGAAGGAATTTTTTGGGGTATTAACAACAACCCAACTGTTTTTGGTGGATAAATGTTAAAACGTTTTTCATTCCGACTTCTTCGTTTCATTTGTCTTTGTAGGTTGTTATAGATTTTTCACACCCTGTAGGACAAGAGTGTTTAAAGCATTTTTGGGGTCACTTGTGCCCACGGGACTGATTTTGTGTGGCTGCAGTTCAAAAATGGTGCAAATCTCTCCCACTAGATTTGGTTTTACCTTTATTTTTAATTAAGACCAAATTAATTGAGTTAAATTAATTAAAGTTTTTACAGTAGAAAAACATTAAGTAAGTAAAACAAAATGTTTGTCTCTTGCTACTTAAGCCTTTTCCATTCTCTTTGATTCATTAGTTTCTCTCTAGTGCCTTAAACCAAAAGCACTTTGGATGCTGTCAAATCTGCTTATAATTAATTGGACTTGGTAAAACACAGCAAGTGTTTTCAGAGATGCAGTGACTCAGATCCTGTTCAAAAACTTGTTCTGTTTTTTTGTTTTTTTTTTCCCCCAAAAGAATTAGCAAACTTGGTGCATTTCCTTTGGCTAACTAGGCCTTCAAAATCCTGTCTGAGTTTTAGATTCGCAAGGATTGAGGAAGCTATTCTGGATTCAGACAAACTTTCTCGTCTGTGCATCAATAATGTGTTGAACTGCAGACATGCATTATATTGAACGTAAGACAAAGATACCAAACCCTTGAGATCATCAGATGTTAGAAGAAGACTGCTTTTGTCAGAGTGTGGAAAAAAAGTCTTGTGATACGTTCCTGGTGTCTGCTTAAAGCTTCACTCTCTCTCGCCACCTTGTGGTTTCAAACAGTTTCTTGCAACTTTTTTCACTCTCTGTGGCTTTATTTTAATTTAATCACATTTCATTATGCTTCCCCATGAGTGATCTTCACTCAGTAACGGCATTCACACCAAAGAGTGTTATTTTGCGCAGCACCTGGCTTTCACTGATCAAATAAATATCAGGGTTTCAATCTGAGAATCATCCAATTTGTGTGACTTTAAGTTAGTTTGTTGAGTATTTGACGGGTGTTTCTGTTAAAGTTGCCTTGCTGCTCACTTTAGCTGTGTTACATTACAAATGTCTTTGTCTAATATTTTGCTGATGTCAGTAACAGGAGAAAATTGCAATTGTGATGTTTAGAAACCATGGAAATCATGAGTGAGCGTGCTTTTTGTTATTAAAAATCAACATGTTTGAACGACTGAATGTTTTATGAACTGTGTGACGTTCTGGTGTAGCCAGCCACCGATTGTCAGACAAACACCCCCAAAATATCTTCCTCCTACTACTTCCTGTCCTCTTCGTCGTTTCTGCCAGTAGTAACATCCAGCTGTCGATGACGTTACTCGTGTGAAAAATCTCAACTTTTTTAATGGAAAAACTCTCTTTTTTTTTTTTTCTTTTTCACCAATTAGCAAATTTCTTTTAGCAATTTCAATTTGGAAACACAGCTGGTGACAAGCCAGGCAGTGAGACTGTCGGCGACTGAACGTCTCTGATCAGTTCGTTCACTAGAAACGGATCAGAACCAGACGTTCCCATCGTGTTTTGGGTCTTCTTTCTGTTTTGTTTTTCCGCTCTTGTTCCAATAAACTCCACCATCTCAGCCCTCCTCCTTGCTAGTATCGGATTTCTTCTTCTCCTCCCACTCTTGATCTTCTTTCTCTCCCAGTTCTTCATTTTTGCCTGTGTTTTTTTTTTCTTCCTCTCATCCCGCTCTATCCTTCTCCTCATCCCCTCCCTCCGCCCTTCCCTATCTTCCTCTAACTCCTTTCCTCCGGCTAATTAAGCGATCCTCTCTGATTCCCCTCCAAATCCGTTCTGTACTTTTCTCTCCTCCTCTTCTCCTTAATCAAGTTTTTTTTTTAAAATTATGACTCCTTTCCTTCCTTCCTTCCTTTCAGTCTTTCCTAGGTTCCTTGTTTTCCCTGACAACAGATAATGTTATGTAATCTACGTCTCTGGGTATTAGATATGCAAATCATGCGTTTTTATTTATATGTGTGTTTTTTTTTTCTCTCTCTCTCCTCCTTTTTTTCCTGCACCCCACCCTTCCGCTCCTCATCATCAACTCTTTTCTTCTCCTCTTTGCTCGTTTTCCTCCCCACTTTTCCCTGCGATGTTCCCACTCTCCTCTTCATCTCTGTCTTTCCCTTCCTCGTCTCTCCATCCATCCATCACCTCCTCTCACCGTTCCTCCCTCCCTCCCTCCTTCTCGCGCCCTCCTCTCCTCCCTCGCGCTCCCTACCTCCTCCAGCCGCCAGCGGTCTCGAGGCAGAGAGCGGAAGGCGCGGCGGCGGCAACAGCGTCAGCAGCCACGGCGACGGTAACCACAGCAGTGGCGGCGGCGGTGGCGGAGGCAACAGCAGCAGCAGCGGCGGCGGCAGCGCGGCCCATTTCAGGTCTCCATGGCAACAGAGCGTGAACGTGTTCGGCTCGTGGAGCAGGCCGGAGTGTGTCGAGGAGCTGCACCAGCAGGCACAGCTCAACCTCCAGAGCCTGCTGCAAGGTAAGAACGGACGAACGGATGTCAGGGGGGATTAAAAAGGAGGAGAGGCGAGGATGGGCGTGTAGACGGATGGAGAGAAGGAGTGTGTGTTTTGGGTGGGTGTGTGTGCGCTGTGTTTTGAGTGGGTGGGAGAGGCTTCGAAGCAGGGGCGGATGGCAGAGTGTTTACATGGACTGCGCCGATATGGGTGTGTGACGGCCACCTTGAACATGCCTGCGCATGTGTGTTTGCATGCAGATGCGAAGCCTGTGGACGTGCGCGTGTTGTTTTCACCCGCTACCATGTGGTTTTATTGCACCGTAGGGTGTGTGTGTGTGCATGTGTGCGTGTGTGTGTGTGCAATGTAAATCACCTTACAGGCTTGTTTTTAAATCACCCTGCTCTGTGTTAACTAAACACTTGATGGAAGTGATGGGCTGCGTCTCGCTGTGAGATAAGTTTTCAGCGTCGGAAATGATTGGTGTTTTTAATAGGTGGGACATTGAGATTTTGTTATTCACCTCTGATTTCTGTGAGCGTTCAACCTGTGTGTGTGTGTGTGTGTGTGTGTGTGTGCGCGTGTTCGTGCATATTCACCCTCTTAAAGGACCCAGGCTATCATTTTAGGTGTCAGGTAGCTTTTGTGTTTTTTTTTTTCTTTCTTTCCTCTAGTCCCATTTTAACCAGTTTGTTCTCTCACTTGCTATTTTTTTTTTTATCACTCCTGATGTGACTCATGCGCTCTTTTCCTGCCATTATTGTAATTACCGCTGGTTGTTCACTAAATGGACATAAGGCAGGTTTAAAAAGAAGAAGAGAAGAAACAGGCAATGTGACAACCCTTAACACTTTGGGGAGGCTATAAATGAGAGAGCGACTCCTTAGATTCATCTCTTCGCCATAGTAAGCTGGCTTTATGAAACGTGGCGTGTGCTGAAATTCGCAGCGAGGTGTGGGGATATAATAAGTAAGACTGTAGTGCGTCACCGATGGCTAATTCTGGCCAACCCAAAAAAGGAAACGCCACAAAAGCACAGTGTACGTCTTCTGCTCGGAGGCTGAAAAAGAGCGAACGCCTCCGACCGCAAACTTTTACACGACGACAACAATGACAACGGATGGAAACTTTATGTCAGACTCAAACAAGACGCACGTGACCACAACCAACCGGAATCGAGATTATATACAATTTATCATAAAGTCACCTGACATTGACTTTCGGTTAAATAAATGAAAAGTTCAAAGTGTCTCAGGTCACAAAGATGAAATACAAGTTATGAAACAAGCAATAAATATTACATTTGGTCAGGTGCCATCGATGAAATCATCAAATATATTGATCAGTGTTCCTCAAACTATGAATCAAATTCAACATTACTTGATTGATCCCAAAGGGAAATGAAAAGTTTTCATGTCTTTCAGCTTTTCTTTGAAGAAACCCAGCGTTTTGGCAGTTTTTCCTTCCTCTGGAAGTTTGTCCCAAATTTGTGGATGTTGGAAGCTGAATGCGTCTTCTCTGTGGTTGGTTCTGGTTCTGTGATCTCAGAAACAGACATAGTGGTGGTAATGTACGGATGCGAGGCCCCTTTGTTCCCTCAAAACCTGGACGACTTGCCGTAATCGACGTAATCCCGACTTCTGCTCTCTACCGGAACATCCTACAGGGGAAAGTCCAGCCGCCAGTGCAGAACTATTGGTTAAAACTTTGGTTATGCAACACGAATGAAGTTAGGTTCTGGAGTGGCCTATCCAAAGTCTGGTCTTAAATTCTGTAACATAACCTTAAAAACATACTCACAAATCCTCAAACTGAGCAAATTTGAAGCTTTTCTACATAGTAGAGTTCAGTTTTCTGTTTTTACTCTAGTTTTCTCTATCCAATATTAAAATCTGTTTGACGAATTGGTGACATCAAAGCAAAAACCCCTTTTTCACAGCACTGTATGTCTTGTGGATGTTGTTTGTCCTAAAGCGAGAGACTAGTAGCTTGATCGCCTCGATAACTTCAAGAAAAGCACAAGTTTAGTGGCTAAATTTGTCGTTCTTGTGAGGCTTTGCGTTTTGCTTTCTCTTGCCTCTCTCCCTAAACGTGCCTTAAGAAGAAGTGTGTTGTGTTTTTAAACAGCTTCTTCCTCTGACTTTATTTTCAAAAATATCACCGATACTGAAGATAACCGGCTCTGACTTTTCTTTCTGCGGTGAGAACTTCCCCACCGAAGAGTGTTGTTGTCACTGATTGAAGAGTCAATCTGGCCAGGACTGGCCTGGTTTCCTCTGGTCTTAAGGGGAAGACAGGTAAAAATGACAAGCGATTACTAATGAAGGCGTTGGAAGTCGCTGAGCGACTGAAACGTAAGTTTGCCGGAAGTAAAGCAAGTTGCTCCAGTTTTGCTGAGTGTTTTGCAGGCGCCTGCTCGTTGATGTTTTAGGTTTTTCGAGAACTCCGCCGCCTCGTCTCTGCTGCGCTTGTAAAATTTTGATGAATCCGTCAATGTTGCATCAACGTTGCAGAGCGAACGCTTATTTGAATGCGGAAACGCGGAATTAAAATTTCATCCCGTCTCACCTCGTGCGTTCGAGCAACAGTTGGTACAACTGGATCAGGAGTGACGCTGCTCTTCTGCGCTCTCACGCTCCTCTTTATTGTCTCGAATCAAGTGTTTCCCTCTTGATTAAGGCTCTCTGAACGGGATGTGTGCAAAGGGAGAGCACTTTTAAAAGTTTTGGAGGAGCGGGAGCCGATTAATTCAAACCCAACTTCTGGCACGTCTTGCCAGTCTGGGTTTTATGTGACAGGCCAACACCGAGTGATGCATGAAGGAGAAGCGGAAGGAAAACGATGCTTCTTTTCAAAACGTCTCACGAATGGAAATCTTTAATAGGTGGCCGCATTCGTATTCTGGTATTCTTGAGCCCGTACTTTGTGGAATCACCTTTCACTACAGTTCCAGCTGTCATCCTTTTGGGGAACAGCTGTGCCAACTTTGCTCTGCTTGATGGGGAGACAGACTTATTCACCCACCCTTTCCAACTCAGCTAAAGCTCAATCAGGCTGGATTGGAACTTCATCTCACGATTATTTTGTTAATCAATAGTTGCAGCCCTGATGTCAGAATAATCTATTATTCTGACGATGAATCTGATAAAAGAATTGCCGCCTTCTTCAGATTTCTCATTTAACCACTAGAGCTTCTTCTTTGATAAAATATTTAAACAAATGATTCAATTTCTTTATGAAATAAGAAAATAAGCATTTTATTACCTAAAATGCAATAAGATAGCATTTCTTTAGCATGCAGTTGAAAATTTGTAGCAATGTGGAGGTAAAGAAAGGCTGATTTATTGACTATTTTTTTATCAATTAATAACTGGATAGTAGAAGGTGAATGGGAGAATTTTACAGAATTTGAACCAGAGGGAGTTATAACTACTCTGGGTTGAATATATTCACAGACAAAGCAGGGTCTTCATCTAAAATGCTAAAAATCAATATTTTTTGCCTGGTTTTGGCCCGTTTTTGTTTTTTTTTTTTTGTGTCTGTATGCCCGAAGACGAAGAAGACGACAGGGCGATGGCGCTGCATGCTCTGTAGCGACGCGTCGCGTCAACAAACGTATTCACGTGTGATTATAATTGCGTTTCTCACTTAACGGGACCAGTGCAATCCCAAAATTGCATCAGCAAAGTTTTGCGTCCTCTCCGTACCTGGCATGCCGGTTTGTCTGGATTACTTGGTTTGCGGCTGCACCACTTTCAGACAATGGATCGACAAGTGGACTGGTCTGAATTAAAGCCAAGACCTGGATCTAAGTTTTGACTTGACACAGGCTGAACTTGAAAGGTTTGAACTCCTCAAACATCTCGCAGCTGAAAATGAGGGGTGGAAAAACTTTTATAAAAAACATTGTTTTTAGTCATAAAATCTAATCTCTTTTTCAATCAGTATTGTAAAATATGGAACAGAAAAACTTATTAAAATGTTATTTTGCCTGCGAGGCCTCAAGCTAGCGTAGGGTAGCCAGCTAATATCACAACATATGAGGCAACATTTATGCTCAACTAATATAATTATTGAAGAGACAACAAAAGTTGATGATTTTTCCCGTAGTTTGTTGCATTGCCAGCACTAACGAAGCTAATCCCGTTTCGGGAGCCATGATTTGGGAACGTTTGGGAACTCCTGGCTTAAACTAGAACAGGATACAATTGGATTTCTATGTCACTTCCCTTTCTTCTCTCTTAGCGTCGTGTCTATAACATATTTATTTTTGTACATTTAAAACGGCGCGGCTGCAAATCCGTCGAGTAATTTCACCCCGAGAACGACGGAGCGACGCGATTCTTACGCTTGCCCCACATCTTACCGTTTGTTTCACCTCCACGTGACGATAAGTTGTTTGGAAATCCCTTAAAAGCAGACGCAGTGAATTATTAATGCCTCCTTTGAACCACATGTTGTGTTTTAGGAGTGATAGCTCTGCAGCCTTTCAGGTTTTTGCACTCACGTCCTTACAGAGTGGAGGAAAACAGAGAGCGGATGAGAAATGAGGCGTCCTGGGAGCTCAGATGCTTCTGACCAGACCACACATGAGAAGATGTGCCCACATCATCGTCTGACCGTTTTCCGATCATGTCATTAAGATTTCAGGTGTCATTCGCTTCTGTTTGCTTTGTTCCATGCGAAGTTACAGCTACCCCGTCTTACATCTCTCTCTGCCTCCTCTTCTCTATCCATCGCCTTTGCCTTTTTTAAAATGTTCTTTTTCCCTCTCTGTGTGTGTTTATGTGTGTATTACGCCCGGCATTGTGTGAGACAGGCCGGCGTCTTGTGTCCGATGAAAATAAGATGGATGAAAACACTGGTGGGTAGACGGCATCAGTGGTTGCGCAGAACATGCGTGCGTGTGACCATTCGTCGCTTCTCCGTCGCTCGCCGTTCCTCTCACTCCCTGCCGTGTGTGTGTGTGTGTGTGTGTCAGTATTGTGTGAGTTCCTATACGTTTCCCCGCTTTCCGTGTCCGTCTGTTTGGACGTCTGTTATATAACACGGAGGGGAAGCAGCTGTGGTTTCCCTGGCCATCCTCGCTCTCCTGCTGGCCTCGGCGCCATGAAATATTCACGCTCTCGCCCGCTCCTCAACACTCTTCTTCTGCCCTCCATATTTATGAAGCCGGCCATTTACCGCTGGTGTTGGGCGGATTGAGATCCTCGTGGCCGGAAAGATTTATTTTACCTGTTGCCGCTGAGTGCACGCGCCACAGTGATACTCCTGGTCTGCGGCCGCCCGTCTCGCGAAGCATTAGCATAGCGGGGCGTGTTCTTAAAGGACAAACAGTATTAGGTGTCTCTTTCATCCTCTGCACTACTTTATGATTTATGATCAGTTTGATTAAATGAGTGGCTGAAGGATTTAAAAAAAAAAAAACTTTCGTAAAGGAAATTTCTTTCTGATTGATAAGATTGCCGTCAGACTGAGTTGCTAAAAATCACGCCAAGAAATACATGACAAGACTTGAACAACCCATCATGATATGAGCATATGACATTAGTCAATGACCAATAATTATTGATTAGTTTAAAATATTTGACATATAGCCAAGATGGTGGCGGGACCTTCGCTGTTTTATCCACCGCGGCCACTCCACGCCGTTGCAGTTTTTTATTTTTCAGTCGTTACGAAGCGCAGTAGTGACACCTGAAACTGCTGCTGCGCAAGTTACTCAGCAGCTTGTAGCTAGGTAACCAGAGAGTGAGCGTGTTGCTAGGTAACCAAAGAGAGTGAGTGTGTTGTTAGGTAACCAAAGAGAGAGTGAGCCTGTTGCTAGGTAACCAAAGAGAGAGTGAGCGATTCTACGAAACTTAAGCTGATCGCGACAGGTTGAGCAGCTAACGCCTTTCCTCTGCCTACATCTCCCAGAATGCTGTGCGGTTCTGGATCGGGGTTCAGTGAATATTTTCTGTATTGAATATTCCATCAGACATATTTTCTACTGATATAGATCACGTGTGTATCGTGATATATATTATTGCTGACTTATTCTCCACCCCTTGAATGCACTGATCAGCTTTTCTTTTTTCTTTTTAGTTTTTTGTAAATCTGTTTAGACTATTCTGTTTCCTCTACGTCCAGTATATCTTTTTTTCTAGCCTCTGGTGTTCATTAATTGTTTACATGAAGATGAGAAATAATACTCCACCGTGTATGAGAGCGAGGAGGCTCTTCGGTATTGCCGTTATTTTTTAATTAAAAAAATGTAAGCATTTTTTGTTTTTCTCTTCTGTTCAAAAAACAAGCTATCTTCTGGAAAAGGCAGCTCTAGTTCATCGTAAATATAGGAGATATTATTACCTGTGACCGGACTGGAACCAGAAGACCTGACTCAGAATATAAATCAGCCACAGACTGAACGATCGGTGATATCAACTCTCAACCAGGCTTTAGCTGGTTCATTTCAAGTTTTTGGCAAGACCAGACGGGAAGAATTTAGAGAATTCAGACATCCTGCAATTAATCCCGAGTCAGATCTCCTCAGATCTCCTTTAAAAGGCGTCTCAGGCCTAATCCATTCACCACCGCCCCCGACCACATCTGAGCCCCTCTCGCTGGGATTGGAGAAAAACAACAAAACCTTTTCATAAAGGCATATTTGGGTCATTATAGGAGCACGTTGACTCGCTTGTCGATCCGAGTATTTTTAACCTACTAAACATGGTGCCCAACGTGGTTTCCATTAATCTACATTTATCACCAAGTGTTCTTGCTTTACCGCCTGGACTTCAAAGCTGGTACGCGACAGCGATGACAGATGAACTCTCCGACTCAGATCTACGAAAACAAGACGTTTCGAGCCCCTTCTTCCCTCTCCGTTCTCAAATCTTGTGTCGCTGCTAAAAGCTTCTCCTTCGCCAGCAGCGCTCTCCATTTTCCAAGATATATACAACGGCCGCATCTTAATTGCATTTATCAAGCCTCCACGGCCATTAATCACCAGATGTTTAAGTTTACCCTTTGGATTAATAGTCCACTTTTCATTCCTTACGTCTCGCTGTCTCTGCAGCCGGACAGGGTTCCTGCGTCGGAGCGCTACGATGAATCATGCAGAAAAGCTTAAATATTCGTATTCGTTTCTTCTCCTCTGCACTTCGCATATTTTGCATGTCTTTCTTCAGGTGGCTTTTATTCAACTCTACATTTCAGTGGAGCTCTTTCACTCTGCCGGTGTAGTTTTTTGCTCTACTTGTGCGTGAGAAGTTGCACTAAAAGTGAATGGCGAAGCTCTGGCGGCTTGTGGTGAATCTGTTTAATTTGACAGCTGAAGTCTTGATCAGTTAGGTCGATGCCTCGGATGCTTTTATCACACCGCGCCGCCTTGATTTCATAATTTGTTGTAATGAATTATTCCGATGCTCAGACAGATGAAAGGGAAGAAAGATTAAGTGTTATTTCCGCGGCAATGCACGCAACAGACCGCGAGATGCAACAGGTTAAAGCAAACAGCGAGCGATGCTGGTGCTCAGACTCTTATGATGGTGAATTTCCAACTGATCCCGGTTTATCTAAATAAACTCAGCTTGTTGTTTAGATAAATAAAGTTTTCTAATCCAAGGAAAGTCGGCAGATGGCTTTGAGTCACCTGCCACGATAAAATTGCGCAAATCGGAATTCCGAAGATAAATTCGCTCAACGAAAACACGGCAAAAAAAAAAAAAAAAAAAGGAAGTAAGATTTTGACGAAGAGTTTTTGAGATGATGAGGTTGTTTAAATGGTTGAAATCAACGTTTTTCACAAAACTGCAATGGAAAAACTTTTTTCCACATCACACAGGTCTTGTGACCAATATCAAGGTGCTAGTACTGGCGGAAAAAAAGAAATCATTAAGTGACGGGAGGATGATGGCGCGACGTGTTTTTTAAAGAATTAAACTTATTCATGTGTGACTTTCACTGCGTTTCTGTAATGGAAACACAGCAATTGCAAAATAGTTGGGGGGTTTTTTTTGCGTTGCGTTAGTTTTGCACACAATTTTATTAATGGAAAAATTGAAAAATCAGCATTCACTCCTCCTGAAGGACAGTAAATTATAATTGCATGCATGTTGCGACAGTGGCAAGAAAAACTTCTCTTTAACGGAGATAATCCTGTGGAAACTCAGCAGAACAACAATATATGCATTTTTTTATTCAGTCTAATTCAGTTCTATATGGCACTAGCAGAAAAGTGCTTCAGTCTTCCCTAAATTAGAAATGATGAAGCACTGCATTAAAATGTCATGTGACATAAAGCTGTTTTGTCCATTGAGCAGTGCTCAGATTTTGCCTGTTTTCGTACTGAAGCGATTAAAGCCGTCCTGATCGGAAGATAAAAAGGAAATCTGGGCATTAATGTTTTTTGTTTTGATAAGAGGAGTGTATTTAGAAAGATAAAGGAGTTTCTCCCCTGATGTTTTGTGTCTCGGCCTCGAAAATGACAAGCATAACGAGTCAATTGCTAATTTAAAGCCACACTATTTTGAGACGTGTGCGCCTAATGGTTTTTGCTTTGAAGCAAACAGAAAGCCTTAAAATCAAACCTCATTACTTATTATTAGAGTCTAAGACTTGGAACTGAACAAAATATTTTGTTTGGCATTTAAAGTTAAGAGGTCAATAAAATGAGTCTTTTATCTGAGCTGGTCTTTTATGACTGCGATTCCTTGACTTTGTAGTTCTATTAGGTTAATGTCTGGTCCTTACTTGGCCTCTTTCATGTGCCGTTCTGAACCGTATGTGTATCCAATTGTTTTCAAACCGGTCATATCTGGTTTTGTGACATTGGTAAGAGACGTGTGTCGTGTTTCTGCAAACGAATATGTCAGATGCGGTAAATCAGAACGTAAACAATGTCTGGAAAGTATGATTTTGAACCTACGGAAGAAGTTTGACGTCGACGTTCTCCATTCACACCCAAGTCTGATTGCGGTCGGGTTTGATTAGTAGTATGAAGGAGCACGCAAAAAATAAAAATAATCTGATTTCAGGGAACAATCGGAAGTGAGCATCAAGGCCTGATTGTGACACCAAATGCAAGAGAAGCTCTCCGCTGTTCTAACCTTCTGATTTGGCAGAGCCTGACTGTGTTGGTGTTCGTTCATAACTCCGTAAAGCAGTGAGAGAAAATAGCTGATTAGTTTTGGGAAAGCTTCCAGTAGGTCCCAGGATAGTACACACTTACTTTACGGAAAGTCTTGGGCTGATTTAAAGACACAACACTCCAGGTTTGGGGAGACAACAGTGTTAAGTTCACTGAAAGTACCCAATAAAAATTCTTGAAACTACCCTTTAAAAACCAAGAAATTACAAAATAAGTTGTGGTAGAGTAATGAACCACATGAGTTTCCAAATGTACCTTGTTAGCGCCATGGAAGCAATCAGAAAGTTCATGAAAGTAAGTAAGACGCTCTTGGAAGCTTAATCACTCAGTTCCTAAAAGGTTCTCTATGTTTCAGGAAAGGCCTCTGTACTATTTGTGCAAATATCTGTTAAAAGTCCCTAGACTAATCCAGACAGTTTGGGAAAGTACATGGCAGGTTTCGGACAACATGGTCGAAGTTCAAGAAACGACGCATTGTGTGCATGCAGTGCTTTACTGTTCCATACTGTTTAGACTAATTGAAGGAGAAGATTTTACTTGTTTTTTTTTTGTTTTGTTTTGTTTAATTGCGTCAAGCTTTACGACACTTTGAGAAATAAAGCAAAGAGCTCAAAGATGCAGCTGAAAATGTTGCCAAATCCTCTCACTCTAACTGATTTCACTTCAGGCTGAATGCTAGTCCAACCTGTACCTGTAAGATCTATTTTTCAATTCATAAATCAAAAAACTAAGTATGTTTTGAGTTTGATTTAAAAAAAAAAAAGACTAGATGGACAACAATTTCACTCTTAAGAACTGATCGCCTCACTTATTTATTGCTTATTTTCTCCTCCAGTTGTGGACAACGATTCTAATCTGGACTTCTGCAGGCCAATACGACCCTGATAGATAAGTCACAACCCTCCTTGCGGTTTCATTTAGCCGACACAAACTGGGTCGCTAACTGCCTACTGCGTCCTACTGGGTCACAAACCTCCATTTTTTTATTTATTTTTTTTCTTCCTTGGGACACACACTCTTTCAAACACTGGCCCTTTTTCCTGTAATGGATTGATCAGTTGGGCGTGCTAAATCCCAAGGACGCAGACATGACATGAATGTTAGTGCATGCAAACACACTTGCACATGCATGGCATCAGGCACGCAGTCTACTAGACAGACAGCCTCTCTCTCTCTCTCTGTCTCTCTCCGTCTCTTGCCCCTCCATAAACCCCCGCCTCCCCTGGCGGTGGTGAAAGAGGGGTATTGTTAATATCAGCCTTCCCCAATCCGTCTTCCGAGGGGAAAGAAGAAAGGATGACCCAAATTTGACATGAACGGGGCGCAATATTGTCAACGCTGGCTGGCGGTTTATCTTTGAGTGTAAACAAGTGAGAAAATTTTTTTTTAAATGTTGGGGTTTTTTTTAACCTACAGACATGAGGTCGTTGAGTTGCGTAGATCATAAAACTTAAAAAAAACCAAACAAAATCACTGACTAAATGAAACTTTAGCACCAAAGAGTTTGGTAATGCGGTTATGCATGAACACCTGAAGATACTCTAAGTCACACAATGCACAGGTTAGTAATGCATGAGCGCTTGGCTTGCTTGTCTGGACTACAGAAAAGGGGGTGGGGTAGGCCATTCTTCACCCCTCTGTGTGTGTGTGTGTGTGTGTGTGTGTGTGTGTGTGCACAAGTGGGAGTGACCGGCATACCTTTACACCCCAAACACCAATAGAATCCCTCCCCCTCCCTCTTGCCTCCCTGGTTTTCCCACCACAGTAGCCCGCAGTCATTTAGCAGAGCTGCACTCAGCGGACCCCGGCTGCTATCGGCAGCGTGGATCTACGTCTGTTCCCTCTCCCTCGGCTTTCAACGCTGCCGTCCTCAAGGCCCCGTTTCCTCACGGTCAGCGCGCACCACCACGGCGGCTGTCTGCAAACTTTAACCTTTAATGGTGGACCACGCATCGGCGCCGGAAGAGAGGTTCTGCGGTGCTTTTAGTGTAACCTTGAGTTGTTGTGGTTTTTTTAAATGTAAGTAAAAGTTACAATGCCTTCAAAGAGAAAAGATTCAAGGAAAGCGTGTCTCGATGAGTGACATGTCAGTTTTTTGTTGGTAAAAGACTGTTACGTTCCTGATTAAATACTTTTCAATTAATTATTGTGTCAGTATCCTGAAAAACCCAAATTGTTTAGGCTTATTTCCCCCTAAACCTTTCCATTTTCATAATGTTTTGTTCATAATTGTGAGATGAAAGAATGTCTTTAAGCATTCAGTGTTGCTCATCAATGTGGCTTATTTTGTAACTTTGTGTGACATGGGTTATGGTTTACAAATGTCTTGTTTCCTGAAATTGCTTTAGTTTTTATAGACAAGTGGTGATTAATATTCTTGAAGAGTTTCAGGAACCGCTTTGTTTCTTTTTCACTCCAAAGCTTCACATTATGCCAACACGCTTCCGTGTTCTACCCACTTAATGAAATATTTAAGCAATCGATTTATCGGACTAGTCGATAGTGAAATTGTTTATATTGACACTTTTTCAGCAGAACAATACTCATGTATTCACTGCTTTAATCCACTCATTGTCAATAAATAGCAGCCATGAATGCAGCTAAGCAGCTTTGGACGGGACTTATTACCATTAGCCAGCTGTCAAGACACTTCCTCAGACACCCAGGGTGGGTTTGTATTCACGAACATCGCGGTATAAAGTGAAAACAGTAGGGGTTGAAGAAAAGAAGTCATGTGGTGGTTTAATATTTTGACTCTTCTGACTTGAATCCGTTCAACCATTATTATGCCTTCGTTGAGCGTATCCCAGCAGTCATTGGGTTGAGAGGCAGGATCTAAAAGTCACCATCACTCCGTAAGGCAATTACACACACACACTCAATTACAACCAAGAGCTATTTGGAATGACCAGTTTACATTCACATCTACGTGAAGGAAGAAGTCCAAGTACCTGCAGAAACCCTTGGATGCAAGTCGGGATCGTCACAAATGTCCTGCATGAAGGAACAAGCCATAAGCTGCTTTTCCATTAACCACAGAATTGCGTAAATTGAAACTAAATAAAAAAGTTTGCTTAGTGGAAACACACCAGTTTAGAAAAGATTATGCTTTTTGATAAAAAAAATGTTTTTTGCGCCACGATGATGTAACAGATCTATTTCGCAAAACTCCATCACACAAGTTACGTGTGTGATGGATCTCGTAACATCGAGATTAACAACCGGACGCTACTGACGAAAACCACAAAGAAGATGCCAGTATGATGGATGATGGTTGGTTTTTAGTTTTAGTTTTTGGACAATGTGGCGCTGGCTCCACCAGAGATCTCAGTTTCATTTAGCCGACACAATCTAGGTCGCTAACTGCCTCCTACGTCCTACTGAGTCATGTTGTCATTACAACATGTTTAATCTCTTCTGTAAAATTGACGACTATAATTTCCCCAAAACGTAGCATATGAAACCAGCGGTTTAAGGGTTTTGACGGTCCGACGCCTGAACAACGTCTCCTCTGATGACTGACTGATGTGCGCGGCCGTCATGGTTGAATTATGAATATAAGCTCATGCAACTATTTATCTCCTTCTCTTCATTGGTTTTTAATGACTTGTCGTGTGAACGAGCTTATTCACGTGTAATTTTAATTTGATTTCTTATTTCATGGAAAAACCGCAATTGGAAACCTGTGTGTTTTTCTACATTAGCAGAATATAGACAAAGATTTGCTCACATTGTATCGGAAACACAGCTAGATACAGATCTATGGGTGTAAATTGGCACTCAGAGTTTGTGGCCTTTCTCATTGCACGTCTTTGGAAGCTAATATTGTATTGTGGGTGTGAGACCTGCAGAAATTGGACTTAATAAAACCTCATGAAGTTGTTTTAGTGTTACAAAATCCCAACGTCACTTTTCTATTTGGTATGCTGTTTAAAGCTATTTGCTAAACTATCAGATTTTCTTGGCATCAGACGTGAGAGAGGAAACGTGAGGGAGACATAAAAGTGACGGGATGCCCCAGGGAGCCGTTTCTGCAAATGTCATATGTTGTGCCTTGATCCTGCATTTTGAATTTTCGCCGTGGCGCTCTGCTGCTGACGATTCCTATTCTGCTTGTCCTGGGTCCGAGCAGAATAGGAATACTTGTATTTCAGCTACCTCTGAATGTGGTCTGGGGTTGGATTTGTTTTAATTCTGGTGTCATGACTTTCTGAAATCCATCTGGAACGTTGTGGGTAGGCCTAAAGCTGATTTTGGCACTCTGAGCAAAAGCCTCTGGAGGAGAAAAAAAAAAAAGAGAAGGTGCTCTCACTCACTTCCGACTGAGATTATTTTTACCTCTTACAGACCTGGGGACACTCTGCCAATAGCTTTGTTCCTCTTCGTTACATAGTACCATTAATATGTACACATATAGACTCACTGGTGGGTAGAATGAATTGTCTTCCTTCTTTTCTTTTTTATTATCTTACCCTCTTCCACTCCTGCGACTTTTCTGCTTCTCCTCCTAACTCAATCTATTTCTGTCGTATTACTTTGCCCATGGCTTTTTACCCAATCATTTTTTTTCTCCCCAACATTGCTCTGTGTCTTGTCACTTTATCGATCAGGTTTTATCTCCGTTTATATTTTCCAAAGAAATATCCATTTGAACGTCTTAATTGTTTCCATTATATCTGCATTACATTAGCCCGGCCGCGTATAAATCTTTATTCCATCTCCAATGCGTCTCTTTCTCTACTTTCCCACCTCCCAGTTTTGCCTCTTCTCAGCTGTGTTGGGTTTTTTTTCCCTCCTTTTCTTCATCTGCCATTTGCCTCACTCTCACTCCTCTCACTCTTCCTCTCCCGAATCAGTTTGTTTACCCCCCTGCATCTTCAGACTCTTGCTGACACCTCAGTTCCTTGGGCCACTGCAGTCGGGGAAGAGACGACTTTTAGCTCCTTTTCACTGTTTATTATCTGGCTGATCCAGCCACTTGAGCATGCAGCAGTCAGGCAATTTTTAATCACCGCAAAATTGATTATTTTCTCTAACGAGCACCCGGTGTGTAATATGGCTCAGCGACGGTAGGCGGAGGGAGGGGAACGTACCTCGTTATGACAAGTACGGATCGGCTGAGGAGTTAGAAACTGTGAAATGTTAAACGCTTTGCAACCGTTTGACTGTCAGGTGTGCCATTCGAGTGATGGATTAGGGAAACATTATTGATTAGTTGTGGAGAAAAAAATACTACAAAGTTGAAAACAACTGGACAAAAAAGTGACTTCCAGTGTGCGACTTGAAGCAGACTAGCTTAGCATTCGTGGACTGGCATAAAGGCCTGGGGAGTTTTTTTCCCCTCTAAATAAAAAGTATAACTGTTGAACTATTATAATAGGTTTTTCTTTTTTAATTGAGTTTATGTAAAACCGAGTTGCACTTATAGAGCAGCTCTGCACTCTAGCCAAAGGCTTATGTGCTAGCATGCTCTTCGGTACATGTTTAGCTAGCTACAACCAAAACATGCCAGCCTTTTGACAATTAAGTTAGCTAGCTAAGTGGTGCTGTTTGATTATAGGGACCACATACATTTCAGAGACACATCTTACCTGTTTTATGTGTCTGAGGAGTTGGTAGTTATTGAACGCTGATGGTTTTTTAGATGTTTTCTTGTAAATGTGAGGCAAACCTTGCTGCCATTTTGGACAGATGCCATTTTTATCC
Source organism: Poeciliopsis gracilis (assembly GCA_911649635.1). NCBI lineage: Eukaryota > Metazoa > Chordata > Actinopteri > Cyprinodontiformes > Poeciliidae > Poeciliopsis > Poeciliopsis gracilis. Next base: position 1,472,128 of record CAJVRI010000724.1, read on the forward strand.
AATCTCTGTCATACTATTAAATCATGAACTCTGACCTTAACTGAAGCAAGTGGTGAGTTTTTAGACAATTTTCTGGGTTCGTTGGTGACGTCCTTGATGAATCGTTGATGGTCTTCTGGAGTAGTTTTGGTGGGCCGTAATCTTTTAGGAAGGCGCACAGATCCATGTTTTGTTCCTCTGGCGGTAATGACTCTAATTGCGGTTCACATAAAACTGGAAGCCATAGAAATGAAACCATTTCCAGCTGCCTTTCTTTTGTGTGTTGGTTGTTAAGCTTCTTTTGCTTCCTTCGTTTTCAGACAGGTTCTTTAAGTTCAGCAGAAATAAGACTCGGATGTGATCCGAACAATTTGTCGCAGCAGGTGTGTTTACTTTGTCCGCATTGACTCAGGTTGACATGCATATCTGTTTTCCCTTAATCATTTAAAAACGACTTTTTGGATTTACTTTTACCAACTTTTTTTTTTTTTTAAAGTTGTATTATTTCACTTAAGCTCTGTTTTTCAGTACATAGCAGCCAGTGCGATCCCTATTGTGATTAATAAGCAGAGGGAGCAAAACCAGCAACCACATTAACTTGGTGAGTGTTAGAACTGGAAAGAGGCAGATTCTGCCTCTAATTTATGAAACATGGCCTGAAAAACCTTTAAGACTCTACAGCTTAGCGCCGTCTACTCTGCCTTTGTGTAGCCAGTTTTTTTTTTAAACTTTCCACACACTTTTTTTTCCAACTACAACTGTAACCAGCTGTATTTTAGTTGAAACATTTTGGAATAACAACCTTGCTTAGTCTTTGTTTTCTATGTACACTGCTTCAAGACTTCCTCACTTCGCTTTGATGAAACTTTAGCAAAGTTCAAAATGTAACATCTTAACATGTAGCGAGCGGTTCGGAAATGTCGAGCTCGCGGAGGCTTCCTGTGTTTCCTTTGATGTTTGCAGACATATTTGCACTCATGCAGAGTGAGATCCCATAAACTGTTGTCTTCTGCTGGCACGTTTCACTTGAGCGAGGAAACAAGCCAAGAGCGGCAATTCCCAATGCCATTTAAGGCTTCACCAAAGCTGTGGGTGGTTGGACTGTCTGCACTTGTTCAAAAAATGCGGCATTATTCTTTAATACGCTGTTGCTCTGCTGTTATACATTAATTACTGTGCATGATTATAACGTTCAAGCCAAATCTCTCCCACGTTGCCTCGCCGACTTAACGTCACCCACCCACCCTACTTTTCAAAAATGATTTGCATGCATTAAAAACCTTTTTGCCGGAAACCAATGAAGATTAATAAATCAACTCAACCTCATTTGCTATCTTAAACCTTAAAGGGATGCACTACTAGTTGAACATTTTGGTCCTACTGTGCTGTAATTTTCCTATCAACCAAACCGTGGTAGTTTGTGATAAGTAAAAAAACTAAAGGGCGCTCAGTCCGCTCCGTGGACAAATCTTTAAAAAGGAGGTTTAGTGGGCCTGCATTTCGCAGATTTGAAATAGTTTTACAATAAAAAGCCAGAAGAAACCTAGTTTAGTTACTGCAAACATGCAGAAGTTGCTACATTGGGATGGTTTGAATCATTCATGCGTTGGAACGACCCAGTCAAACTCCCAAGTATAAATCAGATTGAGCATCTGCGGCGAGACTTGAAAATCGGTGTTCACAGATGCTTTTCATCTAATTTGACAAAGCAAGAGTTATTTTTGTAAAGGCAGATGGGTGCGGGATTTAAATACCTTTGCGTATGTTTTAATTGAAACTAGTAATCCCCCTGAAAACGGTAAAACTGCATTGAAAAGTTGCTTTTCAGCAGTTCTTGGTTTTTTGTTGTTTTTTTTTAAAAAGAAAGAAAAACAGGCCATTTCCAAAAATCCCAAGAAGTGATCATTGTGTTCTAGTCTAAGTTAACATGTCTCCCCAATTTCAAACACATCCAACTGTATTTACTCTGTTTTTTGCTGTTATTCAACCGTGTTCAACTTAAAACCCGTGTCTATCTGATGCTGCCGTTTCATCAGCAGGATTGTATTGGGAACGTCCGTGTGTGTCAGACAGCTCAGCGGCGACTGGGGTTTGGGTCGGTAGTGTGTTTTGGGGGTAAAGGATTGGCTGAAGGGCTGTGAGGGGGAGTGGGTGTGTGGTTAGGAAGGTGGGGGTGGATGGGGGTTTTAGGAATCTGTTTACAATAGCTGGAGGGGGAGAGTTTAAGCTCCTGGCAAGAGGGAGAAACTCAGATATCCAAAAGGACAGGGTAACTCGACGGAGAATGTTTGGTTTAAATGAGAACAAGAGTCAGGAGAACCCAGGAGAGGATTAAATGTAAACCGAAGCAGACTGTTAAGCTGGCAGAAGGTGCGCGCCGGGGACTCACAGGAGGCAGGTTTCGCTGTGATGTGAAGCAACAGCTCTGCTGGATCTTTGCTCTCAGCCATGCGCCTAAAATATTTGGTGTGTGAGTTTGTGTTGTGTGCTCCTGATTAAGTTTACTTGCTTCTCACTGTGTGTTTTTGTGCTGTGTGCGCGTACAGAATTTGAGGAGCAGTTGTACGACACCAAGCTGACCGGCCAGACGTTTCGCCATCCGTCCTCGCAGAGCTCAGACGACACGTCCACGTCGCTCAGCCGCTCACCAGTCTCTCTCAACAACAAGAGGCCGGACTTCATCTTCCTGGTAAACAAACACGCATGCAGGTTCTGACACAAAGCATTTTCCCGTCTCGTGTTGCTGAACCCCTTTATAAATTTCTTCCACACTATGTTTTGCTGGTAAACAAAACCATGTGGTCAGAAGTGATCGCCTAAACTCCCTGTAACATTGCATAGGAGCATAGATTTGGCATGGCGTCTGATGAGATATTGGTCCAGGTTGAGAAGATGACTTCAGGTAGTTGTTGCAGATTTGTCAGCTAAAAGTCCATGACCTGAATTGCCTTGTCCGACACATCCCAAAGGCGCTGTGTTGGCTGGAGGTCTGGTGACTCTGGTAAATGGTAAAATGGTCTGTACTTGTAAAGTGCTTCATCAAGTCCAGAGATTACTCCAAAGCGCATCACACTGCGTTCCGTCATTCACGTACAGATTCACTCACTGACGGTGGCAAGCTATTGGATAGTAGCCACAGCTGCCGTGGGGAAGACTCACAGAATTATCCAAGGACACAACAAAGAGCAACTCCCTGATGACAGGATGAACTCTTACCGCCATCGCCCCAAACAACGACGGTGATGACCACTGGAGTACGGAGGTCACTGGAGTATCACAAACTCACTGTTGTGTTCAAGACACATGTTTGAGTTGATTTGAGCTGGGTGATATGCCCTCATATCACCCAGGTTGGTAATAACCCCCTCACCAACCTGGAAGTGGTCACCAGCAGATGGGTACTCTGTGGTCCTAAATGGTCCGACATGATCCACAACTACAGCCAACACGGCCGTAGTGTTTAAACGTCGTTCACTTGCTACTGAGATGCTCAAATGTCCCTAAAGCCAACCAAGCTAAGCCAGCAGGAGTGGTACTTGGTTTGTAACCCATTTATTTCAAGTTTCCACATGTTGTATATTCAGAGATGCTTTTCCACACACACCTTGAGTGGCTGTGTGAGCTATACTCGATCTCCTACTTCAACAAGGCAACTGACTGCTGCTCCCTGGATATTTTCTCTCTTGTGGACTGTTCTGTGTAAACCCGAGAGACGGCAGTGTGTGAAAATGCCAGTCGATGAGACGGTTTAGCCCGTCTGGCACCAACAGCAACGTTACGCCACTTTGTTCATTCCCCTTCCTTCTCCGTTCTGACGCTTGGTTTGAACTTCAGCAGGTTGTCAGGTTGTGTCTACACTGTGAATTCTAGCTTAACACATTGATGTTTAGTGTTTTATTTCTCTAACTTTTCAAAAACCTTGCCATCCTATGAAATTCCACAGAGTCTTACTGTGCTGGCTGGGAGGGCTGTACAATTTCAGGGACATAAAATTGTGCTACTTTTCTCCTGTCTTTAAGACAGTGCCTCTAACACATCAGGTGTAGGCATTCAGACCAGTTACAGATCAGTCCAACTGGACACAAATATTACTTGCATGGAGAGCGTGAACACTTGAATACAACTTCATACAAAGACATTCTTTGAAAATGTGACAGTGATGTTTTGACCATGACTACGGTTCCCTGTGTCGTGGCTAATGACGGCTTATGCCAAAACAATGTCCTGCATAAATATGTAGTAGCTACCAATGCCTCCTTACGTCAATTCATAAGATATTTCCTACTGTAAATTCAAACATTTGGGATAAAAATGCAAAGGGAAAATTACTAAATGACCCCCCACTGAGATTTTGTGAAGTAAAACGTAAACGACAGGAACAATTTAAACAAGCTGTTTCCTAGTTTGTTCAGAACGACCTTGGCTGGTGTTATGACTTCTTCACTTCCAGCGCTCCAGTTTCAGACTGTAATCGCTGAAACAATACAGCGTGATTGCCATTATTATTTTTTCCCCCCATGAATCGAGCAAATGACAGCTAAAAGTTGTGTTGTGACTGAACGCCTCATTATGTTTGTCATTCCGTTAACACAACAGGTTGAATGTGAATTAGTCGAAAATCTGTTGTACAGCGCAATCCACCCCCTCATTCGGATTCACCAGAATTAGTCATCGTGCTTTTCTCTCCCTCAGCTGCTGTCTATAAACAGATCCTTATGATTTAGTGGCTTCCAGATGGAAATATTATTATAATCCTTGGGAAAGAAAAAAAAAAATAATTAAAAAAAAAATCCAAACACCAGATAACATTAGTGCTTATCTGACAGGCATCTCCTGTACACAAAGCTGTTACTAATGGATTTTTGTTTTTTAAAACAAGAGGGGAAATTAATATATTTATATATCTCCTGACTTCGGTATCTGTAGCTGGACGTACTCCGCTCATGCTCTGGCTGCTAAGACTCTTTTCTTGGACGACGTCACAAAGGATTCAAGCCACTGCATCTGTTACAGCTCAGTTAATTTACTGATTTTATTTGTGTTTCCCGTGAAGTTGTCCTTGCTCTCCAGGCTTCTGTAGCAGCAGGCGAGGTTTTTACGTTTGTCCTTAAAGGTGAACCGCAATGTTTCCTGCACTGCAGGAGCACTAAGCTTTTACATTTGTCACGTCGAAAGCGCAAACTTCATTAAAGTGTGTTAGATGTTCATTTGATTTTCACACCGAGTAGGAAAAGTGGAGAAAAAGATACCTGGCATGCAAACCTTTTCAGCAGTCTGTTCAACGTTTTTGTGATGCGCATCAGTTTTCAGACTTTTTGCATAGATTTTCAATTAAATCTAATCTGAACTTTGACTGGGCCATCGTACCTTTCCCCCAAACGCTTCATTGTTTTTAAGTAAAAATTATGAATGGATCTCCAGGACTTTATTGCACAATTTTTTTTATGGGTATGAGAGTAAAGGTGAATGAAGAGAAATTGAAGTCAAACTTGAATTCTATCTGTAAAATGTTTGAAGAAACTTGAAAATATGTTAAGTTCAACAGGTATTAATTTCTGTAAAGTAATCATGCGTTTCCGTGTGTTTCTTCACCTGTTAAGAAAATATTCCTATTCGAGAAAAACACAACCGGCCTTTTTGTGTCGTCTTCTAGCCGGCGTCAAAGCAGCTCTACGAAGATGAAACCACCTCCTCCGTGTTCGGCCTGAGGTCTGTGATCAACCCGTCGCCTTCCCCGACCCCGTCCCCCTGCGGCTCGGATCGCCCCCCTCTGGGCTGGAGCAGCAACAACAGCAGCAGCAGCACCGCTACGTCCGCCGCCACAGGGCCGCCCGTCGCCGAGAAACCGCGCTGGCACCCGTTACGACGCACGCCGGCTCACTGCATGCCACTCGACGTTACAGGTATGGCAAACGGATCGAAAACGCAGCAACGCTGGAGCGTTTTGAGGAGCTCTGGACATTTCTGAGTACTGACAGACTGGCTGAACTTGCTTGTTTTAGTTTCTTTCTATGTATGGACTACGTCTGCTGCTACCCGGTGAACATTGTATGTCAACACCACCTTTCGACACAAGTTTACGATAGAAAATTGAGATGCATTTTCACAAATCTCAATTTTGAGATGTGCCACCAATTATGGATGGAGGCTGTGTTGACATTTCTTTTGAAAACTGGTTGAAAACCTGTTATGAACTGCTGTCATTCCTATCTGCGTTATGTTCGAGTTTGACTTTAACAACCACTCTGTCTTAAAAAGGTGAAATTATGTGCTCAGGTCAATAAGCGCACAAGCACTTTAACCAGAATATGAAACAAGAGCTATTTGTCATCTTATAAAGGCACTTGTTTTGGTTTTTTTGCATTTTCTGAATGAGACACTGACTGAAGACAGTACACGAACCCCAATGTTATTATTTTAGGTCATTGGAGTACAAAAGTAGGCTAACGTAGGGCCTTTACCTTCAAACTTGACCCTGTTACTGTACTTCTTGGAGCTGACAGTCCTAATGAGCCTCCTAGGAAGGAGCCTTCCTCTTGCATTGGATGTCCCCATAAATTGTATATGACCTACTTTTGTTTTTTTTCTCTTCACTGTTGCTTCCTTATTTTTCTATATCTCTCATTGTTGTGGATGGAGAGTGTCAAATCCAAATGATACAAATAGTTTTCAAATAAATTCAGATGAACCTTTTTAAAATTAGGATACATTACACTCAGCATCCTGCCTGTTTACTCTGAGTTAAAGGATATAACAGAGTTATACGGGTGTAAAGCGCAGCCGTGTCCGATGACATGCGAAAATCACAGCGCCATCCGGTGGCCTGGCATGACAACTACAGCCTTTTAAACATGGAACCTCTTTCAATCGGTTCCTGAAAATTCTGCAGTTTCCAGGCAGCGGTCTTGTGAAAGCGTAGCCTAAAGCAGGGTTCAGCTATGAAACAACGCCCCAAACTTTGAAGATCTGACAGAGAACCGCTCAATCCATTATATGAAACATTAAAGACTACAACAAAAACCTAACAAGATATGGTTCTCCTCCGATATCAACAGGCTGTCAAGGGAAGCTGGTGAGTGTTGGTGGAAGGATGGATGGAGCCAAATACATGGAAATCCTTAGAGTGTAAGACATGTCAAAGTCCAAACCTAAATATAACTGAGAATATGAAGGAGGGCTAAAAGGGATGCACACAGTAGAAACAGTGGAGATAAGATTTGAAACTGTAAGTGTGTTGGAAGACGGTTTTACAAAACATTTAACTCAGGAAGACTGAGTGGGAAAAAAAAAAGTTCTTCCACTTTGCCATTATCCCCCATATTGTCCATTTCAGTGACATACAATAAAGTTTGCAGCAACGCAACAATAAATGGACTCATTGCTTTTATCAGCTAACAGGTTGCTGCGGAAGGTTGTAGATGGCCGCGAGTCTCTCTCAAATCAGGATGACTTCATTTTCTCACAAGCCTATCGCGAGTCTGCTTTCTGCTGAAACACGAATCGACGTCAAGAACATTTTCTCCTCATGACTGCATAACGCCCTCGTCGCTCTCTGCCAGACCCTCTGCTTTGCGTGTGTGTGTGTGTGTGTGTGTGTGTGTGTGCTGTCAGCATGCCACGGTCAGCCTCAGCAGCATCTCTCTCTTCCACTCGTCTCGACCGAGGCTCCCTCTTGTTTGCGTCTCCCATATGTGTGTGTGTTTCTGAGTGTGTGTGCGCGGACCTCCTGGGTTTTGGCATAGCAACTGCTTCGTCACCAGGTGCCTCTCCCCTCCTTTTCTCCAGCGTATCCGTCCATAGTTAAACATCTCTTTCTCCTCCTCTCCGCTCAGTGGGGGTGGTGAGGGCGGGAGCTTCAGAGAAGACGAAGGTCAGGCATATTAATCCACGCCGGCGGTCTTGAATTGCGCGGGTATTCGTTCTGTCGGAGATAAAAAGGCGAGCGGAGAAAAAGGGGGTACTTAAAGCTTCCTGGTCAAAAATCATTTGTAGTTTTCTTCTAGGTCTGACCGGTTGGTTTATTCTAAGGATGATGCAGAAGAGGAAAATAAATGTCCTGAAGGGCCTTCAATACAGGAAGTAGTTTTTAATTCATCGGAAAGCGAGGTATTTAAGATATTATGCCTATAAATACATCGGAACATGCAGCCTAACAATCAGAATGAAGAAAGTGAGTCAAATACATGCTTAGAGAAGAAAATGGTGGGATGTCCTGGTGATTCAATTAAAAAATACTTTATCGATCCCAAATGGGAATTAAATGTTGCCGTAGCTCGTATTAAATCTAGATTACTCAAAGAGTTACTGCAGATGGTGTTGGCTGTGGGAAGAGAAGCCTCCGACTGAAAAGGCTTTTACTGGAAAAAACAAAACAGTTAAATTGCGAATCGGAGCCGATTAAGAAAACAAAAAAACAAAAAAACAACAACAAAAAAAAAAACGAGCCGGTTCTGATCTCTGGTTGGTTATTTTTGACTCTTTATTAAAATAAAGAATTTAGTTTTGTAATTCAAAAGTATTTTTTTTTTACAGAATTGTAGATTTAGTTTCCACTCTTTGCACATTAACAGACAGAATGAAAAAGAAATAGGAAAAAAAAAACTTAGAAGCAAAGTGTTTGGATACAAATATCAAATAAAGCAGTAACTCTTTTTTTTTTTTTTTAATAAATGTCATAAAAACCAACGTAGGATTATTTCTCATCAAGATGCCCATTGACTTGACATGAGAAAGTCGTAGGCTGTATATTTTCATTTCAAAAACTTAAAAGTGTGTATAACCCAAGTATTTTGGTACTATTTTTAAAAGCGGATGAATATTGATTATGAGCTCCAATTGAGTGATTTTGAGCATAAGCTACATGTTTCATTTTACAAAAGTAAATGTTTATAACATCACATTTGGTCCTTTAAAAAGAAATCACGTGTCTCATTCAAACTGTTGCTACAAAACCTGCTGATCGTCCTCTCCGTCTTCTCTACGCTGAAAGCCAGCGAACAGGTAGCTCACAGACGGCTTACTGTTACCATGGCATCGCCACACTCTTCCTCTCCCCTCCATCCGAGATGGAGGGGGAATAAAACCCCCCCGCCAAAAACAGAAGAGGAAGAAGAAACGTGTAAGATAGAAAAAAGGAATTGTGGATGAGTAAAATGGGTGACAGTGGTTGAAATAATGTGTTTGGAGGGATAGACTGGGAAAAAAAAAAAGGGATCAATGAAGGTTTGTCACTGCTCCCTCCTCTTCCTCCTCCACTCGTCTCTCGGCCTCAGTGTTGCCGCTGTTGCCCATCTCGCTCCAGCAATTTTCATGAATGACTGTTAGCCGGTGAGGAAAAGGGAGAGTGGAGCAGATTGAGAAAAAAAAGCAACCTTTTTTTTATTTGTTGTTTTGTTTCTTTGATGCTATTGGGTCACGTTTAGAGTTGAGTTGAGAGAGTAACCTAGTGCTGATTCTTTGCCCTAAATTGTCAAGACATAGGATTTTTCATTGACTTGCTGAAAAGCTTGTTACTTACGATCATTCTTCAGTTTCATTTCTATAAGACTGTTTTCTGTACTCATCAGACTCGCAGATGATGCAGAGCTGTCTGATTGTTTTTAGTGCAAAAATAAATATGGCAAAGTGCAACTGAGCGAGTATGAAAGTCAGTCAAAGTAGTTGAATTGCTGTGTTAGAAACTAAACTATAATTAGGGTGCTGACCCTGACTGGTGTCTGTGTTGTATAATAATCCTCCCAGCTTATTTTTCTGTTCATTTGCTGTTTTACCTCATTTTATTTCGCAATCATTTCTTTTTTCTTTTCTTGCACACTGACCTTCACACCTCCAAAATGATATCGCTTCACTCAGTTGCATGATTTATTTATTTTTATTTTTGTCTCAGATGTTATTTTTACAAGGACCCTGGAAGAAGAAATATGCAGCGGGGTTAGTAAGTGAGCCGTTTGTTCACGAGGTAATAAAGGGACGTAACTGCTGCCTCCAATGACTCAGCGCTGACGGGGCATCAAACGGACGACAGAGCAGCAGGTGTCTGTCAGCATCTGCTGCAAATCTGCCGGGGTTTAAAGCGTGACGGCAAGACGTTGTAAAACATAAACACAACGGAGGCTGTCCAGTTGAAATCTTCGTTCTGCGCCACTTGCTCGCTTTATACAAGATATTGTTGATCGAACTAGTGCCACATGGCCAACTCCGTTCGAAACTCGTACACAAATGGCAACAAGATGGAAATAAAGATTCGTATCAGTCCAGGTTTACTTAACCGAACGATACCGACATGTTAAAGCGGGACTAACATCGGCCCATGCAGATGTTGAAACTGATATTCATTCCTAGTATTTAGTACAAGTCGCTGCAATATTTGAGCAGAAGAAATTCAAACAGAACTGACCTAAGTGGCCTAAAATGTGGAAGAAATGGTTACATCTAATGCACCAGAAGGTCCATTTCGCATGCTAACTGTCTGCTCTTGTCTGTCTCCCCCAGGTGAAGTGGGAGCAGTGAAATTCCACGGTGTCGACCTCCTCCAGCACTCCCCGTCCCCGTCCCCGTCTCCTGGGGACTCCTATCCCCAGCAGCCCCACTCTCTGGAGCTCTTCACGGACACACCACATCAAAACCTCCCAATAAGGAAGACACACTCAGAGCTTGACACAACCCTGCCCACAGGTTGGTTCAATTGTCAGAAAAACCTAAGTCTGGATTCAGGGGCAGGAGTTTTTTTTTTTTTTTGGTAATATCTCAATCAACACTTTTTTTCCCCCCTGCAACACTCATTCTTGTCATGAGAGCTGCTGTATCTTACCTTGCCGCACACGTAATATGATTTAGGGAAGCTCACTATATCTGCTTTAACAATGTTATTGGTCGATGTCGACCATTTTCTGCCATTTGTGATGGTTCCACATGTAAAACTGGGCCGATATTAATTATTCATGTTTATGAATTGTTGCCATTTTTGTTTGTGTCAGGAGGGGGATATAATAAATGCATTTGATTTTAAGTAAAGTTAAAGTTAAATAAGACTTCTGAAAAGAGTTTGAGAAGAATCAAATACAGGTAACATTTATCTAATTGTAGGCACGTTCAATTGTTTCTTGCCCCTTTGCCCCGTACAGATAACCGTTTGGGGCGACGCCCCCCGGAGCTGCTTCACACGGCAGCTATGGACCACTCTGGGTTGCTGTGCTCCAACACACCCTCATCCACCTGGAATGGCCCTAAAGGATCCACATTTTCTCCAGCGGCGTGGAATGAGACTTACAATTACAACATGAGCAAAGGCCCAGCAGTTCCTCCCAAACATCACAGTGTCATTGGTCATGCTGGCGGGATACAGGACGGGGTCATGCTGGTGAGCTCGGGACAGTCTGTGAGCTCACACTCCAGCTCGTTCACGTGTGTCACGGACCCGACTGGGAGAACAGGAAATGCTGGGTCAGGGATCTCTCCGCCAGTGGTCACAGTGGGAAAACGTAGGGAAACAGAGGGGGCACCAGCAGACGGAGGGCGAGGGGGTGGTGCGGAGGCAGGGCGAGGAAGGCAGAGGTCAGCACGATCCATAGCGGCTCAAAACGCCTTCAAGTTCCGGGAACGTTCTCTTTCCACGCCCACTGATTCTGGGTCCTTTTGCTTTACAGAGGGTGGTATAGAGCCAGACTTGACCATCACCACTACTGGTAATGGGAACACGATGGTAATGGACCACCATCAAGAGCATCATAACTATCTGGGTCACGGGGAGAACTATGCCCTTCTTTACCCTAGAGGAAGTTCTGAGGATAGTGCAAGTACTACGGACACTATTTCTGTCACGGCTTCAGATTACAGCACAGAAGGACGCTTGCGCCTTCGCTCTCGTTCAATCTCACTTAAGAAGTCCAAGCGCAAGCCCCCGCCCCCTGTGAGAAGTGTTTCCTTAATGAAAAACCTTGGAGAAGCTGAGGGCAAAATAAGGCATGGGGGTGGTCTTTACAGAGATGGCAGACCAAAGAGCCTGCACATACCCAGGGACAATTTCATGGACTTCCAGCCAGATTTCCTTTTGACAAGCTCTTCTTGCTCCTCTAAAGCCAGTGTGGGTGAAAGGGAGCTGGGCCACGGGGCTATCGACGGACCTCCAAGTCTGGAAGTCCAGCCACCTGAGAGAGAAGGAGAAACACAGATGACCTTCCCAACTCACTGGCAGCTGGGAGAGTGGAAGAGTAATGACCCCTACAGGTAAAAGAAGGCTCAGATGAATAAAAGTATTAAATGTACTCCACTTTGTAGTTAAATTATTGCCTTCTAATCATTCTTCCTTCTTCCTCAGGTCTTTATCAGGCTCCAGCACAGCAACAGGTACCACAGTGATTGAATGTATGAAAGTGAGAAGTAGCTCAGAGTCCCTACTAGATTCTCCTTCCACGTCCAGAGCCACGTCTCCTTCACAGTTATCCATGGAGACTGACGTTAAGGCTTCCTCACCCTTAAAGCCTCCAGGACTTATATCTCCCTCAAGTGGCTATTCCAGTCAGTCAGAGACTCCCACTCCAACAGTTCCGATGAACCATGGGACAGTAGGTACGACAGGGTGTAAAATGCGTCCAAAGATCCCAGAAAGGAAATCTTCACTACCATCACCTAAGGACCCAGCTGCCAGGTCAAGATTGTCATTTGAAATGCCTGGAAATGCACATTTGGAGCTGTCATCGCTAAAGCCAAAGCAGAAGGCAAGCAGGCGGCATTCTGACACTTCTACTGCTGCCAAGCCAGGAAAAATCAGCCCCTGTTCTTCACAGGCATTACCTGTGGTTACCCAGAACGAGCTAAAGACCATTAGACTTCGGTCTGTTTCGCGAGGAGATCTGGAGGATTGCCCTGATGGAGCTTCTGACACAATTGAAGAAGAGCAGCATGGCAGAGACATCAGCGACAACCCGAGCCCACCACCAACTCTACCAAAGCCTAAACCGCCTGTAGCTGTCAAACCTCCATTGCCCAAACGGCCCATGAACCTCCTCCTTAAGTCTCCTTCACCTTCCTCCACCTCCCCCCTTGCTATTGAATCTCCTCCTGCCTCACCTGTGGAACGTCCAGTGCCTCTTGGCAACATCTACAAAGTCATGAAAAAGCCCAAACCCAAAAAGCCCCCACCACAGATTCCAACAAGTCCTGCCATTCCCCCAGATTTGAATTCCACCAATGTGCCACCCATTGCTTATGACCACTCATTCCTCCCTCACTCCCAGTCCCTGTTTGACCTCCCACCACTCCCTGATCCCCAACCTTTGTTGGAAGACCCAATGTTGGAACCTGAATTTGACGGAGAACCAGATGTCCGTCTTGTACCTGAGGATGGCGGTTCACTTCCTTCTCCATGCAGTTCCCAGGAGGGCCCTGAGCTCCAAGACAAGAGCAAAACACTACCTTCAAGGATGACAATCTCCTGTCTGGCTGAGCTGTCTGACAAAAAGAAAACCAAGGTGAGTAGGATACTACTTGTTTGCTCTAATTCAGAGATGGCTAAATTGCCTGCTGTCACGCAAAGTAAAACAAACATAATTTACACTCCATTATCCAGGTTCCGCCTCCAGTTCCCAAGAAACCAAATGTCCTCCTCCTTCCCACACCACTACACCCTTCCACTAATGGGAGCACAGACCGGCAGATTCCACAGTCTGACAGCCCGGTGGGTCTGCCGTCTCCACTTGGAGCATTTGCACCAGATGACATGCCAGCAAGTTGTAGTGGTCTTGATATGTCGGAGCAGGACGAAAACCACTTGGGAACAGATGAAGACAGCTCGAAAGAGTCATCTCTACAGTCGTCACTCCAGGATTCCTCTCTCACGGAAATTGGAGATAAGATGGCCAGTACTGGTATCGGGGCAGGTATGTATTTATGAGCAATGTTTTCTGGCATTTAAGGCTCATGCAGGAACAGCTTTCACTCGTTAATTTTAAAATGTTATCTAATGTTTTTGTGTAACTGAGCCCTGTTATAATGGTATTCCTATGCGCTGATCAGATGATTCAGCTGCCGATGAGAAGACTGCTCTCCACATTGCTGAGGAAACGGAAGATGACTTGTTGACCAGCACTCCTACGACACACACCACCGAGGACTTATTCACCATTATACACAGGTTTGGACACACACACACACGTACACACACACACACACACACGCAATCTTCCTCTTACCACATAAGCAGAGGCTTTTTAAAAACCAAAGGCTGGAGTACAGAGTTCCCTAGCAACAGCCCCATGTACATTGCTGACCAGAGACTCTTACTTTGTCCTCTTTTCTCTCTCTCATAGACACATTTATAAATGCAGGCACAGTCTCTAAGCAACAAGTGCTCATAGTTTTACTTTATGTGCAGCTGAAATTTGCCTTAGGAACTAAGAAGTAAGTTAATGTTTCATCACAACAGAGGAGACAATCTTGAAATTTTCCAAATCCAAAACTACCAGTCAGTGTTCCGCATCCAGTTCCCGAACATGGAGCTAGTGCATTTAAGAAGTTAATAAGACATATTCCAACCACTTGAATTTATATGACTCTCTTCCAGGTCAAAGCGAAAGGTTCTGGGCCGTAAGGAGCCTTCAGATTCCTTTGGCAGCCGCCAGAGCCTGGTGTCGCCCGTGAAGCACAGCGCCATTGTGAGCGACCATCGAAACCTAACCTTGGGCAGCAGCCAGAGGTCGAGCTCTCGCAACGAGAACTTCATGGCGTTGCTTCAGAAGAAAGGCAGCAAGTCTTCCAGTGGAGGAGCGAGGGTGTCCGCAATGGAGCTCCTGAAGAGCACAAACCCTCTCGCGCGACGTGTCACGGAATTCTCAAACACCAATACATCGGCCGCCGAGGGAGGGGAGGTGCCATCTGCCTCCGACAAACCCAACGATCAGTGAATGGAAATACAATCTCTAGACGTTGGCCTGGTCTGGATCCTGTTTACTACAACTCAAACCCACTCTACAATCTGCCACACACAGAGGACGGGTCCTGAGCTTTTCAACCTCTGATTGACCATTTGGATTGTCCAAAGAAATTGGAGCACATTTTTTGGAAAAAATGGTGCCTTCTAGGGTTGGAGCTCAGTGTTTGACTGTCAAACTCATCAGAAGAAGTTGTTTTTTTAAACTATACAGTATAAATATGAAGAAAAAAAAAACTCCTGTTTAATAAGAAAAATGTATGGACAGACTGACTGGTGGAGATGACGCTGGGAATGTAGAGATACACGGTGGATATATCTCCAGTCCTTTTGGTTTGGCATTAACAACAGATCCCAATCCCATCTGAATCTGCAGCGATACCGATTTACCACGACACCACTGAGGACAAGGAATCAACATCATTCAAGAAATAATTGGAATACAATTACCAAATCTGCCTGTGATTCAGTTGCTTTACAGGTGTAACACCTGTAGGCCTCTACGAAGAAGAGTATTGGGCATCGGTTTTGCGATGGCGAAACTGAGGAAGGTAAACTCGGACATTGTGGCTCCATTTTCCTCCCCACGGTCAATGCAATAGCATAGCAGCCCAACAGTGAAGTGCCAGATTGAGCAAAGACTCACTGCATGGGGGATTTTTTATTTCTTGCCACCAAAGATGAGGCATGAGCATGTCCCTCATTTTGTTGCTCGTGCTGTGACCGTGAACGTGGATCTTCGGTAAGCATTCCACAGAGGCACCAAGCGAACCGACTCTGCTTGGAAAGCGAAGCACTTTTCTTTCCTTTGGCCTCAGAGGTCGTCTCCATGGCGAAATCCCGTTTTGCCGCTTTGCGTTTTGTTTCCCCTCGTCGTCCATTATCTTCTTAATCTGTTTTTAGATGTTACGTTTTGCTCCTATTTTTTTATACATTCTAAATGTCTATTTACTGTATATGTTTAATGGGATTATACTGTATGTATCATGTACAAAGATAAACGGAAAGCATCTATCAACAAAGACTCGAACTAGTGTACAAAGATGTGAGAAGCTTGGACTTCAAATTGCCTGTGCACACACTTTCAGCACACACACTGACTAAAACAAAGTCACGCTATGAAAGAGGGGGGGGGAGGACTGTCTACGCGAGTGTGTGTGTGTATTTGTGTGGATGCAATCATGTCTGCTGATGTTTCTGCACAGAGATCATGAAGCAGGCCTGGTTATTGAACAGGGTTTTTATTCATTTCTGGTCTCTGGTGTTGGGGGACCAAAGAACTGTTACACACAGACCACAGAGGACCTAGAGTAATGTTTTATTTGTGTGAGTGTGTATAGATGGACGCTTCAACTGCGGAGAGCGAACATGGAGCCAGTGCACAAACGTTTGGATGGTTTTACGTTTGACGTGAGGTGTGCCTCCCCAGTAGTTTTCATCGGAGCTTGGATGTGCGGATCGTCACACTGCATGCCCTTAATAGATTAGAATGACCTACGTGAAGTCCCTATAGGTGAGTCTTCCTACTCACTTGTCACTTTTGAAATTATCCAAGTCATTCTTTTGGCTTAACAAGACGAGGTCTGGGATTAATTTAAAGTAGACAGGGCCTAGCTGGAATTTCAGCGGTTGTTGCAGATCATTAAAAGGCTCAAGCTGAGGTTCGAAAACCTATTCTCCAATTATTAGGTCTTAATTCAGAAGCATAGGGATTAACCAGAGCAAATGTAGTGACTGGATATGTTTCATGGCATCATGGCAGAGTAAACTTCAAAGATTCTTCCACCTTAATTTTGGTTGTTTCCAACAAGTCCTTTGACCCTGCATTAGTTTTTGATTCATCAGCGGGAAATTTTGTATCATATTCTCATAGTTATTTGGAAGGCAATGCAAACTGTTCAACAATATCTTCTGACAGGAAATGTGCTAGCTTGTCTTGCTTTGATCAGAGGTCAAATAGTCTTACTATTTTAAAGGCAATACCTGTCCAAAAGATCAGAACCAAAACCAATAGGCTCATCAGAAATTGTCCGTCCATCCGTCCATCCGTCCATCCATCCATCCATCCATCCATCCATCCATCCATCCATCCATCCATCCATCCATCCATCCATCCATCCATCCATCCAGGCTTGTCCTTGCTGGGCACAAACTAGACTGTTTGCTTTGTGAATTAAATACTACTTGTAGCCTTCACTATAACTATCTCCTTAAATATCAAAAATATTTAACTTCTTGTTGATCATTTTGGCAAATTTGCTTCCATTCCTTTCGCAACCAAGGTGGAACACGTATCCACTAATGCTGAGTGATGCATACTTTACACATACTAAGGAAAGAAAAGTGAAGCAATATGTATTTAAGTATGTACAGGGGCATGAAGTGACTTGATTTTTGGTGCAAAATAGATATAGGAAGGAACAAAATAGGCATGCAGGTAGGAAGGGGTGAGCGCAGACCAATACTGTTGCTTAAAACGGCATAGAGAAATTATCCCGGTGATAATTAGAGATGTGAAGTTTATAGCTAAACTATCTACTTGAGTTGCTTTATTGAGAAACTTTGAAAACCAAATAATTTGTTTTCTATTTAGAGAACAAGAAAGAAACCCTCTCTTACACCTACCAAGCCCCTGTTGGCATTTGGACCTCTTAGGCTAAAACCATATTGACTGCAGCTGTGTAGCACCTTCCAAGAATTTCTTCTATCAAATCTTCAATTAGAAGCAAAGCAGAGCAAAGTAGAGCCTGCCGTCCAGTTTCCATTAACAACTTAGGAGATGTTCGTAATGGGGCGAAGGAGCCGTCACTGCCACTTTCTGTCCTCATTCAAATGCATAGTTAATAACCCAAATGCAAACCCGTTTCTGCAGAGCTCACTGGACACATTTCCAACCCAGAATGTCTTGGTTTATGTCACGGTGCCGCATCAGGTCTGTCAAGCAACTGGAGTGAAAGGGGCTTAAAGGTCTGGACCAGTGATTCCGCCTTGCACTCACAACTAAATTGATAGTGAAATCTTTCCTATTTCCAAGATTTAAAATGGCTTCCAGAAACCTTAACATTCCAAAACAAATAAAGATACAAAACAAAAATGTAAATTAAAAAAAAAAAAAAGATAGATTCTGGAACGTTGAGGAACCAACTGTGCAAATATTGTTGTGAAGGAGTCCAACGGCCCCGGGGACTCGGCTTGTCGGACTGAAGGAATGCAGTGAGGCCGCTGCGGCTTTAGCAGACAAAGTGGTGAAAACTGGTTCAGAATGAGGTTCCCTCCGTCTGTCCGTTGGCGCTACAGCAGAGGGACGCTCCGGGCATCGGAGAGGTTCTGTTTGTTTTGCCTTCCCCTGTGTACGTTTTGTCCCAGTGACTGTCTGAGTCACCCGCGTCCCCGACCACTCCCAGCACTCCTTCTCCTACTCCTCCTCTCTCTGAACTGTGGGATCCGTCTCCATCTGTCTCTTTTGTGCCACTGTAACCCCCTTCAGCTGGCAAAGAGCGAGTCCTCCTTTCTTCCCCGCATCCTCCTCCATCCTTCCGTTTCTCCACCTCTTTTTTTCCGCCTCATCCACCTCACCATCTCTCTTTCCCTGTATCCGGTCTATGCATCCGAGCTCAGTATTAGCGACGACACAGGATGAATGTCAATGAAAGGACTGTTAGAAAACATTTATGCTGTTTTGGTTTTGTTTTGATTTTGGAAAATGCAAAATGTGAGCTTTCCTTCTTCATTATACTGTTAGCTCCCATGTAATGCGGGATTCCTACGAACGAGTGAGAGAATGAATGACCGAGAAGGGCGAATGAATTTTTTAGAGCTGTTTTTTTTTTTTTGTTTTTTTTTCGTGAAGGACTTTGACTTTCAGAACTGTGAACACAAAGATTATTGGTTCTGAATCTGCGTGTAAATGAGCCGACGAGCAGCGGCCCAGGCTCCCAAACCCGACTGACCCCCTCCTGCCTCCCTGCATGGACGGACCGCGCAAACCCAGGAGGGAAAGCTTTCATCTACCGACTCTTGCTTGGCAAAGTATCACTCGGTGCTATTGAGTCGGAGCTCCATCTTGTGGACGAATAAAGAAGTGTCACAAAAAAGCAAGGGGAAGAAAAACACTCCCGTGTTTCTTCCCAACAACAGTCCTTCAGGTATTCAGTCATTCTAGGAAGAAAAATACATGAATCCATTTCTGACGACTAGTAAAAGTGATGCTCGTTTTAAATATTTAGTGAATGACAACGATAAAACTATAGAACTCTGTGTTTGTTTGCCTTGTATACTGAACTATGGACGTTGCTGCAGCAACTTCTTGGTTTCTTTGCTTATGAATTTAATTTTTATGATTTCAATTGCCTTGGTGATGGAAATGTGTGTTTTGCACCAAAAATGAATGACATACAGCAGGCCCAGAGGAGAGAACTTGCATATATACCCTAAAAGAAATTTAGCTGACCTTTGCCCTTAACCCTATTTCTACACACATATGCAGCTAAATATTCCTCAGATTTCTCAAAAAGGTTGATATTATTTTTGAAGCAGAAGGAAGGCGATTGTTCCATGTGGTTTGGACATACAAGTTCATCTATAAAAGGAAAAAAAACGTGTAAAATTGTTTGGACAAATGGCCGCTTCCCATTTGTGTAGCACATTAGCCGTCCACAGCATATTCATAAGACAGATTCCTATGAAGCGAGAAGTCAGGAGAGGTACAAACAACGGCGGTAAACAAATAGGGATGCATTCCCTCATACACAAGTACTTTCATTTATTATGACGCGCTATGTTAGAACTGGTGCGCAGCTCCACAACCAGCCGAAACCTCACCGCCAACACGGAGCTGCATTGGTGCAAACGCTTTGCGTTGCAAACCGACGAGTCATTAACCGGCACAAAGAGCCGGACTGCGTTTGAAAAACCCCAAACCAAAGAGCCGAGCTCTCTCTGCCTGCAGCACTAAGCTAAATAATAAATAGAAGCAAATATATTGACAACTTATTATATTGGAGAATTACATTTCTATAAATATCTAGTAAGAGGACTATATTGAAGATGAACTATTATTCCCCCATTAAATGAAAAGTGCTTTATTAAAGAGGAGTGAGGGTTTAATTACTCTACTGACCTTCATTTATTTTTCCTGCCCATCTCAGCTGCATAAAACTTTATTTACAGCACCCTCTGCAGTTATCAGTACCCATAGCATTTAACTGTTTATTGCGGTAGTAAAATATTGCACTGAGCAATTTAGCAAATACTCCTCTTTTAATTTAATTTATACAGTGAAAGCGGAAGAAATCCCACATTACAATTTTTAGTGCCCCTAACAAAACGTATAAAGTCAATAATGCAACTGAAGCATTTGGGTTTTATGCTCTTAAGTAGTTGACTAAAACAGAAAAGCAGCAAAGAGTTTCATCTTTGTGTCACTGTGTCTCCATAACGACCGTTAAAATCATAAACGCTGGTTTCCTGAAATCCGCAGGGGCTAAAAAAAAAAAAACTAAAAATTTTTTTTGGTTGAGTTCAAGAACCACAATATGTTTCTTTTAGCTTTTTAGTAAAAATAATATACTAGACAAAAAGAACAAATTTTTAATAAAGTTTCTATGGCAATATTGTATGAAAACATAAAAAAAAAACATATTTGCTACATGTATATGAGCGGCTAAGTTTGATTGCATTGTTGATCATCGTATGGAGGCCCTTAAGCAGAAAAATGTATATTTGTTTTTCTCTTGCAAAATGCTTTTGCAAGAGAAAAACATTTTTTGAGAATCTCATTACAGATTTTCGGTTTGTTTTTGTAG
Organism: Poeciliopsis gracilis; assembly: GCA_911649635.1. NCBI lineage: Eukaryota > Metazoa > Chordata > Actinopteri > Cyprinodontiformes > Poeciliidae > Poeciliopsis > Poeciliopsis gracilis. The sequence goes on from CAJVRI010000724.1 coordinate 1,492,837, forward strand.
TACCATCCTCTGCCACTAGAGGCAGAGGAAGGTACAAAATCTAAGTTTGACTGACATCTGCCAAATGTTAAGTGGCCTATTTCAGACCTCTAATCAGGAGAGACTGAGCAAAAAAAAAAAAAAATTCTTCAAACCTTTGAAATGTTAACATGTTCAATTTCAATGTTGGCCAAAACGCTATGGATCATCTTTTACACAAAGATGGACAGGGAGGGATTCCGCTACCCTCTGAATCCAACTTAGCCCACTCTAATGAATTTATGACAGGCTTTCCAATCAGCCGCCTCTTGATCTGCCTGAACCCAGAGTTCTGGACGTCAGAAAGCCCCGGGAGAATGTCGAGGCTGCAGTGTTTGGACCGATAAAGTTCTTGTTTAAAGAGAGCAGCATGAGCGAGGTCCACCTTCGAGGAAAGAAAAAAAAACAAAAAACAAAAAAACAGTCCCCCAAACTCAGTTTCTAACGCAGCGCTGTCGCTGCGAAGGCAGCTTCTAAAGACACACACACACACACACACACACGTCAATTAGAGAGGAACACAAGCAAGACAGACAGCGGGATTTATTTGAATGATTCTATTTTTGTTACATCTTATTAAAAGTTTTAAAAAAAGTGTATTTAAAGGAATATTCCATGTACGTATTGAATATCCTCTGTTTCCTGGTCCCATCCGATGGTGTAACCTGTAGCTGCACAGTGGCGTCTCACACAAATGCTCCTCTCTGCAGCTATCCAATGCCAATGTGATGACAAATGTTATTATATCATTATAAATAAATTATTTTTCTTGCCTAAGCTCTCGCTGTGTTGCAGGTTGTGATTTTTATTGTGCAGGAGTTAAAAGATTTTTTTTTTTTTTTTTTAGTGACAGTCTCAAACTTCAATGCATCCAAGTAGGATTTTTATGTGGCAGAGAAACACAAAGTGGTAAAGTGGAAGGAAATTGTTGTCATTCTTTTTCCCCAAGAGTAAGCCACAATGGCCTGTGAGCTGACGATAAAAAAGAAGCGAAACATTTAATCTGTTTGGAGCGAAAAAAAAATAAAAAAAGAAAGAAGAAGAAGAAGAAGCAGACTGTGTGTGCTCAGTTTCAAGTGGGGTCGATTTCACACAGTCGGAAACGAGGAGTGGATCACGTCGTGGCGTTGTGTTGACCGGAGCTTCTCGAGAGCGAGAGCCGCTTTGTTGTCATCGACGCCTCGCTCCCTCCTGGATCCGCTAATCGAAGATTCGCCGTCTGTACAGCAGCTTTGTGGTGGGTCTCGTTCCTCCTTTGATGTGTGAAACGCAGGACGATCCCAGCCTGGGGGGAAAGCGCGTCTCGGTTTGTGTTTGTCTTCGGAACATGAAAGCTGCTGGGAGTCCAGGGAGAGTTGGTGGTGGTTGTTTGAGCGTTTACGAGGCCTGCTCGGCTAATTAGCCGTCCTGAAACTCGTGTTGCGCAGGGCAGTTTATGAGGAATGTGTTCTCCAAATGGAGTTTAGACGGTTTGAGATCATACTGTGAGATCATCTTGCCTCTTTGGCCGACTCTGACACGTTATGTGACCCGCTTTGTCTCTTTTGAAACAAATAAGCAATAAGCGTTTGCTCAAGAGGCAGAGCAATGCAAAATTTTGATAAACTCGATACCAAGTCGGTATCTTTACGAACATAGTAATATCAGTATTTTTGTTTCAAATTCCACCTTGTTTTATTTTTGCATTGTGGCCTCTCAACCTGATTTTCTCTCAAATTGTAGTTTTTTCTCACTTTATTACTAAAAAATGCACAACAATCATGTTATGTTTTTAAAGTAGAATAACAAATTTTGTAGATAAACTTCGAGTTATTTCATTCAAACTTAGGACTGAATTTTCACAAAGGCAAAAAACAAAAAGGTCAGAAGTTCGATATATCAACATAAAAAGTATCAGTATTGGTATCAATATTGGTATTGAGGATATGGACCTTGTGTTTACTCAGAATTGTATTGGATCAATACAATATGCAGTATCGCCTCTGTCAGGAAGCATGGATGTCTCCAGATCAGTCTGCTGGATTTCAACATACTTGCAAGCTCGTCAATTTTCGTCCGGTCTCTAGTGCCCTCAAGTGGCCGAATTCTAGCACTGCAGGATGATTGAAAGCTGTGAAATGGATTGATGGAGATAGATTGACAGACAAATGGATGGACAAATGTTCTCTCTATCCATGGATGGGTTCTTCAACTTCCTCCCACAGTTCAAACATGACTGCTAATCTAAACTACCCATTGGTATTGATGAGGTTGAAGGAATGGTTCTCTGTATACTCTGTATACGGGCGTTCGTCCTAACCACTACAACACGCGATACCTCTTGGTTTACTTTCTAGTTTCGTAAACTCCGCTTTCAATTGTTTCATCTCTAGCTGTCCTGTTGGGGTAATCTGGCAGCGCTAACTTTTTAAATGCCTCCGGTTCTGACCAGGCAAGTGTGAGTGGACACGTTTGTGGACGACTGCTTACACCTGACGTTAAAAATCCCAACAGATTTCTGTTCAGATCTTCTCCACATAGAATTTAACAAGTTAACAATTTTAGTAATCTGCCATCACGTTATTCACAAGTAGGGTTCGAGAAACCCTACTTGTTTTTCTGCACTGAGCACGTTGTCCAAGGCCAGTGAAACAAATGTACATTCAGGCAGAAATGCCTGACTAACCAACTGAGAGTGATTCCAGGCTGCGTCAGACCGGAAATAGATCTGCCGAGTTGCGTAACGCAGAAGCCTGCGGGGTTGACGGACAATGAGATCAGTTGAGTGTGTAGTGCAACAAAGTGACAACTTCACAATAAAACGCTAGTTTTATTATAGGGCTGTCTCTGTGGCTGATGTGTACGAGAAAGACTCTTAAATACACACACGTGTATGTGTGTGTATGTTAGCCGTCTTTCTGAAGACACTCAAAGTGCCTTGCAACAGTTTTGAAGCTTATTGAACATTAAGACATTTTTGTGACAGGCCGAGACGATTCAAAGATTTTTTTCTTTTTTTTTTTTTTACAAAACATCTGAAAAGTGCAGCATGAATTAGTATTTAACCCCCTAGAGGTAAAGTCTACAATCACATTTTGGTACAATTACAGCTATGAGTCTCTAAGAGTGTGTTTTCTAGTTTGGCACATCTAGAGACTGAAACGTCTACAACATTAGACATTACTGAAGTCCTCAGCCAGACTGGACAGAGAAAAGAGCCCCACATCTTGTCAGAGATTCATAACTGATTTTAGGTCTTTACTTTGACTGGACCCTCCCAAGACACGAATATGTAATGATCTATATCAGCGTTTCTCAGCTCGGGTCTTCTGGTTTAATTCCAGGATTCTCTTCTATTCACTTCCATCCATCTTCCAGTCAAACACCAGATTCCTCCTCTTAAGAAAACACTCTCCACAGCACGATCCCGCCAGCAGAGTTTAGACCCAACCATCAAGCTTCTGTGGCGCGTTTTAGTAAGCCTGCAATTCATCCAGCACAGAGAGAAAAACAATTATGGTTTAAAGAGTATAAAGTAAGGTGCAGAAGTTCCTTAGACCGTGCACAGTGCTCCGCTCCTGTCAATCACACGTCCCAGCTGAGTTGCACTTGACTCCCCCAACTGTTACAACAGGCGACAAATAATATGTTGGATTGATGAGGCCCTCACAAATTCCTAAACATACAAAATTGAGTTTTAATGAGGAGAAGAAGAGTCAAGGAGCGAAATACAAATATGGATAAAAAGCAACGTATTCAAATAAAACCAATAATGCTTTTTCCTCGCAACCAGAACGTCGAGTCTCCAAAGACGATCCGTCTTCCCCGGTCATATTGATTCTACAGATAAAGGAGGATAAACTAATTAGACAAACACCCACAGCTGTTGCACCTCTCCATCTATTCCCATGGAGCGTGTTAGAAAAACACACTCACACACAGAGGGGGGGGTTGCTTTCATCAGGGCCAAACTACCAAGCTGCATACTTCCTGTTTCTGACAGCTCAGAGCGTGCCATGCTATCTACGTCCCGCACACACACTTACACACACACAGCAGCGAATGCAGGAAGAGCTGACAGCAATCTGCCGTCAGCACCGAGAGAAACGGAGCGAGACAGTTGTTGTGCAGCAGCGTGTGAGGCTTCACTAATTATTCACTCAAGTTGAATAACAGGGAGAGGGGGACCTGATATGGTTTAAAGAGTTAGGTTGAAGAGAAAGAAATTTAAATGAAAACTAAATAAAAAAGAGGGAAGGAGAAGAACTGAGGTTAACCTGAGGAGTAAGGGGACAGAAAAAAAAAAATATATATATATATATATGTGGAGGAAGTGCAGCCAAAACAGCAAATGGGAGGGGCTGGGGACTGAAGTCATGTGGAGAGGAGGAGGAAGAGGAGGGAAAGAAACAAATGAGATGGGGAGGAGTGACATCAAGTGCAGGAGGGAAGAGAGAAACTGCAGCTAGCTCAGAATCGTGACGGAGAGGCAGAAGAAGAGGGAGAAGGACTAACACAGGAGGGAGTCACTTTCCCTCATCAGCACCTGATTTATACACCTGAGCCACACACACACACACACACACACACACACACACACATGGAGTAATGCTTCTGGTGGATGGACCTGCCGCATTCACCTCCACTCATCCAGCTGTGGACATATGAGACTCACCCCTGTGGACAGACATGCAGTTCTACTATGTGGTAAGAGACATCTGCTAATTTTGTGTTGGATGACAGTGAACGCATCACAGGGATTCTGAAAAAAGCAATTCTTTCCAGGGTGTTACAAGAAAAAAAAATTGAAAAATACATAAAAAGATATTTTTTTTATTTTTTTTTTTAAAAACGCCTCAGGGCTAAAAGTTGAGACACGAGCTATTGATATAAATTACAAGAACTTTTAAACCTTCTTTAACTGTAAAGGCTGCACATGTAGCGTAGTCAATTCTGCGTTGTGTCTTTTGTGCACACACAGCTATGGTTCGCATTAATCATCGTCCGTCTGAAAACTAGAAGCACGTTGTGAAAGCTAAACATGTGTGAGGGGAAAATAAAAAATAAAGAACCAAAAAAAAAAAAAAAGTTTAAAGAAAAAGTGAAGTGAAAGTGTGAGAAAAGCAGACTGGAGTCTTCATAACCCACAAAAATGAGAAGTGATTCATCTTTATATATACTTGAGTAAATTTTTTTTTTTTTTTTAAACTTGTGATTCTACTCTACTTCCTCTGATGGATAAAAATCCTCCATCAGCTGTTTAGACCTTTGACATGTGGCGCTGCACTCACCACTGTGGCGTGACGTCACTGGGCTCCTCTTCAGCTGCCGGCTGCTTTAAGGAAAGGAGCCGCCGGAATGGCGGCGGTCGCTGAAAGGCCGCATGTGTCTTTAACGCGTCCATGAGTCCTCACAGGTTGCCCAGTCCGCCCTTCTCCCTTCCTCCTCCAGCTTTTACGTAACACTTTAGTGTCTTGACTAGCTCAGTGTCAAAGGTTTTGTCCGCCTGCGATAAACACCTGCCGGCCCCCGCGCCGCCTGATTTACGGCATTAGCTTCTGGCTGATGGATACATATGCTGGAGCAGTTTGTAAATAATAAAAAAACAAAAACAACATTCCCCTCCGGAGAGAACAAACCCAGGCCTTCGAGCTGTTGCGGACATTTTCAAGAGAAAGTGAACGCTGGTCCTTGTCTGAATGAAAATGCAGAATGTCGTCGTGTGTTGTCAAGTTTCTCGCTGTTTCCCGGCGTGCTCCCGTAGTCGTATTTTCCCGTATTGCAATAATTACGTCGCTAATGATTTTAAAGAATCGAAACCCCAAACTTCGCTTTTACGTTACTGTCCTTCCATCAAATTTCCCATATTATCCTATCCAAAACTTGGCAGGTATAGCAATGTTTGCTTTCTATCGTCTATTTTGTATTCAACAAACTCGTTGCTTGTTGGTATTATTGAGGCTTCACTTTAATTTCCTACTTTAAAAAGTGCCTTAAACGCATCAGGCGAGCTGCTCCTCCTTGTCAGCCAATCAATATTGACGTAAAATAACGGTTTTAAGGCCTAGCTGTAAGTAAAGAGCTGCGTCATTGTAGCGAACTTGGTATTTACAAAAAAAACACACCAGTAAGAACTTTGCGAGGCATTTTAAAGACTATTTATGAACGGTAATAGAGGCTAACAGTTAGCGGCTTTTGTTACATTCTCATCCAAACTTTACTTAATATTATTTTCCTTTTAATTGTTCACATATGCTATTTGAATTTATGTTGTGCTTAACTGGGGAACATAGAAAAGTTTTGCTTAATTGCTGGCTGTTCAATTATGTGTGTTGTTGTCTGTGTATTTTGTTAAAATACACATTGATATATTGCTAGATATGTGGCTCGTTGGCTACATTGTTGATTTACTTGGTATATTTTTCTTTATTTGTATATTATAGAATGCCTGTGGCTTGGTGAGGTGCATATTTTTTGCATTGTTCTGTACAACTTTGTGTATTACTCAGGTACAGTTGACGTCTTTTGAAGGCTCTGACTCAAACCCACCACTTTCACAAACTACGAAGACTGAGGTTGCAGACCTCATTTAGACGTTGCCTCATTGAGCTAGGTGAAATTAACACAGGTAATGTAAGCGTCTCTCCAGGTACCTCAGCTTCCTCCAAAAGTCCAGAAAACCTGACTGTTGGCTTAATTGACCTTAGGCGTCCTTTGTGTGTGTGACTGGTTGTTAGTCCCGTGCGTCTCTGCGTTGTCCTGCCAACCTGTCCACAGCGGCCCCTGCCTGTTGCTGTCCTGTGCCAGATGCCAGGATAAGTGTCGATGAAAAGAAACTGTGTGTGTGAAGTTTGCATGTTCTCTCCACGCATGTTTGGGGTTTTCCCCATGTACTCTGGTTGCATCCCACTGTAAAAACATAATCGAAATTATGACAGGCACACCTGTTGCACAGACTCACCATTCGTTGCCCCAGGCTGTGGAAAGTCTGACTCCAGTTGGCTTTTTCTGCGGGCTAATGTGGTTTCGCTCAGCTTTGCTCTGTGTCGACATCTCTGGGATTTACCCTTGAAGTAAATCCGGTGAAATGCCTCTCCAAATTGGTAGTTCAGGAGAAGAAATAAAGAATTATTGGACAGGCTTGGTATTTTCAGCAATATTTCGAAAGGTCTGATCCGTTTTGATAAACTGGGGAACCAAACGCAGACTGAACGGCAACCTCGGTCAAACCGAATCCCCAACTGGATAACAGCAGGTGTGAAAATGTCATATCTGTTTTAGGAAGGTTTTAAATACTTTTCGATAAAAAATATGTCTTATGTTTCTCTACACATTATGTGAGCATTTTTACTCGCATTTAAAAGTGGCTAAGGACAATGGATCTTGGCGTAAAATCAGAAAAATTAACTCATGGATTACTAATTAAACATTTCCACAAAATAAATAAATGAATAAGAACTTTCACTGGTTGAGGGAAAAAATCTTAATAGAAATTGTTCTTCCCCAAAAATCGGCTGATGACGCCAATGGGTCTGTATAGGGTAATTTTGCTATAATCTATATTTCTCAACATAGATTTGGGTTCAGCTTTGAATAAATTCCCTCAGTTAAAAGATTAAATTCTTCTAAAATGTCCTATGTGTAAGAATGTGTTATTTCAATAAGCTATACATTTATTTTAAGTTTTATTACACTTTGTGTTTGCAAGGGATGCAAAAGAAGCAGGTGATTAAAAAATACTACAGTGGAAAAATCTGGAAAACGTAAATAAAGAAAAGCTCATTGCCAAGCAAACCCTTTGAAAATTAATGATGGTGTATCAGCCCATAAACAAGGTTTACAATGCCGTCTCTATCTCTGTGTTGCTTCCACTCCCTTTTAACAACACGTTGAAAGTTCGCATGTCTACACCAGCACAGTTGTTCAAAGCAAAACAAAACAAAACAGCTTTCGATTTTCTGCTTCATATAAGAAGGTCCAGATGGTCATCCTCCTGCTTGGCCCAGGAGACTCGTTCTCCTTCAGCCAGTCTAACACGTTAAGCATGGCCAGACAGTTCCTGCACTTCATCTGCAGTTGCTGTTCACACTTGCAGCTCTTAGTTGTTGGGAATCGCCTGGCTGTCACTCTGGTATCTCGAAATGCAAGGGATGTGGTGCGTGATGGCATCTGCTTGGAGTGGGCAGAACGGTAAAATAACGGAGGAACGACGAGGAGAGAAGGAGGCTCGGTGGGGGCCGTTCTCATGCCGATGACGACGTGTGATGTGATCTAATATATTACGGATGAGGGAATGGAAGGCAACATTGACAGGAAAGCAGAATCTTGCCAGGCGAACGTACCCTCAAAGTATTTTTGTTTTTTTTTCCCTGGAAGAAAATTTGCAATAACGTCTATAAAAAATTTCCCCTGAGGGATATATATGTTTGTCCTCATTTTGCCACTACAACCTTTGGAGTAGTGGGTTCTAGCAGATAGCAGAACCCTGCAAGTGTGGTGAGGCATCTGACTCGGAAGAGGTCCTGTCAGTGCTGAGATATGTGAGCTGAATCTCCATCAACTGAACTTGATGGTTGAACTGGATAAGATCTGTGAAAAACCTCAAAACCTCTTGTTCTCTTCAAAGGTTTTGCCTTGTAGCAGGTAGCATTTTTTACTGGTGAAACAGAGCAAAGATGCATTAGATTTTGCAAATGCACTGATTGGGTAGGTGAAGTGTCAGTGTGGACGGCACGGGAGAAAACACTCGTTTAGAAGAATCGATCGTCTTAAAACAGCAGCAACTCTCTGTGCTCCTGATAGCAAGTGTGGTTTCCCAGAGATTTCTTGAACTCACGCTGAGATTTACGCCGCAGAACTGTGACTGGTTTTAATGTTCTTTTACACAAAGATCCCAAGAATCCACTCCTGGCTTCGCGTCCACTTAGCGTTCTCGCATGTTTTTTTTATATCATGTAGAAAAAAAAAAACAGACATTCCTGCTTAAAAATGTTTGTTCTTTTTGATCCATGATTTATTTTTTAAAATTGGTTTCACATCCAACTTTGACATCAATACTTATCATCTTTGCATTATAAATTGGCTAGCTTAAGCTAATCCCTACATAAATAAACTACTTAATGAAATGAAGTCCTGTGCAGTGTTACTTGTGAATTTTTTTTTTTCCCCCAGCTGAATTTATTGCTTGGAGCCAGTTGACAGTTTTCACACCAAGAGGAGAATTTGCGGTCTAGAAAAGTTTGGACATGACTTTGCGAGCACATCGATATATTTACTCTCTATGAGAAAGGCAGCAGTTCAAAATGTTGTGCTGCAGCACGAAGGGCACAAAAAGAAGTTTAAGATGCTCTAAATTGGCAGCCGCTGTCGATTTATGAAGAGTGTGTAATGATGCAGAAGACTGCCCTGCCATCTGCGCTGGAGCGCCGCTTGGCCTCGACTTACACAATCAACTGCCGCTAAATCTTCAAACTTTGTTGGCGCTCCGTTCGCTTTCCGTCTCCCCTTCTCCTTCCTCTCCAGCTTTATCAGACAGCTGCATCGCTTTATTCCCAGATAATATTTCTGCGTCGGCCCATCTGTCATCGGGTCTCCGTTTCCGTCTGCTCGGGGTGTTTCAGAGTCCGCCGCCTCGCTCTGCCCCGCTTTGGCGCAGCCTGCAGGGCCCAGTCGTATTTCACGCTTGTCTTTTGCCTTTGATTTGTGAGCGTGTCTCTGGCACGTTGATGTCTACCAGTGGATCCCGTTTTAAGTACGTGGGGATTTGCCCAGTGTGAGTGATGGCGTCGCCGTCCCCCGGGTGTTCTTCACTTGGGATTCGCTGGTGGAAGCAACAAAAGGGAGTTTTTGTTCAATTTGACTCAGGTTTTACAATTGATCTGCTGAAGATGGAAAAGCTTTCTGACCTCATCAGAAGTCATAGTTGGAGATGAATTTTGCTGAAGGGATTCGATTACAGTCTTGGATATTGAGGGTCTGTTAACGGGACCACCCTGCACTCTACAAAGGTGGCCCTCAGGGGGGAATAACCCTCAAGACAAGGAGTTTGTCAGGTGTGCAACAGTAAAACTAATTTGGCTTTTTTAGTTTCTTAATCTCTAGTTCTTGAAACGGATCTGTCAAAGACCAGTGCTTAGTCCGTTGGAAAAGCTTTGGGAAGATTTACATGGTTGCTCTTTGCTAGCAGAACTAATCCATCGTTAAGCAGCTGATGTAGTCATGCCTCGAGGCTTGATGTGCCAAAAGAGACACGCCTAAAAACCCACAGGAAAAAAGCTAATTGGAAAAAAAAAAAAAAAATCACACATAAATCTGTTTAACTGCTTAAACTATGTGCTGCATGGTAAAGACCTGGATAGCACAAATCCTCAGTGGAGTCCTAAGGAGACGTCTTAACTGAAATGTCTGATCAACGGTGACATGACTTTTTTTTATTATTATGGTGTTTGTCTGACGCGAGTGTTTCAGGTCAGGAAAAACAATTTAAATACCAGGAAAGGCCCAAAATAAATAAAAAATGTCATAATGTCATTTATAAATTTCAATTACAAATATGGAAATCATTTCTATGGCTTTGGAATGACAACAAACTACAGAGTAAAGTCCTCATCTACAAACGGAGAAAGCATTTCCCAATGGTGAGACTGCCCTGCCGAAATTACTCTTAAGAGGATTAAAAGATGACGAAACGTTTTTGCGCATTTTCAATCGGGACACAGTTTTCCGAACCCAGCTGACACGGCTCCTACCAGTGAGAGTAGTTAAAGTAATTACTCATATATTCTTTGTCTTGTATCCAATTTTTTAAAAAAAATCGTTTTAAAAAACATTCAAGTGTAACAAAAGCAAAACACACAAAAAAAAACTTTGTGTTGAAATGCATCTTATGAAGGCAGATGGAAATGAACCGCGGTTGGTGAGAGAGACATAAAACAAACCCGCTGCTGCTTCATGCTTTCAGTGACTCATGCTTCGGCTATCTGATCCTGCTATCAGCTTGATTTAAATGAATTAATGAAAGGCACTCTGGTCTTCAGAGAAATCTTTTAATGTAAAAAAAAAAAAAAAAAACTTTAAAGTTTCTATCCTATCACAGATCAAACGTTTGTTGAACTTTAGCATAAATGTGAGTTGGTTTTGTTTCCCGCTCGGTTCCTTCGGCTGAGTGGAAGAAACGGAGCTGGTGTTTGCGGTTTAACCTTCCTATTGTGTGCAGCATTGCAGTGGGTGCCTTCAGGGTGTCTTCATAAACAATTTAATCTCTCATCAGCATGCTTGTAGTTGCATAACCCAAATCAGACTGGCCACTTCCAGCCTCAGGCTCAGTCTTCCCCAATCATCCTGTTGATCATTTATTGCCGTTGACTCTCACAGAGAACTTTTTGATCAGCCTTACTTCACACAGCACGGCTTCAACACGCCACGGGTTTTTACTGCCACGCGTTTAATAGGTGATGATTAATGGAGCGAGTTTGTACTTTGGCGAAAACCCGGACTGGAATGTTTTGTTGCAGAGTTAATTTATTTTACGCTAAACAACATCTGGTTGTACTTTTCGACTGAAACCTGATATCAGTCCCAAATGGGGGGAAAACTATGTGACGGGTCTCGTCTCTAAATCAAATCAGGGCTGTGTTTTATATTCTTGGAGGATGTTGAGGAAAGTGTGCAATATGCATTACATTTAAGCCCACTGGATTTTCTTTAAGACATATAAAAAATAAAAAAAAAATGCAATATTTTTTCATGTGTTGTAGTATAAACTGTTGGTTATTTTTAACTGTTTAGGTCATCTAGTCAGACCCAAAGATATTGAACAAACTAGTGAAATTTCTCAGCATAGATGATGAACCCTAACGTCACCCTACACCGTAACACCTACCCCCATCATTTGTGTGACCATGTAACAGGTGCAGGGATGCTTTTTTATGTCTGACCAACATTTTCTGTGTGGCTTTGTTTTCCATTATCCTACTACAAAAACCCTAAGAACAAACCGCATCCATTTATCCGGCATATCAAGTCCTAGAACGTAATCAAACCGTCAATGAATTGAAGAGTTAATGAATCAATGCACTCTAACAAGGTTCTCAGGGATTTTGGAGGTGAACTTGGCCCACAGGCTCATAGATCCTCCTCCATACCTCAGCATATGGGATGAGCAGATTTTCTAATTGGGCTACATAATATTATGCAACATGAAATTTGTGCAATTTTTGTTCAGAATTGCAATTCAGTTAACCCACATTTTACACTTTTTTTTCTATCGTTACAGTGACTCAACTACTCCATTTTAAGATAGATAGATAGATAGATAGATAGATAGTTTTCTTAGTTTCAGAATGTCTTCACTCAGTTCACGTAAACAATCTCATATTCTTGTGTGTGTCTGTCCTGTTAAGAGTTTAAGAGTTACGACAGGAAAACCACACAATTCCCAATACTCAAGCATGTTTCGTTTCCACAATCTGGGAGCAGGAAAGAATCGACTGGAAACAATTCTCTGCTGTTTTCCCTCCTGCTTTCTACCTTTGAAAAATGAAGTGACTGCAAAAAGAAAATAGAGAAAAAAAACAACCTCCTGCTTTGTTTACATCCAATGTGACAGGCTTTCGGTTTTCAAGGCCGTCCACATGTTCCCGTCTTTGTACGAAAGTGTACGTTTGTCAAATGCGGCGGCCCTCGGTGTTCTGACATGTGATGGATCTTCGACTGGTCAACCGCAACCTCAAGCATCTGGTTGGCTCGCGGGCGGCTGCCGCCGCTGGAGGATCACTCCGCGCCTCCGCTCATGTGGCTGAGTGTTTCTGGTCCTGCGTCTCACTGTCGTACAGCCGAGTCATGAGCTTTATCAGGAGATAATAAATCCTTTAGGATGAAGCGAGAAAGCCGAGGGACTCCGGATTTTTTTACGGACATGAGCTCACATCTATTGGTAATTTGTCAGCGTATGATGGGAACAGGTTTAAACGGTATTCTGACGTTTGTTCATCACCGCTTGGCAGCTGATGTTGTCTGCAAAAAGCCATAGATCGTACTAGAAAATGGATAAAAGAGACACAGACACACTGGTCAAGTAGAACATCTCTGACTTCAGGAAATTCAAAAAACATACGTCAGTCATTAATGTTATTAAAAGTATGATCCGTCTATAATCCTCCTGTATTTTTGTAGAGATATAGTGTGCCCTCTTGAAAATATTCACGGCATTTAATTGTTTTTTTTTGCCACTTTATGTAACAAGGCAAATCCAGATGTTAAAGCTTTAATTTATTCCCTCTAAATTCAACATCCAATTCATAATAAAAGCCAATGACATTCAGGACTCATTTCATGTGTCCTGCTGATTGAAGAGGATTTGGAGTGAAACATAATTGTGTTTATGAAGTCCCACGGTTGATCGTATCACAGCAGGAACCAAGCAATAAAGTCACCAGATTGTGTCAAAGCCTAAATTTGGGGACAATGCTGAGCGTCCCAACAAGTTCTGAGGTATTTAGAAATGGAAGATGTTTGGTACCAGCAGAGTCTTGTTTAGATCTCTTTGTGCTACCAAAGAACAGTCAGGGAAGAAGGCCCAGATCCCAAACCCAGTTAATGTTTACGTTACGTTGGAATCTACCAGAGTGAGCTCTGGTTGAACAAATTCAACTATCCAAGCTTAGTAACATTTTAGCTTAGTAAAAAACTATTTTTTGGCATTCAACCACCCCCTCTACTGTTTTCCCATTTTCAAAAAAGCACACATGCCTTTCAAATGAACAATATTTACTATGGTAGCAATTGTTTAGATTGCGCCTCATGCTGCTTCTATTTATAACGTTGAGCAGCTTCGGCGGGTTAAGAAGATTTTCTCGTACGTTGGGCCTTCCAAGTCGATGTTTTCTGCTCATAAATCCGCTTCTTAACGTTGTCTTGGTTTTGTTATACAAGTTGTGGGCAAGCTGTCAAATGTGAGTAGTTTAATGGGCCTGGAGCGCTCCAGGAACGAAGAGTCAGATACAGATTTGCTTTTGGAGTGATAAATGATATTGTTTGTTTATGTTAAAAAGAAAAGTTCTGAGGGCACCTCGGATTTGCCAGCGAATTATGATCGTTAAAGCCGTTACGGACGCATTAACGTGAGAGTTAAGACTTTTCAAAGTCAGTTTTAGAGATTCAGGATTCCTCATGAGTGAGATTTGAAAGTCTCAGTTGACATTTTGCACATTTCCCCTCTATTCCCTATAGACAGCCCCCTCCCATCCTCCTAGTGTCCACCAACAAACGCAACTTTTATTCTCAGATTCTGTGCAATTCTGTAAAGATTTTGCTATGGCTGGGAGACAACAACCGAAACTCATCTATACATAATACATCCATAGAAACAGTTTGTTGTGAAATTCAATCCATTCAACTTAGCCTTTTTTTTTTTGTCTTGTTCCTGCAACTGTGTTATGAACTGAACATTTTCCAATTTCATAACATTGTGGCTCTATGTTTTACAGTCTATGTGTAAAAATAATGACTCGAACTCAAGGAGATTTCAAGTTTGGTGATCTTGGAAAATGTCTGCACCGTCAGGGAAGATAAATTTCTTCTGATGGAAATGTTCTTCTGGCTCATCATTCCAAAGTCCAGTCTTTGTACTTCTTAAATAGCTAAACATTGATGTAAAAGGTTAATCTCAGTTATTAATGGTGGTTTTCATAAATTCATCAAGCCATTTTATCCCAAAACGTTGCTAATTTGTGGATGAAAGTGTTCACCTCTGACTCCGTTACTCAGACACTTTTTTTCACAGGAATTCAAAGTTGTTATCTTTACCAATGTTCTGCCCAGTTTAACAGTTTTAAACATCAACTAATAGCAGCTTATCACCAGCTTAGCATCTTTCCTAAAACTCACTGCAACAGCTAATGTTTAGCACTCCATAAAAGCATATAAATCAACACTCGGCTCCTGCCGTCCTCCTCAGTTTAAGCAAGTGGATGACGTTTTGTTTTAGCCGGACAAACTTTGGCAGTCTTTTCTTAGATACTGGCTCCATTGTTTGAGTCGGTTTATATATATTTATTTCTTTTTAGTCGTTGTCCTCAGTAAAGCCAAGCACGGCACAATTGAACAAACTTGACCAGTTTTGGGTTCTGCGTCCTGTTTGCTGAGGAAATGTTTCAATCTTGAACAGCCATCAGGTATCATTACAGGAGGAGCAATAACTGTAACTCAAATGGGTTTTTACATAACACTATGTGACATAAAGGTTTTGTGTGCCAATGCCACGCGATTAATTTATTCACGTTTGCCTTAACTGGGGTTTTAATTGGTTGTTGTCAAAGATTCACAAGGATTTAAGAGCTTTTCCTGATGTCTTACAGGGCTTATATTTTAAAAAAGCAGCCAAATGGCGACTTCACATCTTAAGATTAACAAGGGGATTTGTTAACAAACCAAACATGTATTTTGTCTGTGCATATCATCTTAATACTTGAGGTTTTTTGGGGGTTTTTTTGCCTTATTTCACAAAGTTTAACGCATAGATGTCCACTCACCTCCCATATTTTCAGCTTTTCTTTTTTTCCAATTCATTTTTGCTTCTTTTTATGCATTCTAAAACATTCATTTTACACGAGCTCATTGCATCTCAAACAGACAGACTTGTATATAATCTGTGTTAACATTCAAAATTCTCTCTCTTCTTTGAGCTCCTTGAATATTCTGGGGGTTTTTTTGTTTTTGTTTTTTCACTTTCCATGAATCGGGCTGAATAGCAGCTAACTTCAGACCTGGTTATTATCACTGTCATCGTAAATTAAACAAAGTTACGAGAACAGGCCGCGGATCAAAGGTGGAGACAGTGAAAACCTCACATGAACCTTCGGTGAGCGAACGCAGCCTGACAGAAAACTAAATGTATGGCCACGCACGCTCACGCCACACTACACCTATGCTAACGGCAAACAGATGTTGATTGTTGCGTGGTTCCTCCGTCCGTCCTGTGGGGCGCCTCCAGGGTGACGAGTGAAATAAAGATGTGAGTTTCTGTCTAATTGGAAGAGACTGAGCAGAGGAGCTTTAAGTAAGTTTGCTCCTTTTTATGTCAAGGAATAGCCAACGGTGTGTCTTCAGGTTTGAAAGCTAATTAAAACGAGCTAGCTAACGAGCCAGCTAGTTGGCTCAAGAAGAGCTGGAAGGAGAAACCCCAAATGTGTGTTGAGGGAAATACTGGCACGCTATTGTGATCAGTATCTGTTTGCTTTTCATTTTTGTCACTCTATACGTTCCAAGCGGTCTTCATCCATTTACTGAAATGCGGGAAATAAAGGCAAATTTGCAACATAAGCGCTGAGATTCTATCAGTAACTTCTTTATCCTTTCTTCATGTTTTTTTTCTCCAAATTGCAACATGTATGTCACAGCTCAACGCTTGTTGGTTAGATACAATCAGCTTTTACCAAGAAAACACAGATTTGCACCAAATCCAAGATTCAGTCAAAAAAAACCCCTCTTACCACCGAGTTTGAGCGTTGAGTCAAATGGTATATCTGCCCCAGATACTGACGTCTGTGGCAGAGCATGTGACATCAATTTCTTAAAAATGGCATCCAACAAAACTATTCATTTAAAGGAGATGATCTTGAAATACTTTGTGGCTGAACACATTTTAAGTGATCTGAGGCTGCAACTTGAGTAAAAGTGTATTTTTTAGATACTATTTAAAATAATGAATCTATTTTTACAAGTGTTAGCTTGTGAGAGACAAACAAAAACACAATCTACTGAGGTTTTGGCAACAATATTAAATTAATCTTAGCCTACTTCTCATTTAAGCAATTCAGGCCCTGACAGCTGTTTTTTTTCTCAACTCGGTTTTTGAAAGTCCCCACATCTTTTCTGATTATCTGAAAACTTCTTAAAAGATGGGAAAAGGGAGAATCCAGAGACATTCTAGAGGACAGGTGCTCAAGTTTAAAAAATATGTAAAAAATGTCATTTAGGAGGGAAATAATCTGACAATTGAGTGCATATCTTGATGAAAAGTTATTTCAACTGTACTAAGATATTTGTACTAGAAAATAGACCAAAAATACTTGGCAAGATTTTGCATTTTTGCCGTCTATTCTGTTGAAAAGTAACAATACTGCAGAAATGCTGTAAATTATTCTATCGGCCTCATACTTTACTTGTTTTCCATTTTGACAACAAATCAGAGTTGCTGCCATTGGCGCAAAGAGATGTTTACATGTTCAAGGATTTTATTCAGATGTCTTTCATATGTGCATCCAAGTACCCGTCAGAAAGCAGCATAGAAGGCAACCTTATCAGTGTTTCTTCTTCTTTTTCTTTTTTTTAAAACCCTTGACATAACAAATTTAGGAAGGAAGAGGATCTGAAAGATAGTGTTGGTGCACTGAAGTCTTGAGTAGTACCGTGTGGTTATGCACTGCAGCACACAACAAGATGGAGAATCACAAGCATTTCCTCAACGCTGAAAACCTGATTTCTCTAGGAACAAGAGATTCTTGGAAATACTTAAACCAAGTTGTATCCATTTGCCTTATCAATTTCTTGGGAAGCATTTGATAAAGATGCTCAGAAACTACATTTAAGAAAGTGTTTTATTAGTCTAGCTCATGTGATTTATGGGTATTTGTTTAATGCCGCATTATTCGCTCCTGGATTTTAAGGTTTCATCTGTTGACAGCAGTAAAAGCTTATAAAGAGTCGTAAGATAAGAACAATAAAGGTGGAGTTTATTGGCTCCTGGTTGTTGAAATGAGGGCTGTTACAAAAGTCTAAAGTCTCCACAGCCAAAGACAGAAAAGTTGACCTTTCCTCTTGTGCACATCATTGTATGTAAAAAAACAAAAACAAAAAAAACAAATACAAATAAAAATATACACACTTACCTAAACCTATACATTTGGATGGATGGACGTTCTGTTTCAAGAAAACCAAACCTGTGTGTTATCCGAACTTCAGGGTAATCCACAATCCACTGTATTCGACTGTATTTTTTTTATTTTTGTCTCTTTCCGTTGCATAAGTACTAGAAAAAACATTCGTGTGCCCTCAAGAAATTTTCTGACTCTGCACATTTTTGGCGGAACTAAAGACTCTCCCAGGAAAGCTAATATTTATTCAGCACATGTGTTTTTGTAGACTCCAAATAGATGCTCTGAAAGTAGGACAGCAAGAGCTGTATATTCAGCCTATTTCAGTTTGTGGCACCAATATTGCCGTGAACGTCACGTGTGAGACAGTCACATAATAGGAGAAATGTTGAGGAAACCGTTGACAGGACAGCGGGACAAGGACGCCGGTCGGAGCTTACGGGGAAACCGACAGAAGACTTGTTAGTGGCTTCAAAATCCTGAAGTTACAATGAAATTGTCTACATTAAAGCCTTAATCCAGATGATAATCTATTGGAAAGAATCAATGTACTTTGACTTGACTTGGGGAAAATTGCAAAGAATGCAAAACTCCAGTCTCTGTGTTTATAAAGCTGCTTGTTACTGTCAATGTAGTGAAATAGGTTTCTACGACAAGCGACGAGTCACGAAAGGTTAATATAAATACGTGCAACATTTTTTGATTTTCATTTGCAAAATATTTCAAAACCCATGTGTCAATGTTCCTTCCAGTACAAAATGTAATATTTTTACATAAAATGGAATTGCGGCCACAGAAACGATTGGCTTACATGTTAACATTTTGAATTTGTTTTGGAAAAAGTGATTAAAAATGGCAAAAAAAAAAAAGAAAAAAAGAGGAAGTATTTATAGGAACTTCTCAGAGATAAAGACTGACGAAATGCTACTGGCCAGACATCAAGGGAAGCTGCAGTCTCTTGTTCTAGTTTGAATTTGAATTTGCCCCATTTGCTGCTTTCATCTACAGTTTATACCCCAAAATATTGTGGTTCAACACCAGACATTTAGTTTAAGCGTTCTGTCTACTGTCCACTCCTTTTTAAAATCCCTACAGGAAGTACGAACGGAGTCAGTATTAAGTCACAAGCGATACCGACATCATCTCAGACAAAACCAAAGAGCAATTTCCTCCCCCCAACAGGAAGTTGTTGAATACTTGCCCCATTCTCGCCGGAGCAAATTACGACAGGAGGAAGCGCTAGGATGCAGGAGGCTCTCCAACTCTTGAGGGTGCTGATGGTCGGGACGATGGGCGTGGACGTGAATGTCCTGTTTAGAGAGGAGGGACAGGGACAGAGATGGAAGGGCGCGTTATCGATGCCCTCAGTGGAATCTTGTTTTTTCTTGTCCCCGTTGGCATTTCCTCTCCTGCCTTTTCCAAATCCCACTGAGAAACGGATACACACCAAACGCTGACAGGAGGAAAAGCAGTCAATGATGATGAGTATTGGAAATCAGTTTCACTAGCTGTTGTCCTAATTTACCTGACTGAGTCTAAATAGCAATACAGGCTGATGACAAAGTAATTTTAGCTTTTTTTTGTGCTTTACATGCATTAAAACGAAAGAACATGATTATGAATAAATGTTGTATACTGTAACTAATTGAGGAAACAATTTGACAGGTCCTCTGTTCACCACTCAAATCTGCCAAGTTGCTGTAATACTCTTGACACGTCAGTAGATAACACTGAAATCAAAATAATCAGTATTTTAAAGATGATGCTAGCAGTTCTAGTTTAATGTTTGACAATGATTTATCAAAGTCATTGTCAAGCGACTATGACTTTGATAAACATCTGCAGAGGGAACTGGAGCGGATGAAGGTTTTATATCAACAACTCAACTGCAGGTATGAAACAGATGTTTCTGCACTGAGACAGAAAGTGGAGACTGTCGTGAGTATGAGGTCAAATGTGAAAAAGAACTGAATTTGGAAAGGACGAAAGGACAGACCGTCATCTAATCAATGCACTCCAATCAGAGAAAAACAATTTGTGTCAGAGAGCAGAACAAGAGTTCACTGTCTTACAGCAGCAATCCGCACAGACGATTCAGTATCTCCAAAGGGAACCGGAGCAGACCAAGGTTTCCTATTAACACCTTAAAACTAGATATGAAGGAGACGTTTCTGCTCTCCAAATAAGATCTCTGACCCTGCATCTATGGATATGGACCGTCACTTAGAGGAAGCTCTGTCAGGGGAGATTGAGGTGAAGAGAAGAACCAGGAGAACCTGAACAAGTGGAGGCAGTCTCCTGTGGAAAAATGATACGACACACTTTGCAACTCAAGAACGACCAAAAATGGAAAAGAAGAACGAAAACGAGCCACTAGACAAAGTGTCCATTTGAAATTAAGAGCTCATATTTTGGACCCAAAAAAAAATAAAATAAATGTTTCTGGGTTTTCTCGGGGTGCTCCGGTTTCTCCCAGATTTGCAAAACCATTTCAATTGGGTTGATTGACCAATCAAATTGTCAGGACGGTGTTGCAGTGGATAGCGGCTGCATCTTCGCACAAAAGAGGACT
This sequence comes from Poeciliopsis gracilis, assembly GCA_911649635.1. Classification (NCBI taxonomy): domain Eukaryota; kingdom Metazoa; phylum Chordata; class Actinopteri; order Cyprinodontiformes; family Poeciliidae; genus Poeciliopsis; species Poeciliopsis gracilis. The sequence goes on from CAJVRI010000724.1 coordinate 1,513,279, forward strand.
CAGTTCTTAACCGGGTGCCTCTAAAGGAGGTAAGACTGAAGGAGATGAAGAGTTTGAATGATCTCCCTGTGTTAGGGGGGGGTTTTCTCCGGGTGCTCCGGTTCCCCCCAAATTAAAAATTTTTTTAATTGTCCTCAAAAAAGGTCGTATTAACTTCTAGAAAATTTAATTTGCAATCGTTTCAGATTGGAGAAACAACAAAAAAATTAACTTGCAGTGAGAAAAGCAAGAAGCCTGGACTGAACCGGGTTCCCTTCAGGAATTTAAAACCGGTTTACTGTAACTTTGGTAGCTACAGCAAACTTTAGCTACTTAAGTTAGCCCTCCAGTAGCTACCGTTAACTGCAGCTACATTAGCTGCTGAAGCAAACAGTAGTAAGCTGTCGCAGGACAAATGGCCTTGTTCTCTGACTTTCATTTAGACGAACCTAATCTTCAAGCCTAATTATGATCCCTATAAGCCTATCCGCTTATAACAAAGTGCACTGTGACATGCCTGAAAACTACGGTGAGGGCTCTTTATTCTTACAGCTGACAGATTGCCTGTAGATCTCATTACTATAGCAATTTGAGCTGACTTTATGTGTACCGTCTTCCTTTCACACAATCTGACCTGTAACTAGATGTGCCAGTGATTCTATAAATAGCAGCGCTTCATCAGTTATACTGCACCTGCTCTGCTCCTCTGTAAAGTCACATAATGTCCTCCTTTATCACCGGGTGGTGTGTGTATTTAGAATTGGCTTTCGTCAAGTAGGTGTGTGTATTTTCCTATATATGTGTGTTGTAGCATTTCTCACCTCGTAAAGCTCATTTTTACGATGTTTTGAGTACGATAGAAGTGCTGATTTTAATGGTTGGGTTTAGTGTAAGGGGCTGGGTTAGGCTATAGAAGTGAATGAAAAGTGAATGGAAGTCAATGCGAACATAGAAAGATGTAATTATGTGTGCATAGATGAATGTGTGTAGGTGCGGGGGGGGAGAGAAACGGCAGAAATAAATAAATAAGTGAGAGAGAGAGATAGTGTGAAGATAATTGCATCTGGTGCCAGTAATGTGTGCAGCTTGCAGAGTTGGACTCTGTCCTCTGTGCACTGAAACATCAAAGTTGCAACATATTTAATTTGGCTTACTCAAGACTGCACTTTAAACCTTCGGTCTATCTCATTTGTAGAGGTTTAATGACATTAAAGCAATTGTAAAGACTTTTTTGGTTTCTTTTACAAGGGATATACAGAAAGGTGTACAAACCCGGGGGCTTCTAAATATTTTTTTTTACATAACTGAAAGTTTATTTCATTTTTGTAAGTTAATAAAAAAAAGTGCAAACATTACTTTTATTAATAAGATTTTAATTCAGCCAATTTTGATGATAATGGCTTACAGGCAAGGAAAACCAGAAATTCGGTTTCTTAGTAATAATGTACACTCAGCATCACACACACACACATTTGTGTGTGATAACACACATTATGAATGTGTGTTATAACTTCTGAAAGTTTGTCTTTATTTGATGCTTCTGTGCTCTTTTTTAACATTAATGTATTTTAGCAGTATTCAGATAAGAACTGCTTTGACTTCATTGATAAAATATTAATTGAACTTTTATGTTGAAGGTTCTAGAGGGCCACATAAAATCTTATGGCGGGCCAGATTTGGTCCCCGGGCCTCAAGTTTGACGCATGTGATCTAAAACATGCTCATCGTTCATGCACTACTTGCTAAGACGCATGCTTTTAATTCTTGCCCTGCTGTAAGCGAAGACACTAAACATCAGTGTCGCATTTTTACAACTACGTAGATAACCTCCCCTTATTTTCACGCGGTGTTTTCTAAACTTGAGTCATCTTAAAGTTTAAGAATCACATATTCATATTTACATGTGAATAAAACCCTCAAATTGATCTTAAATTTAAATGATCCCTTTCATCAACTCTTGAACTTAAACGGACCCATCTGTCTCTTGCTGCTCGTGCCGTCCTGTTGAACATTTTGTGGCCTATAGGTGGTGCTGTGTCCTTGAAGTTCATCCATATGTCCTGACATGGATTTCCTGCTCTGGCAGAGTGCATTAACTTGAGAGTCGCCTGTGCATCATTCATCCTGTTTTGAAGAAGAGCGCTGGAGTCAGCACATAGGGCTTAGGGACGTGACCACGCGGTGCCACCTGTGACCTTTGAACTGGAAATGAGTGGCAGGGTTAGAGGAAGCGATGACGGGGAGGACAACCAGAAGATATCCATGAAATCAGTGGAACAAGACGGGCGGGGAGGGCCGCAGGTCAAAATGGTTTCTACAAAATGGTTTCTAAGCGTTTTTCTTCACTATAGGAAGCAAAATCTTTGGCTCATGTTTTTCTGTTTGTTTGTTTTTTTCTTTTGCAAATTTGTAAAAAAAAATTTATATTGATGCAGCAACAGTAGGATAAGAAAAGCTTAGTGACCAGAGTTTCAGTGAGGTTTAATTTTGGAATTATTAAATCATGTAAGTCATTTGAATGTTAATAAAGGAATGGATTACATTGACGCTGTGTCCAGACAAAAAGCCAGAAGCCTAATAAGAACATGACCTTCTTAGTGACCACCTTTTATTGTGACAGTACGATCTCACATTTCAGAAATCTGAGATGCCCAGCCTTTACCTTAAGTATATTTTAAAGAAAAAAGAATTGCACCATATGAACTATGAAAGTGTCATACAAGAATATAGGAAATGGGTCAGGGAATAACAGTGTCAGTGTAATTTATTGTGAATTTTCGCAAAACGCGGTATAAATATTTTTAAAAAGCTTTGTTGCAAACATCAGAAACAAATGATTCCACTTTCACCTCAGTTTATTATTTCATCAGATATCAAAAACCAGTCAGCCGAAACACTGCTGCAAATTCAAATCAACTTAAAACAGAAAAACTCACTTTTTTTTTTTACATTTATTCAGTACTAATTTCAAAACAAGCTTTTGCATGGCCTTTTGTCACTAATTAAACATCCATGCATTTCTGAAACGCTTTAGCAGAGCCTCGTGCACAGGCAAGTTAAGTTTTTTTTTTTTTTTTTTTTTTAATTGGGTTTTTAAATGGTGTACAATTGAAAATTTTGCATGATAGGTCTCCTTTAATGTCCTGCCAAAACATCTCAATTGGGTTTTAGTTCAAACCTTGACGGGGTCATTCTGAAACTTGTGTTTTTTTTTTTAAAGCTTTATAGAGGTGTAGTTGCAGGTCTGCTAAAGGTCCTGGTGCATAATGTAAGGTTCAAGATTGTAAAGAGCAGAATTCAAAATTCTATCAGTTATGGAAAGTTTTCCAGCCTCTGATGAAGCAGGCCAACACCAGACCATTAAAACTTCAATTTCTTTAGAATAGAGCAAGTTGTGTTAAATTGCGTTTTATGTCGTTTTAGGTTCTATTAAATTATTTCCTGAATCTGTGCATCGAACAGCTTGTAGATGTCCAGGTTATACTTTCTATAATCTGAAATCAAAACCAGAATACATGTGCATGAGGGCAGATAATTTTTAAAGCACTGTTGACATTGTGGGAAATTGCAGATGTTTTTGCAGCTGAATGGGAAAGCGAATTAGCCCTGAGAGGAAAAAACGGCTTCGCTAAGTTGAGAGCTTATAATCAGTCAGATGTTGTTTGTCCGTTTGTGTCTCTGCTGGTCCAGTTTGTCTTTGTTTTTTTTTTTGTTTTGTTTAGTCTTCACTGCCTTGCAGTCCGTAGTTTATTTGTTCGTCCTCCACTCTGCGGTATCTCCTCCATCCTCCATCTCTTGTATTTGTCTTCCATCATGGGATGTTCGAGGTCATTGAATCCAAACTTGGCTGTGGTGACCTGACAAGTCAGATTTTTTTTATTTTTTTTTTATTCCCCCCTCACTTTAGCTGCTTTTGTTTTGGGCTTTGGTGTGTGTGACCAGGCCTATTCCCATGCACACACAAACACAAACACAAACTTCAAGATACTTAGAAAAAAAAACTAGTAAAAAAAAAGACACTCCATGAATGTTATTCCATTTATCTATTACTTACTTTCATAATTTCACTCTTAAGTTATGATTATGTGCTGGTTTCCCCTGTTTTTTTTAAATGATTTTATAAAGAACAGATTAATCAATTTAGACTTTGATACTTTGTTGTTGTTTTTTTTTATTGTTTAGAAGTGCATCTATTACAAATTTAGTGTAATTTAAACATTTTATTTGGTTTGAATCATGGAGTTCCACTGGGTTTTGTTCTTGGCCCACTTTCATTTGTTCTTCCTTTGCACTGTGTTTTAACATAAAGCAGTCACATATTCTAGTTCACCCTCAAAGCCAAAGTAAAGGGATATGACACACTGGGGAACGCTCTCTTTAGGGCGTAGCTTAGATAAACTATTGTTTGATTCCATTTTGTTCTGCTAGCCCGCAAGGATAGCATGAGCTATGGACCAGCGGTATTTTGGTTAATAAATGAAATTCATGAATTCAGCTCACTGACTCTTCTTCAACCTCATATAACCTCCACTTAGCATGGAGACAGGATAGGTCCCCTCCAAATATACATATTTTAATATTTGGAAAGATCACTTTTAGTCCTGCTGAAGCTAAAACTGAAGTATTTGGCCATAATTCAATTTTATTTTAAGAAATGGAGGAAAACAGTGGAAAATTGTAAGCCTGAGAATACCACAGCAATGAGAAACAGGGATGACGACATCATGTTATGGTTTGCTTTGTTTTTTGTTTTTTGTTTTTCTTCTTGATGGTTCTGTGCAATCCACAAATTATGTGGTCTCATAATTGGAGAAAATCATGTGGAAATATTAAAACCACATCTTAATTTATCAGCTGGGAATTTTACATTTGGGCACACACTTGATGTTGTCATCCAAACATGAAGTCATCCTAATTATTCTTTCACTTAGTTGCAAAGGCAGTTTGCGTGTGTGTGTGTGAACCAGGTATTTATATACTTGTGGGAACCTGCTTCTGTCTGCAAAGTGGGGGTGTGGGAACCACTGCTCCGTGTGGGGACATTTTCTTGGTCAGGGAAAAGCTGTTTTTAGGCGAGGGGCAAGGTATGTGGTGGTTAGGGTTAGGAGTCGGGGTAGGCTGTAGAAAATAAATGGGAAGTCAAAGTAAAGTCCCCACAAGTCACAAAAACATGACTGTGTGTATGCGCAGTATGGCCTACAAAACTGACTCAGCCTGTCAGAAATTGAAACCTGGAAAGAAAGTAAAGAAAAATCATCTCTCATCATTTTGGCATTTAACAAATAGAAATGATTTTTGTAATTCTGATCAAAATAACAGGAATAAAAAAAACCCCATGCATCTACTTTATGCTGTGCTACGTATAACTTGTTGATCTTGTTCTTTTGTGTCTTTAAACATCATGAAAGCATTGATCACGATCCCACATGTGCGACCTCATAGAGCTGGTTTAATTCCAGCTCAATTAGAGGAGATCCAGGTCAGATTGGGGCTCAGAGAAGCTTTTGACGCCCACTAACATATCCTACGACCTGATCATCTCTCACTTGAGCAGGTTTTCCTCACAGCCTTTTTCTTTTTTTCAGCTATGCTCTCCTCTAACCTTTTTATAGACCTTTTATCCTGACGTTTTAATCCTTTGCTTGCTCCCTCCCGCTCGCCTCCCCCCTCTTCTCTTTTTGCCTTTCTCCCTCCTAACTTCTGCGTCCTTATCTTTCTGTCGGCTCTTATGATTTAGTCTTGATACTTCTTAAAATCTGGATTTCTCAATCCAACATCTTATCATTTCACCTGTCCTGACCTACTAAACTAATTTTCTCACTGCATCTTTGATTCATTTAGTCCAGCTGTAGACTGTTAGTTGGTGCTTTTAATCTGTTTTGGGTTTTTTTTTGGAACACAAAATGTCACTAAAATCACTCGGTCCTTTTAAAATCTTTCACAAAATCTTAAAAGTGCATTGAATTATGTCGTTGGCCAAATATTGTGATACATATTGTATTGTGATCAGCATATTGTATCGTATCGTGAGATTACTGTATCGCTACATCCTTAAGTAACAGCCGGACCAAGACCCAGATTTTGAGATGGTCGTGGTCCACTTCCTAATGAACTCGGGTGTGAACACAGACCTTCCTCAATCTGAACCAATTTACAGGAAACGTGGGTCTTTTAAGACTTCACCATGTTCAGCTGAACATTATGGCAGAAATGAACCCTTCAGTGTTGCTATTGCTACTACTGCATGTTCTGATTGTACTAAATATATAACTATATTTGTAAAAGCCAAACAAAAAAGTTTGTCTTGGGAAGCATTTTACCGTTCTTCTTATTGCCTCCTCTTCATTGGTAGCTGATGCTTTTTCTTTCTTCCATTTCCTCTTGAGTTATCCCTTTAATATTTTCTCGCCATTCTCCTGTTTCCTACTTTCTGTCCCTTAACCCTCCTCATGTGACCAACTTTCTTTGATCACCATCTTTTTTTTTTATTTTCCTTTCCAGGACCCATGGTTTCCATTTTTGATTCTCTTTTCCATTTTCCTCCAAACTCGTCTTTCTGTCTGTTTGCTCAGATTCATGTGTTCCTTTAAATCCCCTCCTCATAAAGTGGCAATAACATCCCTTTATTGCCTCTTTAATCCCTCCTCTTTATTACCCTCATAGTTTCTGCTGATAATTTCTCCCGGTTATCTTTCCCACCGTCTTCCCTCACTGCGTTTCCATCTATCCAGTTTCTTCTGCCCTTTTCCCCCCCGTCCCTCCTCTCTTGTGTTTATGTTGTAAGAAGTCGAGTCGGCGGCACCGCTTCTCCTCCTCCTCCTTCTCCTCCTCCTTTTCTCTTAATCCAACACGCTGCTCAGCCCTCCCCAGTCAGTCTCGTTCAGCTCAGATGACGCTGAGATGAATTTGTTTTGCTGAACAAAGTCTGGAAAATCAAGGCTCTGCAAACTAAAGGCAACAAAAGTTTGGGGATTTTAACCGAGAAACGGTGAAGCCCTCCTACAGGTACAGTTGGTGTGTGTGTGTGTGTGTGTGGGGTGTGTGTGTGTGTGTGTGTGTGTGTGTGTGTGTGTGTGTGGATACTGTGTGATTTTCATGTTGACAATCTTTTGATATCCATCTGTAGCTGTTTTATTTGCCTTTTCTGCCTCATAAATCACTGATAATTACAGGTTAGTTTTTCCAAATTAACTCAGATTTTATATTTTACTCAATTTTCTCCAAATAGACCTGAACATAGCAGACTGCGTTGTGTTATTCTGTGTTTACTAATAGTTTAGTTTATGTGAAACATAAATTTACGGTCTTTCCTCCCCAACTTGTAGCAAATCCTGCTACAACAAAATTAGCTTAACTAGCAGAATTTGGACTATATATGAAAGCATAGTCCAAATTATAAACTTAAAAGTGTTTGCCTATGATCACCATTTGAGGTTTTCTCAAAAAACTTTGATTATTGAAATAAAAATGAGCCTCAGTGCGTTAATGTAGAACCTTTCCAATCTTTCTCCTATAGGACCTCTTGCCTGAAAAAAGACAAATCGGTAAATCTTTGACCGGTTATCAACAGACGAGTTTCAGGGAAAGCTCAGATGGTTCCATATCTGTTTCCAAGCAACAAATATGTTGGCTTTTTTTCTAATCTGGAAAAACAAGCAACATATTTGACTTCTTCACAAAGAGGGGCCGATTCTTTGCTGAAAAAGTGCAGGGCGTGAATGAATTTAAAGCAAAATGTTTGCCAGATAAGGTGAATTTTATTCAGGTGGGGTTCAGGATTACATTTACAGTTAAAGCACAGCGGTGGAGGTGTGATGAGATGGAGCAGTGGGGAGTGTTTGGGTTCTTGGAGTTGGTAATAATGCAAAATTTCAGAATATTCAGTCTCAGTGCGTAGATATTTATCTATTTGGCTCATGATGGACCGGCGACCAGACCAGAGTGTGTCCAGCATCTTGCTCAATTACCATTGGGAAGAGGCACCATGCGTACACAAGCTTGATTAACAGCGCTACGACCCGCCTCCTGATTCTGATTGGTTATTTTTATTTAGCACTGGAAAAAGGCAGAAGAGCTCAATTTTGGTCGATTATCTGTCTCATACTACACTATTATGACATGTTGACAGATTCACAAATGTATAAAAAGTATTTTTATAAAACTTACATACAGCAGCATTTGATATTACCAAGAAGTAGCACCAATATCCATTTCAGTTTCAAAGCTTTTTCTACAAAGTGTGAAGGTGTTAATAATGCACCTCTAGTTGTGCAAATCTGGGCTCATAATTCACGCCTTGACAGATGTGGGGCAGTTTTAATTTCAGTGTAGACGTTAAAATCGAATCCATGTGTTTGTGCGGTAAACATGAAATTTTACTCGGACGTGACACAACAGCTGAGGAGTCAATGAGTGACCTGTTAAAGGCACAGGTCTTTGGCTCTGCCAAGAAGCTATTAGTAAATCCTACTTGTGTGCGTGTGTGTGACTGTGTGTAAGCCACTCCCAGAGCACGTTTACATACTAATGTGTGTGTAGCTGTGCTTTGAGACCGTCTTAATGAAAATCAGCCATCGTGTCCTATTAGTTCTCGGGAACACAATGTGAAGCCGAATAATGAGAAGATAATGGGACGTCATTAGATCTGAGGAAACTCTGTTCTTTCATGTTCATTATGTAAATTCCCAAACAGGACAGAACACACTGAAGGACGTGTTTGTGTTTCCTTTATAGAAAATTAAAAGCTTTTGTCAAATTGTATCCGCAGAAACCCGGAAATGAAGAAGTAAAATCTGCTTGAGGTCAGAGAGTGTTTTGTTCCTCTGTTGAAGTGGGTGAAATCTTGAACGGATTATCACATGACCTCTGATCACCCCTGATGAAAGAGATGCAGAAAACCTAAGGAATCGTTAAGAAAACATCTGAGTTTTTAGTTTCCATTTATTATTCTTTTTGAGTTAATGTGTTACAAAATCACTTAATTTCCTTTTGGAATCAATAAAGTATTTTTAAATTTGAATTTCTATCCTAATTTTTAACTGTGTGTTCAGTTTGAAGGCTTTGTGTAATATTAGATCATTCGCGTCTTATCTGTCTTATTATTTTTCACTTCCTAGCTATAATTATGAGTATTGATTACCTTTTTGTGACCTCACGTATTGGTACATAAATTGTTTCAATCCTCAAGAGCTTTAACTATTTCATATCAACGTGCTTTTTTAGATTGCCAGTTTGCAGGAACATGTTAGGCAGAGAAGTGCGTCATCAGCATATTGGTGAATACTGACCCAGTGAAATAAAATATTCGCTGTTAAGTTAAAGCAAAGGCAGAATGTTTATTTCTGAAACAAGTGTAAATATATTTTTACCGGAAATAAAAATGTAAAAAATTCTCAAATAAAAAAAGTTTTAAAGTGCCACAAAATATAAACCACTATACTCATCTACGTTCTGCCTTCTCCAGGTACCAAAGCTTTGAAATGTTAACATTTCTGGTCCTAAATATCAAGATTTATTTACGTTAGTGTTTAGAGTTAGTTATCTCTCGCATCACTTTTTTAAAAAGCTTGTTCATTTTACTTATTTTTTACCAAGTTTCTCTATAAGACAGGATGGAGATTTAGCGAATATTAATCTCAAAAACAAAAGAACTAGTTCTTTTACGACACTTTTTTTAAACACTCACCTTTATCAGGTCATTTCACATCACCGAAACGCAAACGAATGCAGCGCAAAATAAATGATCTCGAACTAACGAGGCTAACATGGGTTGGCATTCGGTCTCATTTGGTTTTGGGGTCAACTGGTGAGGTCACGACGAAAGGCCGCGGCCAACGAGGAACATCACAAAACGAAGACGGAGAGAAACATGCAGAAACATGGAGGCCTGGAGGGGAGACGAAAACATTGTTTGATCCCACATGTGGAGGAGAGGAGTGAGAAACACCTGCTAGCTGTTAGAGAGCGATTCTGTAACTCCGTCCCCTCATCCTGAGGCAGGCACAGCAACAAGCTGGACTTTGCATACATTCATTATTATAATTTGTTGTTTTTTTTGTGCTGCTTTTATAAATAGCCGTATGTCATTGTAAACCTAGATAATCAGTGTGGTGCAGCAGGTGTTTCTCCGCAGTGATTATTCATTCTGTCAGTACAAATGTTTTGCAGATTTAGACAATTCTTTGAACATTGTTTTGATGCAAATTAGAAAAAACACACAAAACAACTCTCTTAATTAGTCCAAAGATATAAAAAGAAGAAAGTAAAGAGAGAAAAAAAATCTCTTTCTCGTATTTGATGTTTTTATCCTGCTCCAGATCGTTTTTGGTTCACATGTGGAAAAATATCTTGCAAGCCTGGCACAAAAACACTCCATTGCTCCGTCTTCCTGTGTGGGTTGGCTGTCATGTGGCGTGAATTGTCTTGTTTCCTACTTCCTGCTATTGACAGCGGCCCATAACTAGACGGGTTATAAGGAAAGGTCGGGAAGAATGAAAACTTAAATTTAAGAAATGGCGGCGAATGGAACCAGTAAGAAACGTGAAATAGTGTATTGTTTATTATGTGGTCTGAACCTATTGTCGCTCTGTTTTGCTGGGGTGTCGTCATCATGAAGGCACACAAAGCATCACTGGGCAACTGCAGACCTGGGATGGGATGTTATTGACCTTAACATTAAAAACAAACAAAAAAAAAAGAGAAAATACGTAATGACTTTTAGCGATGTCACAAAACATTATGCATCTTCATTTATTAAAATGAAACTTCTATAAAACCAGATGTTTGCATCTTTTTGTTCATACCACTGTGATGAGTAAAAGCAAGATAAATAGTAAATCGAAGTTCTTAACACATCAACCGTACATATTAGTCAGTAAAGTTTATTTCAATAGCAGATTTCACCAACTATTGAAACATTAGATTTTTCATTACACATCAAATATAACCACATGTGAAGCAATTTATATTTCTATATTTTTATAAATCTTAAAGATCTTACATTTCTGCTTTAAATGGAACATACTGGAATGCGCAAACGAATCCATTCGCATGCTTCAGATGTTTCAGTATTACTGGTTGGAAAGACAAAAGACATTTTGCAGTAGTAGCAGTGGGTACGACTTTACAATGCGCCAACTGGACCATTTACAATCAAAAAGAAAGCGCCGTGACGTCGATTCGGCTCTTCAAAAAGGTTTGAGTTTCAGCTTGAAAGTATTTGTTTCACACCAAAACTCTGAGTGTTGTAGTAGACGCGGTGTTCCTGATACAGATGTCTCATTTACATTTTGCACGAAATTCCTCAGCTACTCCTCGGAGCCCAGCAGTTGGAGGAAGGAATCCCTTCTCGCCCGCTGTCACGCTTCAGACGTATTTGCATTTTTGTCTGACAGGGTTGGAAAAGTCGGGAGGCGGACATTTCGTGAGTTAGTCTGGCTGTGGTTGACCTTCGACTCACCAATCTGTCCAGCAAACACTTTGCGTTCACCCTGCTCGATTCCAGATCACCTCCTCTGGTTCACAAGATTCTTTCAAAGCGACATGATTCCAGTTTCAAATACCAGTAATCAGACTAAATGTTTGCCGTTTTATTGTTTTTATTTGCTACATTCCAGAACAACGAGTCTCTCTTACAAATGACCAAGTTTGCCAACACGACTTTGGTACTTTGGGTCAAACATTTTAGTTTTCCTCCCACAAACGTCTCGCAGTATATATAGCTTGCTGAAATTTTGGACCTTTCCAAATCATTGATTTTGAACTGCTTAATCCCAGTTGTGTCCTTTTTTATGGTCATTTTTTTTTTTAATCCAATATATCTATTTCCATCCAAACTTTTAACTTTTTGGCTGAAGTCTTGAGGTGTTGCATCAACATTTCCACATAATATTTTGCTCCTCGTCTATTTTGTGAGGCGCACCGGTCCCTCTGAATGTAACACACTGTGTAACATTTGAATTTGACTCTCACTAGACCTCTGGACATTTCTCCTAAATACCTGAGAGCATTTTTAAAACTGAACAAAACTGCCTTTTATGTCACATCATGGCTTTTCTTTCTTTCACTCTGCTCCCTCACAATGTATTTTGAACTTTTGTTTCAAGGCTTATTCAAGTATTTCACCCTTAAAAACGCACATCTTCATACGACTTTGGGATTTCCTGAACGCTATCCGACGGCTGCAGCTGTATAAAACAGCCCATGCTGAAAGTAAACACATTTAGACATAAATTGCTATTAAATTGGGCTAACACTATTAAAGTCCCACTTTCCTTTTTTATTGAGAGTGAAACCTCTGTCAAAGTCTTGCCACATTTTTATACTTTCATTCCCCCGACCGCATGAACGTTTAAGCGAGACTTGATTGCGTTTGTGTGCCTTTAATATTACCCAGTAATATGAATGTATACAGAAGATGTTGGGTGGCGCTGCATGTTTCACATAATGCATTTTACGAGTTTGTGTTAACGGTTTAAAGTTGGACGCTGTTTGACCGCCTTATAAGGATTTTATATACAGTTTATTTTTACCTCTGCAGCAGAGGGACAGACGGCTGATCTGAGTCGAATGCCCCAGAGGCTCGATGAGACGAACGTTTACAAGCTCTGCTGTCGGAGAAAAGGGAAACTATTTGAGCCCGATATGTTCCAATCTGATGACTAATGTTCTTTGAAGGGCGATTCTGTTTGCAGAGAAATCATGATCCATTTTATTTATGGTTTTGGTTGTGTGTGTGTGTTTTTTTTTTTTATTTCTGTTTATTGGTTTTGATTGTTTTATGATTGGACATTTAAAATGTCTTTCAGTTCCACTAGAACTGAGTGTTCTTTACTAAACTGAAGGTTGTTGCTCTTTGAAAGGGCAAACTTGCATTATTATTATTATTATTATTATTATTATTATTATTATTATTATTATCTATGAAAGTTATCTCAAAATAACAATATTGTTGTTTATCGTGATATTTAGCTCGCCAGCTGTAGTTGGTGTTTCTTTTCATTTTGATCCAAAGAGTCGACTTTGTGTTTCTTGCCTGTAAGGAAAAAGTGTCGTAGTCGTCTTTCGGCCTGCCTAGTAACAGGTGGGGGAGGGGAAAATCTGTGTTACTCTATGCTGCCCGAGAAAGTGGATTTCTGACTCCCATCACTCTGTCTTCTCAATAAACCTTTAAACCTTTTGGGAAAAGTTGGCTAATCGTAAATCTTGATATGACAACCTTTTTTTTTTTTTAAAGTCACTGCTGGACATATTACAAATTTCTGAAGACTTTCCTGTCCATGTTTAGACATTTTAGTCTATTTTCTAAAAACAGAAATTTGACAGACATTGATGCTTTGTTCTAAAATGTGTCACCGGTGTGTGGGCTGAAGCTTTGTCTAATGAGGGAAATAAAACCAAAGGCCTCAAGGTGAACAGACAAAGAGTATCAAAATGGTATTTTGCAAAGAATAAAAATAAACCAGTGAATAATACCTGCAAACACAATTAGCAGCGCAATAACTCCATATCTTCCACCAGAACAGAAGCTCTTGACTTGAAGGCAGTCGCTAGAAAACTCTTTACTTTTTGTGTGGCGGACGTTTTGAGGCGTCAAACCAAGCGTTTGATCATCTTCTCTGAAGAATTTGATTCATCGATAGATTCAAGATAGAAGAGAAACCCGAGTCTGTGGTTAATGACACAAGGTGTCCGGACCTATTTTTTTGCAGAGATTGTAGACCGTCTCTTTTCTGCTTGCAGGGGGACCACACCTGGGCGACCATGTTGGGACAGAGCGTGCGTCTGCAGCCGGTGCCCATCCAGAGCCTGTCGGAGCTGGAGCGCGCCCGGCTGCAGGAGGTGGCGCTGTACCACCTGGAGGAGAGAGACCTGGACTGTAAGATCAACATCCCCACAGGTAGGAGGAGGAGTAGCTTCTTAAGCATCCAACCACTAGCTTGAAACCGATGGAAAAACTGCTGGTTATAAGCCAGATAATCTGGCAGTGGAACTGGAACTTCGTTGTCACTAACAAGCTGCCATGTTTTGTCTTATTTCAGTCATGTTAAGATATTTTCACCAGAAACAAAACAGAATCTACTTGGTAACATTTTGTGTTTTTGCAGTGTAGCCTGAATAACTTTTCTTCTTGAGAACAGGTTTTTTTTTTTCGCTTGACCCCAGATTTCCGTCATCATCATCGTCATCATCATCTTTTGGGATAAATTCCCAGCAAGAAATAGAGAAAACAAGAATCGGCTTTTTCCCGTAAATATCCCGTCCTGTTCTTCTAAACCAAATTGGGTGCACCGTCTTCATCTCGTGAGATCAGTGAAACGTTTTATCCTCGGTAAAACCTTAATAATCTGAGCTGAAATATTAAAGGCGGCAGCTTCTTTACATGATCCTTTTTTTTTAAGATCCTGCCAGGAAGAAGAAGAAGAAGTAGAAGAAGAAGAAGCCAGTATATTACTGCTCTGTTAGATAACACTGTGACCAAAGCCTCGAGATTAACCTTTCCGTGACCCTCTTATTTCATTATCTCTGCCCCGATGATCAGAAGCTGAAACCAACTGGACGTTCAACCGTCATATGATCGATTCATTGCTCTAGAGGTTTTCTTCCCGTCTCGTGACTTTTTGAGATACCTGCGGGGGAAAAAAAAACAAACGCATTCCTCCATCCAAAGGCGCTCGGCTTTGAGGCTGCTGACGCCTTACGAACATCGCAGGAAGAACCTCTGAGGAGCTTCAGAAGGAAAGTCGAGCCTTCATCCTGGCTGTTTATTTGCGCGGCATTCCTCCGCTTGATGCTCCCCGCTTTGAGATATTGTTTTCATGGAACCTCTTGATCCGCCTGAACTCCAAAGAGCTGAATCCACGTGGTAATGGGAAATAGTTGCTCCAATGCGCCGCAACCGTTTTTGGGGGTTTTGAGTTTTTTTGCTCCCCGCACACACACCTCACAGCACCAGACGTTTTCTCCCAGGTTTCATTGAGACCTGAGGGATACAGACAGGGTTTTTTTTTTTTGTTGTTTTGTTTTATTTGCTGCTCTGGCCATTAAGCTACTTTTCTCAGACTCCCAACGTTTTCTTAAATAACGAACCAGCTCAACTTTGACCACATCTCTACTTGAGACGCGATATACTTCTTGTTTTTTTTTGTTGTTTTTTTTAGCTCAGTTATACATTTTTCTTCACAGTTTGTGGGTTTTGTTTACATCCCCAAGGAGAAAGTTTAGCGGCCTTTAAATTTAAGCTTTGCGTCTTTAAATTCCCCCTCAGGGAAACTAAACCCCAGTGAGTCCCGTTGACTTCATCCTGTGGGAAGAAATGGAATAAAAAAAAATGTAATCAACCTGCAAACTAAAGTCTGAAAGGTGCGGTGTGCATTTGTGCTCATGCCACTTCCTCCTGTACTTTGACTGTGCCCTGCTAATGCATGAATGTGCTTTAATTTTATATTTGATTTAAATATTTCACACATTACAGATTTCCCAGCATTCGACGTTGTGCTAACGGCTAAAGGGAGCTTAATAAAAATGTTTAAAAAGCACGCTGCACTTTTCAGATTTTTACTCTTTAATCCCGATACATTTAAAGTTTGCGTTTGTGACCGCAAAAACATTTTTTAAAAATAGTTAAGAGGGTGGGAATACTTTAGCCTGGGACAACAGGAGAGCATCCAAACTGTTTATTTGAAATTGATTAAACGAGTTCGAGCATTTAATCAGTTTGCGATTAAATGATAAACATAAATTGTGGTTTAATAATAAATGTTATTTGTCCAGTTTGCTTTTCCACATGGATTTTTTTTGCTGCATTTAAAACTGTGATAGTAAAAAAAAAATTGCATAATTCGCAAAAATGGTAAAATTTGTGACACATGAATTTGGACCAGCATGTTTGGCCATAATTAATGAAGCAAACAGTCTTATATTGATAAGACAGTACATAGTGAAAATGTGTAGGTGCATATGTCACTTTATGTAACCATAGACGACAGAAAATTCAGTCTGTAAATATTTTAGGTTTTATGTTTGCTTGGAAGACGTTTTTAGCGTTTTACTCTTCTGAAAAATCTGTGAACATTCAAATGAAAACGTGTCCAAGCTTTAAGAGCTATAAAAGGATTTCCCTAAAAGGACCCAGAACTTTCCTCTGGATATTTGTCCAGCACCTCATCTAGTCCAAAACAAACCTCTAATCTGAGCCTTCGAGCAAACGGCCTCCTAAAACATCGTCGTCTGTGAGGCTAATCGAGGCCAAGCTTTCCAGAAACCAAAATACACTCCACACAGTTTCCCGTTTTTAGATGGGTCTCGTAGATGTCCAGACTTGCTAAGCAATGAAACTCATACATCGAGGTTTAAAAACAGAAAAAATAAAAAAAGATCCAATCATGATGATTTGTAAAAATCACAGCAGATTTCGTTCCCGCTCACATTTTCTGGTCAGTGTCTTTCAGAATTGCTCTGCAATTTTATTTACAGAGTTCATATTCTCCAGTCCCAGATTTTGTTGTTTCCAGCAGTTTGAAAAACATTTTGAACATTTGAGTGCCAAACATTTACTGATTAGTGCTCCAGACTAATATGACGGTCAGGAGCACTAATGCTGAAGCTAGCTTCTGATTTGACGGCACGATAAAGGACCATTTCACAGTTTTCACTCATTTTCTTGGAAATCTAAACATAACTGAGTTTTCTTCATTTTCTTTTATTTTTTTAAAAGAATGCATAATTGCTTGACAAAAGGTGAAAATCACTCAAAAGATCTTGTCTAGATTTTTCTTTCTTTTGAAAGAGTCTGCGTTGTCTTTGGTTTGCAGACAAAATGATCAATGAACTCGACAAAAATGCAAAATGTCCAAATAAATGAACAGTAATTTTTTTTAAAATTCCTTTAATTCCTCAATAATAGAAGTTATTTCTGTCTTCCATAAAAGAACAAAGAATAAATTTGATCTTGAAGTTAAAAACTAAAAACAAACATTTTCAGCAACAAGAACTCTCCTCATCGAGTCTTTTGAGGTCGAGCTGCTGCATCTCTTCCTCTTCCTGTGAGACTCTCTGCTTGTGTCATTTTCTGGAAATCTTCTCATATCTTTCTCATAACATTTAAAAAAAAAAAAAATTATGTAACTTGACATCTTTTTCTTATTGGGCTGCAGATTAGAGGCAAAAAAAAATCAAGGGGGAAATTGATGAATCACTTTCTATTTCCTGTTTTTTAGTTTCCATGGCAATAAAAATGTCAAGTATACACAGATATGTGAAGTACTGGGGGAAAAAAAGGAAATACAACATCTTTCAACAACCTTCATCAAACTATGCAACTTTTACAGTTTACTGATATTAAACATGCTTGTATATTACAAACAAATCATTCTACAGTCAAAAGCTAAACTTTGGTTTGAAATGATGTCAATTAAGAACTGAAGCATAGTTGGGAATAAAACTAAATATCTTCACGCCTTGAAATTGTGTCGCATACTTAGTGTTTTGGGGATTTTTTTTATTTCCGCTCATCTTTTCTTTGGCTGATTCTTTTGCTTTGTTTAAGGAATATTGACGGGATGAATGAAATCTGTTGGAAACTTGAGATTCCAATCAAATAACCTGGAACCCGTTAAACACCAAACCGCCATTGTTGTTCCATGGAGGTTCCTAAAATTGTTCGGACTCATAATTTCCCACATCTCCCTTGTCGAACAGAGGCACAGTTCAGTTCTTCAAGCTGTCCTCTATAGACGGTGATCCTGTAAGTTTGCTCTAACGAAGATGAACTTGGAACAACAAAAGGGCAACGTGACAAGAGGTTATCAGCATCAGCTGAGCGAAAGATTCTTTTTTGATTCTTTTTCTATTTTTTTTTTTCCCGCCCGGCTTGCAGACAAAAGCTCTCAGTGAGCGAGTGTGGGAATAGTTTAGCTCCTCGTCTCCCCTGAGGGGGGGAAATCTCCGCAGAGCAACGTGTCCGTTTCGGCCGAGGCTTCGTCTCCCGCAGCGCCGCCTCCGTCCTCCTCGGGCTTCTGTGGCGTTCTCCCTCGGTCTGCCTCGCTGCTTCGGACGCAGATATTTTTGTTTTCTCATACCGAATTTCAACCAAATCCCTCACTGCTCGTTCTTGTTGTTGTTTTCGAAGTTCATTCTCATGCCCCCTTATTCTTGAGCCTGTTTTCTGCCGGGACGACGACACTCTCTTGAGTCTCCGCTTCGCCTTTTGTGTCGTCTGTTTTCCTCCAACTTTCTCTCAATTCCAAAACAATCAAACTCAGAGAGGCAGAGAGACCTGCAAACACCAGATGGTTCGATTAACTTACGATGGAGACTGATTTCAGATTAAGAATTTAATAAAACTTGCAGCTGCTATTGTTTTTTGTTTTTTTTTTTATTGCCAGAGATACAGTTAGGATATTACACTGAACCCTTTTGTTTGTTAAAAAACGAATTAGATCGACATAATTCGCACACTAATCCCTGCAAATATTTGCACTTCCAGAGGGTTTTTTTTAATCATGTCTGTCGCCATGTGTTTGGACACAAACACATGGCCCATGCTTCCCAGAGGGAGGCCTGTGCGTCTTTGTTTCTGCTGGTTTAGTGTAACATAAACTGGATAATGAATGAACACAGCGGGCGCTTTTACGAGCCCTCTAGTAGTTCAGAGGGCCTGCAGAAAAACACTGTCACACTCCTTTAGTTTTTCACTCTTGATCACATACTTTCATGGTTTTTCATTTTTAGGATTTATTCTACAGACCATCGTGTTCACATTCTCTCCAGTTCACGGAGATATCATGCTTGTAGTCAAGTCCCGCGGAAGTCTGAATAAAGATCGACGTTCGCGGCTGGAGCCTGGCAGGTTTTGGGAAAATGTTCAGCATCTTTGCATCTTTTGCGATGCGGTTCATCTCGTTTCCTTTCTCAAACCAGCAACGTTCCGACCCGCAGACAGATGTTGGGTTGGATTCAGACCATTTCCAGGTATTTATTTACACTGGAGCCAGAACTTAAATTTGTGAAGGCTAAACAAAAAAAAGAGGTCAGAACGTTGCATTTCTGCAAACATCTCCCTCCATTCGACCGTCACCTTTTTCTTCTTCTGCGTTTTGCAAATGTTCATGTGCAGCAACACACTCGTTTATAGAAAATAAGTCTTAGATGGAGGTGCCGTGTGTTCACTGGGAGGAGCTCTGCACTTTAGAAATAAACCTTAATTTCCTGCAGTCGTGGGAATTTGACCTCTTTATCCCAACAGCTGAAACGGTCCACCCCCCCCCTGCTCTGTTTCTATTTCTATGTCTATTTTTGAAAATGTCCTTGTCAGTAAAAAGTCAAGGATTTTGTTACTCATGTCGCAGGTATTTTGGAAAGCGCAACTGTAGGGTAATAAGTCAGATCCTTACGTAATCGGGAAAGGACTAATCCATCCTCGGATTAGTCATTCCTAAACACCAGACCCCGGGATTCTTGCTCATAAACAAGTCCGAAGCTTGTAAAAGAGAATCGACCTGCTTTGAAACAAACTCCATGAGGAATCGGTGAAGGTCCTGTGAACCGACACGGCATGAAGCTGTGGGGATGCTGCCAGTTCACGTCAGATCTGCTTGGAAATCCGATTTGATTTTGGATCAAATTGAGCAAAAGTAGTGAGATTAGACGTAGCAAAGTTGACTTTTCAGTGCAGAGACTCTTAGCTTGAGCAACTGTGTTAAAAAAGAAGGATAGACAAACATTTCCGTCTATAGATGTGCAAGTTTGAGTAGAAAACAGCAGGGAAAGGTGGTTTTACAAAGTCTTAACGAGAAGGGAAAGAAAAGACTGAGAAGTCGTGTTGGTACCACTTCACAACCAGGCAACGCTTCGTTGGTGAATCACATGAAATCCAAAGTGCAAACATTAAACATTGTCTCTGTGTTTTTCTTGGACCCCTTTTCTTACGCTCACGAAGGAAAGCAGGCTGCTCAAACAAACAGCTATGGCTCGTCTGCAGAAACATTCGGCTCTGCTGTTGAGGGAAGAGGAGAAAGTCGTGCTGAGGGTGCAGTTTGTACGGAACACGAAAGAGACGTTTGCCGGCTTTCTGGGTTCACTTCTGTCCCTAAAGACGGCCAAAAACAACTGAGCTTTTCCACACGCAGGACAGCGCACTGTTTGTTCTCAACAATACGATAAAGTGAAGAAAGACACTTCAGACCGTGGATTGCACAATCTTTATTGTTGAGAATGAAGCGCAGACGATCCGGCGAGTCGCACTCGTTGTAACTTTTTCTCCTTTCTCCCCGCAGAAATACGCAAACGGAGAAAGTCCCTCCGCAGACGGTTTGACTCCTTCTCAAAGGAAAAGAAAGAGCGAGGTAAGTTCACGCAGCACCCTCACGCTAAGGGGTAAAACACAACGCCATCCGCGGCCGTAGGCCTCGTCTCCCAAGACGAGCCGTGAACGCATTTCCGCGAATCCGACGTTCGCCACAGCGAACGTCATCACGAAGCACAATGTCCCCTCTGTCCGCTCCATCAGCGTCACCACCGCTGACTTCCAGTGACTTTTACTAGCGCTAACCACTTTTGGTCCCTCTTGAAACACAGTGTTTATAAAGCACACGGAGGCTCAGGGCTGCAGACTGAATCACGCTGGCTTCCCAGAGGGAGGCATGTGCGTCTTTGTGTCTGCTGGTTTAGTGTAACATAAACTGAACAATGAATGAACACAGTGGGCGCTTTTACGTGGCGCTGTGTCACCGTTGTCAAGGTAACGTCCCGCTTTCTGGGAATAACCTCAGTATTGTTTAGGCTGTGTCGAAGGGTTTACGACTGAGTCACTCAACGAGAAAATGTCGCAATCGTAGTTCCTCGGTTAATGAGCTAACCAAGCAGCTCGGGTAGTTAGCTTGGTTTGATGGTAAACCAGGCTTCTTGGTCAAACTGGGTCAAATCGAGTCCGATTCGAAAGGTCAATGAACTGAATTTAAACCTTCAAGTCCTAAACAGAGTGCTGGCAGTCCAGCCAAATTTGAAGAGCATTAAGCAAACAAGCCGGTCGAAGAAAAAATGTCTTGGTCTACTCTGCAGAAGGAATTTGTTGACTAAATTAGTGCTACATTTGCCAATTTAATTGTAGTAGTAGGTAGTTTGATTTTGAATCACATCACAGACACCATACCTGCAGTCGCCTCCACATTCATCCCGAAGTCTGGTTGCATTTCAGCCGATCAGAATTTGTGCAAAAACAAAGAATTCGATTGATTTAATTGTATTCTTTTATTCAGAAATCCTTGTGTCTGTCCTGGTTGACAGTTTTATTCAACCAGGAACAATGGCGCTGCCACATAAGTGCAGTCAGAACTGGGGTGAAGACGAGTTGAGGTTTCTCTGTGACGGGTTTTTTGAACGTGCTTTGCGTTATCCGGCCACATTTATGAAAGCCAAAGAGTTCTTGGTGTGCCGTTTAAAACCGAGGACTCGCGCTGCAACAATGGACCAGGAACGGATGTTTGTGGGTCATGTGTTTGTTATTACGCTTTGGGTCTATCCCACATCCTTCCCACCGTTTTACACTATTTGCTTTTTTAGAATTTTCATTTTTCTGTTGAGCAGCCAAACGGAAAACAAAGACAGCTGCGTCGGTTGTAAACGTTAGACTCTTCTGCGGCTCCGCTTGCATCTGCCGCCGCTTTAGTCGCCCTGCGGCCCATCCAGCTCCCTTTCCTGGGACGTCAGTAGTTGCGAGCGTGTCAACAGGGGCGGCTCACACTCATCTGTCGAGATTAGCCTCATTGTGTTTTTCTCCCGTCCGCTCGTCTCGTTTATTTACCTCCATCAAGCCATGTGACTCGAACCTCTCAGAATGAGATGTTCTCTGGTTGCAGGTGATTATCGCTGCAGGGCGAGATACCAACCGACACACCCGACACACACATTCCTGGCTGTCCGGGCAGACCTGTAAATCCCGCCTGCAGCCTCTCACACACAGACGCTGGAGCGGCCATGTTGGCCAGGCTAATCAAAACACAGAACATCGGGGCCTGGTGCTGCTTTCCTGCTGCCTCCAGGGGTTAGCAGGTTGCAGATTACAGTACATGTAACAGGATTACGCAGTGCCAACCGTAATCTGTTTGGAGAGAGGCTGTGCAGGAATCAGATGTGAAGCTTGTGTGGCGAGCTGGTTGGTTATGGGAGTGGACATTTTGTCGTCGTAGGCGAGATTTTGTCGCTTTTGGTTTTGAGGGTCTTTCTGTCTAATGGTTTTCTGCCGTAGTTCCAATTGTGCAAACTGGAATTACAAAAATAAATTTGCCTTGCAGAAACATGCCAGTTAAAAAAAAGAGAAAAAAAAAACTGCCAGTTTTCTATGAAAAAGGTTTTTGCACTAGGATGATGTCAGATTTTCAAAATTGGTGTATTTCGAAAATGGTAAAAACTGCAATGGAAATACTTTTTTTGCGAGTCAACAACCGGATGTTGCTACTGGCGGGAAAGACGAAGACAAAAACAGGAAGTAGTCGGATAACGGAAAGCGGCATGTTTTTCAGCGACTTATTGCGAGAACAAACATGTTCACACGTGAACATGTATGATCTGAAATTGTGTTTTCATTTCAACGTTAGGAGAATATCGACAAAGTTTTTTGCACAATTGTAATTGTGTTCTTGATAGTTTGCATATAGCATGCAGGAACAGACGAACTAGTAGAGAAGAGGGGCAGCTGAGCACCGTATCATTATTTTTAAATGTCGCATTTGTTATGTTTTTAACTATGCAGCTAAGTTAGTACAGAAATCTTCCTATTAAGAAATCATATTACCTAAAAAAACGACTTTTTTTCTTTCCTCTTTTTATGGCGCCCCTACACTCCTGGCGCCCTCAGCGTTCTCCTGTACTGCCTGATCCGCAGGCCAGCCCTCGGTGTACTTAGAGGGCAACAAGTGTTAAACCAACAGTTCTTTTTAAAGATTAATACCCCAGATGACCCATATTATTACCCGACTGCTGCTGTGGCTAAAGAAAAACAGAGGAGAATCCTGAGCAGCAGTGCTATAAATCTGCTGCAATCCTGCGTTACTGGAAGAGTCTGAGCTGATGACTGGGAACACTCCAGAGGCAGAAGACTCAGATTTATGAACACAAACACAGCTGTCTTCCTGTCTGAGATTTAGTGTTCATTTCAAAATTAATCCCTGCTGCACTGGCAGTCAAACAAAGTCAGCGTGAGGCTAATGCAGAAGCAGCTCGTCATCTTTTAAAAAAAAAAAAAAAGTTCATTCTCTTTTTTTAAATTATGTTTTGGTCCTGAAAACACAGTTGCAAACCAACTTTAAACAATGAAACTTCAAAACTTTAAAAGATAATCATTCTTGACCGGTGGATGACTTTTATATTGAGAATTTTTGACGCGTCATAAAATAAGCTGTTTTATGGACATCAGACGTGAAGCACTTTGTTGGAGTCTAAATTCAGACCAGTTAGATGATGTAACTGCAGAGAAGCATAAACAGAAGAAAGATGTTTTGTTTTTGTTTTACTTTCCACAAATAAGGAGCCCTGACTCAGGACGTTGGAGCCGAGTGTTGCTACAGTTACAGATGCAAATCTTTTTGGGATCCCAGTCATGGTAGCTGAGGCTAATTAAATTGCTAACTTCAGTTAACCTCAGTATGGTTGAGGTCTGGCCTTTGACCAGTCATGTTTTAAAAGGTTTTTATTGGGCCACCACAACACACACTAAGGTCTGCATTCTGCTAGAAAACAATCTTCTCCACCAGTATCAAATATTTTAAAGTAATTTATAATGCCCACTTTCGAGATTGAAGCGCGTCGAGCGCCATCACTCATGGAGCCGCCATCGCGGTTTCAGCGCGCCAGCAATACGTAACGTTCGTTTTTCAACACTACGTGGCACGTGCTTTCCATTCTTTCTCCATTTTCCACACGACTTGCGGCTGAATGAAGACGGGACTCTTTTTCTTCCTCCACCAGAAAGGCCAGATTTGTGGACTGAAGCACTAGTGGTTGTGTGCATCTCAAAAGATTTGCACTAAAAAAAATAAAAAAAAATCCCCCAAAAACAAATCAGAGAGGCACAGGTCACGAACAATTTGGCACAACTTTCCCTTAAAAGCACACATTTCCCAACCAACACCCTACTATAAAGTCTGTATCAATACATCCTGCAGCTATTGGGCATCTAAAACATCCACTTCATGCGTCTGTTGGCCGAATCAGTCAGTTGTTAGACGCGCTGCTTCCTGAACAAGCAAACAGCTCGAGTGCAAACAGCTAAACACATCAATGTGATTATTTTGCCAGTAATTGCAGCTAAAAGAGAGGCAGCACCACGGATGATGAGCCAGGCCACCAATAAACATCAACACTGAGGGATAAGCGCGGGCTGACTGAACAACAGTCTGAAGCCTGTTCCTGTTGGTGGAGACGCCTCGCTTATTCAGCAGGGATATTGTTTTGGGAAAACGAGACGAAGGGTTCGTCTGTGCCGCCGCTCGTGTTTATGGAAATCAGTTCTTCCTTAAGCGGCAATTTGAAGAATTACCGTTACTCAATATATGCTCTGACTCAGCTGATGAAGTCGATAAGAAGCAAATGTGGTCATTGGTGGGGAGGAAATGCCTCAAGTGTGGGAAGCACATGTTTTACTTTTTCAAAAATCAGCAGAAAAGATTTTATTTTCTACCACTTTGACAGTTTTCTCAATGTGCAGCACAGGAACTTGCCTCAAAAACTTGTAGAAAGTAAAAAAAAAATAATAAAAAGTTTCTATATTAAATCTAAGCATCATTTATTGTTTTAAGTTCTTAAAACTTATACAGAGAGGCATGAATGCCGCAGCAAATTAAAGGAAATCACCCAAGCGCTTGTATCAGTGCGTCATACATTATGTCACTTAAAGACAAAACCAAAATTCATCAGCAGAATGACTGTCTCCTAGAAGACTGTTTCTTATTAATTTGGATACTATTAAATATAATAAAGGAGTAGACTCATGCTATTATATTAAAGTTTTTGGTCGCAGGTGAAAAATCCTGTTCACCTTCCATTCCTCATTAGCTGCTAATCAGAAAACTGTGGCGTCAGTCTTCATTTAAGTCACCTCGCACCATCACTCATATATTTGTGTTGCAAGAAAGGCATGATGCATATCTGCATCCTATGTTCCTGTGTACCACAAAGGCAAACCCAAACAAACCCTTGGGGAAACCCCCCTGGGGTAGGGGGGCTTTGGAAGGCAGACGTTAGTAGAAGTGGAAAGTTGTGTTTGTTGGGGAGCAACAAACACAACTTTGAGCTGTTGACACCGTCGCTGGCCGACTTTGTAGAAGTAATGGCGTTGCCACCTGTCACAGAAACAGAGCGTGGGAATGAAGTTGGAAACAGACTTTTTTTCATACCGATCCACACCTGGAAAATGTTTCAGTGAAGTTCCTAATATTTTCTAGGGACTCGGGTAAACCCAAACCGAGCTGTGGGAAAGTATTTTGATCGGGTAAAAAAAAGAACCAACAAAGCCTTTAACGGGATAAATACCTCTTCATTGTGGCCTGATGCTTTGTGAACAAAGCCAGTCTAGCTGCAGTGACCATTAGCATGCTCCACTGCAAGGAGCTAGTTGCTGCAGGCAGTTTGCCATCAGAACAAGGAGCTTATCTGTGGTACATGTGGAGGAGGGGTGAGCTCAGTCACTGCAGCCTGAAATTACACAGCATTAAAGGGGAAACGGGGCCTGGACGACGGAAAGCCGAGTTATTGAGAGTTAAAGTCTGAACTGGAAACTTTGAATTTGATTTGAAGGAAAACGGGGGGGGGAAGGAAATTCACTTTGAATTTTACTGCATGATGTATTATGCGCCGTTAAGATTTGGAAAACCTGCAGAAACTTCAGACAAAATAAGTATTAAATTGGCTTGATGTGAACGCAAGATGGCATTTTTTTTTTTTTTTTTTTTTGTAACGCACATTTAATGAAAAATAACTTCGTCCAAGTTTTATTTTCGTCATTCCAAAGTCTCTTTTGCTGTCGTTATTGATGATCTTGGAGCGCCTCTTCAGCCAAAGTGCTGAGAGCAGAAGTCTGCGCAGTTATTTAAGGCTCAGTCAATCCCATATATTTAAGGATTTACGTGGCCTCGCTCCAGTCCCTCTCGGCTGCGCGACCCGGTCGCCGGGCTGTTGGCGCACGTGGGCGTCACTCGGTGGCCCATGTGTTTTTCATTCAGGCTATCGTGTGCTGCTTCACGGTTCCCCGAGTGCGAGAGTGACTAGATGGAGCGAGGGTAATCTCCTCACTGTTTCCGACCTCGTGCATTTTAATGGCATGAGCTACTTAATTCGGTTCTGTTAAGCGCTCGGCTTGTCGAGCCATTTCAGAGATCTAATCTTCAGACAAGAACTCGTTAAATGCACCTGAGAGTTGGTTGCAGTCAGAAAGTCAGATGTGATCAGGAATGAAGATGTTAATGTTACCGGGAATTATTTGGGACTTAGTTGTGTTTGCGTTGACCTTAACGGCGCACAAACTGGAATCACGCACATTTGCCTGAAGGAAAAGCGCTACGTTTGAAAGGGCAAACTTTTATGATAAGAACAATTCTGACAGGCCAACCTGAGACTGATGTTCAGCCGCTGACATTTGGAGGGTTGAGTGTTTAAATATCTCGTCGCCATGTTGCTTTGCGGACTCATCGTGTGGACGAGCTGTTCAGTGCGATTTTAATTGCATTTCGTGTTTAATGCAAATGCTTGGTAAGATTTTGTACTTTTGCAGAGCACAGTCCAAACACATAACAGTTGAGTTAACTGGCCTCTAAATGTCTCTTCGACACGATCACTTGTCACATGTGTGTCCATGTTGCCCCTGTCGTTGGTCTCGGCCTCTTGGAATCACTCCCTCCGTTCTTCCCCAGAAAACGCCCCCAAAGCATTCGGCATCCCGCTCTCCCAGGCGATCGCCAACGACCAGGCGTACAAGCGGCGTCAGGACGCC
The DNA here is from genome assembly GCA_911649635.1 of Poeciliopsis gracilis. Taxonomy (NCBI): domain Eukaryota; kingdom Metazoa; phylum Chordata; class Actinopteri; order Cyprinodontiformes; family Poeciliidae; genus Poeciliopsis; species Poeciliopsis gracilis. The sequence continues at coordinate 1,540,238 of CAJVRI010000724.1, forward strand.
CTGAAGGAGAGCAGGCGCGACTGTCTGGACCTGGAGGCCAGCGTCCTGCGCTTCAGGGCCGAGAAGAGGCAGTTCTTCAACGGGAGCAAACCTCTGGGCAGCTCCTCGTCCATCACGGGAGGAGTCCCCGGGTCGCCCTCCGCCAACTCGGTGGCTCCGGCGCCGGCGTACGACACGCAGGGCAAGGCGGCGGCGCCGACGATTGTGGACAGCGCCGGCCGAGGACAAAGAAGGGTGAGATGGGCTCCGGCTTTCAGACGTCAGCAACAGAGACGTCGCGCAGAAGGAACGCACATTTGGTCCGTGAAACCTGCGAAGGTCTTCCACTGTTATCAGCAAAAAAATGCCCACGTTTTCAAAATGAAAGTGATTTTTAAACAGTGAACTCTGACCTGACTCTCACATGCTAATCGCCAATTGCTAGTGCTGCTTTATCTTAACCAAAAACTGCAGACTAATATGTGAGGTATTTTGGAAACTTGTGCATTTGACCATCAAATTCTTGTGCTTCCACTGCCGTGTGTTTTGTTGGGCAAATTCTGTCTGTTTCCACGTGTGCGTGTGCGCACATGATTAAGGCTCACCAGTTATTTGTCTACATGCTGATCTGAAAGCAGTTGTTTTCCTAAGCTCATAATGAGCATCATTACAGCCACAGAGGGCAGCAATTGAGCATGAAGCAGCAATCAGGCGGCGCTTTTTAGGAGCCTGTCAGGGAGGCAAACTCTGAACAGGCATCCAGGCTGCAAGCATTTAGAAGAAAAAACATCAACTTGTAGGACTTGTGGCGATTATCCGTTTCAATTATTGCTTAATAAACATTTTCTCGAGGAAAAAAAAATGCATAAAAAAAGAAGCTTAATAATTTGTATTTAAGGATTAGTGTCAAAATGTGGTTAAAGTAAATAACCAAACAAAAAAATGTTTTCCCTCAAAGAATTTTGGATTTATTCACTGAGACATTCCTCAGATCGTAACTTAGAGAAATAGAAAAAAATTTATGTAAAAGTCATGCAGGAAATGAATTTAATCACATAAATTAACCGTCTCTTCCAAAGATCTCTCTGCCTTACAGCCTATTTAGTGAGACCGTCCATCACTGATATTGAAGAAATACGTCTAATATATCTAAAGAAAAGAAAAGAACCGATAAAACTTAAGTCTTCAAAGCAAAGCCAATTAGAGTTTTAATTGTCTGGTTTTCTCACTTCCTGTGGAACCTAGCTGCGCCGCCTTGCTAGCGCATGCTTCCGTGGAAACACGAACATCAGCCAGAGATTCAGTTTGGTCATTTCATGTTCGCCGTTCTTCACGCCGGCGCTACGATGAACAGCACAGAGTTTCTAAAACCTCTGCAGGTTTAGAAACTCTGACTTTTAAATAAAACGTTCCCACGTTGAGTTTAGAACCCGTGGCAAACATCACTCCTCAGACTGTTTTGCATTTGCTGTGCATGAAGGCATTTCCTGCACAACTTATGATAATAATAGAAACAAGAAACACGGAGTATAAGTTAAATGTAGTTATTAATTTTTTTGCACAAAATATGTAAACATTCTAATGTAGTCACTGCTTATCCATAAACGTTTTGCCCATGTGTGCATCTGACACACTTCAGATGGAGGAAATATCTCCGGTTTTATGAGCCACAGCGTTCTGCTGCTTGTCGCTGCCGCTGAGGAAATTCCTCCAGACTCTTCATGTTCCTCCAGGAGATTTGAGGCACAAATTATTTCAACTCCACTTTGAGTTTTGTAACATTGTTTTCTGAGCACACCAATGTGTTTAGTCACAAATGTTGGACGTATACATCTAAATCTGTGTCCACAGTTTACGTATCTCAACGTTTATAGACAAAAGCGAGTTAGAATATTCCTTGTGTTAGATTGACTTAAATATGAGGGGAGCTGTGTCCCAGTCTGACCCACAAGTATTAGGATTTTTCTTGCTATTCAAGAAAAATCCTTAAATAGCAAAGATTTTCCTAAATCTAACCCTAACCCTTGCATGTGTGCAGAATTTTGATCTGCAGCCAAAATAACAGAGCATAAAGAGTATAATTCTTCTTGACACGTAGACAGAAACGTGTCCCTTGGAGAGTCGTGATGCTTCTGAGGCCAGTCATGTCATCCTCGGTTTGAAAATAAAAATAAAAAAAAAAACCAAGGCGTTTTTAATTTGTGACACTTTACGGTCGAAGCGAACGCAGTGAAGAGAAATCATTTTGATTTGTGACCTTCACTCTGCAAAACACACAAAATCTTACCAAGTATTTTTAGTCCAGTTTCGAGTGCAACTATCTTAAAATGAGACAAAACTAACTTAGTAACATTTGAACAAGAAATACGAGCTTGTTTTAAGTCAATCATTTCTTAATATTGATATACAAAAAGTGCTTGAGGTTATAAGATTATGTTATAAGTGAGAGAAGTGCTAGTAAAGTAAGGTAAATGTCCAGTTACTTCTTTGAAATAAATAATAATAATAATAATAATAATAATAATGTTGTAAGCCTCCTAAAATGATGTCATTTTTTGCAAAAAATATAAAAGAAAAACATAAAGAAAAGAAAAATCACCCATTTTTTTAATTGCCAAAAGATTATTTAAAGGAGAAAAAAAAACACTTTTTGGCAAAACAAAAAAAGACCATTAATTTATGAAAGGTGACGATATGTTACAACATCAGAAATGCTGATGTATTCAAATATATAATGTGATACAATGTGGCAAAATAAGACACAACCTGGCGTGGTACATTGTAACACAACACAATGTGTAAAGCAACACAGTATCATCTGTTTAACGTCAACTCTGGGTTTCTGTATGTTTAATGCAACATGAAACAGAAAAGAGCTTAACATTGTGACCCCGATGACCTCTGACCGTGCTCTTCCGCCTCACAGGGCGGGCTGTCGGTGGACTGCCTCTCTGACCTCGTCGAGAGCCAGTCCCGCTTGCTGGAGGCGCTGCAGCTGTCCCACCCGGCCGAGCTGGAGTTGAAGAAGTCGCCGTCCGAAGGGAGGACCCAGGCCAAGCTGAGCCTCAACCCCATCTACAGGCAGGTGCCTCGAGTGGTGGAGAGGTGCTGCAGCCACATCGAGACCTACGGTGAGGCCGGGGGGGTTCTCCCCGGGAGTCGACCGCTCCCTTTGATAACAAAACTCCCAGCAGCAAAATGCTCACAAACCTCGTCCTCAGGGCTCCAGACCGTCGGCATCTTCCGAGTCGGGAGCTCCAAGAAGAGAGTTAGACAGGTGAGCACTTGCTTTTTTATCTTTAAAAGAGTTCAGTGGAATACAGCATCCCAAATATATAAAATGGATTGCATATATTGCTTATATAAATTGTAATATCACACAAAAGGCACAATGCATAATTCATCAAATATTTATTAATCATACTTTTTCTTTGCATATGTAATAATTCAATACATGCTTAAGAGCATTTATTAGCATATATTAGCTGAACTGACAGATCATACCTATTAATGAACATTTACATGTGAACATATGAGATTATAGCGAGGCGGCTAATTTCAATCTTCAGTCTCATTAAAGCACGAACCCACAAAGTTACACTGTGGAATAAAAAAAATACATAAAACAGCCTTAAAATCTGCACATATTCACATAAAATTTCACTGGTAGTTTTCTTTTTTTTTTAAAATGATATAACTATTCATAATGTTCCAGTTTGTTTGTAAGTGAGGCCAGATGTCAGACAATAATGCGAGCCGTTGTTTCCGAGCGTCACGGCTTTTGACTGGTCAAATATTTGTGGCATCAAAGCATCACATTCCCGTCCATCTTTTATTTTTTATTTTTTTACAGAGAACATGGGCTGAAATAAATTAGTGGCAGCAGCGGTTAAGTCAGCAGTCGGTGATAAGAGCTGCTCACTCAAAGCGCAAAGAATTGACTTGGTTTCTCAAACGTTTCTTCCACTGAGGGTTCGGTTCCTTGAAGTTTCAGTTTCTGGCTGCTTCAGCGGTCTTGGCAATAACACCACCTGTTACCATGGAGATCTTGACTAAGTCAGTATAATGAATGGATATAGTTATGGATGGATGTTTACTTATGACTTATATCACTTATAGACACTTTACATCAATCATCACATCCTTTCAGCTGTTGAAATGTTGCGATATTTTAGCTTTCTGGCTAATATTAGTGTAGTTTATCCTCACCTTTCAGCCACTTCCAGACCTTTTTCTTGTTTTCTTACCGCTGACTCTGTGGTCTGCTAAAGCCTGAAATGAGGTCAAGGCCACCAAACTAAAGCCTGACCCAGGAATATGTTTTTATTTTAAGAGCTGTGACCCCAATTTGACTGCTTCTTTCACTCTCCTGAGCATAAAACACAGAAACGCCACTGCCTGCAGCGACATGACGTCCCCTGGTTCACTCTGCGCCGTTTCCTGCTCCTCACTGCTGGATGCTACAAAAATAAATATAATCTTCAAAACTGATGAAGTGATATATCCTGTTATTTAGAAATCACATCCACAGGGGGGGGGGGGGGGGAGTGGCCCCTGCGTGACCCCGACATGTCACAAGCCTGTTGTTTGCGTTAACGAGCTGGAGTTCCTTTGTGATATTAGCGGTCGGTCTCCTTTGCTCCCGTAGCTGCGTGAAGACTTCGACATGGGGGTGGACGTCCAGCTGGACGAGGAGCACAGCGTGCACGACGTGGCGGCGCTGCTCAAGGAGTTCCTGCGCGACATGCCAGACCCCCTGCTGCCCCGGGAGCTCTACCCCGCCTTCCTGCACGCTAACCGTACGTGAACGCCAGACGCCTGCTGTCATCCTGAACAGACACTGTACCTCACAGGTGCAGTCGGTGAAGGGACACTTTCAGGTTTTTTGCTGTGAAAATCTTTTTTTAAAATTTTTTTTAAAATTAAAGCTGCAGATGTAACTTTTATTTTTTTTTAAAAATATGTTTTTTGACATATTTGTTAAAACTGTCACTACGTGTCGTGACGGTATGGTACCTCCCTGTGGTCGTAAACCCATCTGATGAAATGCACCGTTTACTCAGGAACCACCAATCAGAGTCAGGGGGAGGGTCTTAGCGCTGTCAATCAAGCTTGTCCCACTATGTGTCCTAAATGGTGGAGAAACGATTTGCCGTTACAGGGAAACTATCCACTGTCATCGGTGGCTATGCTAACTAGCTTTAGCATTCATGGACGCTTCTGGTGAGGTGAACTCGCTGTAGCCTAGCAGAGAGTAAGGGGTAGGATGTGAGCAGCACCTACACAATCTTGATTGGCAGCACTAAGACCCTCCTCCTGACTGTGACAGAAATGCTTCTGTAAGTTGCTGCGCTTAGTTTTTGAAGAGCAGAGGTTGCAGCGTCGTTGCGGCTCAGCAGGTGACCCCGGCTTATGCTTCACTGCTTCACACAGTGTTGAGAGGAGCAGACCAGCTGCAGTTCCTCCAGCACCTCCTCTACCTGCTCCCTCCCTGCAACTGCGACACGCTGCTGCGCCTCCTGTCCATGCTGCAGACCGTGCAGAGCTACGCCCAGGACACCGTGGGGACCAACGACGAGGAGGTAGGCAAAGCAAGGACCTCGATTCAAATCAGCGAGGCTCGTTGGATCACATGTCATGACATCTTGTGTCGAAAGTAAAAGTCCAGCATCGCGTCTTTCTTTTCCAACTCCGAAGAAAGTTGGGAAACGCATCGTCGACGAAGCTTTAGCTCTTGCAGAAAAAGTGGCAAAAGGACATTTTACACTCCATTAAAAAAGTGTGGAAAACTTCTGCTAATGCTGAAGTCCCACCACACACACACACACACATACAATTTTGTAATGGCTGTGTTTCCATTAAATCAGAAGTTAAAGTCACATATGCCTACATTTATTCACGTGGTAAAATCCCCCTGCCATGTTCATCGGGTTGTTGATCACATGAGAAAAAGTGTTTCCATTGCAGTTTTGCAATGGAAACACTTCCACTAATTTCAATAAAGCCGATGAACAACCTCTTTGAAAAATGTTATTTCTTTCTTTATTTTTTAAATTGATGTTTCCTTCAATCAAAGGTATTTTCATAATTCCAATTTGCGCCACCATATGGTCATTGGAAACGCAGCCACTGTTTCCTTCCCCGCCTTTACCGCCATCATCCCCCTGCAGATTCCCGGTAACAAGATGACGGCGGCTAACCTGGCCGTGATCTTCGGGCCGAACCTGCTCCAGTGGGAGGGAGGCGGAGACATGAGTCCTCAGGCGATGGGCATCGAGGACAGCACGGCGATCATCAGCATCACTCTGGTGCTCATACAGAACTACAAGAGGCTCTTCACGGTACCAGAAGAATCACACCTATCACCAGCCTTTGTTGTGGTCGTTATTTCAAAGAGACTTTGGAGAGATGGAGATTTTATTTTGTTCGGTTGACTCTTCTCTTCCAAAGCTTTAGATTAAATCGGATCGGATGGTCTGTGTGTTCCTGCAGGTGTCTGCAGAGCTTCAGCAGGAAGTCTTGATGAGTCTGATCCAGACCGACCCGGATGTCATCGATTATCTCCTGCGGAGGAAACTCAGGTACGTCTCCTCCGATCTACTGTCAGGTCAGACACAAGCAGTTCCTGACTCTTGCTAATCATCGATCTGAGCTTGTCTTCTCGCTCGCAGTGGCAGCCACCTGACGGTAGAGGGCAGCAGCGAGACCGGGGGTCGCCGGGACACAGGGGCCTCTTTGGACTCAGTGGGGGCCTCAAGCGGAAGTTTGTCCCCTCTCGAGCCCCCGTCGCCGCTTTTCCCTCCGGACGGGAGCGGCGGCGACGGCAGCCTGACCAGCGAGGTCTTCCTCAACGTCCTCAAACTGAACCAGACCAGAAACCGGCCAGAAGGGAGATTCGGTACTGGTTTCATTTACTATCGGAGTATTAGACATTTTTACACACTTTATATTTGTGTTGTCCATTTATGCAAAAGCTCAAGAGGAATGATTCTTGTGTGGGCTGTGAGAAATCCAAGTTTAGGTCCCGGACGAGCCCCCAAATATTTTGGAGTCCAGAAGTTAAAGGATAAATATAAAGATTAGAAAACTGGCAACGACAGAATTCATGTTTGGTGACAATTACAGATAAGAGAGAAAACATCGCTAGAAAAAAGCTGCAGCAGCTACATTGTTTTGAGTTCAATGCTTGTTTTACCCGCTTGTTTGTGGCGCATTCATAGCAAAAGGTCTCCAGTTTTTAGGCAGTGATATGAAACACATTTTAGACAGAAATCTGTTGAAAAGAAGAAGCTTTTTCTACATTTAAGTTTACATAAATTATTTGGGGAATCTGATGAAATAAAGTTTAATGCCGAGGCACAAGATGTGAACATGCAACTACAACACAGCATGCGCCGACACAACCTGAGCCCTGCTGCTGGATGATTGTTGGGTCGACCTGACCTGACGCAGCAGATCCAGCTGCAGCACAAACCCAGAAAACATGTCAGGCTCGTAATCTTCCGAGACATCCGCCGCACACGTGGTGTCCCTGTTAGTTTCCTCCATTTTTTTTTTGGGTAGAAGTGACTCTGGTAGTCACTAAAAAAAGAAGAAAAAAAAAAGGTTTCAAGCACCTGATGTCCTGTCTCGTTAAATAAAATCATACTTGAGGTATAAAATGTGTATAAAAGTGTGTTCAAAACTACAAGGTTTTAAATCCAGCAGAAAATGAAGTCATTTCAAGACAATCTAGTGTTATATTTCAACCATTTAAGTGATTTCTACTTAACTCCAGACTTAATGGTAGAACATGTTGTTTGTTAATAATGATGCATTTAACAAACAGGCCAAAAACGCTAGTCAAAGAAAAGCTGGATGACATAGACATTTCTCTGTATGCTGTCGCGTTTCTGTTTATTGGTAGATTTTTAGAACGGAAACATTTCACAGGAGACTTGCTGACTGTTGACAAACCAATTAGATGGATGTTCAAATCATTTTTTTTAGATGTGTACTTTGCTTTGGACTTGGAGAAAAAAAAAGAAAAAAAGAAAAAAGCCAAACTGATGGAAGATTTCAGGAGTTACTCTTGTGGTTGTTCTGCAGCTCATTAAATCTTCTCCCCGTCGTTAAGGCGCTGAGATGAGATAAATGAGGCAACAGCGCCATCTGGCGTCACTCGGTGGTTAAACGTTTTCACATTTTGTGGTTACAGCCTTAAACTGGGGTGCTTTATTGAGATCATATGTAAAATAAAAACTCCTCTTTTAGCAGAGACTTTAGCATTTCCATGAAGTGTCATCAGTAAAACTTATATCAATGTATGACTTGGCAAAACGCTCAACGTTATTCACTTAAATATTTTGTTATTTTTGTGTTGCAGTTCTTGTGAATTTACTAATTCATTCTCCTAATACTACAACAGTCTCCTGGTAATATGACTTCATCCTCATAATGAAAGAAAACAGGTTTTATTATTCTGAAATGTGGGAAGGTGATGGCATGTGCGGGACACTTTAAAAGAAAGCAGGGTGGTGTCTGCAGTAACAGCATAGTCAGCAAGACTGACAGCTTCCTTGCGTTTTGCTTGTGCAGGTGAGGCCCGCTCCGCCAAGTCCATCCGCCACATGCGACAGTTCCACTCCCACCACAACCTGCTCAGCCTGTCCCAGCCGTCCACCTTGTCCCGTGTGCACAGCCAGGACGGCGACCCCCAGGACCGGCGGGGTGGCGCGCTGGGCGCCGCCATGAGCTTCACTCTGGGCGGCGTCGGTGGCGGCGGCGGCGGCGGCAGCGGCAGAGGAAGCTGCTCCAGCCTGAGCGGCTCCACCGAGAACAGCATCTGGGTGAGGCAGATGCAGCAGGATGAGGGCAAATCGTCGTCGGCCGCCAACTTCTGGGACTTTTTTACTGGAAAAAGCTCGGGCTCTGAGACGGTGGTATGACTAAGGGGAGGGGGAGGAGCTTAGAGGGACAACTGGACAAGCTTTGGCGCTGATGCCGTCTGAATCCCCCAAACAAACGGTCAGTTAAAGATCTTTAAAAAAAAAAAAACGAGACTCGCACGTGCTCCACTTCTAGGTTGAACAATTCCAAGTATTCAAAGTTGCACAACGTTTGGCGTCTATACGATGCACAAAACATGAAGGATGACAGACATTGATGAGGGCGTCTGTGGTCAGCTCATTCAGTCATGAACAAATGGAGGCCAAAATCTGTGAGTTATTAGAAATGGATGGATTTATGTACATATGTTGCAATCCGTATTTTACACACATCTCTGCTCTACACACCAGCTGCTGTTTGGCCTCTTCAAACAGCTGAAACCAAATATTTAACAAGTTATAAAAAATACACACCGTCTCCCTTTGTTTTTGTTCAATCTGAGTATTTGTTCCCGGTTTAAGTCATAAAATTCTTTCTTTTTACTGAATGTCTAAATAACAAAGGACTTAAATAACAAATTTTCTTCAAATTCAGAAGTTTACATTCATTGGGTTTATTATGACGTCAAGGCTTTGTAAGTTTCTGAAAGGTTAGTTCACACTGGCTGTGTTTCCGTCAACAGTAAAATTGCGCAAAGTGAAACCGAGCCAGGTTGCCTGTCGTGAGCGTTGAAGCTCCAAAGACGTCAAATACGTGCTGCACATGTATGTGGTAAAATTTAGGTACATGCTGCTCAAATGTCATAGCCATCATAAAATACCATTACGCTAATTCATGCTACGCAATGCTACCGCTTTGTCTGCGCCGATGAAGAATCCCTCACCTCAGCATGCCGAATCTTGGGAGTGGCTCCAGCTGACGACAGCCTGTCCTACTTTCTGATTGATCAAGTGATTATTTAGAATGAAGAATGGAGTTAATTACAGGCTTCATTATATATAAAAAGGGTTAAAAGATTTATATGCGATTAGCTTTTTGCTAATTCCTTTATTTAACATTTTTTTAAAGGCCAGCATACATCGTATAAGAAACTGTGACCTCAGCCGAAAGGCGGGAGGTGAACTTGGCGTCTGTTTTAAGTTGTTTTGAACTTTGTAACCATTGCTCTGCTCCTGGCCAGTATTAGCAAAGATGACTGTTTTCCTGTCACCATTTCCTGTCATTAAAATCTGTCACACGTTCTGGCTAACTTCTAAAAGTGGAGCTTGGATTACAAAAATCTTTGTTCTATTTACTTAAAATGCAAAACTGTTGCGCCGAAGGATTTCTCCAACGTCATTGAACAAAAGGAAAGGTTGAATATCTAAAGCCTCATCAATAAATCTGACTACATTGAGTGTGGCAAACAAGAAGCTGTAGAACATTTTAACCTGACCAGTATAGCATGCATTAATTCAAATGTGAGAAGCAGTTCTGAACAGATTTTCTTTGCACCTTCATGTCCTGTTTGCAACATGTCGTATTCTTACCGCTAGAGGGCAGCATTTCCCCTTTTGACCAGTCTGTGGATAAATGACATCATCATCAGGTTAAGATGTTCTGTCCTGTTGTTTTCCTGACCCACAAACAGAACCTGTACAGAATCTGTCCTTCACCAAAGCAGGTGATCCTCATATATTTTTTTTTTACCCATTGTAGAGGAAATTATCTATTTTTCTTTTGTCCATTTTTCTATACCATTGCATAACCTATTAAAGTGTTGCTGAATTTTGCCTCTTTCCTGCTTTTGTTGATGCAAACGCAAAGAAGAGGGATCAACGTGACTCGTCGTTAAGACTTCCCCGGAGTTCAAGTCAAGCTTTTGGCTTGGAAACAAACGAGCGGCAGACATGGTGCGAGTTAGAAAGATAAAAAAATAAATAAATAAAAATACTCTTCAGAAAAACAGATGTCACTTAACAGGAAGGCGGAGCGCTTTGCAGAGCCACTTTAGAGCCCAATGATAAAAAGACAGGAATTAGTGATAAATACACAAAGTTTTCCCCCAGAAAACAGAAAACATCACTTGATAATCGTGTGTTATTGAAAGATCAGAAGATCAAAACCTGAACAAAAACACATTAAGAGTCAGCTTTTTTTTTTTTTCTCAAAATCCTTTATGTAATTCAGAGCAGATTTTTCCTTCCAACACATTTCAGAACAGGAGAACTTTTGGAAAACTTTTGCCGTCCCTCGACACTGATCCTCACTCGTCAAGCAGACCTGTTAATTATTTTAAGCAAGCATTTATTTAAAACCCAATTATAATATTAATATCTGTATTTATGTACACAATGTCTCTCGTTACAAACTTCCAAAAGTAACTCTTCCTTCCTCCCTCCGGGGCCGCCTACGCAAAACTGGTAGACAGGACAAAGTATAAAAAAACCCAAAACATTCAAAGTAAAAGTTAACATTCATAATAATAATAATAATTACAATAATGCTTAAATAAAACAAAAAAAAGTTCTTGTTTGAAATTAGGTTTGACAATTCATAAAAGATCCACAATCAACTTAATCTGCGATTTAAAATATTTTTTTTTAAATTTCCCAGTCACGTCTTTGTGCTTATTGGTGAAGCTTTCAGAAAGCATAAAAACAACCTCGCTCTCACTGGGTGTGTGGGAAAAGTCCCAGAGCTTCTGCCTGAATTCTTCATGTTGAGACCCACCGTACTGCCTGAAATCCACAAACGTTTCAAGACGCAAAGCAACGTTTTTCCAGAGCCTTGTTCAGTGCGTTAAAGAGCAGCAGAGGCACGGACAGGAAGTAGTGTCGTCTTTTTGAGGTCTCGACCCTTTAAAACAAGTGCTTGAGGAGTGATTTTAAAACCTTATGATTAAATAGCAAAAGTAGGCACATCCAAACTCCATTATGTCTGCTATGTCAACTGAAGACTGAAAAAAAAATAATAAGTTTTCAGATTTAGGCTACATCTAAAACCAGAGAAATGCGAACTTCAGAACTGCAGCTCTGTTTTCTTTTCATTGTCCATCTTACTGTTTCGCCACATAACTCGGATTCTAATTCTTGTATGTAGAAGAAGAGGGGCCGAATCTGTCAGTTAATGGGTTTCTAACAGACAAAACTAATTAAAAACAAAATTGATGGGTGAAAAACTGAGATTGCGCTGAGATTTGAACGGCATGTAATTCTTGAACTGACCTATGGGGGCAGAGGTGTGCAACTAGTCTTCTGCAATTGCAGTTATACGAAGAAGAAGAATGCGACAGATAAACAGACTGATGGAAAATCTGCAGCTAAAACTTAAAGGTTAACGCCAGAAGATTTTATTTTAGTGCTAATAGACAGTTTTCTTTAGCACTCTAATGGTCTCTGATGTTTTCAGTAACATCTGAAGTCAGTAATAGCTGCTTCCTTAGCTTTAGCTAGCATGCTATGGGTGTTCATCATAGCAACAGACACACTAACTCTTGTTGCAAGCTGACAAATGTTTAGCTACTTAAGCTAACTAACTTAAGCCTAAACAGCTAGTTAAAGCTATTTGAGCTACATCGAGTTCTAATAGCTTAAGCTAGCCATTCAAGCTTAAGATAACTTGAGCTTGAGTTGCTTAAGTTAGCTTAAACTGTGATCTTTAGTGCATTTCACGAACAAAAAAAACCCAAGTGAAATAGCTAACTTTGTTTTTAGTTCAGGGATCGACAGGGATTTGCATTTTGTTTTGTTTGTTATACAATTTATAAAGATATGCATAATTATTTTCATGTAAAATTCACTTTATATTCCATTGTTTGTATTTTGTTGCTAGTCCCTTTTAGAGCAAACCGACAGAGCCGATCCCGCGTTAGCTAATTGGACTTTTCAAGCCATGATCAGATAGGTTCATAATTATGAGTCAATGTGTTATGAGTTACATAAACAGATTATACGTCGATTATAGAAAATGGCTTGAAAATTAGGTACAATGGAATCTTTTGCTTTAGATAAAGGGAGAAAAACAAGTTCGCCATCACTCAGCTCACACGCACAGCTGGCAGCACAAAGCAACACGTGGGGGAGGGGGAGTTCCCTAAAGCATTTTCACCTCTTAGGGGGAAGTTTAAGCCACAGGGATGATAGAATGGTTTTTGTTTCTTAAACACGATGGAGAATCGTTTCTGATCGGCGAGTGAAAAGACTCTTCTCAATTTGAGAGCTGCAGCCGCTGAAGAAACGCTCCTCTGGGTCGCTAACGGAACGAGGCAGACGCCGAGAAAATCCCTGTAGTGTGTCGGAGCTGAGTCTGCTGAGAAATCAGGCAGGTTTTGAAAAATGCATTTTGTTCTCAGACTTGCTCCCCCTTCGGTCCCCTCTCTTCGTTTCTCCGTCATGTCATCAAACGTGACACAACGTCACTTCATCACCGACCTTCAAGTCTCATCCAACTGCAACTGGGCAGCTTTTAAAAGCTGCTGCCGTGAGACTCACTGCTAGTCCTGATACTTGGAAAGCAAAACAAAATCAAAACCTGTAGCTTAAAATAAAAACACATTGTAAAGAAAAACAATATAAAAACACTGAAAAGGTGAAGTCATACATACTGCAAATTGAATTTTTGGTCAGTTTGTGTCGCTTGTTCTTTGAATATTTAAAATAAAATGTTTTTTTTTTTTGCTCTTTTGTCATAAATACGGATCTGTGCTCATCAGTTTGAGACATGTTCCCACCCCTCTAGTGACTCCCTTGCGCTAAGATACCGTGTATGAGGCACAGGTCGTAGAAACGCCGCTTTTTCACGCAGCGTTCAGCCTCCGACCCCGCATGATGTCAGAGGTCTGAGGTGATTGGCCGGACGTCTGACGGTGCCGTCAGATCGTGGTCGCTCCACCTCCTGGCCGGTGAACGCATGATCTGGCAGTTCCACCGCTGCTGGGGAGGGAAGCTAACGTAGCAAGGTATTAATACTTGGGGTGAAGCCGCTGCGTCCTCTGTAGCCGTTAATATACGCACGTGACCGGTCCGGCCTGGTGGTCTCCGTTCCTGGTGCCACAGTGCAAAGCGAGTGTTAGACAGTGGGGCGTTTCTTGGTATATTAAGGTGCTTGTTGCAGTGTGGTCTCTGAGGACTTGGAATCCCGGAGGCAGGCATGCAACCGGCACGCGCCTCGAACCCGTTTTCCCCAAGCGGCGCTCCGGGCTCAAAGCCGCTTTCCCCGCCGCAGTGGGGGAATGAAGCCCGGGTTACTTGTGTGAGCGAACTGGAGGCAGCCGGCGGCTCGTCTGCCACGTCCAGACAGTCTGCTGGGGTGAATTCACCGCTGGCCGCGTCAGTCTCTCGACTGGTAGAACAGGATGTATCCGGACTCGGAGTTCTTGGAGATGTCGGACGTCAGGCCGTAGAACTCCTCGATCGCCTGCGCGTCGATTTTCTGAAAGGGGAGAGTGCAAGGTCTGAACTGAGACGCATTCGGGACTCTCGGGTTTTTTTCTCCAGATCTTTGTAACAAACACCTTTAGCATCGCTGGGTCAATATTTTGTCAACGTTCCCTGGAAAGATTCATAACAAAAACAAATAAAAATACTCTCCAAACGACAGGGCTTCCGCAAATCGCACACATTTAAAGCTAAGAGCACTATGAATGAAATTCAAGAGGTTAGATCTACGAGCAAAACAAAACACGTTCAGTTCACTTTGGTTTTTTTTTTTTTACACAAAATTATTCCTAGATAATGACATCACCCTTACAGCTCCTTTCAGAATGAGCTTTTTTAGGACCTCTGTCACTTTAAATCCAAATAAGCTGCTGCTGGCCACGCCCTCCAAAAACTGGCTCAGCAGAAGTTACATATATGTAGCAATATTATTATTATGTTTGTGTGTGCTCCGGTGGCCAAGCGATGACATTTCACTGCCAATTTCACTTCCATGTCTTTGTGCAATGGCAATAAAATAAGTCTAAGTCGAAGAAAAGCGTTGAGTGGAGCCTCGGCTCGGGTTGCCTGGTAACAGGCGGCTTGTTAGTGTGAGCTTTTAGTTTGTAAAAGCTCACACTTTCACTGTTGTTTTTTCCCCATTTGCCACCATCGCTGCATCTGCTGCTCTCGATTCGTGTTCCTCCCTCAGCTCCATGACAACAGGCAGGGGAAATACCTCACCTACCTGTTCAGCAGGTACAGGACCGGCGCTTGACCGCCGCGTTTAAAAGCCACTGAACCTCGGATTTCAGAGTTTGTGTCACAACGAGTGCAGATCAGTGCTAAGCAGCAGTGCTAACTGCTTCCTGGGAAGCTTTTTTAGCCACGCTCGGGGAGAAAAGCTGCGGTCCGTTTGCGGAGCTTTACGATTCTCACACTGCACATGTGGCTCTAAACATTACTTGTACAGGATGCATGCAGCATCAGAGGGTTGGCAACCGAAGTGAGCCGGTGGCGAAGACGAACGTCGTCCAGCCAGCCAGCAGTAAGTGCGTACTTACTTATTTGTGCGCGACTCCAGCGAAACTACCTGAATACACGAGATTAAATTGGAGACCTGTGAGTAAAGTATTTAAAATTTAAGAAATGTTATTGCATATTTGTGCCAAACATTTGCAGATTTCTACTCAACCTAAAGCTGAGCCCGTTGCCAGCCCCGTGAGATCCATTTCGTCGGTCTGTTAATGTTTTCCACTAAAAGCTTCTGGGCTGATTGTGAAAGAAAATGCAGGAGAAGTTTCGGTTCCAGGTGGAAACGCCCCAAACGGCGTTCAAGTTCAAGCTTTCAGGCTCAATTTAGAATCCCCAGATCCTGCCAGAATTAAATAAATAGAGGCAAAAAAAAAGAAGGCAAGCAAATCTCCTCGAAGCATTAAAATGATAAGTTAGTATTTATGTTCTGCGAGTTCAGCAGAATCCAGACCAGATGTCTGAGCAGCGGAGAAAAAAAAAAAAAAAAACGGCATCGTTTTCCAACGCCGGGCCCTCAAGAGAAGCGCGTCTGCGATCTTCTCTCTGCCCTCGAACTGAACGGCGATGAGCTTTAAATAAAAACGGATGAAGAACGCAGCGAAATGATTCCTCTGATTAAATCAGCCAAACTAAACTGAGCAGTGAACCGAAGCTGTGCCTCAAGACGCTTCTGCATTCGCTGTAACTCATTTACATCGGAACAAGAAACAAAGTTAGTCTTCAGCCCACTCTTGTGCAAACTGCTGCACTTTAAACTTGTCACTCTGTTCCTCTTTGGTGGCAATTTATAGTTTTTTTCTTCTTCTCTTTTTTTTTGTTGCTATCCGATTCACCGTTTTCTTTTTTTTTTTATTCCTGCTCTCGTTACTTAAAGTCAGAACGCCAGAGGGGAACTGATCCAACTTTCTCTGCTTCTGCTGCGTCTCAAATAGATTCATCCTTAAAAAAAAAAAAAAAAAAAAAAGTTTAAAGCCCCCATCAAATATAAACACACATTTAATATTTACCATAAACTTCACCGGAGTAAACTAAAAGTGGAAAGAAAATGACGGATGGCTTACGAAATATTTCACAGATGGGAAAGTAAAACAAATGCTTGAATAGAAAAAACAAACCCTTCGCTATATTATTCACCTTCTAGTTCTATAAACTACTCGGTGCTGGTTGATTGAATGAAGTTAGAAGTCGCGGATGCAACGAAAACGTACAAGGTTTTAACAGAAGAAACGGCCTGAAAACGTTTAGAAACAAGAGGCTGAATGAATTTACATTTACATTTTTAAGAAAATCCTTAAAAAAAAAAAAAATACAATCAGGCAGCCTTGGTTTCTGTTTCCATTTTAAAATGAATCTGGCTTCAGCGCTGACACAAGTTCAGTTTTCAAAAGAGAAAAACCCGAGTCGACCTGACCGGCAAAGCTCCTCCGCGGCAAGCGGCTGATGTTTTCGTTGGAAAAAGCACAGAGCTGAACGTCGACGAAGAAAAAGAGACTGACGGCGGGGAAAATGGAAAAGAAATCCAAGAACTAAGAATGATCCGCTTTCTTTTTTTTCTCCTGGTTTTTACTGTTTGTAGGAAATCCTAATCGCTGCTCTAAGTGAAACGTTAATTTAACGTTTAATTATTATTATTGCAGTCAGAAGCTCATATTTCCATGTGTTCCCTTGGTTTTGATCCTCCGTGTTTCGCAGATACATTTTATATCCTACTGCAGTTTCCATTCACTCCTGACTGCAGCTTTTTAGGCTTATTTCACCATTAATGAAACAATGTTATGTTAAAAATGACATTATATATTACAGAGGAATGCCGAGGCTTCAAGTTTGTTTTGTTTCCTTCAACATCAGCGTTTGCTCTTAATTATTTTGAACCTTTATATTCTACTTCTTTCGTTCTCTCCTGTTTTGAACAGTGTGTCTCTTGTGTCGACTTGCGAACATTTCACAAAGTCATCTCAGTAATGGCTGCATACGAAAGTCTGACGTTTTTCAAACAAGTGAACTTTGCAAATCTAAAAACAAACAAAACAGCACCCAGGCTGCTGAATTATTAAACGGTCCCAACACATTTCAACATTTTGCCACTGAATTAGAGACGTCCTCTCTCACCTCCACGATGTCGTCATCAAACAGCAGCCAGAAGCCGTGGCTCTTGACGATGGTGATGTAGTGTCCGCGATTGGGACCGCTGCAGCGCAGACAGAACGGGCAGACAACAGAAGAGGCGTGTCAAACAGATGAAATGTGTGCAAATCCGAGTTTAGAACCATCTACAATCAGCTGAAGGACCAGCGAAGACTGGCGCGAAACCGCCGCTAATCGCGGTTAGCGAGTTGTCCCAAACTGCAGCAGGCTGACCTCTGGGTTTAAATGAAATCATGAGTCACCAATATAGTTTTCTTACATAAGCGCAATTTCACCGTAATTTCGATCTGTGAAAATGACACTGAAGTTAACATGTGATCGACGGCATGTGACTGTAAGCTTTCCAGTTCAACACACAGCTCAACCTATACTCTACATGAACCAGATGTTTGTAAAAGACATTTGTTCACTGTGAAAACTTTATTTGTAGAAACACAAACAATGGATTTCTCTTGTGTTCTCAATTTGGACCATTACAGCCAAATGTCCTGTTAAAAACCACATTACTTCATAAAGTCAAACTGATTATTCTAAACTGATTTCTGAGTCTTTAAAATGCCACATTAAGATGACCAACCTTTACTTAACTTTAAAAATTGGAAATACGTACGTTTTATGATCACATAGTTAATATCTTCATGAATGAATGAGTCAAAGCAAGACCCCAGGAATATTTTAGATTAGAAAACATTATAACATGATATAAGGCTAATAAAAAAAAAAAAGCCTCTAATCCTCTGTTTGCCTTTAATAAACAGAGCTGCATCTCTGCAATTATCAAACTCTATCAAACCAGAAAACTAGAAGTCTGATCGAATCTAGGACCTACCTGCCGCAGTGCACGACGACGGCGACCAGGTCGTACATGCGGTCGGGGTTGGTGGCGTCGCCCGACGTGTTGAAAAGGCGGAGCTCCAGCGGGAAGACGACGCGATAGGACAGCTTGGTGTAGCGGTGCAGCTGGTCCATGTACTTAAAGCGCTTGAGGTGGAGGGCGAGGATCATGGGCAGCTTTTTTACCCTCATCCTGGCAGAACAACGCAGCAAAAATGTTTGCTTTGCGACTCGATTCATTGAAAAAGAAAAAAAAAAAAGATTTACACCTGCATAGCAATTCATAGTTTCAGATTTTGTCCTGCTAAAAATCAAATTTCACTGGAAATAAACATGATGAACCAACAGAAAGTTGAACATCATTGCGAAACGGGAAAAAATTGATATATGAGGTTTTATTAAATAAATAACACCAGGAAAGATGTTGTCCTTTCTATAGGACAACGACCCAAACATGCATGAGACACGTGGAGTGGTTCAGATCAAAGCATATTCTGATGGTAAAATAGTCAATAAACATCCATAGTTAAACCCAAACAAGAATCTGTGACTAGACAGAAGCATTCTCCCTTCACCAAGAAGAAAAGGGAAAAACCATGTTACTCTTTACCTGACACTCCTTGTCAGTCTGTCACAAAAACTCCCTATGAAATGGGCTCAAGTCCGTGTTTGTAACTTGACAAACACGAATACTTTTACAAAGCACATGTTCACAGATGATGACGATCAGAAAGTTTTGATTCAAAATAAACAAAGCTTGCAAAAGCAAAACTTCCAAGAGAAACTTAAAAAAAAAAAAAGCTGGGAGTAATCAGAGCGAGGCCAAAACTTTCAAGAGAATCATTTGAAAAAAAAAAAAAACCCGAGACATTTCCAGAACAACCAGAATATCGCAGCACGCTTTCACAGTTTTTCCTTCCTCCCCAGTCAGCCGCAGCTCTGCTGTCCTTCCCCCTTCACGTTAATGCGAGGTTCAGCCTCTGCTGATAGCCCTTCGCCTCCTTAATGGATGTTACTCGGTGCACTTAGCCGGCTCTCCGGTACAAAAATACACGCAGCAGCAACACTTGAGAAGACGCGCCTCACGGTTTCCAACCGCAGAAAGCTAAAAACGCGGCAGCGCTGTTAATGCAAAGGGAAGTCTGGGGTGGTAAGCGACGTCCAACAGGCGTCTGGCCAGAGATACGCCCGCGAAACCGATTCTCAGAATGTAACAGGAAGGCCCTGACAGGGTGCCATGGTGACGTCCGATGTGGTTTCAGGGCTGATCTCTAATGGAACAAAACCCAACAGAGTTTGTTTACTGTTAGTAAAAACTAAGTGGGAGTTCAAAGGTATATATATATTTTTTTTTCAGCGTCTAATGTTTGGCATTATTACATTAAAGCTACGCGGATGATGCAAGATGATCGTTGTGGGTTTATCTGCTCTACGAAATTTAAGTGCATTTCACCAAATCAGAAAAGAACGCCACCAGGTTCATTTGCACGTTTTCTGCTGTACGAATGCGACAAAGACATGAATAGAAAAGGAGACGTCACCTACCGTTTCTGGGCTTCCTGTTTGCTGCGACATTGCTCACAGTAATATTTATACTCGCTGCACAACGTCTCTGTGTTGCTGAAGCCCCTGTTGAGCACAGAAAGGAGAACTCGTCCATAAATCTTCACTAAGATCTAACATTTTTTTGTTGGGTTTGATGAAATATAAAAAAAAAGAAAAAGAAAAAGCAGGACAACCTGAGACAGTGTGTGATCGAGGTGTTCTGCTCCACGTCCACCGACAGATCCAGGAAGTCCTCGTCCTTACTGCTCACCTGCAGAAACCAACAGCAGGTGAATTGCTGACCAACCAAGACGGGGCTGATCAGCCCCTACAGTTGCAAGGTTTTTTTTTTTTTTTGTTTCTTTGTGATTGCTGTGGCCTAAAATCGCTGATTTTGTGGTGCAATCTTTTTTCTTTTGAATAGTTGCACATTTTTTGCTTTGTTTTTGCCTCAACATGGTCTTGCAAAACGCTGAAGTTGCTGCACGTAACCTCCCTGTTTTTCCCCTCTGTGTTTCTATTGTGGCAACAAGGATTTCTCTGAAATATTTGGAAAGCAACAGTGAGCACAACAATTTCTTTACAGAAATGAAAGAGATTTGGGTTGATTTCTGGTATTAACTGGCTAGAAAGCAATGCAAAACAACAACATTAGTATTCTTGTTAACAAGCTTAATATGATGTAATGGTAAGGACGAACTCGTCGACGTTTAGCTAACATTATCTGCATGCAACACAGGTACTCAACTCCAAGTTGGAAGAAAACTGCAGAGCTTTTTGGCTTTTGGCTCTGGCTAATTGCTGGATATGACAGAGACCAGCGGCTCGGCTCAGCAGCAGCGTAATGCGAGCGCTCCTGGTGCGTTTACAGACAGTTAAAAAAAAAAAATTTCTTGCATTATTATGCCATTTCCATTATATTGCCTAAAATGTTCTCAAAACAACAATATTATCGTGATAAGCTCTGGGACGATTTATCGTCCGGCTGAATTTCTTATGACGCGCCAACAAACGAGGCGTGAACACGTGTCAGCTGTTGCGATCGCAACTTCCTGCGGGGACTGGCGAACGTAAACAGCGGACGTGAAAACCCAGCTCACAGCTTCGCAGTTGAGGCAGCGCGTCTCGTTGGTCAGCGTTCCCTGGAAGATCTCGTGGACCCACGTCTGCTGCGTCTCCTTCCCGCCGTCGCTTTCGCCCCCGCCTCCGCCTCCGTCACCGCATCCGCCTCCTCCGCTCCCGTTCTGCACCAGTTTCCCGTTCTGCTGCCGCTCCTGGCTCTTCTCCTCCTGGAGGAGGTCGGCGATAGTGTTGAGGAGGTAGTTGAGGAATTCGTGGGCGTCCTGCTGCATGTAGTTGTCAAACAACTCTGGGGAGGGGAGATGCGGACACGTCGAGGAGAAAGATAAATATTTGATTGTGTTACAACCTCAGATTTATGCAAGTGACCGGGCCGGCCGACAGGAAGCCTGGCTGCAGTTGACATGGGAACAGATGGAGCTGAATACAGGGGAAATTCATGTTCACCTTCCAGCAAGACACTGATCTTAAACAGCCGCAGCTGCTCTGTGGTGGAATGGTTTAGATCAATGTCCCTCGTGCAACTTAAGTTATACAACTTAAATGTTGTACGTCTGGGAACAATTTGGTTTTTAACTCGATAAGTAACGTTTAATCAAGACTGCTCAGTCTGCGTGGTTCTCAAGAGAAAAAGAGCAACCGAGTCACAAGGATGTAAAACCTTTTAAAACTGCAAGCATGGGCTACTTAGCTTCTTCAGTTTGTTCTTTTTCAAAAGGTACAAAGCTTTTTGAACACTTTTGCAACAATATTGCTAATATTTCAGCTTGTCAGAAGACATGAACAGTGCAGAACAGTTTCATACTCAACAAGCTTTGTCCATTTTTCCTTGTCTTTTTCTGCGAGCTACAGTATAAGAGCCAGAGTAAGGTTTTAAATCGTAATTCTATGAGAACTGTACGCCGAGCTACGTTAAAATGAGGACTGCTGGACGCTGGACACTTGTACGTAGGCCTCAGTCCTCCACGCGGCCATGACAGGTTCGAGTCTCATCCTGCTGACCTTTGCCCCTCTCTCGCAAGCTACTGTCCTGTTTCACTTTCAAATAAAGGCCAGCAGAGCCAAAAAAAAAAAAAATTCTTCTTCTTGTGAAATTATAGTTGGTACCGATTATACAAAGAAATAAGATTTTAACATATCTGCGTCAAATTATTATCATTCGCAGGACTGAATCCATTGTTTAAACCAGTGTCCATTTCAAAGAACGAACCACGGACTTTATGAGGTGTCGATAGCTCTAAACAAGCGATGTTTTACTCATAGTTTTACGACTTTCTTCCACCAACATTTCATCTTTATTCCTCTGATACTAAAACTACGAGCTTGGTCACAACACACCGTCATATTTGCCTTACTGACCCACTATTTCAGACGTATTGGTTTGGATAAAAGATATTCTTGTGCTAGGATTGATCATTTGGTAGTTTGGGGCGCTTCACTACTCTTCCCACTGAGCCAGTCGCTCACTGAGCTTTGAACTCCTTCAGTCTCTGGCGATACAACGTTGGTCGACACAAACCAAAACAACATGCAGCTGTAATTCCTGTGAAATCTGGTTCTACTGAACCAGAATACAAATACATGCCAAACTCCTCTGATTTCTATTTGCAAACATTTTTCAAAACCCGTGTGAGTCCTGTTGTTTTCCACCTTACAGTTATGCACTACTTTGTGGCGGTCTTGTCACAGAAAATTTTTTTTTTTTTCTTCCACTCCACATAAAATCCCAATTATGTCCATTAAAGTCTGCGTTTGTAATGTGGACAAAGTGCTGGACAAGTTCAAGATGCACGTCCAGTTTTGTAGGGAAAAAGAAACCTTTAAACCAAAGTAAAGTTTCAGAGACAAGTGACATCTGTGCCATTGTTTTGATTTGCTTCCTGCTCCGTGATTTCACCGACAATATGACTTCCTCGGCTGTGTGATTAACTTCTCAGCTGATATCCGTCGTGCCCATCTTCTTCCCCTTTTCCAAGGCCGCTGCCTGCATCAGTACTCCCAGCTGCGCTGCTCCACCATGAAAGGAAGTTTGTTTCAATGACTCAATGTCTTTGTTCTAAAGACTTGGTGCTAAACGCTTCCCAGCGAGATTACAGGACGCCTCGCGCTCTGACATCAGCGGCAGCTGCACATTCTTCCAAAGCCGTTCCATGAATATTCTACGAGATTATTCTGCGTCTCGACACAAGCCTCCTTCCCCAATCCCCCCCCCCGTCGACGCCTACCGTTTTCCTTCCTTAGCCGAGAGATGAATTTCTTGGGAGGGATGACGCCGACTTTTTTCTTCTGGGTGGCGATGCTGTTGAAAAGGTCGGCCAGGCAGGTGAGGAGGGACTCCTTCCTCCGAGGCTGCACCTGAGATCAACGGCACGGGTCACAAAGGCTTCCATAACCTCCGATTATGTCTTTAAAAACAAACTGATATGTGCTTTAACGTGGGCTATAGGTCCACAATCATCTGGTTTTGAAGTAAGTTGCACCTTGGAACGTCTTGGTCAGTTTTGAACCCAATCGTTTCATTTCTCCCTTCTTTCGTTTCCTGTCAGTAAGCAAACGTTTTCATACTAGCATCAGAGAAATAAATTGTATCTAGAAGGCATTTCACATTAATTTATAATTTAAAGGGACGGCATTATGTATGTTCCATGTTTTGGTGTGATAAAGTAACTATGTTACCTTCAGATAAACTCAAATTCCAGGAGTTTGGGTTTGTAATTTAATGCCTTGAAATTGGGCCTCTGTCTCTTTTAGAAACTCCCACTCTTTATGAAACTCCGCCTTCAGGAAGTCAACGCAACATCGCTCCTCAATTAACCCTTTAAGAATACTTATGCCAGCGCTGCACTGAGAAGTAGGTGGCATCACGAGCTTAGCAGATGCTAGGCTCCACCAGGTGTTTGCTATTTGCTGCTGGCTAGTCTGAAGGAGTTGGGGAAGGGATAGGCCCATCCAGGCCCTTTTGCAAAGGTTGCCATGGAGATAAAGGATTTTCTCAAACATGCATGAAAGAATCAATGACACTCTCCAGGTGTATTTTTGATTAAAGACATTATAACATAACATAAAGCTAAAAAAAAAAGTCAGTTTTACAAAAGTAATGCTGCTATTAAAAAAAAATCAAACACGTGAACTGTGTTATTTTGACTGGGAAAGTGCTTCATTCCTCAAGCATTTTCCCCTCAAATAGCTGAAATAGGAACAAATGCGTCTCGTCCCAGTACATCTTTCTGCTTATCAGCTGCACAGTTTCTGTATCTGCTGTTATTTTGACCGCTATTTTGCACCCCGTTTCCAGAAACTCGTCATAAAGCCTCCTGACATCAGGGATTTTTGGCTGCCCGCTGACAGCTGGGCGGTAAGCGTCTGAATCAAACCCACGTGGCCACCGGTGTGCGAGTTCTGTATTCGACACTCACCTTGTACGCCAGCACCTTCTCCCTGAACGGCCGGCAGAAATACAGAGCCTGCAGCACCGAGTTGCAGTAGCAGGTGTTGCCGAACTGGATGAGACGCAAAAGAACAGGGAGTTGGATGTGATTCTTTAGTGTGCGTATGTTTTAGTAGCATCCATTTAACACAAATGAACTACAACCGTCCGGGTTTGCTTTGATTTAAAGTCTGAATTATGAAAAAAAACGGATCAGAGCAGGCAGATTATTAGCTAATAGAGGACTGTACTCAGATACACTTACATTGACCAATCCAAAGTAGTGTTCATTAACAGGAAACTGTTCCGGTCCAATCTCCTTTTCCAAGGCAGAGGCATTGGCGCCCTGAAGAAGTCCGGAGGAGAAAACAGCACAATTAATGTTTTACTTCAACGTTCTTATCACAGCAAGAAAAAAAATGAGTCACCACAGACTGGATAAGATTTTCCCTTCCTTACAGTTTCCAAGACGTTTATTTGTTTCTGATTTCTTTCTGCCCTGCTGGAATCAGCACTTTTTTTTTTGAAAACAGCTAATAAAACTCCATTTAGACGGTTTGCAGACTACAAAACAACACGTCGTGGTAAATTCGGTTGACTAAGCAACAGCAAAATGACTTTAAACATTGGTTGTTAATATCGGCTTAGTTTTATTTACTCCGATACATGGAAAAATGACTAAAATCAGTCGATACCGACGTTAATGCCGATATATTGTACAACCGTAGTGCTAAAATCATAAAAACATCTTCAACAGTCATTCACAGCCAAAATATTCAAAACAACTAGGAGTGGTGATATGGTATTAAAGTTTTATCATGATACTTTGTGTCTGCCTGACACAGAAATCAAAAGCTGTCCTTAAAAAACATTTGGAGTGCGCTGAAAAGTGTTATTTATATCGCTAAACTGTTCGCAGAAACTGGATTTACTAACATTTTCAGATTTATTGACACGCTCATTGGAAAAAAAAGATAGCAAATCCATCAATCCTGCCAATACGGAGAGTTTCTGGCAATTTCAAGCGATGTTAATTGTACTTTATCATGACATCGATAAATCTAAATTCTTATCGCAACAACACATTTATCACAATACATGATACGATAAATGTCCGCCCACAATGAAAACGACCTGGTGTGTCTGAAAGCACTTTCAAGTCCTAATACAGATGTTTTCTTCAGCACTGTGAGATCATCTAATGTTTTCCTCCTGTAATGACCGCAAGAGAGGCAGTCATCCCAGTGAAACCCCGTCAGTTAACACCAGGAGGAAGTAAAAAAAACCACAACCTACCAACCAGAAACAGGAGTGTTGCAGGTCCACATCGCTGGCAAACCGCGTAACTATACGGCGATATGAGCATTTGAAACACAGCTAAACATATGCATAACTCATGTCTGTGCGCTTATACCAATCATAATCAGAGTTTGGAATCGATGTAAACTGTATGAAACGTGAAAACGTATATGTGCATCTACTGGACCAGCTTCCAGTAGATGTTAGCTGCTGGAAGCTGGTCACCATGCGCTGTGCGACTTTCAGGACTGAAGAGAAATTAGAGGCGACAACCTGAAGTAGAGGAAGAGAAAGGGCGTTTTTAGTTCAACCTGTGAATGTTAACGCAGTTAATTGACCTGGCTCGGCCTTGATGCATAATGGTTCAGCTACATCTTAGAATATAGAGCGAAAACAGAAAACTAAATGCTTTGCAAAACGCTCTTTCAGGCATATTTTGGTGGGAGGAGAGACGGAAACAAAGGACAATGATGACAGCAGTAGTGATGATGATGCAGCTTCTCCCCTCGGTGTGGCTGTGGGGGGGGGGGGGGGGGGGGGGGCGGTGTTTCATAAACTGCAGCGGTTCAGCTCAGCTCCACATTGCAGTCCATGTAAAGTCAACAAGAGGCCAACATCGGGTTCCTGTCTGGGCTGAGGTTATTTATCCAACAAACACCGCCTCGGAACAGCCAAGAGGTTGTAAACAACAAGACACGGCGAACCAACTCTCTGATGTTAGAGAGGCATAAAAACAAAACAAAAAAACAAAGGAGTTGAAAACACACAAAGACATTAATTATTAACTCTGTCATCGCCGGTTTAAAGTGACAGCTTGGAGCCGAGTGTTAGAAATGAAAGTGAGTAGGAGAATTATTCATAAGACGAACGCATTAGACGGAAGTCTTCTTCAAAGTCGTGACTTAAATCGCTGGTTGCGTAAAAGTAAACATCTTTTCTCTATTAATATGCTATCTCAAGTTGTTCAGCCGAGTTTCAAGCCATCGCAGGCGTGAGAAAGAATCTAACGCTCGGCCGCTGGGTGGTTCTCGTGGTGAGAGTTCTCTTTTCTTTTTTCATTCTTCAAACCAACAGTAGACGTAAATTTCAAGCGGCCTTGGATTCATAAATAACTGCTCCCTATCCTGACCTGTTCCTGCACACTGCTGGACAGGTGGCTGAAAAAAGGCTTTGCTCTCACTTAAAGCAAAGAAAAACCCCAGCTTCAAAGAAAGCTTCACAACCACCACTAAATTTAAAGGGTTTTTTTTTTAAATATATATTTTAAATTCTTTCTTAACTCTATGTACCGTAAATAAATATATATATATATTTTTAGAACTAGCAGTAATCAATTTGCCCTTTCATTTTAGCAGCATTAGGGACAAATGTTGGCGTTCTGTTTCCGATGAAAGAACAAACAAGGTGAGGGATTTTTTACTCAAGAATATCACGAAAACCTTCAATCTACAGCAGCAGCATTCTGCATTCCCTACATGTGATATAAAAAAAAATAAATAAATGTTAAGCCAGCTCCAATTCCTCTGTTTCGCCAGCCTATAGACATAAGCAGTAAAATATTACAAAACTCACCCGCTAAACCAAACTCTTCTTTGAGCTCGATATTAGACCCGTTCTCGCGGTTCTGCTCTAGATAGAGGAACACAAACGCGCCAAAGCTCATATTGGGAAGTTACTCAGGCGATCTGTTTAAATAGCCAGCCTGCAGTCAGCAGCTTAACACATCTCCCACACTTTAGCTGAGCACTTGCAGGTTCACAAACAGCACGAGTTTGTAAGCAGATAATACTTTTTTTTTTTTTTTTTGCCCTTACCGCTTAAATGAAAGACTAATGACGCCGTTTGTGATAAAAAAAAAAAACAAGCAACTGCAGGCTTGAGCAGAGAGCCTGACTAGTTCAGTGTCATTTTGTTTGTCCTGGAGGAGCGATTTGAAAGCACACGAGTACAAATAGACTCAAAAGTGACACCGCAGACAAAATCATTCACAAGAAAGCTGCTGATTAGCTATTTAACCTGCTAACATCAGAGCGTTATAGCTTGAAAACGCAAATTCATGCCTGATCAAGACTTGAAACGACTACTGTGTCCAAAGCAAAACAATGGGGTAGATAACATTACTGTAGCATAAATTATGTTGCATTGTTTTGATATCAGTACGCACAGCAGTTGGTTTTTTGTTTTAAATAGAAATGATTAATCAAGTTGTACATTTTCAGTGTTATTCCTCGAGATCATTAAATGAGGGTCAGCATATCCAGATATATCACACCAGGAGTGCGCATACAAGAGAAAGTACTCCCAAACAGTTCAATATGTTCATTTTGTAGGTTTTGGCAAAAAAAAAAAAATTAAATAAAAATGTTGCAGACCATCTTTCAGCCAGCTCACTGGCAGTGTGCAGCAACAGGTAAGCATCCAAGCACAGAAATGTTGTGTTTTTCCACTGGACTCGTTTCCAGGGTGTTTTAATGGGAGCTTTTGGTTTAATAAACATGATTCTGTGGCGAATGTGCGTGTCTTTAAGGAATGCGTTGCCTGCCATCCTGACTACAGAACCTCCACAGGGTCCGAGAAAACTTGTTAACAATTGTTTCCTTTTTAGTTTCACCGAATAAAGCTCTCTGTTGTTTTCTATTTTATATATTAAACTGTTAGGGGTTTTGCTGAGACGTTCAGGTTTTATCCTGTGACATTTGCTTTAAATTTCTCCCTCTTAAGCTCAGAGCAGCATCAGCTGCCGTGAGGCGCTTACATCCTCTAACTCCTGGTTTCTGTTGTATTTCTGCTATTCGGGGGAAATACAGTCGTAAGCAGGAACAGTAAGTTTCATTTATATATATATACATATATATCCGACCGCAACTTCAGCCCAAAATAGAAGTCCAAACGGCTAGCTGGCTAAGCTAGCCGTTTCCCGACCGTTTAGTCAGTCCAACTAACCACAACCAAGACGAAGCTGCTCACTAACTATCACACACACAGCCGGTGTGAGCACAACACGGTCCCGTTAACTCTCCAAACAGCGGCGTGTTCGGGCCCGGAAAGCTGCCCCTGCTCGAGCAACTTTCTGGGAGCGCTGTGTGTTTTTATCATGTTGTTCCGTGAGGCTAACAGACAGGCTAGCAGCAGCAGCAGCAGGACAGCTAACCGTAAGCGTGAGACCAGGCAGGGTTCAGCGGACCGGGCAGCGAACGGTACCGGCCCAACCAGCCCCTCTGCCCTACTTACCATCGTACAAATCGAGGCGATCTTTCGGACTGTCATCAGTATTTCCATCCGTGCGCCGCCATGTTGGACCGAACCCCGATGTTAAAATAATCAGACCCGCAGCGGCTGCAGAGTTCCGGGAGGGCGAGTCGAGCCTGCCTGCTGCCCCTATCGGTACTGTCACAGTGAAGCAGGAGGGAATGACAGCGACAGCTTCCGGTATGACCTTTCAGAATAATTTACAAAACAAAAAGGCACTTTTTTTAATTTTTTTTAATTTTGTGGGGAAGCGTGCGGGGGGCTAATACGTTCCAAAATCCATCACACTTTAAAGAAAATTGTTTGAAATCAAATAATTTTAATGGAATTAAGTGGGCGTGGCCAAACTGCTCCACAGCGCCCCCTAACTTGAGATAGGCCAAGTTATGACACTTGCCAAATAGTGACATTTGGCAACAGCATCGCATCTGCAAAGAATCAAATGCCTTTTTATTGTGTTCACTTGTTCTTCTGATGAAGACAGATTGAAAAGTTCATCTCCATGCACAATAAAACTGAAAACTGATATCTGAACATCAGTCTTTTATATTTTTGCAAGCTTTTGTTTTTTTAAAAGATTTTTTTCACCATAGTGACCTTTATATGTAGAACATTGCAATAATGCTGCCAAATTGTGAGATGTTGCGGCCAAAATAATGACACACTGTTATAGGCTGCTCATGTGGTGACATCACCTTCGGCCCCGCCAATTTAATTGTCTGTTTTAAAATAATTTTAAAAACTGCACATCTCTAAATGAATAAAACATTTTTTTTTTTTGCTTCATGCAACAAAAACAGTGTCAAAACCATTATTCTGAAAATACAAGCACAAAGTTTCCACTTTAGTTGCTGTTTTTTTCTGTTGTAGTTTAGAGTTTCCTGCCATCCACTCCCAGAGGTTGTGAGGGAGTGTCACTGAAGAACTACTGACTTGTTCATAAGTGTTGGTTCGGTTCTTTGCAGGGCGCCGGATTGATGGGCAGCATTTCAGTTTGTTTTTCTACCATCTCACAATTTGTTTTCACTTTCGTAGACAAAATAATTAAGCAATTAAGCACACATATAATGTTTTATAGCTCCGGAATGAAGTATTATTTCTCCAAAATACACACGGCAATTATGCCATCTATATAATTATTTTATTTAAAAAAAAAAAACATAAGATGTAGTTTGTTAAAATCTAGGTTCTTCTCCTCTCTCTCTCTCTCTCTCTCTCTCTCTCTCTCTCTCTCTCTCTCTCTCCTTTACAATTGACATTGATGGACTTCCATACAGAAGTATCCAGACAGAGGGGGGGAAAAAGAGATGAACTTAAAGAGTTTAAAATCCCAATCCACGTCTTTGTTTGAACCTTTTCTTCATCCCACTTGATTTAATGCTGGCGCTCTCATCGTTTATAAAGCATTAGGCTGCTCAGCCTGAGCAGTTGGGCCGAATTCCCACTGGTCCCCCGGGAATATGTGAGGGGACGGATCAAAGTATACATCCCTCCCTCTCATCACTCCCTCTGCTCTGTATCCACAGCCAGAGGCATCTGGAACCTCCGGGAACCGGATCGTTTTCCTTTCAGCTACCAAAGCGTAAAAATGGCTCAGCAACGCGTTTAATGATGCCTCCATCGTGGAGCTAAAAGTCAAGTTTTACCCCAGGAGAGAAAGACTTGGAGGAAACTGTGGCACCCTTGGATAATAACTGGGAATTATTAGGGCAAAACCAAATTTTGCCGATCAGTTTCTAGGTGCCGCTCTCTGCGGAAAACAAGAGGGATTTTTCCTTTCTTTGGCTCAAATCTGGATTGGCCGTATAGGCATACAAACACGGGGTGATTTCTTTGCTGTGACTTTCCCCCCCCCCCCATAAAGCTCGGAGCAGTTCTGGGGGTGCAGAGGGGAGCTAAATGCGGCTGTCTGGCGATTCTGCCCCGGGAAGTATGAACAGCAGCGGGTCTGGCAACTTTCTGCTGGTCCCCATCCCGGAGTATCCCCTGCTGGACTGCGTCCCCAACAAGACGGTGAAGATCGCGGTGCTGGGCGCCAGTAACGTCGGGAAAACCGGTATGGCGGTGGGACGCAGTTACTCTCCTGTATCCGGGAAAGTTTTCATTTCGGATTAGTTGCATTGTATTCAAGCGATAAATGGAGGCAAACTGTTTTTTACGAGCTAAAACGTTATTGTGGCTCAGTACACCTCAAGAGAAACAATTGGTTTTAAAGTTTTTAGGTGGCAGAGAAATAAATGAAGCGCTACCATCGTTTGACGACAGAGGGCGGTACGCAGCACTGATTTCCTGAAAATGAAAAAAGAAAAATCAAGCAAAATTCGAATTTAATTCATATTGCTGATGAAGTATGGGGAGTGGGGGGAGCAGTGTGTCACTTCAATGAAAAACACAAAAACTTACCAATTATTTTTGGTCTAGATTCTAGTGCAAATATCTTAGTGCTCTTGAAATAAGACAAAACTAACTTACAAGTGACTTTCAACAAGATACAGAAGCCTGTTTTAAGTATATAATTCCCTGATATTGATGAAAATGTAGTTAACATATTTTTTCACTTGCATGCATTTGCAATCTGCCAATGGATTAGTACATTTTTGGCAATATTAAGGGATTATTTACTTAAAAGGATCCTCTATTCCTTGCTTGTGAGTTAGTTTTGCCTAATTTCAATAGGACTAAGATATTTGCCTTGGAAACTAGGCCAAAAATACATTTTTGTGTATTTCAGTGCTCTTCTTCCTCATCTTTACGTCACTGATTGACAAATTCTGTTTCACTTTCAGCTCTGATTGTCAGGTTTCTGACTAAGAGATTCATTGGCGATTATGAAGCAAACACAGGTGAGGTTTTTTCCCCTTCATTCATCTGACTGCCTTTGCCACCAGCGAGCCCCTGCCACGATTGATCCTCTCATCCCTTCATATTCACCCTTCCACCCGGATCTCTTTGTCTCCGCAGGAGCACTCTACTCTAGAAAGGTCACCATGGATGGGGAGGAAGTGTCACTTCAGATTCAGGACACACCCTGCGTTGCCCTCCAGGTTAATTTAAGTGAAGCAAATTGCTTGTAGGCATTTGTTTCTAAGGATGTGTGTTAATTCGGTCATTTTCTATTGTACATTCTTAATTATTAGTAGCAGAAAGTTGACAGGAAGGACATTTTTGGGGCTGAGGTATTGGATTTTTTCAGTTCGTGTAGGTTCTGTAAGATATGCATATGATGTATGGTACTAGTGGCCATACAGACCTTTTGTTATTTTATTAACTTTACCAAGAAGTCACTAAAGAAAAGAAAACATGGAGAGCAGGCCCTAAATAGTTTCTGACTAGTTAGTTTCTGTGCAAAAATAAAACTTGGCACTACGCCGGTTAAGACTATAGAGAGCATTACAAAATGTAAAATCTTTTTCTGTAAATTCGTGTTATGATACAGGGCTTGAATTTCAATCATAATACCCTTAAAAAGTCTTAAATTTGAGTTGATGAAACCTGCAGAAACCCTGTTCCGCGCCACAAGTCTGAGCCATGCGTTATCTTAAAACTCCAGGTTATTAATTGGAAACATATGACTAAGTGTTTGGGATTTGAAAAAGAATAATACAAATAGTCACTGATTTCAACAGGCATTTAATGGAATAACTGGATAATTGAGCTGAAATAATTTTCTGACTGGCTGGCAGAAAATTATCTGCACTGGAATGTTGTTTCTAGATACTGATTGCCCCCACACACAGACGGGCTTTAATGAGGTGACTTGGCAAACTGACAGCCGTCTGTATTTACACAGAAGATGTATCAAATTTAGTGACCTTGACATGTTAAGATACACGCTTCATTTTTATTCCCTAGCCAATTTCACTTGACCTTATGTATCAGCACAGTCTGTACTGAACTTGGAGAAAAAAATACTTGTTCTTCTCAATGTGACTCTCGCAATATGGAGACCAAATTTTGGGGAATGTAAATGTTGTACAATTCAAATGCTGCCTTAGAATTAAAGCTCATTACGCTGCATTTGCATTGCTGAACGTTTGGCTTAAGTTTTGTAATCGTGAGCTTGAGTGGTTTTTTTTGTTGTTGTTGGGCGTGCAACTCTTGTTTTGAAACTTCGCAATAAGAATTAAAGGATAACAATATTGTATGTGTCTGATAATAGTTCACACATGCAGAAATCACAGAGAGGGAAAGAGAGGCACAAGGTTAAAGCTGTGATATTCAAATCATACTTCATAACACGTAATTGACACATTCAGTTTAAGCTACTCATTTTTGTTGGTTATGAGCTGGCAGCCAAACCATCACCTATGTACTCATGTCACTCTTTTTGTGTTTCGGCAGGATGACGCTGAAGGCCTGTACTGCCAGGAGCAGATCAACAGGTCAGGCTTACACCACATCGTTGTAAGTTTTAACATAAAATTAATGTTTTCAAGCTTATTTTCTTTACTGTTTCCCTTTTTTTTGTCAGGTCCATCTACTGGGCAGATGGGTATGTGTTGGTTTTCTCCATTACAGACAACAGTAGCTACCGAACCATTCAACCTCTGTACCAGCACATCAGGCGCATACACCCATCTGGAAACATCCCAGTTATCCTGGTAAGGATGATTCATGTGAATAAATGTTGGATCAATTCCATCTAATTAATTTTCCATTAGACATGTTTTTGAATTCTTTTCAGCAACAGTAGCTCACTATAAATATATTTTTTTTATATTTGTCACATTACAGATATGATTTTCAGTGTCTTTTATTGGGATTTTATGCAACATACCAAAACAAAATATTTTAAAGTTGTGAAGAGAAAGGAACGTATCCCTTCATAACCACATTACCACATAATCAGAGTTAAAATGAAACACCTAAAGACATATTCAGATGTTACAATGTCCAAGTCGAACCTGAATCTAGTCTAGTTTTATCGTAGGTCTTGTGCGAGAGGACTTTCAAATGTTTGTTCATAGACACTCTCCTGTCATTCTGACTAAGTTAGACCTTTTCTGCAACGAAGCAGAAGGTGGTTTCGCAAAGTATTCAGTCCAAATAAAACAAATTAAGGTTTCTGGGTGTGATATGCTAACAGTATATATTTCAACACAGACCAGACAAGAAGCCTAACAACCTTAATCCCGTAATCCAATCTGCATCATAATCTGTTCCCTGCTGCAGGTTGGCAACAAGAGTGACCTGCTCCGAGCCCGACAAGTGCCTGCAGAGGAGGGAGACACGTTAGCAACTTCACTAGGTGTGGCCTTTCCCCGCTTTCACTAGTCATGATTTGAATTCAGAGTAGCATAACTGGTGTTAAGGCTGAGTCTTTTGAAAGACTGGAGTCTACATAATTTTGAAATAAAAAGGAAAATGTTAATGCCTCTGGAGAAGATTCCAAATTTTGTTTTGATTATTGAATAGAGCAATAACTTACCCCTGCAGTTACCCAGGTACACTTGGCAATATTCAGTGCTGTGTTAATAATAATTAAAGGTAACGATGCTCCTAGGCTTTTAAGATTGGTGACAAGAAAAGATTGGGAATTTTTTCCCATAGGAAAAAAAAAACCTATTTAACATATTTTTGTTGTTTATCTTATGTTAAGATTTTGCATGCAAACTCTAATTATGTAAATAAAACTTCCTGAGGTCAAACATTTGAAGATTTTGTATCGGTATCAAATTTGACATATTTTAGGGTACTATAGCAAGGTTAAAAGTGTTGGCTAATATTCCTATAGGCAATGGCACAAATATGACTTACATAGTTTTTTAACAAGATTACTCCTACCAAACATGAACTGTCCAACAGTATGGAGAGTGTATGATATAAACTTCAAAACAATTGATAAGGAGCTTCACAGCAGATGCCAGCTTTAGCATTGTGTGCCTAGAGATAAGTGAATCTTCATTGGTGTAGAAAGAGAGTATGCACAGCTTAGCATGAGATTAAGTTACTGTACATTAATATCAGATCATTGCTTTGGCAACTTTGCTAATTTTGTTGCAGTTTTCCATACGTGTTGTTCATATTAAGCTTCTATTCCATACAATTTATCTGAGTAATACATGGCAGCCTGGGTAAGCTGGAGATGAAGTTATTTGTGTTGCTAAATCAGAGAAACACAATGTTTCTTAAGGCAGGTGTTTCCAAAAAACTTAAAAACACAATTCATATATGCAGTAATAATACACACTCCCTTTGCATTAAATGGTTATTCTATAGAAATCAGTTATTATTTACACGGATGACTGAGCTTTTGGTCTGTTAAAAAGTAATGTTTCATGTAAAATCCATACACTTTCTATTTTAGGTAGGCTACTGGCTGCTGATAGGAACCCAACAGAACCAATCTCTGCTGAACTGAATCCATTTAGAACTTCTATATTTAAGCAAGAACTTTGCCCCAACTTTAGTAATGGCTGGAATGTGTTTCGGAAAAAATACTTGTGTGTTTACCTATGAGACATACAGCAAAAATAATATCAGCAGCTACAATCTTAAGTTGAAAAAATTCAAACTTTATAACTTAAGGTAACCATTTATATATTTATAGACAGCATCTCCCAATGTTCCTTAGTGATTCTTTATATTTTGACCCACTCTGAGTGTCTGCAAGGTCGATGTTTTTGGTTATCAAGTGAAATATCTTGAAAGCTATTTGATGTTCATGGTTCACAGGAGATAATTGCTCCCTCACTTCCTGCCTTGTTCTTGATCCAAGAATTCCTACTTGCCCGGTTTGGAAAAAAGAAGCAAGATAAGTAAACAAGCAGCCAGTTCCTAGATGGTTAATTGGGGTCAAGCCCGGGTCACACCAACCAATTCCAACAGCTTCAAAACTAAGGAACAGAGCTAGTTGAGCTCTCTTACAGATAAACTGTATCCTAGATGTCGCCTGATGTGAGAGGAATGCTGACAATTATCAGGATGATGATGAGCGGACCAGATCTGAACTATGTCTCTGATCGCAGGGGGTGTTTACTTCGAGGCCTCGGCCAGAGAGAACCACGAGGGAGTTCACACCGCCTTCCTCCATCTCTGCCAGGAGGTGGGGGCTTACCTTTCTGTCATAAAACGTTTTATTGGTGAGGAGGCGGGAGGCCATATTTACAGAACAGTTGTCCCAATGACTGCATCTTATTTAGCCCCTGCGGTGTTGGTCATTTTCATTTCCACCATCCTTTAAGCTATGATAGCTTCGTGATGCCTAAAAAAAACGGAAATACCATCTGTTTATCTTTTTGGCCTTAAAGGGAAACCAGACTGCACTGTAATTTTTTTTCTAGCGAAGTAACAGTCATTACCCTCAGGGAGGATCACTGAATGTGCAGTTTCCTGCTTCCTGCTCATACATGTAAAGCCAACACTGCAAAAACACAAAATCTTACCAGATAATTTTTTTTTGTCTCATTTCTAGTGCACATATCTTCTTTGTCTTGAAGTAACCTTTCAACAGTATAGAGGAGCTTGTTTTAAGTAAATTATTCCATAATATTGATGAAAAATACAAGTAAAATAATTCCCCTGCCGGATTATTTCACTTGTAACATGAGAAAATGTCCTGTTAAAAGTAAAAAAATGAATCTGCCATTGTAACTAGTCCATTTTATTAATAAAATTTAAAATAAGCTCCTATATCTTGGTGAAATTTCATTTTAAGTTCAGGTAGTCTTATTTCAAGTGTTCTCTAAATTTTGTAGAAAATGAATTTTTCAACAATCCTGTTTAGGATTGTTGACCCTAAAGAAAAACAGGATCCTGCACAACTTTCATATGGTCAGCTTCATACAATAATGGCCTTAGTTGATTTTTACCAAAAGTGTTCCTCTTTTGAAAGAAGTCATAATTGTTTTCCTCCAAAATCAATTTGGCAAAAAAAATGACATGGGTCATTATTTTAGGTAGGTGATCACATTAAATCCCCAAAATTGATCCAAACTTTTTTGGGGTTATCTTTTTTCCTTTTTTCATTTGGCAACAACAGTTGTGCAGAGGTTGTTTTTAGCAATATGTGCTTGAGAGGCAAATTCACTCCATTTTTGATGGATGGGGAGGCCAAAGAAAATCATCCAGAGAGCCATATGCGGCTCTCTGGATGTTTCATTGAAACAGTTTAAAATGGAAACCTGCTAAAATATGCCTTCTGTGAACCAGGTGATCCGGGCGCTGGGAGGCGGGAATGGGGAGAAGAGGAAGGGCGGCCTACACCTGGCCAGACCCAAGTCTCCCAATATGCAGGAGCTGAAGAGGAGGTTCAGACAGGTGCTTTCCTCCAAAGTAAAATCAGCTACAACTATTTGACCTGTAGCTGAATGGGGACAACGCATGACATGGTAGCAGCTTCCACACAGGAGGCGATATTAAAGTCTTCTGTCGAAATTAAAAGGTTCGGCGTCTGAAGCGGGACATGAATACTGCCGAGGCTTTCTGAGGGGATC
Source organism: Poeciliopsis gracilis (assembly GCA_911649635.1). Taxonomy (NCBI): domain Eukaryota; kingdom Metazoa; phylum Chordata; class Actinopteri; order Cyprinodontiformes; family Poeciliidae; genus Poeciliopsis; species Poeciliopsis gracilis. The sequence continues at coordinate 1,577,530 of CAJVRI010000724.1, forward strand.
AAAGCCTTTCTAAGAGCACAAGGACTTCCTCCTTAGATAGACAGATAAAGGCAGAGACTGAATTTAGCTCTGGAAAAGATTCCTGGTTAGCAGAATCTGCACTGGGATTAACAAAGAGATTAATTTCTTGTCCTCAAGAGAATGAAAATGACATTTTTTTTTAAACCCAAAGCAATAAAATCTTTCAGAATTTCATCCCAAGATAAATTCCTATATTATACTTACAAACTTTGTTCTTTATTTTTCATTTCCACCGGTGTTGTTTTAAACAGCTGATGTAAATCTTTTTAAGAATGTTGGGATTTTTAAAAGAACAATAAATAAAATGCTTTCCTTGCATCCTCGTTGAGGATATTTTGAACAAAAACAGGAAATGACCCCAAAAATGCAAGAGTTCATGGCTATGCAAAAAGACAAATGACAGAGGACGGAAATCCTTTGATTCCAAATTGAGGAGCGAGTTCCTCATCTTTAAAGATGCCCTAGGTTCATATTTACAGAATGTAAATATAAAAGATCTGTTCAAATGAGAAGGAGGTCATTTTACATCATACGCTGAGAAAACAGACAGGTAGTGTCCAACCATTAAAAAGTGCTTCACAATTTTCATGAATTTTATTCTATTGTTCTTCAGTCTTTAAAGAGTTGCTTAAACAAAGTAAATCTCATCTGTTGTTTGCAATCCCTTTGTACCAATAAATTGTTGGTATCAACCCTATAAAATTCTGCCTGTTCTGTGTGAAGATCATGACTTGGTTAAGAGAAAGTGTATGTTTTTATGTGAGTTTTCCCTGTGTGTGGATGTGTGTGTTTCCACTGTTCTCATGACCTCTCCTGCTGCTGAAACACACACACACACACACACACACACACACACACACACACACACACACACACACACACACACACACACACACACACACACACACACACACACACACACACACACACACACACACACAGAATTCCCAATAAAGACAAATTCCTTCTCATCTGGAATTTCTTTCTGGGTCACTGAGCCACAAGTCTTTAGCACTACACACGCGTGCACATGCATACACATACAGAGTTATGTTTCTCTGTTTCTGTAGAAACTTTTCAATGACTTCTCTTCATCCGGACCCTTACACTAAACCTAACCATTACCATGCCTAACTCTAAATCTAACCAAAACTTACTGGTCTTCCCTCTGGACACCATAAGGAGCTCAGGGTCCTCACAACGTATGTGTTTGGACAATTGTTCCTACAATGTGTCAAAAACAAGAACACACACAGTATGTTTATCTTCACGAGGACTTTTTCATTTACTTGCATTAATTTGTCATTAATTTCTACAGCATAACCATGACCATATCACTGAACCTAACAATTGTCAGTACATGCTTACTCCTAAACCTAACATGAACTCAATTCACACCGTAATCCTAACTCTAACCTCTAACCTAAAAACAACATTTGTTCTCATGGGGGCCACATAAGGACCTCTGGGTCCTCGCAGTGTAGTATTTGTTGGAAAAAATGTGTGTTACAAAATGAGAAATGTTAAAACAGACACACAATCACACACAGTGAAAAATGTTTGCTGACCCCAACTCTAACCCTTCTGCTCTCTGACCTTTGGAAGCAGCAGGACTCCATCAAATTCAGGAGAAAGCCCTTTCAGAGAACTCGCCATGCAGTTGGTCAAACTGCCATTAGATGAATGCAGACCCCAGAGTTGTGTTCTTGTCTTACTCAAACTATGGTGGTGGATGTGTTAAAACAGTGACAACCTTCCTCCACCAAACATAACTCATTGTTTTTTTGTAGGAACAATTTCAAGCTTTAGGATAAGGTAAGTAAATACGATAGTGGATTTTTGTTTTTACCTTTATCTGAAAAAGAGTTTCTATTACAATCTCTGGTGTATTTCGGTCATTTGTTTTCAAATGAGCTCTCAAATTTCTTCCTCTACCATACACATAAAAACACACCCACCGATCTCTAAAATCTCCTTCCTGTGCGCCACTGTGCTACATATTTGGCTCCTCTCGATAAAGAGGAAACTTATGCACTTTTCCCTCTTGGCCACTTTATCAGCGCTGACTCTTACTTTAGCAGGGAGTTAGTGTGATAGATGGAGACCTAATGTGACATTTATGAGGTTAGATTCATAAAAGTAAGCCTCTTCCAAGGGTTGCCTTTTTTTGGTAGGGGCAGTCCGAGCATTACTGGGATCCGTTTCAAATGTTAGAAGAGCTGGGAGAACAATATGACTTTGATATATATCAGATGTCCAACTCTATAATGCATAACAATACAATTTGTTGCACAAGTAGTCACAACATTTGACTACTTGTGCAACAAATGTCAAGGTATGACCCACAAAGATTGTTGTATTTTATGGGGATTTTATGTGACAGACCTACAGAAGCCCATGCTGCGATTAGAGTGAGAAGCCTTTTGGGAATATTTCTAACATTTTTGTGCGTCCAGAGACAAAAGCTTTTGTTTATTTGGCTTTGTAACCTCAATCAGGCTTGATAGAAAGACTGCCTGATTTGTTTATCCAAGTCTTGCAACAGATTCACAATTTCATCTAGGTTCATTTCATTTGGCTGTATATTTAACATGAAAATGCTTCTAACACATGTTTAAATGATACTAGTACAAACAAAAGGGTGATAGTTTTAGTCGAGGCTATCATACACTTTTGATCTCATATGAGTTCATTCCTTGTAGGTACAAATGGAAAGTCGTGCAACAATGCACACAAACTTCAACATGGTAAAGTTGCATTTTACTTTTCTTTTTGACTAAGTTAAGTTTTAATAAGTTTTGAACTACTTATGATCTGATTAAGGGTTATACTAGAAACCAATGCATTACACAAATTTTACCACATTTTCCAACGTTTCTTGCTACTATTCCAATTCTTCTGTCTTCCCTGCTTTCATAGTCTGTGGGTCGTGAGTTCAACCCAGATGTGACCTTTACTTCCTGCTGCCTCTGAAAGATAACATAGCGGGCCCATATGCATGCATATGTCCATGTACGCAGCTGAGTTATGTCCTACAATGTACTGCTGCTGATGAAAGATTTTCCTACGGTAGTCACCACAGAACACCCACGTACCGTATTTAATGGACTGTAGAAAATGCTTTATGTGTATTTTGCTCTTTGGAAGCAAATTACAATTGTGGCTCTTTGGAAGAAAAATACAAAGTTTAAAAAAAACAAAAAAACTGGAAGTGTACATTTATAATCTGCACCAGTCTACAAGCCGCTGGTATCTCCGTCGCTCTCGATTTTTCACAAGCCCTCTGCAGCGTGCTTAATAAATCTGCTATTAAAGACACAGCCTTGCTTCTTCAACACCGAACCATGGATTCGTTCACGCTGAGCTTACGTGCAGCGGCTATCGATCTGTACTACCATATTGATTGCCCTCAACTTAAAAGCGGTATTATATAAACTTCTTCGTGTTGTTTCCATGATGAGGGGGTATGAGTTTGAACACATTTCTCCAACGTGCCTGCTGCTAGCATGTGCTTTTTCTAAATGAAAATTAGAAATTGACTTCCAATTTTGACTTCCAATGGTTCACTTCCTGCTAAAGAGACCCCTGGTGGTTGAAGAAAAATCCACAGAAAAGAAGCACTGGGCTATAAGCCGCATGGTTCAAAGCGTGGGAAAAAAGTAGCAGCTTATAATCTGAAAAATACGGTATATACATTACTTTTGCTTTTAGCAGGGGATAAGCCATTGATAAGTGATGCTTTCTGTCAATGTGAATTACTTTTCTTATCTGTTTAATTTATTTTATTTTGTCATTCAAGTTTTTATTTAGGTCTCAAGAACATTTCTCAACTGCTCCAAAAATAGAGGTAAAGTAAAACTATCTTGATAGATAGAGAAAATTTGAAGAAACATGTAAACATTTTTTTCACATTTCAAAATCTGTCAGTCTACCTACAATGAAAATATTCCTAAAGTTACAACACATAGATGCAGAGTCGCAACTAAGCAGGCAGAATAATATTATTCATATTATTATTAATTTTTTTAAATTAAATTTGGCATCATTCAAAGTTTTTCTATCACACCTATGAAGGCCAATGAACAACATGTTCACTAGTCAGTAGGACTGTTTCTAAGTCTGCAATAGATACATTTTCAGCCATTTGTTTCAAATTGTTTCAAATTTCTGTGGAGGACACTAGAAATTGTGGCTCTTTGGAAGCAAAATGCAAAGAATTTAGAGCTGACTCAACACTTTCGCTAAGATTCGTAGATAATAAGGAAGGCAGATGGAGTTGATAGACATTTAAGATACAAAATTAGAGAGATAAAAATGCAACTCAAAAACTTAGAGAAACTATGCCAGCAGTTTTTTTTCCACTATCAGCTAAATGAAAGTTTAGCTAAAAGTTTCTTTAGAAATCAGAATAAAAACACTTTCTAGCGATACATTAAGTGCTTCAGGATCCAGACTTCAGGCGCTCCTTCCAACTACACAGCCAACCATTTGATTACAGTTTTGATAATATTATCACCTCTCTCCTTTCCCAAGTCTTCTTGCAGCCTCCTTCACAATTCTCTTTCAAAATTTGCCAAACTGTAAAAAGAATTTCCTTTAAAATCCCCCCAAAAATGTCCCGGCAGAAAATTGCAAGAATTTTCCATTAACTGTATGAATATTCCCATCAACTCTAAAATCTTTTATTTCTTTTTTTTTTTTTTTTACAGTGATTTAACAGATTATCCATGTTTCATTTCTTTACATTTCTGTTAATCCAGAACTGATGTTTTCCATGTTATTGCAAAGTATATCTCATGATACAATAACAAATATTCTGTAAAACAGAAAGTTCATTTATATTTCTATGGTAAATTTATATATTTTTTTTACGCATTTCTTTTTACAGTATAGTAAAGTACATACATCTGTAATAAACAACTTTTAGTTGTCCTGCCAGAAAATTACCTTCACCATTAACCTTTTACCACTTGATTGGAAATTCCCAGCTAATTGCTGACTGCAAACAGTAAACTTCCCAGAATAAAACACAGATCCCAAACTTTGACCCGGAAAACCTCTGTTTCAGTAAGTGAGGGGTTAAAGCTCCGGGGGGGTTGAATGCTCGGTGGTCCAGACGAAGTTCCAAGACGTTTTAAAAAGATTAAGCTAAAGCCTTTTAGCTTAAAAGTGTGTTAGATAGTTGCAGCTTTGCCTTTTGAATTGTTTTATGTCATCTTATGCACATTCTGGTTGAGAGTTTATGCATGAGCAAGATTTTCGATCTGTTGTGTCTATTTCTGGCTGCGAAGCTCCCAGTGGGCAGCCCATTTAGCTTTCCATTTCCCTTCTTCAAGACTGGCTCTAATCTCTGCTTTGAGCAGTGTTCTGTGAAACTAAGCAGAATATTCAGCAGTGACTTTAGAATTCTGCTTTTTATATATTTAATAAAAAAAAATTACATTTCCTGTTATTTTGTTGAGGAAATGAATAATACTTGTATTCCCTCCAAGATTTCTCAGAAATTTGGGAGTTTTGTAAATGTAACACAAAATACATTATGTTTGGGATAATTTTCACTTGTTTGCAGTTCCTGCATGTTTCTGTTTTGAGAAAATACATTATTTGGCATTTTGTGAACAATTATGTCTGTGGTAGCGTTGAAAAGAAGATGCAATACACCCATTACAATGCGTCAGTTAGGGCAAGCTGGAGATATTTTCAAAGAGTAAAAATACTTATTTTCATTATGATCACATGATCTAAAAATGGGACAAAATATTTCAAATATATATATATTTTTTTTGTTTTTTCTTTTTCACTATTTGGGCACACCGGAAGGACAGGACAGAGAATAAATGTCATTGTGCTATTTTCTACCTAATAAATTTTGTCTTTGTTTTCTAAAATGAACGAGTAATTTTTCAAAATTTAAAAGTATTTGTTATGAAAGACATAAACACAGTACTTCATTTAATTTTGTTTTGAAACTAAACATTTGATTTTGAAAATAAAAATGTCTTAAATTACATAAACTAATAATTATTTCCATGAGTTTATGAAAGGAAAATTTCTACGAAAATCTAGATCTGTATATCAAAGTTCATCTAGAGGTCTGCTTTAAATGATTAATGAAATTTATCTCTAATGAAATTTATCCCTAATGAAATTTATGTCATTTTAGAAAAATTTATCCCTAAAATGGCAATGCCACAATTAGCCCGGTGGCAGTAATGTCCACCTTTATAATGTCAAACTAAATCGGTTGAGCAAATGGGGGTCAAACTTTCTGGATGCACCCCTGCTGATTTATGTCAGTGCTTTATCTCTGTATTTTCCATAAGCTATCTGTAAGATTTGTGGGATGTTTCAGATAATCCTTAGTTACAGTTGCAAACAAAAACCCCAGTAACGCTCTGTGTGCGTTCTTATCGGTTTACTGGGCATGTGGAGGCCACTTATCTAGCAGCCTCTCAGACGCTATCTGATGGACAAACAGCTCAACAAGCCAAAAAAAGGCAACCATTGCAAAACCAGCGGTGAGAGATCCAAATCGTGTGCTTGTGTTAGATCATCCGAGGCTCTAAGGATGCCTCTGCGGATGTGTTTCACTGCTACTTTTGGGACTAGATGACTAATAAATGTAGTCCTTTCGGGTTAAGGCATTGTCCCTGACACACATCTGGCTGTCTGTTGCTCCAAATTAAACCGGCTGAGACGGAAAGCAACAGGGAGTCTGGCCTGCTGATTTATGTGACATCATTCAGGAAAGGGGAAATTCTGTAAGGGAGGTCAACTCACAGTTCACAGTTTTGGTAATAAAAGCTTTTAAGGTATAATAAACTGGACATTCAACGTTTAGAACACGAGCTAAAGTTTAAAGTCAAGTTTATTTTCATTGCATGTTTTATTAATGCAATTAATATGCTGTTTTACAGTATAAAAACATGATATGGTAACCAATTACGACACAAGCAACAAACATTACATCAAAATCCATCATCAAGAATAACCCCAATTAATTATTAATCAAATATATCAATCATTGTTCCGGTTATTGTTGTAGACAGGTGGGGTTCATGCCTTGATTTAATGGAGCTCATTGTTTCCAGATTAGTGGAGCATAAAAACTGAATTCTGCTTCTCCATGTTTGGTTCTGGTTTGGGAGAAGCAAAGTGGACTAGAACCAGAAGAAAAGACTGCAAAGGTATTTATTGAATCCTGTTGATGTGTCTGAAACGATGCACTGTTGATGTGAAAGTACGTACGTGGACGTACCTGGTACAAGGGAACTTCTTTTGTTAATCAGTGAAACAAGGCACATTGATGCTCAGACAAAGAAAACAAATGTAGCCATTTCTTGTGTTCATAGCATTTTGTCTTACCCCAAAAGGCCTGCAGTCTTCCGTCAGAATCAGAAGCTTTGGCACAGACGACGTCGCCGGTGGAATTTGAGAACTTGCCTCATCCTGTTTGGAGGTCTCGCAGAGTCCCTCCGGTGCCTGGGTGTCTTCAGAATGACAAGTTCTCCGTCAGTGAACGCTAAGTGGCCGTTTCATCAGGATGCATGAAGAGAGAGCTCCCGATCAATTCAAAGAGTTCCTAAACCCTGAGGCTGTCAACACTTTGATATAAGGAGAGCATTGGTATGGCATATGAACCTGTGGGTTGAACTCAGCTGCAGGAGAGTTCATGAACTCCGTGCGATGGAGAGATCTACCTTAAGAGCAGGTATTCCAATGACTGTTTTGATTTATTGTTTGATGCCTTTGTGCAACTGTGCAGCAGTTCTCTCGCAGAAGCAATCATCATTTTCTGCTTAGCCTGCAGCTGTGAACTTATTTGATTGACTCTCAAAGAGGTAATACAGACTTATTCCACAGCATTTGTGTTTTTTAGCATTGACAAAGTAAGACGTATCACTCTAAGGCAGACTGCATTCCTCGAGGACAAGAGTCCTGCAACTTTTAGATTTCTCTCTTGCCCTACACTGGAATGTCTGAGCTACCTTACTAGCATACACTCAATCTATGCAAGGCTCTGCTAATGAATTAATGTTCGAGGCTGAAGTAGAGAGACATTTAACAACACTGACCCTTGACGACTGGAGTTTGAGACCCTTGGTGAGCGATGAAACACTGCTGCACAAAACTATCTGAAAACTTAAAATTCGCATTAAATTATTCCCCTTAAAGCTTTCAGTCTTAAAGCGTGGGACTTACAATGATGATGCAACCATCTGAGAAATCCAGCTGGCAAATGATGAATACTCATAAACCTTGAACTTTCCCATGTTTGTTACATGACACCCACGGACTGCAATTCGCTTTATTGTAATTTTTCTTATGGATCGAGTTAAGTGAAGTGGGAAGAGGCTGATCATTTCCAAAGGTCCTCCATCAACCTCTGTCATCAGACTTTTTAATAAGCACATGCAATAAAAAATAACGTGTGCTTTTCTGAAGCTGTGAAAAATGTAGGAAAATGACAATAATCAATAGATCTGAAAAAGTCTTACTGGTACTTTTTGAGCCTAAATTTCAGCATTTACTAAATATGCAAATGAATCAGGATTAAAAGTTTAGAATGATACTTTACAATGTGGCGCTTGATCGAAAGAAGGAAAGACATCTAGGCTTTTTACAAAACATTATCTAACAGTTTCACAGTAAAGAGGAATATGCACATAAGTAATTTTCCACTGGTTCCCGTGGGTCTTTCACATTACATTTCTATCAAATTTGCTAAAGTTTGTGGCTGGAATATGACCAAAAGTGAAAAAGACCATATATATTTCTGCAAGGCACTGTCTCGACAATAGCTGCATGCTTACGAAGGCGTTTAAAGGGGAAGGACAATGTGTGCATTACAGAAAGCAGAAAGAGTCAGAGTTTATCTGTCAGGTCAAGTCTTCACATCTGGACTGATTTGTCTTGGTTCAGTCTGAGGTGATGTAACTTTATTGCGAAAACAGCTGCTGAAAACGTTGCTGTACTTCTCTTGCCAAGGATAGGGTAGGAACAGTGCTGCATTGTGTACTCAAAAAAAAAAAGAGTTTTTATATTAAATTCTTATTTTAAATTGTTGAGTTTTAAAAGTTCAAGATGGGAGAAGGAGCCAGAGAAAAATGTAAAAATATCAGCACTCTCCATGGAAACATCAGTGGCCAAACTGCCTTTTTATTTTAGCTGCTTCGGGATCATACTGCCCCCTAGCTTTCAGAGGAAGTCAGTGCATTTGAGAGATATGCAATTAAAACAGGATGAAAGAAGAAGGTGAGAGTTTGTTCCTGTTTCATTTTTCTCTTTCTCTCTGTGTCTCTTCCTTTTTATCATTCTCTTAACAAACTGCAGATCTGAGGCAAAAGGCAAAAACACAACCTAAATTTAATAAAAATATTGCTGATCTGAATTTATTTATCCATCCATCCCATTAGGCTGATATCATTCAGTAAAATCCAGTAAAATCTACAAAGCAGCAGGGTTTTGACAAAACAAATAAATCCTCAGACTCCGGAGAACATGTGGCGCTGCATTCTTCACCGCCGTGCGCTCGAGTCGTGTTTGGTCTGCTCACATGGAGACAAAAGCACCAGCAATCTACAAACATTTCTGCACTTACTCGCACAAATCGTCCACTTCAGTGTTTCAAATTACGGTTTGAATCAAGCCGGCTAAGACTTTCGATGTGTTATTATAGTTTCGTTCGGTAGAGTTTGTGGTTTTTGAGTCGCACATTTGAAATCGTGCAAAAGCCCATTACAGGCCTACAAGGGCCTCTGGTTATGTGTCTTTTCATGCTCTGATTCACCTGATTCAAAGAAAGACATTACCTCACTAGATACTCTTAGAATATTCTCAAGAAGCCTTTTGAATGAATCATTAAATAAAATAAATCAAAGAGTTCAAAGGGAGAATTCACATCATCAACTTGTCCTGTGTGTGGCTTCCTTGTCATTTCCTGTATTTTTCTGTGAGGGTCTTTGTTGTCTCAAGGTTCTTGTCTCATCTATCGCTAAAAGCATTTTTAAAAGAGAGGCTATATTACATTATTTAAATACAACTAAATTCCTAGCTTCCATAATCCACCCAAACAAAGAACAATTAATAAAAGATACAGTAAAAGAAAGCGTTATGATGACGTTGATGTAAATCATTATCTCTAAAGATTCTGATTGGATTTGACATAATCTGGTAGGACAGGTCATACACTCAGTGCAGGTCGTCTCATACGAACTTAGAGGTTTGGTTAGTCAAAATGTAAAGAACCCGTTCGGTTAATAAAGTTAGACTAGTGTTGAGTGGACCAACTCTTAGACTTTAATGTTTGGAAAGAAGAAACAATGAAATCGCTTCGGAAGTTGTTTATTGGGGTCAGAAGATTTGCCTTTGAGAAACAAAACAACGGTCTGTCTCTTCAGTGTATGGTAAGATATTTTACATCTATTTATGACACACGTATTTAGTATTTTCAATAGTTTTGCAAATACTAATCACAACTTCCTTACATTTAAATAACACTTATCACAGAGCTGTTTGCTTTGCTTTTTATACAGTATATAACTATGCTGTCATATACTGTATAGTTATATGTTATATAACTGTACAGGACAACATGTTGTAGCTTGTTGTGCTTACCTGCAACAACATGCTACAACATGCTTCCTGAAAAATTTATGATTAATTTTTACTGATTAGGAACCTTGTTTGGTGGAATCAAGATTGGACTTTTTAAAAAAAATAAAATAAAAGACTGGACCACCAATAAAGCACAGCGGTAGTCACGTTATGCTCTGGTATAATGTGACTGAATGTTGTTGAATCTCATCCCAAGTCGAGCTGATTCTGGAATTAATCGAGTCAGTTCATGTTTAGCTTCTGGACTGGCTTTTCAAAAACACTCATTTTAACTGTGTTAATTACAATTTAACTAGGAGTACAAGCCTTGGCAACACAAGGCAACCAACTATGCATCAATCAATTTCAACTTTGGCAAGAGAATTGCTGTAACAAATAATAAAAATTCCAAAATTGATGAGTGTGCATAAATGTTTCTACAATGTTTTTTTTTCTCCATTCCTTCCTGCAGGGGAGACCTTCTTTAACCAGATTCTACTGAACTCCAGGGGACTGAATCTTTTGAGATGCTTCAGCCACAACATGACTTCATCTCCTTACTTCCAACACGGGAACAGCAGACGCCCAATGTCGTCCCGTCCCATCATCATCACACACCGACGTCATCTTCTTCGTCCCCATGTCCCTCCTCTTTCCTTCCACAACCTTCAAGTTTCCTCAGACTGCGTGGAAATGGTCTCCTGAGGATCCTCCTCACCCTTCTTACTGCTCTGTGCATACTGCCCTGCCAAGCGCATGCAGTCTTGTTTCGGGTCGGCGTGGTTGGACCGTGGGGTTGCGACCGGCTCTTTGCCAAGGCACTTCCAAATGTTGCGGCTCAGCTGGCGGTGAATCGCGTCAACAGAGACCTCTCGCTGTCCCACGCTGCTACGTTCGGCTATGCCGTGCTGCAGGTAGAGCGAAAGTCCTTTCTTTAACAATTGGATGTTTGAAAGTTCTTGGTTATTTCGTTTGTTTTCTTGTTGTGTCCACTTAGGTTTTCAATTTGTTGATTGAATATTTCTGTTTAGGAGCCTTGTGAAACATCCAGGGCACTGGAGGCATTTGTGGGTTTCCACACAAAGGCCTCTGGTTACATTGGACCAGTCAACCCTGGATACTGTGACGCTGCTTCGATGCTGAGCAAAGGCTGGAACAAAGTAACTATTGTCCACAGAAGTTGTCTTTTCTTAGCTAGAACAGTTGTCAAAGAAGCAGCTATATCTTCTACTCTATGCTCTCGTTTATTAGGCGATATTTCCTTGGGCTTGTGTCGGCTATGAGTTAGATGATGTCCGTAGCCATCCGACGTTTGCCCGATCTATGGCGAGACCCACCGCAGTGCTGCACAGTGTCATGACCTACTTCAGGTGGGCTCACGTTGGCATCATCTCTTCTTCCGATGACATCTGGGTGGACACAGCAACCAAGGTCTGAATGTTTGTCTTTTGTCAATTTTCACTCTGGAAGACCAAAAATTTTCAAGTTGTATGTAAAAGTAGAGCGCTGCATTATAGGTGACAAAACCAAACCTGTTTCAGGTTTTTACCAGTATGTGCAGACATGTTGTGCCAAATCTTTTATGTCATGTCTAGGTGGCGGACTCTTTAAGGAGCCATGGGATGAACGTCAGATTCGTCAGCTTTATGGAAAACACACCTCATGGCATTAGGCGAACCCTGGCCAAAGTCCGCAAGATGAAGGAAATACGAGGTAAAACTGATGGTTCTTGTTGAAAAGAGTTTGGGATGTTCATTGGACTTGGAACAAACCATTCCTGAAAAGGAAAATTATATTTCTCTTACACCTTTCCCACCTCGTGCCTCACTTTAGTCAAGTTTATTTAGATCTGTGACGAAATGTGTCAAATAAATAATAAAAAAGAAATTAAATTCAATCTCCAAGAAAGAAGGAATGAAAGTCTCCAGTGCCAATTGTAAGATTGTAAGATTGAGGTATGTATGGCGATTCAAGAGACAAGCAGATATTAAGCAGAAATGTTGAATAAGACGGTTGTAGTTTTCAATACAAACCAGAACCGTATCAGAAGGCAATCCATGGTAAGCCTAATCCACCTTCATCTTTGTTTGGAAGCACTATGATTCAGTGACATAACGATGTAGCATCAATGAGGTTATTCAACAGGGTTTCTCTGATGTACAGAACTTTCTCTGTATGGTTGTAAAATCATAATTCTGTGAATCAAACTAGTTGTCAAGAGTTAGTCATGAAAATTCACTTCATGCCAATGTTTCATGTTCATTGCAGTTATTGGTGTTAAGATTCGTACACCAGCAAGAAAATGTCAATAAGTCTGTCATTTAACCATAAACTATATTCTAACAGTTTTATTATGTTCCATATATTTCATATAGTAATGTTGAACGCAAAAGCATGCCTAACCTTATAAAAGACATTTTGGACCACCAGGCAGTCTCTGAGGCAAATCGTCTCTTTCTGTCCTAGCTGTGATCCTCTGCATGCACTCGGTTCTCATCGGCGGTTTGGCCCAGAAGCTCCTCTTGGAAACAGCCTACGACATGCAGATGATCGACGGCTCCTTCGTGTTTGTACCTTATGACACTTTGCTCTACAGCCTGCCGTACATCAATGCAACCTACCCTACTGTGAAGAACAACAGCAAACTGCTGCGGGCCTACGATGCCGTGTTGACGATCACCATCGACTCGCCCCAGGCGTCATTCTATGACGCCTACAGAGAAGCTATGGAGAGAGGAGAGGTGGCAAGAACGCTGAAACCCCAACAGGTACATCAGTTCATACCAGCCCTGTACGGTCGGCTTTAATCAAACTCTAGTTCGTTTACCGACAAAGTCTGGTTCATTTGGCAAGGTGTGAATGCGCAATCTATCTATCTATCTATCTATCTATCTATCTATCTATCTATCTATCTATCTATCTATCTATCTATCTATCTATCTATCTATCTATCTACCTATCTATCTATCTATTATCTATCTGTTGCCGATGTGGAACAAAAATGCCTAAAAACTGAGATTTCAGTTCAGTTAAAGTAAACCATGGTGTGGTTCGAATGCATATGTGGACGCAAGTAGACCGTAGACTGCTCCAAAAGCAGGAAGCGGACTATAGCACAGAGCATTCTGGGTAAATGGAACCAAATCAAAAACTAGAGCTAGTGGGAAAAATGTCTTGGGATGCTTTACCAAAAACAAAAGAGAAATCCTGCAAGTAAAGCTGACATCTCTCTTTGTGGTCCAGGTATCGCCTCTGTTTGGAACCATCTACGACTCTATTCTGTTCATGGCTCATGCAGTGCATCGCGTTCGTCAGTCCAGGGTATGGATGTCTGGAGGAAACCTGGCACAACATATACGTAATTTGGATTTCCAGGTACAGATAGACCCAAGAAGTCCATAACACCAAACCACTTCTTTTTTTTTTCTAATTTCAGCATAACATGAGGTAGATAAAGAGACGCTATAGCATTTCACATTTTGTTAATTCACAGGGCTTTAGTCACCGTATCAAAACCAGCAGCTCTGGAGCTGTTCAGCTGGACTACCTCATCCTGGACACAGATGGATCGAGCTTGAATCTCATGCCAACATACAAGTAGGTCTCAGTGTTTTCTGATTTCCAATGAGCGACAAAGAGTTTGCTCCACCAAGATAAATAACAAATGAATAAGAAAGTCACTTGCCTGTCTGACTGAGTGAAATGTAAAGTTTGGTATGGAAGTGTTTACTGTGTGGGCCTTCTTTTCTAAAATGTTCTAGCTTTGACCTTTTTGTTTGAGTGAACAATACAACGTGGACTGAACACCGGTGTACAAAGCAAAGTCCAGGAAATAAATTATACAATAAGTTGCCTGCATTCTATATTCTGTAGTAGCCGTCAAAAGTAATCAATAAATGAATTGTTTTGTTTTTTTTTACATTATCAGTGTCATCCCAAGAAATGTTTTATAAGGGTGGCCAGAGCAGGGGGCACAGCTAAAATAATATTTATTTTGCATTAATTTTTTTATTGTGTTTTATATTTATGTCTTTATTGAAGAAAGGGATGGTGTATGGCTTTCTATGATACGAATATTATTCTCTGAGGAGGCCAATGGGTGGCTGGTATTTATTAAGAGACGCCACTGTATATTATTTTCCAGGTGATCTAATATTACACTGAGCATGGCATCTCAGTGTTCAAGCTCATATTTGAACAATTTTCCAAAAAAGAACAGCCTAATAAACTACACCCTCTTCAATTAACCGCTGATCTCACTGGTCCGCGGCAGGATCGACATGGAGATCAGCATGGTCCGCTTCCTGGGGCGAGACATTCACTTCCCACAAGGCTATGGGCCCAGGAGGGACGCTGCCTGCTGGTTTACACCCGGGGTCACCTGCTCAGGAGGTGAGGAAAGTCACAAAAACATTTATTCAGGGTGTATACATTTAGGATCTGCTGCAGTTAATCGATCAACTTTTAAATGAATTCGTATGCTGCACAGAGTTCCTTTCACAAAATAGGAAGTTTTTTTGGATAGCATTACAGGTTAAAGTCTGTACTCTCTGTTTTTTCTTTTCTTTTCCAGGAGTGGATCTGCTCTTGACTTTCAGCATGTTCTTTGGTTCTATCGCTGCTTCTGTCTTTGCTGTGGCTTTCCTGTACTGCATCAAGTATGAAATCACCTATAGAAACTATTAATCTGAAGCTAAAGTGAATCTGAATTGTAGGAATCTTTTAACAGGTAAAAACAACAAAACATAAACAAGTTTTTCACCCCCCCTCCCCTCCCCCGACTCCCTACAAGGCGACGCGTCAATCAGATTCGAATGGTCAGAGGTCCCAACAAGATCCTGCTTACTCTCCAAGACGTCACATTTATTAACCCGTCACTTAGCAACAAGGTCAGCCATTATGCTGTGTCATGAAAACACTATTTTCCCGTCACAAATCCCCCAGAAATTCTTGTTAAATTCAATGTTCTTTGTACTATTTAAACCAGTGTTTCTCATTTCTGGTCCTCACGCCACCCTGCCCTGCGTTTCCCTCCCGCCACACACCTGGATTGAACATTCTGGTGATTAACCGGCTTCTGCAGTACCTGATGCTCATGCAGTCACTTGAATCAGCTGTTCTGGAACAGAGGCGCGTCTAAAACATGCAGAGGACAGGATCTGAGAAGCACTGATTTAAATCCATGCGCTGGCACTCTGCAACTCCTGCTACTTTTCTAAACCGGTAACAATTTGCCATCCGCAGAAGCTGAGCCTAGACGACAGCAGGACTAGCGGTGGCCGCAGCGCGTCTGAGCGCAGCCTCAACACACCCGCCTCCTCCCAGTCTCCGGCCACATACGAGAATTCAAACGTTGTCATTTTTGAGGTCAGATTTCCAGATGTGTCCCAGATTAACAAGATGACGTCATCGCTTTCAGTTGGAAAAGAAAAGTGGTAGATTTAGCGTGACCGTCAGCGCAGTGAGATGACAGTTTTGAGACGTCTTGATCTTTGAAGAGCAGCTTCACTTAAATGCTATATTATCTTGTCTTTCCCTTTTGTAGCTCAGAGCACTTAATCTGTTTTGCCTAAATCTAAACTAGGTATATGTATGGAAAGAGTAAAGTTAGTGTGTGCAACTGTGAGGGGAGTTTTATTTGAACACTCTTTCTGCTGATCAGGGTGACTGGGCGTGGCTGAAGAGGCTACCTGATGGCAGGTTTCGGAGCATCAACCCTAAAACCAGCGATGTTTTTGAATTGGTATGTAAAAATGATGAGAGATACAAAAAAAATGACTATTTTTTTCTAAAGCAGTGCACTGCAGGGTTTCCCAAAGCGTATTATAAGCCTGGCGGGTCACCAGGCTTTACTTGTGCCCCCATCAGGCTCAACATTGCTTTTTTATTTAAGTCTTTTTTGAAATATTTGCATTTTTTTGAGACTTTATACTTGGTGTTCGGGTGTTAATCTTCCAATCTTTCAATGACACAGTTATCAATTGATATTTAAACATTTTCTGTTAACTTTAAACATTTTTAAACACGACGGGCCACTGGATGAATGATTGCCCTACCTCCCAAACACCAGGCTTAGCAAGTTTTCTGGGGGAAACCTTGCGTTGTATTGGACATTTGACATTTAAATAAACATTTCTTTGCTAGAATGGCTGCAAGGATTGAGGTATGTTGACTTAGAAGTGCTGAATACCATAATAAACATATATTTCATTGGTATAAATCAGAATATTTCATGATTTCAAAATTGAGTACCGGTATATTTACAACACCAATATTAAAACGGATCAAATCTTGGTGATTAAACCTTAAATTTAAACTTATAACATTTCAATTATTTTAACACCTTTAATCATTATACAAGTTATCGTACCATACAGCAAAACCTTTATTTGAAATGCCAAAATTGTATCTAATGTCTTGCAAAATGTTAATTTTAACTCTGTGAAACTTACTGTTTCCAGCCTGTGCTGTAAACATTCATCCCAGACTGCGAAGAAATAAGTGCCAAGCAGAACTCGGCAGCTTTTAACGCTAATTTAATATTTGAAAGTCTGGCCAACACAGACCGGATGGCTTCGTTCACCACCTTCTGTGCCATTTCTACAGGCCTGCAGTAAGGCCTGTAACTGAAAATTTCCTCTACTTTTCAGTTAGATGAAATTGACGTCGTTGCATTGAAACTCTGCCGAAGAAGTCTGGGTCAGTCGGAAAAATCTCAGGTTGAAATCGAGCGGGACTGCGTAGGAAGGCTAATTAAAACCCAACGCTTTGTGAAACCACTGGAGTCGGTTTGTGCTGCGTTGTTCCTGCAGATGAAAGACATGCGTCACGAGAACGTCAACCCTTTCCTGGGCTTCTTCCACGACTGCGGCGTGTTCGCCATCGTCACCGAGTTTTGCTCCAGAGGGAGCCTGGAGGACCTGCTGCTGAACGACGACGTCAAACTCGACTGGATGTTTAAATCGTCTCTGCTGCTGGACCTCATCAAGGTACGTTTAGGTGGGAGATAACATGCCAAACGGAGAAGTCGACGAAACCTCACCGACTTTCTTTTTCAACAATGTGAAAGGGTATGAAGTACCTTCACCATCGTGGAGTGTGTCACACCCGTCTCAAGTCTCGTAACTGCGTGGTGGACGGACGTTTTGTCCTCAAAGTGACAGACTACGGCTACAACGAGGTTCTGGAGTCACAGCGGTTCCCCTTCGTTGAATCGCGTCCAGAAGGTACAAAGCTTTTTCAGACATTTTATTAATTTATTTCATTTTAGGATCTGGACAATTCACTTACTTTTGGGGGAGGTGCATTTACTAGAAAATACATTATTGACCCTAAGAAAAGCAATGAAAATATGGCAAACTCATCCCCCTTATTCTTCCAGGGGAAACTTTGTTATAACTGCTGAAAAAGGTACTCTAATTATACAAGAAAGATAATATACATCAATCTTACCAATCTTTTGCTTCCACTGAATTGTGGTTTAGGTATGTTTTCTTTCTGAAAAGCCGACCATTCTGCAACCCTGCAGTGTTGAAAATGAATTTCTGTGGGGTTCACGCTGTGAAAAGTGGACCCTGCGGTCTCACCGTAGCAGCAGTTGGACATTAAATCACTTCTTTTGTTGGAAGAGTTGCTGTGGACGGCTCCAGAGATCCTGAGAGCCAGTCACCCGGGACTCCACGGGACTCTCCCCGGTGACGTTTACAGCTTTGCCATCATCATGCAGGAGGTCGTGATCAGAGGGCCTCCGTTCTGCATGCTGGACCTCTCCGACGCAGGCAAGACGGGTTGTGCTGCCGACGACGGAAATCACGAGATATCAAGCATTTTTAAATCAGCGAAACTGATTAAAATATTTGTCAGATCAGAAAAATGGAAATGAATATGATATATAGTTTTCAAAAGACATAAAAATATACAGTATGTAGTGTCGTTTTCTTGTAACATATCCATAAACAAGATGGATCATGTGTAATAAACAACACACAGATTATTTTAAACAAAATGTGCATACAAAGTTAATAGGTATTGACTGTAAAAGTGCCAAAATTCCACAACATTGCATTCTATCACGTCAAATCGAAAAATAAATCACTGATTTATTTCTAAAACAACTCACAAGTACTTCAAACAACCTTAAATTGTGGAAAAATAAATGATTTCCAGCGTCCAGCATTAGACTCAAGTCTGCTGTTCAGATTTCAGCATCGTTTGAAAGACTAGATTCCCGTTTTACATCCTCAGAGATAATAGAAAAGCTTCGAAAGCCTCCACCTCTGTGCCGTCCGGTGGTCAGTCCAGATTACGCTCCGATGGAGTGCATCCAGCTGATGAAACAATGCTGGACCGAGCAGCCGGACAAGAGGCCGACCTTCGATGACATATTTGACCAGGTCATTCTTTTTTTATTCCCAATTTTCATCTTGAGTCTAACAAAGTCTACTTCAAAGCACACTTTTTTAAAAATGAATTCTGTTGGACGTTGATGCGCTTTCCCGTCCTTCCAGTTCAAAAACATCAACAAAGGGAAAAAGACCAACATCATAGACTCGATGCTGAGGATGCTGGAGCAGTACTCTTCTAACCTGGAGGAGCTGATCAGAGAGCGAACGGAGGAGCTGGAGATAGAAAAGCAGAAGACAGAGAAGCTGCTGACACAGATGCTTCCCCCGTACGTTACATCTCACACGAATGAACAAAGAAACACACGTGGAATGCTAATTAGATTTTTTTTTTAAGGTAAAACGAAGGATAAAGACAAATCTGTCAGAAAAGCGTCGAAGATTTGTTAGCGCTCTCAATTCTCCGTTTAAAGTGCACTTTTACTTCGGCCTGGGTTATGCAAACTTATTGAAAAGTTTTTTTTTTTTTTTTTTTTAACTCCTCCAGATCAGTGGCGGAGGCTTTGATGGTGGGAGCGGTAGTGGAGCCAGAGTATTTTGACAACGTGTCGCTCTATTTCAGCGACATCGTTGGCTTCACCACCATCTCAGCCAACAGCGAACCTATCGAGGTGGTCGACCTCCTCAACGACCTTTACACGCTGTTCGACGCCATTATAGGAAACCACGATGTCTACAAGGTCGCATCTCCACTCTTGTGTCTGAAGTCGTAACATGAGGCGGTCGAAACTGGTGCTCATTTTCTCCCGGCCTTCTCAAGGTGGAGACCATCGGCGACGCCTACATGGTGGCGTCCGGTGTTCCCGTCCCCAACGGCAACCGCCATGCTGCAGAAATTGCCAACATGTCTCTGGACATCCTCAGCGCTGTGGGAACCTTCAAAATGAGGCACATGCCAGACGTGCCGGTCAGAATACGAATAGGACTCCACACAGGCGAGTAAAGATTGGCTTTTAAGTCGAGTTCTCCGACTCTCGATCGACATTCAGACAGACAGCGAAGATCCATATGTACGCCAAATGTTTTGCTCTTCAGTGGGAGAAACTCGCCTTTGGATCTGTGGTGTGTTGCAGGTCCATGCGTAACAGGCGTGGTGGGTCTGACCATGCCTCGCTACTGTTTGTTTGGAGACACGGTGACCACCGCCTCGCGAATGGAGTCCAGTGGAATGCGTAAGTTCACACAAGTCGGAGAACAAGTTTGTGGATAAAACACTAATTAAAGAAACTGGCACATATTTTCCAATCTATTGATTTAAGTCTGTTCATGCAGAAACCAAACATTTCCAGACTTAAGTACAATAAAAAAGGTACAAAAAAAAAAATCTAAAAATGGCTTTGAAATAACATCATTTTTAAGATTTTTGATTTTAGTCAATAGAATCCCAAATTATTATTATTTTTTTTTACTGTAGTCTCTTGATGTCGAGCAAAAACTTTAGATTTGAAGTCTTTGTGATTTTCTTAAGGTTTGCAATCTGCGTTTAGCTCTCCCTTCACCGATAGGTTTTCTGACCAGTCGGAAAGCACTTCACTTGGGTTTTTTCCAGATTGTTTTCTTTGCTCTACTATTTTTTTTGTTAGGTAATCTAGGATGTTTTGGTGTTAATTATTTTTTCTCTTACGATAGCCTACAGGATTCATGTCCATCAGAGTACAGTAAAGGTCCTGCAGGAACTCAATCTTGGCTACCAGCTTCAGTTGAGGGGTCGTACAGAAGTCAAAGTACAAATCTTCAATAAAAAGATCATTTCACCTGTATGACTAGAGGCGTGAAGAAATCATTTTTTTGTCTCAACCTCTTCTCCAGGGAAAAGGAATAGAAGAAACATACTGGCTTACGGGGAGAGATGGATTCACCAAACCTCTGCCGGTTCCTCCAGAACTTAAGTCAGGGTACGGATGAGTTTCTTCCATCCCCGCCTTGTGTTTGTCTTCATGCTCTTCTTCTTCCCCCCCGCCTCCTTATAGAGCTAGAATTTTTCCAGCCTGGTCAAAGTTCTCTCCAGATTCTGAGTCCTGCACTGGTTTTTGAATAACTACCTACAAGAAACCTTATCAGATCTTCATTCAAATTCAAAATCAGCCACGTTCATACTGGTCCTTGCATGAATTTGTTCTTCCCATCTGAAATCTTACCACGGTGTATCATATTGTCTACAGTTTTATAAACAGATTAAGATTTCATTGGAAATTAAGAAATGTAAACAAGAAAAGCACTTTGATACAAAGGTTCTGGTTTTATTATACACTTTATGTAAAGTACAGTACATGTTTTAGGTGTTGTAATCAACCATAGCACAGTTGCAGACACCATGTTCTAGTAATATCTTTGTACAAACAGTTGATTTTAAGAAGACAGCTACACACACATTAGGGAAAACGCAACATTCAAAGAAAGGCCACAAAGAATCAACACAATCTCCAAGAATGTGACAATTCTGCATGTTATTTCCAACTTTTGTTTCAAATGAGTCCACATTACTCTATAATAGTATTATCTTTGATTTGAAACAGAGTTTAGGTCATTGTTTGCATGCACACACCGGGGGCAATCTGTAATCTTTCTTGACAGAGTTTTCCATTTACCCTAGCAAATCCAATGCCAAATGTCCAAATTAGATTAAAAAAAAAATAAAATAAAATAAACATAACATTGCCAGTGTTACCAGAGGCGCAGTCACAAGCCGGTTCTCCTCCACTCAACATCTGCTGGCTCACTTTGTGCCAGCCTCTGGGGCCAGCTCCTCCTGGGGAATCCTAAAACCTCACCAGGCTAGTCGAGAAACAGTCCCTGGGCTTTCCTCTGCCTGGAACACCTCACCAGAGAGGCATCCAGGAGCCATCCTTACCAGATCCTCAAGCCAGCTCAATCAGCTCTTGAGACTTTGAACAAGGAATTGATTGGAGGACAAGACTGTGGAGGTAAGTTCACCAACTCAAGCCACTGGAAGGACATGTGGACTAATGTGGAGAGTATCTGAATGTAAGTGGGGGGTCAACAAAGCCTACCGACGTTATTTTCTGATGAGGTTCAAACAAACGAGATGATCAGGAGCTCTGGATATTTGGTGACAGAGCAGGGGAGTTTTTTTGATGGACATTATCAGCTTGTCAAAAACGGGGAGAATTGAGTTCATTCATGATCCAAGAAGCTCCCAACGTATTTCATTGGTCTAATTGGTAGGCAACTTGGGATAAAGGACCTTTCTCAGGGGAATATCTACGCATGAGAGAAGGAAGCTGGAATCAATCTATCACTTTTGGATCGCAAGATGGCTCCTCCTTCCACTGGGCCACAGACAAGCAGAGAAGTTGACCACAATATACACCCTGGCACTGAGTCAACCTTCCCTCTCTTCTGGGGTAATCTGACAGAAAACTTGTGTAGCACATGAGATACTAGACATAGTTACTCAAGGAGTTGGTGACGGGTTGTTCTTCCAGTAATCATCTGTGCATGCTCTTGCATCCTTGGTCTCCAATGGCTGAAACAGTCATTCGAGTTCATATAAGAGATACCGTGAACAATTAATGAAGCTGAAGACAATGCTGGACGTGTTCTCAGACTGGGCTTTCTGTATGAAGAAGTTGAAGATTAACAACCTGTCACATGCAAGTGAAGGCTTTTTGACAGTTTACGATGGCGCATAAGGCTTGGTCACTTCAGACAGTCTAGGACACTGCATTCTAGTGAGGTTGCTTCGCCGTTTAATGCAAGTGTGTTGGACAGGAGACTTGTCTAGAAGTTGAGTGTCAAACTCGAGGACTGCAGTTTGAAACCGTCAGTCTACAGGATACAGATCTTGTAGACCAATCTTGTAAATTCAAACAAGAGGAAAGTCCTGGACTGGCAGAATAAAAGTACTAATTGTCCTACTTACATTCGGCACCTCAAAATATTATATAATTGCTAAACTGCATCATGTACAGAGGTACGTAGTGCTGATGGGATCTGAGATTTAATATTTTATTCAGGAGGAACTGTTGGCAGACCTAACACCAGTTTATAGTACCTTGGAAAGGATTAATTGGAACCACTGCACTCTTCCATTTCTTCAATCAATGGACTCATGGGCAAAGCTTTAGGTCTTAGAAGAATTGTGTTGAAAATTTTAAAGGAATTATACTGCTTTGTGAAGAAATACCTTTAAGGAGAAAACTTGCATTGGGTCAAACCTTGTAAAGTCCTTTATGATCAGATTTTCCAATAAAATTAGTTTCCCAGGAACCTACCTTTTAGACACTTCCCTTTAAAATGGTGGACCTATTGGATAGCAAAAAAGAAAAACTAAGTTTTTTTTTTTTGGAGCGAAACATGCCATTGCAGGACTGCAGAACGTGAGTGTGTGTGTGCTGTGATCATGGTGTTCGCTTCGTCTCAACAGGCAAATGGCCCATGGGCTGCAGATGGCCGAGATAGCCCAGTACAAGAAACGGAAAGCCGAGAAACAACAGCAGGAACAACTTGCAAAGAAGAAAAACTGAGGTAATGTTATGCATTATAAAAATGTATAACATTACTTGCTTGGTTGGCAACGTGACTCGTCCTTTGGCAAACATAGTTTGGGGACGAACTGTCTTCAAGGTGTTACCACAATTTATTCGGACTTGATTGGTCTTCAACGCAACCCATTCCAAGTTTGGTGAGAAACATTGGCTATGGCGAAAAAAAATCTATATATTAGTTAAAATTAGTTATTACTCAATTTTTCAATATTTTTCAATACATTTTACATTTAGAAACCTTTCAAGCATCCAATTGTTTTTCCCTATAAGAAATAAATCAAATGTTTGTTGCAGTTTCACATTTACTGATTATGCCTTGTTATGTGTGCTTGACTTAAGTTGGTGACAAAATGTCTTATTAGACTTTAACCTGGGTTGTATCAGTATGTAATTTAATGCCAATAAAAGCAGTGGCATCTGAAGACAGTTCATGTGAGGATTGTGGGGACTTTGTCCGTGGGATTAAAAGAAAAAGCTCCTCTTTTTTGTACATAAAAAAAATACTCAGTTCTTCTACTTTACAAGTCTTTTAAACTGCTCACCACATCGCTGCTGTCGCTTGAAAACTTGCGCTAAACATCCTTCACGCCTTTAAAATCGCCAATTCCACGTGTTTTTCATTCGACCGCAGCAATGTGTTGATGCTGACTAGGTTGATCGGAAAAGTTACGACGCGTCTTCGAAATGATAGTTTGCCACTATCAGCCTGCAGTGGAGAGCAGTCAGAGCGATCCCAGTTTAAAGAATCAGCGAGAAAATTGCCTGGACCAGTCAAGCTAACGGCTCGTCAGATTTGGGCTGGTTTCAGAAAGAAGCTCAGCTATCTAAACCAGTCAAACGTTTAAAACTTTCATAATCATTAACACTTTACAGGTACTCCACAATTGAATAGTTGTACTGTAATGCCTCACATGGTCCATTTTGCAATGTTTCTACTGAAAGATAGAGAATCTACAATCAAAATAAAAAAGCTAACCAATAAAAAAATGACACAAAAGTGCTCAGGTTACTTTTACAGGTTTGATGAGGTTTGCTGAAGTTCTCAAAACCAGCCCTGGTCTGTTGGCTTGACTTCACCCAGGAGAACTTCTGCCTGATTCTCCAAAAAGAAAGAAATGGTTCTGACATCTGCCTGCTGCAGACATGATGACTTGATTAAAGATGTGTTTTTATAGATATGAAAATCCGGTAATCCCCATATCTGATATACATAATTTAAATTTATATACTTCTGTGCTCCTTGTGTTGTATTCTATGTTGATCGATCTCAAATATAAATCAGGTATTTCTTCAACATGACAAGCTGGAAATTTGGGAGTTTCTTTGAAACCCCTTTTAAGGGGCAGCTAATGTTTCATGGTGATGTACTCAGACGTCCTTTGCTGTGTTTCCCCCTTTTTTGTGTGTGATCCTTTGACTTTAAAGAGTAGACATGAGTGAAAATTTGATTCTCCCTCAATATTTACCTTCGTGTGTAAGGTAAATATTGGAAGGGTTGACTTTTTAAACATGTTTTGGTGCTTGTTGCGTGTTTCTTTGTGCTCTAGAAATAGTTTGTGTAGATAGTAGTTGTTAGGCCAGAAGGTTGGCGGTTCCGGTCCTGCTGGTTTGGTGTCCTGCATGTTCTAGAGATCTTTCCAAGCACAGCTGGAAAGATGTTAGCTGAAAGCTAACACTTTCTGCTAAAGGAAAAAAAAATGCTTTCAACTCAACTGTTTGTTTTGGGTTTTTGCAAGAAAGAAGAGATATTTCTGCTCAAAGACTGCAAGCTTAGCTCATTGTTCTTTCCTTTACCTCTCTCTTGTTCTTTCTGTAGGTGCAGATCTTTCGACGCTTCAAAGTAAATACAATATTTTCCCTCAAAAACATAGAACTATTCCGTTCAAATTTCTTACGAACCGAAGCGATTCTAATTTTCTCCCCCGTCCTCCGCGCTCCTTCTCACGGCTTCTGTTTCTCTCACTCAGGATGTCATTGGCTGAAAACAGGGACATGAAGCAGGTGTTTCACAAGGCGGTGAAGAAGATCGCTCACGTCCGCGTTGTGACGCAGCTTTACGTGCCCGAAGACGACCACAATGTCATGCTGACGCACCACTGAGGGACTGACTTTGTCTGGAGACAACTCAAGAGCAACGCCTCCGCAAAGCTGCAGTGACAGGAGAACTCTGAAAATGAGCGTCCAACCCGAGAGAGAGGAGGGTGGTAAAAGTGTTGGTTGGGGTTTACAGCAGCCAGAGTGTTTGGGTGAATGTCTGTGGGCAGCGGCCCAAAAATTGGGTATGCACTACATAGTGATGCTGTGCTAAAGAGGGCGCCATAGCGAATGGAAAAATGATCTCTACACCGTGTTCCAAATTATAATGGAAATTGGATTTAAGTGTCGTCAAGATTATATTTTTTGTTGTGCTATTGAATTTATAGACATTATTGTGTGTCTGGGCTCTTTGAATCACTATAGTTAATTTCAGATTAGTTTGTCTGGTGAGCTCAATTAAAAGAAATCTACTTAAGAAGGATGTTCCACATTATTAAGCAGGCCACAGGTTTCATGCAACATGGGAAAGAGAAAGAATCTTCCTGCTGATGAATATCATCAGCTCGTGTAGAGCTGTGTGACAAGGTATGAAAACATTAAATATTTAAAGAAAACTGAAGCGTTATCAGACTGTGAAGAGATTAGTGGCTGATTCAGAACAAAGACGGGTTTGTACAGGTGAAGGCATAATGAGGAAGGTTTCTCTTAGACAAGAGTACATGAAGGTTAATGTTCAAACATTACTGATCACTGCTGTGCAACCCTGGATGGTCCAGATGGACGCAGTAGTGGATTGGTGGTGGACAGCCACCACGTCCCAACACGGTTCAAAAAGAAGAGCCAAACCTTCAGTAGCAAAATCATCTTCATGCACGACAATGAATGCTGCAGGAATACCACTGTGTCATTGGCTGCTATGGGCATAAAAGGGTAGAAACTCATGGTTTAGTCACCATCGTCCTCTGACCTCTGACCCTATTGAGAACCTCTGGATCCTCAAGCAGAAGATCTGAGGGTGAAATGCAGTTCATATCAAAACAGCAGCTCTGGGAAGGTTTTCTGACATCCTGCAAAGAAATTCAAGCAGAAACTTTCCACAAACTCACAAGATCAACATGGATACAAGAATTGTGCAGGTGATGTCAAAGAGGGTCCCATGTTAACATGTAACTCTGTCTGTTAACATGTTTTTGATTGAAACAGCTCTTGATTTCAGTACATGTGACCACTTAATGCTGCACATTCAAAAAATGACTGCAGTTCTTTGTAATCCGTAAAATTTTTACAAAATCTGCTGTGCATAATAATTTGGAGCAGTGCATTTTGAGTTTTTTTAACTTTTGAAAAATAAATACTGTTCTCATGGGGAGCTTTGTTCAGTAAAATTTGATTTATACTGTAATAGTTCATGACTTGAAAATTATACTGACCATCATTTAAGAAAATCTGAGAAAATATCACTTGCATAATAATTTGGAACACGGCGTAGTCGTCATTGACGTGTCCGCCTACACCTTGGAAAGTGCATGTTTGTGGCGCTGTCAGTGAGCGTCAGTGGCTTGAGCTGCAGAGATGAAGCCTGAATGGGGAACGCTCTACGAAGGCTGACAAGTGATGAGTCGGCAAAGACGGGATCCGCGGAAAGTCTTGGTCAGCAGCAGAGGAACGCGGCTAATCTCTCTCTTTCGTCTCCCGTCACCTTGGCTCGTCTTCTGGAAGGACATTTACTAGGAAGGAAAGCTCTTTGGTGCTCTGTCTTCTTCAATGTACGAATAAATAAGTAAAACCCCAAAGGATTTGGGCTTAAATAGACGAGAACAGACACACATAGGCAGTCAAGACCCAGACAGTGTTTACAGTTTTTTCTGTCAGTAAGTTAAAATGTTCTAATTGCTTGTTTTCATTTGTACTAACAAAAAAAAATAATAATAATGAAGGAGAATAAAACTCTCAAAATAAAGGAATTACATCAACAGACTCAAGTGTGCATGTATGTTGTGTGAAAAAGTGACAGAATTTACTATTTGTAAAATTGCAAAACTCTTCCAACAACACACGTTTCACTCCTACAGAGACCAACAGCGCCCTCTGGTGGCTCCACAAGACCGAGCCTTTGCTCTTCGCAGATGGTGTCCTGAGCGTCCTGCAGGATTATCCCTCCTGATCCATTGTTCATGTGTGTAATTGTATATTTCAAAACGTTGTTGGTGACCGCCGGCGTACTGCATTCGTTTCTATACAACTTTGAGTTAATACACATTCTGTCACATTGGCTTGAATCCCGATGCGTAAAGCAATGCCGTGTCTAGCTGGATGAGCTCCAGTTATCTAGTCAGAAAGGGAATTCACTGGCTAGAAGAAATAAGACGCTTACATCTAAAGACAAGAGCAGAAAATTTATATTTAACACGCATTCATAAATTAGACACTTTTACATTCTGCTACCGAGTCCTGAGATTTGGGTCAAGTCTGTAATGAGGAAAGTCTGTTTCACATGGAAATGTTCAGGAAATGTCCGCCGTTTGATCAAAGCCTAAAACATGGGTTATTGCAGATGTGCTTCTGATATTTGCTCCCAGTGGCAGATGACGTGTGGCGGAAGCGTCGAGCTGCAGATTACGGAGGATTTACATGGTTAGCCAGATGTCAAAGGGGGCATTGCTGGGAGGGGGAGGGAAATGAACACAAGAGTGGGCTATTTTATATACGGTGATATAGAATAAACCATGAGGTGGACAAAAGAGACCTGGATAAATCCTATGAAGGGTGAACTACAACAGAAACTACAGTCAGAAAGGCCGGCGCTCAATAGTTGATTTGCATTTGCATGGCTCCCAGCAACTTCTTTTAAATATGAAAGCCTCACCTAGGCCCAATGGGAGAGGGGTGATAGAGCAACACGGACACAGAGTTTATGTCTATTCTTCGCAGTTCCCTACAATTTCCCACTCTGACAAAAAAAACTCTTGCCGTTGGCCCTCAATCTCTAAGTCTAAATCTTGAACTAAAGCTGATCAGATGAAATAAATAGCCCCTGAAATCTGACCTTTAATTTGGAGTCGAACTTAAATCAGTAATCCAATAACTTCTGTTTCATATGGCAGCCACGGTGTATGTTTGGGGAGCACATGACGGGTAACTATTTTTGATGGGGTTGTTCATTTCACCCTTTGGCTTCATGGTGCCCTGGGTAGTGAGCCATGTTGCTCATAGGAAACAAAAACAACAACAAAAATGATTGTGATGTTGTAGGTCAGGCAATAAACTGAACCTTATTATCAAAGTAAT
Organism: Poeciliopsis gracilis; assembly: GCA_911649635.1. Classification (NCBI taxonomy): domain Eukaryota; kingdom Metazoa; phylum Chordata; class Actinopteri; order Cyprinodontiformes; family Poeciliidae; genus Poeciliopsis; species Poeciliopsis gracilis. The sequence goes on from CAJVRI010000724.1 coordinate 1,606,382, forward strand.
TATGACAATCAAACCGCTTTGTTTTTTTCAGACACATCAACCACGGAGCAGCTCCATCACACCTACGGATGTTTACATCCGAAATGCTAGAATGTAGCATCTTAATCCAGATTACGGTGATTATTCCAAGTAATTTTGAGTCCACTCACAATGAATGGATGAAAGGTACAAAAAAAAAAAAAAAAAAAGCCTCCAAATAAAAATGATGTGGGTAAACTTACTTACTTTTTTTTTGTAAATTGAAAACATTTTCACAATCTCTGTTTTTAATTTAAGAACTGTCTGTCTGTCTGTCTGCATACGCTGATCTGCTGATGCGATGTCAACAGCAGCAGAGCCGAGAGCTCACTCTGAAACAACATCATGAGTCTGTGACAAAGGGAGGTATGCTCCCCTTTTGTGCTCCCCGTATGTGTGTGTGCGTGTGTGTGTGTGTGTGTGTCTGCTTTGTTGACTCCGCTTCTTTGTTACAAGTACAATAGATGTAGAAAATCTACTGTGAAATACAGTCCAGGCCAGCAGAGGGAGCAGTGATGTAATTGTCAATCAAGAGATGGGAGTAGCTCGCTTGGAATGGATTCCTCGCAATGTCACAAACTAAATTACTTTGATTACAATCAACGTAATAATTTCTTCATAGCCACTGTTTTAAATTCTTACTTTCAGTGAACGTCAATGTTTTTCATTTTTCACGTTCTCATTTCCGTCCAGAAAAGACTGACTTTCAAGTAACTTTTCAGCAACATAGAGGAGGTTGTTTTAAGCCAATAATTCCTTAGTATGCATGAATAAATATTAGTTCCACTGGTAGATTATTTCACCTGTAACATTGCAAAAATGTCTTGGTATAAGTAAAATAATCTGCCGGTGGAACTAGTCCTTTTTCATCAATATTAAGGAACTTTTGACTTGAAACTTCATGCTGAAAAGTTATTTTAACGTAATATTTGCACTAAAAACGAAACACAAAGTACTTGGTAAAACTTTGTTTTTTGTATTGTAACTCAATGTTCAGTAAAACACCCCAAAACAACGTTGATTTATCATAAACACCAACGCAAAGAGCCAGAACAAGAATGCGAAGGCGGAGGAAGCATGAAGTCAAAGCCGTGATGACGTAACCCTGCTGGAGAATTCGGTGCGAGAAAGTCAACAGTTTGAAAGACCTCCGAGGAAAGTCGAACTGAAATTCTTTAAAACCCGCAGACAGAAACGAGGGAAGACGCGCAATGTGATTTGCTCTCCCAAGCACAGTCAGCAGATGAGAGTACAGGAAGGTCTCATGACAGACACGGTTAGCAGAACTAGGTTTCCATTGAAAAACAGCTGATGTCTCCCCCCTGGGAGGAATAAGGTTGCCGGTTGACTCAGCTGGTAGCCGGGCGTCACTGAGAGAGAGAGAGATTTAAGGACGGTATTTCAGATGTCATAATGGTGTCCGGTTGCCCTGTATAACAGAGCTAAAGAGAGGAGGAGGAGCTGGAGATAGCGAAACTGATTTATGCGGTTAATGATGGTTAACGAAGCACTGAAAAAAAATAAATAAATACAAATCAAGGGTCAATTCCTTTTGCCATTTAGACAAATGTCAAACTTCATTAACATTACAGAAAGAAGCTTTGGGCATCTTGAATCATGGCAATAGAAATGTTAGCACTGGCTACGATGTTCATTGCAGCTTCTGCTAGCTACATATTTCAGTGGGTCAAAAGGTTACAGCTTTTTCTTGAGTAATGCATTGCATGCTTTATCATCTTCATGACAAAGCATGCATGTGTTGTATAGGAACTAAGAGTAGCTAAGAAGAAACCGACTTTCCATTGTTTATATGCATATAAACCTATGTACGTGAGCAAATTTGAAAACATGTAACCAAATAATCTGAACAGACCTTAGTGTGAGTAAATAAATTAAGTCTCACTGCTTCCTTAAACGTATCAAATGTGATTTGTTTATAGTAAGAAGGAGAACGTGGAACAATTCAGTCTGGTGTTTGCCTCACTTCAAACTGAGTCAGCGGTTAAGTGTTCTTGTCATCAGTTCTTTCATTCCTGCTACTACAGTATGTGTCATTAGCGATAAGTAAGCATTAAATAGCTATATAACTCGAATTGTCATATCATTTTACCCTTCCACAGAGTCCTCCCATGCACTGGAATAATCCTAAATGACTTTTTTAGGTCTTCGTCGAGCACAAGGACAAATTATCCCAGGCCTGACAGGTGGTCCCGCACGGAACTAGGGGCACGACTCCCTCTGGGGTCACCTGCACAACATGTGATCCCACTCATTAGCCTGGAAGGTACTTGGGAGAAAAGGTTAAAGTGAATGGTTGTAAGCAAAGCATAGCGGAAGCCAGGAAAGCCGAGCCTGGCATTCTTCGCAGTGTGGAAGAACACTGATACCTCCCCTGGGTGGGGGAGAGGGTTCTCCTCCTAGAGGACTCTTCCCCAAACATGTCGGCGCGCTCAGCGAGCATTCGGTGCTGCATAGCTACTCTGAGGTTACGTGACGACAAAATATCACTGAGAAATGAGGCAGACAAAGTGAGACTGTTCAACAAGATTATTTTTTTGTTGTTGTTGTTGTATTTCATTATTTTATTCGATTTAAGAAAACCGTTTATATATGTATTTTTACTACTGTGGGGTTTATTTTAAATGTTATTTTTTTGTTTTCTTCATTTAGTTCTTGTGATACACTTTTGTGTGAGTTTTAAAATTTTAATGACGCCCTTTATATCTACTGCTACAGTTTTCTTATGACAAAAATATGATTGTTTTCTCAACTCTATCTTTTATTTATTGCAGTTTATTATTATTATTATTATTATTTTATTATTATTATTATTATTATTATTAATAATAATAATTTCTGTGTTTTATTTAGCATTTTCTGACATTATTGTCTATATTGTTGTTCTTCTATTTAACCTCAGTAAAGAGTTTTGTGTTATTTTTAACTGCATGTAAGTGTTTTATCAATAAAAACTGATTTATTGACCGTTGATTTAATTTAAACCGTTTTTTTATTCAACGAAAATCTCGTCACAATACAAATGTACATTAAATATCTATGTAAAAGTTGGACAGAAGTATTGTTGTTCTGTTTCTACAGGTCCGTGATCCTTTTTTGGAGACAGTACAATAGTGGTTTCACTTGCAAAAATGAGCCTGCAAAAGTCAACCTCCTATTTATAAACTTTAGTTGTATCTTTGGAACACGATTGGTTCAAGGCATTGACGCAAAGTGCTAATGTCTTGCAGCGATTGGTCCAGGCGTCTGTCATGACGCATCAGTCAAAGCGATGGGCCAATCACAGCCGGCGTTTGAGTCTTTGTTCCTCCCGCTTGCTGGCTGACGCAGAGGGTCATGTGTTGTTTGTGCTGTGGCCCGTAGAGATGTGTACAGGAGTAGAAGGGAACGGATTGCTAAAGGAGCTAGCTGGATCCTCCCGGTTACAGAAGCGAGGCTGAGCGTGGCCATGTTCTACACGGTAGGCTTTATTTCGTGATAAAAGCCAACAGTGGCGTGTGTTCGTCGCCGAAAAGAGTCGGAGAGACGCGTTTTGTTCAGGCGGAGTAACAAAGCCGGTGTGTGAGGATTGCAAATCTGAGCCGTACGAGTCACCGTTAGCTGGCCTAGCCGGACTCGGGAGCTTCATCTCCCAAAACAAGAATGGGGTCTGAGTCCACTCGGATTAGCCTGCTACTAAAGTGACCTTTGCTATGATGGCTAACTTCACGAATTACCAGGAGGGTAAGGCGGCCATGCTGATGGTGGAGCCTCAGCAGAGGGACGTGGGGACGAGTCCCGCGGCCGCCAACACAAACGGAGACGGCTCAGTCGGGGAACCCCCTTCCCCGTTAATTAATATCGGCGGCGGAGGAGGAGGAGGAGGAGGAGGAGGCTCTCGTTTTCACCAACATTTGCCGCCCTCCAATCACCTTCACCACCACCAAAACCTCAGCCTCGACTCGCCAAAGGATCAGCAGCAGCACTATCACTACCAGCTGGCTCCACAGCAGCATCTTTCCGGGGAAAACACCACCGAGTCCCCGGGCAGAAAAGCCTCCTCCTCCTCCTCCTCTATCAGCCAGGTACACACAGCCGAGGACCCCGCCGCGAGCGGCAGCGGCCATGTATACGCCGCTGTGACCGTCGCCAACAGCTCGGAAGTCGTGGATGATATCCGAAAGTGCGGCTATTTGAGAAAGCAGAAACACGGACACAAGCGGTTTTTCGTGCTCCGGGCTGCCAGCCATCTGGGGCCGAGTCGTCTGGAGTACTACGACAGCGAGAAGAAATTCAGAAACAGCCTGCGCACCGCCGCCGCCGCGGCCGCCGCCAGTGGAGGAGCGGTGGCCGCCTCGCCTCCGAAGAGGGTTATTTACCTCTACCAGTGTTTCACGGTGAACAAAAGGGCGGACTCTAAAAACAAACACCTCATTGCCCTGTACACTAAGGACGAATATTTTGCTATTGTGGCTGAAAACGAGGCGGAGCAGGAGGACTGGTATGTGGCCATCAGCGAGTTGATGAGTGAGGGGAAGAGGGGGCACGTGGACTCTGATGATTTAGATGATGGCTATGGTACAGTCAGCCCTGGGACTGTGTTTAAGGAGGTTTGGCAGGTTAATGTTAAACCTAAAGGACTGGGTCAAACGAAAAACCTCACGGGTGTTTACCGGCTTTGCCTGTCTACTAAAACCGTTCACCTCGTTAAACTGAACTCTGAAACCCCCTGCGTTAACCTCCAGCTGATGAACATCAGGCGCTGTGGACACTCTGAGAGCTTCTTCTTCATAGAGGTGGGCCGCTCCTCCTCCATCGGGCCTGGGGAGATATGGATGCAGGTGGACGACTCGGTGGTGGCCCAGAACATGCACGAGACCATCCTGGAAACCATGAAGGCCCTGAAAGCTTTTGCAGAATTCCGGCCGAGGAGCAAAAGCCAGTCCTCGGGCTCCAACCCCATGTCGTTCATCACCACGCGACGCCACCTGGGTAACCTCCCCCCAAGTCAGACCGGGTTGCAGCGACGGTCGAGGACAGAGTCTGTGGTCGGCACGCCGCCCTCTAGTAAAAGTTCCGGGGCGAGCGGCTACCGCTTCCGTACGTCTAGTGAAGGCGAGGGGACGATGAATCGGCCGTTTCGCTCTGCCACGGGAAGCCTGGTTCACCTCAACGCAGCCCGCGTGCCCCATGGCCGTCAGGACAGCGGCGGGAGTGGCAGCAGCTGGAGTGGCGTCACAACAGGAAATGCAGGCACGAGCACTACCAGCAGCCGCTACGTCAGAGCCATCCCCTCCACCTGTCACGCCCGCTCGGCCTCACTTCCCGTCTCCCACTTCCCATCGACCACCAGCCCAGTCAGCGTTTCCTCCAGCAGCGGCCATGGCTCCGTTTCCGACACGCTCACCCGCCCGTCAAGCGCCTCTATATGTGGCTCCCCCTCCGACGGAGGCTTCAACTCCTCCGATGAGTACGGCTCCAGTCCCGGTGACTTCCGCTACTTCCGGGTGAGGAGCAACACGCCGGATTCTCTGGGCAACACCCCGCCAATCAGAGAGGAGAACTGCCTCAACGATTACATGGCCATGGGCTGGAACCGGGACGTTTTCGGCACCAACGTGGGCTCTGGAAACAACAGTGGATGCGAGACACCGCGCGACGAGAGTACCTCAACGACCGAGGATGAGCGCTTTTCAATCTCATCCCTGAGGAGGAGGACACACTCCTTCTCCAGAGCAGCTGCCGGTGTGACCGGAGCCTCTGGAGTAGCCACTTACCAGAAAATGACCCAGACGAACCTCTCGCTGGATGAGGGGTCAGACGCAGCGCTGCCATTTGGGAGCGGGCTGCTCCGCGGTGGGCCGTCCTCTTCCTCTTCCTCACTTCGGTCCGACTACAGCTCGTGCTCCGAACACAGTCAGCAGAGCCGTCCCTCGACGCTCTCCAGGTCGGAGGCCGGAGCCGAACGCCCCCCTCTTTCTTCCTCCTCCTCTTCTGCCAAGGAAGACAGCGGCTACATGCCCATGATGTGCGGCGTGGCAGCGGCGTCGCCGCGGGACACTCCTCCTGACTACATGCCTATGCAACCCTCTTCTTACTCCTGCCAGGTCTCCCACTCTCCCCAGTTCCACAGCCCGGCTTTAGGCACGCGCTCAGCCCACCATCACCCACAATCTTCCACGGACTCTCACGGCTACATGATGATGCTCCCTGGGAGCGGCGGCGCCTCGCCTTCCCCTCTCCAGGTCTCTCCCGGTGGTCCCGGCGCTGCTGGTGTCGGTGGAAGTAACAGCACGGCCGAGAAACCCGAAAACGGAGAATACATGGACATGTCCTACAGCGGCTGTGGTCGCAAGCTCCCGGGTGAAGACAGCAGCGTGTATTACACACCAGGAACACCCGAGGGGCCACTGAAGTCTTACAGTCCTTACTTCTCTCTGCCGCGCTCTTATAAGGCCCCCAACAGGGAGAGGGAAGAGCGAGAGGATGGGGAATACGTGCCCATGAGTTCCCCTGCCAAACCAGTGTATTCGTCAGTTGCGACTGCTTCAATGTCGGTGCCGGAAAAAAGAACAGGAGGCGGCAGCAACACCTCCACTCCCTCCCACCCACCTCCTCCTTATGGAGCTCACCATACAACTGCGGCGATGGCTGACCGACGGGTCATGAGGCCTACCCGCCTTCCTTTAGGCAGGAGGAGTTTCCATGGCCCGCTGCGGGTCGGCGAACCTGCCGCAGAGACTGCGTGCGCTACAAGGTCTGTCCCAGTCACCAGCGTCCCACGCGAAGGGCCCTCAAGTCCCGGAGAGTATATCAATATTGAGTTCGGCGAACACTTCCCTCACCAACAGCAGCCGCCTCCCTATCCCTTATCCACTCAAGATGAAGCCCCCTCCTTGGTATCCAGCGACGCTCGTTGCTCTCCTCCCCAAGACTACATGAGCGTGGAGGTCGGGTCGGACCAGCACGATGCCACTGGGTGTCTGGGTAAGAACCAGTCGCCCCGGCCCAGTCTCGTTGCTCCTTGGAACCCGCCCAGCTACATCCGACCTCTGGTCAACAGCTCTGGGGTCGCCGGCCCAGGTGGCCACTGGATGTCGGTAGGAGACGATTACACGGACATGTCATTCAACCTCAGCAGAGGTGAGAGGACTCAAAGCCCCACAGCGATGCTGCAGCATCTTTGCGTCATAGAGGGACGCTATGGTCACCCTGCCTCCACCGCCTCCTCATCGACCATTTCCCCAACTCACCCTCCTCCGACCCAACAGCCGGAGCCTAAGGTGGTGCGAGCGGACCCCCAGGGCAGGAGGAGACACAGCTCAGAGACCTTCTCCTCCAGCTCATCCTCTAATTCGACGCCTTCGTCCTCGGCCACCCACCCGTCTCTGTCCAACCCCTCGGCCCCGAACGCCAATGGATCCTACCAGACGGAGGGGCAGACCTCCAGGTGGGCCAGCTCGGCGTCTTTCGACAGCGTGTGGATGTCCTTGGAGGGCGCGGGAGACTCGCCAGCTCACCATGCCCCGGTGAGAAGCGCAGAAACCGACGCCATGTCCGCGAACATCCCAACGTCCGCCTCCTCGGGGGTCGGCGCCAGCAGAATGTGCAGGAACACGTCCGTCGGCTACCAGAACGGCCTCAACTACATCGCCTTGGAGCTGAGGGAAGACGGGAGCAACGCAGGAGTGCCGGGGGCCAGTAGCAGCAGCGGCGGCGGCGGCGGCGGGAATGCATCAGTGGTGCCGCCGGGGATGGTACCTCTGCCAGAGAATGGAGCCTACGCCAGCATAGACTTCACCAAATCAGATGGAGTCACCACAGCAACTAAGGGTGAGCTTGACTTGTTTCCGTCGTGTTCATCTCAGACCTTGTTTCAAATTAGCAGTGAGTAAAAGAAGAAAAAAAAAAAAAAAGAAAAGTGTTATGGGTCTAAAATAACTGTGTGCTATTTTGAGTCCTTTTACATCGATGTGCAGCTCTTCAAAGTGTATATTCTGTTCTAAATCGACTCTGTGAGATCTTCTGTTTCCGACACTTGAAGCTGCCAGCTGTTGTCTTTGAAGGCTTCTGTCTGGGGAGCTGAAGCCTCGGCTGGAACGGCGCTGTTTCAGGAAGTGGCACAAATGTGTGGTTCATCTTTTAGGCCCTGTTTTTTTGTTTTTTCTTCTTCTTTTTTTTTTTTTTTTTTTTTTGTTTGCTTTGTGTGCCAGCAGACTGGTAGACGGCTTGTTTTCTCAATGAAGAGAGGTTTATCTTAGGTCAGCTGCGGACTGAGTCGCCCTAAAAAAAGGCCCGAGCTGGCGGCGGCGGCGTCTCTGTGTTCCCGTCTGTGCACTTGTTGCTGTTTTTGTTTCTGTCAGCATGTATGCAGAGTTTACGTGTGTGTGTGTGTGTGTGTGTGTGTCTGTTCACTTAAGACATTTTTTATGTTTTGGGAACATTATTTGCCTTGAAAAACATTGTCTCCTATTTGTCTCCGATTGCAGTTAATCTTATCTGCGTACTTTAAAGAAATCGTTTTGCAAATCACTAAGTTGAAGCTTAACATGCATCAAATATTACATTGATTTGGAAATGTTGGGTTTGTAACTGTTATTCTAGTTATGTGGCACAGTTAAAGCCTGGCTGTCTTTTGAAACCGTGACTTTTTTAAGACCCGAAAATATACAGCCGCGCATATGCTTGTTCGTCTGTGAGTTTGGTTTTATTTGCTTTTTAGAAACAAGTCTCCAGAATTCAATTCAGTTCTGTCAGTTTCTACAAGGCCATTTCACAGCAAACTCATCCAGTTTACATAGAGAAATACATAACCATATCAGTTTATCAGTAACTGCCTTTCACTTTGGAGAAACTTTTGCATGTACTGCCACTTTGTTCCTGGTTCAGAGTTAGATTTTTCGGTGGTTTCGAACCGTCACGTATAACTAAAATATAGGATTTTAGTTTTAAATCTACTCGTTCAAAGTATCTTTGTATAAGATTACTGAATTGCAATGGTTGTTAGAAATAATTGCCCTTTTCTTCAAAGTACTAACGACTAAGTGAGATTGGACCGAGGCAGTCTGTGGACGTCAGTTTTTAGTTTGGCCAGAGTATTTCGATTGAATTTGAATTTCTGGACTTTGACTACGCCATTTTAACTCACGGAAAAGGCTTTTGTGTTGCCACATCTTAAAGGTTTTGTTTCTGGCTTTGCCTGCAGTCATGTTCTATCAAGTCTCACCAGAGCACCTTCTTCCAGAAGTCACATTGTTAAATTATTTAAGTAGATATGCTCCATGTACAATTTTTTTTTTTTTTTAAAGCCTTACCAACCAGGCTGATTGCTTTCTTTACCGTACGTTTAAAAATTTCAACAGATTGGTTTTCCTTTTCATCGCCGGTTAGTTTATGTAGGATCTGTTCAGCTCACGTTCGTGAAGCACAAGGAGCGTCGGCACGCGTGCGTGTCGGCCGGTGTGCGTACGGTCTTTTCCCGCCTGCATCCAGGTCAACGCGCGTTTGTTTGCACTGACTCATGGCAGGCAGCCTTTGATGCGGCGCCGTAATTGCCGCGGCGGCATGTTAAGACACACAGCGGTGCCGAGAGGAAGCGCATCATCATTCAGGAATGCGTTTCCTCTCGGCGGCAGAGCTCAACTCACTGAGGTACACCTGGATTCTTGACCCAGAGGAGACCAGGAGGGAGGGGATGGATTGAGGTGAAAGCTGATTTTTGGTTTGTGTAGATTTTCGTTTTTTTTTTGTTTGTTTGTTTGTTTTTAATCCAGTTGGTGAAGACTTCTGGCTGAATCTAGAAAATGACAAAAAACAAAAAAAAAAAATAGCTGAAATTTGGTGTTTTCATTGACATTATAATTGAACTGTACACAGCTATTGCACTGGTTTCCACATGATGGTGCTCTGCATGCCTTGGTCCGAATGACAAAATGAACTTGTGATGTTTCTGTAAACAGAATTCCTCTTCACAAAACTCACAGACTCTCTCCCACATGTCCTTTCTCCATGCGGGCCGTTAGTAATGGCCGCCCCGCTCCAGCCGACTTAGCAACTTCACCCACCACTCTCTGTAGCTGCTGAATCGTTGTTGGTTAAAAAAACAGAATCAGCCAGAAAATTGCAACCAGTTTACCTGAATTTAAAAAAAAACAAAAAAAAAAAAACACTGAAAAAGAAACGAGTAATTGAAATATAATTCATTAAAGAATATTTCGGGTTCAACAAGGAAGTTGGAAGTTAAGTTATATATTTCTAAATTTGTTCAGTTGTGCTTATTTGTTTGGTGACTTTTAACTAAAAGTACACATGTTCTTCCATTTGCAGCTGCTGTAGTTTTAAAGTGCATTTATTGTTATCGAGATGAAAGTCCTCCATATCTCACGGCATTGATTTTAAGGCCATATCGCCCAGCCCTAGTATCAGCCAATGTTTCCGCAACGGAAACACAACCCCATTTCGCGTTTTACCAGCTGGTTCCAGCCGCAGCGTCGGCCAGCATCAGCGAATTTCAAGTCAGTCGAGTTGAATTTTGTTTTGACCGTGAAGAAAGACGTTGTGAAGCGGAGAAAAACGAACGACGGCGGACGTCAAGGTGGCAAGCCGTAAAGGAAACGGTAGCCGCTGAAGCGCCGCCACGAGAACCGACTCTTCTTTCTTCCCCGTCGCAGGGTAAGTGCCTCCGAGGTGGTAAAGGACGCGAGGCAGGAGCGTGAGGCAGGCTTATCGCATAAGGGGAAGCCAGCAGGGGAGGAAGATGTGCCAGAAGATGTGGAGACGGCACAAGGCTGCCCTTTTCCTCTCTCTCATTCCCACCTCCACGGCAAGGCCCTTCTATATTTACAGCTCTATTTCGAGACCGACATAAATTTATGGGCCGGTCCGAGGCATGTGCTGCTCGTAACAGGACCCCCCCCCTCCCCCCCGCCACCTAACCAACCCACCCCCCCACCTCCCCCGTACACTTATACCAGTGTGTGTTGCACGCAGCAGTTTCCCTACCTCCTAAATAGCCTGATATGTTGGCGGACAGATGTTAGAGTTATTAACCACGAGGATTGCACACGAAGCAATCCTGATTTGAAGCTACCAATCTGACTGTCAGGGGAAAGATTTTGTGGCTTCCTGAAACTGCACATATCGTGACTTTCTTTTTTTTTTTTTTTTTTTCATCATTTTATACCTTTCAGCACCTGAAAAATCATTTTAGAATCCCATATAAATTAACGGAACGTTAATTTATAGTTTTTTTGTGGGGGAGAAAGTGGGTTTCATCCGAGTGTGTATATATATATCTATCAACCTATATATATATATATATATATATATATATGTATATATATATCTATCAACCAGACAATGCCGGGGTATATTTGGTTAAAAGAGGGATTTTGAACCTCAAAACTCCGGGCGTGTTGGGTCTAGCCGGATTCCCAATGGTCGCCAAATTCCTGGAGTATTAGAGAATTTCAAGGTGTTTCTCATAGTTTTAAATGTCAGCCAGGAGCGGTTCTTTGCTAGCAGTTTTTTTTTTTTTGCCTTGGGGGATCTATCTAAACTTTCCTGTACAGCCCAAACAAACAGCAGCTGCTTTTTTCCATGCCCAACACACTAAATGTTGTTTTTGTCATCATCATCGGTGCTATATGCACTATACAAATCACATTTAACTTTATGTTTCTTAGACGTTTGTTTGGCGGTAATAAGACATTTGAATGCTTTGGCACAGAAACCTTTATCGCTTATCTTTAGGAGGAGTTGCTTTATTTCTAAATGTTTGTTCACGCAAACGTTTCCCCTTATCATAGACCGAAACCTTGATTTATGAGTTAATATTCAACAGATTTTTTTTATGTTTAGTTTGTTTAATACGAAGCCACTCTTCAGTAACACTGATCCTGCCCAAGAGGAGTTTATGGTCAAACAAATGGCCGAAAGGAGCCCAGATAACGTGGCAACAACTCAAGCCCGCATCATCACCTCTCCAGCACTCTGTATGAGGTGCAGGGTTTCCCCCCAGTGTATGTTGAGCCTGATCGGACGGCAGGCTTTATTTGTCCCACTCGCCAGGCTGAGCAACGCTTGTTTTTATGTTGTTTTTTTTTTGTTTTTTTTTTTAAATACACCAGTAATCCTGAACTGCATGCGTCTCTGCTGCGCTCCTCAGCGCTGCGCACTTCACCGGCGGAGCGGAATCATTCCTGAAAGACGGGTTCATAGTTGATGCAGTTTTGCGGTTTTCTGGAAGTTTGTTGAAAAACGCTGAACGTGGGTGTGCTGTGGTGGCGCAGGGGTCGAGCACAACCCACATACGGAGGCCTTTACTCTTCGACGCGGCTGTCGCAGGCTCGATTCCCAGCCTGGCGACCTTTGCCGCGTGTCTTCCCCTTCGCTCATTGTCCACTTTTCTGTCCATTAACTTACAAATAAAGCCCACTAGAGTCAATAAAACCTTAAAAGAAGACAACACTGAATGTTGCTTCTCCAATTTCAATAAATATCGCTTGTTGGCCACAACGCAAATATTAATGACGGATATCAATATAGAGTCCGATTTTTATATCGGAGAATCTTTACTCGAAACACCCAAATATTTGCCGCTAAATTTTTAACAGCCTCTCTAAGCGAGTCATGCTTGTTCAGTATCATTCATACATTTTTACTTGATAAGGAAGGCTTGTAGAGTCAGATACTTTGGAGACTTTCGAATGGTCAGATCTTGGGAGGAGACGTCCATGAGCCGTTGGTCAGGTCACGATTAGATTTCCTCAGCTTCTCAAAGTTTTATTCCTTTTTGTTATCACTGAGGCTTTTCCGGGAGCTGTTGAAGCCCAGTGGGGGAAAAAAAAAAAAAAGTAAACCTTTCCTCTCAAACACACTGCGATGACAAAGCAAGATTTGACCGGACTACCTTTGGACTTACAGGGATGTGACGTTGGAGAGGTTTTTTTTTTTTTTAAGCGAAGCTCATATTGATTTAGGAGGGGGGTTTATCCTTTATGGATTTATTTTGTTGTTTGCTGTCATTTCTTTCAGCTTTGTTGAACTCTTACACGTTCCTTACATGTTGAAATGAATGAGAGTGCTTCATTGTGAAAAATGCAAAGAAACTTCGCTGGCATTAATATTTAACTTTTCGCCGGCGCAGTTACTTGTAGCGTTTGGTGCAGTTTTATTGTCACTTGAATCTATAAGCGTCGTACGAGTGTTGGGGCCAGGCTGAGAAAAAAACCAAAATAAATTGAGAGAGTAAAGTCATTTTACGAGAGAAATCGCATTTAGAGAAAAAAGTCGTACGAGAACTAAGTTGTGGTATTACGAGAACAGAGTCGTACAACAGCGAAAATATGAGCATACATTTATATTACAAGAATAGTCATAATAATACGAGAAAAAACTCGTAATATGAAGATAAAGTATAATAAAACCAGAATAGAAAAGTAATAGTCGTATGAGAAATCGTATTGTGAGAATAGCAACATAATTGTACAAAAAAATGACTTAATGACACGGGAATAAAACTGACCAGAATAAAGTCGTATGATGATTAAGTGGAAGTCTGAGCATAAGCTCATGTTGCCAGAATAAAGTCGTAATACTACGAGAACAAAGTCATAAATTTACTCCTACGTGAACCGTAAGAAATTTAACATGAGGAATATTTGACATCTAGTACTTTGGTATTAGTTCTACAGATGGGACACACTTAATATTTGAATGTCAAATTGTTATCAGTCTCAGGACTTGGAAATGATTGTACAAATTACCGAGTCGATCTCGGAAGGAAGGACGACGCTCTGGACAAGCCAGCCATGTCAGAGCTGGAGAACTCGATCAAAGCCTTTGCTCTCATTAAAACAACTTTTTTTTTTTTTTTTATTATTTTCATTTTATGACGTTCTTCTGGTGTTTTTTGTCTCTTCGCTCGACTAATTTTATGACTCGTTATTCTTACAATGAAGAGAAACTCTTAGTTTGACCCAAACACTCCGTCATATCTCCGTCATCGAAACGTTTGCCGAGCTCAACGTTTGATTACCTTCGAGCGCAGACAAAGGACTGAGAGCCCTTTTCATATCGATGATCTAATAACGCCTAACGAATGCGTCACTTAGAGCAGCCCACCTATATCCGCACAACATCGTGAAAGGTTCATTGACAGGAAGACTCTAAATGCAGCGTTTTGCGTTTGAACTTTTTGACAAGGTGACAGGGAATGGAGTCCCGCTGAAAGTCTACTCCTGAAAGACCATCGCGTCGGCTGCCGCGCCGACCGACGTCGGCTAAACCCATTACCCCGGCTCGTGGCTTACTCCCATGATGCCTTTTGTCTGTCCGATCTGAGTGAATGAGTTTTTAGGGACGCACGGGGACGGAGAGTGAGAGGCGGTGGGTCAGCGAGTGCAGAGGGGCAGAGACAGAGAGAGAGAGACACAGAGGGAGAGACAGGCGGTGGGGCTGAGCCACCTGCATATGTTGCAACAACACCAGCAGCCCCCGGCCGGCGCAGGTGTTTGGTGAACAGTGTTTTTCTAACCCAATTCTGCGGCGAGTGTGGGAGCATACGCGCACACTGGAGCGAGGTCAGCTCAGGTCGGCCTGGCCCGTGTCCTGAAAGCGCTGTTTTGATCAGAGTCCGCGTCTGGACTGCAAAGGAAAACCCAGAGACCTCAGACGTTCTCTCAGCCGCTCTCCGGCTGCCGCGCGCACGCCCACGTTCAGAGTCAACTTTGTTTTATTGTCGCGGCTATAATTAAGCACCGTTTCGCTAAGGCTTGTTATTTGCTGTGTAAATATATAAAGATTCAGAATGTTAAGAAAACAGACAACAGGTTAGCACATGGCTGCCCTCCTGCACTACTGCTCGTCCAGTGAGCCTGTGGGATTTGTTCAAACTCTGCAGCCCTTTTTGTTTTCCTTTTCTTTGATGGTTTGCATTTAAGTTTTGAAACAATATAAAATGATTACTAAACGTCTAAATTCATACATCTGTTGTACTTTTTTTTTTAAATCAGTGATTCCATACCATGGAAGCACAGATTTCCGTTTCTGACTCAGAGTTATCAGATATTTATGGCTAATTCCAGATGTTTGTTTTTACTAATTATATATGTTAGAAACATGCGATGTCGCATGTTGTGTGCTGAGGAGGAGTCGCTGTGAAACAGGGTTTTATTAACACTTTAGCACCAAGACATAATAGAGTTCAAATTTCAAACTATCTTCAGCGTGTTAGCATGGCTAGCATTAAAAAAGTGTTCGAGAATTTATATTGTTAACGACGAGGCACCAAAAGGGCTGCCAATTTCCAAATATTTTCTCATTTATTTTTATTTTGCTGTGAGCCTAGCAGAGAGTATTGACAGCAGTAAGGCCCTCCTCCTCTGATTGGCTGGTTCTGACTGGGAGTGGTTCTGCAGGTGGCAGTAGGACCACAGGAAGGAAGCAGTAGAACATTTTTTTTTTCATCTACTTTTTTCACAGATGATTTTTCTCATGTTCTACTGTAATGACATGCTGACTGTTAATAAACGTTTTAAAAACAAACATTGCTTATAAAAGTTGCATCCTGCAGCTTTGATGAAAGTAAAACTTCAACATTGAAAATGAAATATAGTTGTCCAATAGGGCTAGTTCCGGTTACCGCTGATCCGAAGACGCATATGAAATATTAAAGATTAATTTTGATTTTTGCATATTTTTTATTAGTTGTTGTTGTGATTCACTTGTAGGAAGGTAAATAAACCCTTCATGTGGGGGAAGCCACCGGCTAGTCACGTGTAGCCAATTTGAAGCGACAAATCCAAAACGTTTGTATCATATCTTAGCCGGTATTTCAAATCTACAATTGCACAACAGCCCATTGTTTGCTCGGCGCTGCCAGACTGCATCTGTGTTTCAAAGTGAAGTGTATCAATCCACAAGAGCAGCTGCAGAAATGTAGAAAACATTTCAACTTTGCTTCAGTTGTCTGCCGTCGGTAAAGATTTTTATGTTTATGCGCTTTCCAGATTGAAAAGCTTTTCGAAAGCTGTCCCCAAAAACCTCCGTTTCCAAGGAATGACGTAGCGCACCGTGCTGCCGGCTTGTCAGCATCGTCACTCGAGCAGCGCACTTGTTTCACCTTCACGTTTCAGTCGTTTGCCTCGTCGGTCGTGGACTTCCTCTTTACTACTGCTTCTACTTCTCTCCACTTCCTGTTGTGCTGTTTTTGCTCTCCGGTGCCTGTTTCTGCTTCGGTTCAACCTGGTTGTTCACCGTCTGCTCTCCCTCCCTCACTCCTCCTGTCTTTCTATCACTCCATTGCCTCCCTCTATCCTGGTGGCTAACAGGGGAGCAGCATTCCAGCAGTGCTCCCTCTCTCCCCCCACCCCGCCCCACTCCTGCCGTCCCATTTCAAAGCTTCTGCATTGTGTGGTGGTGCTCACATTGTTGTCAGACAAAGCGCCGCTCTCAGTGGAATAACACAGCTGGACGGCGGCCACGGCACAGGTCAAACGGGGCCTCCGGGCCGACCACAACACCCGACCTGACAGCCGGGGCTCGGCCTTGACGGCAGGGCGAGAAGCAAACTTTGTGTTACTGGTGTGTGTGTGTGTGTGTGTGTGTGTGTGTGTGTGTGTGTGTGTGTCTTCTGGCAGCAAAGTCCTCTACCTGCACTTATCACTTATATAGCAGGCCTTTTTTTTTCTTATTTTTCTGGCAGTCTTCTTTTTCTTGTTTTTATTTTGTTTTTTTTTTTTCAGTTATTATTTTTAATGTGCTTCAAAGTGTTGGGGGGAAAAAAACTAATATTGTCTGTCCAACTCGGCTTCAGCAAAGTCTCCATATACGTGTTTTCTGTGTTTGGTCTCTGCTCGCCACTTATAATGGTGCCTCCTGTTTTTTTTGTTTTTTTTTAACTCACCCACAGCAATTGACTTGTTTATTCCAAGGTGCTTGAAATCCTTGAAAACGCTTGAGCTTCAATTAGGTGTTTCCAAGCCTCAGGAAAGTGCTTGTTACTGAAACTGCACGGTTTCGTAACGAGGAACCGGCGAGGGTTTTGTCACATTTGGTCAAATCAGTGTATTTATGGTGTTCTTTCATAAGGCTTGTATACAAAACATGATGTGACAACGGCAGACCTCTAAGCAGAGTAGGTGCTTCACTGGGAAGATGACGGATGAACACAGTTGCTCGCCGCACTTTTCAGACTTTTAATGCACTTCGAAACGATTGGTTACTTTACGATGGTTCCTCACACATGCCAGGCTGACAACATGACAAAAGGCTCTGTGCTTTAACTATTCCATGTACCGTAATGTTTACGGAGGTTGATTCCTGACATCTGACGCCATCTTTTTTTTGTTTTGTTTTGTTTTTCTCTCTCTCTGCAGACTGAGCGGCAGAGGTCCACCATGTGCCTCCTCCTCCTCCTCTTCCTCCTGCTCCTCGTCATCTCTTATCTCGGGGCACTTGACTCTGCCTTTGACCTTTAGCCCCTCCCCACACCCCCCCCGCCCTCCTTCCTCCAACAGTGACCTTCGACCTTCAGTCACACTGAGAAGCTGCTTTCATCTGGTCGCAGACGACATTTTCAACACGACAAACTAGAAAAAAAAAAAAAAAAGAAAACGCTTGCGGGTTGTTCCTTTTTTTTATGATTATTATTTTTTAAGTTTTTCATTGTTGACGTTTTTATGTTTTCTAGATGCATATCCTGTCCTGTTAATCGTCCCCTGAGACGATTGATGCTGCCAGTGTTTGCCGCTTTTCCCACCCACCCCCTGCTGTTAGTTCAACACTAAGATCCCGCAGGCAGCGGCCAGTGAACTTTAACCGAGGGGTGTACAACACAAGCACAGGCAGTTTCTTTTTTTTTTTTTATTAATATTTTCTCTCAATGCGGTATTATTTAAAAAAAAAAAAAGAAGAAAAAAAAAGGGAAATTTAGAGTTAAAAGCGACGGCATTATGGTACGAACTCGGAAGCTTGAAATATTCTGTCATCATTTACCATCATATTTTTTATTTTTATTTTTTGTACCCTATTGATAATCCAGCCTCAAGATGATTTAATTTAACTTTGTTTCCTTTTTTTTAATTTTTTTTTTTTTGTAGAAGACCTTTATAGATATATAACGCATATATATTTTTTTAACATTTCTTCAATTTGTTTAGTACAAAGCTTGTGGCTGGGTCCATTTTAGCTTCACACACACACACACACACACACACACACACACACACACACACACACACACACACACACACACACACACACACACACACGGAGAGCACGCGAGTTCCCAGGTACAACACGGCTCCCGAATCTGCTGCAATACTGCGCCAGTGTCTGTGTGTTACTACGATAGGAAAACGTACAGCGTTACAGTATTTATTTTACTGACTGCACATCTATTTATTTGGTACAGCAGGTACAGACGTCCCGGTACATTTCATAGCTTGCTTCCTAGGCTAAAGGTACTCAGCAGAGAGGGAAAATATTGCGGGGGAAAAATCCTCACGCCAGCGGCTACATTTCTGAAACTTTTCTCGTACTCGGGAGGCTTGAGACCGCCCAGCGATGTTTCCCGTGTAAAAACGAGGTCGCATACCGTTTGGAGTATTAAAACCAAAGCCAAATCGATTGCGACAAAGAATTTGAACAGTATGTCCACCCTGGAGTTCACTATTAAAATTCCGGAGGCAGAATCGTTTTTTTATACTTTCATTATAAATCGGCATGGTGCTCAATTTCACTGACGCTTCTAGAATATTGAATGAGGCTAGTATGAGGAAATTGACTGTGTGCCGCCAAAAATCTCCCCGTGTGAAACACATTTTTAAACTTAAAACATGTCGGGAACCACAACATATAAAAAGTGAAGCAGCACAAGAAGGAAAACGGCTGATAACGTCATTTTCAGAATTGGAGCAAATAATGTTTTCACTCAGACTGAGAAGACGTACGCTGCATGTTTTTGGTTTTTGTGAGGAAGGAGATCGGCGACGCACAACCTCCTAACTCCATCCTGTCTGCAGTTGTACTACTAGAAGGAGATTGTGTTCATTTACATTTTGAAAATCGCTGCCTTTGTTTACACTTTCATAGTATTTTTCGTTTGCAGACGTAGTCAGTTTGTTAGTAATACCACAACCGATAAAATTATTCAAGCCCCTGGTAGATTTTGTTTAGAATTATTTTTACTCTAAGAGAAACTTTGCGTAAAAATTGTTTCAATTCATTTATGTTTACTTGCTGCAATTGCTGACTAATATTTTTTCTAGTCTCCACCAGTATTTAGACAATGTATATTTGGCTTTTAATTGCACTAGAAATTGAAGTTGGAGGTTGTGCACCACCAAAAATCTTCCTGCGTGAAACACATTCTTGGATTGAGACATGTCAGAGTAAAAGCCTGACTCTGGTTGAGTCACTCCCAACACATTAATATTACTTCCTGTCAATGGTTGTTGGGTTTTTTTTTATCTTAAATTTCATTCGAAGATTTATTGAGATTTTAAGTAAACTTTTCAAAGTGGAAATGGTTGAAAATCCGCTCGGGAATGGAGATGACTGGATGTAAACTTGGAAGACATAAACGATGGAGTGGAAACAAAAGGGCAACAAGTGTCACTGAAAACAGAAGCTTTGATTGCTCTTCAGAGGACTTGAATTTGAGTTTGTTTAAAACACAAAGTGTGGCATAGCTTGACAGGTTTTAAGAACAATAATATTTTTCAATCTAGAGCATCAGTGTGAAAACAAAAACATTTTTTTCAGAACTCGCCGGCGGATGCGTATTATTTCCCCCCTCTGCTGCACGTTGGTTCGTTTCAGTTTTCTGCACAACGCACTGTTGTTTATACTGAAGTAGATACGCGTTTTGTTTTTTTTTCTCGTTTCGTTTTGTTTGTTTTCTTGTGTTGCTTTCACTTTTACCTCACATGCGGTCCTCACAGTTCATGCGAGAGCGCGGTGGACGGCAGGCACCGGCGTGGGAACGCGCCGCGCTCCGACCAGGGCGGCGCGTTCCCACGGGCTCCTGATTTCGGTCGGTCAGGACTTTTCACACACAGACGTTCGTCAGAGGCTGCGACCGGCGTCAGAAGACGGTTCCAGTAACCCGGGCCGTCACCAACGCCCAGCGTCGACTGTTTCCGCCCGTGCTTTCTTATCTTTTAGAGACGCTTATTGTTTGCGTTTAGTAGTTTTTAATTTGCCTCGGTTTTGTCTTGTTTTTTTTTTTAAGTTTTTAAATTTTGCGCGGCCGGATCGCGGCCTTTCACTAACGCAGCGTCGTCAGCGGGATGGGTACCGTATCAAAACCTCATCCAGACTGAACTGCCTCCTGCTTTTTAAGTTCCAGTGTTGGCAAAATTTAGAAGGGCACAGGGTCAAGAGGGAAACTTGTCATGTTGAGAAGGTTACAGATTTATCCCCGCCCCCTCCCTCCCATCCCCCATGTATTTGGAGGTAAAGGGGACATAAAAACTGTAGAATAACCTCCACAAAATGCTGTTTTGAAGCCTGTGACGTGTCTTACATGTATATTACCGAACAATTCGAGGTTGTTTTGTTTCCTCCTACCGCCTTCGATCGAACAGCGGCCAGAGATAAAACGAGATGGCTTTTCTTTTTTTCTTTTTTTTTTTCGTATTTTCTTTTTTTGTTTCGTTTGCAAAAATTACTATTATTATCATTTCGTTTTTGTGTACTTACTATGCTACAGCGACGTGTTACGCTTGGGTTTTAATGCTATGGCAGGAAAAAAAAACAAAACAAAAAACTGGTAGTGTTAGTTTTGTGGGGGTTTGTGGACTGATCCCTCTTAATTTATTCAGAAATGTCCATGTTGGATTGCCTTCATGTTCAACTTCTACACCCTGTCGTTTCAAAATTTCTCTCACCTCTTTCGACTTGCAGAAAAGTTTGGTTTAATTTTTTTTATGTTTTGGCAACAATGCAACCTCAGATGTGTCCTCGACGTTTTTAAATGGGTACGAAAATGAGGAGACTCGTATATCCTTGCAGAAATGACATAAGGTAATGCATTATTATTATTATTATTATTATTATTATTATTATGCAAACTTTAGTTTTGATTTTTCTCCGATCTTTTGATTTCTTTCGTATTTCTAGTTTACAGAAAGTTGAAAAAAAAAAAAAAATCTTATTTTTCGAAAAAGCAGAACAAGAAAATGTTTTTTTAATTACGTAGGCATTTTGCAGTTATTTGTATTGAAAACAACCTGCCTAATTATTTTTTTGTAACTATAATCCCGTTTATTTGCTGCTGTGTAGTACAGTTGCTAGTCGGAGGCAAATATGAGGATCAAGTTTCTTAATCTTTTTTTTGTTTGTTTTTGGTGGGTTTTATTTTCTTCCTCACCCTCCCGAATGCTTTTGATTCTTGGAACGAGGTTCGGCGGAAGCCGAGGAGAAGAAGCGACTCCCGCTCTGCCCTGCTGCTTGTGTTCTTACTTTTCCGAGTTGAATGCTGTTGTTTATTAGCTTTACAGCTTTACACAGAGGAGGCGCGTATCCTTCGTATGTGCATTACTTTTCAGCGACGTACGTCCCGTGTAAGAGGAAAAAAAAAAAAAAGAGGGATCTGTGTTGGAAATGGAAATCCTCCTTGTGTAAATAAAGAGAGTTGTTGCTTTTTAATGTTTTGATCGGCGCCTCAGCAGGCGGCCCATCCCATATTTTTTTTTTTTTTTTTAAATTCCTTTTTTGGGTTTTTTTTTCTGTCTTTCTTTCCTCCCTTTTTGTTTCCTCGCGGAGGGAAAAAGGGGCACGGGGGGGACTCGAACGCGATTTGAGCATCGGCATAGTGTTTATATTTATCAAAGGTTTTTGCTTTCGATAGAGCTATTGCAATAAAAATGTGTTCATGTAAGACTATTCGTCTCTCTTGTGTTTTTGGAACGATTGCAAACCCTTTCCGACTAAAAATACCAAGTTTTTTTTTTTCTTTTTTTTAGTCTCGTTTGTAGTGCAAACGCCTTGCTACACTTGAAATCAGTGAAAACTAACTTACAAGCGTTTTTTTCACCAATACATAGAAGCTTGTTTAAGTAAATATTATCTTAATATTGGTTGAAAGGTGATTTTTTTTTTTTTTTTCCTTATACAAACCCCAATTGAAATAATCTGCCAGTGGAACAAGCACGTCTTCACCAATATTTAGTAACTATTTGCTTAAAACAAGCTTTTATATCTTGTCTTAATTCAAGTTTACTAAGATATTTGCACTAGAAATGAGTCTAAAAACACTTGGTAAGATTGTGCATTTTTTGCAGTGCAAAAATCAAGAACCGCTCAAAATATCAGAGAATTAAAAGACAATAAGACTAGTTCATCCATGGGTGGAGTTCCCAGACCCACGTTATTGGAAAAAAATCACCAGATTTCTGCAGGGTGGTTAAAAAAAAAATTAGAAATTGTAATAAAGTTTTAAAGAAACACCATCATTTTTCCATGCTAGCTCTTAAATTGGATGTGCGTTAAATGTGTATTTGCCTTCTTTGCGTCTTTAAATAGTCTCACGGCTTACCTGATTTGTATTATTCTTAGGAATGGAGGTGTCACGGAGCAGCAATACTGCAGTGAGCAGAGATGTCGAGTGAACATACAGATGCATCCCAAAAAATGGGAGTATTGTTGGAAAAACAGGAATATTTTTGTGTATTTGAATGGAGTCGAAGGTAAGGATATAGATTGAAATGTGTGTTTTCCTTTTCTCGTAAAATGTCGCGTCAAAACGGCCTCAAATCCAATGGAAACGGCAGAAAGCGCAAACGTTTAATCCACCCAACAGCAGCAGCTCATTCTCAAAGGCGTTTTTTTTTGTTTTTTTTTCATAAGATTTTTTATCAATTTATTTCATCTCAGCTCCATAAATACCTCGCCAACTGATGAATCGGCGAACGAACGGAAAGCTAACTATTCACTGTCCAGATGCCTCTCTGGCTGGATCTGAGCCACAGATAGAAGTATAGATTTTCCACTTTCACAAGTGACACCTGCATGTCCACAGTGAAGCCCCCCCCCCAGTTATGTAATGCGGGGAAAAAAAAAACACTGGCCCTCAGCTGAACCCAGCTGACGACCCCTGCGCCGTGTGCTTTGTGGATCCTCTGCAGACCTTCCAGGCTCTTTATTTTGCCAACAGAAGTGAAGGTGTTCTGAAATTTTAGAACATTTATTACATTTCTCGTGCCTGAGGTCCACGTCAATGTTGCTCCATCTAAAAAAACAACAAAAACACAACACCACTTGATAATGAATCAATGAATGACAGTTCAAACACATTCATGATCGCATCTTACTGTCTTTGTTCCGAAACAAAGCGGCGCCGTTCTTGTGTTTCACTGTACGGCGAACCTTTGACCCACGTCGCCCGTTGATGAAAGCTGCTGAAAAATAAGTGAGCGTTTCCTCATTCCTCGTTTTTGCCGATGTTGGGGGTTTTCGGTCAAAGACAAACACTGTTTGTCCAACTCAGGAGACCGACCGACCCGACATCTCAAAGTCCAACTTGTCAAAACAAGCCAAAGTCCTCCGAAGCTGGTCCGCTCGGGGAAGAGTTGTGATCCTCTGCTGTTTGTTATGCACCAAAAACATTTTACTTTTACTTTTAAAGGGAAGCAACACGAGTCACGGCAAACATGAGGGAGACGGTACTCCAGATTAGACCAAAACGTAACTTTTTGGGCTTCGTGAAAAAACATTACCCTGAACACAACGTCTCCCTGATGAACCGTGATGATCTATTTTAATTTTTCAGATGATCTGGTCGAAGTTAAGGGGAACATGGATAGAGGAAATCAGTGCAGTCCTGCAAAGAAATATAGGAAATTTAAAAGATCATCGATTGGCTCAGAGGTTTTTAATGAAGAGGACACATAACTGTTTGCTTCATAGACATGCCACTCAAAAGCCTCCACAGACAATAATTAAGCAGCTTCTAAATTTTAAAAGGGTATTCTGCTTAACATCAAACTAATCCAGCCGATGAGAAAGATGGCCGCCCATCTCAATCTTCCTCAACTGCAAAACCCTCGGATTATCGTCGCGTCGGGGTGCCTGCCGTTAACTACAACACAAGGTTTTAAGGCTTAGCTTCACATCGCTGCGTGCGTGTTTGCGTGGGTGTGTTTGTGTGCAACAAAGGTTCAGGGGTTGACGGAGGAGATTGTCTACTGGAGCGCGCCCACACCGTGACCTTTAGGTGGCGCTTTCTACTGTAACCTTAATCCTGCAGATGAAGTCCTGGATGATTTCCAGAGCTCAGCGCTGGCTGGCCCTGGGGCGGAGCAGCCGCCGTTCCTTTGTTGACGGACAGACATCATCGGCGCGATCCGCGTTGCGCGTGGATAATGGCAGCCGGCGACAGGACGCAGTCTCATTCGCAATGGACAAAATGGTAAGCCGGAATGGGTCTGGTGCTAGAGTTTCAAAACGGTGTCCGATGCGTCTGAACGCTGCGTGATGCGGACCAAAGTTCAGACCCCAGATGACATGGATGATGACTGGTCTTATCTATGAATCTTTTCGTCTGTCGACATCTTCATCAGGACGTTCATCCAGATTCTTTGGAACTCATCCGCTCGCCTGCCTCAACACACACACACACACACACACACACACACACACACACACACACACACACACACACACACACAACAGATGTTTTAGCAGATGACAGAAGACCCGTCACCTCCGGGGCCATGACCCCCACCGCCAATCAACAACTACATCCGTCTCCATCTCCAGGGCAGCAGCCATCCCCGCCTCCTTCCCATCCGAGAAAGTTTTCTATTTATGTAGCACAGACATGGCTTTCCAGGAACTATGCAGATCAACAGATTAGGAGCTGATATTCCCAAAGGATCTCTGATTGCTACAAGCAGATGTTTGCAACTCTTTTAACTTGAACATTGCAACTAAAAGTGAAACATAATTCACTGTTGTTTTGCACATTTTGCACACTGCAAAATTATAAAAACAACAACAAAACGGTTGTATCCCGTTCCAGATCCACGCCTAGGGCAGACCTGGATGGATGGTAGAGATCCGTCCATTTTCTGTTCACCCTCATCCCTAGTGGGGTCGGGAGTTGCTGGTGCCCATCTCCAGGTACGTTCCGGGCGAGAGGCGGGGTCACTCCGGACAGGGTGGCCAGTCTGACGCAGGGCAACACAGAAACAAACAGGACCAACAACCATGCACACACACATAGGGAGAATTTGGAAAGACCATGTTTTTTGACTGTGGGAGGAAGCCGGAGTACCCGGAGAGAAACCACCCACGCACAGGGAGAACATGCAAACTCTGTGCAGAAAGACCCTGAGGTGGGAATCGAACCCAGGACCTTCTTGCTGCGAGGCAACGGTGCTACCAACTGTCCCACTGTGCAGCCTGGATGGTAGAGATGGACCGGCTAAGTACAGGTAACTTTGATGCCAAACGTTTCAGGTTTGGCATCATTTTCCTTCCCCATCACAACTGTGCATTACTTTCTGCTTATGACCGAACATCGCAATAGTATACAACAAGGTTTATGGTTGTCAAAGCGACATCTAAGGTTATCTAATGCGAACTTCTTCTGGGAACTCAATGAAAAGCTTGACCATTAATCTGATGCTTTGGCTGAAAGAGCCCAATATGGCTGATCAGGAAAAACCCCATGTAAAACGTCCATGCTCTTTAAAATCAGCCAGCTTTGTTCAGCATTTGTGTTGAGCGCCTTCTAGGCCAGGGGTGCCCAAGGTCGGTCCTCGAGGGCCGGCATCCTGCACGCTTCAGTTCTCTCCCTGGTGGCACCAACAACCTTTCCAGCATGTCGGTGTTCTTCTCAGGCCTTCTAACCAGTTCGATCCAAGTGAGTCGAACGAGGGGGAGAGAACTGAAACACGCAGGATGCCGGCCCTCGAGGACCCACTTTGGGCACCCCTGTTCTCGGCAGCGTGATGCTTTGGTGTTCAAGTCGTGCGTCACTGTCTTTCCTTTAAGCACACAGAGGCGAGGCCAAGACGGTGCGCTTAAAAGAAAAGATCAGCATGTATTGCCAAGGAGCAGCTGCAGCTTTACGCAGCTTATGACTCTGAGGAAACAGACCCGGGTAAACGCCGAGGAACAAATCTGCGACCTTCTCTACGTTGAGCCTAGAACTCTCGGAGAGAGTTTCAGACTAAAGAAAAGGGTTTCTTTAGTTTCTAAAGCTTTTTATTATTAGCTTTTTGACAATCTCTTGAAGATATGTCGATGAAAAGTTACTTCAGTGGTGCCATGTGTAATTTTATAAACCCGAGCGCTTTCAGTAAGTCTTGCTGCCTTTTGAGAGGCTAGTAATGCTGCCATCTGGTGGGCATTTTGTGGTACTTCTCTTAAACTTAATTAGATGGGACACAAAGAATTGCAGCTGTGTGTCGTTTGTTTGCAACATATTTGTTCTTCAATCAGCGAAGTTGTTCGCAGTGGGTAGAGTCTTCAGAAATCTTTTCAAGTCAGAGCAGCGATGCTTCCTAATCATTCTCAAAGAAATGTGAAACGTGGGGTGCCGTTAAAACCCCTCCTAAAAGTACATTATTTTATATTGCAACTCTGATAAATCGAGGTATTCCGGTCTTAACCCTTCGTGCAAAGCAAACTATTTTACAGGAAAATGCGTTTTAAATTGAGAATGGGAATGTGTGCACGCCATGTTTAAAGGTCTCTGTGATGAAATAGCTTGTACTTGAAGTCTTGCCTCTTGACAAATGCCATATCCTATAGGTGTCCAACAACAATCCTGAGCAGAACAAGGATGATATGGACAATTTATACTTTCTAGCAGAATAAAACTCACTGTGGTTGGGCTTGTTTGGGTTAAAAATCAGATGTGCCAAATGAAAAAAAGGGCAGCGCAAAAATATTATTGTATTGAATGTAAATTTTGATGTGACCTAACATTTCTCTTGGTACGTAGCATGCTGCTAAAATTACAGCTGCATTTGTATAAAAAAACAAACATAAAAAAAACATCTATTCTCTCAAACCATTCTTCCACGGTGATAAGCTTAAAACTGAAGAGCAAAGACTTTAGACATAGTATTTATTTCAATTTTAAAAGTTTATAACAACTTCTGAGTAACATAACAAAACAGAATAAAACAGACAAATGCACATCTCTAATCAAGCCTGCAGGTTGACAAAATTAGAATTCGTAGAAGCAGTTATGGAAAACAAACAATAAAAGTCACAGGAAAATATTCCCCCCCGCCCCCGCCGCCCCCGAGTTACATCACACCAGGAGAGCTTCCACCTGATAAAGAGAGGCGCATTGAAATGTACAGACACTGAAACCTGCGTTTCGAGGTTTAAATTCAAGCCAGCGTCATACGGGTTAAAACATTTTTGGTTGAACCCGAATCTCTGAAGCTCTTTTCACAGATAAGGTCCAGCACCTGGAAATATTAGAAAAAAAAAAACAAAAAACAACAACAAAAAAAAAAAACATGTAGCACTTCCTAATTCACTAGACACAATTTTAATTAAACGGTATTTTGCACAAACAATTTGTAACATGACACTAGCTAGAAGCAACACCATTAATCGAACCAGCATTTATTCATTTTGCAAATTAATAAGTGATTGGGATTTGATAAGGATTCAAAGAAACTGGCACACTGTGTGAGAAATGGCTCTGTTTAATATTGTGCTTTGTTGTTGTTGTTTTTTTTTTTGGCAGTTCTGAGGTTAAAACAGGTAAAATTTCCCCCACAGCCAAAAAAAAAATAAAAAGAAATAAAAATGGATATTTTTTTCTCAAATATAAATTTATTATATATAAAATACTGTTTCCATTCATAAAAGCCTTACTTTGTACAATATCTGAGTGAGCAATAAAAGTCAAAGTTGTGTGTGTGTGAGAAAAAAAAAAACAAAAAACAACCTGGAAAATTGTCACAACAAACAGCTGGTACAGCTTCAGGCCTAATATGATTTTTTTTTTCTTTTTTTTAAAAAAAAAGGTGTTTTACAGAATATACACATTTTATTACTTACAAAGATAAAAAGGAAGAGCACTAAGGTGTAGGCTGGTGGGCAGCAGGTGTGATACAGCAGGGTTAGTTTCGTGAAATGGGATGTAAATGACAGATAGTGATGAAAGACTTTTCTGTTTGTTGTTTTTTTTTTTTTAGTTTTTTTTTTATTATTATTTGAAGAGAAAAAGACAGTCGGTCTCAGTGAAGAAAAGCTCATCAGTGCATCTCTCATCCTGGATGTTCAAAAGTCAAAGTGCTGATTTGGTAACCGTTGGAGACCGTCAGTAAGACCAAAAAAAAAAAAAAAAGGAGTAGAAAAAATAGATGTTTTGTGATGTTTCGAAGAAAGGGAGGGAGGGGGTGGGGGGAGAAAGTAGTCCTTAAATAGGGGGAAAGAAAGGCTGGAAAAAAAATTTCACTTTTGTCATACATCCATCATGGCACCATCAAGCGCGGTTATTTGTCAGCTTTCGTTTTGAGGTACTTCTTAAGAAAAACAAACACTAAATGTAAGAATATTTGTCAGTTGTATTTTTTTTTGTTGTTTTTTTTTTGTTTAACTCGTATAAGCTGTGTTGCACAGTAGCACCATTGTTTCAACATTTTCTGATTTTCTTTCTTTCTTTTTTTTTTTTTTTTTTTCTTTTGTTTTCTTTTTCCCCGGAAGTCAATGCACCATTGGAATATTCCACCTTGTTGCCACGGTGACAGTTCATCAGACCCCACCCCTCACCCCGCCGCCGCCGCCGCTTGTTCATCCAAATGTGTCTCGTTGTGGATCGGGCGTCCCCTCCGCCGCCGCCGCCGCCAGCGCTTGCTCGCCTCGTGGCATTACGTTGTCTTCATGCAAACCACGCAGCGGCTCACGCGTGTGAGGAGGTTACCTGCCTTTAAAGTCTCTGACTGCGGTTTCCTGCGGTTGAGAAAGAAGACGCACGTTATTAAAAAAAAATCCTCCATACTGAAATTTGTGAAAGCCTAAAAATACGTGGAGTTTTATTGCGGTGAAATAAGGGCGATCCGCTCATAAACCTGCTGTCATTCTCTTTAAATCAGGCTACAAAAGCATAAGTACAGTTTTTAAAGACCAACTTAAAAAATATATAACTATACATTTTAAAAAAAATGCTTTGGTAATATTCACCATAGGAATTATGGGACCAATGATTAAAAATATTTATCATTTTACATTAAACATACTTGAGAGTGGATTTTTTTTTTTTTTTTTTTTTTTGTCTGTGACATGCTACTGTATTATGAACATCTTTTTTCTTTAAACTTTCCAAAGTGTTTTTCTTTTGCACATCTTTTTCCAGAAGACCTATTAACAACTTTTACCCACTTACATTGTTTTAAGAGTAAAACAATCTAAGTCACCTGTAATAGGAACCTGAGCCACCCAAAGTCACTGAATGCAACGAAGATTAAACTTTGCACCCGAGTCACCCGAGAACGAGAATGCCCCCCCCAAACCCCCCAAAAAACAAAAACTTCAGAAAATATGAGAATAAATAGTCCTGCCATAACAAAACTTAAGACATGTAATTAACGTATTTAAGGCCATACAATATATATATTTTTTAAAGACGAATTTAATACATTTTAAGGGATGAATTTCAGATAAATGAAGACTTTTTCAGGACGTGCCGAACACCCTGTTTAATAGCCCCGGCGAAAACTTACTTGAACATGTCAACTTTCTCCACAGTAGCCAGCCAGAAGCTGTAGGAGTTGCTGAAGTAGTTGCACGACCCCCTGCCGTGGCACTCGATGAAGGGCGTGCTGCGGAAGTCCTCCAGGCAGGAGCCGGGGGAGGCCAGGGCCTGACCGGAGCCCTCGGCGCCCGCGCTGGTGTGCTGGGAGAGAGAGGAGCAGGAACTGGGTTGACTTAAAACTCAAATCAGTGCCTATGACAGGTGCTCATGAAAACAGACCATTACAAAAAATAATGACAATTAAACAAAAAAAAAAATATGTGGCTGTGTAAAAATTCATAATATTCATGCCAAAGACAAGAGAGAAATTCTACGTCCGCTAAAACCCGATGCCTCTCCATTTTTCTTCACTCTTCGTGAAGAAGGAGTTTACGCTCGTATCGTCTTCTGAGGTTTTTTTTTTCCCTTCAATGGTTCTTGGCAAGTTCTAGGGGGGGAAGCCCTGCTACTGCTAGAAGGTCAGGTATGTGAAAACGCCCCAAAAAGCCAAGCACGGGTCCAAACGGTACCCTACCATCATGAAGGAGAATCCGATCCACAGGGATTTCCAGTTTGCGGGACAAGAGGGAATCTGGATGGTCTGGCTGTGGACCGCGATCACCATGGCTGGAGCTTCACACACAGAACACCTGAAAACAAGAGATGCGTTTTTTTGTTGTTGTTTAACCACACCTATAACCACCATTTAAAACCAAAAAAAAAACACCCCTCCTTCTATATCTACCTGCTGATGTAAGGCTTGATGCTCTCTCCAGTCACGGCCTCCATGGACATGGGCATGGGCTCCAGCGTCGACAGCCAGTAGGAGTAGTCGTTGCGGGCGGCGAAGTTGCAGACGTTGTTGATGTTGCAAAACATGAAGGGCATGGGACTGAAGCGGCGCAGGCAGCTGCCGGCGGTGCCTGCGTTGCGAGCATTGGGGTGAGGGGTTTGAGTCGGGTCAGAAGAACAAACGTTGGATCGAACGGAAAGCGCTTCGCCGTACCGAGGTCCTGTCCGTGAGCCCTCTCGTTGCCTTGCACGTACAGCAGGGAGTAGCCGTCGTAGATGAAGCTGGTTCCAGAAGGACACTCTGGCGTGCTTTCGCTCTGGCTGTGTCGGGTGAGGAGGAAGCCGTGGGCCGCTGACCCTGAGCCCGGAATACCCGGCGGACCCTGTGGACCGTCTGACCCGGGTGGGCCGGGGTTGCCCTTCAGGCCTAGGTGGAAGAGGAAACAATACGTGCATTATACATCATATGTAGATTTCATGAGCATTGTGATCAGTAAAATGAAAACTCTTTATTTATTTATTTATTTTTATGACATTACTCACCAGATTGCCCTGCAGGTCCAGTGTCTCCCTTCCTGCCAGGTGGGCCATTGAAGCCCGGGGGACCAGGGGAACCTGGATCTCCAGAGGGGCCTGGGAGACCTGGAAGAAGCGTTTAAAACTACGTCAGTTTTAAACGTAGCTCTCGGATCGGCCGTTAGCAGGGGTGAAGCAGAGCGTTGCGGTAAAAGTGAAGCTCAAAGACTTCTTGAGTGCTTTAAAATCAAACACTTGTTTATCTCCAATTGAGACTCTTATTTTGAAGTCAGAAAGGAAGTAGTTCTTGGGTTGTCTCACACATCCAATATGTAGCCACTAAAATCAGACTGAATTACAGCTCCTCCATCATCATCGCCCGTCACCAAAGTGCTGCTCCGCCCACCTGAGGATCCAGGCGCTCCAGGCGGACCGGGTGGTCCTATAGGACCCGGGCTTCCTCGTGGACCCGGAGGTCCTCGCTCCCCTTTCACATAATCAACAGGTGGAGTCGCAGGCTCTCCAGGAGGGCCTGTGTAGACACAATTCATCAGAGGATGACCCGTTAGCTTTCATTTTCAGCTTGCGTTGCAGCTCGGTCGCCGTTCACCCACCGGGTGCTCCGTCGCCCCCAGGATCTCCAGGAAGTCCACTGGGACCAGGAGTTCCTGGCTCTCCCTTCGGTCCTGAGAAAGACGAAAGAAATGAGGGTTCCTGTTTTTATATGAAGTCAACACAGAAAGCCTGACGTCCAGTTTTGTAGCACCGGAAAGTAGCCAAAAGGATTTGGTGTAAACTAACCTGGGAACCCGGCAACACCGGGAAATCCTGTATCTCCCTTTTGACCAGGGCCACCAGGACCACCAGAGGGGCCCTTGTAAAATAAATAAATGAATAAATTAACAAAATGTAGCCAGCTAGACGACCGTGTCTGTGTCTTTTACTATTGTAACTGTTGGGAAAGTAGCGTAGCTATTTGAACAGCGGGAACTTACCGGCGCTCCTGGAAAACCAGGATCTCCTTTTTGACCAGGCTGGCCGGGAAGACCCGGATTTCCGGGGTTCCCCTTCTCTCCCTTAACCCCGCCACTTCCTGGGAGACCGCGGGGACCCTCTGGCCCAGGCACACCTACAGATGCAGAGGACGAGAGGTCAGCCGTGTTCTTTATTTGATAGCAACAGCAAAATATGACATCTTTTTCTTGACAATTTTATAGGCTTCTACTGCTTAATGGTAGTTTAAGTTTCTCTTGTTGAGAAGTTAGCCTTATATATATATATAAATACAGTTCACATGCTCTCTACGTCTGCGATTTCTAAATGAACTAAAGGACTCCTAAAATTACTCCACTGCTGTTGGAGCTGCTTCAGACTGCCGGGATTTTGAATCGAGTGACTCTTCATTGGTGCAAATTGAGCGTCTGCATGGCATGGCATGAATGAAATAAAGATATTTAATTGTTATCGCTGCAGTGAATTGAGTTTCATCTGAAAAACAACCTGCTGCTTTGATGGAGAATAACATCTCAGTTCTCGTATCATTTACTTAAAACGTTGTGTCTTTGTATGCAATGGACATGCAAGGTCAATTTTCAACAGTCTTACATAGTTGCAGTCAAGTAGTTGTTTTTTGGCTTACCTGAATGTCCCTTTGTTTCTTATTTGCAGTTCAGGTTATTATTATGTTTAAGTTTAGGCTTTTATTGATAGGAACAAAATCTACAGACCCGTTAGAGTCCTATAAGGAACACCGTCTCAATTAGAAACTGCAAATCTATGTAATAGACTTTTTATTTCTTGTCACGCTGTTATGACCTGGATTGCAACAACAAAAAAAATAAATAAATAAAAAATTTAACTGAACCGAGCCATATTCACATACTCTATGTGTCGACATATATTTTTTGTTGGTTAATTTTTCCTTTTACCATCAATCTGCTTCTGAGGAAACACATAAATTATATCACAATATGATCACGTGTTTGCAATGTCTCCATAAATAATTATTTTTTGTTTACCTTTTGTTATTTGTATTTGCGCTACCTAAACACTTAGAAAAAACACTTTTCAGAGTCGAAAGGTGATGATAAACAGGACAATATGATCGGTGGTGAGTTAGTGTGTTTGTATGTTTAAGCAGTAGCTTCAGATGTTCATTTGGTCCTGTAGAATAAAACATGGGTTATAAAACAATGTCACCACCATAATCCATTCATCCTATCCAGGATTAAAGCACCATCGAAGTGTCGCATCTCATTTAAAGAGCCTGAACGGCTCTCGGATCGCTAAAGCAAACTGGAATGCGTGACGAAAACTCAAAGAAAGTCTCGCCGGCCGCCGGGGGCAACCACGCCTCAATGTTGCGTTAAATGTTTCACCCAGCGTTATAAGTCGTGAGTTGAACGTGACAACGTTTAATCCAAACCAAGAATCCGGTGGGTCTAACCTGGAGGACCTAGGATTCCCAGAATTCCCAGGTAAACCGATACCAGGATGCCGCAGGGCAAAAAAACACAGAGAAGAAGAAGAAGAGGAGGTTTAGACAGAGAAATCTGTAACAGCATGAATATTCAAGAAGGAACAATTCAATTTTGGTAACATTGATATATTTTTTAGGAGTGCTTCCAGTAAAGAAAAATTAAAATAAAAATAAAATGTATGTATAAGGCTGTAGAGATTATTTTCTCTGGGGTTTGTTATACTCCAGGGATTAGAGGTTGAGATTCTGGAAAGCACTCTAGTCTAAAAAAAAAAAAAACTTAAAGCAAATGATTACAATTAAATAAATAAAAAGTAAATAATTAATCCAGTGATTAAAGATAAAGGTTTTGTGAATTGTACAGAAATCACAACAACGAAGAATGACGCAAATCCACGGTGAGTTAGTCACACGGTGAAAGCTCGTGATAAATGATTCAGTGAACTTGATTTAACGACAGACCATGTGATCCAGGTCGACGTACGTTTGGTGACCCGCAACATTCAGAAGAGACATCTGCAATCTAGACGTGCTTACTTGTTAAACGTGGACTACCCTACCGTCAGCGTGCATGAAAAAAAAAAAAAAAAACGAGAGAAAGGAGTCAGTGGGACGAAAATCAGAAGCAAAAAAAATGATTCAGAGTTTTCAGTTGATTTTGTTCCCATCACAGTGGATCAGAGTGATATTAAACACAAGCGTTGCTGCAAGAAGACGTGCAAGCGAAGTCCGGACGCCGTCGTTCGTCTGACCTGCGGGGCCTTCGGAGCCGGACGCGAAAGTCGTCACGTGGCGAGGAGACGGGCGGGGTAGGAGGGGAGAGGCCACGCCGTGGTGGGCGGGGCAAAGCCACAGGAAACATGGGGTAAGATCTCATAGCGTCACATTATTACACTGACATTTGACCTCACACAGTGATGGAGTTTAGTGGAAATGACATCGCAGGCTTACGTCTTTACGTCTGTGGGGTGATGAGTTTCATATGAGCTGAAAAACGTCAACGACGTTGTCGGTAGCAGACTTAAAGCTGCTGACGTACGAGCAAAGGAAGAGATCAAAATCTCGTTCCCTCCCCCCCCCATTGCCGGTTCGTCGTAATCCGTCAGAATGGAATATAAGACATTACGAATTCTTAAGTTTGAGTTTTCACATAAAGAAGCCGCTGAACTATGTGGGCATCTGAAATGTGAAGTGGCTTTTGCACGATTTCTATTCAGTGGATTTTCCACTCTGTCCAGCACTGTGTGAGGTCTGCTGTTGGGACGAACAAGTCTCCATGCAGGCGGCTTGATTGGTGGGACAAAACCCAGTCAGGCAGTGAAGCCAGTCACAAACTCAAAAACAACAGCCTCGCTCAGATTCAGGCTCTGTTGATCGAGACGCACCGACTGCAATCTGAGATTTCTGGTTTGCTAAATTTAACTACTCTTTTAAAGTAATACACAAATTTTATATGCACCTGTGAAATTAGCAATTTTTGATGGAAAAATAAAAACATTTCTGTAAATCAGTATCAGGTTTCTGTCTCTTTTTGCCACTGAAATTTAAAAGGTTTTCTTTGAAAATGCGTCCATCTTAAGACCATAACAATGCAGCATAGAATCATTGAATAGAAAAAGGCCTATTAAGGCCTTCTGGATGACCATGGCAGCTTATCAAATAATTCACATCAATGTAAGAACATGTTACATTTCCATTTTGAGTCGTTTTAAATAACTAAAATTTGCTCCTCTGGTGCCTGCTAGGCTAGCTGTTAGCCTTTCATGACTCTAAGGATTTCTTTACTTTCCTTTGTAAAGTTTGTAAACGTTTGCTGATGCTACATGCTGTAAACGTCACCAGGACTTCGCAGAACCTAGCTTCAAAATATTCCAAACATTTTCGCAGTGGTGTTTGGGGCACATCTCGGTTGTTAGCACCTTAGCGGTGAGCCACAGCTAGCGACATGATGTTGGATCTGTCAGATCTGCTGTGATCCGCTGAACAATTGCTGCGTTCTCATATATAATCGTGATATGCTAAATGTGACGTGATAACTCCAAAAAAAAAAAAAAATGCCTGTTTGATTCAAAATCAAACAGCTTTATGAGAGTGTTTTGAGTTTGTCTGTGGCTTGGGTGATTAAATCCAGTTGACAAATGGTCCACACGAACCACACACACTCAGGCTGTGACGAGACAAACACACACAAAGTCACTCGTAGCTCAGGGCCGTGGAGAGTGGAGGAGTTTACATCAGGCCTCACGACGGGATCACAGAGAGTGGGGAAAATGGGTGAGGAAACATGTGGGTGGACGGACTGGGTACAGATCAAACGTGAGACGGCGACTCGGGGCACAGCGATGTGAACGTGACGTTCCGGCACGGAGAGGAATCCCGGTGAAGACAGTGGCGGGGTGTCAGAGGAGGGAAGAGTCCCAACATGCTCTGGTGTCAAGTTGAAAACCTGGTGCTCAAAATGGAACAGAGCGGGGGCGCGGCTCTCTGGCCGGCGGTGCTGATTGGTGAAACAATGACCCATGCAAATCAACCAACACGGTGACGGGAGACTTTAGATTCAATGTGGAGCTTCTGCCTGGTTCTCTCAGAGCGGGATACAGACAACTGGATCCTGTCATTGCTGTCATTGTATGAAATCATTTTACCACAGAAAATGTAACCAAGCATACATTTAGAATGTCTTAGCTTTAGCTTAGCTTTTAGCTTAGATGTTGTAGTTTCATTGTCTTCTTCTAGCTGACATCAGAAAACCAGGCAGGAACATCCAACCGACCATGTGGTGATAAGTGCCACGCAAGCCCTTTACCTGCTCTTCCAGGTGGTCCCGGGGGTCCTTGATTTCCTTTAGGGCCCTGGAATGGGAGTCCCGGAGGACCTGGAGGGCCACTGGGACCTGGAGCACCTGGAGCACCTGGAAAGCCGCTGTCCCCTTTTGGGCCGGGAAATCCTGGACCTCCATCAGGACCAGGTGGGCCTGGGTCTCCTTTTTCACCTTCACAGGAAGTACCAGTGATTGCAGAGAACAGTGGCACAACGTTTAAGACTAAAATACAGTATAATGGGACATAAGTTACCTGGCAGCCCTGGAGTCCCTGGAGGACCTGGAACGCCAAAGCCAGGAATTCCTGGAGTAGACACAAACAATGAACTGAGTCAGGCAGAACATTCAGTTCAGTGGGCATCCGCACCGTACGAACTGCCACCTACCTGGTTCTCCTTTGACCCCGGCTGGTCCTGGGATCCCATCTCTTCCCGGCAGACCCTTTTCCCCAACCGGTCCTGGTGGCCCTGGTCGACCAGACTCTCCTGGTCTACCTGGAGCTCCTGAGAGACCAGGGGCACCAGGCCCACCATCAAGACCCTTTGGACCGGGGATACCAGGAGGACCTACCAAGAGACGACAAGTCAGTCTGTTTGACTGCATGAGGGATTTACTGAGAGTCCCAAAGTAAAATTACTCACCTTGGAATCCTGCGAGGCCCACATCTCCTTTAGCCCCCGGTAGCCCTGGTAAACCAGGAAGACCAGGTGTTCCCGGACCTCCTTTAGCTCCAGGACTTCCTGGGAATCCCGGCTGACCTGGATCTCCCTTTTGAGAGAATTGACAAGATCCGTCATGCCCAACTGAACCCTGAGTATGTCATGAAAGAAGGACTGAACACCCTTCTTTCTGTCACCTTTTGTCCCGGTGGTCCAGGCGGCCCAACGCCAGCAGAACCTGGGTCACCTTTTGGTCCTTGGAGGCCAGGTGTTCCTGGCTGACCTGGGGTTCCTGGCCTACCTGGGAAACCTGATGTGCCTTTTAGCCCCGGAGGTCCTGTTGTGTCATCGAGAAAAGATCGACATCGGTGGGCCGAATGTTCAAGTACAGAAAACCTTTCACGCTAAATTGCTTTCGCTTAGTTTTATTGTTGACATAACACTGCAAAGTTGTCATACAGTCAGCGTGTCAGAAATGTTGACATTAAATAACCGTAACAGTGTTTTTGAAATTCGTAGTCATGAAGAAAAGACAGCTCACACGCAAACTTATCGCGCAGATATGCGAAAGAAAGAAATTCCTTCTTGTACCTTCGCAGCCTCCATACTCATTAAGAACCTTGCAAAACTGGATCCTTTTTAAACATATCCAAATGTAGAAATGAAAAAGGGTGTGCGTCTTTTCCCCATTAATATCGATGTGTCTAACACCAATTTAAAGATACAAAGACGGTAGCAGCAGAGGGAGGCAAACAGCTCACCCACCTGGAATTCCCATGTCTCCCATTGCGCCTTTTGGACCTGGAGATCCAGGACCACCAGGAACCCCTGGGATACCAGGTTCTCCCTTAAGCCCTGCACAAAATAAAGACATTAAATTGCGGCCAAAACCCACTGGTGTCAAAGAACCAACGTCTTTTCAGCGTTAGAATATTTGTCCATCCTCCGTCCGTCCCTTCGTGACGTAACCCCTTACCTGGCGGTCCAGGAATGCCAGAGCGTCCATCTTGTCCAGGCAGTCCAGGGTCTCCCGGGAGACCTGCAATGCCTTTGGGTCCAGGAAAGCCAGGTGATCCTAAACACAGGGGGAATTCCTTATTAATGTATTTTTATGCTGAGAGTTTGTTGGAAATGTAAAGATGATGTAACTGATGTTACGGTGCTAGAATGTTTTCTATCATACCTGGAGCTCCAGGATCTCCTTTAGCTCCTCTTATATCTACTGGCCCGCTGGGACCTGGGAGTCCCGGAGCACCTGGGTCTCCCTTTTCTCCTTTAGAACCAGGTCCACCCGGGATGCCGCTAGTGCCTGGAAATCCTGGCTCACCTGTGGCACAGGAACAGAGGAACCTAAGAGATTGCGTGGTTCAAAGTTACTTTACTTATTTATTAATAAACGTTTTCAATCTTACACTGGGACTGGCGAAATGTAGTTCGGATTTATTAAAACACGTAAAACATCCCTTTAATTTAAAAGCTGACAGGAAGCTCAAAAGCAGACGGTACCTTTGGTGGCCAACAGAGCTACTTTGTGTAAATACCTTTAAAACCTGGTGCACCAGGTCCTCCCGGAGAGCCAGGTCCCCCTGACGGTCCTGGAGGTCCCATTGGACCCATGTCACCTTTCGGACCTGGAGCGCCCCAAGAGAGAGCAGATGACGTGTGTTAGGAGAAAACATAAACCGAAAAGTCTATGATGTTAATAAAACTATCAGCAAAAGATCATTGGATATTTGGAATGTTCAATGCCTCACAACATGCTACATACCAGACAGTAAAGAACACTGTGCCTTAATTCAAGGCTACAGATAACACTATTTCACCTGGAAATCCAGGTGCGCCGTCCCGTCCAGGTCCTCCAGGGGGTCCTGGGATTCCTATTGGTCCAGCGGGTCCAGGAAAACCAGGATTCCCTCTGTCACCTGGTGACCCGGGGATGTCTAAGCCTGGTGGACCCGGGTCTCCTTTCTCTCCACTTGCTCCTGGGTATCCTGTAAGGACAATCAGTTAAATCAGTATAGAGACAACTGAAGCTCCACCGCTTCTGTCTTGAATTGACGCCAAGTCTTTAGCAATTCTTTCCCTGAGAAACCATTGTTAGCCTCGAGATACTGAAGTAAAACCAAGGGGAAGGCAGTAAGGTTATTTATTTTGTAAATATTGCAAATGTCACATTTTTCGAAGCCCTAATCATGATCCAAAGTATCTACTGAGTTGTATGGAGCTAAAATGGGGCCACAAAGTTAGGTCAAACGGGGAAAAAAATGAAACTGAAAAAAAAAAAAGTTCAAAACTACTTTTCAGATTCAAGGGTTTTAACTCTATGTTCCAACTCCTTTGACAGTAAGAAATCAACCTCGACCCAATATTTTGTGATGTACCTTGCGGTCCGATTGGCCCTTGGGGCCCAGGAGGGCCTGGAGGACCTGGTACACCACCTGTTGAGCCTCCAGGGGGCCCAGGAGGTCCAGGTCGGCCTGGTGAGCCGGGATCCCCTAAACAATGACAAGTAAAGGGGCAGCTGTCAACAAAAGCTGTTGTGATTTTTTTTTAAACAATCGTCTTAAGTTGCTGTATTGACAATAAAGCAGACAAACTAATGTATTCATACAATACTCGTAATACCTTTAAGTCCTGGTCCGCCATCAAACCCAGGTCGCCCTGGTCCACCTGGGTTGCCCGGGAAACCAGGATCTCCCTTTTGTCCAGGGAATCCTTTAGCTCCTGGTAGTCCAGGTGAACCTGGAGGACCAGGAAGTCCAAAGCCTGCCTCACCCTTTTGAATGCGCAGACAGGGAACAAATAAACGGCTCATTTCACTCAGTCATATTAAATGTTCAGCGGACAGATTTATCCAAGATAGGAAAAATAACATTGCCCAAAATTTAAGATGATTTCAATACCTGTCAATCATTTGAGAGATAATTAGCCTACCTTTGGTCCAGGAAACCCTGGTGCCCCGGGGACTCCATCTGCTCCTGGTTTCCCTACTTTTCCAGGTTGTCCCGGCTGACCCGGGATACCCGGGAAACCTAGCGAACAGACATGAAAGTTGGTAACGTCGATAATTAGGAACCAAACGCAGATGTAAAGATTCACATGAGCACTTTTATGAGGCAAAAGAAGCATGAGACGGATTGGTTCATATCCATTTACCCTTAACTCCTGGAGGACCCGGAAGGCCGATGCCCGGTTGTCCCGGATCACCCTTTGGTCCAGGGAAACCTGGTAAGCCAGGTTGTCCATCTGAACCTCGTGGACCTGATAAGAAGTAGCAATTCATCCATTCTTACTGTTGTTATGGTGAAGGTAATGCTTTACTTCACAGGTGTGGTATACTACCTGGTGGACCGGGCGACCCTGGGTTGCCATCCATCCCTTTGGGTCCCGGCTGACCCCTCTCTGTGACTGTCGGACCTGGTTCGCCTTTTGCACCTACAAATTGAGGTAAACATTGATTTCCCAGCACATTTCCTGATCTTAAAAGCACAGCTGTTTGAACAGCCAATGAAAGACAATTTGTGTAAACTGTCCAACATTTGTGTCTATCAAGAGCTGCTTTTACGTCATTAAACGACAACGCCACCTATTTGCCGAATGTTAAGTTAAGCACATTTGTTACGGTTTAATAACTTGTTGACCTTTAAAACCACATCAGAATACCTTCTAATCCAATGCAGGGGTAGCAATTTCATCAGCGATATATTTAATTTTAAAATTAAAGTAAAAACCGGTTCACATGAGAACCGATATATTTGCTTCTTGCCTTGTTGTCCGGGAGTGCCAGGTAATCCTGAGTTGCCTTGAACACCTTTCTCCCCTGGTGAACCCGGGACGCCGTAGCCAGGGCCGCCTGGCGGACCTCTGTCTCCTGGGATGCCGGGTGGACCTGTGTCACCAGGGGGACCTCGTTCTCCTTTTAAGAGCAGAGACCCCTGCAGGCCACAGGTACAAACATGCATGAAATGTCCGATGGAGGGTCGGATTGAGCACAAAATCCTGGAAAGTCACCCACAGGAGTTCCCTTGGGGCCAGGAGGCCCGGGCGCTCCATCACGACCGGGTCGACCGTCCAGGCCAGGCAGACCGGGTGGTCCAGGGAAACCACTGTCACCCTTCTCTCCTTTCACACCACCACCACCTCCGAAGGTGTCTCCTGGCTCTCCTTTCTCTCCAGCGAAACCAGGAGCACCTACAGGACCAGGAATACCCTACAGAGGAAACAAAAGTTCAAGGGATGGAGGGATGACAATGACATGTAGTAGGACGCAAGATAGGCAACAGACTGACTCTTAAATTTTGAGAAAAAAAAAAAAAACTCCCAATAAAGGTAAGCAATAAAAATGAGCAAATGTTCTCTTAATGTTTGTTGTCCGTAGTGTGTTACAAAAACGTGAACAAGTATTTCTCACGGATCTCCATTTAAATAAAGTTAGCAAATTAAGCTTACTTTATTTCTGACCAAACCATGGTGGTCGTACCAATTGCCCCTAAACCTAAAAATGGTTCTCCCACCCTTGAAAGCAACTACTGGCGTTCACTTAATGACTGTGAATGTATTCTAGCTGTGAAGAAGTGCTGCATAGGAGTCAACTTTTTTATGTGTGTGTGTGGTTTTGGGAACTGACGGTCTGACGTGACACCCTCCTGTCTTCATGCTGTCCAACCGTGACATCTGCCGCACTCCTCCCGAGTGTCCGCGGGAGGGTTTAGTGATTTCTCAATCCTCCAAGTTCGGCAGTAATCTTTTTTTCATTATGTACATGAGGTCGTGTTGGTTTGGATAGTTTTTTTTCCCCCTTTAAACCTTTGTCACCTAAACCCCAAAATATCTATCTGGTACAAAAGTCATGCTTGTCAAAAACTACTCACGGGGGGTCCACTAAGGCCTGGTGTTCCTGGAAAACCTAGTTCTCCCTTGACGCCTTGCGGGCCAGGAGAGCCTGATAAAAATTAGGAAAATAAATGGAAGCACAATAGATTTAAAAACACAGCTTTGATGCCGGATTCAGAGTACACAACCAACAGTGCAACCAACGTTGGCTTAGCTTTTCACTACAGCTAACTTGCCATAATCATCGCATTTCCTACTGCACACAGCTCACACAGCAGCAAACGTCTTTTGATTTGACCAAAAAAAAAATCACATTTTTGCCTTTTCAAAATACCATGAATTGGCGTAATATGTCGACTGTTGCTTCTCTGCTTCACGATTCATCAAACATCTTCTCCAAATGTTTCCTTGCAGCTCGTTATGAGGTAAAGTTGGTAACCAAAATATGATGCCTAAAATATGTTTTAATAGAGCGGACCTGAACATTTTAAGTAACCAAATTGCAGCTTATGACACACGAGGATGTCAGAAATAAACACATAAATAAGAAAAAAAAAAAAAAAAAAAATCCACAGACGTTACCTGGGAAGCCTGGTGGCCCTGGAGGCCCCGGGGGCCCAGGTATAGGATTGCCTCCGTCAATGCAGTTCACGCAGGTTTCCCCCTTCTGACCTGAAACATAGGGATCGTCGTCAGTGTTTTCTGCACACAGCTGCACGTTTCTTAAGAACCACTTGACGATTCTCTAACATTTTTTTTTTACGCCTTTGATTTTACTTTTGTCATTATTTATTTATTTACTTTTACTTTGATGGGGTATTTTTGAGGTCATGAAAAAATTTGAATACTCCCATGTCTTAAATCCTTGAATATGGATTCTTAATAAAGGGTTCATATGCAAAATAAAACTTTATTTTGAGCTTTACGTTATGATCTTATTCCCTCATCAGAAACATACCTGTAGTCTTGCTTTGATTCTTTCATGCATGTTTGAGAAATCCTTGAATCTCCCATGGCAACCACTGAGCTGTGCAAAGCGCTTGCTCATGCAAAGCGCAGCCTTCAGTCCCTAGCTGAGCTCCCCGCCCCACGAAGCGCTCCTTCCCCGCACCTCCCCAAAATGCTCCCCCAGACTAGTGGCAGCAGCAATCAGCAAACACCTGCTGAGCTTATTCTACAAACTACATCTCTGTCCAATGGTCCTGAGAATAGTTGTAAACGGCATCACAGAGAAGCACTGTTGCTCAAAGGGGAGTATCGGAAAGGGTAGGAGCTTCTTAAAGAGACAGAATCCAATTTCAGCTATGATGCAATGTGACATTTTTTTGAAGTTGCCCTTTATATATATATATATCTATATATATATAATAAGGGAAGGTAACATCATTACTTGATGCTATGTTATAAAATGGCCAGGAGATACACAACATTCACACTTTAATAACAATTGTTTCAATACTAATAAATTCAAGTCGTATTAATAAACAGCAAAAATAGAAGGAAATTAAAGAGGTTGATTAAAAATCAACCATTTCACTGACTGATAAAAGACTGAAAGTGGATGACATTTAAAATATCTGTCAACATGTCCACATCCAGCCGTCTCACCACGTTTATCCTGAAAGCAGACTGCAAGGCACTAAAAGAAGTCTCCAAAAGAGGCCAAAGTTGTTTCAGTGTAAGGGGATAAGAGTAGCTTTTGTGTGTCGGGTGCGCTTACGTTTTTGCGATATTAGGAAACAGATTTTTGTAAAACTAAGCCAGACAAGTCAGATATATATTACTGAGCAGCTTCCTTTTATTTTCTTACCTTTCTGGCCTTGCTCTCCAGGGAAGCCTTTTGCACCCTGGATTCCAGGAAGCCCAGGCTCTCCAGGAAGGCAGTTATCGATCGGTGAACTATAGCCGGGAGGTCCAGGCGGCCCTTGTGGACCAGGATTCCCGGGATTTCCCGCACGTCCCGGGGGACCGGGCAAGGCAATGGAAGGAGTGCCGGGTTCTCCCTTCTGACCTTTGTCTCCAGGGAAGCCAGGAGGACCCGGAGGACCGCTGCCGCCTATGCCTGGAATTCCTGGGGATCCCGGAGGCCCCGAGAAACCTGCAGGAGAAGGAGCAACATGATCATTAAAAGCTCTTGATCTTTTTGCTTTTGGCAAAACTGCTAACTGCTCAACAACAAGCAAAAATATTGACCGAGTCGGTTCTGTGCCTGTGTCTATGTCTTAGGATTACCTGGTGGTCCTCTTTCTCCTTTAGCTCCAGGAGCTCCAGGAAAACCTGGTTCACCTTTCTGACCAACTGAAGCTCCATTTGGCCGAATGACCTGGTGGAAAAAAAGAGCAAGAGAAAAGCTCATACTTGACAAGTGCTGCAACTCAGAAACGTATCTTAGCACAGTCCTTAACGTTGGACGTTTGATGGATAGTGATCCTCAACTGATCGGACCTCAAATCTTGTTGGAAAAAAAAACTCACGGTCTGTGATCAAAGGCCAGGTCTATCCCAAAAAAAAAAAAAATAAATCAACCAGGTTAAACTTTTCCAGTTTTAGCTAAGAGTGATCAAATATCCCACCAGAAATATGCCAGAAGCTGGCTGATATAGAACGAGACAACTTGGGAATAGAACGGTTCAAAACAATCTATGAAAATCAATGGAACATTTATACTAAGCCCCTGATGAGAAGATGCAAACTTTATTTAGCAGTGATGCTAAATATCTTTCTTGTTTACCTTTTTTTACCCTACACGCCTAAAGTTCAGACATTCAGGAACCGATTTTCTAGATCTACTCTAACAATACAATAAGCCAAAGAAAATATTTGAAGAGGAATAAAATTCATATGGGAAACAAAAAAACGGTTCTGCACCCAGCAAATGAATGTCAGATACGTACCTGTCCTGGAGGACCCGGAAAACCTCGGTCGCCTTTTTGTCCCTGTTAACAGG
The DNA here is from genome assembly GCA_911649635.1 of Poeciliopsis gracilis. NCBI lineage: Eukaryota > Metazoa > Chordata > Actinopteri > Cyprinodontiformes > Poeciliidae > Poeciliopsis > Poeciliopsis gracilis. The sequence goes on from CAJVRI010000724.1 coordinate 1,651,157, forward strand.
TGGGAGAGTGACGTAAGCGGTTTCAAACGTTACCTGGTGAGCTGTTGATAATATGGGGAGACAGACAATGGACAACATTTTCGGAAGAAACCCACTCTCTCTCCATCTCGGCCCGGGAGACCTGGACTTCCAGGCTCTCCTTGGATTCCCTGATGGGGATGGAAAGTCACAGATGTAACTGGCAACGCTTTTAAAAGAGATGCAAACTCACACATTTTGCTGGTATGCCGGTTGTGACTCACTGTGTATCCTGGAGCTCCTGGTTCTCCGTCTTTGCCGGGTTTTCCCTGTGAAAATGGAAAAATGACTATAGACGTGCTTACTAAAAACGGAGGAGAAAACTTTGGGATTTCGTTGCTCTCCTCCGCGGTCACCAGATCTCAGGCCCCCATAGATTTGGGATAGTGTGGTATGGGAGACTCGCATTGTACGCAAGCTAACATGCTATCATGTCAACATAGATGGAAATCTCTGAAGAATGCTTGTGGGGCCTCATTGAGTGAACCTTGAAGAATCAAAGCAGTTCTGAAGGAAAAAAGAGGGTCCAACACCAGAACTACGAAGGTGCAGCTAACACAATCACCAGTGAGCATCTCGTGGTCAGTCGGACGCGTCTAACAGTGGTGGTCACAATCTATTGGATGAGCTCTTGACTAATGATACTCACTCGTTTTCCTGCTTCTCCTGGTTCTCCTTTCTCTCCCTTCTGGCCACCGTAGGGACCCTATCGGATCACAGCGTCAGACATGCAAAATGAGCTTTTCTTGCCTCGTCTTTACACGGTTTCTTCTTACGAATGAACCTGGTGCTGAGACGGCGACTGATACGTACAGGCGGACCTGGGTTGCCTGGGTCACCCGGTAGACCTGGAGGGCCAGGGTCACCCTTTAGAGATAGTGAAGCAGGAAAAAACACAACTGATGACAATGAAAACGTTTAACGATTACAAAAGCACTTCAATGAAACTAACAACATGTAATGTATTTATTAACACTTTTTTTTTTTTTACAGTATTCTAGTTGAATCACTGTAGTATTTGATTTTTAAGCAATCATGTTCATTCATACATAAATGTCTTATGTGCTCTCTGCTGCCACCATGTGGTGAAAGTTAAAATTGAAGTCTTCAGGTTTAAGGAGCTTGATATTAAGTATGATGGTCTATAACTGGTCAACCTTGATGGTAATGCACAAATACAACTATTATAACCAGTCTTTTTTTTTTTTTTAAATATATTATTATTATTATTTATTTATTTATTCATTTATTTTTTTAAAAATTAAAAAAATTCTTAAAAAGTAAGGACATTTCATTATTTGTTTATGTCATTTCTGCCTCTTCTATTAGCATTTAGCTATTATTGTGGTTTGGATGTGCAGTCAAACAAAACAGGAGAAAAGTTAAAAAAGGATCACCTGCAAATGCAAATATGGGTCAGTTTCTGGTTTTGTTGCACTGAAATTGTGGCGAATATTTAGTCCAAAAATATCACTACGTACTTCTGATATAATCTGATTGCATCTGTAGGAATGGAAGGAGCGTAACATCAAATTTAGAAGGATGAAGGTACCTTGTCCCCTCTCTGGATCTCTGTTGGTGGTGGTCTGACCTGCTCCCCCTGACCCGGTCCCGGAGGACCGGGAGGTCCCGGCAACCCTTGATCGCCCTGTAAAAAGGAAAAACTTTATTAGCGACTGTGATCAAAGTACAATGAATGAATGAATGAATGAGGTGTATTCCACCTTGTCTCCTTTGGGACCTTCAAAGTTCAAACCCATGTTTCCCTGTTCGGGAAATTTGAAGAGAGGTTAGTGGACCAAGATTCAGCACGTTGCATATCAGCTTAAAACATTCCATGGGATCATCTTTTGCTTATTTACTCATATCATTAAAAGATAAAGAGGGTAAAGAGTGACTGATTTCACCTTGGGTCCAGGAGGACCTGGAGGACCTGGAATACCCTGGAAGAGCACAGGAAAAATGTTCAAGTTTAGCTCAGGAATATTAGTCCAGTGTGTGTGTGTGTGTGTGTGTGTGTGTGTGTGTGTGTGTGTGTATGTGTATTTCAGAAGCCGTCCTTCACCTGGAAGCCTTGTAGTCCTGGAGGGCCAGTCGGGCCTGGTAAACCTATGGGTCCAGGACTGCCCTGTGAAAATATAGAGAAACAAAAAACACAACGTTTAAATTTGTTATTAATGAAAGACGCACTGACTCTATCACTGGATTCTCCTTTTATGCCTGAAATCTTACAGAACAAATAAATAAATATTTGCTTTGCGGATCTGCTGGATATTTATCTAACATTTTGATAAATATAAATCATATAATGAAATGATAGAGAAGGATCTGAACTTCTACATAAAGGTTAGGTGAAGGTAAATCTTCTTCTTCTTATTATTTTTTTTTTCACATTTAAATGAGTCGTTTTGAAATCAGTGGTTTCTTAAGTTGTTGGTAAAACACAAGATAGGAGTGAAAAATGGCTTCCTCACCGGAGCTCCCGGCAATCCGGGCAAACCGACTTCTCCTATTTGACCAAAATTGTTGGTGTTAAACACGTCTCCACGGTCTCCCTGAGGAAAAGGAAGAAAAAACTCGTTCATCATCAGCCACACGCCATGAAAACCAGTCAGTTCCAGAAGAAGAGCTGAATGTACGTCGTATTTTCAAGACTATTGGGTCTCTTGCCTTTATGTACAGACATGAATTTGCGTGGCGTGAAATGAGGCCGGGCCACCTTTCCGTAGCAACCTGCAGCTTCATCTCTTCTGAGGAGGCGCTCCAGAAACTTTAAGTGTGTGTTTAGGTGAGATTCTGCTGTTTTTCTTATTTGTGAGGTCAGACGGTGATGTTGGACGAGACGGCCTGGCTCGCATTCATCAAGAAAGTTATTTTAAACCAAACCGGATTACACATGTCTTTATAGACATTGCTTTGTGTGGTGCTGTGCACGTCATGTTGAAACGTTAAAAGACAAAGGTCATCGTTTCGAGGCGTTAAATTATGAAGTAACATTTTTTTCGGTCATATTTGACATTCGTAGCATTTTCATAACAGCTGATATCAGTTAGAAAATGGCATCCTAGGCCTGGTAAAAAACATAATATTGCTTTTTAAAAGACAACTAATCTATATGCTTTCAGGCGAATGCTAGCTGCTAAGCATTAGCTACTAATCTTATGCACCACTGCTTTGGGGGGTTTTTTCCCCCCCTGTAAATCTCGACATTTAACTTGTTAAAAACAAGCTGTTTCTTCATTATGTTAGCAATTTGGGAAATTATGATTTTATTAGATTGCTGCATGCTATCAAAACGGTATCATCAAAAGAGGAAGGTCGCAATAAAATCCACAAAAAGAGCTTCAAAAGTCCAATGAAACGGCTATAACTGCCGATGCAGCAATCGAGGATCCAGTCTGTAGCCGCGACTCTGCACTTTTCAAATAATTCATCATATGATTGAGAAATCGCTACTTTCACTGGGTCTGAAAGTAGCATAGTGACAGACATCGATTAAACATCGGGGTGGTCTTGCACCTACCTTTTCTCCCGGGAGACCAGGCGGACCCTGTGAAGGAGGAGACAGATGGGAGATTCTGATTGGAAATCAGTGCTTTGCTCAGACGAGTGAAACACGTCACTTGTAATTTTAGGAACAGGTTCCTCAAAAAGGCTCCTAAAGTTGAAAAATGCTTTGAGTTTTCAATAAAAGGCGAATACTCTCAATACTAAGGAAAGTGCTTAAATCTGTCCTCCATGTACAGGATGGGATACACGTAAACCTCTATAATGAAAAGTAAAGAGTTTTTTTTACGTTTACTTGGCAAAAGTAATTTGTTTTATTGATCACTTACTGGAAATCCTTGTCGTCCAGGTATTCCTGAACTTCCTGGAAAACCAGGTTCGCCCTGAAGACAAAGAAGAAAGACAGCGAGGGTTCTCAGGATAAAGAAGGTACTGTACGATACAATAAAAAAACAAACAAACAACAAAAAAAACCCCAGCTGATTTCTAATTTGGCTCCGTTACCTTTGACCCATTACAACCCGGCACTCCCCTCGGGCCCGGGGGTCCGTCCTGTCCTGGCAGACCCTGATAGGAAACGCATAGTTGAGTAACACGCAACGCTTAGGTTTGGCAAAAAAAGTAAACAAAAGTGGTTCTGGATTATTTTGAACTTACTGGAAGTCCTGGCGTTCCTGGGAACCCAGGCAATCCAGGTGGTCCCTGTTGGGAAACGAAAAAAAAGCATTTAGAGATTCTATAAAGAGAGAGAGAAAAAATCTCTCTTTATCCCAGCAATGTTTGAAATATGGTAAAGTGGGGACATCTGGTGTCCATAGTGGGGTATTACAACTGAAGATGAATGGTGAACACGGCTAAGAAATGCCTCCAAAAGAATCAAATAAAACTCAAAAAATAAGAATAAAAACAAATTATTTTTCAAAACTCTTCTCACGCTTTTAGGTTAAATCAAAAACGAATCAATAAAACAGCATCAAACTTGACTCTTCCTGTTGCATGATGGACGTTCCAGACAAAACATTTGCAGGTTAAAGGGAAATTGTGGTTTAAATAAAGCTGATGTACGTACTCTTATTCCTTTTGGACCAGATGGTCCCGAAGGTCCATCACTTCCCTAAACACGAAACAAAACAAAGAACATTTTTAACAAAAGCATCTGTGTGGTTAGAAACTGGGAGATTTCCAGTTTATCGCTTTAGGAGTCAAGGTAAATATGGGTGACGCAGTGAAATAAGATCCAAGAATTCTGATTTATAAAGAACACTTTTCTCAGGACTTTGTACCGATTCAAACTTAACTGCGTCATTTTCCTGGTCCGACTAATCTAGGTTTGTCTAACAATGTGTGGTTTACAATAAAAAGATGACAAAACAATAATCAACGAGTCATATGAAAACAGAGAGGGAGCGTGCTACTCGTAGCCTAGCTGTCTCCCCATTCGATTTCACTGACATGTGAACTTGAGTGACGTCTCGTTCTCCACGTTGGCCAACATTTTGCAGGTATAACAAACTTTTAGCCAATTTTCTTTAAGTACATCTATGAGGTCAGACACTGATGTTGGACGGGAAGGTCTGGCTCAAAGCGTCCACTCCAATTTATAACTTCTGACAAACCTCGAAAAAGAGTAGGATTAGGTTTAAACTGGCTAGTGATGGTTACGTTTTAATAGTTATTCTCTTTACAGAGTTAATTAAATTATTGGGTTTAAATTAAAACTGCTTAACTTCCGTATACAAGTCGACACACACACAACAAAAAAACATACGCAGTTTTGGAAAGAGGTGAACCTTTTCCCATTTTGACTCCTTCACCTTTGACTATATTTCTGTCAGTTAAGATAATCTGTCGTGTTTGGCTAAAGCTGAAGGCCCACAGTGATGATCGACACTCTTTATTCTCATGGGCCAGACAGATCCTGTAGTTTTAGTCCAGTGTTAAAACGTCTTGACAAACTATTAGTGCGTGTGATCTGAAATGCTTGAGCGTTTAGCCAAACTCACCTTCTCTCCTCGAGTTCCGATTGGTCCCTCAGGTCCAGGGAACCCTGGGACCCCTGGCTGTCCGGTGAGACCTGGGAAACCCCTCTCCCCCTGCAAGCCGCCACACACACACACACACACACACACACACACACACACACACACACACACACACACACACACACACACACACACACACACACACACACCCAGTCGGTTGATTCCATTTGTGTCATTTACTTGTCGTTAATGGTTTGGACAAGCCTGACGTCCAGCTATAGTTCTTTTATTATTATTATTTTTAAGCAGCGATGAGGCTGCTGTGCAAGTCACTAAAACAGGTTGTTGCTAGGTAACCGAAGAGGGAGTGAGTTTGTCGATGCCACCAATCTCGCTTCGCCAGCTATGAGAGATTCAGCGGCTGAAGTCTTACCGTTGCCTACATCCTCCCAGAATGCTGTGCGGTTCTGCACCGGAGTTCAGTGACGTAATATCTATTGATATTGATCGTGTGTCTGTTGCGACATATATTGTTATTGATTTATTGTCCATCCCTAGGCAAAAAAATGGGACAAAACCAATCGCAGCTCGATGTTATCCGCTGCGAGATTTTTATTGAAATGAGCACAAAAGTCAAATATTTGTAAAAAAAAAGAAAAAGTGATCTGCAAATGATTACAGATCCAAGACATGGAGCGGTTCTTGCATGCTCGCATTATTAGAAGACCGACTGCTTTTTTTTTTTGTTTTTGGTAAGTTAGTATTTTCTTTTGTTTTATCTAAGTCAGCAACAAGAATGGAAAGCGTTTCCTGTTTTGATCAGAGGGCAGGAAAAATGTTAAATGTCAAATTCTAGAAAAGTAAGATGGACGCAGAAACCTGCTTAATAAACGAGAAATAGCTTTCGTTGTCAAACCGACATCACCGTAAGTAAAATGTTCTTTTATTTCAAAGTTTTTCTTCTGTAAAATTTTCTTTACAGATTTTAAAAGATTTTTAAAAATCTTTTAAAAAGATTTTTAAAAGTGCATCAACTGGCTCTGGGGGCCGTATAAAATCACCAGGAGGGCCGCAGGTCGCCCCCTCGGCCGCATTTTGAGCACCACTGATCTAAAATCTACTTCTGCACCGACAGCCGCAAAGTGTGAACCTGTGGACTTGGAAAGAAACATGCAGCAAGAGACTTGCATCTGTCTTTGCAGGAGAAAATGAACTGTACACCAGTGTGTGCTTACATTGCACAAAGACATGGCTGCATTGCGACAAGATGCGAAACCAAGTCGAAACGCGCAAATACTTTTACGGTACGCACCATGTTTTATAAAAAAACCCACTAACTTCAATGCGCTTTTTGTTTTTACCTTTTCTCCTTTCACTCCACTGCAGTCACACTTGGAGCCTCCACATCCATTGCAAGCCTGCAGAAGAAGCAAAAACAGAGCTAACTTTAATCAGCTGCGAGAGAACTATTAATAGATTTGTATCTGTACACATAAATGCAGTGATTTTCCTCCTAGCAAGAAGAGCATGAGGGTCTGAGTTCCAATCTCGCCACTAGAGGGCGCTCCGTCATCACAATAACAACAATTTCAACAGGTGGTCTTTCTTCCCATGGAGGACTTCCCCCCGCCCGCGGTTTGTTTCGTGCTTGGAAGAAAGATACGAGCTCAAAAAACAACAACAACAAAAACCATCATGCTGATCTCAGCAGAAATACGCAAAAAAAAAAAAAACCCAAAACAAAACAAACAAGAAATTCCCAAAGTAATGGCAACAGAAGTAAAACTGTGGGAGATAGTTTTGAAAGGAGAGCTGAGAAGGCCAGGGGAGGAGAGGCGAAGATGCCAAGCTGCTGATTAACTTTTCCCATGCTCTGTTGACACGGCGCATGCCAGACGGGCATCAGCTGCACGCATGCCGGGCAGCCGGGATGTGAGAAAGATGGAGAGGCAACGGGTTCACCGCAGAGGGAGGAAGGGAGAGGAGTGGCAGACAGGTTGGCACTCTTCCCCCTGTCCACGGTGCGCATCGGGACGAGGGCCCGGCGCGCGTCCGATTGTGTTTTCCGTGGTTCTGTTTAGATGTCAGGTCAAGGTCGGGACTGCTTAAAAGATTTCATTTACGCTTAGTGACAAGACGTCAGTATCTTCTTTTATTTTGTTTGGATTTTCTGTTTTCCTGTAAAAAAAACAACCGCAAAACAAAAACAGGACAAATAAAGAGTCTGACTTTTTCTATATGCATGTATGTCATGGTAATAAATGCTGAATTGTCCCGGTAAAGATTGTGATAAGCGATAATGTTTCAAGTAATATAACGGGATAATAATGCAAGGACGCTCTCTCAAATATCAACTTACATTTTAAATATCCAAACTAAATCAACAAAACAACAGAAACAACAAATAAAATTGATTATGAAGCCTCTGTAAACAAAACTGTCTTTCAAAATAAAAGGCCAATAGAGACCAAAGCACCAGACTGAAGACTTTTGTCATCCAGTTAAAACAAAACAAACAAACAATCAAACCTGTTTTAATTTATCATGTAATTAATTGACTTACTGATTATTTTATAACAGCTTTAAATGTCAAACTCTTACAGATAAAAGAGTTGAAATGAATGAATCTTTTACAAACTCAAGAAAAAGAGTTGAAATAGTTGAATAGAAATAGCTGAAATGTGACAAACGAATACTGCGGCGCTTCCACATTCCCCCCGGAGCCTTGAACGGATTCATGAACTCAGACACTGAAACGCGAGGATGTTTTCCACAGAGATCTGGTGGAAGAAGTTGGCAGTGGAAATCTCGCTGACGGTGATTGGAAACAAATGGCTGATTAAGGAGAGAGAGAGAAAAAAAGACTCATCAGACTCTAAATCGACTTTCTTTCAAGGCCAACTTAGGCCCTGGACTTAAATCCTAAAGATCTCCATGTGAGATTATGTCAGAGCAATAAAAGATTAAAGTTTTTTTTTTTTTTAAAGTCAAGACACGTGAAAGCAGCTATAGGGTTAAAATAATAAAAATAAAGGATAGCATGAAAATGACAAATCCTTCTCTGGTGTTTTATCCACAAACCGAATCAACACTAAAATGAACAAATATGGTGACAACACAGATTCTATAACATGTCAGCGTCTAAAATAGTGTTTGAATCACAGGTGGTTCAATATTTAACAATCGGCCCGTTTGGTTCAGACAGTTATTTTTCCACTAATAACTGAAATCGTCTTTTGACATTTTTTGTTCTGTTTATTCAGGCCACTGTGTCGAACAGCGAAATATGTTTTGACGTTTTGACACATTTGCAAAGGCAAACCCCCCCCCCAAAAAAACAAACAAAAAAAAATGGTTCAGCAGGGGCAAATGCTTTTTTATTGACTTGCACAGCTTTACATGCGCTATGAACCAGGTGCCATCTGCACAATGCTGGCCTGTCATCTTCCACTGAGCAGATTTTCTGCCCCTTTCCTGGATTTAGCAGCTTATCTGTCTCTCGATGCCAGTCGCGGCCGGTCACGGTTGACGGTTTGATTCCTATCTTAGATTTTAGCATGCTACTGTAGAGAATGGATGTCAAGTACACATGATTTCGTGTCAGTGTGTGTGTGTGTGTGTGTGTGCGTGTGTGTGTGTGTGTGTCTGAGTGTGTGGGTTCATCTATCTCTGAAGCTCTGTTTTTACAAGCCTTGGATCTCCACATTAGCATCTGGTCTGCTTCAGCTCAATGCCGTCTGCTCTCCCACGCCCGGCCTGGCAGCTCTCACTCTTTTCACCTCTTCCACTCTGTCGTTTTAAAGCCTCATCCCTTTCGTTTTTGCTCGCCTGTCGCTTAACCAGGAGAGCCCGACGCGAGTTTTCCTGCAGGTCCAGGAAAGACGCCTAGAGATTTTCACGCTGCTCTGAGAGAGACAAGAAAATCAGCTTCCCTCTAAATCCAGAGGGAATGAATCAATAAATATCGCTTATTGTTGTTGACCAAAAATAAGGCACTCAAGGGATCAACGATTCAATCCGACTGCTCCAGCTCTCAGGGAGGATCAACTTTAATGTCAAAGTTTGGTTTTGCAAAGAAGCCTCTCACATTTATGTGTATTTTTAATTTTTTTTAAATAAAGCCCAATAGTATCATATTTTAGAAGCAGAAAACCTAAAAATGTTTTAATTATGTACAAAACATAAAACATTTTTTAAAAAATCAGCTTTTGAAGAAAGGACACTAAAACAGGAGAAACTCCCACACACTGAAAATCACCGTCTAACTCGTCTCTTCCTGAGCTACAGGCCTGCCAACACGGAGACGAGCACCGCGCATTTTTGCCAATAATAATTAAGAAACATGCGTATGTAGTAAGTCTGCCGGACCAACTGATGGCGCTGTGACGCTGACGGAGAACTACACAAATGGCGCCGCAGTCTGTCAGTGGGGTTAGGAAAGGAAAGCCGCTGCTCCCACGGCGTTCTGAAGTTCAACTGCAGCTTTTTTTTTGTTTTTTTTTGCAGAGTTCTTGTCTTTTCTGTTTGGTTCTTTTTTGGGACTGAGTGGGAACCTGGGGGTTCATTTGAACCATTCCCCCCGTTCGGGAAAAAAAACGTATAGTGCGCTAAACAAAATTAAAAGGGGAACAACTGTAAAATGTAATTTTTGAAAACCTTTTTGCTCATAATCGGAATCACGTTTGTCTTTTCTCTTTTAACACGCCGCGTTTTGGTGGCGGCAGGTTTGTCGTAGCTGTCGTCATGGCCACAGGCCTCCGTAGAAAGTACCGGCCGGCAGACACTTGGGCACGTACAGATAGTGGACCTTAAACAGGGTTCTTGAGCGGAGCAGGCCGAAAGAAGACGGGTTACGTACAACGTGAAGGTTGAAGTTCTCCTGCTGCTAAAACATGCTTGGAAGACACATCAGAGGACAAACCTTCAAGTTCGAAGGGCTTCGTCTCACTGGGTGAGCACAACCATAATCACCCGATTGCACAAGCAGGTGCATGGTTGAGTTCTCCGCATAAGCCTGAGATTCTACAGAAGTTCTTTGACAGTCACTCGGTGGCTCTCGCTCCGTTTCTCCACCCTCTCAGCACTGAGCATGTAATCCACTTTGAAAGGTCAGTGAGCTGCAGATATTTGCTCCACTAAATCTCTCCTTTAACTGCCTTCTCTGATGTCTTCCCACCTCTATCACGGTACTTTCAGCAAGTCGACCTGGCAGTCCTGGGCAGAGATAAATCTGCGTACTGTAGGACAGAGGTTCCCAGCGTTTCTTTTTTCTTTTTTGTTTTCTCCATGAAAGCCTTCTTGGTTGAGTGTGCAAAAATCCTTCAATCCCCTTCAAAGGCCACACGTGCATTGGTGTATACAAAACAAAAGAGCTTTCAGTAAATCTGTTAGAAACCAGACGGGTCTCTAAATTGCATCCAGACGATTTTTCCTTTTGCGTAGCAAAGCCATATGTCTTGGGTGACGGTGATATAACTTTAGCAACCGGTAGAGAGGAAGGAGTGTTGGATGAGGCAGTTTGCTACATTATATAATCCCACACCTCAAAACGCCTAATTGAGTCGAACACACGTAAATGCAGCATCAGAGGTTCAAAAATGAACAGAAGACACTCAAAGAGTTCTCTAGGTGTTTTTCTTTGCTTCTTAATACCATCTAGTGGTGTGTTGATAGGCGGCGAGCCGACATGTCAGTGGTAAGTGTCAAAACTCAACAACAACGCATGGCCCGAACAGTGAACTCAACAGCCAGAGGGCAGAGACCCAAACACCAGAAACCGGACGAACCCGTGACCTCAGCGGCACGGTGCACTCTGAACTCTGAACTTCAAAAACGAAGGTCAGGTCTTTGTTGGTGAGCTGCAAACCAAAACCAAGACCTTGGCTCAGAAATACAGATGCCACCACCACCAATACGTTACCCACCAAACGGGGACTTCCAAACCCAACGCCAGCACCGACTGCAACTCCGTTTCCCTGTATGCTGGTAGAATGCAGGCAGAATTTTGAGAGGTGACTTTTTCTCCAAGAAATGCCAAAGGAACTGTTTTTAGGGCTTACTGCAATTAAGGAGAAGACGGGTATAGGTTGAGGCGATGAGAAGGATGATGAGGAGAAGAGCGGAAGGCTTCTACCCGAGGATTACATTGGCGAGACTGGAATTCCCCCTACTTATCAAAGACTGATAATTAGACAGGTATAGACATTGCCCTGGCATGAACACACACGTGCATAAATAGAAAGGCACATGCACAGAAATAGCTGTACAACAAAGCATTAGAGAGGCAACGGCACTCCAAAGCGGAATGCAAATAAAATCCGAGATCTGCTAAACCCTCTCATTTGATCAGAGAGGGTTCGACCAACCGAAGTTCATGTTTCCGTGTCTGACTTTCTCTGTTGTCTGCATATTTTATGCTTCAGTCCAAACAATACACACTGAAGGAAAAGAGGTAAATAAAGGGATTAGCGAGGACAGCTACGAGTTTCTGAGTAGCTCTGAGACTTACTGCGGTGATTATTCCAGAATCCCATCTGGACTCCAAACCGTCTGATGATCGCGCTGGTGTGTTTTTGTGGACTTTGTGAGGTCAAAGGGTATGAAACGGGAAAGAGGCAACTGGACGCTTGCTTTCACGCTCAGCCCACCTGTTAAACTATTACAGTGGGCTTACTGTATAAACAAGGGTTGCTTTCACAGACTCTATGATGTTTTACAGTGTGGAACGACGCTGCTGCTTTCCTTCGACAGTGGAAAGTATCTTTAGCTCTTCTTTAGAGTACTGATGCAGACACTGCATTCAGAAGACGTGGAAATTGTTCTACAATAACTTCCTTTTGAAGGTATTCATTTAAGTCTGGGAACATTTTCACTTTAGTGCAGGAAAAGACATGACACACGTACACAAGTTTATCGCCTTCATTTCTCAAAATCTCTTGCGAACTTTAGCTTATAACCACTGGTAGCCAGGTGATTTACCTCTAAATTTAGATATTCTTTTGTGAGTTTTATTGTCTTGTTCAAGGTTAAAACGTGATTTAGGATTTCCCGAGGCAACTTCGACTGAAACACCTGCCAAAGTGCCCTTGTGTGGCTTTATAACTTCCACATTTTCGTCATGTTACCACCATAAATGTAATGTGTCATTGGGACTGAGCGGAATATGAGCAATCCTCGAAGAAAACCTGTTGCAGGCTGCAGCAGACAACAGTCAAATTGTCTAAATCGATTCATAATCATGCGTTAGAACGGTCCAGTCAAAGTCAGGGGGACCCAATCGACATTAAACAAAGTTGCTGGTCACAGATGTTCTCAATCTAATCAGACCTTTCGCTTGCGCTGAAAAAAGAACGGGCAAAGATTTTAGTCCAAAAGCAAGAAACACTTGCGACTGTATTCCAGCCAAACGGTGACACTGTGGGTCAATGACAGGAGAAAAACAAACACACACCGTTCTTTTCTCAAACTTGACGGTCAGCTGAGTCTTGGTGGTGAACACAACAAAGCAGGGCGTCCGGAGAACGAACACGTCGAAAATGACTCGGAACTAAAAATGTCATTGCTCAGATCTCCCACTTTAATCCTTCAAACAAACACTCGTCTCCAGCCGGGACGCCGCGTCGAGCCGCGGCTCCCTCTCAACGCAGTCGGGACTTTGCTGCCGAAGCCCCCGAGAGCAGCAACCAAAAGCAAATGTTTTGACTCATAGGAAAAGGGATACGGATCCCTCCGCGTGGGCGGCCTGACGCCTTCACGCTGTTTGAAGAGGAAAAACTGATGAGTCCCCCACGCGGACGTTCGGGACGTCACGCCGCCGTCTGGGAATTCCGCTGCCGTTCCCAGGAATTTCTCCGTTTCTCGCCGCAATTTTCATTCCTCTCCTCTCTTTCTCATTTGGCCTAATGAATGTTGACCCCGGAGACCTCCCGCTGAGAGATGCCAGCAGGGCAGCTGGCCGCCCTCCGCGACAAACCGGCCTCCTTCCCAACATCAGAGGGTTTCGCATGGAAAAAAAAAACCAAACTCTTTTAATTCTGAACAAACTTTAAAACATTAGCACTTTAGTAACGTTTACTGTGTTTTCTCATTTTGCACAGTCCTTTATGAGATTACCAGCTTCAGAAATGATTTCCTAATTTCTGTTCATTTAGGCTCCAGTTAAAGTTTACAATCAAAGGATTTAATCATTTACAGAGAATTAAGGCTTAGTCCGCTAATTTTAACATGTGTGAGAAAAAGGAAAAAAAAAGAGTAATAAAAGTTACATCCTGCAGCTGTAAGGACAGAAACTCTGCCCTTAAGCAAGCACTTAAGAAACCGGATTCGCTTAAATAAGATAATGAAATGTGAGCCACAAATAAGAGCAAGTTTCATGTTTGTCTTAAAAAAAAAAAAATCTAATCGTCCCAAAGGAATCCAAGTGAAAAGTTTCACATGTGGAGTTGAATTATCATTATTATTTTTTTTTATATTTTTTCAAATTTTGACGGCACTAATTGGACAGTGAGAGGGAGAAAGTCCTGAGAGCGAAGCTGCCTGAGTGAGAGTTATGAGGACAGGGAGAAAAAAGACTTGGAGGACGTCCAGAGGAAGACGTTTCGAGTCTCTCAGGGAGCCTGAGAGACACTTGATCAAGTTCATTCGACACGATTACACACAGAAAGAAAGAAAGAAAGAAAGAAAGAAAGAAAGAAAGAAAGAAAGAAAGAAAGAAAGAAAGAAAGAAAGAAAGAAAGAAAGAAAGAAAGAAAGAAAACATCTACACCTAGAACGTTCCCCGTTCTCGGTGTAGATGTTCTGATCCTTGCATTTTTGTTTTTCACCATTTCTATCAAAAATCGGCTCTGAACATGATGATGAGCCATGCAGCAAAAGTCAACGCGGTCAATTACAAAAGAGTAAATGTGAATCTGGAGTGAATCTGCAGCGTTCCATGTTTTCTCCAAGGAGTCCTCCCGTGGACCTGGAAGAGGTTTACGAGACAAAACGTCCCACCCAAAGCCCTGCCCTCCGCGGCACAAACCCGGAGCTCGCGTTCCGACACGTCCTCCTTTTTTTGTTTCGTTTTGTTTTGTTTTGTTTGTCTCCCCTCCCGTACCGAACGGCGATGTGCCACGGGCAACAAGAAAGTTAAGAGATGGGAGCGGCAGGCAGAAAATGTGTAGCCTGGGGAAGGAGAGCCGAAGGATCCGGTAAGAGAGGAAACTTTGCTGCGTCTTCATTTTGCATTCAAGGGACACATTGCCAGAAAAACAACTGCGATCATGTCAGATTCTCATTCTCAAAACGAACAAAATAAATAAACAAACAAACAGTGAATTAAATATCTAACAAATCACCTGAAAGTGCATGTGGTTGATAAATGACAGCACACGTCTCTACCAGATACACAGAGGCGCTGACTCAGCTTAATTTGGAGGCTGGAGACACAATATGCTTCATCCCCAGCTGAAGATAAGAGAGGGAAAAAGGAGAAAAGCGACGCAGCTGTGAGGCCGATGCCGTCCAGCATGTTAGTTTTCATTCTTGGTGCTCACACTCCCACTGGCGTGACAGCGGCAGGGCAGATCTGCACCTGCTCTCTTCTTTTAAAGCTGCAGTTCTTACGCGTCGCCGAAAACCGTCGCCGTGAGCTCGTTTCTCCCAGTTTCGTCCGCAGCAAATTTGTCTGCGTCGGCGATCGCCACGCGTTCACAATCTCGACGACGGGATATTATATTTCGATGGAAGAAATGGTTTAAAAAATAAATAAATAAAAACGCTGTTAGTGTCGTCCTTTGCTGAAATGCCATGCATATGATGCAAAAATGTCAAGAAAAAGAAGAGGCGGGGGGGAGGAAAAGCAGCCGTTTCTTATCACCTTCACGTTATAAAACTTTGCTCAATTCTTTAGCTTTTTTGGCCAAAATTCTCGTGGCTCCGGGCCCCTGGATTAGGGTGATGGTTAAGAGGCTTGGAGCTCCTTTGCCAAAGACAAATCTTCAAAGTATCAGTGAAAAATTAAAAAAAAAAAAAAAAAAAAGTTGAACGGTTCGACTGACTTGCAATATTTGAAGAAAATGCAAATAAAACACATATAGAAAGATTATATTTCACACTCTACTGGTGACATGGCTAATAGTAGTTTTTAGCTTAGATTTAACAGGCATTCAGTAGAATGAAAATATATTTCAGTCAGTGCATCCATGTCCATAAAGGTCCTCAGTTCACCTTCGTAATAAATATCATTGCTATTATT
The DNA here is from genome assembly GCA_911649635.1 of Poeciliopsis gracilis. Taxonomy (NCBI): domain Eukaryota; kingdom Metazoa; phylum Chordata; class Actinopteri; order Cyprinodontiformes; family Poeciliidae; genus Poeciliopsis; species Poeciliopsis gracilis. The sequence goes on from CAJVRI010000724.1 coordinate 1,666,901, forward strand.
AAACTACTGATAACACTACTGAAACGTTTCAGAAGTTCACGCCAACACAGAACGCGTCCTGAATCGGTGGGAAAACTTTCAGGCACTTGGATTCTCATAAAAGCAATCCTGCAGAAAAGTGGAACAGATGCACCGATGAAACCCAACATGAATCTTTATTTTGAAGTAAGTGCAACACGGTGGCAGCTGGAAAGCTCTTTTCTAATCATAAAACTGAGTCTCGTGCTGTCTGTGGCGTTCGGCAGCAGTTTGCTTTAGATCGGGATCGCTCCACAAGCTCCTGCTTGTTCCACAGACAAAGGTGTCCGATGGGATCTGAAGCAGGCGGGTCGCTGCAGGTTTTTTTTTTTGTTTTGTTTGTTGTTGTTTTCTTTAGCTCCGCCTCCCTGTTTCCTTCCATGCACTTCAGAAGCTGCTGCTAATAAGACCCACAGAAACTGGCAGAGGAAAGAAAATATGAGAGGTGCGTCTGAAAAGGACCTTCGAAATGCTTTCTGTTTGGTCTAGAAAAGCGCGGGAAGCAAAGTAGCGAATCAGTTTGATCGATCAAACGTTTTCCTGTTGGAAGATTTCATTTGAGGAAAATCTGCATTACTTTTCACCAATGCACTTCCTGGGTTTCCACAGTTCAGGGTGATGTCAGCACACCCAGTTATTTCAACTCTGATGGGATGATTGAAATACTGTCTGCCTTTTGTGATGAGTTTTTTTTAAATATATATATATAAATGAAAGCCGGAGAGAAAGGTCTTAAAATAGAAAGTCAAGTTTTGTTTCACGAAAAATTATGATTTCCAGATGCTTTTTTTTTTGTCTCACTGTCAACATAAACATGGAAAGTCCTAAACACGAGTCAACCCCAAACAAGCGTTACAAATAATTAGCACATGTTAAAATGTTGATTTCAAGCCAATCCACCCGCAAATTACACTGAATATGCTGCTTCCCCATGACGACCGTTGAGTTTTGCTGTCAAGTTGTCAACATGTAAAGTGCTAAAAAAAAGAAAAAGGGAAACGGTAGTTGGCTAACTGTCGACACCGCAGCGAGATTAACAAGGCCAGGAAAAACATTTCATTAAAAAACAGCAAGGTCGGTTGCGCTAGCTTGACTTTGACAACTTTAACATGTAGATGTGCTGCAGAATGTGGTGTGTTTGGATTCATCAGCAGAAGCAGGTGTTTAAATTAGATAATCAACCACCACTGTGTTCAGGCGATCTCTTCATTATAATTGCAAAATAAACAAAAAACGTAAAACTGTTCTGTTTTTTGGTGTTCTGACACCTTGGGGCTGTTGTTGTCTGTCAGCTGCTATGGCAACAAGTCTGCGTGTAGCGTAGCCGATACAGACAGAGAGAAAAAAGTAGAATACGAGTGGTTTTGAGTTATTTTTTTTAAAAAAGTTTTTCTGAATTATCTCTGTTTGCTGTATTAGTGGCGCAACTGCACTAAATTAATAACAGCTGCACCTCCAGGTTTCTTCCTGTTCACGAAATTGTTCTACTGCAGCAGCGCGGCTAAAGACGGCAAGCAAAAGAATCGTCTTTTGCCCTCCAGGGTTTTACAAATACGCACAATGTCTCCCTCCTGTGCCATTTTTGTTTCGCCTTCTTTTTTGTGAGGCACTCTCCACGTTTTCTCTTTACAGGCCCCCCTTTCCGTCGGGTTCACCCCCCCTCCCCTCCCATCAGACCCTCTGCCTCGCCGCCGTCACATTTGTCTTGTCTTCTCTCTAATCTGACAGACGTCTCAGATCTTGTTTCATTTTGATCTCTGGGCTTTTGTCCAGAGACGACGAGGAATGCCACGAATCCACGGTTGACACAAACACATAAGGAGCCAAAATCACACAGACGCATGCGGGGACAAAGACGCGGGTCTTCGCAAAGGTGTAACAGCGCTACTGTCAGTTTACCACTTTGAAGACACCTGAAGTGACACGCGCCACTCATAACGATCATTTTCTTGAAAGGCAATGCTCATAAAGTCGTAGCCTGCCTCAAATCAACAAAAACATGCAACCTAGTGGAAACGTTGGCACCTAAATAAATACAAAAATAAGCAGCAGATCACTTAGATTTATTTCCTTTACCCTGCTGCTGTTTCTGTGTCACTCGGCAAGAGGGGAAAATGCTCACACACCACACACACACACACACACACACACACACACACACACACACACACACACACACACACACACACACACTGCGACCTGCCGAACATTATCCTCCGCATGCTAAAGGCTTAGCTGCATACCAGCCGCCACACTGACCCGGGATTAATCGTGAGCACCTGAGCAATGCAAACATGCGCGTTTGCACTTCTGTCACCGCGAGGACCCTGATGCGACACTGAACCCTGACAATTAAAACGAATCCAAGACTAAACCCGGGAGCTTATGCAGAGACTCAAAGGGAAAGTCTGAAACATTATTTGGAGATGAAAATGAAACTCGAAGGAATGAAAATGCACGAAAAACTTCCCCTTCTTGAAATAAAGAACAACTAAACAGCTCTAACGCTTTCTTTTGCTGCTGACCACCAAAAGAAAAATGGCTTTAAAATCTGTTAACTGAGTCTGTTGGGTGTGTATTTGCTAGCTTAGCGTTGCTAACAAATCACCTTTTTATTTAGGGGCCTACTTCAAGTGTGTTCTTGATTTACTAGCCAATTAAACCATTTAATGTCGCATTTACTGCCCCCTGGTGGTGACATGTCATATTAAACAGAAACAGGAAAAGTCTGTCACGACGGGAAACAGTGAGACGCCATTGATTAGAAAGAATCCTATTTGTGTTTCTGTCTTTCAAAATGTCCAATGATGGTGTGGATATAGATGCTCACACAGCGTGAAGCAAATAAAGAAACAAATACTCTGTGTATGTGCCCTTCAGGGAAGCCCCACGTCTTTCTCAGCGACGTGATGACAGAAGCAGGCGTTCGCAGAGCCTGAGCGTGGGACGCGGAGCCCCTAAAAACGAGGGAGGGGAAAACAGGAGCAGAAGAAGAGAGAAGCAGACGCCGTTCCACACCCGAACACAAAGTAGTCAAAACAGCTGCATGCACGTTGAACCCGTCACTCCGGGCATTGTTAGTTATCGCCGCGTGTCATCGGGTTCTGAGAGACGCACTGAATTAGGGGATGGAGGCGGGCGGAAGATCCCGTCCCACCTTAATTGCTGCGGTAGACGGACGGATTTGTTCGCTGAAACGTTTCTCTCTCCGTGACTCATGATTAGTTTGTGTCCTCTGGTCTCTCTCTCTCTCTCTTTTTTTTCCATGTAACCATGGCAACAATAAGCAAAACAAAAATCTGGATTTGTGACACACAATTCCTGAACTCGTGGGTTTGCAGGGAACGTGTTTGCAGATAAATCACAAGGTTTCTTCTTCTTTAGTCCCATAAGAGGCGAGTCGCTTTCAGATTGAACTCCATTCATTAAGCCACACAACTTTTGTGCACAGCTCACCTTTGCGTTTTACTTTAAGATGAATTATTTATCTTGACTGACTGTACTCTGTCTGAGCGCTAACAGGCTAACAATGACGCCGTACGCTGTTGAAGTTGAAGAAAGATTTGGTAAATGTTGCTTTTATAGCGCCTCATCCTGTAAGCTGCAAACGTTTCAGTGCACTTGGAGGACCGACAACAAGGAGCGGCAAAAGCAAATGAGGCGGATGAGCTGTGCTTGCTAACAACTGACTATGTCACCCTCAAGTATTTACTGCGAAATATCGTCTCCGCTGCCCAGGTACTGAGCTGTTAACGTGCAATTAAAAGTAACCAGATTGTCAGAGTCTTCAGTCAGAGGCCTCTTCAGATTAGTTGCAAGACTGACTGCTGCTGGAGATCCTTCACCTGCACAACAACTTCGTTTGCAAAGCGCTTCGACCTCTGGGCGAAGGACTGAACGTCAGTGATAAGACAAAAGAAAGTTTAAAAATAGAGGAGAAGCTACAATTCTAAACACAATGAAACGACGCAGTTAAACAGATAAACAAGATCAAATCAATGCCAATAAAAGTCAAGCGAAATCAAGACCGGTGAGGGAAAAATGCGTTTTCAGGCGGGTTTTAAAATTGGACACTGTTGATCATGTAGTGGCTAAAACGGTATCATCACGTGTGATGGCACGGCGATGTATCGAGACCCGAAACGTACGCGTGAAATGTCGAATGTCGGACTGTTCTGCAGATCTCTGAGAAAGCTCCTAAATGTCACTTCTATGTGCAAAAAGCTGGAAAACCCACAAAAGGCTGACGTAATAAGAAACTCAGCGTTATATCAATTCTTAAACTTCTCAAAAAAAAAAAATAGACACCGAAGCGGCAATAACAACGTCTGAAGCCACAGATCCCAAGGATGTAACGCGAGACGGGACGGTTTGCAAACGGTAATAAAGAGGTGCCGAGTGACGCAGCCTGATCTGCTAACAAATATTCAGTAATAGTTGAATTCTGCTGCGAGGGGAGACGCATACGGCACTTTGTGTATCTGCCTCAAGTTTAAACAGGAGAAGAGGGGAGCAGACATCACCGACATCTACAGAGGAGCAGAGATCTCAGACAGATAGATTAAAAGAAAACCCTTATTTCTTTTTTTCTCAGGGGAAAATATGCAAACAACTTTTCCTGCTTGCAGGGCGAATTTAGCATTCTTTTTCAGCCGCTCTTCCGTTTCATTCAGATATTTTAGATAAGTTGCTCCGAAAGCTTTGCTGGCCGTTTCATTCAGATGTTTGGTGTCTGTTTGACCCGAGGCAGAACTTCAAGACGCCAAAAGGTTCGTTTGGATGAAAAATTGAAACACAAGAAGTCAGAGAGAGGAGCTAAGGAGAACAACATGTCTTGTGACTGACTGTGTGTAGGTGGACTTGTCGGTCAGCCCATGGATCGGAGTCGCGCCCACACACACAAGCACACACACACACACACACACACACACACATACACACACACACACACACACACACACACACACACACACACACACACACACACACACACACACAGAGATCGCAAATCAGAGGCAGGAACAAATCCAAGCTACAGAAAAAGCTAAAACTGCTGGGAGTCTGGATGCATCTGCATAAAACGCTAAAAATAAACCTGCCAGAGATAATTAGGCTTGACTCAACTCGGAGTGCAGAAAGCAAAAGAGATTAGCAGAGCAACGTGAAAAACAAGAGCTCGCATTTCAGGATTAAAGCTGAACTTGACAGGCAGAGCCTGTTTCTGCAGCTTTTGGTGTGTTTTTGTTGTTGTTGTTGTTTGTTTAAGTCTGAAACCGTTACAAACACCCGACTTTGGCTTTTCCATTGGCTTAACAGAACAGCACCAAAGGAGAAAAACCGTCAGTCGCACTGACGTGGCGTAGGCCAAAACGCCTTTTTTGCTTTGCTTCTCGATGGGAAGGGCAGCCTTCTCGCAAGACTGAAGTTGCGGGTGCGATCTGCGCATCAGTGCGTTTGTTAGCGATCGACGTGCTTGAAGCACATGGGGGAGGCATGAAGCGATCAAAGAGGAAAGTTGCTCGCAAGATGCCACGGAGGCAGACGGAGATGCAGGTTCCCTCATGACGACGGCATCAGTCAAGCTCCCGACAGTTTATTCCTCGGGAAGATCGGGATCTCCCTGTGTTTCAAGCAGCTACTTCTCGCTAGCGTGCTAATGGTCCTTTCGAAACAGTGCAGCTCTCAAAGGGAGCGATGGATGCCACTTCTCCAGTGGCTGGGTCACTGGTATCGGTTTTGTTTTGCTTAGGTGAGAAAAATACTATAGCAAAAAGGGGCATTAATCATTGGGCAATGTTAGATTGTACAGGTTTTCTTCAGGGTTACACATTTATTCATCTCAATTTCATAACAGCTCCTAACTATAAAGTTTTACTACAGGTAACACAATATACTCAGAGCTAAAGACAAAGCGACACTTTTGGTGAGTTTATATTTTACCTTCCATGCGTTTGCATGTCTATAGTGTCTTTGACCATTTGGATACTTTTCCCCATCCTTGCTATGAGTGTCTTAGTGACCATCGTTTCAATTGTCAGTTTTCTTGATTGCATGTTGCTGTTCTCTCTCAACGGGATTGCCGCAGCTCTGTGTCTGCGGCTCGACAGGATCAGAAAACGCCATCGTTATGCACTGCACCGACATGAGAAGAATGTCTTGTTCCAAGTGAAATAATGTGCCACTGGAACTAGTAGTTTTTCCATCAGTACAAAGGAATTATTGTCTTAAAGCAAACTCTTCCATCTTGCTGAGAAGTTCCTTCTAAGTTAGCTTTGACTTACTTCAAGTGCAGAACTATATTGCCACTACAAGCTAGACCAGATGAATAACGTTTCGATTGTTTGTTTTTTTTTTGTTTGTTTTTGTTTTGGTCCAGCGAAGGAGAAGATGCTATCATGTCACAAAACAGATATCTGAGACGCAGGTGCAAAACACACGATTGAAATGCTGACATTGTCTGGTGGTATGTGTAACAGAAAGCTGGAGCTACCAACCATCGACAGGCCGACAAACAACACGGGTCGACCGTATTGAGCTCATTCAGTGGAGCAGATGTATTTTGACTGACTGCAAGGCGACGCGTCGCCTCAGCAGTGCATTTGTTTGGGTGGGAAAAGGAATGATTGCCTTTATTGGGAAAGGCCAGACCTTCCATAATGTCCAGACCAAACACTGTGAGATGGATCAAAACCTCTCCAAGAAAAACTTTCATGTTTACCATCTTTATGACGGTGAGCAAGGAGAGTGAAAAGGGGCATGAATGAGATTAAATGGAATTATCACATTGCAGAATATAAGAAAGCTGCAATGAAAAAGAGCCCAAAAGAAAGAAATAATAACTAATTCTTTAAATGACAGGGTGTTCACGCAGCAGCTAAAAGCAGGGAAGGAAGAAGTGTCTATACTGCGTTGGGATAATTAGCTGTCTAAACATTTGGTGTTAGTCTTAGCTCTCTTTTGTCCACCCGCTAATACGGGTGGCATCCGCAGTTCATTGACACCACATTGTGAGTCTTAACCTCTGGGCTAGAGATCATCAAATGGTGGCTCCGCAGCCATATCCGGCCCATGAGTTCATCTCATCTGGTCGGCAACATTGTCAAATTATGCGCTGCGCAGTGGGAATAAAGTGTAACAGTGTTTAAAGTGGTAATGGCATATATTTGTTTATCTAGCCTGAGCACTAACTACACCACATGATGACTTTTTAGCTCTGTTGGATGCCACAACTAGCTCATGCTTGAATATATATATTTTTGTGCCCTCCACCTTAGCGCGGCGCTCAGGTGGAGAGCGGCAGATGTCACAGCCGGACAGCAGGGAAGCAGGGAGTTGTCCCGTTAGACCGTCAGTTCCCAAAACCACACACAGAAAAACAAACCATTGTAAAGGCGCTCGCGGGGTCAATACCACCCTGCTGAACTGCGCACAGTCTCTTATAGTCGCGGGAGGGCTAATAATATTTATGTTTCTGTTCATGATCTTTTCACTGTAGACTTCTAGTTCTTTTCTTCAAAGCTGAATTTAAGCAATCAGGTTAGTTTCTTGTTTTTTTTTGTTTTTTTTTAGATTTATTGCACATTTATTTTTAATTACAAGTCAATTACAGGTGTGGTTTTGTTTTGCCGCACTGGAATTTTTATAGTGAAACTGCTTGGAAACGAGCCTTAGCAACAAGCTTGCAAACATGTCTGCCAGTAAAATTAGCAGACAGCTACGTAACAAGCTAATGTAAACAAGTCAGGCTCTCTACTTGTGAGGGAGGAAATAAAGCTCTATTGTTTAGCCTGATAAACATTTTGAATATAAAACAAAGCATGCTCTTTCTCGACGGCTCCCTTTTGGTTTAGCCGGTGGTCATTTTAAATTCATTAGACAAATCAAAACATCTGGCATTAATGATTTAAAACCACGGCTTTGCGAATGTGGAACAGCCGACTCTAATTTAAACAACAGTGTGATCACACTTTCAGTATTTACTTATGAATATTTAGCTACATGCGTTTCAGGGTGGTTGTACTAGATATCGGTGAGATTGTGCAGACATTGAGGCTTTTCTGCTAATTTACTCTGGAACAAATTGGGGAACCACACCAAAACTTTTCACCTTGCAAAAATGAAGTCAGCTCATTGAACTTATTTCCAGAAGCAAATAAATCCTGACACCAGTGGCGTAGCTACCAGAGAGGTAGCACCCACCGCTAAGCTAACAAGTAAATACAGGAAGTGGGTGGCTCAGGATTTATTCCCAAAGCGACAAGCTAACAAGAGTTAGCATGCCTGTTTGCTAAGAGCGCGGGTGATACGGTTAACGAAACAAACCGAGTGCCTCGATAAATATTTTACAAATTTAAAAACTGAGATAAAGCAGCAACTTTATTAGCAGTATTAGCATCTTTTAATGCCACTGCTACATTCAGCGAAGTCGGGTTTTTTCTCGTCAGGTTTCGCACCGCTCTTTGAATTAGCGGGCTCTGATGCTTTGGGTTAGGATGTGATTGCAATCCCAATTTCAACCATGACCTCGAAATTACTCAAAATAAAATACATGTAGAGTTATTACAGCTTAAAAAAAAAACTATAAACACCAGGAACACAAAACAATGTGGGCTAATGTCTACTCTACCTTTAAAGCCATGTCATCTGGTGACAAAAACAAAAACCAAACCCGTCAAGTCAGAGCCGCCAAACTCGTTCGTAGAACTTGCAGGGAATAAAACATGAGCTTTGAAAGCGTTATTTACAAGGTATAGACATTAGAGTCCCGCGTAAACAAGAACGAGGAGGGTCATTTGATGGCAGACAAATGAAAAGCGCTAACAGGAGAAAAAAGAAAAATCATGATTAAAAAAACCCCCCAACCAAACAAACGAGAAATGCCATAAAAAGAGAGAATGTACAGATTTCCTCCGATGAAAAGGCACGATCTGTTATCTGCTGCATACGTCGCAGACATATCTCTGCGCGGATGTTATGACTAAGTGCAAACAGTCGACCTCCTCCACCTCAAACTCCACCTGGGCTCCAGGTCACGTGTAAAGGTGAGGGAACCCGCGACGGGGGCGCGCGCATGCGCGCTCGCAGGGGGAGCGAGCTTCCGAACCGAGTGTGTGTGTTTGTGGTTTGCAGGACCTGAGTTCAAAGGAAGAGCCTCGGAGTGTACATTACAGCTGAACTCGCTCACCTGGCGCTGAGGAGATTCGTATTGAAGCCGGCTTTAATTCTCAGAGCACAAGTGGTGCGTGACGCTCTCTTTTTATTACAACTTTTGTGTCCTGAAATGGAAAGGAAACAGTCTGCGCATTTTTCGAACGGATTTGTTATGGAAATCTGCTGAAATACATCAGCTTCCCCCAGTTTGGAGTTTCATAGGATTTCCTCCTGGAAACTGATGTATCTACCCATAATGCCATATGTTTATCAAAGTGAGTTAGCAATTACTTAACTTTTCATCCAGTGAGGGAACTCAGTGAGCTTTGATGGGTGTTGTAAACGCAGCCAGCCGCCACTAGAGGGAGTCAGTGAGACCAGACTCCCTGCAACATCTCCACTGCTGCAAGATGGTTTTCTCCTTGACTCACACTGGATTCAAGGTCTGCTTATATATTTACTCTGACGAAAATAAACCCGCTGATACGGACAGTGAGAAAGCACGAGGCTCAAACATCTGTTCCCAAATCCAGCGACGCACTTTCACTTTCACTGAATTTTTTTTTTATTGTTTTTCCCGTTTTGCCCCCCCCCCTGTACTTTCAGCACCATCTTCCTCACAACTCATAATCCTGCTGAAGCGCCACACAACCTTTCACCTCTGTTATGACAGAAACAATGACGACTACGACAGACATCGTTTCTTGTTTTCGCCTCGGCGTTTTAGCGGATGCAGTTTCAGCCTACTTTTATGGAGAATAATAAATGTGAAGCAGATCTCATCCCAGTCATGTGCTTTTTTAAAACGATTTAAAAAAATTTTTTTTACCATACAACCGAAAACCTGTTTTCTGGAGAATGCACTGAAAGGACCGCATACATTAAGTTAAATACCTTGAAAATATATAAAAGTATATTTATATATATATTTTGAAATTATAATCTAAAGCTAATTCTGCTAATTCTACCTTTGCCGATAGAATATCTCACACACACTGTTAGGTGCTTGTGAATAGATTTCGTGGATTTTTCTGTCCAATCACCTTCACCCTGTTTTAGGGATTATAAGTCAACTTCTGATCACGGGAAAGCTTTTTTAATAATTGTGACTAAAATTTAATATTTAAAAAAAAAACAAACATTTAAGTGAAATATTAAATCGCATGTATTGCATGTTCTGTAAACAAGCTGATGCTTTCAGTTCTGGGGGATGCAAGAAAAGTCTCTGGGAGGAGTTAAAAAAAAACAAGAAGAAGAAGGAGCAGAAACGAGAGCAAGCCTGATTGGACAGAGCTAGATTATGGGCGGGATTATCATCCAGCAGAACCTCTAAATTATTAATGAGGTGGGAATATTCAACATGTGGTAAAGAGAGAGAGAGAGAGAGAGAGAGAGAGAAAGAGAGAGAGCTGCTGAAACATGACATGAGAGGCATTCAGTGATTTTTGTCCGCAGGGTGTCAAGAGATAACACACACCTGCGTCCTGAATCCAGATCATGTATAAGGAGGAACTTCAGCCAGATGTCCTCCTTTAGGACGGCAGGGGAGGTCAGATTTTTAGCATCTGGCGCAGGGGCGAATCTAACGGGGGTTCCGGGGTGGGCAGCGACCCACCCTGCAGGCTTGCTGGCCCTTCTAACAGATGCCAACTTTGGCTAAACGGAACAAGAATATTGCAAAGGGAGAATCAGCCTCAACTAGCTAAAGTTTCAATTTACTCACGGATGCACCCGCTGTAACGATACACGCCTCAAAATGCTGCAAGATGAGGAGGAAAAACCAGGAAATCACAGTTGCTAATCGCTAATGCACATCTTACAAATTTCGACTCTGATTGTTTTCGTGCGGTGCAGCCATGTTGGATACGGAATGGCTTCACACAAGTTCTTCTTTTTCCTTCTCCTTCATTTTTGACAGGGACGAATTGACAAATAGGACTTCTAAATTCAGTAACCTGGAAGCCTTTGACCCCAAGAAGTAGCCCCTTTCAAAAAGCTTCTGGAGCCAGCCCTGGTCCAAACAGAACGAAACAAAAGCATCCAATCCATATTTGTGCTTCTGTTGTTTTTTTTTTCTTTTCTTTTTTGCGACAGCAATACCCTGAGGCAGGAAGCTTTTCTTTTTTTTTTTCCGAAGAGCAAAGGAACAATCCGCCACATTCAGCCTGTTTATATTTGATGTGTACATTTTTTATGTATTTATTCATTCATTCATTTCTTTTGCCTGAATCTCTCACACTGCGAAGAATGACATGCAAGAAAGAGAGAAGAAGTGTGAATGTGGGCGAGTAGCTCCCTGGCTGGGATGTTGCTGCAGGTTGCCTCCTCTCCTCTCCTCTCCTCTCCTGTTCGCAGCCGGAGCTCATGCAGCCCCGGTCCGGGTTTGGGAGCAGGAGGGAGGGGGGTGAGGGGTAGGGGTGTGTGTGTGTGTGTGTGTGTGTGTGTGTGTGTGTGGGTGTGTGTGTGTGTGTGTGTGTGTGTGTGTGTGTGTGTGTGTGTGTGTGTGTGTGTGTGTGCTGGGGGGAGGGAGGGTAGAGGAGGGAGGTTTAGCTGCCATGAAAGCTACAAAAGCAAAGAGGCTGCTCTCGTGGTGAACAAGCGGTGCACCAAAAGTTGGGGAAGAAGCGCAAAACGCGCCGATTTGCATGGCTTATTATTGACACGCGAGCATCGCGGACGGTTGTTACGAAGCAAGTCAACGTCTCTCCCTCTTTCTCTCTCTATCTCTCACTGTTTTTTTTATGTTTCTACGTTTTTTTATCCGGACTCGGTTCGAAAGCGGCGGAGTCCGTCCCGGCGCCGGCTCGGTGAGCGCGGCGTGTCTCATCATGCTGCGTGGGTCCTGGGCCGCCCCCCCCCCCCCCACATCCACTCCCACCAATAAAACAAAAAATAATAAATAAAAAAACCCCAACAACACACACACACACACACACACAAAAATCCTCCCCCACCAGAATCATAACAATAATAAAAAATCTGGGGGAAAACAAACCCCCGCAAACAAAATAAAAGCGCACTCACCGCAGAGTCGGACAGTTGCACGGCGGCGTACAGTACGAGCCAAATCACAACCCAGGCAGGCTGTCGCAGGCGCCTCAAGCCTCCGGTCATCTTCGCCAGGAGTAAAACCGCGATCCACCTGCGTCACCGAGCACCGACCGCGTCTCTCTATGTGCGTGTCATGGCTCCTTGCGCCAAAAACTCCGTCTGCAGGCTCGGGGACGCGGAAAAGTGTGAGCAGAAAGGCGGCCCCGCTCCCGCGGCTGTTGCTGCGCTCACAGAGCGAGATCGTGTAGTGATCCAGGCTCTGGCACGGTGCGCCTCTGCAGTTCACCCCCCTCCTGCCTCCCCCCTCAACCCCCCCCCCTTCCACCTCTCCTCTCCTCTCCTCCCGTTCCCACTTCCCCACTCTATTCCCCTCCCCTCGACTCGCAACTTGCCCACCCCGGATGTGTGCGGCGACTCCGACACTCTGGAGGAGCGCAGTGATTTTTGTGCTCCGCATGCATCTTGCAACAGAGCAACAAAAAACAAAACAAAAAAAAAGAGTGCAAATATATATATATATGTATATAACCTAATGCAGAAAATACTTTCAGGTGTGCATCATTCAGTTCAGATCGGGTTTCGAGTGAAAAGAAATTAACTTTATCCAATCCGGATGCGCGCGGATGGATAAAACTTTGCGCCCCCACTCCGCCAAGAAAAAAAAAAATGCGCGTGGAAAAAAAAAGAAAAAAAAAGAAGAAGTGTCTTGACATTTTCCCTTTAATTTTTCTGTAAGTCTGGGCATGTTGCATTCCTGTGGGATTTTTAAAGGTCACCCCCCTTTTCTCCCACTTTTGAACCGTTTGCAGGTGGATGGCGGTGACAGGTGAGCCGAACGTGTCGCGGAGGCTGCGGCTCAGTCAAATCACGGCGTGGATCTCCAGATTGCCATCTGTTTGCTCGCAGGTTGAAGTTGGCCGCCTTGCTTCCAGTTTCGAGCCGCGCGAATCAAAACTCAGGACTTTCGGCCCAAATTTGAAAACTTTTCAAATGTTTTTCTGACTATTGTTATGAGCAGACATGAACAATGAGCAGATTAGTGGCTCAAAAACAATAGATGAAGTGATAAACAAATGCTGGTCTTTCGCTTTATAAGATTTTGAAAAATTTACATTCTGACACGTTGACTGAACAAGGTAATGGTGACAATAAATAAATAAATGGATTTATTACATTGGCACGTGAAAGGAAAGGGGCGATGCAGTGGGATGTATATTGAAGTAAAGTGGCCCGAGAGTACAGCCTTGAGGAACCTCACATGTGATCGCTTTTTTTCCATCCACATTTTAACTTGGATGTTAGAGCAAATTAAAAAAAAGAAGAAAAAAGACAAAAATCACCAACTGAGATCCTACTTTTGTGATGATCCATTATTGAGATGTATCTTTTATGACGTCGTCGGCGTGAAAGACACGTCAACAGGCTGTTAAAGACAGCGCTGAAGGCTCCGGGTCAAGATGAATAAAAATAGAGCGCTGGCGCTAAAAGAGGACTGTCTGCAACTTGAGTAACTCACCGGGGACTGTGTGTGTGGAGCGCAAACAGACCCGCCTGCTGTGTGGCGTTTCACAATTAGATCACGATAACAGGAAGAAAACAATAAATAAATAAATACAAAAAATAAAAAATAATAATAAAAAAAAAATGAAGTTTTCATGTGCTTTTTTTTTTTTTTTTTTTAAAGCCGGGCTAGAATTTGTGCAACACTAACATATATTAAATGGTAAGGAAAACAATACACAAATGCAAAAAATGCAAAAAAAAAGAAAAAAAAAAAGTTTTGGCACTTTTTTATGGGATAAACGCGAACCTCTGCTGATGGCAGAGAGACTTTCAGCTTTGATTTCAGACGGTGTGCTTTTTGCATTCTCGGTTGTGGAGGCGCTGACACGTGCGACGTGTGTGTGTGTTTGTGTGTGTGTGAGGTTGTGTGTATGTGTGAGGTTGTGTGTATGTGTGCGTGAGGAGGCGCGCGCGCGTGCATGTGTGTGTGTGTTTGAACGTGTGGCCCCTCCTCCGCCCCTCCGCTGCTTTTCGCCGCTGAGCCCAGAGCGCAGCAGCTCGGAGAGCGCAGCAACCTCTGCACCGCTTTGACTTCGGTGAGTGGGAACAAAACTCCTTACTTTCTTGGCCACATTTCTGTTCATGTTTTCTCTCTCTCTCTGTTTCTCTCTGTTTTTTTTTTGTTGTTTTTTTTTTTTTGCTACATTCGCAGCGAGCGAGCGAGCGAGAAAGCGCGGAACTTGCGAAGGGCTTTTCTCAGTGTCGGCGGAGGGACTACTTTGTCTCCTCTTCTCTCCGTGCAGATGACACAGGAGTGGAGGATCTGGAGCCGCCGATGAGCGCGTTTGAGGTGCTTCCTGCTGGTGAAGAGAGGGGGATCTAGTCCGTGGCAGCCAGGCGGATAACAAAATGAAATTCCTGTAAGAATATTTCTCTTTTTCTTCTACTTTTTGTTGTTGTTGTTGTTGCAAAAAAAAAAAAAAAAAAAGCCCCCAGTGCGAACTAATGATGCCCCATGCACGCAGGTTGTGCGCGGTGCACGATCACAGCTCCAGTGCAGGTTATCTGCCAGGGAAAAAAAAAACAAAAACAAAACAAAAAACTTCCTCACATAAGTCTAATCAAGTAAACCAAAAATGTCTCTCCGTTGCAGGATCTGTGTGCTGACTGTCTCCTGCGCGCTGAGATCTACGCACGGAGTAAGTACCGGTTGTTTTCCAGGCTGCTGTTGGTCCTGCAGGTGAAGCGGCTCTCTATGCTCCGCGAGCCGCTCTCACACGTTTAAAAACCAAGATTTTATTTTTGTTTTTTTATTTATTTTTTTTTATTTTTTGCGCGCAAAAGCTTCTCAAATGTGACATCCCGCCTTTTAAGCTTTTCTTATTTTTCCTTCACAGCTTGGAATTGGTTTAAATGAGTGTCAAGTGGCTCTTTTGCTGCTCATGTTGTCGTTGAATTACTTCTATTTTTCTGTCCCAGTTGTGTGGATCACTTTCATCCAAAGCTTATTAAGGGGCGCCCTGGGCGCCGTCAATGCACCCGATGTTTGAGTGGACCCGCTCACGGTCATTTGCATTGCAAGCCCCGCCCTCCTCATGAATATTCACGAGGTTCATTAGCGCAACAGGATTTGTCTAGGCCACGCCTTTTAGCTCGGCAGCATACATTTGTGACTGTCGTTTTCCCTGCCTCTTTCTGGAAACCTAAAGTGATGAAAACGACGACAGACGAATGATCATTAGGAGAGATGGAGGGAAGTACAATTTGTAATGGGCGAAACAAGGTGGTGGCAGCATCATGGCGGGGGGTTTGGGGGTGAAAACCATCAAGAGGTCAGGAGATAAATCGATATTTATGTGTGAAGACCGAACTCTTTAGAAACGGCTCCAAAACACAATGGAGGCGTTTTATGTGAATCTCTTCCATGCATGATTTTCTTTCCACTTTTTTGAATGTCGTAAGTTATGAACACTTTAGCTTACTGCGCATTGACCCGATTATGCTTTAACCGTGACACGTCTTTCTATTATTTGCTTCCATATGAGGCGTTTTAATGATTCGTCAATTTACCAGCATTGCCCGCTTAAAGCAACAAGGACCTGCAGGTGTAGAAAATGAGATTAGATGTTTCTATAGTTTACCAATGAACGTCTGGTCAGCTTTGCGCGAAAGCAAAACGGATTCATTCTTTCCGCTCTTTTCAGGTCTCGTTCTTTTCATAAAGGGTTAAAATAGTATTTGTTCGGTGATTAATAACTGGGTTTATATCCAAGTTTCAATTGAAGACAGAAAGTAAGAAAAAAAAGATGAAAAAAATGCCAGGAAGAGGAATTTGTCAGCTGAAAGCCAAGTAGGCAGAATGATGGAAAACCTCCTGTGTTTCAACATGAATCAGCTGATTGAGCTGCATTGACTTTAAATTGACCCCTCCACCCCCAGCACCACCTCCCTGATTGTTTTGTTGTGTGTGTGTGTGTGTGTGTGTGTGTGTGTGTGTGTGTGTGTGTGTGTGTGTGTGTGTGTGTGTGTGTGTGTGTAATTGACCAACTGAATGGATGTGTGAGGGCATTGACTGATACATTACTTGGGTGGTCTGCGCCTATAGGCATGTAAGTTGCATCCTTTGTAAGTGAAGCCCAAAGTTTGTGTTTTGAGAAAAAACATAAATGCCATCTGAGTTTGACTAGGAGTCGACGCGGCGGCTTGGCGAGGCGTCGTCAGAATCGGCACAGAAGAATGAGAACGAAAATCATCCAATCACGGACTCTGAGACAAAACGCTGCTGGAAAGCGTCAGGCGTCTGAGCAAATTTCTCCAATAAGGTCGAGATTTAGTTACGAAGTTGTCAATCAAAGGGGCTCATTAAGCCCCGACTCGGTGGCGGCAGGATCATGCTGTGGGGATTTTATGGTATTTCAAAAAGAAGAAGCTTTTCTGGCTCATCATAAACCCCACAAATGACAATGTTTGTGTTACTGTTACATATCAGAGTGCTGTGAAATGCTAACCGATGTTAGCATTTTCCAGACATAATGTTGCAGTTCCTTCATTTTCTGACCATTTTTTAAGTTCGATTTTGTCATTTGTTGGATTTGCACATATAAACGGACCCTTTCGGGTTTTCATTACTTGTGTTGACGATTACATTCAGCGTCAGTTTTAAAATGTAAACGTCACTTTTTGGTTCCCAGAACAGTTCTGCCCCCATCTTTTCCCCCCGGATTCCTCTGCAGCTTGGTGAGACTTGTCTCCCGCTCCCTGCAGGTGCCACAGGGTGGAACATTCCACAGAGGGAAGGCTGATAGTCAGGGGTTGATTTGTGGGTCCCCCATTCTCTGATTTCATTTTCCCAGGCGCCCGTCCGCTCATTAGTTCCCCTCCACCAGCCAGTTCTTTACCCATTGATCCTCGGAGCAAATCAAAGCTAGTTTTGCTTCGCTTTTGTGCTGCTGCTGTTTGGTTTCCCTTTAGTCAGACAAACTCCCATGTTCAGATTTCTAGATTTGACATGTTCTGCAGTTAACACGACACGTTTCTTGGTCTGGCTGATGTGAAAAAGGAAAGATGTTTGTAACGTTTGGTCTTGAAAACCCCAATGAGTCTTGACGACGTGGGTCAGACGAAGCGCTTACGATGAAGTTCTGATGGTGTTCTGAATGGAGACATTTGAGTCTCAACTCAGATGTGATCTGAGAAGGAGGACTGGATGTTTGGTGTGACTGGATGCTGCTGCTCCGTTTCAGCTTTCAGTCTGGCTCTTAAACTCACCCGGATCGTTTTCATTCCTCCCTTTTTTTATACCTATTTTTGTGGATGCCGACTCAGGTGTAGCATGTCATCAGGGAAGGCGGTACACCAAATTCATGGCCCGTCTTTGCTCGGACAGAGGTCCAAACACTTTTGTCGCAGGGCGAATAAGGAACCCTATAAACCACATAGAGCAGCTTTAACATGCTCTCAAAAAGCCTCTGTTGTTCCTCTCCCAGACCCACATCTAAGAGTCTGCGACCTGTGTGGTTCACGCCAGCAGTGGAGCATGTCTCCCCGGTCCCTATAAAATCCTGTGTTTGTGAATGTGTCGGTGCAGGTGTGAGGAAAGACATCTTGAGCTCGGTTTTACGCGGGGGAATACCCTGTGGTATGAAACGGTTCAGGCGAGTGAGTGCGCTGGCTTTTTGGCTTTTTGGCTTTCGTAGCGCCGCTCCCCCACAGACGGTCTACAGCCAGCTGTGGGGTGAAGGACTCTGAGGTCTGTCAGAGGCCGTCAGCGAACAAACGGCACCGCGGAGATCAAGGAGCGAGCTTTTCACGGGGGACGCACCGATCCGCGTTTTTACACTTCTGATACCGATACCGAAATCAGAGGTTTGACAAGGGAAGACGTCAAAAAGTTCAACTCGGCGGCGAAGAGGAACCGTCGTTTTTCAAACAACAGGAACAAAATCCGCAGCAGAACCAAGCTGAGGCGTAAACCCAGTTGTACACCCTGCTGGATCTGCCGAGCCACTCGCATTCGGACTCGTCCTCCGTCCTGGTTTGAAGCTGTTGAACGGTGATTGCGCTCACCTGCTTCCTTTGGTTCATGTGGTTTCGCTGCTTCTCAGTTGCAGAATCTGATTCTGTCCAACAGAGATTGAGATGGAGTTGGCTGAAGGTTTTGTTTTTTTTTTAATTAGAGGCTTTAGGTGTCAGAGGTTGACGCTTTTGCGTAAATTAGTTTTGTTTTTGTGTCTGACTTGTGCAGACATAAGAAAATGGATCCAGTTTTGTCTGTGGAATCCATCAGGTTTTATTTACAACGTCCAAAAACCGGGCAAAAAGTGGATTTTTTTTTGTTCCTCCGTTTGCGCGGTGGTTCATGGTGTAGCCGGAGGCGCCATCATCCCCCATCGTTCGGTCTCTGCGCCAGGGCCTGTTTTAAATGGACGAATGCCCAGTTTTGTTGCTCTATCCAAAAGAAAAGTAAAAAAAAAAACAAAAAACAAGACATTTTTCTCCTGCATTAGTAGGCAGGACTACATCAGCAGGGTCAACCTTTCCCATGTGAGACGGCGCCATGTTGCTCCCAAAAGATGTTCAATAAATGTTCAAATACTTGAGTTTTTTTTAAACATTAATAAAAACGTAACAATACTGAAACAACGCACTTCATATGAGCAAACGAGTTTTATATAAACTAAAGTAAACCATGCATTCATTACGAAAACATTCTAAATCTTTGTGCCGCCCCACAAATGATGATGCCCTGGGCTACTGCCCCCCGTACGCCGCTTCTACTGTCCGGCTCGGCGCAGCCACCTTCAGGCATCCAGGCCCCCCTGACCCCCTGCTCTTTAGACGGAGCCACCGCCGTCAGCTTGTCCCCCGATTGGTCGCGCTGACCCCAGAGGTCAGAGTGCGTCTGAGCACAAAACGGGGGGTGGGAGGAGGTGAGGGAGGGTTGTAGCCGCGGTGACCCGTTAGCAAGCCGCCGCCTGCTCTGCAGCTCGCAGAGCCGTTCGCTTTTGCTGCCTTTGATGAGAGGAAGATGAGCAACAGCTGTAATAAAAGGGGAGAGAGGTGGAATCCTGCCGTCTTTCCTCAGGAACTAGTGAAGGTCTGACAGAAGTTCGCTGAGGTGGGGCAGCTTCACGTTGCCTGGATGCTCAGTGAGAGTGCTGCCTTGGCTTGTTCGGCGTGCCAGACCCATTCAGCCCCCCTCATGCACCTCCCAATCATCAGGCTTGTTTGCACTTGAGAGGGATTACATTTCCACTGTTTTGTTTGCAGGGGTTTCTCTTGGATCCCGTCTTTCATGCTTCCCTTTCTTGCCTTTCTTTCCCGACGTTTCTTTCTTTCCACCTCGCCGGCGTCCATGTTTAGTCCCACATCTGGCACCTCACGGGTTAGACCGGGGGCACCTGGCACGCTCCGAAATTAAGGTTAAACTCATTTGATGCGTTTGATTTCTTGCACATCGATGGGAATAGGATTCCTTTAATTGTGACACTCTGCAAAAACAAAAAAATCTTACCGTGTAATTTCTAGTGCAAATTATCTTGGTGCTCTTGGAATAAGAAAACGTACTGAAACATAGCTTTTCTGCAAGATATAGTAGCTTTTCTAAGTCAACAATTCTTTCAAATTGATGAAAAAGTACAACTTCCACTGGCAGATTATTTCACTTCTATAAGTGACTTATCATAAGTGACTTGAAACAAGCGCCTATATCCTGCAGAAAAGTTGTTTTTAATTTAGTTTTGTCGTATTTCAAGTGTATTAAGATGTTCACACTAGGAATCACTTTGTAAGATTTTGTGTTTTTGCAGTGGCTGACGTTGACGAGTCGTTATTGTGTGTAATTTTGCAATTGTGTGGGTTTTTTTTTTTTTTCCAATTACTTTTAAAACATAACTCTCTCGTTGGTACATCAAAATTACTCCAAGACTCCGTCAACAACTCATCCAGGAGGAGAACCGAGAACCGCTTTGCCTCGTTTCAGGCAAATTTTCACGTTTCAGCAGCAAGAAAAAGTCAAATGGTAACCATGGAAACACAAAGATCCCCATGTTGATTGCCAGTTTATCATAGCCCAGACATAAATCTGATTAACTCAGGTCAGATTTAACTCTGAGGTGATTTCTCACTTTTTCTCCTTTGGCAGACGTTTGACATTGCGTCTGTCATTGACTGTAAATGTGAAACGGATGTAAATGCGCCGTGTTTTATGTTATTCAGTTTGTTTGCAGGTCTGGAATTGTAATTGACCGCATCAACCAATTTTCTCAGTAATTTTCTGCTTTTTCTCAGTTGCTTTAGTGATGAGAAAATACACCAATAAAATGGTTTATATCCAAACTAATTATGTGTCCATTTTGAACCGATCTACAAGAAAAAAAAACAAAAAAAACAGTGTCCTCCAGCGTCCATTGTAAACCTCGCCAGAACTTCCCTTATGTGTGCACTATGCAGTTTACCTTTGGCGTGCTGGTGTCACTTTAAACTGAGCTTATTTGGAAAGCTTGTCTTCAGCTCTGTTGAAACAACCAGCAAAACAAGAAAAAAAAAAAATGGAGTTGAGTTTAACCATACTGGTCATACTGGTCAATATCAGCATTTATAGACGTTGTAGTCGTGGCAGTAGTCAGAAGCTTGTTGAGAATGTTTGGGATTCCGGTATTTTTACTAAAACCAACAAATTAGAGTTTAAATATCTGTGAAAACGGCTAATAACTATGAATGTTTTGCCCGGAGTGGCTGTTTCTGTGCTCTCATTCAACGAGATACAAACATTTTGTTTTATTTAGCTTTATCGTCAAAATAAAAGAGTTTTTTTTTTTTTTTTAAATAAATTGCCGTGTTTCCATGAAGCAAATTTATTTTCACAATTTCGACTTGTGCCGTTGTTTGGTCAGTGGAAATGCATCTAACGTTGTGCGTTACTCTGTTTTGGTCATAAAGTCGTAATAGTCAGATTCTGTTTTTGGTGTGAATATGACAGCGTGTCTGTGTGTTGCCAGGTCATGCAATTTGGATGCGTTCAGGCGGAAAGTTGCAGCTTTTTCTCAGTTCCTAACAGAGGGTGTGAATGAATGAAGTTCAGGGGATTCAATCCGGAGATTCCAACCATTTCTTCCCAAATAGCTCCCGCAAGCCCCCAGCTGCAGGCGACCGAGATGGGAACTCTATCATTGGCACATCAGATGCTTCAGTCATTGTCTGCTATTACCGCCTCACTGTGTCTCGGCCTGTCCCTGTAATTACGAATACTTCCTCTCTGTTTTTTCCACCGCTGGTATCCACCGTTCTCTCTCTTCTTCTTCTTTTTCTTTTTCTTCTTCTGCTTCTTCTTCTCCGCAAGCCGGGTAATTGGGACGGTCTTTATGTTCTCCACTCAAACACCTGGCTGTAATGCGTGGGATCAACTTTCCTTTTGGGCTTTTTGAATAATCTTTCCAGCCACTGTTCCCTGGGTGTTCACCTCCTTCCCTGTTTTGTGACGGCTCGGCTGGAGCAGCTGACTGAAGGGCGATGATGTCATTTGTTTTTCGGAAAACAACGTGCGAAGCCGCAGCTTATTGCTGTATATACAGACTTAATCTCTCTGGAGGATTTTCCATTAATACTTATGTTTTTGATTTTTTTTTTCCCCTGAAAATTAGTTTGCCTTGTAATAGTTTGGAAAAATAAAGTCTTTCTGCTCCATTGAGCTCGATAAGCAGCCATCTTTGTTTATATTGTCGCTGTGCGTTGCCAAAAGCGTTCGAGCCTGAGTGAATTTAGCGGGACTTAATGTGACCAACACAAGGCGCGCGCAAGAAAATTACACGTTTTTCAAATTTGTTCTACAAGCGCTAATCTGAAAAGTGTGGCGTGCGCGTGTTTCCAGCTCCTCTTTCCTTAATTCTTTGGAGGCGATCACAGCAACGAATCTTTTCGATCACAACTTCCTACTTTGCATATTCGGAGCCTCAAAATAAATCTTCTTTAGAAAGTAGTTCGATCTCTATCTTATTATTATTATTTTTTTTAATTGCTTGTTAATTTATTTACAGTTTAAAACGACGAACATGTCACATGTTGACGTAAACAAAAGCTCTGAATGAAAGGAGTAGTTTGAAAAAGAAAAAAAAAGTGTTTCCCTTCACTCTGAAGTCAGTTTAGTGGAGCTTAAATAAATCTTTAAACACAAAACGTCCGACGTGTGTATGCAAAAATAATAATAAAGAAAATACATGACCTTTTTCCTAAATAAACAAAGTGCAAAAAAATATAATTTGAGGGCAAACCAAAACAAAAAGGCTACATCTGTTTGCAGTAGAGTTGAGAAATTCGGTATCTTCAGAAGGCAATATGGTCCACGTGATTTTATTTCGAGATACTGGATGAGTAATATTTTCATATTTCTTTATTTACAATCATCAGGTCAAAAGAAGCTTTTTTTTCTTCCCTTTTTGGGGGGGGGAGTTTTGCTTAAGCATCCTTTGGTACATTTTAGTCCGTCACTGTCATCCCACAGCTGCCATAAATCACATTATCTCCCTAATTTGTCTTGTAGGCCTCCCCAGAGGCCAAAATACCACACAGGTCAAGTGTAATATAGTGCGCTTTGTAGCTGATTGTGAGGCTGTTAGCGGTTAGCCGTGGCCTGCGGTTGAACCCTCGTTGAAGACCATTCGTCATCTGAGAAGGGAACCCGCAGCCGTCTTTCCCTGCTGCTCTGTGGCTCCGCAGCTTCCATCTACGACGCGCGAACAGCAACGTCAAGACCCCTCTGTGAACTCCTCTGCATCCTCCCCCCCTCCTGACTCTTCAGGTGTTGTGTGAGAAGAACTTCAGGATGCGACCGAGACTCGTGTTTATGTGGGAGCGTTGAAAGTCCCCCCGCAATGGGGCGGGGGGGCGGCGGGTATTTTCGGGGACTGGGTCACGCCGTCCCGTGGCTCTCGTCCATGAAACCGCCTGGGCCGGCTGCCTTGAAGCGCTGCGTCTTAACTCGCTAACCCTGGCCCAGTTTCTCCTGTGCTAACTCACGCTCGACTGTGGGACTCTGGGCAAGCGTAAGGCAACTTTTGGCACGAGCAACAAAGGGGTTTTTGTCATCTGTTTCTGACGTCGTCGACTTTTTTGTCAGATTAAAAGGTTTTGAAAGAATTAAAACAAAAAAAGTTGACTTATAAGATTTAAAAGTGGTTGTAAATGTTGTTGCCAGGGTTTCCTCTGAGCTCTGACTCAGCTTTCCTGCAGCATCAAGCCACCTGGCACCACTCCCTTAACTTTGCCCTCAGATCCCGTGCTTTTAGCTTTTACTTCAGTCGTTATTAATTGAAGGGCCTCTGCTTGTCCTCTGGCTCTGTGCCTCGCGGCCAAAGTGGCCTCCGAGGGCCACTAATGAGGAAGGACAGTTGATCATTGTGCCAGCTCCGCGTTGCAGAACGTGGCGGCTTCCTGGGGGAAACGTAAACTCCCGACTGTCTCCTAAAAGCTTCCCTCAGAACAACGTTTTACCATCTGATGCCCACGGCGAAGGAGTTGCGGTGTTTCGCAGCGGTTGTCGGTGTCCTGTAACCGGGTGTTTGTCAACAGAGCCTAGTTGCCCTACATATTTATTCAGTGTGAGCCTAAAAATAGATTCCTCACTGACTGACCTGAGAGCAGTTTCAGCCGTTGGCAGGATAGAGAGAGTAGCAACACCAATATTAGCTCTAAGAAGATGATGAAGATCATTTAAATTGAGGGAATTAATGCAAATGCTACATTTAGCTAACAAAGATGAGCGATGTCCCTGCAGCTATCACAAAATGCCATCATGAAGTGACTTAAAATTTACATCTAGGGCAGTTCAGTAAAGAAAACTGTGTTTCTCAAACCATACATGGACTTTAATTTGGTGACAATCTTGATGCTTAAAGTTGTGAAACTGTTTGGAAAATGGTGGCATTATCCTAGCAACTTTTTTCTGAATCAGCACGGTATAGTGAAGCTAGCAAACGGTTCAGAGAAAATAAAACTCGAATGTTTTTACTCAGTTTTACCTCAACTCAGATTTACTTTCACTACTCTGAGATGCATTGAATCTATGAAGACGTTTGGGAAAGAAGCAGAAATAGCTAACATTAGCTTGATTCTAGCAACTGTTTAAAGTTAGCATGCTGTCATAAAGCAATTCAAAACACACACCACAAGAAGTTAAGAGAAATCCAAAAATCATACCATCTCAGGTCGACTTCAAACATAAGTCAAGTTGCTTTCATGAAGCAATTTAACAGATCTAAACTGCTGCTAGCAGCTAAATTAGCATACCAATGTAAAATGTCTGTCTTCTCTGAGCAGAAGACAAAAACACACAACTCTGCCTGTCGCTTTTCCTGAAAATTTGATTTACTTTTATTATGCTGATATGCACTAAAACTATAAAGAGGTTTTGCTGTGAAACTCAGATGTCCAGCATCAGCATTAACCATCAGCAGCTGGTTAATGCTTGTTGCTAGCATTAGCAACAAGCATTAACCTAGTTGTATGACTTGCATGACTTCATTAAACCATTGGAAAACTAAAGCAGATGAGAAGGGGTGGGGGCGTGTTATCGTTTTTGTACGATAACACCCCTGTAGCGAATTTATGTGAATTTAAATCTGTTCAGGTATTTTAATATGAATAAAATCTGTGCAAAAAATTCTTTAAACAAAAACAATATTTTTCTCTTCCCCTCCCCCCAAATTAAATAGTTTTAATCAAGCAACATAAACTTCAAGATGTTCATAGATGAACCAAAAACATATTTTTACTTTAAATTTACTTCCTCTACTTTAATTGATGCAACGTGTGTAAGAAACACAAATACCTAGCATTAGCATCATGTTAGCGTCGGTGCGAGGTTGGCATGCTGCCGTGGAGCAATGTAGGTGTAATGGGTTGCAGTGGAGGGGAAAAAAAGCATACATTCACTGCAACAAAGGATGTTTCTACATACTTTCCTTTATTGCACACAAAAAAAAAACACCCTTGGGTGTGGCACAGAGCAGTTTACCTTACGTGATTTTCTCTGTCATCACTCATCATTTAATAGAACTGAGGGCTGCACTAAACACTGCCTGCGGCAACTTTTTTTATTTTTTATTTTTTTTCCAACCTTATTAGCCGTTTGACACAGCTGAAAGATTCATGGCTCGGGGGACCGTGCTTGAACATAAAAGTCTCGAATGCTCCTAAACTGCGATGACACAGACGTGCTCACACGCACACACACACACACACGCAGAGAGAGAGAGTCATGACCAAGGACTGAAACCTGCAGGTGCCAACAGAATGAGCCAGATAGTGTCTGGTGTTGTTTCTGCGCAAGGCAGCAGATGAGGCGATACCGAGGGTTGATTGGCAGATGTTGAGCTCTGTTATGGTAGCTGACATCTCACATTCAGGATTTCCTTATCAGAGGCAAATTTGGCTTCGTTTGTAAACTTGACGTGAACTCTGGTGTTTGCTCATATTTCTCTTCTTTAAATGCACAGACTTCCTAAACTATGCTGCCAGCGGCAGGCGGTAATGTCAACATCCAGCGTGTTTGTCCTCTTGGCCTGTGTAAAGGTGCGGAGGTGCCTATAGTGTTATGTATACAGAGTAAGCTTATCATCTGCATATTTCATAGCATTTGCGTACTTTTCCGTCTGCTTCGTTGGCTGTGCTCGAAAACCAGCGGCAGCATTCCCCCCCCACCCTCCTCCAATCTTCATGCATTCCTGATTCCAGAAGATGGCGTTTAGTAAACTGAAGTGTGTGTCGGACGGCGCGGGGACAGGTCTGGGCGTACAACCCGGCGGCCCCGCGAGGGGCGACAGCCAATAAACCTCAGCTGGGGGGGATTGGAGGAGGACGCAGGCGCATTCCATGTCGCCACCACGGCTACTGGGAGCACCTCCTCCCATCGCTCTCGACCACCACCTCTCACCTCCGTTGCCCCGTGGCTCCCGGAGGAGGTCACACACCTGTCTCCACTTCTTTCCTCCTCCACTTCGCCCGTTCTTCTTCTCTGCCGCGCTGCTCTGACAGGAACTCTTGGGCCCTGGGGTGTTTTGTTGAGCATGTCTAGTTTCTGGTGCAAATGTCGTAGGACGCTTGAAGTGAGACAAGGCTAAATTACATGTAAGCTTTAAAGAAATATTTAGGAGCTTGTCTCAAATCAATAATTCATTAGTATCGATGAAAAGGCACTTGCTCCATTGGAAGATTATTTCACTTATAACAAAAATGTCTTTTGCCAGTGGAACTTGGTACTTTTGAAAAACCTTGACTTTACCTTGAAATTTGGAAATTCAAAGTGAAAGCATGTATGCTTTTAGGTACAAAGGAAAACGTTAGAAAAATTCATTTTATTTTTACTCATGAATTTGAAAATCTCAGATTTGTTCACTTTGGGTTTTTTTTTTTTTTTTAATTCTTTAAAGATTTAAAATTGAGACCAAATGCATGAGTGAAATGATCAAACTCCTCCAGAGTTGAACAGGATAGTAAATGAATTCACAGAGTTAACTGGCCCATCGTGTCATTTCCTGACCTGCGAGATTTTAATCTGTTTATGGATTTGGACGTGTGTGTGCGTGCGTGCGTGCGTGCGTGCGTGCGCGTGCGTGTGTGTGTTTTAGGTCGTAGCTGATAAGAGGGAAAACGACGATATGCAGGTGCGGGCATCGCCTCTGGGTTTATTGGAGCACAGTTGACCAGGGATTCACCTGTTGACAGGAGAGATAAAAGAGGCAATCAATCACGCAGCGGCTGCCTCGGCGGAAAAGAAGGAATTCCTCCGACTGCTTTCCGTACAGAACTGCCTGCGTTAGCATAGTTATCTTATTGGTTCACACCAGCTCTGGCAATGATTTGGCATTGGAAAATATCCAGTTTCTGTTTTTAGATACGCCCAATAATAACACAATATTTCAAACGGTGACATTTTTGACAACTATTCTGTTTTACGCCTCCCACGAATGTCAGTATGTTAGTCATTTGCCAGCTCAACGATCTGAAATGTCTGCGCTAAACAATGAACATCTTGAGCAAATCTTAAAATAACCCCAACTTAAGGTAAAAACGGATCCCGGGATTAGTCGTCTGAATGGCTTGTGGTGTACCTTTGAAGTTGCTTCATGCTGATTTAGAAACGTTGTGAGGATGAGGCTGATGTTTGATATGCGTGAAATGCAACTGGGTTTTATTTGAATCTGGACAGTAAGGATAAAAAGCTAATTTATGACTATGAACCCGCCCAGGAGGGTATAAGTAACAGTGACCTCATAGGGAAAAGTGAAACAGAGGCAAGTTGCTACACAAAGAGAATTTCCAGTGCCTCAAGGATAACTTTTTCTCCCGTCTTTTCAGACTGCAGCTGGAGGTCTAGAGATAACATCGCTTGGCTGCAACACTGATGAGTCTTTGCACCGGCCGATGTGCCGTTTCGCGCAGCCGAAGCTTTGCTGCAGCTAAGCTCAGCTTTGACGTGAGCTCACGTCGTGGGCAGCCGCCTCAGGCCTCAAGCGGACACAAAAAAGGGAGTCAGAAACCGTAGACGACGTGTTCGACTGCAGTCAGGCAGACAGGGGAGGGACACGCAGCTCTACAAAATAGCAACAACAACAAAAAAGACGGTCTGAAACTGTTTCATCTCCTATTTCAGTGCGTTGTTACGAAGGCAGAAAGTCAGATGGATCCCAGGCGTCTTCCCTGCAACTCGCTCACTGTTACCATCTCAGAGCGAGGCCTTGTTGTTTTCATTCAGGCGGCGCTTTCCCAGGAATCCTCCTGATACTAGAGGCAGACTACGTGACACTATGTGACGCTACGTGACACACGATGTTCCACGCGGTAAAATGTCTTCTTGGATTTGCGAAAAACGTCTCACAACAAGCAGACTGTACAACGTTGTAAACAGCAGACACTAGGAGCGTTTTCTTCTTCATGCCCGTTGGCGAGTGATGAAGTCATGGTTGTACATTTACTGGCCTCGGCGCTCATTTCCTTTCCTTCACCCATAAGGTGAAGGAAAGGAAATGAGCCGAGAGACGAGCTGGGAGTGTTGGTGGGAGGAACGGAGTTGTTTTCTTTATTAACTCTGACGATTTTGTGTTTAGTCTTTCAGTTGGTTTTCAGAGGAAAAGGGATATAATTACGCCGTCTCATGCTGTGTCCAGGCTGTAAAAATCACCAGTTTGAAGACCTTATTAGGAATCTGGACCAGCAGGTGGTTTCTGTCGTGATCGGCTCACTTTTCCAGTTCCAGTGAAATGATGACAAGACATTTTTTCCCCCATAATTTCTTTTTTTTTTTTTCCTCCTAAATACTTCAGATTTTAACTGTTGTCTTTCCAGGTCACTGTCTGGGATTAAATCCATCTAAACGGCTCCTGATTACAAAAACAAACAAACAAACAAACAACCGGAACCTTTTTTTGGATTTTACTTTCATCGTATTCTGTCGTTCACATACATTTTCTTTAACATCAGAGACAGAGGAGGGAAAAAAACTTTCTTATGTAACTTTCTGTCTCCGTAAGCATCTGATTTTAACTTCAAAATAAACCAGCGGCGATGCGATATGTTTCTGCAGGCTTAATGCTCTCTTCTGAGTCGTGCCGTCAAACCAGACTGTCGGTCTGGTTGCCAACCTTCTGTCTTCGTCCTTCAGATTTTTATGATCAGGGAAAAAAAAAACAAAAAAAAACAAACAAATCGTAAACACCAATGACTTGACAACCCCGTTATTAATTTATTCAGTGATCTGTTTTATTCCGGTGGAACGCAAATCGGCACAAGTTTGCACACATTTATTTCTGTTATTGTAACTCCTGGCAGTTTTGGACTTGTTTCTGATTCTTCTTGTCTTTTTTTTACATGTTGGTCTTAAAAGAGAGGAAATAATTACCTTTTGATAGCTTGCAGCTTGAGCTTTTGAATTTACTTAAGTGCTTTTTGAATCAGAGAAACCAAAAGACAAAGACGAGGAAAACACTCGACCTATTTCTGCAATCAAGTGGAAATCGTCCGACTGACAGTGTGTGTATTTGTTTGAGCTACAAATTGGCTGGAGAGAGTTACATTCACTTCAGCTTCTGCAGATGAATAAATCTGCTCTAATTTCACTAGTTGGGAAAGTTTGTGTTATTTTGTCACCTGTCGCTGCTCAACATCCAGATGTACCTATCACTGTTATCGACTGATCAAATCAGATCAACTAAAAATGTTGTTTCTAAACTGATAATCTTTGTGCAAATGATCTTGTTGAAGACTCTTTTGCCATTTCCAAGCAGGTTGGATGAAAAATAACTTTGCATCTAAATTTGCCGGGAGTCTAAATCAGTTTGTGATTAGCTTTATTACAAAAGAAATACTTCCACTTTTTCACCTCAAATAGCCAGCTTTAATTACTCTTCCTTCGGCAGCAACTTCCACATCAAAGAGTGGTTTTAATCAGGGCAGTTTCCAGCAATCAGAAGAAAATGGGATTTCTGGTTTTCCAAACCGTACGACCACCAGTAAAGCCGAGAATACGTCGATCCCAGTTGGCAGAGGATTTCTTGGTGCATCTCCGCTCTTGGCACGAGCAGAAAAGCCACCGAAGAATTTGATTGTCGCTTTACAGAGTTCAAGGAAGAAGCCTTCCCAAGTTTCAGCTCAAACGTTTCCCATCTGGAAGGGGAACCCACTGGTTTCTACGAAGATCTGCAGAATCCCCATCAACTTAGAACATGCGAGTTAATCAGCTCA
Source organism: Poeciliopsis gracilis (assembly GCA_911649635.1). Lineage (NCBI taxonomy): Eukaryota > Metazoa > Chordata > Actinopteri > Cyprinodontiformes > Poeciliidae > Poeciliopsis > Poeciliopsis gracilis. The sequence goes on from CAJVRI010000724.1 coordinate 1,696,856, forward strand.
TGTCTCGGCTCTTCTTGACACGACGGGTCCCGATGGCGTCTCATGTTTCCTGCTATAGCTGAATGCGACCTCCTCCTGTCGGGTTTTGTTGCCTTAAACACCTCCAGCCAAGAGTATCGCGGTTTTCCGTGAGGTGAGGAACCGCCATGGAGCGGCTTGTCGGGGCAGGACTCCTGCAGGTTTCGAAAGCATACTGACTTTCAGCTCCATAAAGCCAAGTTAAGACCCTTCAGTTCTTCAAATAATACCAGAAAAGGCTTCATTGCACAATCCAAACATCGGTTCATCCCCAGTGTTTAAGGTGTGCTTTAGGAGATGTTCTTTTTGAAAATAACTTGTCTATTTGTGAGAGCCCCGTGAAGATCTTCTGAGAGTTTCGACGCTTGTTCTCAGACTTCAGGAAGGAAAGCATCGTCGTTTTCCCTGCCCGCCGCGCTCACGCGTTCTCTTTGACTTCTGTGTTTCCGTGACGATCTCCAGCCTCCCGTCGGCGTGGCATCCGTCAGGCCGTGCCTTCAGATCCTGTTTGCGTACGCAACGTTCACGTCTCACATGTGCGACTTCACGGATCGCTTGCAGCTACAGAGTTTCTGTAAACTCTTCCGCCGCGTGTACACATGCGTGTTTACCAAACAGCTTTAATGCGCCGCAGATGGGGTTCATGCATGCTTCAGGCGTGGGGTGATTTCGAGAAGCGGAGGGGGCCTTCTGGTTCAGGCAGGAAACAACGTCCCGCAGCAGGGGATCAAAGCAGGAGTCAAACTTTCTGAAGCATCGTTCCTACGCCGCTAAATTAGTACTTTCTGTTAATGTGTTACGGAATAACGACCTGCACCAGAGGCTGTTCTTTTCACACACACCTTTACATCTTTTTTTTTTTTCAGAGAAATTTCATTTGTTATGACCATCATCATCATCATTTTATTTTATTTTAAAAAAAGGTTTATGGATTTTTTTTTTTCTGCTCTTTGCTCTTAAAATGAGATTTGATTAACGTTGCAACCTGAACGTTTTTGTTTAATCTGAACAAGCTGCACTTTGCACTTTAAAGAACCTGCATTGTGTTTTTACTGAGATGGCACGGGCTAACTTATACCAAACAAATGAATGAAGGACGCGAGTTTATTTAGTGGTTTATATTTAACCCGCTGAGAGAAACGCTGGGAGTTCGAAGTCATCGGTGAAGCATTCGCTCGAGCCTGCAGTATCGACTGTAAATGGAAAACCTGAAGCGTGTTGCTCAACTTCTGAGACAATGCATAGAATCTGAAACTATGCATGGCTACGCTCAGACACCCTACGCTCTCGTCACCCAAACGTCGACTCAGCACTTCTTGCCCGGTAGCCATGCCAACCAGGCCGAGCAGTCGGAGCAGACGCCGAAGACGTTCCCACTGTCTGCCTCTGCGGGCTGAACATATTTTGTGCTTCGCCCACCGACGCCCGCTCTCACTCCGCGTCCGAGTCTCCATGTCGCTGGGTTTGTCCTCTTCCTTGACAAGCGGCTGCGACATTGCTGTGGGCTTTTCACGTCCAGCCTTCGCACCCCTCGGCCAACTTCCAGAGCTCGAATGCTGTGGGAAAGAGTTTGCGAGTCTGCCCGCCGGTTTCTGCATGCACGTTTGGCGTGCGTTGCGATCGTTTTCCGGAGCTGCGGATTGTAGGACAAAGTTTGTGGTGGAAGATCAGGCTGCATACTAGGCAGTGAAGATGTTGTCTAAACAGTGTTGAAAGTGTGTAAACTGTTATGAAAGTCAGTTGAAATAAATTCTGCCAAGAAGAGAGGTCAAGAAACGTTTATTAAACTTTTCAGTGTGTTGGTCTGTGCTGTGACGATCCATCTGAAACTCGGGTTTAGTCAAAGTTCGTTTTCGAAGGTGTGAGTGCGAAATCGATGTGGAGCAACAAATCTGCGCCAAAAACCTCGGTCACAGCTCCACTGTGGCGGACCAGAAACCTCTACAAAAGCATTTACCCAGAATGCGCAGGGCATTCTGGGTAAATGCAACCAAAACAAACGTGTACGTCCAGCGCCGCCAGGAGAAACGGCTTGTGGTCGTTTATCAAAGACGAAGGAGAAATCCTACAGCCGCTAAACAAAAATTGACGCTAGTCCATTTTTGTCTCCATTTCGTGAAGAAGGAGAAGAAGCTTCTTCACGAAGAAGCTTCACGAAGCCTGTAGAGGTTTTTGTTTTTCTCACCTCCAATCATGGAGTCTGACCTGAGACTTCCTATCTGAGGCCTTGAAAACAAACTAAAGGACTCACTAGAGAGGTTTCAGTGTGTAAACCGTTTACATCTACTGCACACGACGACGCTGTTTGGGATCCTTACGCCGGACCCGTTCCTGTTGCCGTGGAGATCTTTTCCATGAAAACAGCCGTCGCGGACGTCCAGCGGCAGATTGCACAAATGGCTCGTGTTTACCGGAGTTTTACGGCGCCGTAAGCTTTATGCCTGTGGAACGCCGCCAGGTATTCTGTGATGGATGGCTGCGCAAACAGAGCTACACAAACAGCGTTGGGCCCGAGCCAGCTGGAGCGCTGCAGGAGACTGTAACATCATTTATCTCCAACCAGGTGTTTTGTTGGCATTTAGGTTTCATACAAAAGGCATTTCAAAAGTTCTTTCAAGGGTGTCAGGTTCAGGGCATGTTAGGTTTCTCGCTTTATTTTCGTCTCTTGTTCCTTCGCAGAAAAGCACGCCAGGCTTGAAGGAACACATTTCGAGTAGATGAAGAGTTCACGGTTTTCTCACAACACTTGGATTGTAAGAATGCAGGGACTTTTATCAGAGGTGGCATATTTGTTCCTTTGTTATTTGTTGAACTGTATATGCATTTTCATTTCCTAGGACTTTAAATGTATCCCCGTGGTTTAACTCAGACGAGAAGTTTGAGCTTTTAGGCAACAAACACCCCAGATTGGTTTGGTGTCAATCACAGGATGAACATGTAGGAAACCAAGTTATGAGTAGCGTGCGGGATCTGTGATGCTGTGGGCCGTTTGCATCCCACCGGAAAGGAGATCCATTCTTCCGTCTTTTTCTTCGCCTTCATCCACTTCTCAACTTTCTTTCCCAACTCGCTTCCTTCTCTCCTTGCTCCCTCCATCTCTCCATCCATCTCTCCCTCCATCTCTCCATCCCCGCCAGTCTCTTCAAACCGTAGATTGATGTACCCTATGGACCGCAAACACGCTGCTTGCATTCCTCGGCTTTCAAAACGCTCCGACGTGCCTGTTCCTCCTTGCCCCGACCAGGTGATTGTTCCGCCATGTCTTATCATCAAGGAGAAGGTGTTTGAGGAATCTCGCCCTCTTCTTTCTGTGGAAATGACAGTTCGTGGTGTTAGAGGTGAAAGGTTGCTACTGAGCCAAAAACAGAAACAGGGCTTGGAAGAGGGGAGGTAGAAGGGAAAATGTGGATGCCTGGACGGAACAACGCAGCTTTTTATGGAACTGGCCAAATGCTCATTATTACACTTTTACATGTGATTCAACATGCAGACCTGCCACAGTGACATGTCCATTAGGTGCACCACAAATTAAAAGGAACTCGGTAATTTCCATTTGCATGATTTTTAATTTTTTTCTCCTTTTTCTCTCTCCTGCTGTCAAAAACTGGATGACAAAGGGCTTCAGTCTGTTGCTTAGGTCCCAACTAGCCAGTTTTGATTTCATTTTATTTGTTATTTCTGTTGCTTTGTCTATTTATTTTGATATTCCAGTGTTAAATGTTCACTAGAATTAAAAGTTTATTGACCTTTGAGAATGCCATCACCATCGTATTACTTGAGAATAGTCTCAAATCAACAATATTGTCGTTTATCGCATTAAGATTTGGGACAAGTTGTTGTCCTGACAACATGGGCCAAACAGCATGTTGCTCCTTCAGCAGTGGAGTCTTACGCAGTGAGCGCGCACAATGGGTATGATTACTACAAATTGTAATCGTGTAGAGTCTCTCGAAGAAGCTGAAGGGGGATTTGCAAAGAGGTATTTGAATCCTAAAGACTTTGAGGTCATCACCAAGGAGAGATCATCAGAACATTAGTGGACACGTGCAGAAAGCTGGAGATGCCAATAAAGCTTTTGATGAAGGAGAAGAGAAACAAAATTCAAGCCAATTTGGGATAAAATTCAAACATGTTGTTTCTTGACATTATAAGACAGGACTTATTATTAGTCTTTATTACTTTTGGTTAAAATCTACACTTTTAAGGGCTAATTAAATTGTTTAAAGTCCTATCTCATTTTCAAATAAAGACATATTGAGCTGTTTGGACTTTGATTAAACCTTGACAACCCAGAATATGTTAAATAAGTCGTCAGAAGTCTGTTGCGGCCCTCTTCCCTTTCTGTCATCACGTTTGAGCCAAACCAACCCAGCTGCTCTGCAGACAGCAGGAAGTAATAAAAGCTCCCTTGACCTTTGACTCCTCTCTGATTCGACACCTTCTTGGCACCTTTTCCGTATAAATCTGGACGAGTCATTCTCTTATAATTGATCTGGTTCCTGAAATGCAGGTGATTTGTTCCCTGTTTCTCTTATATGTAATATTTTAGTGCCATCTTGTCTTTTTAGAGAAACAAATCTTCTTTTTAGAAGGATGAAAACGCGTTTCTTTGGGTTTCAATTATCCGACTCAACAGTTCATCTCCTAGGAAGCACCAAACAATTCAGACATGACACATATTATTTTCCACCCCGCCTCGTCTCTGAATGACTCGGACAGATAAGAGGAGAATCTGGGTCTCCTCTTCCCCGCGGAGCCAGCCGTTACTCCGTCTTGGTTATTTTAATCTGAGAGGCGTCCATCACGGCAGGCGGAGTCGTCACCTCTCCTAAAATAGGTCCGCCTCCTTCAGCGTGTGTCTATCGCATTTACGCCATCGGCACCCACGTCTTTATCTGCGACTGTCGCCTCGCGTCGCCTCCGTAAGCTTTTGCTCTTACGTATGTTTTGGAGTAGGAACCAGGTTCGGCGTTTGAGCGTCTGCAGCTGAGGGAAGCTTTGTTGCGAGAAGAAGCAACGTGTAATTCCTCCGAAGCTGCCTGAAAACTCCCATCTTTAAAATGTCCAACACATAGGTGTGAAAAAGAGTAATTCTTTACTTTCCAGGACCAGGACTGTGTTGGTAAGCAAATAGAAATAGTTTAGCACAGCTGTGCACATGTAGCATTGAGACCAGATCAGATCTCTGTTGCTTCTGTTGGGATGAACAGAGGCCTGTGCAATTAAGCCATCGATTTCATAAACCGGTTCATTGACGACACAGTAAGACTACAGATATGTGTAACATTTCATTTAGGGGGCAACAAAAAGCGGCAAACTTGCCTGAGCCGATAGTCTGACTGATTCACCAGATAGACTTCTGTTGCTCTGACTAAAACAGTCGACATGTTTTAAGCAAAACCTGGAAGCTGCAACTAAATGTAGCAAGTTTTTAATCTTAATATCTCCATATTGGGTGTGTCAGAATCAAACCACTACAAAAAAATATATTAAGTAGCACTAGAAAAGAAGATGTGTGTTTAAATCTTTAGTAGCTCCAGAGGTTCTGTTTTAATTCAATTAAGTGACATTGTCTTTTGAAAATCTTCTGTCATTAATAGAGAGGCGCGCCGATTGCAGTTTTCTGGCCGACTGCCGATTACCGATATTTGAAAAATCAATCAATCAATGCAGTTTATTTCCGTAGCACATTTCAGCAGCAAGGCTGTTCAAAGTGCTTTACATCATAAAAACACAACAAATGCAGTGATGCAAGTCTTGTGGCATCAGAAAGTTTATCGATGTTTCATCTATAATGTTTCAATATTAACTCTAAACGGGTGTGTTTTAAGTCTGGCTTTAAAGGAGCTCAGTGTTTCAGCTGTTTTGCAGTTTTCTAGAAAAAAGCCTGACCGGCCAATTCCGGTTTTGACTGATATTGTTTTTTTTGTTTGTTTGTTTGTTTGTTTTTTTAAAAATCTGACATTGCAAAAACGTTGCTGTCAGTATTAACTGGGAATGTGCAGACATCGCCAGCTGTTTGATCAATCACAGGAGGTCAGTGGTCGATTTTTAGTCTTTCGCTGATGTGTTTCAGATCTGTGGAGACGATCGACTTCACTTGTAAGTTCTGGCCGATCACCATTCTCCCATAACTGAGGAAACGAATAGCTCGTGTAAAACCACACCTGTTATGATCGCGCCATTAAAGTCTATCCCACCAGCCCATGCCTGGTTCGCGTACATCATGTCTGTGTGGTTGTCTAGAAAGGTGCTAATTTGATAACTGGCTGCTGAGAACAACTGTGAAGTTATGGAAAGTCCCGTTTCACCTCTAAAAGAAAACGCATCTATAACTGCGTCGTACAATAAAGCAAACAAAATAGAGAATGTTACTGCCATCTCCATTGGTAGGTGCTGGAAAGCACCGACAAATCAAGATTGATAACCCCGGTTCTGTTTCGTCTCTCGCTGTCGGGAGGCATGAACAGACAAATTACAAATGGCTGGAATGAAAGAATTAGCTGTTGCCGTAAAGCTGTTTGTGTTGACTGATGGCCGGTTTATGATGTGCCCACACCTCCGAACTCAAAACATTCCTCTCGGAGCATTTACCTCTGCTGCTGAAGAATGTTTCGTCCCACCCGAGCGTGACGGGACGTTTCCGTTGTTCCGTTTGAACAGAACTCTTTTATGCGAACATAAAGATTAAATTAATTCAAATGTCACGTATCGCACACAGTATGTCCTGTTTGAGGATTACAGATTCACTTCCAGTAGGGTAAATGCAGCCGTGTCTTGAGTCTTATTAGTTTTATTAGAATGGCTATTCGGCTTGTTTGTCATTGCAGTTCATAATCAAACTTTTGGGAACAAATAATGAAGGAATTGGAGTTGAAATGTGCTCAAGCTGTGAGATTACTGATGTAGATCAGCTGCATCCGCTAGCATTTCAACGACTTGTTACCTATTGTTCTGAACCTGGGTTTGCATTAACTGCTGTAACTTCCCAAAAGTTAATTATTATGTCGGCTTAAAATTGGATTGCTGTGAATGATCTGCTCAGCTAGAAGGGAGCTGCCTCCTTTGTTCAGATTTTCACCCGCGTTGCTATTTTCTTGGCGCTTAAAACTTAAATGCTATAATATCTGGAAGACTGTTTTATGCTAATTCAAGGACTGGAAAGTGTTGCTTTATCGACACGCAGGCATCTCACTTCTCTTCCATCATTCTCCCCTTCAAAAGTCCTCGCTCTGACTCTTCCTGTTACCCACATGCAGGGAAGGAAGTTTGGGTTTAAACAAAGTATTTGGTTTCTCACAGGCTTTTTAAAACAAGCGTCCTGTTACTTATAGTCACGAAAGTCTAGGAGATTTATGTAGATTGGGTGCTTGCGTGTGTTTTGAATGTGTTTGGGTGTATTTGTGTCTGGCTGTCTCTCGCAGCGAGGGTGCATGACGGCGTGTTTGGAAGAAAACTCCAAAGGTTTGGATGGAGTTTACATGTTGGACTGAAAAACAAAAACTCGTCTCAATACCTCTCGGAAAAGGACTTAGCCAGATTTGTCGTGAGGTTTCCTAGAAAGACCTCAGGGCAGCAAGCTGTCCTCTAACGTTTATGCTTTCAGGCGTCTGTCAGTGGCTCGGTTCGCTGTCTTCAGCTTATTGCAACAAAACTGTGGCCAAATTTTAATCCCACAATCTAAATCCACATCTCAGATTAAAAGAGCAAGACGGGATGAAAGACTCTAGCTTAGGCAAGTCGGGACTCACAGGGTTTCCCCCAGAGTATTCTTAGCCTGGCGGGCCACCAGGGTTTACTTTGACCCCCATCAGACTGAGCGTCATTTATCTATTTTAAATGGGGCTTTTTATACACTAGTAACAGTGACGGTAAAGACGGATTAAGCTGGGTTTATAGTTGACGGATTAAAATGGGTGGGAGGGGATGCGCAGCAGCTGCACCTGCCTGTTAGCATATGATGCTATTATTCCCAAATCATGATTCTTGCTCCTGTATCTCAGAAGCTTTGTAACTTTTAATATATTTTTTTTAACACTAAAACATGGTGGACCCCTACCAACAGGCTTAGGAGGTTTTCTGTGGGAAACCTTGGCTTGCATATTATAGAAAAACGACAAGACGGGCTAGCATAGAGTAGCCTAAATAAAAGTCTCGGCTAGAGCAGGGGAGGGCAGGACAGGAAATGACAACATAGGACCGAAGAGAATAATTAAATACAAAAGTTCCTCCACTGAAATGTAATTGTCTTGTCTTACAAAATGTAATATTTGTTACTTCAATCAAATGAGTTGTGGAAACTCATCTGGTCTAAAACACTTTTGATAGCTTATTGCTAAGATCTTTTCAAAGATAACTCTAGCTTATCTTATCCTGTTCAAAGGAAATGCTTAGCTTTCACTTTGTGGTTGTCTCACACGACATCATTCCTGTTTGTTTTTCACCCTTGCTAGTTCATAACACAAGCGAAAATATCAGCAAGTCGTATCAAAATGAAGTTGTGAGGCTAACATAACATTACCAGAAAAGGCAAGATGTGAATTTATTGAAGATTGTAGCCGTTCATAAGTCAGATGCCTCTTTAGGATCAAATGATTTCAGCAAGCACATTTTCCGAACTTCACATTGACTGTCCTCTGCATGGTTAAAGCAGGACGGAAAGGCTTTAACTGTGAAACTCTGCCTTCGACATAATGCAACGTGATGCATTATGGCTTCTCCAGGCATGATCAGTGACTTGCACAATAAATATTATATGTTCTGTTTTTTTAACCGGTTTTGGTCAACAGTTTTTAATATAATTACTGTAACCGACAACCGTCTCACCTCCGTCTCTTTTCCCTTCTCTCGATTTTTTTTTTTCCCTCCTCTTTCTTTATCTCACCCCCTTTCCTCCACCCGAGATTAAACTCCTCGGGTTCTTTTCTAAGGAGGATTAGCCAGCAAATATAGAAAGGCCAGCCTCGACAGGAATAATGTACTTTCTGTAGCTCCTAGCTACACTCTGACATGTGTAGTACACACTCACAAATATATAGGGTTTGTCAATTGGCCTCATACACCACGGCTCCCACTGTCACCACAGGTTTACACAAGTCCTACAGCACCACAGAGATATGCAAAGTGAGATTACCATCACATAACTTTGTCTGCCTTTTCATCAAGAGTTCCCTCCACGCCTCCTTCTGCAGCAATTTCAATCCAAGTCGCTGTGCTTGTCTAATGTAGGCCTGCATTGTCTTCCGTGATGTTTTATTATAATAGTTTGCCTCTAAGTTTAGCTAGACGAAGGAGAAAACAGAGGTTTGTTAGACGCGTTTTTTCAGAAAAACGTCCCTGCCACGACAGATCTAAGGTCCGTTTTTCCATATTCGCTCGAACCGTTTGTACGTCTAACGCGTGAATGGATGTGTGGATTCCTGCTTAAGCCGTGCTGTCAGGTGCACCGCAGTACATAATCGTTAGAGGCCAAATATACAGCAGCTTGAACATCTCATCGTGTCATGAGCGAGGGAGCAGGGGAGCTCAGGCTTCAGTGGCAAATTCGGTGAAGTTCTTTGGATGGTTTGCGCCGCGTTGCGTCACACGTCGCTGTCGGCGCGTTCTGGTTTGATTTCAGGATTTTGTTTTCTGAACTCGGTTGCCGTGATGAACGTTCATGTTCATTGGGAGCAGGCAGCTGAATTTCTGAAAGTTCAGTAAACGACAAAAGATCGACCGCCTCTTTGGTTTGTTGAACGACGGGATGCAACAGTTGTCAAATAGGATAAAATATTTTAAAGTTTTTAACAAACCACATCCACCTAACAGAGGAGCCGCATTTAGCAACCGACATAAAGTTTTGTTATATCCTCATTTGACACCAAACTGCTTATAGTTTTATCAAGAAAGAATACACATTTTACCTACCAAAGTGTTGGGAATTTCAGGTTCAAGTTAAGCCATATTTGATAGAAATCGGTTAAGAAATAAGAGCGTTGCAACCATTTTTGAGACAGATTCCTGCTCATCCTGCATCGGAACGATGTGGTTTTTGGACATAAGTCAATGCATCGTAATGCATCTCTGGCTATAGCAGCTAATAGGTGCTCACCATGCTTACAGGGCTTGTTGCACACACAGAATCTGAATCCCTATCATGAATTTGTAGACTTGTAATAAGAAGCATTTTGAATTTATATCCATCAGCATAAAGATGGGAGTTTCTATACCTAAAATACTTCCCTAGAGCTGTTTCTCATTCCTAAGCTGCAGCGTTTTACATTTTGGAAGGGCATAAAAAACCGTCACAGGCCTGATACTTTATCACAGAGTCACCTTTCTGACACCTCTCACACACTGGAGGAAGCCTGTGACTCATCCTTCAAAGTTTAGGATATCCAAGGCATTCAGGTTTATATACATGTAACTTGATATCAAGTCAGATTCTTGGCTTTACAGAATGTGAAGCTAAACATATTTGCCTGGAAACAGAAATTCTTCTGAGTACATCATTTTATTGTCTGGTTTCCTTCCATGCCGTCAGGCTTACCAAATTCACCGTTGAGAAATCCACTCTTTTCCTAAGCATGTCGGTGCACACTGTTACTGTGATTTATTGCAGCAGTTCATCGGGGCGCATCTTTGAAAAGAGAACGTCTACACGGCGAAAGAAGTTGCTGAGTGGTAATTGTTCAACATATGGGTATTTCCAAACATAATGAACAACACTGGCAAATCGCAGCAGCACACGCAACCCGTTTTCGGTCGAGCCGAACCGAACCGAAAGACGCTCGTTGCTGGCATGATTTCCAAAACGCTCTCAGTGAATTCAGTTCAGGCAGGCAGATAAACACGAAGAGAGCCTCATGGGTGTTTCAGAAAATGTGTTGCAACACTCAGCGGTTCACCTTTCAGTCACTTCTTGTCTTGAGAGACGGAAAAGGCCGTTTGTGTGTGTTTTTGTTGTTTTTATAGGAATTTTCAGGCTGAACTGTGCCACAGATTCAGGCAAGTTATGAGTGTCCTAAGGGCATGTACGGCCGTCGGCTCCAAGTAAAATTGTTTAAATGTTTACTTGAATCACTGTTTGAATCTGGGTTCGTGATTTGTCATGTTTCACATGAGCCAACTAGCTCTTATGAATCAAATGAACATATCTTGAGCTTTTACAAGGAAAATGCTGCTTCAAGGAAAGATAAACAGATATGCAAGTCAAGTACAGCAGCAACCGCTCGGAAGTGAGTCTCCGTTCTAGAGACAGACTCGAGAAGAAGGTACAAATTGACACGAACAAATCTGGAGACCTTTGCTGATGGTAAAAAGTATTTTTGTGCATTCAAAAACTGCTTTTTGCCTTTCCTAAATAATTGAAGAATAAGCATCAAACCAATGAGCGTAGCAGGCTATCAAACAGAAGCTAACACAGATCCTGTTGACGCATGTAACGAAAAGCTAAACTAGAAGCTGGTTGTACACTTTTGTCCAGTAGCACCACACCTCGTAGCTTTAACTATATACTTATGATGATGTTATAAACTGGTAAACTGAAGGTTTACCAGTTTGCAGTGTATGTCACCTTGCTGTCCTGCGTGCACAGAGTAACTGAGATCGAGTAATTTCAGAGCTACTATGTGGAAGTCAGTGGATCACGAATGCTGTTTGTGCCTTTGTGATAGAAGATTTTGACTTTTTCAAGAAGAATAAAGTTATACGTAAATATCGGTGTTTGCAAGGAAATAGCGAGAACTTTGTCCTATTGTTGTCTGATTGCAATAATAGGACTTCAGAATGAATGATTTAAAGATAGCCCTTAAGTTTAGGTTTTCTGCCTGCAGCACTTATACACTCACTGCTCCTCTTTCTACTTGGGTGGTCCTTGTGAATCTACAGCATGCAGCCCTTGAGAAATCAAGCACTCAGCTTTGCACACCTTTAGTCTTTCATTGAGTGTCATCACTCAAAGTTTCCTTGGCTATTTTACATAGCCAAGGAACTGGAATTATTTTCCACTATCCATTTCCACGTAACCTGGAACCATGAAAATATATGTGTAAAAGCAGGAACCACTGACCTATTTAAGAGTCTGTTTTGTTAATCTTTAAACCAAAGTGTTTCAGATTTATGAAGTTGGCCCCTCAAAAAGCTCTTTAAGGAGAGTCTGGATTAAAATATGCAAAGATTTAATGGAACTTGACACCTGAAGGGTCGGAGGTACCAGGCTCAGCTTTAAAAAGCAAGCTGGTTAACTCTTTTCTGCCTCATTCATTGAGTGGTTGCACAATGTCTTAGCTCCACAATGCCACCATTCACACAGCCAGCTACATTAGGTGAAGCTAACATATAACTGAAACCCAACCCGCCTATGCTAATGCTAAGGCAGCCTAGCTCGTGTTCTTTTGCATGCAAGAATGTCAGAAGAAAGCTAATAATCAGGGCTGATTACGTTCGACTGGAGGAAATATGTCAGTGGATACATCTGAGTTAGATTTAGAGAATAATAGGACCTCCTTCTTTCAAACTATTTAAACATTAGTTAGGTTTTCTTTTGCTAAGCAAATTTTTTTAGAACAAAAAACAGAAAAGGTAAGCTGTATAACCAGATCCTAATGTTTATGCTATTTCTGATAAAATATTGCTCTAACCCTGATGATGTTCTAACAGATTTCTTGTATTTTGTCTTGATCTATCACCCAAAATCCCACAATTAACGTCTATGATTACAAATGAGGAAGAGTGTAAGGGTTGGGAACACTTTTACAAGCCGTCGCTGTTCAGTTTTGTCCTTTGTAGTTTTTCAATGCGCTGGTTTGAAGTGCGGAGACAGAAGTCAGGTTTTGCATGCCACCAAAACCTACTAAAGACTTTTTTTACAGAAGGTTTTCCGCAGGTCCAGCAGCGCGCTTGCTCTCCTGCCACCAGCCGCTCTCTGACCTACAAAGTCACCGGGTCTGAATTGTTCCCCAGGGGCCCCTTAAGCCCCTTTAACATGAAGCAATGTGCTGTCTGGGGGCCGGTCAGTTTTAAACCTCAAAGAGAGCCAAAGGTACGGAGTTTAAATACTGTGTGTGCGTGTGTGCATGTGTGTGTGTGTGCGTGTGCGTGTGTGTGTGTGTGTGCTACAGGCAGTTACGGTGTAAATTCAGCCCAAGGTTTTATTATATCTACCTTTCTTTCTGACTTTTGTTGACATTTCTGCAGCTGCTCCTCTGATTCCTCTGGTTTTGTTGCGTGTGGATGTCGGTGTGTATCGGACCCCCTGCAGAGAGTGGGCTGCGGTGAGGAAGATGAGCGGCGCATTGTGGTGCGCCGTTTTTACCCGTAGAGGGGAAACAGAGAGAATAGCATTACCACTCCAAAAGCCCGCTGTCGAGGCTGAAGGGGGTTTAATGCGGTTTCCTGCCTCTGATTCTAAACTGCAACACGAGCATCACTTAACTTCTTTGATTTAAAATTAGATATTAGAATGAAAAACGCATATTTCACCAAATGAAGTTCGGATTTACAGATAATTGCATAATTCTCAATTCAAATCTGGGGTGTTGAAGCGAGCCAAAAGTATAAAAGGACTTTAAAACAAATAAAATCCCCCAATTGCTAATGGCACCAGGGGAATAAGACTAACTAACAGAGACCGCCAGCAGAGGTCCTGTGTTTGCGTGTGTGTGTGAATGTGCAGAGTCAGGTCAAAGGTCATTTGCAGCACCAGAGAATCCTTCAACCCGGCTTTGTGTGACCTTCTTTCAGATCCATAAACGCGGTGCGCTCAGCGCAGGAAAACGCCTGCCTGCCCTGTTCGTTCCTTCCAAGAGAAGAGGAGTACATACAGAGAGTGCTCACAGAGACAAACTGAGACAAACACAGCGAGGCAGCTGATGTTGAAGTAGAGCAGAGAAACAGGAAAAAGACCGAAGTGAAGTGCAGAGGACAGAGTCTTTGTTCATTACACACATACAGGAAGCATTTTTATTAGTCTGTAAAACAGCTGTTGCATATCCGAGTATTTATTTGCACTTTATCAGTGCATGTAGTCAGTGTGTGTGTATCAGGTTTTTATATCTTTATGGGAACCTATTTCTGTCTTCAGTGTGGGCTTATTGGGACCATTGCTCCTTGTGGGGACATTTTCTTGGTCCCCATGAGGGAAATTTTTGGGTTAGTGGTCAGGTCTGTGATGATTAGGTTTAGGGTAAAAGTTAAGGGTTAAGGGTTAAGGGTTACCTCTAGGGTAAGGTTTGGATTGTAGAAATTAAAGAAAGTCGAGGTGAAGTCCCCACAAGTGATGAAAACACAACTGTGTGTGTGCATGGTGTGTGTGTGTGTGTGTGTGTGTGTGTGTGTGTTGAAGGGCGATCAAGTCAACCGCCCCACATAAACTCAATTTATTAACTGATTTGCATCACTATGAAGAGTCGTAAATTACCGGGGCGATGCCGATTAGTTCCCCACCCTTTCTTCCTGTCTGCTGATCTCTCCTTCCCCCGCCCCTGGTTTGTGTCTGTCTGTTCTTTTATTTTTCTCCTTCTGTCTTTATTAATCTGTTAGCAGCAGGGCTCATTTGGAGGGCAGCAGGGCAGAGGACTTGGACAGCAGGACGAAAGAGGCTAAACTGAAGTGGCGAGCGAGCCAGGGGGAAATGTAAAGAAAGGATGCGGTGGTCGGGTTTCAGATCAGAGGAAAACAGTGTTTGATATCAGGGATGTGACAATTAGATCCTACTCATGAGAACAGATGATGCATGATATGTGATACTGGCAAATTTTTTATGTTTTTTTTTTTTTTATTCACAAAAATTTAATTCGACTTATCTTAGACTGCTTTATCAATCCAGATGCAGACGTTTTTGTGCGGGTTTTATTCTTTTGTGTTTTCACATATAAAATAATCATTTCAGACATCTCAGACGGAGGCTAATTAATTTCTTTTCAGTGCAGAGTTGCCATATTCAGAGTTTATGAGTCCAATTATAGTAATATAATTTGATACAGAGGATCAAATGCTGTCACATCAGTAAAAACTGTGAAGTAGCCATATAATGTCGCTCTGAAATCCAAAACTGATGCTAATGTTAGCATCGTTAGCAGTTAGAGGTTAGCTTGACGTTGTGTCCTCATAGTATCAACTACCCAATATGCGGCCATATCAATGATCTTAAAATGATGGCGACTCTTTTAATTCTTACGTGTATTTTTCTACCTGACTGATTATTTTTTCTTTCTTTCATATGAAAAGAACAATAATATTTGATATAATTTCTTTTGAGGACTGACAATTAAAACAATACTTATTTTAAAAACATTCAAGTTCAAACCGCTGATTATGAAGTTTTCCTACTTTTCTCTTGTAGAAATTCAAATTTTTGTGACTTGGTCGCAGGAAAAAAGGTTGGAAGGGTTTGCTGCGACCCAGTATGAGGAATTTGTTTGGATTTCACAGAAGCATAATATAAAACAAAAAATCACCGCTCAGTCAGGAGGAACAACATCAAAGTTTGTTGCAAAATGTTGGACGTGTCTCAGGTTTCATCGGGGTAAATTAACGGTTGAAGAGCTTCACCGATTGACACCCTAAGTTTCTTATTAAGTGTTTTGCAGCTCAGCGGGAACAAACAGGTGAAGCCATGTTGGGATAAGGGCTTTTTTCCCAATGTGTGTTTTTTTTTAGAAGATTCATTTCACCAAATGAAATGGGGTTAACAGATAGTAGCCATTTCTTTGGTTCCTACTGTTTGCAATGATTGAAAATTCAGATTTCTGCGTTTTTAAGTTGATGGGTTTTTTTCCCCCAAATATTATCATTATTGATTGAAAGTTTTAATTAGCACGTCTCTTTTTATGAATATAAGTTTGTATAATTTTTTCTTCTGTCTTTTCTCACTGCTTCTTTCTCTTTTTTAATTTCATAAATGTCTCTTTACATGTTAGAGGGACATGAATACCCATGTAAAACTGTGCTGAGTAAGCAGCGTAATAAGATATGCTTATTATTTATAGATATTAAAGTTATTGCTCCTAAATCAGGAGCAATAACTCCTGATTTATTCAGGAATTTATTCCTGAAAGTCAATAAACTTTTCTTCAAGTTTATTCACACCTATATTCATAGAGATCGTTTTATGTGAATATATATTAAAATTAAGATATAAGAGCAATAGCGATCAGGTTCTTCCAAAGGATTTTACAATAAGTATTCAGAAACATTATTATACATTTAGAATAAACATTTTTTAAAATTCCCCCCAAGAATAATCCATTACATCAAGATCAAACAAGCGGCTCTTCAACCTTGTTTCAAATAATCCTCTAGTTTGGAAGCAGAAGGCTTTATCTGCCTAGCGGTCGGTTAGCATAGCATCCAAGCTGGCGTGAACCATAGAGATTTTCAGTTTGTGAGATAAGCGTGTTGTTAAATCTCACACCTGCATCTCTGCCCGTTCCCTCGATCCTTAACTTCTTTCTCTCTCCTCTCTCCACTTCCCTCCACCGTCAGTCATCTGCCTGCACCTATCTGGCTTGCAGGCTGGGCAGATGTACCGATGTGTTAAACGCCTTCCATCTAAATCCGCTGATCTGAGCCCAGTTCAGCCTGTGTGTGTGTGTGTGTGTGTGTGTGTGTGTGTGTGTGTGTGTGTGTGTGTGTGTGTGTGTGCGTGTGTGTGTGTGTGTGTGCACATTCACAGACCTGCACATCACCCATTATTTGCTGCAGGTTATTAACATCATTTCAACGTATGTCCCCCCCCTTTTGAACAGAGGGTGCAATTATTGAGGCATTTGGACAGAAGAAGGGGATGTGTGTGTCTCAGTGTGGAGGAGATGCTGTTCACGTTGCACGGCTTTATACAAGCCGTGAGGTCGGCCTAGCGTTAAAATAACATCCCCTGCAGGTACATTTTGTTTTCGAGCTGCTCTTATTTAGTTTTTGAGTCTGAAGCTGCGGCTTGTCCTCATTAGCATAGACAACGATTTTGGCCGTGTCACTCACTGCACTCCCCCGCTCCGCTAACATCAAAGTTGTATCTAATGATATATATATATTTTTATAACGATTCGTTCTGATGCTCCCAGGATGCGTGTCCCTCAGTACGAGATTTTGAGAAAGCCAACGCTGATAAACAACAGGTTTGCGCAATTCCAGCGAAGCACAAACTCATTCACATCTAATCCTGCATACTTGCTCTCACCTCAAATGGCATTGAGCGGCAGTGGTGCAGAACAGTAATTGGATGCATCCACAGCCAGGCAGATGCCTTCATGTCCACATCCATCAGAGGTGAAGTGAAGTGAGGTAGGAAAGAAAAAAAAAAAAAGAGAGAAAAATGTGCCAAAATCTGCTTGTGCTAAAAGCGCTGCTGACGGTAATCTATGAGTCGCAAAAGAAACCCCAGTTTTCTGGAAACAAAACGGTCTCCTGAATTCTACGGTGCATTCATGGACCTGGCCGGGACAGCAGACAGAGCTGACGATGATTGTCTCAAGCTGGAACGCGAAGAGGAGCTCTTGTGCTCGGTGAGCGACATCACGGAGCACCTACAAAAACAGGGTCGAAAGATAACATGAAGCACACAAAACAGGAAATTTATGTACATGTTCTAGCATCCCGTTTTTATTGGTGCAAAGCTAAAACAAACAATCGGTTCACCTACATCAAGACAAACGCAGGTGAGAATCCAGACAGGATATCGCCTCCCTCTCTGTCTGTCCAGATTCCAGCTTCTTTACCTGGACCTTATTGTTGTTGGCTGGACATCAATGGATGGTGGTATGTTTCAGGAATTTAAACCAGCGACTGGTAATGGAAAGGAAAAAAAAAGACAACCCTTCTCTTCATAATATCATTCTGATTCAATACATAAAGAGTTCAGTCCAGCAGCCTGGCCACTGGCTTCCGATGCAATTCTGTTCAATTCTCATTTCCCTTCGGCTTTCAATGGGCTTTCTCCCATTGACCTGAATTTCTCTGATTTAATTTAGGTTTTAGGATAGTAGTCTATCCTGTGGTTTATAAGTATCAGCGATGGAAGTGATCGGAGATGTTTAGTCTGTTTTGGCCACGCTTCCAAATATTGAATAAGTGTCAACAGCCATTTTGTTTCGCTTGGTACGTCTTTCCTCGCAGTTCAGGGTATTTGTTTACAGTTGAGGCCATTTCATAGTGACGCACTGGCATTTTACAGACAAAAGGGCGAAACATTAACGATTGTGTAAAGTTCAAAACTTGAACAGAAGTACGCCTCCTGGAACAATCGTTTCTCAAGAGTCCAGACTCTCTGTACGAAGCAAACAGCGTAGAACAAGGGTTTGGTTTTTACCAGGCGAGAAGTCAAGGACTTTGTGAAATTATTATTATTATTATTTTTTTTTTGCCAAACGTTTAACAGCTTTCACATCCCGCTTACTGTTGCACAATACGAACTTCCTCCCATCTCCAGCGTTTATTTGCCCACAGTTCTTGTTCTAATTAAATTGCTCGTCTTTGCTCTTTGGAAGAATGAATAAGGCAAAATTTGCCTCTCTGTCATATTTACGCCTTGGGGAAAGTGATTCTGTTTGACAGACAGATATTAAGCACAATGATTAACTTGAACAAGTAAAGTAATCACATAAAAATGATTTGCTTTTTGTTTTATAGGATTTATTAAGACTGCCAAAAAATTGAGGTACAACTAATTGTGTTCAGAACGATCGTATGGAAATGGTTGTGGAAATGCTGCACTCTTAAACTACATTTTTAAATACCCTGCTGTTTAACATTTGACCTTTTTTTTTTGTTTTTTTTTTTGTTGCAAATTTGTTGTGTTTTTGCTTTCAGGATAAAATTGCAAAGCTTTTCTCCTGCCATGTGACACCTTAGCGAATTAGGACTGTAGAAATAAAAGGTATTAGAACATAATTCTAAAATGAACAAAATAACTAAAACATATTATTATTCCACTGGTATTTTTTGTAGTTAGGTTTTGATTAAACATCCTATGTAAACCCAGTGGAACGTTTCAGAAAGAATTTGACAATTCCACCAAAATCTTTTTACTTTTGGTCATAATTTTTCACTTTCGTTATTTATCCAAAACGCCAACGTGTTCTTTGATCTTCCAAGGTCTCGACTAAATTAAATAAAGACAGTCATTCAAGATGGAAGCCCTCCTTTGATGTCTCTTTTGTTTTCCTCAAAGTGGGGAAAAGTTGAGTCCCTAATTTTCTCTCCAGACCAGTGATCCCAGTGATCCTGACCCCCCGGTACAGCCAATAGCACAGCTTCCCAGTCCACTCTACTGGAAGCTCACTTTCATTCACTCTCACCCCCCCCTCCCCAGCCATCACTCCCGCGATGCCGTCCTCCCTTCCTCCAGAGGTCCTTCCTCTCTTTCAGGGTCAGGGATTCAAAGGAAGGGATGAAACGTGAGTTCGAGGAAGGAGGTGGGCGTCGCGGACAGACCAGTTAAGAGGAACGTGTCATCTTCTGTCCGCTGGGTTCTGTCCAGTTTGACAGGTTTGGGGAAACGGTCCTTTCAAGACTGAGTGTGAAGAAAATGCTACGCTGATTTTTCATGAGGTTTAAACTAAGAAATACGGAGATAGCAAGCAAAGTGTAGAGGGAATCTCAGAGGGACACTTTTGTGTTTTCTGACGTTTCTCTTCAGGCGACAAGAACCCAACCCGTGTTTACGTCTCGGTGACACCATGGCACTTGCGCACGAAGAAGAAATAGTTTCGGCTGTCCAGTTGAGCACATCTGGACAGGAGAACATGCCATGTGTATGTTGATCTTATTCCGTCAGGAAACAACTTTAAAGTGCGTACCTTCCTGCCTAAAGTATTTACAGTCAGAGCATTGAATGGAAAGTCAAACAACTGAAACGGTGAGAAACAAGGCCAGGCAGGTTTCTTAGTTCAGGGATCAGCGAGCTTTACTTTACTAGAAGTCATTTTTACCGTCACTTTAACAAAAATAACATTGATCCAGAGCCAATAAGCTAATAGTACTCCTTCGAAAACAGATGTTTGATAGCGTTCTGTTTCTTTTACGGCTAATCAACCAGGATTTGACTGAGAAATCAAAGAAATATGTTGCTTTTTTTTTTTTTCTCCTGTTAGCCTCATCCTGTTGTAGAACTTTTATGCTGATTTTGCATGAAAATGAAAAGCAAATCAGCACAAATTAGACGCTTGCAGACATTTAACCCTGGTTTAATTTCTCACCACACACGGAGACGGAGAGGAAGAAGTGTGTTAAACATTATCCAGAGCTCACTGGTATGAAATCCTGCGCCGGGATTAAAACAAAACTTCCTCCACAAGGAAAATATTTACTTTTTTCTATTTTTCACCTTTTTGTTCTTCTTGTTTTCCATATGCAATTCCTCGCTAACGAAAGCAACAAACTAACACAGAGTTGGCTTTTGAGCCTTGGTAATTTTTCGGTGACAAATCTTTGCCTTCTGGCATTAGAAAGAAATCCATTGTTAGAGGAAGCCATTGAACAGTTTGTGGACACAACAAGGAGGTGAAAAGATGTTATCTGGCCGGAGCAAGATTGAACTTTTTAACCAACATGCGTACTCTATGTTTAGAGGAAACACTGCCAGACACTCACTTTGAAACACAAAAGATTCTTCTCTTCAGCACGGATCTCATTTTTAGATTTCTGTTCGCCGAAATGTTGAAAACTACATTTTTTTTTTTTTGTCACCACAGTGCCAAGTGTTTGATTGCAGTGTTTGACCTCAGTCAGTAGAAACACCACTGCGACGCTCAGTGTGAGGTCAAGATAAAGATCTCTGTGATTATACGATTACATTCACTCAACTTTTCCAGCGTTCGGTTGCAGTCGCCCTGAGAGCCCCGTTGGGACTCTCGGGGCGCCGCGTTCCACTCGCTCCAGTCCAGGCGACTTACAGCTGATTTCGCTCGTTCAATCAGCTTCACACATCTCCCGTTTGCAGAGCTCGTTTGGTATCCAAGCGCAGCTGAGCCTGAAGCCCGCGTATTCGAGCGCACGCCCGAGCGCTCGGGGCGCGGGGGGACGCGGCAGACGGAGCGGCGTTGCGCGGTGGGATTGTTTACGGCCTCGACTGGCTCCAGAGGCGCGTGTTGACGGGAAACGCTTGGGAGCCGCGTTCATTTCGGCGCGCCTGGATACAGAAGACGGGTTCGGTGTTAGTAAATCCTGCTCGTATAAAGGAGTGGGAGACGGGTGAGAGTCACTCTGCTGAGAAACCGCAGACGTGCATCATGGTCGGCGAACCGTTACTGGGAATTTATTTCCGCAACAGTTTTTTTGGGAGGGGGTTTTCTTGCGCAGGAATGTTGTTTGGCGCCCCCAAGGCCCACCGACCGCACATTTCCAAACCCTATGCATTAACCTGTAGCATCACAGGAAACGGCTGCTCTGACCTGCGGACCTAATATATGTCCATTCACATTTCCCTCTCCGCTTTTCATCACTCACAGGCAGTCCGACTGCCTCCGTGCGCTTTGAGACGTCAGATATGAATCTTTCGGAGATGAAAGGGAGAGAATAGGTGGGAGCTTTGTTGTTGTTGCCGTTACTGCAGGGGAGATGTCGTCTGCGGTATCCACGCTGGTGTTTTCATTAATAATAAAAGTATGTAGCTCCTCCAGGGAACAGGGACATTGCCAGTGTGTTTCCATCTCGTGTTTGGTGTTACTCTGTCGCAGCATGCTAGAGAAAATCTGTGCAGACGGCAGTCTGGCTGTGCGTCTTTCCTTTTCTCATTTGTAGAAATGCAGCCTTGACAAACTGGACAAAAAGAGCAAATGGAAGTCAAATCTAGGATGGTATAGAAAGAGTTGATTCTCCTAAAGTGGACATTCGGGAGGGCCTCCACTGCCTCCGAAAATCTGTGATCCCAAAGAAGCTCTTCGTGTCCGCGCCGTTCCAGACCCTCGTCGATCTTTATGCGCCGAGCTTTAAGCGATGGCTTTTAATTCGTTCATCTTAAACTCCCTTCTCCTTTCTCAGTCTTTAAGTTTAGACCGGCGAGACGCAGGAAACGTTCTCCCAAACCACATGAAACATTTTTTTAAGAAAAAATAAAGTCACCATCAGAGCTTTACTTTCATCATCGTTAACCACAACCACAGCTTCCCCTTAGCTTTATCTCATGAGCTGCTTCTTTAGATGCTACACATGCAACATAAACGGAGGAAGCTTTACTGCTGATGAATGGGAATTCCAGTTTCTTTTCATGTGTGTGTGGCGGTCGGGCTTTTTTTTTTTTTTCTCTCTCTCTCAGGTGACGGTGGTGATGAATTGTTGAGAAACGATGAGATAAGGAAAGACTCAGCAGACGGATCTCCAGCTTTTCATTTTCTTAATCCTCCTCGTATACATCATGTCGGAGCAGATCGTAACGCTATCTCGGCTTCTCCGAACTTTATTAATTCACACATGTTTGCGGTCTTGTGAAGATGATCTGATCTCAGCGGTTCACAGCTGTTGATGCCCTTTTTGTTGCCTCAGAAAACCCGATTGACCATTTCTGTTTGAAGCTCCGGTTTTTGTATAAAAATACGTTTATTTTCTGACCTCGTCAGTCTAATTTTATAAGATGCTTTTGTTTTCCTCTGACAGTCGATGCCAAATAGTAGAATTCCTTTATTGCCATTGCACAAGAAAGCACAACAAAATATAGCAACATTTGATGGCAGTGGAAAAAGAGGAATAAAAAAGATATGCATTTAAATAACACAATGTGAAAATAATAAAATATAATAATACTTGTAATAGTAGCAAGCCTTAAATACAATTACAAACTGTTCTAACTGGCTGTGGACCTTCAAAATAAAGCTGCGTATCATCAGCATAGCGGTGGAAACCTTTGGCCAGATTCCAGCATGTCTGAATAAAAGATGTGGGGCCTGAAAATGAGCTTTGTGGAACTCCTCATCTCGCACTGTGTTGTTCAAATGGTGTTTTGTGTTTACTAAAAATTGTCTGGATGCCAGAAACGATCACAAATGAACGAGTGAACGAGCGGACCGCCGTTACTCTCCCACAGTTTTTCCTTTACATAAAAATAAGTGGTAAATTTA
This sequence comes from Poeciliopsis gracilis, assembly GCA_911649635.1. Taxonomy (NCBI): domain Eukaryota; kingdom Metazoa; phylum Chordata; class Actinopteri; order Cyprinodontiformes; family Poeciliidae; genus Poeciliopsis; species Poeciliopsis gracilis. Next base: position 1,719,907 of record CAJVRI010000724.1, read on the forward strand.
CGCAAATGTGAGACGAACAAGTTTCTCAAATGTCCAATTCTGCCTGACGTGCTTCAGCCTGGTGCATCTGTCCAGTGCTTTGATTTGATTTACATGTCCGCTTAGTTTACGCATTAGTTTTGCGTCTGTTAATTATTTAACTCACACTGATAATTGGGGTTGCCCCGACTAACTGATGGGGTTATGAGACCGGAACCACCGATTCTCAGCCTCACCAGTTTGGACTGGTTTTCTGCATAGATTATGCGCCGCACTAACAGGTCCGCTAATCTGGCGTGGAATCGCAAGTGAAGCTTTCACAGTTTGATTATTCCCGTCACGTTTTTCTGGACGATGAATTGTCCCCGTTATTCCTGCGATAAACGATAATGTTGTTGTTTTGAGGCCATTTTCAAGCAATAAAATGGTAACGGGGGTCGCAGGGCAAGTAATGTCAAGTGAACATTTAACACTAAAACTGGAAGGTATTTTAAGTATCCAAAGTAAATGGAAACATGAAACAACAAATACAATGAATACTGAAGACGTGAGAAAAATGACCTTCATAAAAGGGGCTGGTACAGAGCAATACACCAGACTGAAGCATTTTGTTATTTAGTGTTTGGTAGAAAAGGAGAGAGAAATGAGAAAATCATGCAAATGATCAAACTGGTTTTAATTTATCATTCAACTAATTGATTTATTGTGAGAGTTTTATACCAGTTGCAATGAAAGAAATTATTATTTCACTATTTAAAATGTAAATAAGTTGTGATTTACTCTCACTTTGCTTTTAACTCACGTATACCATATTTTAGTTATTTTATTTTTTTTCGTCATTGAGCACAGTCAAAATCTGACCCAAAAAAAATGTTTTTTAAATAAAAAAAAAATAGAAAAAAAGGCAATAAATTAAATGACAGGCATTCCAAAAATGAGCGTCTGGATCCTGCCGAGAAATTAAACCGGCATCGGATTTCCACAGTCCTGCAGGCGTCATCAGCAGCTCTGCATCCGGTGGACAGTTGCACCTTCCAGCCTCTGTCGCATTCCTTCCCACAGCCCCTTTTCTGTCCTCCCCATTCACGGCTTCAGGATCCATTTTGCTGCCTCCCATCAAAAGCCCGGCGGTCTGTAGGTGCCGCCGTTGTTCTCCCGGCAGCACGGGCCTCTTTTCTTTTGCGCGGTGTCACGCAAACGCATTCACACAGGCGCATCTGGGGACAGAGAGCCGGGGCCGCGGACTGAAATGCGCGCCAGAGGGAGAGAAAGAGAGGTGGGTCGGATCACAAAAGAAGGAGCGTCAGGGTGATATTTTAACCTCTTTGAGAGCAGCTCAAAGGAGTGGAGGTGGTGGGGGTAAAAGGTCCTATACCATAGCTGGGGGTGGGTGTCAGCCTGCAGGATACTTATATGTACACATACTTGGACCTTGGTAACAGTATAGGGTTTTTTCTTTTGTCTGGGCTGTGATTTAAATGATTCTTCTTTAAAGGCTCCCATGTAATTCTGTGTCTTGGTAGAAGGAGACATTCTTTCCCAATTTTTTCTCACTCCAATATAACACAATGTTAGTAAATGCTTTTAATTTCCACTTGAGCGCTATCCGTCGTCACAAAAACTGGAGAAAAGGATTTACACGGAGTCTTTGGCTTGTTTTTCTGTTCATTCAAACAACCTTTCCTGTTTGGGAAGAATGTCAAGGACTCGCTGAGTTACTGAGAGCTGTTCAGATTGAAGGGCTGAATGGAAGCAGCTTTCCTCAGAAAGCGGTTTTACGGCTTGTTTCGAGCCTCGACCCTGAACCCGTTACCATTTATAGTCATGTGGAAAACACCAGACTGACCAGACGGTTTTATTTTTGTTTTGTTTTTTTTTTTGTTTTTCTGATATGTGCTTCAACTGGATTAATTTTGGAGAAGGAATTTAAACGCGATCTTGGCGTAGAGGCACAGAAATGACGCAGATGTGGGCAAAGCGCCGCTGGTCTGTTAACCGAGACTCTTTTACCAAGAACCGAACCAAACTGTGACCCCAAACCCAAGAACTGAACCAAACTGTGACCCCAAACCCAAGAACTGAACCAAACTGTGACCCCAAACCCAAGAACTGAACCAAACTGTGACCCCAAACCCAAGAACTGAACCAAACTGTGACCCCAAACCCAAGAACCGAACCAAACTGTGACAAAACCGTATATTTTGCTGTCCCCATGCTCCAGCGGTTGAGCTGAGCAGACACAATCCTGGATGTGTGAACAAAATTCCCAGCCTTTCCGCAGAAATATTTAGCAAAAAGACTTTTCATGAACCCACGAGCAGCGACTTGTAGTATGAGCTCATCGTCTCTGGTGTTGCTTTCAGCACATTTGGAGTCTGCAAATCACTTTTATGAATTTGGCCTCCGGGCTTCGGAGAGCCTTTTCATTTCGACTGAAATCAGTCAGTGAGGTTCCTGCCGAGGAATCCAGCTCGGCTCAAGCGTCGCCGCGATGCGCCTCGCTGTGACCCGCGAAGACCCCGACTCCGCCGTCCGGGTCGTCGTCTGTCCGATCCTCTCCTCGTCAAAACCGTCGCGGCTGTTAACGCCTTTCAACAGCTCAGAGCGAACACAACTCACACTGACAGACTATTTCCAGACAGAAATCAGCAGACGGTCCAATTACAAAGCCGTGGGTTCCTCCAGGTGTGCGTGTTTGGATCTTTTGAGGTAAAAAAAAAAAAAAAAAAAAATTTTGAGTTTGAGGATCAGATGTTACGAAAAGACACCCTTGACCACCTGTTTTTGCCTCTTGCGGTCAAAGCGGAACTCCAGTCCCGACTTAAGCTTCAGGCGGCAGAACTCCCAAGGTTCTGTCTGATGAGCACGCCTGCAGAAAGGTCATGCATGGATGACCCAAATCTCTGTTGTGGTTTCAACATTCAAGGCTGCACAGTAGCCGCTGCGCCAGACGGCTTTGAACTCGTAGCGAACATCTTTAAGTAGAAGGTCGGCACAATCGCGGCAGCGAGGAACCAGACATGAAGAAGAAACGTCGCGGCGCAAACAATGGCGGCGCGTGACTCCGGAGGGGGGAAACCGTCTGATTTTAATGATCGGTGTCTGGAGGGATGGGTGGGCTTTTGTTATTTTTTTTTATTTTTTTATTTTTTTTTTCTCTTTTACTTTTGAACCCGCAATTGAAGACTCATCCCATTAGAGGTTTGCCATGTTCTGCAATTACGGCCTGACTCACGGGAATAATAGAGAGAAGGTTAAGTTGGGGCAAACCGAGGAATGAGGCGAATATCAGGAGGGATAGAAGCCGCCGGCAAGGATCGAAAAAGTTTAAATTAAGAATTTAAATTCAAAAACTACATTTAGTTCGGTTGAAGCTGAGTTTTGTAACTGAATTAAGTATTTAAGACTTGTTTGTTTGTTTGTTTTATGGAGCGGTATGATGGAATACTGTTGCTTTCTCACACCATAAATTCGTTTATTTTGTAAAATTTGCTACACAGAGTCAGTATTTAGAACATCTGATCGTTAATTCATTACATCAGACAAAATTGATTACCAACCGGCTCTCTATTCCACGGAAGCGAAGCTCTGCTCTGAAACGCAGAGACGGTCGAGTCCAAAAAGAGGTCGTCAGCAGGAGAACGTGTCATAAACTGGTGTTGTTGGGTCGTGTGATGGAGGCTTGTCCGACTTAAAACACTTTCTAAGAAATGTCATTGAGAGATATTGTTGTTCAAAACAGATAAAAACTTAATCTTCCAGTTATTTCTATATGCTCTATTATAACCAACATGGCCATTTAAGTGAGTCTGGATTGTTCAAGCGTTGTACGCGTTATTCTTCTCATATTTTCCTGCACATTCTGATCAAAATCCTGTCATCTGTGTCTGAAAGAACGACACATTTGTTTGCAAAAAGGGAGAAAAAAAAATAAAATCTCAAACTTCTCCAGGTTTTGTGACAATATATTGTGATTTTGTGCGACAGGCCAGCACAAAACGTCGTACTAATCAAAAACGGGGAGGAAACTGCAGACACTCTGAACGCACCATCCCCACAGTGCAAAACGGTGGTGGCGGTATCATGCTGTGGGGATGCTCCCCCTCCCTCCCAGTGGAGCTACAATTAGATGGTTAAAAATGGGAAAAGTCACAACGATGACTGACGTTTGAAGATCTGAATGACAGGAACCAGTTGAAATCTCTCCGTCTGATTTCCTAACATGGTGGTTGTCATTTAAATGCAGCAGATAACGTCACCTCGATCCAGCATGCGACAACCCAAAGAGCGGCTAATCCGGCCCGAGGGCCCAAAGTGATACCGTCGCATGACAATGGAGGTCAGGACGACGATCTTCACGCACACACGTGTGCAACTTTAAACTCTCTTTTCTTTATATTTTATGTATCGTCTTCAGAGGAATGTTCCTCCTTTTTTTCTGTTTCAGACGCTTAAGTCTGGCTTCTGAGTCAATCGGGCAAAAAAAACCCAAAAAGGATGTTTTACCTCAAAGTTTGAACCTGCGTTTCATCCTGCCTCCCTTTAGACCATCTGCACTCTGAACCGGTCAGGGACTCTTCCCGTTACGGTCAGGTAAAAGAACCTGAAAAGAAAGTGATTGGAAAAAAAACGGGTAATTTCCCTAAAAAATAAATAAATAAAAGTAAAAAAAAAAACTGTGATTGAGCTTGGGAAAGTTTAGAGAATATCTTTACACTTGCCCTTCCAGGAGCCGCACTGTCTCTCGGTGTGTTTAAAGAAACGTTCTGGACTTTCTGTGTTGTGATTCCTCACTTCTTTCTCGCTCGCGGTAACAAAACCAAACTGCTTGGGTCAAGCGGGATCTTGTTTCGACGCATGTCTTTCTTTGCTTCCTCCCTCTTTCTTATTATTCTTCCCTCCCTCATTGCTCGGCCTCCCACTGGATTATTTTTACACCATCATTAGTCTCACCTGTCTGCCGTTACGCCCTGCTTTCCTCCCAGCTGGCCTTCACCTGGGCCTTTCTGGTCCCATTACGGCTTTTATTGCCCCGGTGCTTTTTTTCCCTCCATTGTTCACACCCTTTATGCCCTCCGCTTCTCCTCCATCGCCTCCCGCCCCTCCAGGTCAAAGGCTCCTTTCAAACGAGTCATGAATATAATGTAAAATTAGCAATAAAGCGTCACATTCAGGCGTAGAGTTAGAGCGAATAGATCTTATCGTCACCGATGCTCGATGTAGAATTTTTTTTCAATATCGCCGCCGATACAGATATTAGTATCGGATCGTTGCATCTGATTAACTATTTCAATGCTGATGTTTTTAGTTTTCTTCTGTTATGCACTTATTTTATTTATTTATTTTTTTACTCTCAACCCTAAACATAAATCCTGAGCTGCAACGACCAGATACGTTCATGTGGTTTATTGGCCCAGTCAAAGTCCAAACCTAAACCTAATTGAGCCTGGATGTGGAGAAGTCGACATCGACGTGAAAAAGGTTCAGTTTCTCCATATGCAAAGTCGGTGGAGTGGAGATCCTGTTCTGACCTCACGACGAGGCGCGTCTTACCTCAAGAAAATAACAAGCTGGAGTTCCAGCCGTTGCTACGGAAACTGTGAAGAAATCGTCTCCAAAATTAAATTAGAAGCAACGACTCAAATATTTAAGGTTCGCCGCAACGCTCTGAACTTCCGACCGCGGCTGCAGCAGAATAAACGTCTCACTAAAACAGGAGCTAATTACCGAGGACATGTCAGAAAACGTGTTTTAATCTCTGACGTTGAGATCGCGTGAAGGTTATGTGGTTTTTCTCCGTTTCAGACGCTTCCTTCAGATAACTGGATTGATCCGCAGTCTAAATCTGTATTGTAAATATTACCTCAAACGGCGCCGACCCTCCATAACTCATCTCAAACTTCAAACGCTCCTTTGCGGCGTGGATCTGATTTTACTGGAGCTTCCTCGCGCGTCTGCTCTCTGTTACATCCTGCCAAATTTGTCAAAAAGGAACGATGGATCGTCTTTGCGGTGGTGCGTGTCGCCGGGTTTGTTTAAGCGCTTGTGAAAATAACGGATTGGTCAAAGGAATGATTTATGGCTGCGGATGGATGATGGAGATGTTGTCTTGCAGTCAGAAGGTTGTAAGAAAAAAAAAAAAGAAACATCTTTTGCCAGCATTAAAGCAATCAAAAGTTTTGTACTGAGAAAAAAAACAAACAAACTCAAATTAAAAATAATAATAGAAATAAAAATTTACAAGCAGCATGATTAATTTCTGTGTTAAGAGTTATGTTGTTTTGTTGCACAAAAGACTTTTAGATTTACATGCCTTATATGCAAATTCACAGTGGATATTTCCACAAGCCCAAACATCATCTCAGATATCTGGAAGTTCGAGACTTCAGGCATGAAATAAAAAAAAAAAAAAAAAAATTCTTTTACAAGAGCCTCGTTAATCACACTGCAGCGAACACAAAGGGACTTTTAGGCATTTTATCGTTTCGTGCTTTGGCTCAGGTTACTCCTCCTCACATTTATTTTTTTTGTGCCACCGGTTTATGTCTGCGCCTTTCGACGACACGCAAGTTCTTTATTTGTTTTGCATGAAAAAACAAAAAAAGAAAAGAAAAGAACCCACGCTCTGCGTCTCGTCTCTCCCACTCGGCTGTTCCGACAAGCATCCAAACATCCTCCACCTGCTCCGTCGTTCGCCGCGCTCTCGGCTCTCGGCTCTCGGGTCCCGGCAGACGCCCAGGGTTTATTCTGGCGTTTCCGCCCCCTGCACCGATGCAGCGTCTCAAGCCATGAAATCGCATCCCGGCGGTTGAGCAAAGCAGATCGCGTCGACGTTTCTGTTTCTGAGGACGATTCGTCCGGATTTCATCGCTTGCGTGTTTGAAGTTAACGATTAGACACAACAATCACTGGAACCACAGAAATATGTCGTTCTGTCATGAGATCTGAGTGAATTTTGGGGGGTTTTCATTCGCTCTGATGGTGGAGCTGTGGTGAATTTACCTTCTTTAATATTATTTATGTTTCCAAGTTTAATACATTCTCCGTTTTATTTCTGCTTTCTGAACCAGAAAATAGGAATTCGTTTTTATTTATTATTTTTTTTTACCTCATATCACTTCAAAATGACTTTTCGCTACCAAAACAACCAGTTTTTACCCAAAATGCAACATTTTGTGTAACGTCTTATTGTTTTATGCGCCACTCAAACTTTATATCTGAACTTGAGACCAGATGCTGATCATTTTTTCCAATTATCGATCAACTTATCTAATTTATATAAAGATGTAGAGCAAGGAAACGTCGCAATTTTCCTCGAAGGAAGTAGTTGGGAAATTTTTAAGCGGACATCTTCTCAAGGGATCTGATGACACGTTCATCGATACCGTTTTATATTTTTGGAGAAACTGCAGAAGATCGCAGTTTTAGAACTGGTACGAAATAACAAAAAGTACTTGTCCATCCGTCTATTCATCCATTTCTAACACTCTTGTCCCTACTGGGGTCAGGAGACGTTCGGGGCGAGAGGCGGGGTCGCAGGTCGCCAGTCTGTCGCAGAAAAATGACTTGTCATCAGTGATAGATGAGTCCATCTGTGTCCAGATGTTAAAATGAGGGAAAATGTGCTTTCTAAAACAGCTGCACGTGAAGTTTTATAACTGAGCCGACGTGATGTGAAAATGTTGGATGGTGACCTGCTTCTCCTGAAGCAGCAGTGGCATCAAGTGCAGTCACTGAAAATGTGAAAAAAAAACAAATATTTTGAATGTGCAGTGATGGCCTTTCGTTTTGAAGAAGATGTAAAGATCCGTGTTATTGCTGCAGAATAAATTCACAAGAACCCGGGTCCCCTCGCTGCGTGACGGGTCCTAATCTTACCGTTGGAGGGTAAAGTATTTGCCCCAGGCTGCGCCTCGGGGTGGAAATACCAGGTACGAGGATTGACGATCCGGGCCCTAAATCACGTGAGTCGCATCGGCGAGAACAAGCGACGCTCAGCTCCCCGGCGATACGCGTCTTTGCGGTTTGTTCATGAAAGACGTCGATGAAAAATGGTGAAATTGTTACCCTGGAGTGTTGTGAACTGGTTTGCGATACGGGTTGAGAAAAAACAGAGAGGAGGGGGGAGGCGGCATGAGTGAGACAAGGTTAGACAGGCAGAGTCTTAATCCTGCTAATGGTGTTGTCTCTGTTCCATCATGACTCCAGAATGTTTAGCCAGAGGAAACAGAAACAAGGATATCTGTGTGTGTGTGTGTGTGTGTGTGTGTGTGTGTGTGTGTGTGTGTGTGTGTGTGTGTGTGTGTGTGTGTGTGTGTGTGTGTGTGTGTGTGTGTGTGTGTGTGTGTGTGTGTGTAAAGTAAAAAAATACAAGTTTTCATTTGCGGTCTTACTGGAAGGAAGAGTCTTTTTTTTCTTCTTCTTCTTCTTTGTAGTAGTGTTTTGTTTTGTTTTTTACATCTACTGAAGAGTTTTATTCCTTATAACATGCTCATGGTGTCTTTCTTAAACAAAACTCAGTTCATGTTTGGCTGGTGATCCGATCTTGATTTGAATGTTCAACTCAGTTTCAGGCAACCCAAAAAGAATAGATTGAAAAAAATCCTTTGTTACGACTGCCGTCGTCAACTTAATTATGCAAATATGAGCGTGCGGGTCTCTGATTGGTTCCCGGAAGACGACGGCGTCGTCCAATCGGCGGCCTCCCGGAGCTGCGGACGCGGACTTCCTGTCGTCCGTCCTCAGCTCATCTGAACCGGCCGCACTGTTTGACTGTTAACTCCATGAGAAGTTCTGGAGTTTGTACACATGAGCTGCCGTTTCTGGAATAATCCAGTCCAGGTTTATTTAGTCTCTACGGGCGATCAAAGACCACGGATTGTTTGGAGGCTTTAAACGAGCTCTTTATTTTAGCATTATAGTTCAAAATCGCCAAACTGGCGTACGGCCATGTTTTACTCATGTTCAGTGTTCAGCTGCTCCCACTTACGCTTAACCTCAAATGAAAAACAAAAACAAAAAAAAAGCAAAGGGAATCTTGGTCGAACGATTGCAGACTGACGATTTATTTTTTGAAACCTCGTGCCGCCCCCCTGTAGTGAGGGCGCCCTGGTTGGGGAGCCGTGACGCCCAAATCCAAACCTGCTGCCTCTGACAGTGACGCTCCTCCTACAACAAAAGATTTACTAAATAATTTTTCAAATGACAATTTTCCCATTCAGCTTGATTCTGTGTTGCCGATATGAAGACTTTTGCTTCAACCCGTCAAGACGTCGCCGCATCTCCTAACGTGTCGCAACGTCCATCTGCTCAGACTCACCTGTCGCTGACAAAGTCTGGATTGGAAGAGACGACTGGCGTTTCCTTAGTGAACATCTGTTGGGCTCGAGTGGGCAGGTCCGGACAGGAGACTTGACGTGGCGACGGCTCGCTTTGGAAGAGGTTCAGACGCAAAGTGAGCGAGACGTTTGATGCTCAGGGATTTGCATGTTGTACATGTGAATGTAACACGCTTTCCTCCGCGCTGCGCAGAGAGAGAGAGAGAAAGAGAGAGAGCCGTGCGCCGGCTGGGATCTCATCCAAAACCCATAAAAGAGACATCCGATCTTATCAGTGACTCGAGAAAGCCTCCATCGGATTTGATGCTAAGCCTCAGCGTGGGAGATTTACTCATTTACTCTTGAAATCGTGTCCTTTTGACTTTTTTGGCGGACGCTTTGACGTGACATCATTTGCCTTAAACCTAAACTAGCACAGAGAATAGTTTTCCATATTTTGAAATGTATTAAATGAATTGGTTTTCAAACACATTTCCTGCAACGCACTTCCCAAAAATCTCGCTGAATGAAATCACGGCAACACGTTTCACTGGGCCGCTAAACGATTGAAGTCCGTCTGACGCATCAGACGCTCTGATTTGCGAACCTTTCACCGGTTTATCTCCCTTTCAGCCGCTGGCGACCTCACCTGGCCGACTGCGACATCCTGTTTGGATCCGCTTTTAAACGAGCCGAGTTTCCTCCGCCTGGCCGCCGCTCTGACGGCCCGACTCCAGATGGGTGGCCCCCGTCGAGGAGAGCAGAACACCCACACAGCCTGCGGACATGACGCACATCAGAAACTGCTCCCGAATTCGCGCATCGGCTCTCGTTCTTACGCCCGAAGCGTCAAAGTCTTGCAGATTTGTGCTCTTGTGTCCATTGATTTAACTTTTTTGTGTGTGTGTGTGTGTGTGTGTGTGTGTGTGTTGTTGTTGTTGGCGGACAAACAGCCAATCGCACGTTTGAAGTGGAGAATAAACAGATGAGGAGCTCCGGACTCCCAAACACAGCTGGTTCGTCTCCTGCAGTGAATGTCTCGGGGTCACAGATGGAGCTGCTGGAAGGAGAACCAACGAGGGAGGGAGAGAGAAGAAAAGAGGGGCAAGTCTGAGAGTCGATGGCAAAAGGAAGGGAACGGAGGGAAAGGACAAAAACCGAAACGAACTCGAGCTTCTTGTTCGCAGAAGCAGCTGCTCTTCTGAACATCGAGTTCAGGTCTAAAAGCTGATACGGCAATGACGTCTCCGGAGTCAAAGAAGCATTTAAAGCTCTGATCTCGCCACTTCCCCGACAGACCTCGTACACGTCGTGTTGCTAAAAACTGACGGCAGTCGGTTCGGTAACAGTTTTACCGACAGCTGGTGAAATGCACGTTTCGCTCCCGTGGGTGGGGGGGTCGCACCGTGTGACGGCGCGCTCACTGACATGCTGCGGATTAGCAGCGTTCCCGCTTTTTGCCCGGGGAGGGAGGGAGTGCGAAAGGTCGACGTCGGCTTGGGGATGTTTCTGTTTCTCTCTCTGAACTCGACAGGAATAAAATGTATCGAAATTTTAAACTGATCAATTGATGGAAAAAAGTTCCAGCCGTAAAATTTCACAAACTGAAGCCACAAAAATAAGCTTGCTTGTTGGAAACGTGCCAGTTTCGGAATAAAAAAAAAGAAAAAAAGTATGAGGTAATTTTTCAGCCAGATCAAAATAGATGTATTTCACAAAACTGCAATGGAAACATTTTTATTTTTTATTTTTTTCCCCCGCATCCCATCAGTCAGGCGATCAACAGCCGGCTGTTACTACTGGTAAAAACCACAAAGACGACGACAGGAAGTGGTACAAAATGGTGGTTCGTTTTTGTTTTTCTCAGATATGTGCAGCTGGACCCACCTAACCTCTCACAGTGCTGCACAGCTCATAAATACTTACTAAATACATACTCATAAATGCTCAAATATATACTTATATATTTAAATATAGGCGCTCTTTGTGGCTTGCATATAATAAGTTATTCAATCTTTGCCACTACAAAGGCTGATTGTTTAATTTCATTGTTGTTTGAGAAATTGTTTAACATTTTCCGCTCTGCAGTAGAGCTCAGAAAGGGCCAGCGTACGTCACGCTCTGGTCGACCAGAACCTCATCTGGGCCGACTTTATAGGTCTGAAAAGGCAGGCCCAGGCGTAAACCCGGTTACCTACAGCCATGAGAGTTGAGCACACATGCGTGAAGCAGCCCAGCCAGACATGTGAACATGAAAGTGTTTGGACAGTAAAGAATGAGCAAACAGCAGCGGATCGATTGGGACATAGTGGCTTAAAGCTTAAAGGCGAATAACCGGGTAATTCCAAGAGCCTAAGACGCGATGATGTGTGCGAAGACGGAGGAATCCACGTGAGCCTTCGTTGACGAGCGTGTCGATTCGTGTTTTGCATGTGGACATGCATGCAGAGTATGACTGGATTTTAGCTTTTGGCCTCTTAGGGTACCTTGCAAAAACGTCAGTGTTTTTCGTTGGCGGTGTCGCGACCGAACAAGGAACCTCTAAAGCCGTGCGCGAACTGATACCCTACCGTAAAATCCAGTGTAAGCAATTGGGTGTGGAAGTGACATGTGAAGGTCAGAAACTTTATTAGACGACATAAGAGAACGAACAGCGTCCCGAAGATCAAGGACTACAGCCGTAGAATCGGACGGCAGGGAAACTGTCTCACATCTGGCCTTTATGAAACGGCAGCTAAAGGGAAGTTATTGTCCTAAAAACAAGAAAAGATTTCGGGACTTGAGTTGTTGAAGTCGATTGTCCGCCTCGTGTTTCTCTCTCTTAGCAGCGGGAACAAATGTCTTCCCTCGGGTGCTGGCATCGGTTTCCCAATACAATCCATCGGTTTCCCATGCGGGTGTGGACAGGAGGGAACTGAACGCGGATCAGTGCATCTCCACCCTTCTCAGGTGGAGGCTGGATTATGTCCCACAACAAAGGGTTTTGGATGAAACCAAACCATCCCCCCGATGTGAATCGACTTGCTCCGATTGGACGACCAATGAGTCAGAAAACAAGTTTTGAAATTAATAGGAAAATCTGAAATGTACTTTATAGGCATTCGGTGACTAAGCATCTGTAATAATTATAATAATAATAATAATTTGGTCGTCCGAACCCTGTCTTTGCTTTTGCAGCTACTTTTATCTGCCCAGAGGTTGAATCTCTGTTTCGGATCCAGTTTAGTGCTCGACTATTAATTCCTTCACTGTTGGCCTCCTTTTGCCAAAAGTAGAGGAATTGGGGTCATAAGGAAGAAGGTCGGACCGGCACTGATGACCTTTCCCCTCCTTCTCTGTCTCCTTTTCTCCTCCCTTCTCTGTGCAAAGCTCACTTTTGCTTTGCAGGGTGTTTGTCCCCCTTTCCTTTCTTTTTTTTTTTTTTTCTTTTTTTGTTTTTTTGCCCCACCTGATCAGTCTGCTGCAGGAGGAGTTGTAATAGTCGCAATTATCAGACAAAGACTTCGGCCTCGCCCAATTTATTTTCTTTTCAGTTCTTCGAATTCCTGAAGGAAACTGAGTTAAAGGAAGTTACAGGCAGCCCTCATGTAGCTTCCTGTAAAATGGTCTCAAAACAGCAATATTATCGTTTATCGCAATAACGTCTGCTGGACAATTTATCGTCCAGCAGTGTGACAGGCCTGCCTGCTCATTTTATTCATTTTTCTTTGTGCGCTGTGGCCTTTCCTCTGTTCATTTCTTTTGTTTTTTTGTTTCTTCTTCTCACAGATAAACCAGTTACGACAATAACAGAGTAATCTAGATGAGTACCAGCTGAAAAGCCATTGAACCAGGTGTTTTTCAGGCTGCTTCTTCCAGAATCAAGACTTAAGTTTCTTGGGGTTTAAACCTCTGCTGATGCAGACAAAATGAATCATTGTTCGTCTGCGCTAGAAATGTGATTTATCAAAACGACGCGCCCCTTAGTGGCGGCGTTATTTTTCCCAAAAATATTCTTTCGGACCTCGCATCGAGGGCCACACTTTCCCAGGCCCCTGCTGCACCTGGAGCTGCTTGACCTTTATCACCTAAGCTTATGGGCAGCAGTATGAGCTGATAAGCCCCGCACGCTCATCCACCCTGACCCCCGTCATGCGTCGACCGACCACCAGCAACCTTTATATTATTATAAAATCAGGAAAGGAAAGGTTCGAATTATCCTCATGTAGGACAAGTTTTAAACATTTATGAAGGTGTTGAGGCATGCATAACAAAAAATGACCAAAAGGTCAGATCCCTCACCCCCTTGTGACCCTTCGGCCTCGGACCTAAACGCCAACCATGTGGGGTTTTTTGAAGTTTTAAGAGCCTCATGGATTTAAGCTTATTTCTCTCACAAGGCAGCTTATAAAAGCTCTTTCTTTGGTGCTTTGGATGATGTTCCATCGCTATCTGAGGAATGCCACCCATTGAACTCCATGCTAATCTGCAATTCGCATGGAGTTCAGAAGCTAATAAGTCTGCCTTAAAAAACATTTCACTTCATCCAATGAGGCATCTCATATAAATTGGTTCTTACCGAATATGTCAATCAGTATAAGACCAAATGTGTAATTAAATGTCTAGAATGTCGGCTGCAGTGCCATCTAGTGGCACAAACGGCAGATTGCAACCGACTCAATACGGCATCTTGAGTCACAGGAAGAGAAACGATTGCAAAAGTACTTTGACATGCGAAATAATTGGGAATTGTTATGTTCCTCCAGAAATTACATTCAGATAAAAAAATGTTTGAGTTTTAGACTAACTACAAAACATATTTTGTAGTTAGACTAATAAAAGGTCTTTCTGAATTTGTGTGCTTGAAATGTCAATGAATTGACAGCGATTGATATTTTAAGCACCGTTTATTGTTAATTTAATATTCCACTGAAAACTCACTAAAATTGACCATGTAATATATATATATATATTGTTTTTTTACATCTCTTACAGGCATTTTCATTTGTTTTGTAATATTCAGTCACATTCCTTGTTTTTTTATTATTTTTTTTCAACCTTTTCCTTCTCGAACCCCGGTTATATGTGGACATTGTTCTTGTGATTGTTTAGGTTTTCCCTGGCGCGTTTTGTAATTGAGTGCAGAAAACACAACAGGAATTGTGAAAATGCAAAGAGAGGAAATCATTTTTTTTAGCCGATTTAATTCATCCTTTCTTTTTACCTCTTGGCTTATTATTTAGTCAGAAGGCAGCGTTATCTTTTTGGTCTACTCAAAGTAATTCTGCAGCTGGGGTCAGCAGGGCTGCACGACCTGGTAGCTTGAATGTTTAAGGTGGCGAGTGCTTCGCAGAAACGTGGTTGTTTATTGGTGGAAAGCTTTCGGGGGTCATGGTCTTCATGACTGCCGGACATCGAAACACCCCGAAATGTATCAAATATGTTCTTTTGACAGTCGTGAAGTTTTGGGGAGCTTCACGACTTGGTGAAAAGCTACATTGACTCACTTCCTGTCTTTTGCTTTTATCTGTTTCTTACAGGGAGAAAAGTCTGACGAACCGTGCGCAGGCCTGGACTGCAGCAGAGGGTGCAAGTGCTTCCCAGAGAAAGGCAGCAGGGTGAGTCGGCTGCATGGTCTCCGAAATCAAACCTCCGTGTCCAAAAGAAACAAACACAGACACAGACAATACTCAGACAATACTCCCCTCTGTCTCCTCAGGTTATCGAGTATAAAAGAGGCTGAAATATTTTTCATTCATTAACCATTCGCAGAGCACGTCTAAAAATCAGACAGTAATTAGTCGCGTAATGTGCTGATCCGTCACAGCGGCAGACATATAAATGCAAGAAATAAAATTAAGCTCATATTAAGGTTCATTTTGTGGTGGTGAAGCTCTTTACGCATGTCGATGGTATTTCGTCTCTGTCGTAGCTGATCGAGGTAATTACAGAACAATTAAATTACGTGGTTAATTTTAAATTCTTACTATTTCACCCCCTTCCCCCCCGACCTCCATCTTCAGATTTCCTGATAACTATTATTGTCTGTGCACGTTTTAGATGAGCCTGTCTGCTTGTGTGCACAAATATTTGTGGCTTATTGAAACATCGGATGGCAGGAATTGGTTAATTGTTTCCCCCGAAGGGCATTAAGTGAATTTATAAACAATACAAACCCACAACTCCTTGTTTAATCTTAGATTGTGCTGTTTTTAGCAAGTCGGGGTACTTTATCTCCGCCCAGGCCCCCCTGAGGCTCACGTTTACATTCTTATCCATTTACATCAGGTTTGCATGTCACCTGCAAACATGAAAGTGTGGTCTGTGTTAGTCTGCAGAATGCATGTTTCAACAATCCCTCTCTGTGCGCCGTAACGGGGTTCCTTCAGGAGCGGGAATACGATCAAATCGAGACGAGTCGCCGCAGGCAAAGAATTCATTTTCTTGTCGGGAAAATGGGATTGACATTTTCTTCGTATTGAAAATGCCAAATCCCAAGAAATTGAGATTGATGTTAGTAACTGGGTAACATCAAACCGTCACCAAAGCTTTGCCAATTGGACGTCGGCGGATCGTTCTCCGCAGAGCGATCCTCCCGACCGTCGGCCCTGACGGAGCAGCAGTCGGAGCGCTGCGACTCCGCTGATTTATGGCCGCAACCCGCGGTGACGCCTACATTTTCTGGATGCTTTGCGGTTTGGTGCAACGCTGCTACCTTCAGATATAAATTCTCGCGCCTTCGACAAGCTCCCGAACATGTGTGAGTGTCACCGGGTCACGGTGTGAGTTATAGAGGCAAAAGTTCCTCCGAGGTCAAAAAGGGATTAGAAAAGCATCGTACCTAGTTCGACTTCAGCAGTAACCCGCCAGCAGCTTTCTGCCCATCATTAACCCAGACTTGTTTACATTCCATCGAAAATGGGAAGGGTTTTATTGTCACTAATTATATTTTCGAATCCTTGGAAACAGCGAGGCCAGATTTTGATTTAATGTCTGTCTGATTTTACCGACATGTTTCGTCCGTTGGGAATGGATACAGTCGGATGAGTGCAGCGTATTTCAGCAAAGAAGAACCGTTTTATTTAAAAACTTACAAGAGCAACTTGAATAGCCATTGAAAATTGTGAGTGAGTCGAAAGATTCAAGGTTATGCGCCTTTCCAAGAGCTTCTTGCTGCACTGAAGGAGCAAAAGTCAAGAAAGGGGCGCAAGGTCATATCTGAATGTCTCTGAGCTCCACTGGCCACACCTTCGGTAGGAGGTCAAACGTAACACCTGCCCTGGAAGGTTGTCGGTGTGAGAGGTGAAGGGTTCGCCCAAAGGCCATCCCGGGGGAATGCGGTTTTCTGCCGGTGGCAACATCTCAAAGCAGACGCTCCGACAGACCCTGCATCTTCTGGACCCCGCCGAAACGGATTACAGAGGAAACCACTTCCGTGAGTCGGGTAGAAAGCAGAACCAACTTTCATCTGGACAGAGGAGGAGATTGTTCTTCGGTTTGCTGGGAGCGACACTGGACTGGAATCGTTTGCAGCCATATTTCCAGCATGTCGATGCCCAACAGGACAGACAACCTAATGAGAAGAGCTGCATCAAGATTCTCAACGACTCTGCTGAGACGCTTGTTGCAGTTGATGTTTTAGTGACCCTGAGCACACAGCTGGTGTGGAAGCGTAATGGCCGGTGCATCATAAAGTGGTCCATTAAATGTTTCAAAGTTTGAATTGAAGTTTGAAGCAGCGCAGCCAGAACCCTGACTGGAATTTAATGGGGAATCTGGGGGAGGAGTTAAAGGTTGGGCCGAAAGCAGGAATACTTTACAACCTCAAACACTTTGGAGTTCATTGCAAAAGGTGAAAGGTCAAAGACACCAGTGGAGACATGCAAAAAGCCAAGACAGGCTTTTCAAATCATTATAGACAATTGCACAAATGATTTTTTTCTTTTTTTTTTTTTTAAATATAAACAAAACCAGGAAAACGTCTTTTTACCATTTTGTGACGCAGACCTTCCACCAGACACAGACGTCCTGGGTGGAAACAGAATAACCTTTCGGGTGTGTGAATAACTTTGGCCTTAACTCTACTTGGAGCTGAACTAAATTCCTGAACATGTGATTTTTAAAAGACGTTATTCCTCTGTCCTTCCTTTCCCATCTTCTACCCAGTCGGGAAGCAGCAAATGCATCCACAGAGACATTCCTCTCCTCGGTCTCCACATTACAGGCGACCGCTCCCCCCCATTTTTTCCTGACTTAAACGCAGCGATGTCTCGATTTCACTGGCAGCGCGAGGCTTCTGTCTTTACCCTAAAACCAGACTAAAACCAGACTAAGTGTAAGCTTCACACTGTTGCCCCCCCCCCTCTGACCCCCCCCGTTTAGCTCGGATCCAAACAACAATTACTGTCTGACACAGAAGCCTACACTTACTGCCCGACTACTGTACACCATTTTAGCTAAATAACACAGTGAAGAGCGCCTCATTACGCTCAGGTATCTATAGGTAAATGATCGGGTAACACTTGCCGGCTCTGCTCAGGCCTCCTGTTGCGCCTAAATGACACGGCCGCAACTACATTACATTCTTTAACTGTTATTGTTGGGAGCCCCGTCAGGGCTAAGGTGCTTATTTGTCTCTTTTCAGTTTTACTTTTGTTGTTGGACCATGGAGAGGGTAATGTCGGCGTGTTCGTAATCATGGCTGTTAACGCCACTGAAGTCCACAGGTGGGACGGAGTTAAAGGGCTCTGCGCCACGCGGGTCCTGAGTCAACAACAGCTCAGTGTTATTGATTTGGATTAAAGCTGCAGCGTGTAGCTTTTAGAAAGAATACGCTTCTTACATGTTTGTTTAAACTTTTACCGTGAGGCGGATAATCTGCGAAACGATCGGTCTCCTCCACCTCTTCCCTGCGAGCGGAGTTTGAAGAAATCCTGGGGGAAAAAAAACCAACCAATCAGAGCCAGGAGGAGAAGGGTCTTAAAGCTGTCAATCAGCTTCATGTACTCGCTGCCCGATGTGCTAACGACTCAACGTCTCAGGACAATCGTTTATTTGCCGGCGGCCATGCCAACTAGCCCCGGCGTTTGCAACAGGCTACGCTAGCTGCAGCACGACATGGCCCCACACGATAGTGATTGACAGCCGTAAGACCCGCCCCCTGTTTCTGATTGGTTGGTTCTAGTTGGCGTTGGAAACACTGAAGGAGACAGAGCAGCGGAGTGTTTTCACAGGTTATTTGTCTCATAACAAATTGACAGCTTTAATGAATATGTAAAAAAAAAAAGGAGAATGTTTTTAGGAGTTACACACTGCAGCTTTAAAGACGGTGTGCAGACGAATCGGTTGTTTCCGAAAACTCAAATCACAACGCGTCGATTGCGCCTTCGTAAGATATGCATAGGGTCAGGATGGGAGACGTCAAATCACATGACCCCCCAGAAAGCCGGGTTCCTTTTGCGTCTGCTGAATGAATTAAAGTCAGAGAACGTGCGATTGTCGACGTCCGTCTTACGGACCACAATCAATTGGTCGATTCCGTTCCGCTCCGTCTTCAGGCAGTCGCCCTCGTTGTTTTTTGTTGTCATAAAGAGGCGCAAATAAACTGCAGGCCTCCTTTCACGCAGAGGTGTGTTTGCAGGATGTCTTGGCAGCCCACCAAAACATCTGCTAATGTTTGAGATCCATCAGGATCTGACAGGCTAACTGGAGAAGTACAAATGCTGTCACACAAGATTGAAGTGAAGTTTTGTTTATCCCCGAGGGAGAACTTTTATCTTCTTGCTACCGAAACCTTAGTATCTTTTTTTTTTTTTTTTTTTTTAAAGCTTATTAACCTATTAGACATCTGAAATTTATGGATCTTCTCACGTCAGTTCCAGGTTCACTGCCATAACAAATTAAACTAAATCAACTCAATTTTCATGCAACAAGTCACTTGCCAATAATGTCAGCGATGTATGTGACGTACAATAAAGCGACGAAACAACAAAACACAGGCGAAATGCACAATGGAATAAATTATATGAGAAAAAACTAATATTTTCTGCACAATCGGATTTAAATAGGTCATTTTGTTTTCTTTTGTAGAGAGAAGGATTTATTTTTCCATTGATTGCAGCAAGTTGTCCAGGTTCTGAAGCTGCAAACCAAGCCCAGATCACCACGCTGCCACTACCGTGTTTCTGTTATTGTCTCAAGACCAGTGCTGGTTTAAGTTCAAACGTAACTGAAAACACAGAGCACAGCTTTATTCCCCGATCTCATTTTATTTGAAGCTTTGCTTTAGTCTTCAATAAATGTTCCCGATCTCATTTTATTTGAAGCTTTGCTTTAGTCTTCAATAAAACCCTTATGCTATTGTTATAATTATATAACGCTATGTAAAGTCCCAACAAATAAATGCAAAATAAATGCCCATGTTTCTCGATGGCACAATTCATTTCCGTCATGCAACAAGGAAATGAGTGTTGCTGGTTTTCGCTGCAGTCTGACAATTTGCCAAACTTTACCACACCATAACAAGACCGAGAAAATTACTAGTTTGAACGCTGTTATTTACAACTGACGTAAACTGGAATCGCAGCACTTTTTATTTGATTGAAAAGAAACGCCGTCGTGATTTTTTTAAACTTTTATTTACTTGATTTGATTTATTTTTTTTTTCCGTGACGTTTCTGCGTCACGGTCTCTGCAGGTGTTTAGGATGTCTGGCCGTGCCAACAGCTCTCCAGGGCATCGTCGTCCCGTCTTGTGCATAGTTCTGGGCAGCCTCGGTATGCAGAGGCAAAACCTGCAAATATTTCCTCCTGTCTTCCCATAAGGGAGACAAAAATAATGGGAAGAGGCAACTGTCTTGTGTTGACATCGCGTACCAAAGCCCCGCTCCCAACGTTTTTGTCACAGTTTCAGTTGAAACGATTTAAACAGTTTAACAGTCGTAGTTGCGCATGTATAGCAATGTTAATCAGTGGAGCGAGGTTCCTGTCCGGCCATGTTCGTCACAGTTCTACTGGGTCGACACACTTCAGTGCTGCAGCGTTAGTGCCCAGCAAAGACGATGGAAAAGTAGATAAAATCACAATAAAGTCATAAAATTATGAGCGTAAAGTAATAGACATAATATTCAGAAAATCACGTTTTATGAGAATAAGGCCGAAAAAACGTATCAAAATAATACGGCGATGAAATGGTAGTGTTACGTGAAAGTCATCTCATAGCTGTATTCTTGTAATATTTCGACTTTATTCTCAAATATTATGATTTCTTCCCTCATGTTATGACTTTATTCTGGTATTATTTTGTTTTTATTCTTGTCATTTTACTTATTTATTTATATTTGTCTCACGTTTGGCCATAATGCTCCGTCGCTGTTCAAACGCCACAGGTGAGATGAGATTTTGGGGGTTTTTTTAATCCCTTCTCTCACCGATGAAGATCGACGCAGGTCTGCAATGAAACTGCAATGAGATGTTTTATTGACTTTACCGTTTTTAAGCCGACATTGAAGGAAACGGGCGTCTCTCACTCATTCTCTTCGTATTCCTGCGGCAGCCTGATCAACGTCAAAACGTACGCGTTATTAAAAGCCTTCAATGCGTTATGTAGATCTTTGCGTGCATGCGAGATTTCTTAAAAACATGCATAATATTACTGTCAATCAAGAGAGAAGTCACCAATATAAAGGTAAAACTATAGATGCACATATAGATGTACGTTTTGCATGCAGAAAGGTATAAATATTGAGCATCCGAGTCCATAATGGGCCTGCGTAGAAAGTGGCCCGCGGCTGAATAAGAGGCGGGCCAGCAGACACAAAAATGCGCGTCTCTTTCACCGGGGCCCAGACAACAAAGGCGGCCGTGGAGCAAAGGCCGAACAGGCCGGGGAAGTGGGCCGCCCGCACCTTCTAAAATAAGACTCAGGTAAAGCGATAGTGGATGTGTGTCTCGGTGGAATGAGAGCACAAGAAGCGAGGGATGAAAGCCCCCCCCTTGGAAGGGCCTCGCGGTGAAAGACTACGTCTTTCTGCCCCTGAATTCCTCCACTTTAATCCTGAAGCAGGTAGACCGGGAACAAGAGGAAGAAAGAAAGAAAAAAAGAAAGAGGAAAAGAAAAAGTTGCGTAGGGTAGGGTTAAGAGAAGAGGGGACAGGCCGGCAGCGTGCCTTTTGTGTCAAACCGGCCGAGAGGAGAGGAGGGGAGATAAGGTGACACTGACCCAATTGTTGGTGTTTAAGCCCTGTGCAAAAAAAACGTAGGCAGAGGAATGAAGCCAGAACTGGGACTGCTGGGGAAGATATTTTTAACTCCCAATTAAACGTGTTGTCAGAACTTCAACGTGCTTTTCAGCCTAAAACGTCTTAGAACAACAACAACATTGACGATTCTTGGCATTTTAAACTGTCTTTCAGGACGACGGAGAACCTCTATGTTCTCTCAATAAATCCGTTAAGATTTGGCTGTGAGGATTGGATCGCTATTTACAAAGCCTGTCCACATATAAAAGACTCGTATTCATTTAACGTTTATTTCTAAAACCTTCTAAACATTCACCATTGTTACATATTTTTGCTTTTCTGAGCTATCTTGCTCGATTGGCCTCAAATAAACAGACTCTACTTCGTAAAAAGGCTCATTCTGATCTAGAGGAATCTGATAGTTTGGACATCGGCTCAGTTGGAAGTTTGAGGTAATTCCCGATTTTGGCTCCACTTGGAGCTGCAACAAATTTCCAACCTGGACTCTTGAATTCACCGTCTTCATTATCGGTGTTTTAAGGGGAAAAACGCGAAAAGGATTGGCGCTGCTGCTGCTGACCGAGAGCGTGAAAGAAAACTGGAAACGTCAAAAATTGCATCTTGGTGCGTTTTAATTTTAGCAACTCTTCCTGGTTTTTATCTGGTTTCTGATCACCAATCGAAAGCCCAGCACTCATTGATCGAGCCATCAACTGCTGCTGTGTCAAAGGCGAAAAACATTGAATTAATTGCTTTTCTATTAAATTTGCGTCTGTGGTGTTTTCCTCTCACTCGAGTGTTGGGTTCTTTGGTCGCCCCAAAGATTCTTGATCAGTGAGCAAAAGTTTGAGAGAAGAGTAATGCAAATGAAAATAACTTGAGGGAGTGTTCGGATGTTTCGACACACTCACAGTGCTTTATGATTGATATCAGCATTCGGAGAAAAAAACTCTTATGAAACTCACTAGATCATTTCACATTGGTGGTCTGCAGGTTTCAACTTAGCCCAAAATACCGATATTCCCCAATAACTCACTCGTTTCTCGTACTCTCGGATTTTGGCTCGGGGTTAGGATTCGTGGTGTAATTGTTTCAGCAGTCAGCGACACACTCGGGACGGACTGGCAACCGATCCTGCGGTCAAAACGCGGAAGCACACCCAGAGAATTCATGCCAATTAAACAGAGAACCAATATGTACCCCTGTCAATTATCCCGGCTACTCCTGGATAATTGACAGGAATTTGAACTGAATTTGAGCGCATGGTCGTGTTTTATCATGTTCTGTGTTTTAGACGGTGTTGCAGGCACAGAATACCTTCGCATGTCTTAGTTTGAAACCAGAGCGAAAGGTCAAAGGACAACGATGGAGACGCAACAGTAGACCGCGAAGGCTTCGTCAGCACCGACCCACCTACTCTCCCCCTACATTCACCCAGAGTCTCAGATTGTGTACGTGGACGTTAACTTTGATCGTACTGTACGTTTGGACCACTCTGTCCTTTTTCATGTCTTCTCCTCGTTAATGTGCTGCTTTTGTTGCCTTTGAGGTTGTTTGGGTTTGAGGCCTTCCACCAGCCTCTCTGGCATGTCTGCTTACGTACCCACAGGCAACAGAGTCTGACAGGACGGCCTTATCAACGGTAGCCTGTCACCCAAGCATTTCACTTCCCGACACGCACGCACGCTCGCGTGTGTGTCGGGGAACCCACGCCCACTGGTGGGCCCCCGATGGCATTTGATCGGGCGCTCCCTCTTTTTTGATGCTCAAACGGGGGTTAAAATATGTTGGGGGGGGGCAGGGAGTTTTGTTTAGGCTTCATCTGAAGGGACTCTCACACGCACGATGCTGCAGCAGAAGGTAGGGAAGCTTCTCGTCGTCTGCAGAGGAGCCCCCCCCGAACAAATCCTCCCTTGTGTCGCAAGGCGGAGCTTAAGTGCAGGCTTTTGAACTTCTCGGTGGACGCCGATGTCCTTATTTAGATAGACGCGAACCCCCACCGTGGTCGTAGCTGCTCTTCTTTCCAAGTGCAAAGCCCAGAGTTTAGCCAAACACAGGTCAAAGGTTAGGGCCGACACAGAGATCACAGGATCCGACAGGTACGTCTGAGCGTGCTCAGTCACAGCGACGCAAATCACCTTGAGAAAATCTCTTCTATCCTTTTTCATCTTCATTCACCTGCTTTGATCATGTTGCTGTTATTTCTGCCTTCCACATGGAGGGAAACGCTGCACCGCAAGACAAGAAGTGTGGCTTGAAAGCATGAGTCCGTCTCTCCTCTCCCTTACCTTTACTGTGCACTAGAGCGCCCTCGCGTGGCGCCTTCGGGAACTTATTTTTACTGGAGTTTGATTTTTTTTTTTTTACGGTTTTTATCTGATGTTCATCTGAGATTAGTTTTAAATCCGGCTGTGCCAGCCTTTATCTATTAAACATTAAATTAAACATGTGTAATGCCGCTTTTGTCCGGGATCTCTGTGTAAATACGAAGCAGGCGATTTGTTTTTGTTAGGAAAAACAAATCTCTGTTGGGGGGAATTAATTGCTTTCCAAACATCTGACTTGAACCACCCGGTGAAACATATTCAAATATATTTGCCTTGAAATAATTTTTTTTCAATGTGCAATGGTGAAATAGGCCAAAAATATTCACACCCATCTTTTCAGTTTACAAACGTCGACATCTGGAGCTGGAAATGATTTTGAGTGGTCCAGACTCAAATCTCATCATCTTTGCAGGAATATGAAGGTTAAGATGATGATAGGCTTATTATGAGAAGGCTTCGGTTGCTTTAATGAAAATAAAGACGACCTGTTGATTATTAAAAACGGTACATATGATCTCAGGCGTGGTATTTATTTTATTTTTTTTAAATAAAATGTAAATAGTAGCACATCTCTTTTCCTAAATCTCCTCCTTTCAACTCCATCACACAAAACTGAGAGGAAAACGATGGAGGATGGGTGGAAAAAAAAAAGAGGAAAAGTCTTTCATTTCTCCCATCCGCTGTCTTTTCTGCACGCAGCTTTTGTGTAGGTGTGTTTTAACTAACGCGTGGAGGAATGTGCAAAACTGATCATTACCGATTTTATAGCTTCTCAGGACGTGAGCATCGAGGCGCGGGTTGTTTGCCGCACTTCCAGATCTCCCAGATCGTTAACGGCGTGTCAAATAAACATTTACGAGATTTCCCTTTTTTTTTTTTTTTTTTACTACTATATTATTATTATTTTTTATTTCACCTCTGCAGCAGAGGTGGCCGGCGGTGCATGCCTCGATTCTGAAGAAAACGGCTCGGTGAGGCGCAATTAAACACGCAGCTGTGCGTCGCCTCTCAGTCAAAATGGCGTTAAAAGCGAGCGGAAGGCCCGCTCTGTGTGTGGCGCGGCAAAGCGTGGGAGTGCAGGCAGCGCTTCAGCTTCAGCCACGAAAACGCAATCGGGGTGGCGCGTTGCTCGCGTCGCGCCTGTTTACGTCTCCGATGTACACACATGTCCCCACCGAAGCCGAGGCAGCAGGGGCATCCTCAAAACTCTCCAGGAAACCCAAATTCCGACGTAGCTAAACACAGCTGGCCGGAGGTCGCCCACTCACTCCCGACGTCTGGGAAAAACGGGAACGCGCGTCCTCTCCCGCTTAAAAATGAATTGTCAATCTGCCATTAAGTGTGAGGACTCTGGAATGAACATTGGTTCACTTCAATTAACCTAAGTGATCACTTTGATGTGGCCTGCTTCATGCATGCTGCCAAGGAGCAATTTAATCGCAAGAGACAAATATTGACGGTGATCCAGCTGAAATATAATGCCTCAGCCAGTCACAAGTCATCAAATTACGTTTGTTCAATAAACTATTTTAAGTTTATTAAGTTTTTATGTCTAATAAAGAACGTTTTCCAAACTTAATTTGATTACATGTCAAAAAATTAACACTTTTTTTTTAAAGAGTTGGAGCTCCATCCTCTCTCTCTCTTTCTTTTTATTTTTTCGTTGTTTTTGTTAGTGCAGGAATTTAGTGGCACACAAATCAAATGTTCTACATAAATCCCTGAAGTTTGACTGCTTGACTGCTTGGCTTAGCATGCATAAAAGAATGTTATGTCTATAATAGTTTTGGGTCAACCACCACACAGAGATGGAGGAGGCAGAGCATTAAAGGCGTCTGTCATCCCAATCGCAGAACCATCTTCCTCGTTTATCTCCTGTAGTGTTTAACTGATCCCCAAACCTCTGGTTCCTCCATAAACAGCGGTTTTATCTCCAGAGGAACGGGGCAATGTCTGGGCCTGCTTTACAAGATCAGTTTTTGATTATTTTTGGTAATTATGGCTCGCAGCTCATTAGAAAATGAAAGTTTCACTCAAAAGCAATACATATATATATATATATATATATATATATATATATATACACACGGTGTGGTCTGTCCGACCAAAAGACGGAAAGTTGAGTGGAAGGAAAAAAGGGATGTTGTCTGAAATGAAGCTCATCTCCATTCAGTTCAACTGAAATTCAAATTCACTTAATTCATTCGAAAGCTAAATCAGTGTTTCTCAAGCTTTTTTTTGGGCTAGCGCCCCCTACCCTTTATCCAGGCTCATTACCGCTTCCCCCGTCTAAGATACCTTTCACTGAATATTATTTTATTATTAATATTACTATCACTGTTGTTGATGTTTTGATTTTGTCTCTGGAGTTATCGCCAAAAATAATTTCCCAGAGAAACAGAAAAGCAATGCGAATAGAAACTATTTTTACAGGAGTCTGAGAAAAACGCAGTGAACGGACATTCAACTTGATCTTTAAACTATTTGCAAAAAGACTCTGCAACGAAAAAAACACAGACGAGACT
Source organism: Poeciliopsis gracilis (assembly GCA_911649635.1). Lineage (NCBI taxonomy): Eukaryota > Metazoa > Chordata > Actinopteri > Cyprinodontiformes > Poeciliidae > Poeciliopsis > Poeciliopsis gracilis. The sequence continues at coordinate 1,746,272 of CAJVRI010000724.1, forward strand.
CCAACTATGTCAATCGTAACTCTTCTTCTCTCCGATATTTCTGCGAGTTTCTGCTGTTGCAGCTCTGTGCTGCCTTCAGGAGGATGGGAAATCAAAGTATCATCCGTAAAACGTCACCCACGTGGCATTTATAGCTGTCAGTGGAAAAACAAAAGTTCCAGATCCCTTTTATGCCATGCAAATGTGGGACAGAAATATATAAAATAAAATCTAATTAAAAACATAAATAAGTGATAAGTTCCTGACTGTTACTGTCTGTAAAATATATTTCTTATTATCTGTGGTCCCAACAAACCCATGGCACTTTAGCAATATTATTCACTGTTCAAATGAAAACAATAACTGTTTGTTCTTGCCATTCAGTCCTCCGTGTTAATTATTGTTCGAAAGGTTTTGCCGTACAGGTTTATTTCTCTGTATTTATTTTAGTTTATTCTTGCATTTTGTCCTTCATTCGTTTCCATTTGGTTTTTCTTGATTAGTATTATCCTCTCTTGGTTTATTGCCGTCTTAAAAACCCTCAATAAAACATGAAATATTTGAAAATGAGACACCAGACAAGTGGATGACAGCGACATCATCAGCCGGTGCGACGCTGAGCTGATGCGGTGAAGCTACCAGTAGCAGGAGTTTTAGCAAGTTGCTCAAAGCCTAAACTGGCATTGTTGTGCATTTAAAGTGTAAATTTTACCTCTGAGCAAACGCCCTCCAGAGGACCCGCAGCGCCCCCTGCTGTCCTCTGAGCGCCCCCAGTTGAGAAACGCCCACTGTACGACGACAGGCTTTTACATAGCCTAATGTTTCTGTTAGGTTTTTGCTGCCATACCTACAAAGTAACATGATTAAATTCTTGAAATGCATCGCTCTTGGTATATCGAGTTAGATTTTTGATTTTTTTTTAAGTTTAATTAGCGAAATATCTTAACTTAGCGGTGATATTCTAAAGTGATTTTTCAGTCAGATCGTCACCTGAGTTTTTGTTGGGAGGCACATCTGGAAACGGATCCTGGAAGTCTTAAAGGTTTTTAACGAGCCATACATGCCAATTACATCTGCTGTTCGGACTCGGTCGTCGCCTCGGGCTGGTTTTGAGGGAAGCGGATAATGCGGACACAGAGTCGCTTCGGTGTCCTTTAATAAGGCTCATTTAAGTTTCAGTGTTTGAAAATACATATTTCTAAAATCTTACGGCTCAGTGAGAAACGTCCGTTTGCTTTTGGTTTTTTTGTTTGTTTTTTTTGATGAGGAAAAAAATGCCACAGAAATGTTTGTGAAGGGCGGCGATCTGGAATTTAAATTGAAAAACAACATCCAAGGAAGTTCAACGATTTGATTCTTCTTGCTCCGCAGCTGAGAAAACACTGCGACTTTATGACATCATCGCCGGTGGGAGGGGCGTGGGGGTCGGTTGCCGCTCAGTGAGCGCTAAATGCGATTTTCTCTGTCAGGGAAAGCATCTGGATGAAAGGAGACAACAGGTTGTTGGTTTTAATGGCAGCCATCTTCGCAACCAGAGGGGCTGAGGAGCGGCGGGAAGCTTTCTGGTGCAGCATGAAAGGAGAAACGTGCAGATTGTGGAGGGGAAATAGAAAATGGAGCTTGAAGTTGGTTGATCTCCTTGGTTTGTTCGTTGAGAACAAAACAGATCTTAACATAGTATGCATATAATGTTAGACTAATGGAACAAACAATGCAATATGATCCCAACCCTGTCAAATATTACAATCACACCTTAACCTTCTTATGTTCACACCGTGTTCCAAATTATAATGGAAATTGGATTCAAGTGTCATAAAGATTATATTTTTTGTTGTGCTATTGAATTTATAGGTGGTACTGTGTGTCGGGTCTCTTTGAATCACTATAGTTAATTTAAGATTAGTTTGTCTGGTGAGCTCAATTAAAAGAAATCTACTTTAGAAGGATGTTCCACATTATTAAGCAGGCCACAGGTTTCATGCAACATGGGAAAGAGAAAGAATCTTCCTTCTGACGAAAATCATCAGCTGGTGTAGAGCTGTGTGACAAGGTATGAAAACATGAAATATTTAAAGAAAACTGAAGCGTTATGAGACTGTGAAGAGATTAGTGGCTGATTCAGAACAAAGACGGGTTTGTACAGGTGAAGGCATAATGAGGAAGGTTTCTCTTAGACTAATTCATAGGATTAAGAGAGCAGCTGTTAAAATGTCCTTACAAAGCAGCAAGCAGTGATTTGAAGCTGCTGCTGCCTCTGGAACCTCAAGGCGAAAAAAGAAGATCCGAACCTTCAGTAGCAAAATCATCTTCATGCACGACAATGAATGAAGATTGTCAAACTCATGGTTTAGTCACCATCCTCCTCTGACCTCTGACCCTATTGAGAACCTCTGGATCCTCAAGCAGAAGATCTGAGGGTGGGATGCAGTTCATATCAAACCAGCAGCTCTGGGAAGGTTTTCTGACATCCTGCAAAGAAATTCAAGCAGAAACTTTCCACAAACTCACAAGATCAACATGGATGCAAGAATTGTGCAGGTGATGTCAAAGAAGGTCCCATGTTAACATGTAACTCTGTCTGTTAACATGTTTTTGATTGAAACAGCTTTTGATTTGAGTACATGTGACTAAAATCACATGTACTTTGAATGTGCAGCATTCATTCAATGCTGCACATTGTGAAGAATTTCTTCAACTTTCCTGGTTTGTTGGCAGCAGAGTCACAATCCCCTGTTCTGCATGTTTTAGTCCGACAGCTAAGGTGTCGACACATGCTGAAGCCACAATATCAGAGTGATTAAAGGTGCAGCCGTGAACAGCGCTTCGGGTAGTCTTGTTCGGACAAGAAACCGAGGAATTTAGCTAAACTGCAAACCACTGTCTTGAAACAAAAAGTACATCTCATTACACGTGGTTAACTACCAAACAAGACAGCTTTATCGCAAACACTGAAGGTTGCAACCACATCTAGTCCCACAACGACACCTAGAATAAGGCGGATAGCAGAAAGAGCGTGGAACGCAAGAGTCAATTTAGCTGCTATGTTCAGGAACAATGCACATTAAAACAAGCAATTTACTGAACTCGTCTTTTTTGCTGTATCTCCTGCATCTAGTTGGGCAAGTTAAAACTTAACCGCATCATCATCGGCATAGAGTTTTAATTGGTATTTAAATTAAATTACTTTTTTCTCCTCTCAAACAGAAGGAAAATCATATCTCTCCTTCAGCGGGTTGCTCCCATTTCCTCCCATATGTTTGCGTTAACGTTCGTAATATTTCAGGCTGTGAGTAAATATTTAGCTGAGTTAGTTCACATCCATGAACCCGAGGAGTTTGCGCTGGCACGCAAAAATATGCAAACAGGATTGTTTAGATGTTCAAAGCTGTTTACCCGAGTCCCAGGTTTGGTCAAACTCTTGAGGTTTTGGGTGAAGTGTGAAAGCGACAGACGGGTCGATCATGCGGGGAAACTCTTAACCCCCGCAAGTCAGAAAAACACAAACTCTGAACCACCAAGTGGCAACCGTCACTCAGTTTTACCCCCCACAGGGATAGATGGGAAATGTTCCATTCGTCCGTCGTTCTTTCTTCCCCCCGTTTCATCGCTAAACACATATGAATACACAAGACGTGTTTGGGTTCACTGTGTGATCAGGACAGAACAACAAGTCCAGTCAACCCAAACATTCCCATCCACCCGTGATTTACCTCTTCCTCTGTTTAATGTGTCTGGAGACAAATGAAGTGTGAAGTTGTTTTTCCAGATGTAAACGTACCTGTTTCTTTTTTCAAAATATATAAATATTTTTTTCATACAAAGGGGGTTTGAGGTTCTGTTGACTCGCATGTCGGCTGTATTTGGCTCAATTCTTACTTCGCCTTTGGTGCGCCCTGTTGATTAAACGTGAACCCAGAGACCCGGGACTTTCGCGAACCCCTCCCTCTGTGCTTTTGCCCGTCATCGTCCACAAGGGAGCATTCGGTGTGACAACCGAAATCTTACTCTTGGCACCCACCGGCCCACAGAACAATACGACTCGATTAAAAACCCTCGGGGTATGTGTTCATCTCTGTGTGAATGTGCACTCATGGACAACACACACACACGCACACGCACGCATACCTACCGGTTTTCACACGCATGGTGACCAGAATGTGTCTGTCCAAGCACTCTCGGCTATCAGGAAGTGAGCTAGGCTAGACGGGAGCTGTAAGTCCAGGGAGCTTAGCGGGCCAGAATGGGCCCCATTGTGACCTTTGTGCTGAAAGGGATTTGGGACTATAAACTGACCAGTCAGGTGGAAGGTGATGTGGGTGGAAGGTCTGGAAGAGGCGGGAAGAGACCCGGCTGGCATGAAAACAGACGGGGATGCCAACGGTGGGTGTGAGACGGATGATGTCGGAAGTCAGGGATGGGACAGACTGGTCACTGGTAGACCAGGCTAACATATGAGTTCAATAAAAAAAACATTGCATTCAAACCATGTATAGAAGTGGGAGTGGTCTTTTGGTTAAAAAAGTTAGTCTGTCAGATGCTTAGTTGTTTGACAGGCGTACGACAGATGTCAATGAAGACGACAGTTCAAAATAGTTAAACAATTGGACAATACCTATAGTAATGCTCTTTATCTATCTTGTATTTATATCTTGTAGCTTGTATCTTTATCTATATCTCTCAAAATTTGAGAGCATTTGGATTTTGATCCAGAGCACATCAGCAAGACCACCTCCTAATGTATAGAGTGGTCTAGTCAAAGTCGAGGCATAAATCTGATTGAAATACTGCAGCATGGTCTTGGACAGACTTGAAAGTTTAGAGTACTGACACAGATGACAAACTGTAATTTTATGTATTTATCTGCTATCCTACAACAAATGTATGTTGGATAGTTCAGTTCATTCCAGATGAGGAAATTGTTGTAGGTTTTGAAATTGAGTCAATCCGGATTGGGACACAGGCCAAAGTTGCATGTGAATGAACTTGTGAATCTGAACCTGACTTCAGCATTGGCTTGTTTAATTATGTCTGGAACACACAGACAAGACAATCCAACCAGATTTTGATTCTTTATGACATCCAGAATGTCATAAAGAATCAAAATCTAAATGTTGGGAATTTGGGTTTGTAAAAGTCTGGATTTCTTGGTCCGTCTTCAGCAGTGTTGTTCTACTGAACAGAATCGGGGCCTAGCAGGAAAGCAAGTCTTAGCACTTCAACAACCTGACCACCTCTTACTGTTTATCCAACATCAGACGGAGATGGAGCGCTCAAGATTACCCATGACTGGAAAGAAAGATCCTTGGAAAAGCTAAATGCATTTTTTAAAAGATGACCCCGTGAGCAGCCTCAGACTTTTGGGTATGCAGACATTTAAATGGAAGTTGCCGGAAGGCTGTCGGGACATTTACAAGATTAGCCGACTGGGAGATAAAAACGGGCGACTTTCATTGAGATTTGGACGTTATACAGAAAGACTATGAAAGGGAATTAAAAAAAAGAAGGACTTTAAGTTATCCTTCAAGTGTTAAGGTAAAACCAGCGACTGGAGGTGAGTTGTGAGAGAAAGTGTCTCCTGGTGGAAGCTCTGCATATTTTCTCTGGGTGAAACCAGGTGTGAGTGTCAAATCTGGGCCAGACAGCTCTGGCAGGCTTCCTTTAGCGGGCACAGCCCTGTCATTATGCTTCCCTTCCGACCCCCTAAGGCCACGTGGGCTGGCAGCCGAGCCGCGGCCTCTAACTCCAAGACAAAGGACGCTAATCAGGGGTCACTGGCGCTTTAAAAGACAACTGCAGTTCTGTGGTCATACATGTAAAGTCGCACTTCATGTGCTGTCATTGACGAAAAGCATACATGTGCGCGCGTACAAGCATTTACATGCATGTCAGCTGTGCAAATACCTTGTCAACGTCTTACACGCTGCAGTCTTTTGCTAGGTAACGCATGGTGGGATTTCTTTGTCAGTGGGATTTATTAGCGTATTTTTCTTGGAAATTGAAGCAAAGCTTCTCGCTGCCACGCTCCCGGTTTTACGCGATGACTAAACGTTGTTACTCAGATCTGAATGTGACTTTCCTTTGACCGCAGGACACGCTGCCCCTCTCTCTCTCAGACTTGTTTTCATATCCTGATCCGCTTCCTCTCTCCTTACCCTGTTATATTGTTTAAAGCATGAGCTAATCGCAGGCTGTCAGTAGTCTGAGCGGTCCTGTGAATGTGTGTACCTTAGTGAGTTATTGAGTCCGGCCTCCTAATGGAGGGATTCCACTTCCTAACCTCTAATTCAGCACCTGTTTGTTGCCAGTTCGTTGTGTCTATGCTGCCATCTTGTGGCTGTGGACGTGTAACTGCAGCTTTCAGAGAACCAAAGATTTACAATTGATTTTAGACACTTTTTTTTTTTAATTTAGTTTAAAAAAACTAAATTTAAACACTGGTTGAGCTACTTTTATTAGTTTAACCGGTATATAAAATACAAAGCTCCATATCTGCACAAAATATCAAATATCAATATCAAATTTAGGCCCTTTATAAATCCAATAAAAACACAAATTTAGAATTACAGCTTTGTTGGTGCTTTTAATTAGGGCTTTCGTCGAACAATTATTTTAGTAATCTATCTACTAGTCTGACAATAAATCAATTAAAAGATAACAAATAGCACATTTTACAGATTTTTCACTGAATCACTTTATATTCAATATTAAAAATTCATTGAAAGAAGCAGATAAACAAATAATAAAATTACTTTTTTTTAAATAAGGAAATGAACATTTTGTTGCCTCGATTTCAATACCATAGTATTTCTTAAGTAAATATGAACTAAGTGAAGCTAAAGCTACATATCACTTGAGGAGGTTTGGCTAGGTTTTTTTTTTTATCTTAAATGTGAAATTCTATACTTTTTGTACAGGTTTGCCTCATTTACTGCTATGAAAATGTGTTATTTTCACCAAACTGCGCATTTTTTAGAGTTGTCAAACTCCAGTTAACAATTAACTGATTACTAAATCAGTTAATTGTCATTTGAATTACAGAGTAATCGTTTGATTGAACCAGAATTTAAGCCACAAAATGGGAAAAAAATTTTCTCTTGCCGCCTCGCCAAAAATGCTCAGTAGTTATTTTTAATTGGCCTGACGTGTGTGGAAAATCGTTAAGCAGGGTTCTATAATCTTAAAACAAAATCAAAGAGAGTTTGACTTTTGTAGTGATTAACAAAGCTACAGTCTCAGCATTAGTATAGAATCTGTGTCTTACATCGAGGTGTATTGAATATTGAATCAATTGTATTATTTCTCATAAAGTGTGATAGTTTGTTTTAAAAATACTTTTCTTTTTAAAAGAAAAAAACAACGCATTTAGTTTTCTCTGCTCTCGGATGATTGATGTCTTTTAACCAAGATGCAGGGCTGAGTTCATCTGCAACATGATGTTTTGGCAACACTGAATTTACCTCAAGATTCTTTGGTGCTTTCGCCCCACGAGTAGCTTGAGCGCACCCACGTCTTGAGCCGAGAGGCTGTTGCAGTGCATTGTGGGACATGCAGTGCAACTGGTGTGTACACTGCAGAATGTAGTGTACACGAAGAACAGACAAATAAAGTTTTCCAGTTGAGCTGTTTCCGTTTGCCCTGGAGAACATGAGCCATTATTCTGACTCTAACATTCGCCATCTTCTCATTTGCTTCTTCCGACTTTTATTTAACTACTTTTTCATATGTTCTCTGTATATTTGATGCTCATCAATTCAGAATGATTGAGTTTGACTCAAGGCGTCGTTGCATCGGTTTTTACCTTTCTTTTCTTTTCTTTTCTTCAGGGTCGTCCTGGGCAAATAGGTGAGATCGGACGTCCCGGACCGGATGGGCCACGCGGGGGCCTCGGGCCTCGAGGGCCTAAAGGAGAGAAGGGCCATATCGGACTTAAAGGTCCATCTGGGGTCAAAGGAGACAAAGTGGGTGAATCCGTGATGTATTTACATTTTATCGACAAGAATATACGGCAGTGAAAAAGCAAAAAGTTGCAACGGTTGGCGATTTCTTGTCTTGAGCCTCAGCTGGACGAGATCCAAACATCCGGGATGTCGGCGTACGCACTGCTCTGTTTTTCTGATTATGATTTGATCGTGTGTTGTGTCTTTACCAATGCAGGGACCAATGGGAGTGCCTGGATTTCGAGGAACTGATGGAGTGCCTGTAAGTAAAATCAGAAACAAATGGATGGTCAGTTTCTTTCACCGTGTTTTCAGTACGTCGGCCTGAAGGCCGTCCCAGTTTACATTCAGTCCGGTTTGAACCAGCGGTGATTTTCCAGGAGATGCCGCAAGGGAGGGAGAACCAACACGTAAAATTAAGAAAATTATGGACGACCCTGAGAACTAAACTCGATGAGATTTTCACATGGAAACAGAACGTCTTCAGTCAGAGGCCTTTTCAGATCCGCTGTGTTACAGACTGCTGCAGAAGATCCTTTCCTCCCACTGCCGTCTGAATCAGCAACTTTTTAAGGAACTTTGAAAAATATGAGTTTAGTTTTCCTTTGGGATCAATGCAGCATTTTTGTTTTTATTCAATTGAACTGAATGTGACTTTCTGTATCGACGGAGTTTCATACAACAAAATGTAAAAATCTGACCAAAACCAAATGATTTTTTTTTTTTTTATATTCACATGATCTCCCAACAGGATGACAACACGTTGTCAGTTTTTGTCTGATGTTAGTCACAGAAAATAGAGCAAACAGCACGTAAAGCAAAGGAGGTTCTGGGCATTTATGTTGGTTCTGAAGCACAACTCTTGGCATCGGAGGATTGGAAACGCAAAGAAGAACGTGGTCGAGGTGTACGGCACACAGGCTGGTCGATTACCCGTTCCTGTCCCCTCCTCTCCTCCTCCAGGGTCACCCGGGTCAGCAGGGCAGCAGGGGCCCGCCCGGGAAGGACGGCTGCAACGGGACCATGGGGGACCCCGGCCTGCCCGGCTACGGCACTGGCGCTCCGGGATATCCCGGGTTTCAAGTGAGCGCCGCTTTTCATTCCTTGATTTGTTTTGATTGTGTCGATGGCAGGCGGGTCATGTTGTCGTTTCTCTGCCTACAAAAAAACAAACAAAAAAAAAAAAACAGGGGCCACCGGGGCCAAAAGGTCAGAAAGGAGACCCCATCTACATCGGAGACAAAACTGAGGTAAGATCTCCAGGACGCACCTCCTGATTCTTCTCTGTTTTGCCCTCAACTGCTGTTAACTTTTAAAGCTTTAAAATAAAGATTTTTATTTGGTAAAAGTTCATTCCAGCTGTCTGCTTTTCTGCTTTTGCTTCAATTAGAAATTAGTGGAAACATGTCTATATCAAGTCCACCTTCCTCAGCAAACATACGCAGAACCAAAGCGATTAATTGCGTTAATTGTCTTTAATCAATTATTACTCAGTTTAAAATGTAAATCAACAAATTTAAATGATAAATGATTTAAATATATACATAGTTATTTTTTTTGTTTGTTTGTTTTAAAGGAATTGAATCATTTGTTTACATCTTTTATTGTATTCCTAATTTTGCATGAAAACATCACGAGTGAAGATTACTCGATTACTGAAATAATCATTGGTTTCAGCCCTAAAACATATTTTAATATTTTTTTTTTTTTTTTTTAGAATTTTGCACATATTAATGTGCATTGATATATAGATATATATATATATATATATATATATATATATATATATATATATATATATATATATATATATATATATATATATATATATATATATCAATGCACATTATATATATATATATATATATATATATATTTTTACTGGTAAACTGTACTGGCCAAGGCGAGCGCCTGAGCCAACCTGCAGTGTCTGCATTTGGCCAGCAGGTGGTGCTGTGGAGCCTGTTCTGTAAACCTGAGTGGATCCAATGGATATGACAAAAGAGCAAGTCATCGCTTTGAAATAACACTGATATTTCTCCCATGCTCTGGATAATAACAAGTTGACCGTTTTTAATTTCTATTTACTCGTCATTTAGTGTTTAACTTTTTGTTATCCGTGTTTTCATTTTGTCGTTTAGGGGATACCAGGTCCACCGGGTCCCAGGGGGCCGCCTGTAAGACTCACCTTTCCTTTCCTTTACACAGTTGTTTAGAAGGGAAGAATTGCCACCCTGAATTATTAGACATGTTTTCATTTAGGTGTAAAAATCTACGATGTTCGTTACACTTTTTCAGCTTCAGGGGAAAATGACATCAGTGAGCTTTTCTTCTTCTTCTTCTTCTTGTTTCCTCTGCAGGGTCTCAGAGGTCCAACCGGCCCGCCGGGTTTCCAAGGTCCAAGAGGATTTAACGGATTCCCCGTACGTAAACCGAGTCGCCCGTCCGTCTCTGACTGACTTCTTCACGGTTTTCACAGAACAACTGAGCAGTTTAATGCAGTTTGATCGCTGATCGAAGGTTACAAAGCAACATATTTTGGAGATTTGCAGTCCTTCAAAGAGGAAGGTAGTAGGTGACATGAGGTTCTGTACGCAATTAAAATCTATAGTACAGATCTGGATTTTGAAGAAGTTTTTGTTTTGATCTTACAATCACAAAGTTCTGATTCCTTTTCTCAGATGAGAGCCAATCACAATTCTTAACTCTGGGTTAAAGTTTTATTTGGACGGATATAAAGACGATAAATGGTTTTTGATTTACTTTGCAAAACACCCCCCCGAAAACATGTGGTGTGCGTTTGTAACCAGCATCCTGAGCTTTGACAAAAATGGGCAAAAAAAAAATGTAATCTCTAAATTTCAAGTCTGAATTCCTCTAAAAAAATAAAGCTGAGTCCGATTCTTTTGTCTCTTTGTAGGGACTCCCCGGCCCTCCGGGGCCCCAAGGGCCAGAGGTGAGTCTTAGATCAGTGCCGTGACATTTCATAGTTTATTTTAAGGTAGGATGAATCGCTGTTATACTAAGGTGTTTCCTGTTTAATAAGAAAGAAGGACATGTGGCTCTGGCTCTTCCTGTTGTTAACCCGTTGTGTTTATAGGGCAGCCGTGGCGACATTTACCGAGGAGGGAAAGGAGACAAGGTAGGACATGAACGACGAAAGGCACAAAATGATTCAAAAAAACCCCAAGTCGACTTTGGTGGAAATGTTTGGATGTCTTAAGAAGGCGGCGATTCCGACCACACGGAATCACTTCACTGTAAATCCAGAGATTCAAAACATTCGCGTTGAAAAAGTCGTTGAAAGAAAATAAAATAAAAAAGCAAATAGAGCAGAAAATGGCTTTTGCATTAAGCTCTGTGGTCGAAACCGCAGCGGAAAATCTAATTTGCTGGTTTTATTTGAGTTAAAGAACACAAATCCTGCTTTCCAGGCCTGCAGCACATTCCAAACAAACTGAGACAGAAACGATTTAGAAGCAGCACAAAGGTGAGGATCAGGTTCCTTGGAACGTGTGATTTCGATTCGACGTAAAATAAAAGCAAAACCTGCATCAACGATTGTGTTTTCTGTGGAGGTAGTTGAGATCTAGGTTAAAGAAACAACCATGAATACAATGGGGTTTGTGTTTTTTTCCCCCTTTGGAATCAATAGAATATTTTTAAATTCTTAGTTGAACTAATAGAATTTTGTGCTTGGTGTCAATGTAGAAAATAACTCATTTATTATTATTTTTTTTAGTATCAGCATGGCTAGAACCAGCTTTATTAACCAACAACAATGAATTTGACTTTGGTCGCAGTTTGCGCTCAATCTACAGACATGAAAGCACAAGTATATACTGTACATTTAGTAAGAAATAACTGGTCTTTAAAAAAATAATAAAAAATATGTACATGTGTACAAGAAGACAATTGAAGCACCTTTTTTTTCTTAGAAAGAAAACTCCTTTTAATGTTTATTTTACTGTTTATTGGGTGTAGAAAATCTTTGAGTCTATATAATAAAAATAAATAAAATAACAACAGAATTTCTAATGATATTAGAAATAATATTATTTTTATTTTATAATATTTTTCAGTAAGATGTTTCTGGATGTTTCCAGCTTTACTTCCTATGAAATTCAAACTACAAGGAAAGATACTTTGCCTATCATGTCCAGGAAGAATCAAATTTGTCACTGAAATTCTCATGCAGAGAAAATTCCAAAATTGTCCACTAGAGGGCCACATTTGTACGCGTTTGAACTTCAGTCATGGGGGCATAAAAAAAATGTGTTGTGCTTCAGGGCGTGCAGACTGATACTGAACACTTTCATGTAAGGCAGAGAGAAAAAAAAGCTTAAAGATTCTTACTGATCTCAAGGCCAGAACATGATTTTACTGGCGTTTTTTTTCTCTCTCTCTCTTTTTACGGTGAAGCAACATTACAGATTGATGAAAGTGAAATCAACCCCAGTTTTTGTGGAAGGTGTTGCAGGACTGAAGTTCAGAAATGCAAATTAAACGTTCTGTTTGTCCTGTCGACATTTACTAGATTAGTGCGTCAGAAATCAGACGTTGGCAGGATTTTGAACATGTGTTTGTGTGTGTGTGTGTGTGTGTGTGTGTGTGGGTATTTGTTTGCCTGCATGTCTAATTGGGTGAAATGGTGTCTGAAGCGTCTCCAGTGATCATTGTGCATGCTGGAAAACGTTCGGTGGTGGCTCCGTGACCTGCCTAACTTCCCTCCTCCATCTTTCCACTCAATTTAACACACTCTGCACCCCCAGCATCTTCTGATCGGCACGGACTGATATTAAAAGCAATTAAAAAATCACCTCAATCACTGCTTGATTCGGTTTGGTTTTTATGTTTGTTTGTTTCTTCAAATCACCTGGGTTGCCTCCGAGACAAAAACAACCTCCCCGAAAGTGGAAGGGGATCAAATCTAGTGAAATGTTTTTCTCCCCGTCCTTCGGATTTGGAGGGTTGTTCGTTGTTTTGTGGGCTTCACACTTCATTTCTTCACCGTGGAACGGCAGCTCTGGGATTTCAGTCGTCCGGACTCGTTTAAGAAATCATCCAAGTTTTCGTCAAATTGGGAAAAGGCGTTTTGAAATTGGAATGGAAATTTCCGAGCTGTCGCTCCGCAGGGGGCTGGGGGAGGGGAAGTCTGAGGGCTGCGACTCACTGCTGGAATCACTGCTCCCCGCTCCTGCATCCAATCACTTACTCATCTCGATCACGTGTGTCTGTTTGGTGGTACATCCCCCCCCACCCCCCCTGCTCCCTATTCACCTCCCACCCACACCTGCTCATCCATCCACCCCCACACACACACACACAAACACACTTTACTAACATTCATCTTCCTCATACGATGCATGTCTGGGATGTTCAAGCAAATCCTCACACACTGAATAAGATTTGAGGGCATTAAGTGAGACAGGGCACAACCAGGATGTGATGTTTGGGAAGGTGTTTTTGTGTTAAAAGATGTATAATTAAGAGATAAGGCAAAAATTGAAACGCACATCTCTTAATCTTTTGCTCTCATCCTATTCTTTTCTTTTCTATCCTGTTGTTTATTTCTCTATTATAAATTTATGTTAATGTCATTTTGTTGCAGGTAGAAATATTGATTGTATTAAACTTGACATTTTTTTTTTTCAGATTTGTTTCGACCTTTACTTTTTAGGCAATTTTAATAATAATTCAAACTTCTAAGCTGCAGTATGTAATTTCATAAGCAATATGTTTGTTTGTTTTTTTTAATATTTGTTAAAACTGTCACCATTACAGTATAACATGAGACAAATAATCTGCACAAAAAATCTAATTGCTCTGCTTTCTCCCTATGCTCTGCAGCTGGTCAGAAACAACCAATCAGAGCCAGGAGGAGGGTCTCGACGCTGTAAATCAAGCTCATGTGTGCGCGGCTCAATGTGTTGTTAGTGGAAGGATAACATACTGTTACCGGAAAACTGTTTATCTGACATCATTGGTGACTATGCTAACTAGCCTGGGCATTCAGGACAGGTTCCGGTGTGGCGTGCTAGCTGCAGCGTAGCCAAGAGCATGGGTTACAATGTGAGCTTACACAAGCTTGATCGACAGCGCTAAGATCCTCCTCCTTGTTCCGATCTGGTTGTTTCTGACTGGGAGCGGTGCATTTCTGCAGATGGCAGTAGAGCCACAGGGAGGAGGCAAGAGGAGTTCATTTTCTTTTCACAAATATAAAGGATGTAGAGATAGTTTTAGCAAACATGTAAAAGAAAAGCCCGTTGTTTAAAAAGTTACATACTGCAGCTTTACGCGTAGTCCTCAAACTGCATACATTTTTATCACTGTGGCAAAACTTTCCTTCAGCAGAAAGTGGCTCTTTTTCCACAACTTGAAAACACAGAGCATACAGATAAAGCGGATCACACCTCTGTGTGTCTGGACTTTGTGTGAAAGCACACACAACTATTTATATTTTTAGCTTAGCTGAAAATCCAAACTCCATCCAGAGTTGCACAGCTTCACCACATTCCCTCAGGGGGCGATAAAACACCGGTTTAAACACCAGCTACTGTGAAGAGAAGAAGAAGAAAAGAAGTATTTCTTACCAGTACTGTGTACTGAATTGTGAAATTAAATAACCTTTTAAGTCATTTTTTGAGCCACAGTAATAATAATAAATACTCTTCATTTCTCCAATTGACTTTCCCTTTTTTTCCAACTTCTGCCCCTTCCTCTTCCTCCTTTTTCATTTATTCTCCTCTTCTTCTGCTCTACTCCCTTCTTCCCTCCACAAACCAATCTCTCCATCCGGTTGGCTAACGGTGTGTTGTATGTATTTCGGACTCCAGGGCGATGTGGGTCTTCCCGGACCCAGCGGTTCTCCCGGTGACCGGTCTCTAAGCGGCGAAAAAATTGTCACTGCCTACAAAGGAGATAAGGTAACACAGCGAGGGAAGGGCAGAGGCTGCAGCACTGTCACCACACACACACACACACACACACGCACACACACACACACACACCCACACACACACACACACGCACACACACACACACACACACACACACACACACACACACACACACACACACACACACACACACAGTAAAACTTAGATATGATGGGATCTTATACCAAAAGAAGGGGAAAAAACACTCCAGCAAGTCTTCAAGGTTGAGAAACAAAACCGGAGCAGTGATTGCAGCAAACTTTCCAGCCCTGGCGGGGAGGATGAGAGAAACGGAGGGAGGAGAAGGAGGATCTGGGGAGAGATGTACAGGAAGTGGTCCATCCGAGAAGCACCTATTAAGCTTCTGTCTCTCCACCGACGTTTGACACACAAGTTTTTACAAACTGGAGTCCAAAGAATAATTTCAAGTTTCAAACGATGCGCTGTCGTAAGAATTGTTTCGGTCAAACAAAACCATTTTTCTGTTTGCCGTTTAATTGCAGCTGCAGTCTTACACGAAATAAGATGAATGAGAATTTAGTACGTTTTTAATGGATGAGGCCAACATTCTCTACTACCAACCCACATGTTCATTTTCTGCACAAATGTGGGAATCGGTACGCTTTCCAACAGAACGAGATTTGTCACTGGTTGTTGTCGACCAATCATAAATGTCGTTACCGTTTTTGTCTGTTTAAATGAATCCACTTCTGGGATAAGAAATTCGTGATTGTACAGGAGAATCCAAATATACCAATTCCTAGAAATTAGGATGAGGCTTGTAAAATTATGGAGTTGAGATGTTTGAACAAGGTTAGCATAAAACAAACAAGAAGTGCAGTTAAAATCAAAATAAATTTAATTTGGGAATTTTAACATAATTTAATTTTACATACAAAATAAACTAAGCATTTTTTTAAGGGTGCGCCGATCCACCTTTTTCACTTCCGATATCAATACTGATATCTGAGGTTTGGTATCGGCCGATACAGAAAAACGGTGCTGAATTGACTTTCTTTTTTGTAAATACACTAATAACTTCACAGGTTTGGCCAAATATGGAAAAACTACTAATAAAGAAACTAAAACTGTCAAAAACGAAAGGAAGTACTAACAGGAGCTCTAAATAGTGGCACCTTTCTAAAGTAATGGCGTTAAGTAATTTTTTTGCCAAAAGGGATTTCAACCAAAATCTAGCACATTGTTACCGATACCCGATTTTTCTCCATATCGGGATTGATACAGATATTTATATCAGATCTGCGCATCTGTAATTTGGAGCTCTAAGGTGAATCACCTCAGATTCAGACTGGAATTCATTCAGAATTTCAGTCTGAATGCTAGTAAATGTCTCAAATAAGTTGGGCAAATTTACGTCACAGACCAGCCTCTTCCCGTCAGCCCAGACTCTCCTCTCTCCTCCCTCCATCCTCTTCTGTGGCTCAACGTTGAGTCCGTCCTCCGTCAAACACGCCGAAGCTCCGGAGGCGCTTCCCGACGCCTTGCCTCTCTTTGACTCGCCGACGCCGCCGAACGGTCAGAACTGCGGCGCGTAAACAGCCATCTCTCTTCCATGATCACGCCATGCAGGGCGACGTGGGCTTGCCCGGCGAGCCTGGCCAGCCATTGATCAATGTCATTGTGGAGTTTGTGGGTTTTCCCAAAGGAGACAAAGGACTGCAGGTTTGTTGGAAAACGCAACTTCGACTTCATCCCACGACATTCTGATGTTAGGCTGTGTGGAAGCGGATCAGCTGAGATCGGGCAGCCGCAGTGTGTTTGCTGAGATGCTAATTGATGTTTGTACCAAGTAATAATGACTGGAGGATATTTAATTTTTTTTTTTTAACGTTTTTGGACTTCCATGGCTTCACTACAGATTATATCTACACGGTGTAATGGCTGCTGTGTGTTTAAAGTTTGTTTGCGAGGAAGAATCTCAAACGTGGGGATTCAGGAATCTGTTTTTCTCATTTACAGGTGAACACTGGTAGACCATGTGGCACCTTCCACATTTAATGGGAAAGACGTGTAAAAAGCCTTTGAAAATCTGAATTTCCCTACATAATATGAGAATCAACATGGATCTCTGTCTGTGTTCTCCTTTGTTTCCCATTTTGAAAGGTGGTGTGTCAAAAAAATAAACAGGCTGTGCATGAGAAAAACAAAATCACGAGTTACTAATTTAAGATGTCCACCCAGATACGTTAGGCATATTTCATCTGAGAGGAACGTCTAATTAGTACTCAGTATCTGGCATGCTGACAGCTATGTTGTACCTTTATAGCTTTGGTTTTTTTCATAGACAACTTCTTTTCTTTGCACTTGTATTTTATAAGAGTCAACATGCCCCAAACTGGGATCAGAACCAAATTTAATGCAAAGTTTTCAGATCTTAACACACAGCTGATGGGATTGTGTCAAGTTTTAGTAACTTTTATGAGAATTTATCTCCGTTGTTTCAGAAAATTATTCTTAACCGAAAAAAACCCCAAACTAAATTGGAATGCTAACATGTGAATGGCATTGCTGTCTAATGCTTCAAAAGGAAAGGAAGGAGGGATGGAAGGGGCAAATTACCTGTAGGCAACTGAAACTGATACAAAATGAATTATATGTGTAGCTTTTTAGTATCAAGATCTACTTTCTCTGAGACTATTAACTACCTGACATCTGTTACGTAGTTGTTGGGCGTTAGCCTAGCAAGCCAAGGTACAGAATCTCAAAGTGTGACACTATGAAGCCATAGCTCACCCAGTGGAGCTATTTGTGTTAGTGTCTTTTGTGGAGTGCCACAGGTAAGTTAAATTACAAAAATGTAACATCATCAACTTTCCACTGAGATTTTTTTAATATGTCCTGAGAAATAATTTTCCTTGCTCCTGAAACAAAGTTGTTGTTTTGTTTTTGTTTCTTGTTTTTTTCAATCCCACCACCTTTTCTGTTTCTCTTCTCAGGGTGATCCCGGCCCAAAGGGCATAAAAGGATACCCTGGATCACCTGGACCACCTGTACGTATCACCACAGAACTTCTGTACATTCATTTGAAAAAGATTTCTGCAACACCAAACCTAAGTCGAACCTTTGGTGACCACTGTGCGATAAATCCGTGGCCTTAAATTACACTTAGATTTCTTTGTGTCATTTAAATCCAGGGGCCTTTTGGTTATAAAGGTGAAGCCGGGGAACAGGGCATTCTTGGATACCCAGGACCAAGAGTAAGGCTCCTCAACACTACTTTCTGTTTTCCAGAAAGAAAAAAAAAAAAAAAGCTGTAGAACTGTATCTGAACTTTTATTCGGTATTTGACCTTTGACCCTGCTTCAAACAGGGCCCTACGGGTTTTGTCGGACCGCCTGGCCCTTCTGGACTGAAAGTAAGCTTATCTGTTGAACCAAGTGAATTTTTACTTCCACGCGTACCTTCCAAATATTTTTTGTTGTTGATGTAAAATTATCATGACGAATATCAAAACAAAATACCCAATATATAATCACAGAGTGTAACTTACAGAAAAAATTTAAAGAAAAAAAACATAAAAAATAGCTGATTTGCACACTGTACCTCATGAATCTGTTGAGTTGACAATGACAGCGTCTTGTTTGTTCACATGTTGCGATGCTTCACTGTGCAGCTCAGTCAAGTTTTTCTCTTAAGTCAAACCAAAAGGTTTTTCTTTATTTCAAGGGGTCGCCGGGGGAACTGGGTTTCCCGGGACAACCAGGATTCCTAGGACCCAAGGTAAAAGAGATGTGAATCTGAAGGTTTTTAACATCCTTCATTCACTCTTCACTGTTGGATTTTATAGTTTTGTCTCTCGATAGAAACCACAACCACGGTTAGCTTCCCCACAACTTCTAGCTAGTTTAAGTTGCTACAAAATGTTTTTTTACTTAAATTGTGGCAAAACAGCTCATAATTTACACGTTTATCTTAATGTTTTTAGCTGACAGCTGTAATAGTTTGATTACTAATGAAGGATTTGACTAAGCCAGTGGAGGTAGCTCCTTGCTAAGCTAAGAACTACCACTTCTAGGTTCTCTAGCTTAGCTAACACTCCTAGCGAACCTACGAGTGGTAGTGCCAGTTTTTTCCCCCCCTTTGCTCTTTGCCCTTTATTGGAAACAACAACAAAAAAATTCTAGTTTCCTACAGTCATAAAAAGCTTACTTCCTCTCTATGTGGTAAAAAATAATCCCTTAGCTAGCTTAGCATGTGTATTAGGCTGTCAGAGTGAAGAGTAGATTTTGTTTTCTCCTTTCTCTGCTCTGTTTTGACCGTGAACATCCCATAGGGAGACCAAGGTGACACCGGACTCCCAGGACCTCCAAGTTACAGCAATGATTATGGCTCTTTTGTTCAAGGTACCACTATTGTGGATCTGAAACCTGGACTTGACGTTGTACAAGTCCGTCAGGTTATTCATGTTATTCGTCCTTCTCTGCAGGACCCCCAGGCGACCCGGGTTTTTCCGGCCCTCCGGGTAGCACCGGCGATCAGGGACCTCCAGGATTCACCGGGGCTCCAGGACCGCCGGGCGCTTTCCGCATTGGTAATAATGGCAGTCTTTTGGAGGTTTTGTAGGTATGGTGAAGGAACTTTCTTTAGGAAATCTAGTCACACTCCAGATTGATTGACAGAACAATTTATGCTAAAACCACAAACCTTCTTTCCTTACCTTCGTCCTTTCTTATGTCCTTTCTTTCATTCTCTTGCTTCCTTTAATCCTACCTCCTCTCTTCTGTCCTTTTTTCCTCGAGTATTGCTTCCTCTCTAAGTCTTGTTCTCCTCCCTTATTTCCTTCCTTCCTTCCTTCCAACTTTGGTTTGCTTCCTCTTCTGGTCTTCCTGCTTTCCAGTTTCTCACTTTACGTATTTAAAACCTTACTGCATAAATATTTGCCACAGATTAATTGCAAACTCTACTGTTTTACATTTTAAGGTGACCGCAAAAGCCTGGAGTCTCTGGATAGTTGAGTCTGGAAATCATGAGACCCTTTACTTCTTCTGTGCAATTATGCTCTACTTTGCGTTGGTCAAGACTCTGAAGAAGAAGTGTGCCTTCTCTGTACACAACAAATATGTCGTGTGCGCAGGTCCTCCAGGAGCTCCGGGCTTTCCTGGTGGCGCAGGGCCAAAAGGAGAGAAGGGTAACCCGGGCATACCACTTCCCGGCCCTGAGGGTTTCCAAGGTCCCCCTGGACCTGATGGTCCTCCTGGTCCCCCTGGTCTTCCAGGTTCTCGAGACAGCTCAGGTATCCCTCCACCGGACCAAATGTTGAATCTTTGCTGTTGTTTTCCAGATTGTGAAGAGGACTATTCCAGCTGGTAACAGCTCAAGTTGTTGTCATTGTATGATTGATTTGTCTTTGTGCGCATGATGCTGTACCACAGCTGAAACCGGTGTGGCACACGTTTTCTTTTTTGCTGCCTAAAAGCCGCCTCGTTGGTAAGAATACAAGGTACGACAGAGAGCAACTTCTAAACCATAACAGCTGTCTGAATTTTACTGTTGTCTAAGGCCGGCCCAGGGACCCCTGTGATATCTATCCGCCTGACGGGCCCACAGGTTAGTTCCTCAGGTACCCTAATGCAGTGCCATGGCAACATTCTGCTCTTCAAATAATAATAATTATAATAATAATAATAATTATAAAAAAGAAAACCATTCAAATCACCTCTCATCTTGCAATACTTCCCTACCAAAATGCTGATTTCTTTTTACTTATTTTGCGCTGTACTCTTTGCAGGGAATAGCATTAAGTGGCGAGTGTAGGCTGTTGCGAGCTTCAGACTTGGATAGGAGTGTCTCTCTACTCCAAGCTGCTTTTCTCGTCTTTGGCCACAAGGTGTAACCCGCTGTAAACATAGTTCACTGGTTTTACGTGAAGCTCCGGGGCGTGAGAGCTGCTTTGGAAACGACTCGTAAATGAAGTCAAATGAAAACACCTGGCTGCAACTTTTCTAATTTATTTATTTATGTGTTCATTTTCATTGTAGTGGATGTACGCCAAAACAAAAACAAAAAAAAGCAAAATTTGCACACTTGTTCAGTATGTATTTCTATTGTTCTGAGCATGTCCCAAAATGCACCAGGGTGCGCATTGTGCAGTTCTCAGCTATTAAAATCAATGTAAAACCACTGAATATGTACTTGCCAAATGCATTGGTGTTTTACTGCGCCCTCCACATTTATGGCCAACCCCCAGGGTAAAAACATGTAAAATAATTGTATTTATTTATTTTTTTTTTTGTGATTTCTACTTCACTTTTTATTACGTAAATTGGAGCATTCTTGTGTAATTTAAATCAGCTGAAAGGTGAAGGAGGCCAGCTCCTTCACACACGTGTCAAAAGGACATTCGGCCATTCGAGCGTCGGTGTAACCATGACAACCATTGGTGGAAAAGCATCCACGTTGGTGAGGCTTTGTGGTGAACAAAAAGGACAACAGAGATCCCACTGGGCCTTTTTGCACATCATTGCCATGGCTAATAAATATCATGGAGGGCGCTGTAACTTTTAATGTCATGTCAAAAAACAAAAAAAAAAATAAAAATTCAATGCTTTCAAACAGAAGCCTCTCATCTTGCACCAGCAGCTCAAACCTGACGGAAAACCAGAGCCAACTAACCCTGATTTTGCACTGTGAAACTTTGCTGCCCTTGCACTGTCTCGGTATATTTCTAGATTTGATTTCCTGTTTCTTGGGGGCGGAGGGTAAATGTCTCCCTCTTCCCCTCCTAAGAGCACAAATTAATTGTCATCCATTGTCGTGTTGTTATCCCTGACATAAGTCAGTGCAGCTGAGCTTAAGTTTCTTTTTTTTTTTTTTTTTATGTCTGAGTTGGCCTGTGTGTGTTTGCAGGCGCCCCCTCAAGAGGCCCTCCTGGAATCCCAGGGCCGCCTGGCCAGAGAGGATTTCCAGGAAACTCGGGAGCTACAGGCTTTAGAGGTGTGCATAAACAAACATAAACAACTTTTCTCAAACTCAAAACGTGTTCATTTATTTTCTGTAAAATAATATGTATATTGATAAGGATGCCGTGGTTAGGCTGACTAGTTCTCGTGTTGCTCATTTGTGGAGTGTATGTACTATATAGTGTATTAGCTGGTAATATTGGGCATATAAATATATATTTCATTGTTTCTGTCCCTCATTTTATGATAATCGTCTAGTTTTCAGCCCAATTTTTTGTGTAAATCTGACATAACAGTACATTTATCACTGCGCCACATGCTGAAAGTATTCATTTAAAAATACTTTTCTACT
This sequence comes from Poeciliopsis gracilis, assembly GCA_911649635.1. NCBI lineage: Eukaryota > Metazoa > Chordata > Actinopteri > Cyprinodontiformes > Poeciliidae > Poeciliopsis > Poeciliopsis gracilis. The sequence goes on from CAJVRI010000724.1 coordinate 1,768,398, forward strand.
TTTCGGTTGAACTGTCTTTTCGATAAAATGCCGGAGCCCCAGAAAAATCGACATAGAGCAATATTCTGCTGGAATGTAGCCTGACTTCAATAAGATCGCAGATTATAGGGCCAAATGCCATTGATGTGTTTGCATGTTTTGCATATTCATTTGTGTCCAAATTTTTAAAAAATGGGTTAAATTGTGGTTTACTATGAGATGCAGAACTCGTTTTGGTGCGTTCTCTTCCAAAGAACCTTCCAGAACGTTCCACTCCACCGAGTTTGTAGTTCGAAAGCAGAGATACGGAAACCCAGTGGCGCCCAAACGTTTTATTCCCAAACAGACTGAAAATGTCCACAATGGAAGACTTGTCCATTCAGCCTTGCTAGCTTTAGCCATAAAATGCTACCACAACAGGAAAGAATACAAGTGGTATTCTCGACGTAGTCAGTGAGTTAGCTTAACGTTAGCACTAAGAACAGCTGAACAACGACAAGCTGCTTATGGAGTAAAGCTGTTCAAAACACAAAGGAGTCTGCCACTGATGTTTTCACGAAGCTAACGGCTAGCGCACAGCCCTAATATGAGTAGAAAGCTGCATGCTAACTGCTATCAAAACAATGGAGAGGACTCCACTTCAACACAGCACAATGAATTCACCGCTAATGTGAAATTTTGTCGTCATTTTAGCATTAGCTACAGCTTACCGGTTTGCTGTGTTCGTCGTTTCGACAGAAGCGGTAGGCGGGGCCGACCTCTCAGTCAGAAATCAAATCCTCCATTGACGCAGGTGGAAGTTGCTGAAGCACTCACCGTTGCATTGTTTCGAGTTGGGTGGCTTTAATACAGCAGCCGAGCATCCTGTCTTATCCACCTGTAGCGTCAGCGTTGTCAAGATTGGAGTGAAAAATGGCAAAAAATCGCAAAATTGGTTAGCTAGAAGTCCTTGACCTTGTTAGCAAATACTGTGACTTAATAATTATGTGCTTGATATGTGTAATAATCTTTATTTTTCTCCTCACATGGTGCTACTTTTTGTTTCTTAATCCCTGTATCCTTCAGGTGACTTTGGTGACTGTAACTGTGGAGGAGGAGGAGGAGGTGGAGGAAGAGGCCTGCCCGGGTTACCTGGACCTCAAGGACCAAGAGGCAGCTTTGGCTTCCAAGGGCGTAAAGGTGAACCCGGTAACCCGGGTACTCCAGGTTTCAATGGCAGTCCGGGGGCGCCTGTAAGCAACATTTCGTTATTATTATATTATTAGTTTGTTTTTTTTAATGTTGTAATCGATATCCTCCTATCGTTTTCCTGTAACCAAGCACAAGTTTGAGGTTTGAACTTCGGTGACTTTGTTTTCTGCAGGGTCGTGTGGGTGAGAGGGGATTCTACGGGCGTAAAGGACAGAAGGGGGAATCGTCCTTCCCCAGTTTCGGGGTGAAGGGAGATCGAGGGGCACCTGGACCCAGAGGACCTACAGGTGAAACAGGAAACCCCGGCCGAGACGGTCTGCCAGGCTTCTCTGGACCCCCAGGACCCCCGGTAAGAACTTGTGGTCTTTGTAACAAATGAAATCCAATTCACAATTTTCCATTGTTTTTAATTTTTTGCTATTTTTTAAAAATATTATTATTATTATTTTATTATTATTATTATTTCTGGATTGTTCGTAAGGGTGATGGTGGTGTTGGCACAATCGGTGAGAAGGGTTTCCCAGGATTTCCTGGAGCCAAAGGTCGACGCGGTGCCCCTGGTGATCCTGGATTCGGCTACCCCGGCCTACCGGGCCTTCCAGGTGATAAAGGAGAGCCTGGGATCCCTGGGTTTCCTGGACAGCCAGGTCTACCAGGCCCGAGAGGTAAGTGATGACAAGTGAGTGGGGGGGCCTATTGAATTCAATGTCACACTCTCCCCCACAGATCAGATCACACATCTAACTAAATCACACGAGGACATTTTTAAGCGGACACATAGCAGCTGGTCTACCTTGTTGAAGGTTTAAAACTCTCGAAGATCTACGCAGACGTTGAGGCTCCTGTTTTAGGTTTTCTCTGTCAGGCAGATCCCGACCATTCATGCCTCAGATTGCTGTTAACTACTGTAATAATGCGCTTTTACTCATCTGCAGTCAATAATCGATAATCCACAAGCTTCTTTAGTTGAGTGAATGATGCATAATGATGATACCGTAATTACTGACATGCAAAACAACTGCTGTGCTTCTTTAGTCTCAGAGGAGGTGAGAAAAAAAATAAAGCAAAAAAAAAAATTAATGAATCCAATAAGTCTGTTTTCATAGACCAGTAGATTCTGTTTTTATTACATTTTCATCTGGTTCGGTTCGGTTTCACACTGCATTTGGTCAAACGATCCAAACTGATGGAAAAACCTGTTCACACCCCCACCTCTGGTGGCGTTGCACCAAGAACTACTGAAGGAAGCGACACAAAAACCTCAGAAGAAGACGTCAGTGCAGCTTCCTTCTTCTGGGAATGTCAACCAAAATGGAGTAGCGTCAGATTTTAGCGGTTGTAGGATTTCTCTTTTGTCGTTGGTAAAGTCATTTCTCCCGCTAGCTCTAGACTCACGCGTTTGTTTTGGTTTCATTGACCCAGAATGACCTGCGCTATAGTCCACTTCCTGCTTTTGGAGCGGTCTCTGGTCCGTTTGCGTCCACATATGCATTTGAACCACAACAAAGTTCACTTTAACTGAAGCGATAGCTAGGTCTTTGGGCGGACTGGAGTTGCGTTAGAGTTCGATTGCGCATTCGCAAATGGGCCGGACTTTCTAGACAAATGAAAGTCTGTTTCAGTTAAAGTGGACTAAACAGGGCTGGTATGAATGCACCCTTAATCACAATTTTTCATAATAAAACTTAATCAGGTTTTCAATTATTTATTGAATAAGTTATTGAAATAGCTGAATTTATCAAGCTAGCATAGCAACCGCAGAACGGACAGTTGCGCGTCAAGAAACAGACCGATGCTCAGTTCTTCCTCTCTGGGACTAAACAACACAAGACATCAGCAACCTGCTGGGCTTTATCTGCAGTATGAATGAGTGCTCTCACCCCAGGATGCTAATGCTAAACATAGATTGATTGATTCTGCTTGAATTATCACTCTCAGGAACCGAGGGAGAATGAGGGAACCAACGGGCAGATGCGGCGATGCCTCGCTGTCCCGCCTCCTTCTCTCTCCTCTGCTGATGATGATAATAGTCTGTTTTTAACTGAACCAAGCATCTCAGTATGCTTCTGCCTTAACTGGGTGAGCCGTGAAACAATCGAGTCGATCTGATTGCCTGTAACTGTCTGATGATTAAAAACAACCAACAATTGAATTGCTTTACTGGCGCGTGCAAATGACCGCGTCTGGCTTTGTATGCTGCCATCCTTTGTGGCCCTCTTTCTCTAAAAAAACGCACATCCATCCCCGTCTCTCCCTGTCTCCCGTCCCTCCATCTGTCTCACATTCCTTGTGCATGTGTATCTGTCCAGGTGACAACAGCTGTGGAGGGGTTATTGGCGCCGGAGAGGGAACGGGTGGGTAACTAACTTCCTCCACCACCACCACCAGTCAGATTATGTAGCGTTCGCGGGTGGAACTGGTGGATCCGTAAAAGAAGCTAGCTTGTTCTCAGGAAGCCAAAAAGCTTTTAATGTTCTGTCTCATCTTAAAGGAAGTTTGAAAACGTTTAGTTAATTTTATTATTATTATTATTATTATTATTATTATTATTATTTTGTCTAACATTTTAACAAAAGGACACAGCTGAGTTGGTTAATAACAATGGGGAGGTTTTGTCTTTAAGCCATGAAGCTGTAGCCATGTACTTGTAAATAACAGAGGAAGGTGAAGCTCCTCACTGTCTAATAACCGGTCTATGGATTGGTTATTGGTATCCATTACTCAAACAGTGATGTACTGTGTTATTATAATGTGTCTGTAGCTCTTATAGTTTCATTAAAGGGACTTTCATTGAGCTAACAACCGCTATTTTCTTGGAGAAACATTTCTGCAAATAAACTTTTCTCAGACATAGCAGGTGTTTACTAGATAATATAGTCTTCTGCCAAACAAAACCAGCAACTTCCTTCCTAAGTTATTTCCATGGGACGCTGAAAGGATTTCCATGACAAACTTGGGGTAAAGTGGAGCGGGTGGTCGCAGTCACTGGACAATCACATTCATGTTTTTTTTTTTTCCCTCCAATCAAAGCTGCTGAAATCTGCCGCCTATTTTAATGCCTACTTTAACTACCACTTTCATCGGACGAGGAGAAAAAGCGCTCCAGCCCGGACGTAAAAGCGTTTAACCTGCCAGCGGCTTTAACTCAAACAGCTTGCTACTAACAATGCGTACCCTCGCGGCTGAAAGCTGAAATTAACCCTATCAGGTACAGCATGAATGGAAGCGACTGACAGCCAGCACTTGCAAAACAGAGGAGCTATTCGTCTGGAGTCGGACTGAGTGGCCGTTCACACGCGAGGGGACATTCTAGTGACCAGTCAGTGTAGTTGTGAGCTCTTATTTTGGTAGATTTCCACCGTATGATTCTTTTGTAAATGAGCAGGTACGATAAGCCGTGAAGTGTTATTTATTTACTAAATTAAAGGGAACTCTAACTGATAAATCCCATTCTGTTTCCTCTAAATGAGTGTCATGGTACTTAAAGTGTGGGTACTAACCTGTACGTGACCACTACCAGGTGATAAGCAACCTTGCATCATATATGGTGAACCTGGAGACAGAGGCTCTCCTGGCGGGCCTGGACGACCAGGTAACAGTAATTCTGATCATTTCTAAGTTAATTTGATAGCCGTTTTAAGTTGGTGTCTTTGGAGAGGCTTGCATGTCTACCCGGTTTCTGTTTCAGGCCCCGCAGGTCTGCCAGGCTCCCCAGGATCCCCTGGAGGTCGAGGGTTTGATGGCCCCAAGGGAGAGAATGGAGATCCTGGTTTTGGAGGCCAACCAGGACCACAAGGTAAACTGGTGCTGCGTAGGGTTCCATCATGAGCTCCACGAGATGGTCAGAAAGACTTAAAGAAAAGAATATATCCCGGAGGTCCACTGCAAATTTACATTGAGCATCTTTTTGGGGTTTTTTTTGTGTTTTTTTTGTGAGTAAGGAGTGAAAATCGACTAAATACGTCAACCAATCAGTGATCGAAACCTCCAGGTTCAGGTTGCTAGAACTTGCTTGTAGGATAAACCAAGCTTTTGTACTGGTTCCAACTGTAACCAATAGATACAGTTGAAACCAGAAGTTCACTTACACAAAATAAAAAGATTTGCTTTTTTTTTGTTTGTTTTCTCAATATCTGAACGGAAATCTGACCAGAAGTGGAACCTTAAAAGACTATAAATAAAAATATTTCTGTGAACAAACATGGTTCATTAGTTGGATAATCTGTCTTTTGAGAGTTTTTTTCTAGGGTCAAAGACAAGCATTGAGTTAGCAAGTACTTAAGAAACTACATGGAAAATAATTACAAATGATAACATTTCTGGAATATGTTCATGTTTCCCCTCTGCTCCACACTTCCTGCAGGTTTTCCTGGACCCAGAGGAGATCCCGGAGTTCCAGGTACTCCGGGAGTTGGCTACGACGGGCCCAGGGGGAAAGATGGCCTTCCAGGACTCCCTGGACCCAAAGGCCAGCCTGGAGAAGTCCTGGGAGTAAGACCTGGAGCTCCAGGACTGGATGGCATACCTGGTGCAACCGGAGACAAGGGCCTGCCAGGGAGTCCAGGAACACCCGGATCACCCGGTGGGTCCCAGAGGCAGCCACCGGAATGCTGAACCCACATATTTATCATTATTGTTATTAGGGCTGTTATGAACAAAAATTTTAGTAATTGAGTATTCTTAGATTAATTGAGTAATCGGATAAAAAAGATTATAAAATAAAATATTGTTAAATCTGGCATAACACCAGTGTCAAAGGGTTAGGGTTAGGCGTTTAGGGTTAGGGTTAGGGGTTATGAAAACCCGGCCATTATCATTAATCAGTAAAATACCCACGGGCCGAACTTGAAAACTGGACGTTATGCTGCTAACAGTTAGCTTTCGTCAACAACTCCGAGGCGGAAGTCAGAGCCCGGCTGGAACACGGTGCTAAAAAATAAAACATAATTTAACAACGCTTCGAGGCAGGTCAATTTTCCTCGAGGAATTTTAATAACTGAGGTACTCGAATAATTCGAGCAACAGTCTCAGCCCTACTTGCTATTATTGTTGTTGTTGTTACTATTATTATTAATGGAGTTGCAGCAGTTAATGTCAGTAGCAAGTTAAAGAAATATCTCCATATTTTTCAATCTTCAGGCTTCGATGGACGGCCTGGTATTCCCGGTCTGAAGGGGGAGCGTGGAGTGGATGGCCGGCCGGGTATTCAGGGTCTTCCCGGACTTCCGGGTGGCTCAACCAATCCCATCCCCGGTCCACCCGGATTTCCCGGCAGCAAAGGCGTCATCGGACCGCCAGGTGAGGAGCAATGTTACTTTCATCTACGCAAAAATCTCCAAATCGCTGTCAAGGACTCTGATGTTTTTCGTTTTTGTCTTTAAGTGAAGTTTTTCTCAAGGTTGAGTTTTCAGGTGGAATTGAAATAAAAAGAAATCCTGGTTTGGTCTCAGCTAACGTTTTCACCTCTCGTCCCTCCAGCCTCCCCAGTGTCCGTCCGTCCTTCTCGTTTCTCATCGTATTCCCTTTGCATCCTGCATCAGACGGCATGTTATTGTCTTGTGGATTGAAGTTCTCCGTTTTACCCATCAAATCTCTTTGTTTTTGTATCTCTCCTTGTTCCTTTATTTTTTATTTTTTTTGTTTTGTATACCCCTTCTACCATCCTTTCCTTTTCTACATGCACCACCACCGTCACCTCCATGCATCCTCTCCATCTCTCCACCTTTTACTTCTTGGTGCTGGGTCATTCGATGTAGGCTGCCCAGGTGAGACACTCTCTCCTCGTCCATCCATTGTCCATCTATTTTTTTTTTTTTAAACTGTCCTCTCCATCCTTTGCTTTAATTGTCCGCATGCTTCTGCTGCTTAAACCCTAAAACTGCCTGCAGGCCATTTACCACCACGCGACAAACAAATGTCCATCTGCACAAACTAGGAAGTCTGTCCTTGGGGGTGTTTGATTCAGTCGAAAATTACCGAAGAACTTGTTTACCCGAGCTAATTTACCAGTTTCTCAAAGGACGAGTAGTCGCCTCGCAACCCGAGGAGTTGCGGGTTCGACTCGAGCTTCCTCCGGCTGCATGCCGATGCCCGACTACCGGCCTCTGTGTCAGTGTGTGAGTGAGTTCGTGTTTGGTGTTTGGTGGCTGCGTCTCCGTCACAGGTATGCGCAAGACTTTGTCGATATCCCGCTAATGTCGAAACAGCCCGATTTTGCAGTCGCTGCGTTTCCGTTAAATAGGAAACGTGATTAAAGTCGCGCATGACGCCATCGCCCTCTTCGCACTTCCTTTGTGGTTTGCGACAGTGCAAACGTGTGTTGAAGCAAATTTATCTTCAAAGTGTCAAATTGTGCTGTTATGTGATCAATGGAAACGCAGCTTGTGAGTGCGACTGTGTTAAAATGGCTCTAGTGTAAAACGCTTTGTGCTATTTTTATAAATAGACTAGAAAAACACAGTTAAAATCTACTTAGTTTATAGAAGAAGAGATTATTTTGAAGTCTTTTATTGGGTCAGAAATTCAGGGTGTCTTATCTACATATTTTATCTTATACCTTATATATATATCTTTTGATATTTTAAAGGGGTCTTTGACTATTCCAGTGTTTAGCTGGAGTTTGAAGCAGATTCTTGCAAGTCACAGTTGTGCCCCTTTAAAGCTGCAGTATGTCACTTTTATAGAGATGTGTTTTTTTTCCATATTTATCAAAACTGTCCCCGTGTCATGACATTAAGGTATTAGAAAATCTGTGAAAACAAATCAAGCTAGTCCACCTCCTCGAAGGCTACTGCAAAAATGCATCATTTCTGGTCAAGAACAACCAACCGGAGACAGGAGGAGGGTCTTAGCGCTGTCAATCAAGCTCATGAATGATGCCAAATGCGGTAACTTTCCGTTATTTGCCGTCATCGGTGGCTATGCTGAATTAGCATTCGTGGCAGTCCCTGTTGTAGTGAAGGAGCTGAAGCTGGGCAGTAATTGATGGCTCCAGGCTCTGATTGGTTGTGTCGGCAGCTAGTACTGGTGGCACTGAGAGAAGAAAATGTTGTTTTACGGATCATCTTTTGTCATATACTGTCACAACTTAATGACAATTTTAACAAGAATTAAAATAATAATAATAATAATTTTTTAATATAAGATGCATACTGCAGCTTTAAAAGAGTCGTCAAGGAAGAGCTAACAAAGACGCAGTGCAGGACTGAAGTGTGTCTGCAGTGAGCAGGGCTTCTGACCTGAACGGTCTCAAAAGGAAAGGAGTTCATCCCACCCCACACTCCACTCAAAGACTCACTCGAGGTTTTGACTGAAGATGGATATTTTATTTGTGAGAGCTTCCGAGACAAAATAGTCCCTGAAAGTTTGTGCTTGCTTTTTACCGTTCCACCAAGATGTGCACATCAACTCATCATGAGCTCAACTGTCGTCATGTTAACGAGTCATTATTGACTGTTCAGTTTCCGGAAAACAAACAAAAAAAACTCTCCAGAAATTTATTTCAAACATTCGTTGGATAAATGGATATTATGAAATGATATCCAATTATTCAGGATATCAAAATAAATAAAAAAAAAATAGTTTTTTTTTTTTATATCCAAACATAAGAAAAAAAAACTATTTTGATGATCAGATCTTTATTTTTATGATGAGTTTATGTCAAGAGTATGGAACGGTATGTGATTTTGTTGGTTTTTGTTTGTTTTTTGCTGCCAGATCTAACCCACATGTTTCAAATCAGTCCCAAATCTTGTTTTTGTTGTTGTTGTTGTTGTTGTTGCTGGGTCACGTACAGTATGTTTGTTTACCAAGGGACTTTTGCTCAAATGCTATTTAGCTTCATCGCTGCTGCCAAAGCTTTTTTTTGCACTCTTAATTAAAAAGACTTGCTATTTTCAGCACATCTAAACTCATGGCAATTTTAGCTTAGTCCGACATCTACTAACGTTGCATTGCAGATGTGCTGAAAACAAGTTCTGTTTTTGTTTTTTTTTGTTTGTTTTTTAAAGAACATTAAACTTTAGCTCTTAGAGGGGCAGTTCAGTCACTACTGGAGACCCCAGGTGGCGGAGCCGCGCTATTGCAGGCTGGAACTGCACTCTAGAGACGGTTCGAGTACGTAATCACCGCAGATGCACTGATTCCGTTTTTCGGGGGATTTAAACAATATTTTAGAAATATCTAATTTGCCAGTTGCGAGCTTTTGTTGTGACCGTAACGGATGAGCTAAGATGTAACAAACGACAAGCGTTTGAGGAATTTTGTCGGCAAATTTCTTAGAGTTTTCGTTTGTAGCAGAGAGACAGAATCAGCCGCCAATCCAAAACAAAGAAGATGACGGTGTAAATGGCAAACCTTGAGTTATAATGCGTGCCCTCACCAGAATCAACACTGCAAATACACATTAAATATGTTGATCAAAGTTCCATTGAATCAACGCTACAACAGGTGGGGTTATAGCCTTGATTGTAAAGGAACTCTGTGTTTCGGGTGTTTTGCGGTTTTCTGGAGGTTTGCTGCGGATTTGCGGTGCGTAGAAGCTGAACGCTGCTTCTCCGCGTTTCTGTTTCTGGGGATGCAGAGCAGACCAGAAGCAGAATAAAATACACCTTGAGTCGTATCTTAACATTTTCCATTTTCAAAAATAGGCCTTTTTCATTGAAAATCTCATCCCAGGAAACAACAAAGAGCGTTCACGCAACTTCCTGCTGGGAAATTGGTGTATCTGTGGAAATTGCGCACTTGCTCCGACAACTGCTTAGCCACTGGAAACCTCTGGATATCTTCTGTATCCAAATGAAGCGCATCATGCTTACGTCTGTGTAACGTAGCGCAGCTGGGGCAAAATGTAGACTGTAAAAAACAAAAAAACAATGTAAGAAACAAATTACATTGTTTCCTGCAGTCTGCCACGCCGTAAGCGAGTGTTGGTACTTAGACGCAAAGTCATTGTTGAGCTGATTTCTGCTGTATTTTGTTTGTAAACTTAATTCATTGGAGGTAAGTTGATGTATTCTGAACAAGGTAAGTTTTATTTATTTTACCTTTTTTTTTTTTTTCACTTCTATGTACTGATTTGTTCCAGATCTAAATATGTTGCATATTAAGTTTTCATCATTTGTTTAGATTCCCGGAAGTTGAGCCCGGCCTAATCCGTTCTCATCCCCACCCTCCGCCTTCGTCAGGTTACCGCGGCCGGAAAGGTGAACCGGGAGATCGAGGATTCCCGGGCCCCGCTGGAATGAAGGGAACCCCGGGACTCCCCGGTGTCAACGGAGGAACAGGTCCGAGGGGACCCCCTGGACTGCCAGGCCCGGGAACCGTTCCTGGAAGACCCGGAACACCGGGAAGAAAGGGTAGGGAGGACAGGATCCGCCTACCGGTCTATTCCTCACTTGCGCGGTCCGTATCAGTAAAAAAAAGGTTCTGTCTTAATCTGCAGGCGAAAGAGGACTCCCGGGACTGATAGGTTTCCCCGGACTACCGGGTCGTCCAGGAAGTCCGGGATTTCCCGGCGGGAAAGGAATTCCCGGAGACCGTGGGAGAGATGGGTTTCCTGGCGGTCCTGGACGGTTCGGACCGAAAGGTGAACATCAGAGGGATGGGGATGATGACTGTTTGGCTTGAAATCCCACAAAGGACGACCTCAATCGACAAAGACCCAAACACGTTCCTTTGCCCTCCACAGGTGACGGAGGAAACCCCGGCCCCCCAGGCCCTCCAGGCCCTGTTCCTTTTGTGCAGAAAGGCCCACCAGGGAGCGCCGGAGCCCCGGGCTTTCAGGGCTTTATTGGACCTAGAGGTAGGAAAAAAAACACATCTTCAAATACCCAAGAACATCTTCCTACTTCAGAAGTTATACCTGGCTGTTTTTTGTCTCTGCAAACATTTCCACAGAGCAGACAAAAAAAACTAATTCAGACTTTCTGTGGTTTGATAAACCACTTTGAAAAGGAACTATTTTGAATGAGTGTATGAATGTGTGGTGAGTTTAGGAAACGGTTTCAACACCGAGACAATGTGTTTACCCGTTTTTGTTTAAGCTGACTGAGTTTCCATCTTCCATAAATGCCATCCCTCCTCGTTGTGTTTCCAGGCAACAAGGGTCTCCCGGGCCTGCCTGGTCGTCCGGGTTCTCCGGGACGTCCCGGCTTCCCCGTGGACAGCAAAGGCCAGGCCGGACAACCGGGTTTCCCCGGGCAGCCAGGCCCACAGGGCTTCCCTGGAAGAAAGGGGGAAGGAGGAATCATGGGATTCCCGGGCCTGACGGGACCGAGGGTGAGGAAACACACTTCTGTTTCTCACGTAATCGTCCAGCACGATCACGGTGGTGGAGCTGAAGTTCTCGCCGCTGCTTCTTCAGGGTGAAGACGGCTCACCGGGATTCCCTGGAAATCCAGGAGAATTCGGTCGAAACGGAGAAAAAGGTGAGCGGCGACTCTCCTTCAATCCGTGCATCAGTTCTTCCTCATAAAAACGGTGAATAATCAGGATGTTTGTTAATCAGGTCCACCTGGAGAGACGTTTGCCTATCCTGGAGGACCGGGAGTGAAAGGCCAGCCGGGAAATCCGGGTTTTCCGGGTAAGATTTGGTTTTGCACTGTAAGGTAGGGCTGTCCATCTCTGTGTGAAGATTTCATTTGGGGTTTCCATAGTTCACAGCTTGTATTTATTTTGACTTTGGATCCCATTTCATTCAAACGTCACAGTAAAAGAAACATCTTCATATTTGTCCTTTAAGTTCTATTGATGGATCAGCTGAGTTAGGTTTCAATAAATCAAGAAAGTCTCCCAGTAAACGGTGACCTAACATTTCCCCAGGCCCTCGAGGCCTCGACGGTTCCCTTGGCGACAGCGGCTTTCTGGGACGGCGTGGCTCCGATGGACAAAAGGGCATTCCCGGTGACACGGGGCGTCCCGGGACGATGGGTGAGACACGGACCCCGAAGACGAAGCTGATGAAAGACGACTCGATGTACTTTGTGGTTATGTTGTCACTCGATCTCCTGTAGGTCCACCTGGATTCCCGGGGCCGCAGGGTCAGCCCGGATTCCCCGGGAGACAAGGACCGGACGGGTCCCCGGGACTGCCCGGAGGTCCAGGTGGCCTCGGTTTTAAAGGTAACATGAAAGCGTTACGTCAGCGTTATGATGCGCTCATTTCAGTAGACGCTCTCACGACGCGTTCTTCACAGGTTTGTCTGGAGCGCCGGGGCTGGACGGGCTCAATGGCCTCGCCGGTCCGAAAGGCCCGCCTGGAATCCCAGGCAAGAACACACAAACTCTCACTTTAGCTAGGCTGTTGCATCCAAGCTGTAAAACGTTTTGGCAAACTTGAGCGGATGGAGACAGTTACCAGTTAGAGATCAGAGCGGCGCCACGCTCTGATAAAGTCTGGCACAATTTATCGTCTCGCAAAATTGACCATTACAGGCTTAAATATAGTTCTTTTTTCTTTTTTTTCTTTTTTTTGTGTTTATCACATTTTACTTGATGTGACTGTGCCTATGCTGACTATGCTTTTATTTCCTATTCCTCCTATTTGGTGTATTTTGATGGAGCAAAATAACAGGTGAAGCTCTGCAAATCAGCAGTGAAGCTGCTAAACGCAGCACTTTGCAGACATGACACACGATCTGTTTCCATCCAGGCATAACGATAGGCGGTAACCCAGGCCTCCGCGGTGCGCCGGGGCAGAAAGGAGAGAGAGGCTTTTCCTTCCCTGGACAGCCAGGCTTCCCAGGAGCAAAAGGACAGAGAGGAGATTCGGGTGAGTTTTAGATCAGAAAAAAAAATCCAAAAAGGCTTTCAAATGTAAGAAAGTATGAACGCTGGCTTTTGTTTTGGACGTCAGGAGCTTTTGGAGCGCCAGGGTTCCCTGGACGACCCGGACCTCCTGGTCCGAGTACTTCAGGAAACTTACCCGGGCCTGTGGGAGACCCCGGACTTCCTGGATTGGATGGAGAATACGGTAAACACATCTTCTTAATCTAGATGCCTTGCTCCCTATGCTTAATCTCATGACATTCTTTTTTCCACTCCCAGGTTTCCAGGGCCCTCCCGGTCCTCCTGGGCCACCGGGTCCGGGCACAGCACAGGGAGACACGGGGGACTCGGGGCTCCCAGGATTCCCTGGAACCCCTGGCACGAAGGGAGAAATAGGAAGACCCGGAGGTCCCGGATTCCCCGGATTCCCTGGCTTGAAAGGTGAAGGGAGGCTGCTGCCCGCTCCTCCCAGCACAACCGCATTTGTTGTCCTTCCTCCACAAACCACAGCCTTCGATCTTGAAGCAAGCGGTTTCGCTTTTCAGGAGCTCCGGGTGACAACGGACTGGGCGGTGCTTCGGGTGCGAAAGGATTGCCCGGCGAGCCCGGATTCTTCGGATTCAAAGGGCGTCGAGGATCACCGGGTGAGAGCGGGAACACCGTTTCAGTTCCTGATGATGTTCCTCACCTCTCTCTCTCTCTCTCTCTCTGTTTCTCTCTCTCTCTCTCTCGTCTTCGTCATCCTTGCTAATCCGTTCGCTGTCTCTCTCTCGTCTTCGTCATCCTTGCTAATCCGTTCGCTCGTTTTGCTCTCCCTCCCTCCTTTTCAGGGCGACCCGGGCGTAAGGGTCCTCCCGGAATCCCGGTGCCGTTCATCCTGCAACCTGCGCCTGTTGGAGACCCTGGTTTCCCCGGCTACAGCGGACCACCCGGCGGTCCCGGAGCGCCCGGCCAGCCTGGTTTCAACGGACGGCCAGGTCAGTGATAGCCAGACAGCGTTAGATCATTTCTTTGTTGTTTGCTTCAAATCTTTAACACGTTACCCAGACGAAGTGCTTGACTGTCGTCGTCAACCAGCAGCCGGCATGCTCCCGCTAACCCACTAATAGCGCAGATCATGTTTTCCTGTAGCTCCTTTGCTAACTTTGTGAAGCGCGTTTAGCTTCTCCTGAACGGAATTGTCCAGATAAATTCTACATTCGCTTGGCCGTTTTGTGAACTTTCAATTGATCCAGTGCAGCAAATGGCGTTTATCCTGCACCCATAATGCATCGCTGCAAAACTCCCTGTAGCGCATCGCATACTTTGATGTGTGTAATGACAAATTTGGACCTGGGAGGATCATTCGCTATGTTGCAGCACATGTTGTGTCATTGGCATATCATTGGTGTCAACTTTTGTTGCAGTTGATGTGCTTATTAATTTTGTACAGCATTTTAGCTAGTATTCTGGGTCAGTGCTTTAGAGTTAGCATAGCTAACATTTTAGCTGGTGGTGCCCATCACCGTTCTCCGCCACTTTGCGTTTGTAACCAAATTTGAATATAATTCCCCGCTTGGTAACTTTTCAAAGTTGCACCATTTTAGTCCCTGCTGAAGGGACAGGAAGTGGCGTGGTGTGTGCAGTCAGTGCTTTTCCTCCAGACGTCATTTTCCTGCGTCTTTGTTCTCATCTACCGCATGTGTGCTGTCTCAACCAGCAGCTCACATGTACGTTTGTTGTGAATGGTAATTATTCCTCCGCCGCAGGTCTGAAGGGTCGTCCCGGCGCTGGGGGTGAGCTCGGCAGGACCGGATCGCCCGGTTTTCCCGGGCCGGTTGGGGATTCGGGCATCCCTGGTTTCCCAGGGATCACTGGAGATCAAGGTCAGTTTGTTTGTTTTTGTTATAGACTTGCTAAATACAATTTAACACCCGTTTTCTAAAAATGTTTATTTTTTTTTCTTGATGTGATTTGCTCTGTTTTTGAGAGGCCCACAATAACAACACAAAAGACTCAAATGCAGCAAAACATCTGATGGAATAGAGTCTAAAGCCAAAGTAAATGAAACTGACAGAGCAAAACATAAAATACCTCTCAAGTGAAAGGGATTCCAAATTACGGTGATATTGAGAGCGATACACATACTTTTTTTTCTTTGCAGCATCTTTCGTAAACAGTTTTTTGACTCTCTTCACACATATAAAAAAAAAAAAAAAAACCAAGATGACATGTGCATAAAGAGAAACCCTCACTACCATCTGGTCACGTTTCTCTCTCTTAGGTTTTCCCGGAGCCATCGGTCGTCCCGGTATTCCCGGCGGCATCGGTCGCAGCGTCAGCGTCGGCTACACTCTGGTGAAGCACAGCCAGACCACAGATGTTCCCATGTGTCCCCAAGGCATGGCCCAGCTGTGGGTAGGATACAGCCTGCTGTACGTGGAGGGACAAGAGAAGGCACACAACCAAGACCTTGGTGTGTAAAGACTCGATTTCTCACTAAAACTCTGCAGCTATGTTCCTAAATACATTGGCTGTAATAGCTTAAATATTGTGAGGTTATAAAACCCGAATGTTCTCTGGATCTTGTTTGAAAAGTGCAATGTGTTTATCGTAACAAAACTCGATTCTGCTGTTGATGCAGCGGTTTTGTAGCCACCAGCCTGTTAACTTTGTGGGACCTCCCCACGCCTCTCCAGGTCAGCCGGGTTCGTGCCTCCCCAGGTTCAACACCATCCCCTTCCTCTACTGCAACCCGTCTGAGACCTGCTACTACGCCAGCCGCAACGACAAATCCTTCTGGCTCTCCACGACCGCGCCCATCCCCATGATGCCTGTGGCCGAGGAGCAGATCCGGCCTTACATCAGCAGGTGCCGTGCTCCGCCACAGCTACGTCTTTCAACAGACGCGTGGCATCGAACAAGCATTCACCTTTTTTTTTTGTTTGTTTGTTTTTTTTTGTCCGAACCGTCCAGGTGTTCGGTGTGCGAGGCGCCGTCTCAGGCGGTGGCGGTCCACAGTCAGGACCTAACCATCCCTACCTGCCCGCCCGGCTGGAGGAGTCTTTGGATCGGATATTCCTTCCTCATGGTAGGTCATTGACTGGAGACCAAAGACGATTGAAAGACTTGCCTCCAGAGGTTCAGTCTATCCTCCAGCTGAAGGAGGACTTCTTTCCTAACCAGAGAATCTTTTTATATAATTTAAAGAAGGGATGAGGAAATTTGGTGCAGCGCCCGCTTTACCAATGCACTGGTAGATGCCTCACCAATGCATCTACTACTCCATTTTTCCCTCATTCAGAAACAAGAGACCGAGATACTTAAACTCCTCCATGTTGGGCAGGCAGTCATCCCTGACATGAACAAAATGCTCGATCCTTTTCTGGTTCAGGACAATGGTGTTGAATTTGGAGGCATTGATCCTCCAAATTGCAAAGAGCAAAGAGGTGATCCAAAGGCCACCAAAACGAATCCCCTCAACACCATGAAGGTTATGAACAGAATCGGTGACAAACGACAGCCTTCCTCTCATCATAAACGACCCGGATATTTATATATTTAGTACAAGTAGTTGTAGACCGTATAGACTCTGATATCATCAACATCTAAAGCCTCAGGCTGAATGTCAGAGGCTAAACAGAAACTGTCACGTTTTCATCTAGTTTTGCTCATTGCCGTCCTTCCCTTTTTCCCGCCGCAGCACACAGCAGCCGGCGCCGAGGGCGGCGGTCAGTCCCTGATGTCTCCCGGCTCTTGCCTGGAAGACTTCCGCTCTACCCCGTTCATCGAGTGCAACGGCGCCAGGGGCACCTGCCACTACTTCGTCAACAAGTACAGCTTCTGGCTGACCACAGTCGACCCCCGGCTGGAGTTCGGCGCGCCGACACAGCAGGAGACCCTGAAGGGCGGTCAGGAACGCTCCAGGGTCAGCCGCTGCCAAGTCTGCAGCAAGATCTTGTAGCTGTCGACCAGAGCAGAGAGAGGGAGGGGGGAAAACGCCAGGACTAGCACTTGATGGAGAACAAGAACACGTTCTCCATCTTATGTGAACTTGAAAGGAAGAAGCTGCCTTTTCCATTTTGTCCCCTTTAGGAGCCGCAGGCTCATCGACGAAAGACGTGGATAGAGAAGAGGCGCGGAGGGGTTTCTCCCCTCTGGATTTACACTGACAATGGTGCTATTGTTGATGTTTGTGTTTATCTGTTGTCTGAATTCACGGTACTTTGGTTAGAATCAGTCTCTGCTACCTCGAAGAGAGCCACCTCGTTAGCTAGCTGTGCACACACTCCTCGCGGAGGGGCGAACCCTTCACACGTCTCAGCTCAGACGCATGGCATCGCTGCGATTCGTAGGTGCGGTAGCGAATAGTTTACTCTCTCCGCCGAACTGTCGGTTTGTGCCCCACTCATTGCTATCAGGAAGACGTGACCCACAAAAACACTGCTAAAATGTTAGCTGGTGAGATTTGTTTGGGAGTGTGGATGTTCAACATTAGAAGACTTCAGACTTATTTTTATATTAATTCATGCTCAACCAAGGTTTTTTTTTTTTTTTTTTTTTTCACTTTGTAAAATTTTAAACTTTTAGTTTTTGTTGAATTTTATTTGCAATATGACAAAAAAAAAATGTCAAAATAGGTGATTTTTAAGGCTGGATGCCCTAAATAGAAGATCCACATTTAACAGTTATCGAATCTTCGGATTAGGCGTAATTTTCTGCTTAAGGTGGATTTTATAGAAGTACAACTAATGCACTGTGCATCAGAGAACTCACTAAAGCACTGAAAACTCACATGCTAACATGCTATTATGTTACCTTGCTAACATGGTAAAGCATTTTAGCTGAAGCCATAGGAATATGAATTGTATTATAAAATACATTACAAAATGAGTAAAATCCAGACTGAAATTTGATCAAAATTTCCCTTGACAGTTCTGAGCTAATTTCTTCCCTTTTTGTACAGAGAAACAATCAATAGCATATCAGATTCTTTTTGAATGTACTTAAATATACTCATGGATTTTAATATAAATAATCCAAAAGAAATACTCAAATATTTTGTGTAATTTAATTATGTTTTCTGAGGTCTTAATATTTCACCCTATTTCCATTTGTTTGGGTTTCTGTTCCCATCTGAACCAGCTGACCTGCTTATGAAATACCAGATTTGGACTCCTGATCAAACCAAAGTATCTCTGCTGGAGGGTTTTATTTATGAGTCATTTTGTATTCAAAACAAGCTGTAATTACAAAGGCACAAAATACAGAATATATCAGTCAGTCCACATAACATTTTTGAAGAGATCTCGATAATTTTTTTGGTGTCAACTTGTGTTGAGCACAGTCGTTGTTTAATAAACGAGCTGCAGTGTTTAAGATTGCTGCGTTCAAAATGGTTTTGGTGAAAGAAATAGGCTTAAAGAAACACCATTAAGTGCGAGTTATTTTCTTAATTGAAACAAAAGCAAATCAGCACTTTTTTCCCCTCTAAGTGGCACAAACAGAGAGTCCGCAACAGTTTGAGATCAGAACCAACGACTGACGGTGCGCTGATGTGAATTGAGACGGGTCACAAGCCGAGCGAAAGTGGGTCAATCTCAGCTTTTCATTGTGTTGTGACCAAGCCGTTACTTTTATGACGCGTCTTCGGCGTTAGGTTTTTGATACACGCAACGCTGCTCTTTGTCTTCCAGCAGCATTTCCAGAAACAAAAAGGTTTTAAACTCTATTCTTTTTTTTTTGTTGTTGTTGTTGTTTTTTGTTTCCATGCTGTTTTTTTTCATATAAAAAAAAAGAAGAGAAAATGTCAAACGTTCTGCTCACGTAACCGCTAAGACCACTGCATCTAGAATGCGTCTCGTCTGGTAGCTCTGACATTTCACCTTTATTGTGCGGTTTTCATTAGCATTTGGTATTTTTGTAATCTAGATTGTAATTATTTTGTACCTGTGTCATAATGCAACCCCCTGGTGTCATTTATTGACTATAGAGGTGACGAGAATATGATGTTCTGTACATTAAAGTTTATGGAAAAAAATGCTTTTTGGTTTGATGTAATCACTGACTATTAAACAGTTGTTTGACCCAAATGTCCCATTCGGCATCATGTTGTAAGTGACTGAAGCAGAATAAAAGTAACGTGGTTTTCCTCAAAGAGGATCCAGAACAACAACCAAAAAAAAAAAAGGCAGTTACTGGTGTATTATTTGGGCTCATATTTCCTAATAAATGCTTAAAAATCTCTCGGACATACATCATCATTATTGTTGTTGGTGCTGCTGGAAGATCTGTGGATTTAAAACCAAAACTAGTCCCACCCCTCCTTTTATATTCATCTGGTTTTACTTTTTTATTTGATGTAATTCACACCATGTTAGCCTTACATGAGGAAAAAGTCACAATCCTATGTTAACGTAAAAATATAATCACATTATTACTATATAACAATATAGTAATAATATTATTTCTATATCATACTATAGTAATATGGTAATTCTTGAAATTCATCAAAACTTTCTATCCGTGCATTAAAAACTTTGCATACTCCAGGAGAAATAACTGATAAATTATTATTAGTCTGTCTGTATGGAAGCCCAACAGTAGAAGTCGCCATCGAACACTAGATGGCGACAAAGTGCTCATCTTCTGTGCTACTAAAAAACAGAAAACACGGCTAGCAACGTTAGCTCGAAGAGCAGCGACGTTCAGTTTTTTCTACTAATTTGGAAACTTATAAACAGGTCAGTTGCAATGCCGACAGTCTACAAATGGTCTAAATGACCATTATATTCATGTATGTGTTTGTAAAGTTATAGGACGACGTATTTATTGGCTTCATGGCGATTCGCTGTTAGCTTCTAGCTTAAATTAGCTTCGCAAGCTATATTCTTTGGAGGAGCAGACTGGTGTCCTCCACTTGACGTCATTATAGGGCATGAGTCCAAAAATAATGAAAAGATAACGTAGAAGGAGTGATTGTAATTCCAAGCTGACACATATTCTGTCTGTGTTCATGTTTTTGCTAAACATGAACACTGAAGTTAGCTTCAGTCAAGTAGCCTAGCTATGCACTCTTTAACCAAAAATATTACACACAGCTTTGCACTAAGAGTTTTAAACAATATAAATATGTTGTTGTTCAACACCATGGCATTTAATAGTTTGTCAGCTTTATACAAAAACGCGTAGATAACTACTTATTAGCTAATAGCACAAGGAATGCTAAATCCCAGCATTAGTTTAAGTGCAAGTGCAATAAATAGCCTTTTTCCGGTGCAAAAGAGGGGAAAAAAAAGAAAATCATTTTAGCAAAATTGCGCCTTTGCTTTTGGGAAAATCCTAGCTTTTCTGTGTTACCTTTACACCCCGCATAGGGTTGTAACTAAGAACACCACAACGCCTCTCTCTTGGAGGCGTTGTTAGCTTTTAGCCTAAATTAGCTCCACCTGGTTAATTTAACAGCGCTGCTTCGCTGGGGGCTTGCTGTCAAACTTTACAACTCGCCGTTTTTAAGGAAGTCAAGGTTCACAAAAAAAAAGTGTGCCTAACATCGCTCCTCAGCAGGCTGTGCAGTGACGTAGTTTTACCCATTTCTTACAATGGAAAGTGTTTTAATATCTGCATTCAAACGTTAGCTAACCAATAACTTCGCAAAAGTTCACAGGGAAAAACACGGAGGTAAATAGACTCTGAATCCACGACATTCATAAAAAGGCTGAATATTGTGCAAGAATCGAGACAGATCTTTGGGGTTTATTAATTGAAATGACCACAGTATTTTTCCACTCACACCCAGACGGGGACTGTGTCACATAAAAAGAGGGATGAGCTAAAGTGTATTGGGATGACAAATTCCATAATTTAATGGTCTTTTTTTTTTATCTTTAGCAAATATTTTTAACTTTTGTAGTTTGATTACTTTGAAATTAACTTTTTCAACCGTTTTCGTGACATTCTTTGGTGAAAAGTAACGGTGGCCGAGTCCTACATGCTGCACACCAGCAAAGTCATGCCCAGTCTGTAGGGCCTTGATCATCAAAAGGTTCTTATTTTAAGCTCATTTTATGTTTTTTTGTAGTGGAGTGTGCAGGAGACGGTCTAGAAAAGACTTGGTGTTTTCACATCTGTGTAAGTGTGAAATGAATTTGTGTTTCCAGACTGAAAATGTAGCGTCCGTCTGCCACCGGTTCCTCAGTATGTGAATCCTCGAC
This sequence comes from Poeciliopsis gracilis, assembly GCA_911649635.1. Lineage (NCBI taxonomy): Eukaryota > Metazoa > Chordata > Actinopteri > Cyprinodontiformes > Poeciliidae > Poeciliopsis > Poeciliopsis gracilis. The sequence goes on from CAJVRI010000724.1 coordinate 1,789,525, forward strand.
TCGTTTGCATAAATGCACACAATTTACTTCCATTGTCAAATTTTAAAATATGTGTTTAAATATGTCAAATTGTTGGTTTTGGTCATGGAAAAAGTTTTTTTTGTAAAATGAAACCCGATAAACATAAATGCAATGCTGCCTTAAGCCACATTCAGACAATTAGCCGTGTTTTATCAACAGTGTTCAGGCCTTGGCTACATAGATTTAAAAAAAAAAAAAAAAAAAGAATGCAACATATAAAAATAGAATTAAATTATAAAGTCATATAATTTCAAAAAGCAAGTGAAATAAAAGTTGGTGTAGGAGTTATTTCTCTATTATTTTCAGTTAAAGTTTAGAATGTAGATTATTTAGTTTATTTTTTATTTTGTTTTCTAGTTGATTTATAATTAGAATGTTTATTTTGTTGTTTCTAAATAAGTTTTTGGTTAATAATTCACTTAATTAGTTAATTGATTTCAGTTTGGGAAGTGGGTGTGTTTCACAGTATAAATATGTAGAGTTTAGATGAGTTAGGGGCACGTGGGTGGTCTTATGGGTTTTTTTTACCTGTCTGTCAACAGTCAGTTAGTTAGGCAGTTTTTTTATCAGTGAGAACAGGTGCAGGAGTTAGGGTAGGTTTGTCCGAAGCCTGTAGCTTGTTTTTAGCTCAAAAACTGAATAAAAGTGAACAGAGTTGCATTTTGACTGTTTGACCTTTTGTTTGGACTGAGTAAACCGGAACCCACGATGCACGGTGTTGACTGTTTGAGTTTATTTCATTTTGCTTTGATCACTTTGAGATTTGGATTTTTTTTTTGATTTTGGAATTAAATTTTTGGGGGACAAATAGTCAATGCAGTTGGTGTGACATAATATACGAGTTATCTTTAGATTCAAATTTGTGTTGTTGTTTTTTTCCTCAATGTGGTAAAGCTGTTTCACTTCTGCTTTTGACTTGACTGCTCTAAATTTACTCTCTTAATGTTAAAAAGGTGCATGATTCCACTTTTTTTCCCCCCAGAACTTTCATTGAAGTTCCGGAGGGAAAAAAAAAAAAAAAACCAGTTCATTTTAAAGAATTTGAAGTTTAATTCTTATTTAAATGACATCAAAACTGTCTTTAGCTGATACAACTGTTATAATAATTATTTCATGGAAATACATTTTTGTTTTGCTTTTGACATCTTTTAAAAAAAAAAATAAAAATAAGCATTTCACTAATCCTAAGTGTCCTCCCATACAAAACCATTCGGTGCACGTTGTAGTTTCATTTACCCTAAAGCTTACTTAAACGTCCGCCTTGCGATTTCAGGTACGCTGGAATTTTCTGACACTCACTCGGACATGTCCTATGTCTTCATCAATGACTCGTCGCAGACCAGCGTGCCTCTGCTGCAGGCCTGCATCGACGGCGACCTCCCGTTCGCCAAGAGGCTTCTGGAGACCGGCTGCGACCCCAACATCCGCGACAACCGCGGCCGCACGGGCCTCCACCTAGCCGCCGCCCGCGGCAACGTGGAGATATGCCGCCTGCTGCACAAGTTCGGCGCCGACCTGCTGGCGACGGATTACCAGGGCAACACGGCGTTGCACTTGTGCGGCCACGTGGATACCATACAGTTCCTGGTGTCCAACGGGTTAAAGATCGATATCTGGTGAGAACGCGGCGGCGACACGCTCCCTTTTATTTGTCGGGGTCTGCCTGTGTTTTGGTGCTGTGGGGGCGCAGAGGTTAAGCACAACACACACAAGGGAGGCCTTAGGCCTCGATGTGGCCGTCCCAGGTTTGATTCCCTCCCTGGTGACCTTTGCTGCATGTCCTCTCTCTCTTTTTACCTACTTTCCTGTCTTAGCGCTTTCAAATAAAGGCCACTAAAGCCAAAAGAAAACTTAAAAAAAAGAAGTGAAAGTTTTTTCATTCATACTGTAATGAAGAGATCTTCATTTTTATTTGAACTTAAGTCACTATACAGCACTCCAAGAGAACTTGTTGCACTTTATAAACTGTGATTTAAAAGTGGCTTGGTTCTGCGCAGCTGGGACCGCGTGAGGCCGCAGTTTCACCTGTGGTTTTGTTCTTGGTGCTTGTGTTCTGGAAGGATAAACTGCTTCCGTTTCCACCTAAACCTGCCCCCATCTATTCATCTCCGCCGTAAATCCAGCCGCGAAAGGCCGCCTTGTCAGGAGTGTGCACAGAGAGAGGATGATGTCAAGAGGTGGTTGAAAAGCCACGCCTTGTTTCACATACACACGCAGCTAGAAATATAGCATAAAAACATGGGACTTTCCTTATACAAATCCAGACCTAATGAGCTTCTTTAGTACTCATTAAATTAAACTGCCAATGGAACACATTAGTCAGTCTTCATAAGCTAGCTTAATGCAGAGATCTCTTTTCTCGTACCTACAATTCATTAACCTCATCACACTTATCAAATGCACACGATGCCTTTTACTTCATTTGCAAATTCTGGGATGCACATTGAAGATGCTTGTGTGTTAGATCAAAAGAACTATTATTGTGAAGTTTTTGGTAGGATATTTTATATGTAAATGTCAAACATTCCCACTGTGAAATTGAAATAGCTGTTCTTTTGGTTGGACGTGAGAATGTGGAAAAGATGCTTCAGGAAAAACATCTTCTCCTTATTTGGCGATGAATTAATCCCAATCCCAAATACATTTTGAAAAGTGACAGCTGTGGTTTCTCGTATTGCAGACAGGCGGTTTCACTTAAACTACATAAGTGTTTCTGTAACCACAGCAGACAGGTTTTGTTTTTCAGTTTGAATAGCCTTGAGATCATCCCCTGAACCCGCAGGTAACTGGAAATCCGACAGGCTAGACGGATTGTGTCATGTTATTTCTTGTGGCAGTTGTAATAGAAGGCTTAGATGCTTCTCAAAAGGTTTTTAAACAAAGCTTTGTTGGGTTGTAACAGATTGCAGGACATAGCTCTACAGACGCAAATATCGAGTTCATGTCGGAGTCTGACCTACCTGTTTTCCTTGTTTCCTAAGGCCAGAAAAGTGGCCACAATTTGTTTTCCTGTGGTAGAATATGAAACCAGACACCTCTTGTGCTTACGCAGTGGTTATATACACCATGATCAAGGAAGTCATGACAAGTGTTTCACATATTTGAGGAGCAACACTGCTGGTTCCTTTTATTTAAATAATCAGTGTTACATGACTCTACACAAAAGTCAACCTTTTCTCATGAGTTGCTATGGCTTCCGGGGAGATACTTTTGTTGAACTAAACGTTCATGGAGTGAAAGAAGAACTAATTTTATATTTACAAACTGGCACTTGTTCTTATCTGTCAGGCAGCTATGACACAGATAATGTCTTGCTTTTGTTTATCTGTCATTGATAACCTAATGTGAGAGCTAATTGTGAAGTTGTTGATCTTTGAAGCTGTGGGTGCGTGTGCTGCGCGAGGAGGGGTTTATTTGAGCAAACCCTCCTTGTGGTTTTGAGTGTGCGGCTGTGAATCATTACCAACGTTCAGTTTTTCATCCCTGTCCTTTTCCACGCGCAGTAACCACAATGGTTCGACTCCTCTGGTGCTGGCCAAGAGACGGGGCGTCAACAAGGACGCCATTCGCCTGCTGGAGGGCCTGGAGGAACAGGAAGTGAAAGGCTTCAACAGAGGGGCTCACTCCAAACTGGAGACCATGCAGATGGCTGACAGTGAGAGGTAAGAATCAGGGTAGGACCGGTAGGGAGCAGACGGATGCCTCGGGGATTTCCACTCCCAGCGTGGAACCGAAGGCATCACTGAAACTGTAAAACAGGATATACCTCTAGGCTCGAGTTGAAGGACGACATGATTCACAGATTACAGCTGCAGGGTCGAGTTTGATAATTTGTCAAATATTTCCAAATCAACTTTTGTTTGTTTTTAGTTTTAATACATGCAGCAAGTATTTTGTGGCTATTTCCAAAAGGCTTTTAATAATAGACAGTAAATCTGCTTGGATAAAAGTAGCTCTCTTTAAAATGTATTTTTATTTTTTGTCAATTTTTTCGAGGAAAAATCATGGATCCTCTCTCTTTAAGTAACAAATACATATATATAAAGATATATGAAAATGTCTTGGGCCAGTTTTAATTAAGGTATGTGTTGGGTCAAAATGAGTACATTACCATAAATAAAATAAATGAGTTTTCCTTGTAAATGCCAGGCAGTGAGAGGAGATTTGCATGTCAACCTGGGAGTGAAAATTAGAAGTTTATTGTAACAATTGTCTGTTTTACTCTGAAACATGTTTTGTTTTAATGACTGTGCAGCAGCTGCTGCAGTCTCAGTGTTGTGTGAGTATCTTGTTCTAATTCTACAGTTTTAAGCCAAAAGACTGTAAAAAAAAAAAAAACCTCCACGAACTTATTTTATTGGTTGAAATTTGTAGAGATTTGAGGGTTTTTATGTGCTCCAAATGTGATCTCCTTAACTATATTTTTGTTCTATGTTTATATGTTATTGTTATTCCTTACATTTATGTTGAAGTATTTAAAACAAAAGAAATAGAGAGCATTGAAGGGTAAGCTAACACCACCTATAGCTTTCTTGCTCCTCATGCAGCTCAGAACACTTTTCAGTATTATCCTTGTTAGAGATAAAACTTTGTTTCTCTGATTCATATGAATCAGGCTTCATTTGAAGGTTGTGGCTTCATTTGAATGTTATTTTAATGACTGGCGTGCTGCACTGCATTATCTACTTACGCTCTTCATAAACACAGCTTAAGTAGATAATGAAACCTTGATTTATTTGTTTCACAGTAGAACGAACACAGCCAAAACGTTTTACATGCCAGGCACCTGAAATAGGATGTGACTATCTTTTTTTGTCGGGCGCGATGTCTGGAGTACGGCCAAGTGTTCAGAGGCTCGTGGGGAAGAGCACAGGGAGGAATTTATACAGATGAGCAGATAGGCTGAACAGCGCGAGCGGCTATGCTTCAGATGTGTAGCTTAGGGATAAACTGGAAATACCATCCCGACTCATCAACAAATGGTATGTTTGCATACCTGGTAGATGAGTTTCTGTGTGTGTCGAACAAAGGTATCAAATTCTGTCGCCAGCATGAACACAAAAGCTGTAAATGTGTGGGCAAGGTGAGAGTTCATCTATTAAAATGAATGAAGATAAATACATAAACTAGAAAATTCCTGAAGAAATTTAACTGGGGCCTGCAAAACGTGCCCGTCAGTTTGGACCCAGCGTTCTGATACTACAAATTAGCATCAATGCTAAGCTTGGCTAAAAAATTACAAATAGCCTGTGGAGAATCACAAGCATGTTTACTAACATGGGCTCCCACCAATCAGTATGTTAAAATGAGTGTGTAAGCTAAAATTACCCAAAATACTAATGTAAGCCTAAATGCTGTCAGTAGCATGTGGGGTATCATCAGAATGTTGTCTGTAATTGACTTACTACATTCAGTATCCTAAACACAGCTAACAAGTAAGAAAAATAGCTAAAAGCGTTTTTTATCGAAAATGCTAATCCCTACCCCAAAGACAAAGACAATGCAGGGTAATCTTTTACACCACCTACAGCGGTGCACGAGTGGGGGGCAGTGAAATGCTCATGTTTCTGCTAATGTTAATGCAAATTATCAGAAATGTGCATTAACACACATTTCTGTGTTAATAATCCCCAAGAAAGCAATTACCCATGATGTAAAAATTCTCAAAAATTCTCAAGGGTTTTACTTTGAAAACTTAACAAGTAGTTCTAAAGGCTAGCTCATTCCAGAGTTCCACCATAGTAAAAACTACAGTGATGTGTTTTTTGTAGTCCTAATCAGCTGCTCGGCCTTGCTGTGTTCTGTTGCTATGGTGTGTTCCGTTGCTATGGTAATGGATCCTCTTGCCAGCTGTGAGTCAGCAGACAGGGGGGACAGAATTCTATCAGTTTGAGGCAGCCATTTTGACTAAAAAAAGCAGTGTGAACAACTCCTTCCCATTCGGGAACCGTGATACGTATCGGAAAACCGTTTTGAAGCGTATGAGAGGGCCATGTGTCGTCTCCGACAGCCTCGCTCACAGTAATAACACCGATGAGATAAAAAAGGTGTGCGCTGAAATTTTTCAGAAATACATTGAAGTCAATCTGGCTGAGTGTGTGGAAATCCTGTCGCATGGCTTCGCTCTGAAGCACCTTGACAGAAAACCGTGAGCCTTAGCAAAATTTCGAAAACATTTTAGCGGAGCGGGCATGGGTATCAATGTCATGACCGAGTTCGATACAGATAGGGCGGTATTTGTGGGCGTGACGGCGATTTCAAAATTTATTTGGGATCAAAATCGCACTGCTTCCCACACGCTAACGAAACAGTCGCACTCTAGCTTCTGCAGTTTGCAACTGACGAAAATGTTTGCTCATTTATGGCTTTTTTACATCGCCATGGTAACTCCGAATCCCACTGAAAGTGATAGCTCCCCTACCAGCGCCGAGCCGCACCTTTTCATACCACTTTTTTGGGTGGACACGCAGCGACACTAGCCGCATTAATGATCACGAGGAAAAAAAATGAAGAATAATAATATTAAAGTGATAGTCTATTAGGTGAAGAACAATAGGTGCATGCCATGCACTGCACGGAGGCAGTGACTGACTTGTTTCGCAGTCAGTCACTCCTCAGTGACTTCAACCAGTCACTGCTCCCCCTATGCATTGCTATGGACAGGCCCCAATTACCTTTACCTTTACATGTTAGTTGATTCGAACTACCAGTATGCACTCATTTTGCCCATTAGACCCCAGTTCAGAACCCTTTTCCAGACATACACATAGGCTACGTGACTATCTCAGTTAGCAGATAAAAGCTGGATTAGATGAGATAATTTTGCTAGTGCGCCAATAAGTACTATAATAAATATCACTGATATTTATTATTATATTACACAGAGGAGGGAAGAGTACTCAAAAACTGTTATTGAGTGATAGTTGGAGTGCGCTTATATTGTCTTTAAGTTAGCAGGATGGGAGAGCGAGTTCTGTGTTTGTGGCTTGTTTACTGTTGTCATAGCAACTGCTTTCCGAGATGGGTGTTGGTTACAAAAATTAACGGAAGAGAATGTTACATGAGAACGAGGCACTCACTATCTACTGTGCGCAAAATCCTTTTGTTCTGTGGGAGGAAGCCGGAGCCGGAGAGAACCCACTCATGCTAATGGAGAACATGTAAACCCCATGCATAAAGAACCCAGGCCAGGATTCAAACCCAAGACATCTGCTGTCATAGCAAATCAGTTTCCTTAACTGATGAACAATTTGGTGGACTGTGGAAAACTTGTGGCAATGAGTCTATGCTTTACTTACAGTCTGCAGTAATGCTCAAGGAAGATCGAAGGTTCGGTTTTTAAAAATGAAATCATTCATTTTAAGAATGAATGATCTCATCCCCTCAGTTAGAAACTGGACAGAATGAGAACAGCCCAGAAATCACAAAGGCACAACCCAACGTACGCACTTTCTATCTACTGTGCGCAAAATCTTTTTGTTCTGTGGGAGGAAGCCGGACCACCTGGAGAGAACCCACCCATGCTAAAGGAGCAAGCTGAGATTCAAGGTTTGCAACAAGCTGCTGCCCGCCTGAGCCGACCCCGGTTAACCTGAAGAAAATGGATGGACAATTGTAATTCCTCTCTCTCTTACACTTTTTGAGAGTCTTTTCACTGTTCATTGCAATATCTATCCATATCATAACGACTAATATCTCTGGGCATGCTAAAAATCAGGCAGATGTAAAATGCTGCCAGTCAAGACAACCGACAACAACACTTGTTATCTTCACTTTTTAGCTTCACTTCAACTTTCTTCTCTTCATCAGAAATTTCCTCAGTCGAGGAACTATATTCTTCGGGAACATAGGAAGAAGTCTCTTCTTCAGGAGAAGAAGAGTAAGTTGAACTGTCAAATATCGGTATCTCCATACTCGAGCTTGAAAAGCCACTGGAAGATTGTTCTTGGGCAAGAACGGAGGAATCCTTCACTTCTGCAGCAGTCTCTTTCGTCAAAACACAACTTGGCTTCCCATGTAGGGAAGACCTGAACAGATAAGCGTCAATCACATCGTAGTCGTCGATGTACTCATCCTGACTGCTCCGATTCTCCGTTGCGCCATCTTCCCCAGGCGGGGAAGGATTATAAAGAAATGCATTAAAATCATCAACGCACATGTCCTGAAAGGTAAGACTTCTCTCTGAGCAGCCTTCTCCAACCGGAGAATTGAAAAGAAACACATCGTAATCGTCCGTGCACTCGTCCTGAGAACTACTTGTGTCAAACGTAATATTAGGAAATACTTTGATAAACACCTTTCTTACTCCGGTGGTTACCAAATACCCTACTCCAAAAGACAGAGGAAAAAACATTGTGATTAACACCTCTTCCATATTGAAAATCCTTCTTAAACACAAAACTAATCGTCAAAGAGTCGCTCGCAACTGGAACCCGACGTTTTGAGATGCAAGTCTTTATAGCCTCAGATGTTCTTTGGTCTATGTCATAGATCTATGTCATAGATGAGGTCACAGCTGCATGCAGCAGTTCTGGGCAATGTCTTGCTTCTGACCGTTGCTATGGAAACAGTCAGGTCAGTTCTGCATGATCCAAACTATCAACCCTTTACAACGGCGTCACTTTGTCACTCGGATGTCGGAAGGGAAGGATGGGAGAATCGAACAGAGTGGCTCAAGTTATTTCCCCCCCAAGTTGTTTTTACCAGTTTCTTCTTGGCTTCTTCTTGATGGAGTTGGAGATAACTGGTCTGTGAACGTAACAAACCTGATCGGGGCTCATAGACTCATAGATTTACAAAAGTTGGAAGTTGCTGGCTTCCAAACCGTGAAATAGCTATGACGTTTGATTCTGGGGAAGAAAAGTAGGTCATGTTCTATAGGTCGCTTTAGCCCAAATGTGAAACAACATCCTTGGAACTCGCCCGAGTCACTAAAACCAACCTGATTCAGTAACAAGTGCAAGTCGTTAAAAAAAAAGAGAGGGAGCGACCGTTAACAGATGCGCTCTGTGGAACTAGTTGGCGGTAGGCGGCTCAATCTGGCTCAGAAGGGTGGGACATCTGGATGTAGGTCGTAGAAATCAGGCGAATTCCTTTCTCGAAACCAGCTTAAACAGAGTTTACTTCAGTTCTGGATAGAGTAGATCCCAGCAGATTTAGGAAACTCAATTGACCCGTTAGATGGAGAGCTGGTAGCACATCTCCCCTCTCAGAAGAGGAAGTGGTGACTGAGAGAGTAGAGAGTGAAGGAAGGGGTTGGCGGGATGTCACGGCAACGACAAGGGTGTTTTTCACACAGTACAGTCACAGCAAAGAATCTCTTTGGTGAGAATCACAATATGATTCATAGCACAGTCAGTCTGTGAATACATAAGAAGACTGGAGTCAGGTCAGGTGATTTTTCACTGGAACGCCATAACCGCTGTTCTGCATGCAGACAACTAGTCACGGGTATAGGATCAAAAAACTTTGGACACTTTACTTAGGCTGAAACAACTCAAGTGCAAAACCTTGATGTTGTCTTTTTAAAATTGCTTTATTCTTTTCGTTCAGTTATTTTTAACCGAGAGAGAATCGAGCCGCAGTTGAAGCTGTGATGAAAAATAGGGAGAGGATCCAGAAGAGCTGTCTGTGTGCTGATGGTCCTTCTTCTGTGTCCCAGCGCGATGGAGAGCCACTCTCTGCTCAACCCCAACCTGCAGAGCAGCGAGGGCGTCCTGTCCAGCTTCCGCACCACCTGGCAGGAGTTTGTGGAGGACCTGGGCTTCTGGAGGGTCCTGCTGCTGCTGGTGGTCATCGCCCTCCTCTCCCTCGGCATTGCCTACTACGTCAGCGGGGTGCTGCCTTTCTCCAGCAGCCAGCTGGAGTTGGTTCACTGAGGAGCAGAAGGAGGAGGAGCAGGAGGAGGAACAGGAAGTGACAACGGTGGAAAAGGAACAGCATGGAGAGAAGAAGGTTGAGAAGTTGAGTCAACAGTTCTGCTCAAACAAACAAACAAACAAAAAAGTGGATTTATTTGCCGCCCAGATTCAGTTTTATCGTCTTATCCTGTAACGCTAAAAGGAAAGATCTTAACAAATTCTCCTCTAATATTTACCTTTACTTAATGAGCTGATTATTAGGCAGGAAAACATTTAGTTTAGTTTCAGTCTTGTGTTAAATCTCGAGTCTGAAGTGAGAACGACTGAAGCTCGACTCGTCCAGAATCATCCTGCTCCTGTTGTGTTTGACACACTAACTCTCCAACAGTCCTTTCCCTGTTACAATCTGTATATTTCAGTGTTTGTATCTTTTATTTTGACAGTGTTCTCTTATTATTATTGTTATTATTATTATTTATTATCGATTCTTTTTTCTTTATACTGAATGTTTATTACACTCTCTGTGGTCTTCATTGCCTGAAACCCAAATAGCATTAGAATCTTTTTCTCATTTCCTCCGATGACTAGAGGTGATGTACGTTGAAATGCTCCGAAAAGCACCCCGACTGTTTCTTTAGTCCAAACGGGTCCATGTGCTGAAGCATGCGGCTTTGTTTCATTCCACTCAACACCACGATCACACCATGCAGAGGATCGTCATGGGGTTGTTAACGCAGGTCAGTCCTCTTGCTTTTTGTTGTATATTTGTTTTATCTGATCGTCCTTTGCTTGATTACTTTTGATTCTTTTTGCTTTATCCATGTAAATAAAGCCTTTGAAGTTCATCCTGGTTTACTGTAAAAAAAATAAAGTCAAGAACAAATGTAGTGATCAAGAACAATGCTTCCTGAGTCTTACTCATGTTTAGAAATGGAATATTATGTATTTAGTCATTTAGCGAAGTTGTGCTTTTTGCCATTAATTTAGAGCCATTATTGCTGCTATGGAAAGCTTAATGTAAGACTGTGTTATGGTGGCTTAACATTCTGATGTGGCTGATAGCTGTGTTTGCACATACCCTGAGGACGGTGTGATGGCAAACGAATAACTGTATGAATACTCAAATGAAGACACAGGAGGGAGGAGGGGAACGGTGGGAGGAGGCGCGGTCTCCCACTGCGTCATTGTCAGTGGGTTCAGCTTTTATGACGTGTTATGACGGCATATAAACCAGTATGTTAAAGGTTCCTCATATTCAAAAGAATGAATATACAGAGGATGAAACACAGTTTTTGTCATGCAAATGAGCCTATAATTTGAATATTTAACTGCACATTCTCTTGGTTGCCTCTGACAAATTGTCACCTCCACCACAAAAGCTGATAAACCTGCTTTTGTTCTTCAGATTCTTCCAGATATGCCACATCTTTGATTCTGCCACACCCTGAACACCCATCAACTTTATACCCTGAATGTTTTAAGCCTGAATATCTGTTTCTGTTGCTACGAGGTAGTTTTACTTAAAACATAATCTTCTCATTCTGTTCACATTCCGATGTGGCTGCTATCTCAGTAATAGCTGTGTTTGCACACATCATCAGGATGGTATGTGCAAACATACCATGGTATTCGTATGAATGCAAACGAATACCATCCTCATGTTTGATGTCAATTTCTCTCGCAGTCGCCAAACAGGAAATGGTAAACATGAGTTTGTCATTTTATTTACATGTTGTATTCACTTGGTAATACTTGTTGTTTCACAAAATTACGAATGAACCAAAATCAAAGATTACAAACTGGGAGGCGTTAAAAGATCTTTATTTATGTCAGAGCAGATGGTCTTACAGCTTCAATGACAAATAAATAATCTGGTCTATTTAAACACTTGTTGCAGCTTCATTAGAGTTGGAAGGATGGCAGATTCTCTGTCTCCTCACAATGTTCTCCAAAATCACGTTTTTTTTTCCACGGCGCCGCAAACAAAGAGCAACAAAAGCAACAAGCAGCAGCATCACAAGGAGAATCCAGGTGGAGATCTGCCAAGGCTGAGTGAGTTCACAGCGGGAAGAGAGAGAAAAGCAGGTTAACAGAGACATTCAGACTCTAAAGTTTTTATGTTCTGCCTAGAGAATAAACTTGGTGAATAAAGCCACTTACATGATGTGTCATTTTGTCAGTGACAGTCAGTCTGACAGCAGCAGGAGTTCCTGGTTGTTCCCCATGTTGATCTTGGATGTAGCAGAAATAATCCCCACTATCCTCAGGCTGAACTCGCTCAATGGTCAGTGACAGATTTCCACTAGAGATCCAGTCAGTGGGTACTGAATATCTGTCATCATATGTCCCGTTGCAGCCTTTATAGTTGCAGTTCTTCACACACAGAGGTTTCCCGTTGTTCTCCCACAGAACAGTTAATCCTGGTTTCCCTTTGGTTTTATAGTAACACGGCAGCATCACGTTATCACCCTCAGTCACTAACGGTTTTTCAGCGTGAACCACCTCCAGCTGGACGGGTTTCTTGGTGCCAGTCGTGGAGCAGGTCACTTCGTAGATCCCTCCATCGTTGTACTGCATGTGTGTGAAAACGACGTTTGAAGAGTTGCTCTCCATCCGGTCTCTGTACTCTGGGCTCACCGTCCACTGACCGCGCTGGTAAGTAGCAGCCTGCCGGGTGCCTTCATCTCCCATGTCCCGCAGCAGCGAGCCCGACTCGTCCGGCTCGCAGTTCTCAGGGATTTCAAACGGGTCTCCTGCGATCACTGTCATGCAGTCCGCTGCACGAAGGCAGACAGCGAGGAAGAAAAAGAACAGAAAGAAACCTGCCGCTTCCACCGAAGCCATACTCTCTCTGCGCGTTGGGATGGGCAGTGTACAGCTATTAGGGATGGAGGGAGGGAGAAGAGGAAGTGGAAAGGGAGCGAGGCAGGGAGGGAGTGAAAAGAGATGATTCAGCGATTCCTCTGCACATTCGCGAAAGGCACAGCATGTTAAATCAAATTGAAATCGTTTGGGCAAAAATTCAGCCACTGGGTAAATATTGTGAGAGATTTTGAAGTGAGTCTCTTTCGCCTTGGGTGAAACCGGCCATTGAACATACTTGGAAAACGCCTTCTCAGTTATAGACAAATTTGTTGTTACCAAGATTTTATTGTTTTAATCATTAAATAATTTATATTTGAAGGTAGTCACAAGCGCTGTGACACTTTCTATCAGTCACATTATATTCTCCAATCTTCAATTTAGGTAAAGATGAAGTAACACTTGAATATCTTAAGGTGTTTTGGATCAGAGCTGCAGGAATTGCTTTGCATACTTTTAACATATTCGTTATAAGAACAGTTCAGATTAAATTTGTGGGTAAAATCTATGATTTGACAAAACACCATCACTATCCATTCAGTCAGTTACAAATAGAATACCTTTCTCATACCAATCAGTTTTTAAAATAGATTTTCTATTTATTAATATTGATCTTGTTATTCCGCACTACGGATCCATGTGGGGTAAAATTGTGGGTAAACATCATTTTCCAAAAGTGTAAAACTTGTTTATGAAAGTTAGACAGTGAAATAGGAATCTTGGTTAATTCAACATCACATTTAAGCAAGGAATCCAAGCCACCCAGGCTTTTAAATATAGATTTAGGGATATGGAAGCACATCGAGTTGGATCGAGACAAATGGGTCTTTAGCCAATTTATTCTAAAGGAACCAATCAGAGCCTCGGAATCTAAAGCTCTAATTCCTCCTTTCTCATAATCTTTAATAAGATGATAATGTCATGAATAGTGAGTTTTATTCCTCCAGATAAATAGAAAGAAATTGGATAGAAGAGTTCGTCCAAAAACAGTCAGCTCTCTAGTTAACCAACAGCTCAAAGTTCTCTTCATGCCATCCAAGCATCTTTCCATGTTTTCCTCCTCTCTTCTGGCAGTCGCCTTTAAATCAATATTCCCAGATATTTAACTTCGGACTTGACTGTCACGGAGGCAACAGACGCGCCAGAGCTGGAACGGATCGGCAGAAGTTCACATTTATCAATATTGAGAGGCAGGCCAGACGCTCCGGAAAACATTAAAATGGATTTCAACCCAACGTCTACCATAGTTTTATCTCTTATAAAAATGATTGTATCGTCAGCAAATTGACTGATCTTGAATTCCTTATCAAACATGTTAACACCATGCCAATTAGAATTGCTCATAATTATTAAAGTAAGCATTTGAGTTGTTAATATAACTAATTCAGGTGAAATTGGGCAGCCCTGCCTGAAGCTGGGGGTCAAACTCGTTCCCAGGGAAACTGAGCTACTTATGTCACTACAATATAATCTGATTATATTACAAAACTTTTCCCCAAAACCAAAATATTTTCAGGTTTTTATTATAAAGCAGTGTTCCAGTGAGGCAAAAGCCTTTAAAAAAAAATCCAGGAATAAAATAAAACTGTCACTATCAATAAAGCTACGATAATCAATCATATCAAGAATGAGTCTAGTTTGATGATGGATATTTCTCCCCTTTAAAAAACGCTGATTGGCACTCATTAATAATCGTTCCTAATCCACTGTTTAAGCGATTGGCATGAACAAGAGCTAACATTTTGTAATCTGTACACAACAGAGTGATGGGTCTCCAATTGTCTGGTGATAAAGGATCTTTGTTGGCTTTGGGGATCAGAGTAATCAGACCTCTTCATGGTGGGAGAGAGACTATTGTTCCAGCAGGGCCTCAAACAATAGTTTTCGTAAATCTTTCCAAAAGAAAGTGTAAAATTCAGTGGTTAACTGAATTTATGCTTTACCATTTGTTGCATCGCTGCGTCAAGCTCTTCGGTTCTTCAGTCGTCTTCCATAAGGTTTTTAAAATCAAGATTCATTTTTTTCAGACTCCTGAATTAAAAAAAAAAAAAAAAAAGACTGGCAATTGGATTCCGAACACTATAAGAACAATGAAGATCACTATAAAAAAATTTCAAAACTAAACTCGTTTCCTTTCTTCCAGGTCATTATGCTACTAGTAAAGAAGTAGGACAATCATTCCCTGTCATCTTGCAACCTATTGATGGACAAAACCCCAACAATCAATCAAGTCAAGTGAATGCTATCGGTTTCCTCCCTCATGCTTCTCTACCTTGTAATAAAATACTGAAACAATGGTGACCTCACAGACTTCCTGAAAGGACACGCGTTCTTGTTTTCACATTGGATTGTAAAAGCCTCCTGTTTACCACTGTTATTGTCTTTTCATAAAATATTGTTTTGTATAGCCCATCAAGATGTTCATTCAAAGCTGACTAGTTCTTTTTGAGGTCTCTCGTTGTTACTATTTTTAATACTGGGATTCCAACCATTTATTTACTTCAGGTCCTTGTGTAAATCGTCTGCATTCAACTGTCGACATAAAGAATGATTTTATTTATTTATTTTTCTGTCTGGTCTTTGTTCACTTTCTGACACAAGCTGGGTAGGTGAGGTGATAATAAGAATAAGAAGAGGCAGCTTTAGGAGCGATTTTCCCTCAGCTTCAGAAGGTCAAATCAGCACGTTTTCAGCTTTAGTGATCTAAGCCTTGCAGAGGCTGAGCTGCAAAACTTAGTTCTGTAGCCCAGGTAGTTTTACTTCAAACTTAATCTCCTCGTTCTATTCACATTCCGATGTGGCTGCTAAATTCGCCCACAGAAAAACGACATGCAACGTATTTGGATGTTTGATAAACTTTGAGCCCCCGCCCCTCTGAATGTCTCTGCACTGCCCTGGGGCTGATTTTTTTTTTTTTTTTTTGCAGTCAAATTCAGTCACTTTCCAAGCCTCACTCTGACTGCGGCTGCTCTGTCGACGTTCCGATCGCGTGAGCGCCATAAAGCCCAATCCTTTAGTCTGTTGCTCCCACTGTTATGCCGTCACTTCAGCACTCATGGCTTCATAATTTCACCTTAAAAAGCGACCACATTTATCAGGAAACACAAATTGGTTGCCTGGCAACCAATCCAGCTGCATTCTGGGCCTGCATGTGGATCGCGACGCCGCTCCACACCCAGGCATCTTGTTTGCTTTCACTCAGCTGACACGAAAGTTTTAACGGCACAAGCGGAGCACTAACCAATCGGACTATTTGCTGATTTTTTTAATTTTATTTTATTGTCAGCGTGGGAATGTTTTAAGCCTAAATATCTGTTTCTGTTGCTGCAAGGTAGTTTTACTTAAAATCTTAATCTTCTCATTCTATTCGCATTCTGATGTGGCTGCTGTCTCAGTAAGAGCTGCATGCAAATCAATAACTGTCTCAAGTTTGAACAGTTAATCCTGGTTGCCCTTTGGTTTTATAGGGTTAGGTTAGGGTTAGGGTCATGTAAACATGAGTTTACATGTTTACTTATGTAAACATGTAAACTCAGTACAAATACTTGTTGTTTTACAAAATTACGAATGAACCAAAATCAAAGAATACAAACTGGGAGGTGTTAAAAGATCTTTATTTATGTCAGAACTGATGGTCTTACAGCTTCAATGACAAATAAATAATCTGGTCTATTTAAACAATTGTTGGAGCTTCATTGGAGTTGGAAGGCTGTGAGCTTCTCTCCTTCTCTCCGAAACTGTGTTTCGAGAATCACAGTTTATTTTTCCACGGCGCCACAAACAAAGAAGAGCAACAAAAGCAACAAGCAGCAGGATCACAGAAGAGAGAATCCAGGTGGAGATCTGCCAAGGCTGAGTGAGTTCACTGAAACGCTGAGTTTTCTGAGAAGGGGGGGAGGGAGGGAGGGAGAGAGAGAGAGAGAGAGAAAAGCAGGTTAACAGAGACATTCAGACTCACTAAAGTTTTTATGTTCTGCCTAGAGAATAAACTTGGTGAATAAAGCCACTTACATGATGTGTCATTTTGTCAGTGACAGTCAGTCTGACAGCAGCAGGAGTTCCTGGTTGTTTCCCCATGTTGATCTTGGATGTAGCAGAAATAATCCCCACTATCCTCAGGCTGAACTCGCTCAATGGTCAGTGACAGATTTCCACTAGAGATCCAGTCAGTGGGTACTGAATATCTGTCATCATATGTCCCGTTGCAGCCTTTATAGTTGCAGTTCTTCACACACAGAGGTTTCCCGTTGTTCTCCCACAGAACAGTTAATCCTGGTTTCCCTTTGGTTTTATAGTAACACGGCAGCATCACGTTATCACCCTCAGTCACTAACGGTTTTTCAGCGTGAACCACCTCCAGCTGGGACGCGTTTCTTGGTGCCAGTCGTGGAGCAGATCACTTCGTAGATCCCTCCATCGTTGTACTGCATGTGTGTGAAAACAATCTTTGAAGAGTTGCTCTCCATCCGGTCTCTGTACTCTGGACTCACCGTCCACTGACCGCGCTGGTAAGAAGCGACCTGCTGGGGACCATCGAGGCTCACCCGCAGCAGCATCACCGACTCGTCCGGCTCGCAGGTTACAGGAACTTCAAACGGGTCTCCTGCGATCACTGTCATGCAGTCCGCTGCACGAAGGCAGACAGCGAGGAAGAGGATGAAGGCGCGGAAACATCCAGATCGCACCGGTTCCATTGGAGAGCAATGTGAGGCAAGAGATTCACATCAGCTTATATAGAAAGAAACAGGCGCAGACTCCGCCCACAACAACTTGTTACAACTTCTGCGCCTATGGGCGGAGATTTCTCCTTTGTTCTCCTTTTTTTTTTTTAGGAGGCATCACTAAGATGTAATCATGATGGGGGGGGTGGATGCGGCAGAAAAACAAGTGATCGCAATATTATTTTCTATCGTGAACTATTTGGAGAATTATCTCTGTAGCTCCAGTTTTAAATGAATACTCCGATCAGAAATCCGGAGAGGGAAACAAACTTCATCAATCCCTGTGGGATTTTCTCTCGGGGAAATTTGTAAATTGTTCAGAACACCAAGTCAGCACTTCTTCCATGTCCAACCAAGCTTTTCACAGAGACTTCTTTTCCTCGCATGCACACTGTAACCACAGGACACACATGACCTACTCTTGACTCAACAAGTCAAGAGCGGATTTCCCTGTTAACTGCACACTTTTAACTGCACATGGCTGCAGTTTATTTATTATTTATTAATTTATATTTTTTTTTTAATTTTCCTCCGAAGAGGTTTTGCGGCGCTAGTGGCTCGTATTTTTTACAGTAGGCAGACAGGAAAGAGGGCGAGGAGAGGGGAAGACATGCGGCAAAGGCCGCCGGGACCGGGAGTCGAACCCGCGACGTCCGCGTCGAGTACTGAGGCCTCCAAACGTGGGGCGTGCTTAACTCCTGCGCCACCACAGCACGCCCCAGAGCGGATCCCCTTTTAACTGCACATGGCTGCACCAATGAATGGCTGTCAGGTTACTGCTGCGTCATTGCTGGTTAAAATGTGAAAGAGCTCTCAAAACTTTCAAAGTGCATTTCCTACAAAAAATGTGCCTGAAGAAAATGAACTAATGAATCACACACACACATACACACACACACACACACACACACACACACACACACACACACACACACACACACACACACACATATACATATATATTCATAATACATCAACATTTAAATTCATCAGTGAATATCCAAAGTAACAAATTCAGTCATTCTCGTTTTTATTTCCACTTTGGTTTGATTTGATTCATGATTACAACACACTGTATTACTCATCTATCCATCATGGCGTGCTAAAAAAAAAGAAAGAAAAACATAGTCACGTGCTTTCCCGGGTGTCAATTTCAAACTTTTCATTCTACTGTAAAACAAATAAATCAAGGTTTCTTGATGCAGATAATGAATCACTAACATTCAAATGAAAACAAACCTTGAATGAAACATTATTTCTACACAACTAGTATGAAAGAGGATTCGTTTGAGGTAAAAAAAAAAAAAATAAAAAAAAAGACAAAAAAAAGTTTTATCTATATAAAATTATTATTATTTATTGTTTTAACTAGGACATTTGAGGCTCTGCTGCAGACAAGTCGTTTTTTTTTATTTATCAGCTGAAATCACGACAGTGAAAGATAAAGAGAGTCACACATTCCAAGGATGAAAAAGTTTCTCACGCCACTTGGTTCCCGCATCCAGTGACGTAGTCAATTATAATAAAATGTGAAATATTGAATGTAGCCACCTTGTAGCGGCCAGACATTCTCACACACACTATTACATATGAGCTGGGGGTTTCAGATGAACGTCTGTGTTGGAGGAAGCAAAGAAGCGTCTCCTTGAACCAACCCGGAAGGAAGTGACGTTCTGCCAAGCGGATTTGACGCGCTTCAGGCCAGGCAGCCAAATATCAGTGAAATCAGTGGAAAAAAGTCTGGCAAACCTCAGAGTCTTTGGATTTCAATAATCTTTCTGTTTCTGCCATTCATATCTCATCTCATCTCATCTCATCTCATCTCATCTCATCTCATCTCATCTCATCTCATCTCATCTCATCACTTTGTCATCAAAGATCAATGATCCAAACGAAGTGGCTTCATTTCACTGTCACGTTATTGATCATTATGTCTTAGTTCTCTTTAGGTTATAACTTCAGGGTCCTTTGTCACGCATATTATTTGTCACGCATATTATTTGTCACGCATATTATTTGTCACGCTATGGCTGGAGTTATTTAATGTTATTATCATTGTCTTGTTGCTCTCCTTGTTGTAAATCCTCCATAGAGTAAATCTTTTGTTTCCTCAGGTTCTGTTATTCTTGAATATCTGATCGCACTTAAAGATTTCTTGAGGGCATATAGTTCCACCCAGCGTGACGAGTCTTTCAAGCTGCGTCCTCGGGAAGATCACGCCACAGGTGTGCGGGCCTCATGCAAAACAAACTACATGTAGTTTGTTTTTGTGTTAGTTTTGTGTGTGTGTGTGTGGTGTGTGTGTGTGTGTGTGTGTGTGTGTGTGTGTGTGTGTGTGTGTGTGTGTGTGTGTGTGTGTGTGTGTGTGTGTGTGTGTCCACAATATTGTTTTGCTCCTCAATAGCGCAGAGGTCGTTACTATTCAGTATTTCATGTCTTTTTTTTTTTTCTTTTTTTCTTTTACTGATACGGGTGAAAAGTGGGTGAAAGCTGCATGCGGACGAATGAACGTTCTCCTTTCAGAGCGAACAGTGCTCGGCTCTCCCTTCTGTCCGTCTGACGTTCCCGCTGCAGATTTTCCACAACCAAGACTTTCCACAACCAAGGCGACTCAGATTGTTCTTAAACCTGTCGAGCAGCATTCTTTGCTTTCTATGCGGGCTCCTCTTTTGCAGCTTTAATCCCGTTTTTAAGGCGCTATATTAAAATCATTTTTGACGTTGATATTTAAAGAATGGTTTTCCTTGTTCCTTCGTCCTATATGTTTAATTCACCATCGATTAGTTTGCCTGTTTAACGGCGCTTGGCAAATGGTTTACACAGATTTCTGGTGACGCGCAGCGGAGCCCGTGGGAGCATACAGACGATCTGTCTTTCTTCGACCGAAGATGATTTGTTTACCTTTGGGTGAGTCATTTTCGAGACATTTCATTTCATCTTAAGCGGGGGAAAAGAAGCATGTAATGAATTGCCCTCTTGCAATATTAAGGATCCAAAACTCGCCTTTTGACGGCGAACCAATAAATGCCAAACCAAAAAAAATGTGCAAAATCTTGTTTTAATTAACTGTCCGCTTCCTAACAATACAGACACTTTAGCCCAGCTGCTTTGTTTTTTTTAAATGCTTTTCACACGTTGTTTTGAAATAGAGACGCGAACAAGGAAAACTGTAAATATTTATTTCAATATGAACATCAAATTTATTTATATAGCACTTTTAAAAAAAGCACCAAAGTGCTGTACAAAATGTTGATGAAATAACTTGATGAAAAGAAAGAGAAATAGTACAAGAAAAAAGAAATATTTATATATACATAATGTTGAAATAATAAGAGTGAGGGCAGAAAGTTGCAAAACTCATCATGAAATGAAACAGACAGACAAAAGAGTGTAACGTTTTAGGTGAAGAGTCCAGATGAGACTTCCTGGTCCGGAGCGCAGACTTCCTGGTCTGTATCCCAGCAGCATTTCAGACCAAGACACCTCTTCACCTCCTTTGATTTATGAGACCGAAGGTACCATCCAATCCAGATGCACAAAGGAGGGAAAACCACCAGAATGAGGACAGTGCTGGTGAAGACAGTAACGCCAATGCATAAAGTTTCCTCACGCGCAGGGGGTTTTTGGGTTTGCTGCTGTGGAGGAGAGAGATGGGATCAAGTCACGGCGAGAGCAAAGAGGCGACAAGCGCTGAGTTTTATACTTACAGTCGGAGTGGTGGAGGATTTGCTGCTCCGTCGCTGCTGTTGGACCCTCAGCCTGCATGCAGCAGGTTCTCCTGGGTCTCCTTTCTTTTTCGAGTCTTGTGTCTGGACAGAGCAGCAATAGACCCCTTGATCCTCCAGCTGGAGCCCCTTCAGGATCAGCGTCACGTTCCCCACTGACTCCCAGTCAGGTGGCAAAGACGCACGGTCTGTGAATCTGTCTCCAAAGTGGACCTTACCGAAGCGATCCGCTTTGATCACCAGCTGCCCGTTAGTTTCCCACTGAACAAACTCCACATGGTCACCCAGAGTGTAAAAGAAGCAGGGAAGTTTTGCTGTTTCGCCTTCAGACGCTGGAACGTCGGAGGCAAAGTCAACGTTCAGCTGGATGATGCGCTCTATTTGGTCTCCGCACATGAATTCATAAAGTCCGTTGTCGTTGTAGTTGACATTCTCCAGGAAAATACCCGATGAGGAGATGCTGAGCCGCGACCCGTACTCTTCCACCGGCCGCAGGACTCCGTCAGCCGAGTCGGCCATCAGAACCGGGGTGTCATCTCTCAGCCTCCTGATCAGCTGCGGGGTTTCCCCCTCGCCGCAGTTCACCAGAGGCGACAGCTTTGCAGTTTCGCCCAGAGCTGAAGTGACCGAATCGCCTCCGATCACAGGCAAAACAACAGAAAGCAGGAGCAGAGAGAGAGAGATGCGCGCCATGGCGGAGACAGCAGGATTAAAGCAAGGAGTGAGAGAAGCGGTGTTAGTATGTCATGGGCGGGGATAATCATGAGGCGTGGCCTCATGCGCGGAACAGGTTTTGTGCGAAATTTGCACGCTCACCGGCCAAGGAAGGAGTGAGAGAAGCGAGTTTAGTATGTCATGTTCGGGGATAATTATGAGGCGTGGCCGCACTGTCCACGCTGCTCTGCTACCAGACCCTACCAGACCCGCAGGCTCACTGGTCATGCATGGGCTCCACAGCGCAATCTGCTTCAAGAACAGGCTTTGAGTGATGATAGACTATTTATTGTTTTAACTAGGACATCTGAGTAAAAACAATATGTGTTGTTTTTATGACAGTGCTTTCACTGTCATGCTGAGTAAAAACAGTACATTAAATACATTTATTGCGTTGTTTTCATTCAGCATGACAGTGAACGGTAAAGAGCGGCACATTCCAGTTTGCTGACGTCACTCAGCTGCTTCATCCAGAGACTCAGTGATAAAATGTGAGAGGTTCAGAGTCCAGGCTATGAACCAGGCTGTCTCATAGTGACAGGTGTTTTTTTTTTTTTTTTTTTTTTTTTCTCCATTTAGTCTGTTGCGCCCGCCACTTCAGCTCACATGGTTTCATCATTTCACCTCACAAACCACATTTGTCAGGCAACCAATTGGTTGCCGCTCCAAGCCCACGCATCTTGTTTGCTTTCAGTCGGCAGCGGCGCGACAAAAAAAAAATCAGCAAATAGTTTGATTGGTTAGTGCTCCGTTGGTGCAGGAGCAAAAGGAGTGCAGATTGCTCCACAGCGCAATCTGCTTCATGAACAGTGACGACAGACTATTTATTGTTTTAACTAGGACATCTGAGTAAAAACAACACTCAGATGTGTTGTTTTTTTTTTTTACAATACATACAATTTACATTACAATACATTAAATACATTTAATGCGTTGTTTTCACTCAGCATGACAGTGAAAGGTAAAGAGAGCCGCACACCACTCATCCAGAGACTCAGTCATAAAATGTAATAAAATGTAAAATACTAAATGTAACTACCTTGTAGCGACCAGATATTCTTAAAACGAGTGCATTAGTGATTCAGGGTTTTGTGAGTCGCGTACGACTACTATTTATAGGCCTATATTTCACTTCAACTCATCAGAGTAGAGGAAGTGGTGAGAGTTTAATGCGCAACTTTTTGTCTGTAGGACATGCCTTTTTTTCATCTTCTGCTGGTGTCAGCCAGCAGAAGTTAACTGTTCACGAAACCAAAAAAAAAAAAAGAAAAAAAGAAAAAAAAAAAAAAAAGCTAAGAAAACGGCGAGCCGTTTGACTCCCACTGACTCGCACTGATGTGCTGCATACAAGATGTTTGAGCACAAAAGATCTGTTGGGTTGATAGTAAAAACCACACTAACTGTTTTTTATTTAGAGGATATGATCATCATGTGGTTATTAACGCAGGTCAGTTCTCTTGCTTTTTGTTGTATATTTGTTTTATCTGATCGTCCTTTGCTTGATTACTTTTTGATTCTTTTTGCTTTATCCATGTAAATAAAGCCTTTGAAGTTCATCCTGGTTTACTGTAAAAAAAATAAAGTCAAGAACAAATGTAGTGATCAAGAACAATGCTTCCTGAGTCTTACTCATGTTTAGAAATGGAATATTATGTATTTAGTCATTTAGCGAAGTTGTGCTTTTTACCATTAATTTAGAGCCATTATTGCTGCTATATGTAAGACATGCGTTATGGTGGCGTTCACATTCTGATGTGGCTGATAGAAACACGGCTGCACATAGAAACACGGCTGCACATACATGAGCAGCTGTAGTTTAGCTCATGGTATGTGCAAACACGGCTGATAGCTGTGTTTGCACATACCATGAGGACGGTGTGATGGCAAACGAATAACTGTATGAATATTCAAATGAGACACAGGAGGGAGGAGGGGAACGGTGGGAGGAGGCGCGGTTTCCCACTGCGTCATTGTCAGTGGGTTCAGCTTTTTGAGGTGGTTTTTGACAGCAATAGTGAAATGTAGCAGGTAGAGGAACTTGTGTTGAAAGATTGTTCTTGGCAGTTCTTGCAGCACAAACAATATTATTGAACTATTTGGAGAATTATCACTGTAGGTTACCGTTTTAAATGATTGTTCCAATCAGAAATGTGGTGTACTCTAATTGGATATTCCAATATTAGTTAGCAGTTGTTACTTAAAAGCATTAAAAATAGTGAAAAAAAACAACAACACACTACTGTATTATTGTAATAATCAGCAGGTGCTCAATTCCTATGCTACTCCGCAATAGGCCTAATTGGAATTTAAAGCTTTATGGAATATGGCACAAACAAAGTTTTATCAGTATTTTGCTTTTTGTCTCGCCAAGCATGAAGCAGATATCAAACCGGTTGATCAAGCAGTCGTATTAAGTCATCAGACGATCATCGTGACTCAGCGCTTTCTTCGCATGAGCAATAATCGTTATCGCGCGTTATGCACTTATGTGATTAATATTACTGATATCTGATTCTCAAATAGTTTAATTCAATTAAAAAAACTGCTCAAGTTGTTCTGTCACACTTCTCTAAATAACATTTCGTAATTTAACACACACACGAAAAATAATATCCTTAAATTTATAAAGCCTTTATTTTAGTAGACCCAATTTAAAGAAATTTATATCTGCCCTCCATGATTCGGCTCTGATCCAAGTAGACGGACTCGATTGATTCCACTGATGGCAAAGAGTCCAACTCAGCAAGACAGACAACAATCATAGCTGTACCGGCGGCACGCAGCGGCCCTCGAGGCCGCTTGGAGGAGCCCTCGGATCCAGTCCACGTTCCTAAAATAGACACTTTGGCTTCGAACCTAAACAACAATAGTCGCTGTGTGACAACACCGCCGTCGCGAGCAAATGAAAAAACAGAAGCTTCGAGCGTGAATGAATGATTTTCGGCATCAGGCCGCGTCGCGATCGAGGCCTCCTGCGCGCAGCGGCGCAACAGTCTGAGCTGCTCTCTCTCTGGACGCGCAGGGGGATCGCAGAGGGACGCCGCTCCACGTCCGCGCGAGTAATGCCTCGTTTGCTTTCAGTTGACACGCTGAGAAACCAATTCGTGTTACCTGACAATTTTGGTCGTTTTTTGAGGTAAAATTGTGAAGCCATGAGTCCCGAAGTGACGGAGTAACAATGGGCGCAACAGACTAAAGGTTTGGGCTTTAATGCGCTCACGTGATCGGAACCTCGACAGAGCAGCCGCAGTCAAAGTAGGGCTTGGAAAGTGATTGAATTTGACTGCAAAAAAAAAAAAAAAAAATCAGGCTCTGGGCCGTGCAGAGACACCTCCCATGACAGGTTTCTGTATCACGTCACGTGAGCGCAGACGGAGGGCACGAGCAGGAAGCAGCTAGCGGCCACAGACTGACAGAGAAACGGGAAGACACATTGTTCGGATCGGGGCAGAGAGGACTCAGTGAAAGTTCTTCGAAGTGAAATCGATGTGTTTTCGGATATGACTCATTTTACAAGCAGAGCGTCGAGCCGTGTCTGGCTCACAACCTCCGGCTTCCCCCTCTTCTTGTTTGGGCTGCTGCTGCTGTCAGGTACTGTCTTTTTTTAAATATATTTATAAAGTGCATCTGCAGCCAAATGCGAACTACACTTATAGTAGTTTTTTAAAAATTAAAACTTAAAACTCACTGCGCGACAAGTTGTAAAAAAAACAACCTCCCCCCCCCCCCCCCCCAAAAAAAAAAAAACAACAACAACAACAATTGATGCTGATGCAGCGCTTTTCAAACAGGAAGTGGATTATTATTCGCAGCAAGTTAAAACTTGCATTACTATTGTTAAGGTGTTCATTGCACGTCGATTGTTAAACGTTGTGACTTTACAGGGCTTACCTAAAAATAAGAACAATAAAAAAATTAAAAAAAAAATTTAATAATAAAAGCTGTTCATGTTCTGGCAAGCTCTGACTCTTTTCTTAAGTTCAAAGTAAATTTTCTCTAGTAGTATAGAGGCACTAATTGAGTGTTTCGCATGTTTCCAAAATCTAGTTGCTAAAAACTATTAGAGGCATTTCACAAGAATAATCATGCAATTTCAGCAGTAAATGCAAATCAGCTACTCTGATTTGCATTTAGCGAATCAGAAATCTTTCCAACTTTCTGATTTAAGAATCACTTTCCTCAATGGCTCGCACTGTAAATGTTTGTGTTACTCTATGTAAACTCCAAGGCAGCGCGTCGTTTGGCAGAATCAGTGCAGAGCAGCAAATCTCATAGAAGGCGGCGCTCTGGTCAGATTGGCTCTTAGCGTTTGTTCTCCACTTACGACTGTCAGTTTGTTTTTGTCAGGAGTTTGACTAGGCCATTGTAACACATGGCTAAGCCTTGTGTTTAGCCATGTGTTATAAACTTCTCTAAAGCATTCAGTTGGCAGTTTAAATCAACCTGAGATGAGAGAGTAATACCTTCAACTTTGTTGGCAGCAGTGCAGTTGTTACTGTTTAGTTATTTGTTGTCATTGTGTTCCCGTCAGGTTCAGCCTCAGCAGATATCGTCCCACAGACAATAACAGCCCATGTGACTGAAACCGTCGTCCTGCCCTGTCGCATCACCGTCGACGGTGAACTCCCCACGCTGGAGTGGTCCAAGGAGGGCTTAGAGGTAAACAACATCACCTTACTGTACCGGGACGGCTGCGAGACGTTTGGGATGAAGAACCCGGCCTTCCACTACCGGACTAACCTTCTCTTGAACACACTGAAGGACGGCAACATCTCTCAGATCATTTACAACCTGAGGGTGTCTGATGGAGGCAGGTACCACTGCAGGACCCTCAGGGGGAAGCAGTGGCAGGTTCACGCGATTATCGTCCTGAACGTGGGTGAGTCTTGGTCTTGTGTTGGGCTTCATGGTAGGACGATGCATTGCACTGCATCAGTCGGTGTCTTATGAGGGTTGGTTGAATCCCATTCCAGGTGCCGCGTCAAAGCCAGAGCTCACAGTCGTTCCCTCCACTGGCAGTGAAGGAGTGACCCTGCAGTGTAAGGCGGAGTGCTGGTTCCCAGAACCCGACATAACGTTTCTCGATGACGAAGAGAAAGAGATTTCAGCAGAGAAACCCACAAGAGGTCCAAACTCTACAGAATGTTTCACAGTCACCAGGAGAGCAGTAGTGAAGACTCCCATTAATAGGTAATTATAGGTTTATGTGTTTTAGGTAAAGTCAGTAAAAGTAGCCAGTAAATGCCAAACCTTTTGTGCCTCCACATCCTGTCTTTTCCTCTTATTCACATGATTATTAGCCACTGTATTAGAGGGGAACACATCACTACACTTATTTTCCATGCAAGGCGATAGTCCAGTGACTCTGGGACTAACGCAACGAAATAATTTTCCCTTGTATATGTTGATACATATAAAACCAGCCTACGTCTTAGATTAGATATTAGAGCATTATGCTCAAATGACAACTTCTCTCCTTTTTTCAAATCTTGAAATAAAAGTAAAACTGACACTTCGTCTTTTTTTCTTTCTTTTTATTTTTTACCGCAGAGTGACCTGCAAAGTCCATGAGAGAAAGCTCAATCGGACCAAGAACGCAGAGATTTACATCCCAGGTATATCAGATCACACTGATCTGAAACGAAACACCCAAAACATTCTTTCATGCTTGTACTTTTAAGAGCTTCGTGAACGTAAACTGCTTTACGCGTTTTTTTGCACTGCATAAGTTTCCATATCTTCTTTTACACATGTTCCAAAAAAAAAAAAAACAACAAACAAAAACTATACTGATGCACTGTGCATGATGATATGCTCATTTTTGTTCTATTGACCTTTCAGATAACTGGATGAGGTCTTGCTCAAACACGGCAATAATCACAGGAGTCGTCACTTGTTTCGTGACAGGGTTAATAATATGTGCAATTGTTTTCCTGGGAGACAAAAACTCCTGCGGTAAGTAAGCTCACTCGAGTCAAGTGAAGAAAGAAACAATTTATTCTAAATGACTTTAGTCATATTTCATAATCCGTACTTTTAAACAGGGAGTCACAAGGAGACAGGGGTCTCAAAAACGTCCAACTGAAAATGTCATAACTAAGAGAAGTAATTGTGCAGAACATTGCGCTTGCAAATAAGCTGAACATTTCTTAATTGCATCTGTTATGTGGAACTTTGATTCTGGAAAAGCAGGAAATTTGAAAATGGGAGACGTGTGGCACTAAGCTGTCGCAGGTTCGATTCCCGGCCTGGTGATCTTTGTCGCATGTCTTCCCCCTTCACTCATTACCCACTTTCCTGTCAATTCACTATCCAATAAAGGCTGCTAGAGCCTAAAAAAAAACCTTTAAAACAACAAAACAAAGCAAGAAATCTAAAAATTGAAGACTGGGGTGTAGGTTCAGTAATAGAACAATGCCTCTACATGTGCATTAATTCATTTAATATCTTTCATTTGTAATAAGTTTGAAAATTATGTGTCATTTTCCTTCAACTTCAAAGTAAAACAATGCAGCACTTTGTGTTGGCCAACAATATAAAATCCTAAAAGCGCACGTTGAAGTTTGTTGTGACAGATTACAAAAAACAGTCCAAATGGTACGGAAACGTCCGAAAAGCAGCTGGATTTCAACACGAATAAAACAAGTTGCACATAAAAACGTTTTTCTCAGCAATGATATATTTGTTAAAACGTGTGAAGCAAGTTTTAACGGATATATTTTTCTTTCTGTAATTACACAGGGAGAAGACATTGCTCCAGAAACGAAAAAATGAAAGAAGCCGTTGAAGAGCGGAGAAAGACAGAAAGGCATGAATACAGCCCAGTGGAAGAGCCGTCCACAGATGACTGCAGAGCCTCACCAGATGGCACAGGGCAAGAGGGCCAGCCACCCAGTTACAACGTGTCCACAGGACAGGACATGTCCACGGTGAAAACGTCTGAAATGAGGGTCGTAAGACGGAACCAAACCCTTAGCACACAGAGCAAGGTCAGACCTAGATCCGTGTCTGCTTCTCTTCCCTTTCCGCTCCCTCCCGGTAGTTTTCAGAATACCTTAAGCTTCCAGTCAAATGCCAGTGAGAGCTCAGAGACGCTGGTAAATGAACAAGAAAACCGCAACAACTAAATTGCGGCAAAGACTGGGTCCTGTTGCTCATTCGGTTTAGCTCAAAATTATCGGACTAACTTAAAATGAGCTCGATCACTTCTGTTCTCATGAAATTAGAAAAGGAATTTTATCTCCAGATAAAATTTGCAGGGTCATTTTTGGATCAAGACAAAAAGCCTACAAAACTGTAACTGAAAACCAAGTATTCCAAGACTACCGCTCAGGGTTTCCTCCTCAGTTTCCTCATCCTCAGGTTTCAGTCTTAAAAGCGTACGTCCATTTCAGAACACCTCTGGTCTTCTTGTACGAAAAAAACATTGCGACTATTGCCATATCCGGTTCCAGTTAGCGATTGGGCTCGTTATTGAGCAAGTCTTAAATTATCTGGGAGTGAGATTGAAACCATCTTTCCATAATTCAGTGTTAGACTTTTTTTTTTTAAAGATCCGTACTTACTGAATGTTTTGTTGTACTAGAATTTTGTTTAAACTTTAACTAGCCTTGGTAACTGTGACGTAATTTGCAAGTGACTCGTCAGAGTCACTCACAACCGTGACTGTTGACACTTAGGTTGTTGCAGAGTGATTAGGTGTTTGTGAGTTGTTGTTTTGTTGGGTTTTTTTTTTGCGTTTCTTTTGCAATGCCTTCTAAGATTTGTGTTTGAATGTTTTCTCAGGTGTTTTATATGACAGTGTTTCAATTCAGCCTAACGTTTCCTTGACGAGTACACTATGTTGTGGCCATTTATGCTGAACTTTTGTAAATCGCAAGTTCTGTCAATTTAGTTTTTCTTTACGCAGTTAGAATATGCTTTAGTTAGTTGATAGCCAAAATCGATAATTAAAAAAACAAACAATTGTTTTGATTATTTTGCTATGTATTTAAGTGATTAAGGATACACCGGAGGGCTTGGTGTGACGACGGGATGTTTATAGAAAATAATTTGTCATTTCTTTTTAAACCACTTTTTATACTTGAAACATCAGATCAAGTTAACTTTCCTTCTCATCTAGTTTGTAAGAGATTAGTAGCTATTGCTCTGCATAAAAATATTGTTTTTTTCAAACGATCAAGTCGGAAGTGCATGCAAGAACAAGACCACCCTGCTGCGACATGTACTATTTGCTTTAACTTCTGTCATTATCAAAGAAACTTGTTACTGACTGCCTTCCTTCTGCATCATTTGATGCTTTTTGTTGGGACCTGACGCTGATGGATCAGTGGTGTAAATGGTGCTGCCTTCCCAGGCTCTCATATAACTCAAGTCTCTATATATAAAACCAAAGAGTGAACGGTTTAATGTGTGCAGGGACCGTCATGACCTCTGATCCTAAGTGAATACGATCGTGTCAGCCATGTTGTCAAGAATTTACACCAAATTCGTGTTCTTTCTTAATTCAATTTTGATTTTTGTGTTCTTATTCTTATCTTTTGATAGAACAGGAGGAATCGTTCTGACTTTCTCCCTTTTTATGTGGTGTATGTTCTACCTCTGTCAAGTTTCTGTAATGTTTTGTTGTGTTGGAGCAACAAAGCAAAACAAGCTTCAGAAATATTGACAATAAAATATCATCTTGATATGACTTCTTATTCTAGTCTTTGTGCATCTGACTGGTATTTACTGAATGTTTTGTTCATGACACTGGGAGTGAGATCGCTCCTTGCTTTCATACATCCATTGACTACTCCCAGATGTCTTTACAGGTTCATGTGGGAGAGATGCTGCCTATTTCGGTTATTGAACGAGAGGCAAGATATGCTTTGGACAGGTCATACATCGGTCCTTCACAGGACCTGTCCTGTGACATGGTTGCCAGTCACAGGACAGACAACCACGCACACACATTCTTTAAGGGTCAATTTAAGAAGATCAATTACCCTGATAGTAATGGTCTGGCACACAACTTGATAAAATAAAAGTATTTGTAGAGTGTTTTGCATTTCTCTGAATTGCTTAAAAAACATCTAGGGTTTGGTGAGTCGTTTGAAACATGCAGCCCGCCTCTAAAATGACATTTTAAATTGGTTTTGATATTTTTGCAGTATTTTCTCCCTCTTCTCTGGTTTCCGTCCCACCATCACAGCTGAATGACATAAACTTTGTGCTTAGCAATTTCAAAAGTAAAAACGGCCGTCAATCTACACACAAAATCTTCAAATGAAAGTTGAAATAATCTCCTTGTTAGTCAGACTACACAGTTCTGACTCACTGAGCAGTTCATGTTCAGGGAGCCGTTTATGCCTCAATCTCAAATGCAGACAGCAGTTTGGAGCAGAACGAGTCCAGATGAGGAACAAAGCAGCCAGGCTGATCTGAAAGAAGTGCTGCTGTGAAAACATTTCTAACTATTAAACTTTCTGCACAGCAACGCGTGGCTGCGCTATAAGTGACGTAGACATTTTAAAGGATTCATGAATTTCACTAGTGATGGTGAGATGAAGCCTCATGAGGCATTGAACCACTTGAGCCAACTGGTTCCAGAAAGGGTTCATTTCTTGAAGCTTCATGTGCTCATGAACCCACCTACTGGCCAGGTGTATAATCACAGCCAGCTGTATCTGAACACGTGGGATGCATTGAATTTTTGTCTATTATGGCTCTTGGGAATGACGTCACAAAAGGTGTAGGACGAAATCATATGTCTACATGAATTATGTATATACATATGTGTATAATAAAATATTGTTTGAATGTATTCTCTGTGCGTAATTTTTCCCAAAATAGTAGTGTCATGTGACATGGCATGTTGTGTAATAATGTTTTTCTGTGACTCTAGAAAAATGGCCTGGGCTTAATCAGGCAGAGGACAGTGAAAGTGCTTGTGGAACTAGGGAGGGGGTAGTGAATAGGTCATTGCTTGTGTCATCATTGTACCCCAACTCCTTGGAGCACAATAAACACCTCACCTTTAAATAAAATAAGAAACAGTGAAGAATACAGTTCCTCATAAGCAAACCTAATGCATCTGCAAATGTTCAGTTCACCTTTCCTTGTTAGGGCTAATCAAATAGAAATATATATATATATACATATATATGTGTGTGTGTGTGTGTGTGTGTGTGTGTGTGTGTGTGTGTGTGTGTGTGTGTGTGTATATATGTATATATATATATATCTACTAAACTCTCCAAACACCAAACTAACTGTCTCAAACTAAATAACCACTATCCAACCTCTGCTATCCAAACTATCAAACCTCTATCCACTCTCTCAACTGACCGCAACTCGCCTGCAACATCCCACATTTTGAATGGAGCCTGTGGGGTTTATAAAAATCTGAACCGCTTCCCGAAGTAGTCACGTGGTACAGCCGAAAAGAACGATGACGTCGGACGGACGTCTTCGTTCTTTTCGGCTCCTCCTCTACATGAAGCAAGTACGTGCTTTACGCTCCGTAGCCTCGGCACGCAGCGTAACATCACTACGGGACGGCACAGTGCTAGCGGCCGCAGACTGACAGAGAAACGGCAAGACGAAGTTTTCGGATCGGGGCAGAGAGGACTCAGTGAAAGTTCTTGGAAGTGAAATCGATGTGTTTTCGGATATGACTCATATCACATGCAGAGCGTCGAGCCGTGTCTGGCTCACAACCTCCGGCTTCCTCCTCTTCTTGTTTGGGCTGCTGCTGCTGTCAGGTACTGTCTTTTTATTTTAGTTTTATAAAGTGCATCTGCAGCCAAATGCGAACTACACTTATAGTGTAGTTTAAAAACAAAAAACAAAAAAAAAACTTAGGCTTTAGGGTCCAGTTCAGGTTAGCACTGCGCGACAAGTTCTTAAAAAAAACAAAACAAAACAAAAAAACAACTGATGCAACGCTGCGACAGACTGGCGACCTGTCCAGGGTGAACCCTGCCTCTCGCCCGGAACGCAGCTGGAGATAGGCACCAGCATCTCCCGACCCCGATAGGGAGAAGGGTGTAACAGGTGTTATGCCGAGAAATGCCTGCCTGCCGAGAATTGCATCCCCTGTCGCGGGAGCGCGCATCGCTCTAAACTCTCGCATATTGACGAGGAAACGGGCTGAAATCCGACCGAAAAAGGAAACTTTTAAAGATATTCGTAACATTATCACGTTTATTAATCATGTAAGCTCTACAATTGTGGGTCTTATTTCGCTAATTCATTGAAATAAATACGGTCTTTTACGTTTATTGAGACGTATTTGTCGAACTTTTTTCAGTTTCTGATGAACATGTTCTCCGCAGCTGGTTTGAAATTCCCATATTTTTTCTTTTTAACACTATAATAGCTTAAAGCATTACGAAAACGAGGCCCATTATATAGAACATTTTATATGACGCTTAACTGTCTAGTGTATTAATGTAGGGGAGATGCATTTTCATTTCTGAGCCTGCTAATATTTGCATCCCCTGTCTATTGTCCTGTTCATATGAAAATTGGTTATGCAGAAAAAAAAAAGTTATTCCACTCTTCATTTCTTATTTCTACATGTTAGCAGGGGGATGCATTTTATGGCAAAGCCTATGATCTGCCTGCCAAAATATGCTTGCCCTCTCTATTTTCCTCAAATCTTGTCCTATTGGTATGCAACTCATACCAGGAATTAAGGGAACAAATGTGATTATGTAGAAAAAGCTATTTCACTCGTAACCTTTTGTTGTTTTAAGCTTGGGGGGATGCATTTTTTGGCAAAATGAATTTTGAGCTGAAAAACAGGGCATGCAAATATCGGCAGCTCAAAAATTCATGCAATTTTAGCAGTAAATGCAAATCAGCTACTTTGTTCAAAAGAGTCTGTAGTGAATCAGAAATCTTTCCAACTTTCTGATTTAAGAATCACTTTCCTCAATGGCTCGTACTGTAAATGTTTGTGTTACTCTATGTAAACTCCAAGGCAGCGCGTCGTTTGGCAGAATCAGTGCAGAGCAGCTAATCTCATAGAAGGCGGCGCTCTGGTCAGATTGGCTCTTAGCGTTTGTTCTCCACTTACGACTGTCAGTTTGTTTTTGTCAGGAGTTTGACTAGGCCATTAATAACACAAGGCAAACCGTTCTAAACCATTCAGTTGGCAGTTTGAATCAACCTGAGAGAGTAATACCTTTGGCAGCAGTGAAGTTGTTACTGTTTAGTCATTTGTTGTCATTGTGTTCAATTCACAATAATAACAATCAAAAAAAGACAGGATTGGATTTCTCTTTTTATTGTTTTTTTTTCAACTGCTATCCCGTCAGTTTCAGCCTCGGCAGATATCGTCCCACAGACAATAACAGCCCTTGTGAATGAAACCGTCGTCCTGGCCTGTCGCATCACCGTCGACGGTGAACTCCCCACGCTGGAGTGGTCCAAGGAGGGCTTAGAGGTAAACAATATCACCTTACTGTACCGGGACGGCTGCGAGACGTTTGGGATGAAGAACCCGGCCTTCCACTACCGGACTAACCTTCTCTTGAACACACTGAAGGACGGCAACATCTCTCAGATCATTTACAACCTGAGGGTGTCTGATGGAGGCAGATACCACTGCAGGACCCTCAGGGGGAAGCAGTGGCAGGTTCACGCGATTATCGTCCTGAACGTGGGTGAGTCTTGGTCTTGTGTTTGGGCTTCATGGTAGGACGATGCATTGCACTGCATCAGTCGGTGTCTTATGAGGGTTGGTTGAATCCCATTCCAGGTGCCGCGTCAAAGCCAGAGCTCACAGTCGTTCCCTCCACTGGTACTGAAGGAGTGACCCTGCAGTGTAAGGCGGAGTGCTGGTTCCCAGAACCCGACATAACGTTTCTCGATGACGAAGAGAAAGAGATTTCAGCAGAGAAACCCACAAGAGGTCCAAACTCTACAGAATGTTTCACAGTCACCAGGAGAGCAGTAGTGAAGACTCCCATTAATAGGTAATTATAGGTTTATGTGTTTTAGGTAAAGTCAGTAAAAGTAGCCAGTAAATGCCAAACCTTTTGTGCCTCCACATCCTTTCTTTTCCTCTTATTCACATGATTATTAGGGGAGTTGCTACACTTATTTTCCATGCAAGGCGATAAAAGCGCACTAAAGCGACAAAATAATTTTCCTTGGTATATGTTGATACAGTAAAACCAGCTGATGTTGAACATCAGATATTAAAACATTGTGCTCAGATTCAGGTGACTATTTCTCTCGCTTTTTAAAAATCTTGAAATGGAAGTAAAATTGACACTCTTTTTTTTTTTTTTTTACTTTTTTTTACCGCAGAGTGACCTGCAAAGTCCACGAAAAAAAGCTCAATCAGACCAAGAACGCAGAGATTTACATCCCAGGTATATCAGATCACATTGATCTGAAACGAAACACCCAAAACATTCTTTCATGGTTGTACTTTTAAGAGTCCCGTTTTACTCATTTGCATTCGATAAAGCACTGATAGATTTTAAACCCAGTTTGAGTTTGTTGTGGAGTCTAAAAACGTGGTCATAATAATCTCCTTTTTTTAAATTTTTTTTATATTAACCTTTCAGATGACTGGATGAGGTCTGGCTCAAGCACGGCCATCATCACAGGTTTCTTATCGACGGGGTTAATAATATGTGGTGTCGTTTTCCTGGTACAAAAGATTTTCTACAGTAAGTACGCTCACTCAAGCCAAATTAAGGATTAAACTACTTTTTAAAGATTACTTTAGTCACATTTCACTTTCTTTTGGCTTCAGATAAATCCTTTCTTTAAAAAGAGTGAGGTCTATGCATATTCTTTTACAACAGGATATGCATAGCACTAACACGACATGAACATTGCTACATAACTTAAGAAAAAATGCATACAAATGCGTTGTCAGGTGGAAGGAAAATATTTTCAAAGCATTTTGCAAATAAAAATCAGAAACGCGTGGCCGATAGTGTATTTTTTTCCCCCCAGATACGAGTGATGTAGAGGACGCCACAAACATGTAGAAGGTGGTGCTCCTGTCAAAGTGAATGTTGTTTGGCTGACATTTCAATTTTGTGTGAGCATCCCCTTATATACAGTTACCACCTGAAACAAGATGGTGACAGTTTCACAAGAAAACTTGTTAAACTTGTTAAAAAAAAACATTAAGACTGGGCTATAGGTTCAGTTTCTAATAGAACAATGAGACGGTGTAAACCAGCCTGTTGCTGTGTCTAAATGTTGCTGTGTCTAAATGCATGCAACGCCTTTCATTTGTAATAGGTTTGAAAGTTGTGTATTATTTTCCTTCATCTGTAGAGCGTTTTACCCACTTTACATAAAATCCTAAAAACACAAGATTAGAAAAAAAGTCCAAATGGTATGAAAGTGTTAGAAAAAGGAGCTGAAATTTAACAATAGTAAAATAAGATGCATTTCTTATTTTGCTGTAAATAAGATACGCATCTCTTTTAAATTCCTGACGAAATTATTATTATTTTTTTTTAGGAATTTATATATTTGAAAAGTCACAAGAAAGTGTTGACTGATATTTTCTTTATGTAATTACACAGGGAGGAGACAAAACCTCTCTCTGTCAAGAAATACGCATGTGCAAGAAGAGAAAGATAAAGACAAAATGGAAAGGCGCACATTCAGTGTTGCCTCACAGGAAGAGGAGTCCACAGATGATTCCAGAACCTCACCAAATGGGGCTGGGCAAGGAGACCACCCACCCGTTGACAACCAGTCAATAGGACAGGACCCGTCCATGACAAGAGGTTCTGGATTGACTGCTGCGGGACGAGACAAAAACCCCGGCCAGAACACAGACCGACATACGTCTGTGTCTCCTTCCTCTTTGACAGGGAACTCTCTTCTCCATGTTTATAGTCGTCAAAGAAGCTTAAGTTACCGGTCAAATGCGAGTGAGAGCTCAGAGTCACTGTTGGAGAAACCAGAAAGCTAAAACGTGGAAAGGACTAGCCCCCACCCCCTGTCATGAACTTCCATTGTTATGCCATTGTCAGGATGGTACATGAAAATGGTCCGTTACTGTGTATCACAATAACTTCTAGGAAAATGTAAGAAAACATAGGCTGCTACACGTTTTCACACCAGGAAAAAAGCGTGCGTATATTGACGCAAAGTAAATTTTTGTACATGCCGCCTTGTGCGTAAAATTCGACCGTCACACGTTTTGCGCTCATGCATGTTTCATACACGGGGCCCGTGGAGACTATGGCATTCACAGCGAGGGTAAACAGGTCTGTAAATGGTGCTACCTTCCCGGGCACTCGTAACATCCCTCAATATTTCAGAGGGAAAGCTATATATGTGGTGGTGCTATTTATCAATTTTAGCTTTGCTTTTAACATTATCCCAATGAAGCTGTGAGCCAAACACCGGAGGTTGCATTTCACGTCATCCATTTGCAAATGGATCCTTTACTTTTTCTTTTACAAAACACAAGTGGTCTACCCTGTCCTGCTATTTCAACACCAATGACTGCATGTCGCATCATGACTCAGTCAGGATAGGAAACGGTTTTATGTCTCTAGGAACCATCCACCCTGACCTCTGATCTTAAGTCACCTCTGGCACAATCGTGTCAGCCATATTGTCAAGAAGGTAATCAAATATTGTGTCCTTTTTTAACAAAGGACACAACTTTTTAAGAGTATCTTCCAACATTTCACTGTTACTTCTATTCCTCGATCTATCTGTTCTTGTGTATCTTCTGATAGATCATGAGGAATTGTTTGTACGTTTACCCTTTTTATTTGGTGTATGTTCTACCTGTGCCAAATTCTTCTAATGTCTTGATTTGTTGGAGCAATAAAGCCAAACAAGATTGAGAAGTAATATCAAAGTATCAGTAAGTCCTGACATGACTTGAATTTTTGGGTTTTACTTCTCTTGTCATTCTAGTCTATGTGCATCTGACTGGTATTTATTGAATGTTTTGATCATGAGACTGGGAGTGAGATTGCTCCTTGCTTTCATACATCCATTGACTACTCCCAGATGTCTTTACAGGTTCATGTGGGAGAGATGCTGCCTATTTCGGTTATTGAACGAGAGGCAAGATATGCTTTGGACAGGTCATCCATCTGTCCATCACAGGGTCTGTCCTGTGACATGGTTGCCAGTCACAGGACAGACAACCACGCACACACGTTCTTTAAGGGTCAATTTAGGGAGATCAATTACCCTGATAGTCAGGGTGTGGCACTGGGAGAAAGCCACACATGCAAATCCATGCAGAATGACCGCAGGCCAGAATCCCGATGCAAGGCAGTGGCACTAACTGTGCCAAAGCCAGCCGTCTGATAAAGTGGTCATGATTTATTCAAAGAACAAATTTGAATGTACTGTTATCAGAGTCGCACACAACTTGATAAAATAAAAGTATTTGTAGAGTGTTTTGCATTTCTCTGAATTGCTTAAAAAACATCTAGGGTTTGGTGAGTCTTTTGAAACATGCAGCCCGCCTCTAAAATGACATATTTTAAATTGGTTTTGATATTTTTGCAGTATTTTCTCCCTCTTCTCTGGTTTCCGCCCGGAGAAATTACAAAGAAAAAACTTGGTTTCTTCTTTGTAATTTCAAAAATAAAAACAATCTACACACAAAATCTTCAAATGAAAGTTGAAATAATCTCCTTGTTAGTCAGACTACACAGTTCTGACTCACTGAGCAGTTCATGTTCAGGGAGCCGTTTATGCCTCAATCTCAAATGCAGACAGCAGTTTGGAGCAGAACGAGTCCAGATGAGGAACAAAGCAGCCAGGCTGATCTGAAAGAAGTGCTGCTGTGAAAACATTTCTAACTATTAAACTTTCTGCACAGCAATGCGTGGCTGCGCTATAAGTGACGTAGACATTTTAAAGGATTCATAAATTTCACTTCAACTTAAAATGAAAACAACAACAATAATAAATAATAACAATAAAAAATAATATAATACATAACATAATAATAATAATAATAATAATTGTTATTGTTATTATTATTATTATTATTATTATTATTATTATTATTAATAAATAGTGAAAATTAAAAATAATAAAAATTTCTACTAACAATAAAATGTTCCCGTTAACCAGGAAGTTAACGCCGTTATCTTAACGAGAACTTCCTGGTTCAACAGCGAAACTACAGACAGAGAGCCTCTCAGCAGGGCTGTTTTCTCCAGGTTTGCTCCTCGAATAAAAATGGCCCAAGTTCACCCAGGTTGCAGACAACGACGGGTTCTGGTTGAAAGTTTAAAGTTCATTTCCAGGAGCAGCTGGACGGACAGCAGGACATTTTCCCGTCTCTCCGCCGCTAAAGCTGGACTCCTCTCTGTTGTCGTCGTCGCCGTCTTGTGCTTCTCTACAGGTTTGGCCTGGTTAACTTCATTTTATTTTATTTATTGTCTAAACTGATATTTATTTTCCCGACATAGCGTGTCGTTTGTGGCTATTTTTTCTTTGCGTGTCGCGAATCTGCGCCGTCTAACTAAGTTAATAATAAAAACAAGCTTCTTCGGAGTGACGTCACGGTTTCAATTCTTTTCAGCTAAACTCGGCGAGTCCTTCGAGTAGAAACATGTAATAATTACACACGCAGAGCGAGTCAAGCCTGCTTTAAATACATTTGTAGTATTAGCTCCATGTATGAACAGCCGCGTAACTCTTTTTATGGTCGCGGAAGACGCGAGCAGTTCTCGAACGTTCCTGATTCGACCTCTCAAAGATGGCCGTGCAAATACGGTTACAAACTGCTTCCTCTTCTTCCCTCTCGACGCCAGCGTCGGCAGAGACGATAGTGGCGTACGAGAATGAAAAGGTCACGCTGCCCTGCCGAACCAACCAGACCAGCGACCTGCTCACCGTGGAGTGGTCCAAGGCCGGGATGACCCCCAACATCACCCTCCTGTACCGCGCCGGCAGCGAGACGGTGGAGGAGAAGAACTCGGCCTTCATCAACAGGACCAGCCTCAGGCTGGAGGAAGTGAAGCGCGGCGACATCTCCCAGGTCGTCTCCGGGCTCAGGCTGTCTGACGAGGGCCGGTACCTGTGCAGGACCATGGTGGAGAAGCAGCGGCAGGATGAAGCAGTGGTGAATCTCATCGTGGGTGAGTGATCTCTGTTTACAGCATGCATCCCGACATGTTTCCTGGCTAATCTGGGTCTGTGTCTTTTTAAGATTCAGAATTATAATTTACACCCTGTTTATTATTATTATTATTATTATTATTATTATTATTATTATTATTATTTTACACTGACACAAAATGAGGTAGTTCCTGTGAAGTACCGATAAACAGGAACACAGAGTTAAGAGAAAGTCCAGTTCAGTCTAACTTATTTGTGTAGAGTAGATTCACTTCATATTTTTGCACTTTACAAATCAAACAAATCCAATTATATAAAGTAGTTAAAACATATCTTAAGCTTTCGACTTGTCTTCAATCAAAAGATGGTATGGGAAAGTAGAGGTGCACCGATTGCAGTTTTCCGGCCGATCGCCGATTATCGATCTTTTAAAAAAAAGCCTGACCTGCTAATACTGATTGTGGCTCATACCGATATTTCTTTTTTTACCTGAAATGTTTCTAAACAGCAAGAAAGTAGCTGAGTTGGCAACAGTGAGGCGACTGTTATTGTTGTGAATGTGCAGACATGTCCTGTTGGGACTGTCCCCTTTTTTACGTCAGCGCAAAAGAGGACAGTGGCAGATTTTTAGGTCTTTGCGCTGAGTAGTTGATATTGCTTCTCCACACCTCCTGTTGGAGAACCTGTTGACACACAGGGCGATTATACGCTGTTCATTTCACAAACCTGGAAACGTGGAAAGAGAGAATTAGCTTCAAGAACGCCACAACCCCACGTAGAGGACACATTAGACACGTCCAAAATACCAGGTATGGTGCAACACTAACACCAAACATAACCTCTGCGGAAACCTCCCCCACTGTGAGACAAGGTGGCAGGCAGCGGCACGTTGTTGTGGCGAACTTGGTCAGAGTTGACGGTGAAAGAAACGGAGGTGTAAACAGGGCGGCAGAAAATCTGAGCGTGGAGTGGAGATCGACCTACTGGCTGAACGACACCCAAAGCTTTTGGCAAGAGCATAGGAAGGAAGACGGAACATGTAGGAGTCAGAGAAACTGAGCGTCTAATAAGTGTGAGTGTAATCCGGGATATTCTCTCTGATCTTTTCTTTTTCTTAAACTGGCTGTGGTTTAATTTGAGTCATATTCACAGTCTCCTGCTTCTAAGGTTCTCTGAATTTTCTCTGTAGAAGCAGGAAGTTTGAATCGCAGGGTCTTGATGTAGATTACATCTAATGTAAACCCTCTGATGCAAAAGGCTAAAACAAACAAACAAACAAAAAAAACTATGACAAAGATACACTGGAAAAAAAAACTAACAAAAAAGAAAGAAAAAAATGAGTCTGAATTTCTCAACCAATCTGGAAGAACTACATTGTGACCCGAATCCGCCTTTTGGGGACTCTAGTCTCTAAACTAGCCTCTAGTTTAGAAATGAATGAGTTATAAATACCCAGCCAATGCCTATACTTGTAGTCAGTGCGGTGGTAAGACTTAAAGGTAATGCTCTTAATCCAACCTGACTTAGTTTTGAGCTATTTTGCTAAAAGGGAAGCCAGAAAAGGGATTCTCTAAACGTAAAAAGCTGGTGCAAACTTTCCCCCACGACTGACATCATCACAGTAACCACACAGTAACCACACAGTAACCACACCATAAGACAGTGTAAAACCAGAACTAGTTTATCAAATGAAATAATCACAACAATATGATGATATTTGTGGTTGCAGCATGGGCGGAAATGAAATGGGTATAAAACCTTTGCGAGGCCTTCAGCCAGATAAGGCCGTCTTGCATTATGAGACCAGCTTGGGGATCATAAATGGTTTGCTTTAAATATGCAGCTTTAGATATTGCGTTTAAATTTAGTTGTCATCAAAATGACAAACTTGTGTGCAGTGCTGTGTAGGCTACAATATTTCAGCCAGCCTGCATTTCAAACCAATACTAAAAGCTATATTAGGATAACAAGTTTCAGCAGGGGAATTACCCGTCTGGCGATACACAGTTGTGAAAGCAATCTCTGAAATCGCTCTTTGTTCTCTAAATGAATGTAATGTCGACTGTAGGAAGGAAAAAGGCTTCGTCAGAACGTGAGACTGAAAATCACACAGTGTGACGTGGCTACCAATATCAGATGTGGTATAACTGCTTCACTTTGTTCAGGGTGTTTGTTTATTATAAAATATGCCTTTTTTTTGTCAGGTGCTGCGTCTGAGCCGAAGCTCACCTTCGTTCGCTCTGGTGCCGACGGGGGATTGACAGTGGAGTGTAGCGCCGAGCGCTGGTTCCCAGAGCCGGAGATAACGTTCTACGACGGGAAAAGCAATCTGATTGAAGCCGAAGACCCGCGGACTGATCTGGACTCTGGAAGGTTCAACGTTAAAAGGAGAGCGTCTTTGCGGATCGTCACCGACAGGTACAACTTTCTTCACCTCAACCGAGAGGGATTGTTTGTCGCACGAGAAACAAGCCTGATGGGAAGCTACTTGCATGTTGATGTTTGTCTTTAATTGGTTGAATAAAAACACTTTTGTTGTTTCACCGCAGAGTGACCTGCCGTGTTCACCAGCCGCTGTTGAAGAAGACACTTTATGCAAATATTTATATTCCAGGTACAGTAACGTGTTGAATGTATATGTGGTGTTAATTAGGGGAAAACCTTTACAATTCTGACAAAGACCATTGGATACGCGCATGACTTTTATTATATTTGTATTTGAACCAGTTGCACATAGTAAGGGCTTTTCAGGTCCAGTAAGGAGAGGTATAAACGTCCTCTCTAAGGAAAAAATAGCCGACAATAAATGCCTTTACTATCAAATCAGAAATAATCGTAGATCATGCTATTAAGCTTATAAAGAGTTTTGCTGATCAAGAAAATCAAACCTTTCTCCATTTCAAAATAATCGCCCTGTTTTAGGTGATTGAATGTATTCAGATACGTTTGAATCAGGGATGACGTGGTTGCGATTAAAGATGTCCGCTTATGTTTTCGTCAACATATTTTATTAGAAAATCACCACAGACAAAGGTGTGCTTTGCTATATTTCGTTAAGCCAATGTGCCAGACCGAGACCCGACATGTTGACGCATCTTATTGTTCTCGGGTCTAGATTTGTCTGCGCGTCAAATCTCAATCAATTCTCAAGACTTTATTTGCTTCACGATCAATCAATGTGTTCTGAATCACTAAATTAGACCATCGAGTCAGTATTGGCTTTTAGTCGTTATGTCCTTGCGATCAATTAGGTGTAAATATGTAGTTTTATATTTTATCTTGCATGATAAACAAAATGTAGCTGTTTAGCTGTGAATTTTGACTGTAACATAAACTCCTTCAGACGTGAATGAGAATCAAGATGGCAGTTTTTGTTTGGCTTGTAACGTAAAGCACTCAGTAGAAAAGTCATCAGTTTGGAATGTGTGTTTTTTTTTTTTGTCTTGCTTGAGCGAAAAGCCTTTGAAGATATTTTTATCACCTGCCATAATTGATTTTCTATCATTCCAGATGCCTGCATGAGATCCTGCACATACAGCATGGTCAGCATGGTGTGGAGTGGAGTGGGAACCGCAGTTCTACTTGCATTATGTGCGGCCGCTTATTTTCTGTGGAAGAAATGTGGACGCTCTTGTAAGTCTGCAACTTTTTACTGCTGGAACCGACGAAAACTTCTGTTTCCTTCAGATGTGGAATGTTAAATATGGACTGTATGAGTCTTTGTAATGGCTTTTCAAGACTGAATATCCCTTTGCTTTGTGTAAGTTATCATACAGAAAAAAAATCCACTCTGGAATTGTTGGCATTATTGACTGATGAAAGTACCCGGCGTCTCCGATGCTGCTGGCAGAGACGTATAGACCTCCCATTTACGAATGTTCTGTTTTCCCCTTCATTCACAGATTGCAGGCAGAAATCACCTAAACCACTACAGCTGCTCAGTCCCAGTACGGAAAATGCCATTAACACTCAGTTACAAGAACAAATCAAAGGGCTACAAGCACAAATCAAAGATCTGCCAGGGCTGAAGTCACACATTTCTGAAAAAGATCAAATCATTGCCAAACAAAAAGCAGAACTAGAAGAACTTCAGTCCAAACTCCGTGCTGCTCAACAGCAAAACCAACCTACAGCCAACTCCTCATCCTCACTTGATGCCTCTCACCAAGTTACCCAAACCCTTGACACCAGCAACACACCACCAGCAGCCACATCAGCGAGCCACAATCCGAAGTCTGGGAACGTGTCCAAGGCGAAAGACCCCAAACCGGCTGGTTCCGGACAAGTCCCCGCTCCTCCTAAAAAGGACAGACCCAAAAGCACTTCTGACCTTCTTTTGTTTGTTTCCACAAACAAAAGTTCTACCCTCCCCGGTTTTTCCTCAGCTTCCGCTTCGAAAGACAACAAACCTTCCCGCTCTATGAGTTTTTCCGGTTCTCATGCTGGTGTCTCCAGGTCTTCCCGTAGGTACACTGTCGTAGGTAACCCCTTCAGCGTTCTGGCAGATCTAACCGAAGAGTCAGAGGCTCTCATCCATTAGCATGGGCTACTGAGAAAAAATTTACGACATAGCATTTAAGCACGTGATGATTGGATACAGTTAAGGTCACGATATAAAAAATGGGACAGACCCGTTCTAAAATGGTACTTCTAGATTTTCTTTCTTTCAAATTAGGGATCTCTGAAAGCTCTTACCTAGTTGGTATCTTCAATTACAGCAGATACCTGAACTGACATCAGGAACCTTCT
The DNA here is from genome assembly GCA_911649635.1 of Poeciliopsis gracilis. Classification (NCBI taxonomy): domain Eukaryota; kingdom Metazoa; phylum Chordata; class Actinopteri; order Cyprinodontiformes; family Poeciliidae; genus Poeciliopsis; species Poeciliopsis gracilis. The sequence goes on from CAJVRI010000724.1 coordinate 1,834,252, forward strand.
GTATAAAAAAACGTATCTGGTCAGTATAGCTCTAAGACCAACGTTGAATTTGCCATATTTCCAAACTCATTGTTTTCTCCTCTTTGTTTGCCTTTTTACTTATTGTTTGTTTTTTCTGACAATCACTTTTCCATTCCGTTCATGCTCAGAACAAATAATTGTTAAACTTCAGGTTGTCGATTGATAAGTTTTTTTTCTACATATCATCAAACGTCTCCTGCCTTCGAAGCAGGAAAAAGTCTTTGTCGAGCTAGAACTAGTTTCAGAAACAAGTCAGAAGCAACGAGTGTTGCGCTAATGCCCGTCATAATTGTGATGATGACAAACGGATACAGTTGGGAGACAAATGGTGCCAAACCGTCTTCTGGTGCTGCAGTAACAGCTTTTAAGGAACACACTCAGTCTCGTGTGCTGGTCCTGTTTATGGGGGCATTGTGTTTTTTTATTGATAAATATATATTTTTGTAGCACTGCTTGTCGCGGGTGGTTCAGAGTATTTGTGAGTTTTAATGTGATAGCTAGCTTTAACTTTTAAACTTTAAGCTTTGACTGCTTGGTGAGCATTTTGCCTAATTACAACTGTTTACAGCTGATTTTAAAAAATGCAGTTACAGGTGAAGGGACCTCATTTTCTAAGCTTTAACTATAAATTATGACAGTGTTCGAAAGGAGGCTTGGTTAAATATTGTCTACATATCTTGATGACACTTTATCTTCAAATAATAACTTTATTATTCCTAAAACAAGAGAATCATATTTTCTGTGAATGTAATGTCAATACTTTCTACTCCAATTCACTACTTTTTGCAACTCAAAGGTCCTATTGAATGCGATGGTTGAGCTGAACATTTATTAAGTATTAATAGATTTTATTGTAATTTATTTTATGTGTTTATGAGCCTTTTTTAGATATGCAAATGTGACTTTTTACTTTTTTATTTTTTTAATGATTTTTACTGCAATAAAGTCAGTAAATTTTTATGAATGTTTATAGACTTGTAAGAATATATATAACTACATGTCTGTGCCTCAGGTTTTCAAAGTTGGCTCTCGCTGACAACTTTAAAACATACACACAGCTCCCCCTGGTGTCCGGCGTGAGGAACTGCGTGTCCGCTTGTGTTTTAGCGGTTTTGGGGAAACGTGTTTAAAGTAAATCAGATTATTGTTTAAAGAGCTGGGCCTGTGATCTGTATTGTGTGCATTTCAAAAATATGTCTTAAAGATTTCATTCTGTCTGCGACAGCTGTTTCCTTTGGTACTCTGTAAGGATGAAAAGCCTTCATATATTTTTACCAAATTTGATAATGAATAGAAACTTAAGAAGTTTGGAAAAAGTCTGCAACATTAAAGCTGAAAAATAATGTGATGAGTGTCAATCTTGGTATTTTTCTTACTATATTTTTTAAAAGTGCTCTTTAAAAAAAAATCTGAGCAAGATGTAAAAATGATTGAAACGTGATTGATGCCTGAAAGCTGTCGATAGGAAATGCCACCGGTGACTTAATGAAAACACAAAACTGTTCGGTTTGAGTGTTTTTGGGCTTCAACAGTAACGACAATCAGAGGCACAAAGACTCATGAAGCTGCATCAGAACATATTCAATGAATGCTGAGGTTTCAGAATCTCATGCTGCATTTCCTTCATTCCATGCAACTCTCACTTTGGTGAGTCAGTTTGATGATAAGGATCTAATCGGCTCCAAAATCTTTCTAGGTTTAAGAATGTCTTTCTTAACGAGTCTTCCTTAAGTGTAACCGATGTCTCCCATCGTCTGAATCGCACCTGAAGACGATTTTGCCTCGTTGGTTTGGAAGAGGTGGGATGTTCCCCAGTTTTTACCTTTGCAGTGTTGAAGTGACTTTAAATCAGTTATTATCTACAGTAATGTGATCACAATCATCTAACCTTCATATTGAGCTCATGTTTCCTATCTTTAAAAGTATCTTAATACTTTTTCCAGTGACTTAATACATTCTAGCAAACAAAATGTTGAGTTATTGCATCAGCAGAGATCATCTAAAACATTTGACTTATTGCTACAAAAAATTCACTTACCACTGGCTTTAAAAATGATATTTATAAAGGAGTTATATGAATGTAAAATTTTATTTGGAACTGGGTCTTTAGTTGTCTGTGGTGTATTATAATTTTTTTTTTTTTTACCAATGGTAGGTGACAATCAAGACTTATTGACAACATGCCTTTTTTTGCTATACAAGAAAAACATCTTTATTTATCATAATGCTGCATTAAAATACTCTTGTAATCTACAAGAATCCCACTTGACATTGACAAAAAAACAAAAAAAAAAAAGAAAAATCTGTTTTCAGGAAGTGCATTGGTTTAATACTAAAATCCTAATATTATGATGTCTGACTGGGAAGATCTGCCACTGAGAAAATACCAAAACGTCGATATGTGAATCGCAGGATAACTGAGGGCACGATGTTGTCTGAGATTTAAGTCAAAACATTTCTTGTTTCGCTCTGATTTTAAAACAAACGCTAATGAGAAATGCCGCACATCATTTTGGACATGTAAAGGACTTTCACACAAAAGACTCGTTTTTACGTCAGCCCTCCGTCTCAGATACTTACTACATAAAACACATAAAGATCCAACAGAAAATACGACTGTGATGATATCAGGTGGGCTCCTTTCAGCAGCTTCCTGGTCTGATTGTTGAGTACAGCATTAGCTCTGACGTCACCTCTGCAAATAAAAAGTTTCATTCCAGTCATTCGTCAATTTACAAGGACGAGTTTGCATGTATCTTCCACTTAACCTTTACCACACCTATGTTAAATGATACACCACAAGCACATTGAAAGTGAAGACCTTTGGAGGACATGAATAGAAACGAAACAAAAATCGGTTCATTTTTGCTTAATCGATCGATGAAATAGAAATTAAATCCGGAGTCATCAAACTAACAATAAACGTCCAAATAGTCAGAACCTGAATTTATGACGGCTATGTTAAAGAATTTCATTTTCTTTTTTGAAACAAGCATTAAAGTGTTGTGTTGAAATGAATGTCAAAGCAAAAGTCTTACTGCTATTTACATATGAGTCCAGGTGTTGGCCTTTACCTGCGTTTGTGTCCGGCAGCTCTGTGTGAGGGAAGGTGACGTCGGTGTAGTACACGTCATCATCCACTTTAGCTACGGAGCAGAAGTTTCTACGTCAATATTGAACAGCAGCTGGTTCACAACATAGACATTTTAAACACATTTATGTCAGCTCATGATATCTTGGTTATATTTCATAACAAAAGGCATTTCGAATAATAACGTTGTATTAAAAGTGTCATCATTTACCGAATGATACTTTAAGACAACAGTCATAAATACCCATGAAGACTTACTTCATGTTCATGACGGTGTTATTACATGTTTATGACGGTGTTATAACAGTCTTATTCACAACTCGTCAAATAAGGCGTCACCACATTTTCTTATTAGTAGAAAAGGAGGGTATTGATCCTCTTTGTTGGTGGTTTCTCTCCATGTTGGCAAGCACTCAAAAAAACCACATAAATACTATTTGGCAAAAAAAATACTTTTCTTATTTCTTGTTTTAATTTTGCTAGGCGTAATCTGCATTAAAAAAGTCGCTTGATTGATAAGGAACGGGGCTGACCTTTGACATGCCTCCTGAGGCAGAGCAGCATCCCGCAGACAAACAAGAGGCAGGTGGCAACAACAGGAAGTAGCACGTATACGGGATGAAAGCCAAAGGAGTCCAGCTCGCGACCTTCGGCGACATACAAACGAGGGGAAAAAAACAGTTTGGTGTGAAGGTTAGAAAAAGAGAAAAAAAAGCCAAGAATGAGTGGATGACACCCACTCATGCACTGAAATTCATCGCAGTATTTCCATCCCACCTCTAACTGACAGCCAGCTCTCTGGGGATCCCCCTGCTCCAGCAACGTCGCATCTGTAGAGGCCTTCATCAGACTCGGAAACGTCTCGGATGGTGATGCTCCCGGTGGAGCTGCTTCCGATCAGGAGGCCGTCCTTATAAAACGTTGTGAAGTTGGAGGAGGAAGAGGCGTTGCTATGGATGCAGCGAAGAGTCACCGCCTCCCCCTCGGCGACAGGAAGGACGGGACTCTGCAGGATCACTGGGCCCTCTGGACGACAGACGGGGGGACACAAATAATCTGCCAGTTTCATCAAAAGGTCTCAAGCCAAGCCAAACGTTTTCCCGCACTCACCCGTCACAGTGACGTTGATGACCTCGCTGCATGCCCCGGTTCTGGACTCACACCAGTACCGCCCGCTGTCGAACTGGTAAAGAGTGTCTATTAAACGCCGTGACCCGTTTCTCTTCCCCCAGTCTGCCGTATCGCCGCCGGTCGTGTTTCTCCTCACTGTCCAGTCGGAAGAGTTTTCACCGTCCACACAGCTCAGCGTGACCGAGTCGTACTGAAAGAACTGAGATCTGTCTGGGAGGATTCTCACAACCGCTGAAAGAGAAAGGGGGAGAGTTCGGATCGGTTTTAGTAACTTCTGGAACTGTTTCTGCTCACTTCCTACATCCTCAGTTGACTGTTTTTTTTACCTTTTCACCAGCTTCCCATTATCACTGCCTTTTATGCGTTTCAAATCCTCCTATCTTAATACAAGTATTTTCGTTTTTCGTTGTTCTTGATTAGGTTCTGATCCGGAACAATGAAACACCAGATGCATGTGTCGATGTACGTATAACTGATAAATGAATATATATTTTCATTTCTGCATTTCGATCCGTCCTTTATATCCCAAAGGAAAATTCAAGCTTTCGTTGTGGTATAGTTTCTTTTAAGCAATATAACTCTAATATTTGCAATATTTTCAAACTATTATAAGCAAGACAAAATGTAATGAAGTTCAAAATGGATGAACCAAAGCTGTTTTTTGTTGCCATGTAACGGTGTCCGTGTCATGAACCGGAGATGGTTGTGTATTTTTGTAAGTAGGTGTAAAAACGGATGTGACGATTCTAGTTTATAAGTTGAGGTCTGTGGTGACCTGGTGTCAAGTCTTCACCCCCTCAGACTTTAGCAGGTTCCTGCAGAGCAGCGAGGTCAGACCGAGGTAAAGTGAGGAAATGTGTTGAAATGTGATCATGTCACAAACCGAAACCGCATGAGACAGTGATAACTACAGAGGTTTATCAAGGACCGATGATCAAACATCCGAGTTTGAGTAACATCTGACATTATGATTTTCACTTCTAGCGTTACAAATAAACGCAATGACACAAAGCAAGCGGATTCTCCCTAACAGGAACTGGACAGGTCTATTTTTTTTTTTTTTAGCAAATCATGTTTAATCGCTGGAAACACACTGAAACAGAAAACCTGACATCACAGACAAAGTTCTGCTTTCTGGAGCTTCACCTCTTGTGAAATGAGCAAACATAAAGTAAAGTGAGTAAATACATGGAGAACTCACCGACAGCGGCGCAAAGTGCTGTGAAGTTCATGCTTCCTCCCTGCTGGGCGACGACAGACTGAGCTGTCTGAAGAGGTGTCACCAGCTGCACGCCTCCAGTGCAGAGGAAAAAAAAAATAAAAAATCAAGAAGTGATGCTCAAAATGTTTTGTTTTGTTTTGTTTTTTTCTGGGGTAAGTCTTGTGATCAAACGTAATGTGTGTGTGCCTGTATGCGTCACCTAGTTGAAACGGTTCAGGTTAAATTCTGCTAAAATGGGTTTCATAGTTGTCCTGTAATGAGTGGTTTTTGGCGCCCCCTACTGGTTGCCTATAAAAGGAGGAGAAAGTGTAGATTCCACACAGTCTGTTCAGCCACTCGACTGTGGTAGGTCATCAAGTCCAGTTCTTTTCTGAAAAGTAGTGGTGGTTGTGCTCTGAGACTAATGTGGAGTTTTATTGCAGTACCCAGAACCAGTGGACCGGAAGGGAGGCTCACTGTGCTGTTTGTGGTGAACCATTCATTACAGAAATTCAACCAATGAGCCTCCGCAGTGTGCTGTATGTGGGGGAAGAAGTCACATATGCAAGTTAATGGTAACTCCACAGTGTCACAGGGAAACACACAGCTGTTTTGTTTTCAGATCTAAAAAGTAGAAAATTGTTCAAAGTTTAGCTTTGCCATTTTTTTTTTTATTGATTTTTCTTATATGGAATTAAATCTGAATTTAAAAAGTGCCTCTGAAATTTCAACGTTGTATATTTGCGCTTACTTTTTCTGTGTTAAAATATGTTCTTTTAAGGAAAATGATCTTTTGGTGACCTTTTGGCCTTTGCTTTTGTTTTATACAAACGCAATTAATCACACGCCGTTGGCCTTTTCAAAGGAAAGACGCAGGTTGCCAGGATGTAGCAAAAATGCAAATTTCCACTGGTAGGCAGTGGAAAGGTTGACGGTGGTGAAACCCTGTTTTTTTTGTTTTTTGTTTTCAAAAGAACCAATCCACAAACTGAAACCATGTCAGTCTGTGATGCCATCGACTGTGTTATTAACTGGAGAGCCTCGGTGTAACTTGTGTTCAACTGAGTTTCAGGTGCAAATCTGATGACAAAAGTACCATAATTGGATTTGAATTGTGATGCAGGAAAATGAAGACGCTGTTTCTGCTTTTGACTGGTTTAAACAGCTACAACTTATTTTGTTGTGTAATATTTGTGCGCACACGCGTACATTGAAGCCCTGTAGTTGTAGTTTGGCTTCATTATAAGAAGGCTAATTGAACAGCAGGATCTGGGGGTCGCCTATGTCGGGTTAGTGCACATGTGTCAAACTCAAGGCCCGGGGGCCAAATCCGGCCCGCCGGAGCTTTTTATGTGGCCCTCCACAGACTAGACTAAACACCAAGTGTGATTAAATATTATATTATCAATCATATCAATGCAGTTTTTATCTGTTTACTGCCAATTTATATCAGTCAATCCCTCCGGTTTCTTGAGAATTTAGTTGATGTGTGATTATAGTCCATGATTTATACAGCCAGTAAATAAACAGTCGCATTTATTATTAGTCCCTGAAGGGACTGAAGAGTTCTTCAATAATATTATGTAATTTTAAGAATTCATTGACATATTAATAGTTTGTGAACAGGTTTTATCAACACGTTCTGGCACAACAGGCCCTTTAAGAGCCTTCATGATCTTGATTTGGCCCAAAACGAAAATGAGTTTGACACGCCTGGGTTAGTCTTTTTATTCAGGATTCCACCAGAGGGCGCAATTGGACCGCTAACCGACAAACCATTTTAACATAAATCCCGTTTCCAACAATTCCCTTACAAACAAGGTGTTTTATGACCAGACGCATTAGCAAATGAACATATCTCTGATTATATTTAACTAGACAAAATACCTCTCTGAGATGAAATACATTACATTACTATGACAAGTAGAAATGACGTAAGGTATATGCACGTCCCCCGCCCCTTTCTGTTTGCTGCAGCGAGGATTAAATAGCCTGACCAGCTGAGTCACAAACTCGGTTTTCGTCAGACAGTGGGGAGAACCGGATGCTGGTGATGCTGGGCCTCTGTTTGATTCTGTTTGCTCTCATTTTCACCCCAACTCCCGCTAAAGGTGAGGGAACAAGGACGTCGTTTCAATTCGTGACTAGTTTGTTTCTGCTATCGTTTAGCTTGGGCAGGCATTAGCTCTTAAGCTGTTTGAGCACAAATTTTATGATATGCTTTCTTTTAAATGACACAGGAAGCAGGTCGGCTGTGCATTTTCCATCTGCGGTCCTTTGTTCTGTTCTTCTTTAACACGGCTCACAAGAAAATGTAACTTTCCCAGGATATTCAGTCTAAAGCCAGGCTGCAGGCACGTGCTGAGAGGGGGGGATGAAGGGGGCATGAGCCCCTGCCCCTTTTATCCTTGATGCCCCTCTTGCCCCTTTTCAGGTATTTTTTTTTCCTTCAAAAAATTTATTTTTACATTTTTTATTTGTTTTAATCTGCGTTCCAGAAGGTCTGCTCTGCAATAATGTTTAGCTAAATGTAATAATTTAGCAACATAAACTGGCCTGGCAGACTGTTTGGTGTCAGCTGTTCACATCAACAATTTCAATGTTGAAGTGAGCGTGGAAATTTAAAGATTGCTTATAGATTCATGTGCTATGGAATAACAATTTTGTGTTGTTTTTTTTTTTTACAGAAAGAATCTGGAAGATAACCGTACAAAAACATTGGGGTAGAAAAATAATAGTTTGTGTTGCTTTACTGACACGAGAAGATAAGATTTCTGTCATCCATTGTCAGGTCATTATCAGGTAACAAGCTCGCGCCAGCCAGTCGTTGCTGCGCCAGGTGATGATGTCGTCCTCCAGTGCCTCGTGGAGCCTCAGTTGGACATGGTGGACATGACCGTGGAGTGGTCCAGGCCGGACGCCAAACGTCGGGCAAAGGGAGTGGAATACGTACATCTTTACCGAGACAACCGCGAGGTCCTGAACGTGAAGAGCTCGTCGTACCGCGGCAGGACGGCGCTGTTCGCAGACGGCCTCAGACGCGGCAACGCGTCCCTCGTCATCACCAACGTCACGACTGCTGACGAAGGGGAATACAAATGCTTCGTCCCAAAGCTGCAGGGCAACGTCAAATCTTCGGTTGTTCGCCTTGTCGTCGGTGAGTTGAAGTCGTGAGACGATTCCTCGTCGACTTCATCTGGGCCATCCGCAACGTTTAGACGCAGTTCCTGATCTAAACCGCTTGAGTCAGGAGGCTGAATTCACTCACCAGCAGTGACTCAGCTCTGACACTGAGCCATTCATTGATCCATCCCCTAATGGAATAACATTAGGGGATGGATCCTAATCCTGAAATGATCCCCCCATCTTCTCTGAATAGAGAAGGGAAAAAACAATAGTGAAAGTACATCCCTGTGTTGAGCTCCTGTGCTGTGAAGCTATGTTGTCTGAATTGCTCCAAATGCCCAATGAAACTATTTACTACCCATATTGCGAACAGTTTCATGGGAAATGCTTCATAACCCGTGTTTGAAATTGTCCTTTCAGATCAAAACTCTAACCTGAAACCGAATAAAACCGTTCCGTCAGAGACGCACCTCCATCACGAAGCAAAGAGGCAGAATGATCTGAACGGTGAGAAAAAGCCGTCGTCTTGAATGACCCCCTGCTGTCATTAATATCCAGCTGGCTATCGATTAATAAAAACGCTAACATTGTAGGCTTCTTTGAAATCAGACTGCTAATTGCCTTTAAGTCGTACATTTCTTATGCGACTGCATGGATTGTTTTTGCCTGTGCGGTTCAAGGTAAGCGTGTGAACGTTCACACCCTTCAGACTTATAATGTAGCTAGCGTGGCGGCTAATCCTAAGCTTTGTAACGGGGCTGCTGTTTTCACCCAACCCTTCATGTTATCTCCTTGACGTTTCGTTTGCGTTCTCTTCCAGTCGGAACAGGAAATGACAGATTTATATTTTCCTTGACTTTGTTTTTTTGTTTGTCTTTCCTGCCAGGCGGCGTGGCCCGTTCCAGAAGCTTCACTCCACTTACTCTTATCTGTGTCTCGCTTATCTTCAACGCTTGAGTGGCAGGATGCTTCCTCGTTGCATGAATGTGTCGGAGACGAGCAATTCAGGTTTTCGGCGACAGTAGGAACATGTGGGTAGACTGCGCAGTGCCTTCTGATTTTTCTTTTCCATCCTCATAAAAAGTTTGATGTACGTTATAGTGATCAAGACTGCTGCCGTCTTTGCAAATTAAATATAATTTGAGCTTGTTTTTTTAGAAGAAAAACTGGAAAAGGGGAAGTTTTGTGATCGTATAATACTCTGTTTAACTTTAGGACATTACTTTAGCAAAGAAGAAAAAACAATGTTGATTGCAATGTGGAAATAAAGCACCGGTTATGCAACAATCAACACTTGATTTGCACTCAAGTGGCCAAACGCAGAAGCACGCATTTGCTCACATGATGTGCTCACACTGTTTTTTTTTTTTGTTTTTGTTTTTTTTGCTGGAAACCCCTTACAGGCACTAGAAACATAATTGTTCTGTTTAGTTTTAAATGTGGCGTTCCAAGTTTTCAGTTTAAAAATGTGTCCATAAAAATGTTACCGTTTTCTCTGATGCATTTTTTAATGTTTTTATTTTCATGTCTCTACCTCCTGCCATTGCACTTTATACTGCACTTTTTCATTTCATAAGCTGTGACACATGATTGCATGATTACAGGCTGTTTGCAAAACTTGGTTCTGTTTGTATGCTGTTTGCCAATATTTCTTCAGAATAAGTTGATTGCGTTGTCGTGAAGCAGACTTCACCGTTCAAGCTTTGTGAAACAAAACCCTCGTTACTGACTTCAGCTCGTTGTCCTCGACGGGTTTTAAATAAATGTGCAGATTTCTTGCCATTGTTTTTCTCTGTGAAGGTGAAACTTATTGTGATGTTTGTAAAAAGGGAAAAAAACCCAGCGGAGTTGATATTTAATACATTCGTAGGATATTTACTCAGACCAGACGTCCCTGCGAGCGCTGTGCAGGCATCATACGATGTGAAACATGGAGACTAAATGACAAAACGTGCAGCAGGGTGGATTCCTTCAGCATTTCAATGTCAGTCTGAAAACAACTAAAACAGTGAAAATAAAAGCAAAAGTAGGAAAACAAGGAAAACCCGCTGAGTTCATGTTTAAGCTGAAAAGAAAATGAGTGAGTTGCACACGGTGATCACTGTGCAGAATGAAACCAACCAGGCTCAAGATCTGCTTCTGTCAGAAATGGAATAGAAAAACAAACTGCTTCTAAACCACAAAATGAAAGGAAAAGTTATTCTGTCAATTCAGAATTGATGCTTTTATTTTCTCTTCATCCTTTATTTTATCTGTTTGGCATCTGGAATGTAATTACAGATGATGGGAGGAAACTGATTTTATGCTGAAATGGCCTGCCATATACAAGACCTGTGGACATATTGACAAAATTCCCTTTATTGCTTTTCAAACTTCATGAGTCTTTGACTTTGTTCCTAAGAGTCTCTTCGATCCAGTGTTGTTGCCCCCCAAACTTGGGGCCTCTGACTGAAACGATGATGGTTATCAGGCAATAATCGGGTTGCAGTTTCCATTTTGCACCACGAGGTGGCAGCAAATAAATAAACAATCAAAAATGGCGTAACTCAGTTCAGATCGTATCTGAAGGACATTTCTGAGGTCAGCATCACTGGAACCAATTAAAGTTAAAGTATTTTTAACTATCTATTGTTTTTTTCTATCCCTTCAGTTTTAGTAATGTGGATGAAAGCTCAGGGTGAAGAATATTATTATTATGACACTTAAGTATCAAAAGTGAAGCCTTGCAAGTGACTAAATCCTAGTCTGACGAGGATTACATGTGATTCTCTGAACATGTATTTGTTGTATGTTATACAAAGTCTATTGATTATTAACTGATCTCTCTTTAGTGTGTACATATGTGGTTGCCATGTTTCCCTGCAATGCACCGTCCAGTCCAGGGTGTCCACCTCTTGCCAAATAACTGCTATATATATATTTGCTTTGGCACATGAGGAATCAAACGAGGAAAAAAAAAAAAAAAACAAAAAGATAAAATTCCAGTATGTCCACGACACACGAAGTTAGTAAATCTATCCATATTTTACAAGCAAAAGAAACCAGTAAAGGCAAAATTTAATTCTGAGGTGTTTTTGATGAGGCCAACATTTAAATACAATTAAACCACATTGGGCCCAACTGAACCCAACGTAAGCTCTTCGCAGATAAGATCAGATTCTTTCATAAACACAAACGTTCTCTTTGTGAGAAAATGAAGATCCTTTTCCAATCTGCCAGACTGGTAACAAAGACCAACTGAGGCAAAGGATGACGACTAAATTGATTTTGTTAAGCTCTGAAGTTAGTTTAGAGAAACAGGCTTGTGGATCTCCAGCCTTCACTGTAACCGTTCTCTCTACAGCAGTGGTTCCCAAAGACTTTCTGGGCTCCCCCCCCCCTATGGATGACAGAAAAAAAAAACCCATAAACAAAATCAGGCCAGTGCATTGCTGTGTGTTCTGGGTGTTGGGGAACCTGCATCGTTTGCACGCCGGGGTTGTTCCGCTCTGTTTGTGGTGGCGCGGTGGTGGACGGAGGAACTTTCTGTGTCAGAAGAAAATTCACCCATCAACCTAAAAACGTACAAAAGATGCAGAACGGACGAGTTAGTCTTTTAGAAACGGTCACACACCGGAGAGATGTTTCTGTTTGTAAAAAAATCAGCGCAGCACTTTCCTTCTTTACCAGAGCAAAAAAAAAAATAAATAAATAAAACCCACCCAGCAAATATGCACGAGGAAGTAGTGCCATTTTGGAAGCTGACGCAACAACACGGCTTTAGGTATCTCTGCAGTGGACAGGAAATGCAAACCACCATCAACTGCTGCAGACAGCCTTGCTGTGGCGTGGTGTGAACTTCAAGTAGAAGGGAAGGAAACGCAGAGAGGGGACACTGAGAAGTAAAAGTATGATTTCACATGATATGTGTTCATATTAGGCTCCGACTTCTAGAGGCCTTTCTGCCGAGAAGGATGCAAGGATGAGGCAAACTCTGCTCTGCCTGCTGGGATTTTTCTGTAAGTACATCACCGACCTTCTGATCGGTGTTTCGACAAGATGTGTCTCTGGAACGACGCGTGTTCCTGTCTGAGTCGATTTACCGACCTTCGAGACTCAGAGTGTCAGTTTTTATGACTACAGAAGGCTGTAAAAGTCCTGTTATTTATTTTTTTTTTTTTCACAACCATCTAAGTTATCATAGACATATTTTTACGCAAGAAAATCGACTAAACTCCAAAGTGAAGCTAAACAGTGACCCCTCCACTCACCCAAGCGACCTTACAGGGACAAGCAGTTACAGGAAGCGGATTGATGTCTGACCACTTCCTAGACTTTGGTGTTTTATCTCATCTGTTTTTACAGACCCATTCAGAAAGTTAGAATATTCCTGTAAAGCATTCCTGTTTCTGACACTTTATCACAAAGCGAAACATGTCATGCAGATCAGTCGCACGACTGAGAGTTTGAAAAACCTTTATTTCTGCTCATTCTGATGAATCGGCGACGTTCTGCTTGTCAAACTTTAGTTCTGATGCCGCCTGACTTGTTGATTCGGATGACATCACGGTGCAGTCCAGCGTGATCAAGTCTCAGTTTAGATCTGATATGGCAAACGTTTGATCAGATTAGTTCAAAATGCTCGAAACATCAGCGGTTGAAGGCGTCCTTGTGGTTTTCTTGCCTGCAGGTGTCAAAGCAACCCTGACGGCAGACAGGACAACGACGCTAGAAGAGGGTGAGTGAAGCTTGTCTGACATCGTCTCGCTTTTGGTCTGATGAGAAGCGATCCACATATATCGGATGCAAACGACCTCTGACCTATGTGATGTTATTGCTTTCTTCTTGCTTGTTGTATTTTTGACTGGTTTAATAAAGACGTGACGACGTTGCTCCACCTAAATTTACCAACAGACGATACTTGAGTTATGATCTATTCTAATTTTATGACGTGCGACATATTTGTGATGGTGGACCCTGGTGGAGGTCAGAAGACCTGGTGCAAATGGCAACATGCTTCCGGCTACAGTGTACGTTTGCGAATGCCTGGATGTAGCGTGAAGCTGCTCCTGGTTCTCCGGATGAGATAAAATGCTCCAAAAGCACATTCCTTCGTAAGAAAACAGATGCCGAGACGTTACGGACGTCGCGCTGTCTCGTTCCGGGCTTCGTTTTCAGACTCGTTTGCCTCCTGATCGTGCTTCTTGCTGCAGCTTCTCGCAGGGTTTCAGTGATTCTCCGTCCCAGCTGGCCTCAGATCTACAGAGAAGAGACAGTCATTTTGAGATGTCACATCCAGGCGGCCGGAGGAGCTCCGTGGACGTATGAGTGGAGGACAACCAATAGAAAGTCTCTAATCCTGTCTGAATACATGAACATCTCAGCGACTGAGGCTCACAGCGGAGAGTACAGCTGCAGAGGGAAAGGAAAAGGCTTCACGCCGTGGAGTCAAGCGATTAAACTAACTGTGTGTAAGTAGATTATTTATCATTTAAATGAAAGTGATCATTTATGTGATTCTTGTTTTTTGTCGCTTGAACTAAATAGCTCTTAAAACAATAATAAAACCACATTTTTAACTCTTCCCTGCGGCTCCCTCACTCAGCTCCTTCAGACTAGTCAGCAGCAATTAGCAAACGCCCGATGAAACCACACACCTGCTGAGCTTATTGTGAGAGCTACTTCTCAGTGCAACTGTCCTGCAAATATTGATAAATACTTTGTGGAGAAGCGTTGTTGTGATGACGTGCTGAAGGCAAAGGAGTGGAAGAAGCAGGAGCTTAGATGGAGGATCAATTTCGAGGCGCTGAATTGCTCCGTCAAACTGGTTTTGGGTCACGTTTGATATATGCTGCATTTGTAGAACGACTGAAGGCAACATATTCCTTGATTGTGCTGCAAAATGGCACAGAGTGCCTGGAAAATACATAATACTGCCTATTTAGATAGAATTAAAATGAAAAGGTGAAAGTTGATATGGAAAAATGTTTGACCCAGTTTCAAATGTCTCTCCAGTACCCAAACCTCAGCCTGTCCTCTCTGTGTCTCCATCATGGCCGAATCCTGGAGCCTCAGTGACTCTGAGCTGTGAGGGTTTGGAGCTTCAATCAGCAGGATGGAGCTTCTTCTGGTATAAAAAAGTTCCTGATCCGTCCAGCCACTACAGCTATGAGCTGCTTCCTGGCAGCACCAACGGGACCGAACAGAACTCCTTCATCATTCATGGACCGACTCAAACAGTTGGATTTGTGTGCAGAGCAGGAAGAGGAGAACCAAAGTTTTACACTTATTACAGCGAACCAACGTTTGTCTGGTCTGCAGGTCAGTTTGTTTCTGTCTTTGCTGTCTATAAAAAACAAGTTTCAGAGGTTTTTAGCTTGATCCGACGTTTCTTTTAAGCGCTTCTTCGACTTTTGTACAAATAAAAGATTCCGAAAATTGACTTCTGTTCACTTATCACGCAACGCTGGAGAGAAAAAATCTTTTTGACCATCGCCGTCTAATACATCATTCACATTATGGGATAATGAACGTGACTTAGCATTTAATCTTGACAGAAACATGAGGTAAATTCCTATAGATTTCTGGCAAATCCATACAGCTGATAAAAAGAAAAGCTAAAGACGTCATCAGGCCGGAAATAAAATCAACCATCAAGTTTAGAGCTGAAATAAAACATTGATCATAAGAAACATTCATTGGTAAAATCCAAGATGAAAGAATCATTTCCTCAGTGGTAGTTTATTTCATTTTGGAAGCACTGAAATATTTCTGGTCAACTTGCTGAAATGTTTGCTGTGTTCTTCATTACTATGGAAACAAAGCAAAGAAGCATTTCAGTGAAACATTTCAAAGATGTTTCTGTTCTCAGATGAAATCCTGTCTCGTTTCCAGATCCTGGTCCAGCAGCTTCTCTCTCAGTGAATCCTGACAGAGTTCAACACTTCAGCTCTGACTCTGTGTCTCTGAGCTGTGAGGGAAACTTTACTGAGTGGAGAGTGATGAGGATTACAGAAACGGGACGACTGCCACACTTTACCTGCTCCTACTGGGGGGCAATGACTGGGTCTACATGCACCATTGACCAAAATTGCTTTCATAGTGGAGTGTACTGGTGTGAGTCTCGATCTGGAGAGACGAGCAACGCCATCAACGTCACTGTACAGGGTAAAGGTATTGCCTTATTATCTACCGTAAAACGGCGCAACCACTTTGCTGGTTGCTCCGTAAATGTCGCCGCGCTTCTTCTCCTGCGTACTTTGTGCTATTTTCACCATTCAACTTTCATACTTGCTCCCCTAAAGCCGGCTGCATCTCTTGGTATTCATACCCTTCATACTTTTTAAAACATTCCGCTTTTTTATGAATTTTCCACCTCCTGGGGGAAACTGCTACATCTTGTGGCAGAATTAAGAATTACAATATAAAATGTTTGTTTTGCCTGCTAAAGTCAATCAATCATCCAGTTTCAGGGCTGGATGATTAATGTGTCGCTTGAACAACAAATTAAAAAGCCAACTGGTTTGGCTTTTACGTGGGTTTTTTTTTTTCACACTGCATGGACTCTTTCTTACCTTTCTGCTTTCAAACGCTTTTGCCGTTTTCACCAAAAGCATTCAGCATTCACTCTTGCATTTTCATAGGAAATTAACACTTTCTAGTTATCTTTTCTTTGACCTCTTTTTCCATTTAATCAAAAGTAACATATTTGTGTTATAGCGCTGACCTACTTAAAGGCCAAAGCTTTAAGTAGGTCCGTGGCGCCGATTGCTATCTCTACTGACTGCCGAGATAGCAATCGGTTTTCATAGTCACTGTCTCAGCAGAGCGACAGACGCCTCTTGCAAGCGTTTGACACATTGACACCTTTTGCAAAGCAGCCGACGCAGACGCCATTCAAGCAGTGCAGACTCCAGTGTTCGGCTGCTGTATGTTGATCAAATGTTGGCTGTTCTCTGGTCATAGTTTGGGTTTTATTTCCAGCAATGTAAAGAGAACTCAGGCTAGACTGGTGAGGACGTTGTGTGGTGTTTTGGAGTAGAAATTGAAAACCCACTGAAGTGCTCATAAAGTACATGTTCATGTATTTGATGAAAGGTTTGCTGAAAGTGAATGGCAGTGGGACACTGCAGACGAAGCACAAGCATGAAAATGGACACAAAACTCCCCCTGAGAAAGAAATCAACTAAATGTTAGTTTGTTATTGTACGTGGTTAAGTCCTATGATCGAGTTTTTAGGTTTAAAAATTCTGCAAAATTATGATTTTTTTTGATTGATTACTAAGTTACGTTTTTATAGAATTTTTAAGACAATGGCTCTGTCAAAAACACTGACCATTTTTAATCATTTTAGCTCCCGTCCAACATCGTCTGATTGTTTTACAGATGATAATTATGATGGTCCTCTCCTGGTGAGCCCTGTTCATCCTGTGACTGAGGGAGATCCTGTGACTCTGAGCTGCAGAGATAAACAACATCAACTTCTCTCCAATGTGTTTTTCTATCACAATGATGAACTCATCCACAATGGCAGCAGAGAGGAGCTGAAGATCTCTGCAGTGTCAAAGTCAGATGAAGGTTTCTACAAATGTCAACATTCAGGAAAAGAGTCACCAAGGAGCTGGATGTCTGTTAGAGGTGAGGAGATAAACAGTTAACTGCATTTGTTTCGATTTGATACGCTGCAGATTTTTGACGGTTTTGTTTCAATTTCTCTTACTTCCAGAAGCCGTGTCCAGTCCTGTCGGCTCTTTGCTTCTCGTGCCGCTGATCATTGGACCGGTTGGTGGACTCGTCCTCCTGCTCTCGTTGTGGTGCTCCATCAGGTCCGCTTGAGATCTATGTCCTCTCATCGTAAATATGCCTTGAGGAAAATCCTTTCCCTCACCGTTAATTTCCCTTTCATGCTTTCAGGCTGTTTCTGGCCGGGAGGCGCGGTCAGAGCTCCGCCTCCAGCCACGCAGCAAAACAGGACGGATGTCAGGTTTACAGCTCTCTGCGGCAGGGTTGGTCACACAATTAACTGCATTTGTGTTTTGACTCACTATTTTTCTCTTTATGATGATTCAGTTTCACATCAACAAGTCTCAGGCAGCTCACCAAAAATGAACTGAAATTGTCAGGAAAGGCTTTAGCCGCATTAGAAATCACAATAATTACACAGACATAATAATAAAACAGACATTTTTAATTCATTTATGTAATTTTTTAAAATAACAAATGTCTTTGCGGCAGCTGCATCACTTTAAAACTTTAATCGTGACATTTTCCTTACTTATTGTAGGTAACGCGTCTCTTTATGAAGAAATTGAAACCTGCAAAGCCGCTGAAAAAGGTAATTATGCTTTATAACAGCTGCAACAACTACAGCTGGAAACTGATTAATTGCACTTGATATAAGGCCTGAAATTTGTCAGATATTCTTTGATCCCAAGGTTTTAAAACATGTAACAAGAAAATTAAAAAAAAAGAAAAAAACTTTTGTAGATTTTGAAGCAGAAACGTTTTTTTTCTACGTTGTGATTTTAACAGGAAGGCCTCGTCGTCCGGAGGAAGATCGTGTTTACGTCAATGTGAAACCAGGTGAACATCTGCCCGGCTCGAACCATTTTCACTTAAGAAACCACAAAAATAAGACGCTTCAAACATTTTGTCGTGTTTTACCAGCACCTGAACAAATGTCCAATGAATAATATTTCCTCTAACCTTTAAATTCTGAATTTGAAAACATAAATGTCTCTATTTAAGAAGGAGTGAATTTGGTGAACTTTAAAGTCACACACTGGATCTAGACAGTAATATTTCTCTTTGTGGAAGGTAAACACAAGATTTTGAGGGGGAAAAAAATATTAGGGTTAATTTTTTATGGCACTTTCTAGTGTAGATTTAGTCAAATACATACTGTGGTTTGTGTTTGATTTGTTCAGTCAGAGTGATGGAAAGATGGCAGAGAGAAACTTTACTGAACCAAGAAGCCCTGCTTAATTGAGCCAAAAAAATAACCCAGAGAATAATCTGTTTAAATGTTGGTTGTCTTGTTTTGCATAACTGCAATATTTTTTATTTAATCTTTCACCAAAATAGGCTGTAAGTTGCTCACAATTGTGGTCCGAATTCTTAAGAGAGAAACGTGGGATCTTCCAACAAGAAATGTGTCTGTGCCACATTTGGAAGTTCCACTAAAAGTTACGTTCAATAGCGATAAATAAAGTGACTACGTCCAAGTTGTTTATTATGCAACATTATCTGATTCCAACCACCATGTCAGTGGTGTTTATTTTAGTTTTTTTTAATAACATTGGTATTTGCTTTCCAGCGGTTTCCTGTGAAGATAAAAACTATCAACCAGAACAAAGAAAAGAACAGAAAAGGTAAATAACATCTTTCATTTGGAGTCTTTGTCGTCGTGTATGCATCTTTTTGGGTCAACTAAAAAAAACACCTTTCAGTAACTTTAAACTAAACATGCTTTTAACAGGCAATGTTTCACATATTGAGCGATGTAAAATGTATGCTGGTTTGTCTGCAGGAAGGTGGAGTCCAGGCGGTGACGGATGCTCCGGTTTTTATCCACGATCAGGAGCAGCTGCCGTGGAGGCTGCAGGCTTGTTTGTACTAAAACAGTTAAATGAACCAGATTTATAAAATGCGGAAAGTTAAAACACATTCATCACTGTTTGTGATGCTTGGTGTAGTTCTGCTAGTTTAATATGCTAAAGATTGAATGTTTTTATATGATAAGTTAAGGAGCTACAACAGAATCTTTGCAGGATTCCAGTGAAAGTTGTAAACTATGTTTTTGACTTGTTTGTAGATTTTGCTGAATTTGCAATAAATTCAAGATTGTAAGCTTTTAATGCTGTGCAATTGTCTTCGGAGCCAATGTGTCAAAGCGTATTATGTGTTATGTAGTATGTAAAACATCACTGAGAATAAAATGTTTCTACCCCAAGAGATTGTGGGAAGTCACTGAGTTACATCTACTCGATTACTTTCACTTGAGCAATATTATGATGACGTATTACTGCTCTTCTTGAGTAAAACGTCCGGGTGTCCTCAGAGAATTACTTTATTGAATGAATAACAAATTTGTTTTAGCCAAAGACTCATATCTGCAGTTTGTTGAAGTGAGTCAGAAATATAAGAATGTAAAAGGTAACTGCTTCCAAACCTCAAAATAAAAGACAAAAATGTAATTCAGTCTTCTCTACTGTTGTATTTTTTGTTTTATTTATTTTAGAGGTCCCGAGTGATTCGTCCGTCTTACCAGGAGGTGGCGGTAATGTCCCAATTGCCTTTTCTCCCCGCTTCCTCAATCAATGAGAAACGATGACGTCACATCCAGTGAAGCTGGTCGTTGAGGGAAAAAAAACAAAAAAACAAAACATAACACGCTAAGTAATGTACCGGAGACCTAAGGCTGAGCTCTCCCACAGATTACAATGTGTAGCATTCAGATTAGACACAGAGGTTTCCTCCAGGGCTGAGGAAGCTAACATTAGCTAGCTAGCCGACCGGCCCTGTTGTTCACCATGAATTTAAGAGGACTCTTTCAGGACTTCAATCCCAGGTAACGTTAGCCGCGAGCTAGCTTCGGCTATGTCATAGCTCCGGCTCTTCTTAGCTGGAATTTGTTAAAAGAAAAAAATAACACGCGCGTCTTTAGGGTTTAGACACGCAGTGCTGTGTTGTTGTAGCCCGGCTAGTCGCATAAAACGGTCTGAATGAAGCTGTCGGACCCAAACCAAGGTGTCAGGCTTCGAGAGGCCCGGCTAGCATGCTAATGTAAACAACGCAAAACGAATTTCGAACTATGACCTTTCCTGGAGCTAATAAGTGGTTTGTTCATCGCATTACTCATCACTGTGGTCACCGACTTCGCACAGTAGTGCGGTGAGATAAAGTGACAACTTCATAAACACCTTTTTAATTCTGTTGTCTTTCATGATGACGTTGTCATAGTGATTAAGTGACGTCTAAACAGGAAAACAACATATTTAAAATGCATTACACAGAGTATGCCTACTCTGTAATGCTATTTTAAAGTACTTTTGAATGACAGTGATGTCTCTCATACATTGATACAGGGAAACTCAAAAAAAGCAACTGAGAAAGAAGGAATTTGAGGTTAAAAGGGCATCAAGGCGCCTGTGTTTTGGATTTAAGCTTAGCTCTTTAGCTTGTTAGAAGCTTTAAATCAGAAGGATGACATGATAAATGTTATGATTCTTATAAAACATTTTAATTGTTGTGTGCTCATCTGACATTGGGTCCTCATATCATTTTCCAGCAGTAATATATTTGTCCAATCAGGTTGTCTCCCATTACAAAAAAACAAAACAAAACAAACAAAAAAGATTATTTGCTAGTTTGTTGGAAGAATAGTTAGTTTTTTGTGATTGTTATGAGCTGCTTCTCGCTACAAAAACAAAATCAATACAGCAATTAAATACAGGAAGGTTAGAAGGCAGGCCGACTGTAAATAAAGTTGCAGTAATCATGATCATTGGTGTTTTTTTTTTTTTTTTTACATAAATGTGTTTTCTATTGAATGATTTTCTTTTTAAACTTCCCGATCCTAGATTTTTGCAAAATCTTGTTTTTTTTTTTAAATGTTTTTGTTGATTTTCCTCCTGTCGCCCCTCTCCGTCGCCGCAGTAAGTTCCTGATCTACTCCTGCCTGCTGCTGTTCTCCGTGTTGCTGTCCCTGAGGCTGGACGGGGTCATCCAGTGGAGCTACTGGGCCGTGTTCACCCCAATATGGCTGTGGAAACTGCTGGTGATCATCGGGGCCTCTGTGGGCACCGGGGTGTGGGCCCACAACCCTCAGTACAGGTAGACGCCGACGAATTACCAGCGCTGTCCCGGCGACAGCGGTGGGAAAACCCGTTTCATTTTGCGCGTCGTCGTCCCTCAGGGCCGAAGGGGAGACGTGCGTGGAGTTCAAGGCCATGCTGATAGCGGTGGGGCTGCACGTCCTGCTGCTGATGTTCGAGGTGTTGGTGTGCGACCGCGTGGAGAAGGGCAAATACTTCTGGCTCCTCGTCTTCATGCCGCTCTTCTTCGTGTCGCCCGTTTCCGTAGCAGCCTGCGTCTGGGGCTTCAGACACGATCGCTCCCTTGAGGTCAGGAGGACTAACACACACACACACACACGCACACACACACACACACACACACAAACACACACACACACACACACACACACACACACACACACACACACACACACACACTTGCAAAATTCTTTGTCTGTGTATTTGGCACAAGATTTTCAAGACATTTCTTACTTTGGGGGGAAAATGTGAAACTTGAATAATTTCTTTTCCTTTTCCTGTAAAACTGTCAGAATATGCTGATGACAACTTCCTGTTTCCCCTCAGCTGGAGGTGCTGTGTTCTGTAAATATCCTGCAGTTCATCTTCATCGCTCTGAGGTTGGACAAAATCATTCTCTGGCCTTGGCTGGTGAGGAACAGCCGACACACACTTCCTGTTGTCTCACAACACACACACACACACACACACACACACACACACACACACACACACACACACACACACACACACACACACACACACACACACACTGTCTCTACCGTTTTACACTATGGACTTATTTTACAACATTAACAAAAAAAAACAAAACACCAAAACATTCTTCACAGAATATTCCATAAGGAAAATAAATCTGTAAAAATCTGTAAAAATTCTGCACATACACAGTCGTAACCAGAAGTTTGCACACACTAAATAAAAAATATAAACCTTTTTCATTTATTTATTTATTTGCTAAATCAGACCAAACATTAGGTCAGTTCATTTCTGTTTGCTAAATGCCACAAATCATAAAAGAAAGTATCAGATACTTGTCTTCAAAATCAGAAGTTTACATGCAGGGCATTTAGTAAATAATTACGGTAACTGGCCTAAAACAACAGAAGTGAATGTAAACTTCTGGTTTCAACTGGTGTTTTCCTTCCACTGAAGTTCTGCACAGCTCTGTTTATGTGCCAGGTAACATCAGAAATAAATGAACTAGTTAATTGTTTTGTGGCATTTTGATAAAATGTTAGTGTGTGTGTGTGTGTGTGTGTGTGTGTGTGTCTGTGTGTGTCTGTGTGTGTGTGCGTGTCCTGCAGGTGGTGTGCGTCCCGCTGTGGATCCTCATGTCCTTCCTGTGCCTTGTCGTCCTCTACTACATCATCTGGTCAGTCCTCTTCCTCCGCTCCATAGACATCATCGCCGAGCAACGGCGCACGCACATCACCATGGCGATCAGCTGGATGACCATCGTTGTACCTCTTCTCACCTTTGAGGTGAGGAGACAGTTTCATAGTTTCACCAGCTGAGCTGAGGAAAGACAAGGACATAATTAAAACTCATATTTATATATATGGGCTATTAATTATATATCTAAAAATGAGAGACGTAAATAAAAACGTTTGAGGATTAGCTTAGACGACACTAACTTCACATATCAGAGGTCAGAGTGTCGTAACTTAGGAGAAAGAAATGTTGAATTTTTGGGTATCAGAGTCAAGGGATCCGGATAGAAAAACCATCCATGATTAAAATGTTTTTTTTCTCGATCCTTTTAGATCCTTTTGGTGCACAAGCTGGACGGTCACAACAGTCTGAGCTACGTGTGTGTGTTCGTCCCGCTGTGGCTCTCTCTGCTCACACTCATGGCCACCACCTTCGGACAGAAAGGAGGAAACCACTGTGAGTGTGAAACCGCGGCCTTCTGACGCTAATGCAACATTTATAATTAGGTTCAGGACAGATATATATGTATTTTTTTTTGTAAATTTTAGATTGTTTTTTGTTTTGTTTCATAAACTATTACGTCTGTCTGATTTTGTCGCCGCTCTCCCGTCAGGGTGGTTCGGCATCCGTAAGGACTTCTGCCACTTCCTGCTGGAGCTGCTGCCCTTCCTCAGGGAGTACGGCAACGTGTCCTACGACCTCCAGCGCAGCGAGGACCCCGAGGCGGTCGACGACCTGCCCGTCCCCGAGCCGCCGCCCAAGATCGCCCCCATGTTCCACAAGAAAACGGGCGTGGTGATCACCCAGAGCCCCGGGAAGTACTTCGTCCCGCCACCGAAGCTCTGCATCGACATGCCCGACTAAAACGCCGGAGCCGGGCGCGACCCGCAGCCGCCGGACTCTTTTATTTA
The DNA here is from genome assembly GCA_911649635.1 of Poeciliopsis gracilis. NCBI lineage: Eukaryota > Metazoa > Chordata > Actinopteri > Cyprinodontiformes > Poeciliidae > Poeciliopsis > Poeciliopsis gracilis. The sequence goes on from CAJVRI010000724.1 coordinate 1,857,979, forward strand.
AAAAGAACGAAGCAAAACTATTAAAAGCCAAAGCTGCAGAGGACACGGTGTACAGATTTAATCTGCTGACCCGAAGGAGTCGGGAGCGGCTGCCTAAAGCGAGCGGCGGCGGCGGCGCGCTCCCGCGGAGGAGGCGGGGCCTGTTCAGAGCCGGCGGACCAGAACTCCTCACACTGGTTTCTTCAGGTGTTTGAAGACTCTTCCCTAAATCTGTCTAGAAGCAAATCGTCAAACTGACTGTTTTTTCGCCTGTCGGTGAAGTCACACTGTGTTGCTTACGTCTGATCTGACGAACCTTTTGGTTTATTCGACTACAAAGACAATCTGAGATTAGCGTCTGCTGGAGGCCGAGTCGGGTCAGACTGGATTTGACTCTGAAACGTTTTTCGGGGTTCTAAAAAAAAAACAAACAAAAAACAAATGATCAGGTTGTGATGGGGGACCATTGGAAAGACTGTGGCTTCATTATGGGATCAGTGTAGCTCTCGCTGTGTTGTCGTTAATGCAGCCGTTCATCGGACATTCACGGCTGCATTAATGAAACAAGAGGGTTGATTTAATAGTTTTATTCAGGTTTGTTTGATTACAATGCCTGCATGTCGGAGCGTTCAAGAGAAAGTCACTGCAATCACACCACAGATTCTTTTTTTTTTACTACATGTGCACTTCTTTATTGAACCCACAATGTTTTTATTTTGTAGAGAAGGAAGAACCAATCATCATTTTTCTTGTATTATTGAAAGAATTTTTTTTTTTTTTTTTTGGGTGAAGTTTTATCAACAAAAACCAGACAACAAATGGTTTGTTGCTGCCAGAACGAGTTGGAAAAGTATTTTGGTAATTTAACTATTTTAGTTCAGTTTAAAAATCTGACCACATTTTGACCCGTTGTGATGTGAAAGACTTGCGTTTTCAATCTGACGTTTGATTTTGATGTAACTTTACTAGAGCTGCACCAATCAATCAAAACATTTTCTGACCAGTTCTTCTTTTTTATACATATATATATATATTTTTTTTCTCTGAATTTAGTCAACCTGTGAACCGCTGAAATCAGTTTTAGTCTGTCCTGATTCCTTTTTTTTTTTAAGAAATATATACTGCAGAATCCCAAAGAAAGATTTTAAGATTTTAAAACAAGTCACTACAGATTTTAAGCTGTCAGTAGGATCCTGTACTAGCATTCAAGACATCCAAAAGACTGCCAATATTTCCGGATGCAGATTATTCCAGAAGCTCAAGATGGGAAAAAAAAAAAAAAGAGAGCATCATTACTGAAATATGTTCAGCCTTTCTGTTATTTGCTGAGAGTTTTGCTCTCTCTCATCTTCAGCCAAGCAAAGCATGCGGACATGAAGTAGGAAATTGTTTGTCAAACAGCTTATTGCATCTCTAACCTTCCTCTGACTCGTTCCAATACTAAAGAATAAGTAACTTTGACTTGCCTTCCCTCAGTAGCAGCATCCACACTAAACATAACCGGTGAACACTTCATCGTGGTGCGTTCACTTATCAGAAGATGTTTGTATTTTGGAGTTTCAGGCCGACCGTTCGCTCGTTAGGGTTACAAAGGAAGGAAAAAAGAGAAAGTTTGATTACAGTGACTTGTTTTTTAGTGATCTTGCAGGCATTGATCTGAAATAAACCTGATTAAAAGAGTTTTTCGTTAGGAGGAAATCAGAAATGGCACTTTGTTAAGAAGCACTGTAGGACTTCTTATGTTTTGTATACCTTCTTCTTTTTCTGTTTTTGTAAATACTACAGCTCCTGAAGACTGGGACCAGAAGATTGAAATAAAATCAGTCCTACACTCCTACTCTGATCGATCTAATGTAGCATCTGTGCAGATGGTTCAGACACTTTTCTTATTAAATGATTAGAACGAACGTCAGTTATCATATTTTTATTGCATCGTTGGTAAGTGAAACCTTGTACCCCTTCTACAGTCTTAGAAATAATATTTAAGCTGGTTTAATAATGTTTGTTCCAAGTCATCTGACCAAAACAATATTTCTATGGATTTTATGTATCATTGCACACATAGGAAAAAAAACTAAGATTTATCCATGGCCACCTTTTGCATGGCAACTTGATTTTCTGCCAACATTTTTTTTTAAGTCGTAAAAAAAACTATGGTAACTATAAAACCAATCACCAGACACATTCACTGTCTCCTGTATATTTATTTTTGAATTAAATGAAAAATTTAACTAGTACTCATATAAAAGCATTCTTACTCTTATTTTATCTTTGTTTTCCAGATATCCAAAGAAATAGAATGGAGATGTTTTAATGATATAGTTTTTTTTCACCCAGTAAAGATAATTTCTTTTTTTTGATAATTTTAGCTTTTGTTTTAAAGACAATTTATAATTTTTTTTTTTTTTAAACATTATTTTCTAAAATCAGCATTATATTATCTTGTGATGTCATGTTGTCCAATTTGAAAAAGTTTAAAGATAGTTTTCCAATATAGTTTATTACTATAAGCCGCAGTTTGAGAAAGCTCAAATTTAAGGTACGTTTTCACATTTGGTTATTGTTAAAATCTGATCAACTTCCCTTTATGATTGAAATGCTGACCTCTGGTGGCAGGTGGTGGAAACTGCAGCACCTTGCTTTAGTATTCTCGTGAATACCAGCAATATTGAAATTATTTAATGCGTGTTCTGTAAAGAAATGCGCATATATATAGCTCTAGATATATATCTAGAGCTATAGATAGATATATATATATACATATCTCTATGTAGAGATATATATCTATCTATAGATCTATAGATATATCCATCCATCCATATCATATCATGCAGTAATGTGATGCCTTGAGAGGATAGCATCACCGGCAATTAATAATGAAATCAACAAAAACGTGACAAGACAAATAAAATTGAACAAGCCATTAATTATATTACTTTTATTTCAGCAAACAAGCAAAAAAAAAAAAATAAAAAATACTACAGAGAGAAACCGCTAAAGTCCATGAAAATATAAAAACTAACATATTTAGAATTTACAAAATTTATATATTTTTATAAAGTCAACATGCTTGCGCTATATATCTAATCCCAAACTATTTCTATTTCATAATTTTAAACAGAAAATGAATAAATTAAGCTGCTGCTAAAGCAATTAACATTATTGGTTAGAGTGAATTCACAAATTTGAGTTGCCAAAGAGCCTATAGCTGCATATTATACTAAAGATCGCATGGAAAGTTCAGCACTTTCCTGTCATCCAGCAGTTAAAGCTTGATCTGGTAGCAAGTGTGCAGGTTTAAGCTTTAACTGAAATACCATAATAACAGAAGAGCAAAGATATATATCTAATAATTGTTGCTCATTTACAAGTAGCATTAATAAAACAATCTCTATACCAGAAACTGTAAAAATAATTTTAATCACTATTGTGCCCAATTATGTCTGACGTCTTATATTGATTTTATGCGTTGTATTGACATGATCAATCTACTTGATTTACAACATGCTTGACAATAAAAATACAGCCAGAAGTTTCTGATATAAAAAGTTAAATTGAGGTACTAAGTTGCTTCACATGAAACCAAATCAAATTTAGGAACTAATTGCAGCATCTAGAAAAAAAACAAAAAATAAACAATTCATAATTTGATTTGTGCTAAAAAACGATTTGCGAGTCTTTATAAAATGTTGCATAGCAATACCTGAACTAACGTTTAAGTAGGTCAGATGATTTGGATCTCAGAAAATCATTCTTTGACTGACCAATTCAGATTCTCCAGATTTCTTACGACGGATAAAAACATTGTTGTTGTTGTTGTTGTTGTTGTTGTGCGCTTTGTAATAAACTGCAGGATAAACCCTGAGAGCTGCAGCCTACATGGCAGCACTGCTTTCCAGAGCTGGAGCTGATCTGATTTCAGAATAAACTGCTGCCTCTGCTGCTGCTGCTGGACCCGACTTCCCTGTCAAGGAGGAGATTTATTCAACACGTCAAATCACAAATTAAAACAAACAAAAAAAAAGAATAAAAAATATTCCGACACACTTAATCCTGTAGGATATTCTTTAAAAGGTTTGCCCAATAAGAACTAAAGATAAATGCTAACCTTTGACCTTAGCTTTATTCTTGACTTTCTTCTGATGGTCGATCACAGCATAGGTTTCAGTCGAGCCTGGAAAGAGGAAACGGGTTTCAGGACTCATTTATGTTCCTTCATATAGAGCTGATGGATTACAATGAGAGAAAAGCACTAAGACGGTATTTATGCTCTAAATATTATAGATTATTAAGATTATTAAATCTTATATGTTATTTTTAGGTTAGATCTATAATCTCTGGCTGTTGTAGAGAAATAAATTTTATTGTATCATTCATGAAACTTTACCTGCAGCTCCTGTTTTCACCTCAGAGTAAACAGCGCCCTCTTCTGGTCCCCCTGGTCTCTCTGGACAAAAACATAAAATAATCACCAGCATGGAGGATGAAACCATTCTGGGTCATTTTTCCATGGTGCATTTTGTGCATAAGTTGGACTCACTCTCTGTCCCAAAGGATTTCATTTCAATGACAGAATATGTGATTTCCGGGCGTTCATCTGCTGCTGAAATATTAGAGATTAAAAAAAGATTATTCACTTGTCTGCAAGTTACCCAATTATTTAATGCGCAACATCTCGAGATGATCTAATCTACCATTCCCAGCAGCTTCAGTCGAGCCGATCGTGTCGTAGAGATGAGCATTCTCTGCAGTGAACAAACGGAAGGAAACAAAAAGGATAATTGTAATTTATTACAAACAGTATATTGAAGACACATTAATAAAACTCTGACCAGGAGGAAGAGATCCATATTCATGACCTCCAGGCTTGTTTGTGGTGGAGCTCTGGCCTCTGACCTCTGAGCCCTTTGACCTGAAGCAGAATAAATACATTACATTTATCTGTATCTTAAATATACAATGACGATTCATAATGGGGAGGGGGAAAAAAAAGATGCCTGCTCACCTGCTGCAGCAGAGACCTGATGAAAAATAAATGTGTTTTGGTTATTTAAATCGTCCTGCTGCTAGTTTGAGTGAAGAATCAATGTCCATATTGGAATGATTAAAGTGATGTTGAATGAACAATCTGAGCCAGTGTGATCATAAAAATGTCTCACCTCTGGACCGTCTGCAGCGCCACAACAAGATCAGGACAATAATGAGAATAACGAGAACGATTCCAACAACTGGTCCAACGATGAGCAACGCAGGAAATGAAGAACTGGCTGAACTGGTTACAGTCACTGGAAACAAGGAACAATAAAGTAGAAATGTTTTTCATTTGTAGACTGTATGAGATTTTCTGTTTGAATAAAAGTGACTTTAGGCTAAAATACTGACAAACATCAGCAACACAAACATCCTCAGTGTTCATCTTGTTTCTAACATTTAAACAGTTTTAATGAAATGAATCAAATATTTGAATCCTCCTCACCTCTAACAGACATCCAGCTCTTTGGAGACTCTTTTCCTGAATGTTTACATTTGTAGAAACCTTCATCTGACTTTGACACTGCAGAGATCTTCAGCTCCTCTCTGCTGTCATTATTGATGAGTTTATCATTATGATAGAAAAACACATTGGAGAGAAGTTGTTGTTGTTTATCTCTGCAGCTCAGAGTAACAGGATCTCCCTCAGTCACAGGATGAACAGGGCTCACCAGGAGAGGACCATCATAATTATCATCTGTAAAACAATCAGAGAATATGGTCAGCAATTAAAGCAAACGATCTGATAACTATATTGGCAAAAAATTATAATTTCTAAGATGTCATCTATTATCTAAATAAGATAATAGATTATTTTACAACTTTTACATTGTTTTGTTTTGGATCAAGTAAAACATTATCAAGACTAAAAGAGGTTATAACTGAGTTGTTGTTCTTCAATAAACTCTGAAAAATTTATGAAAATACCTTCATAAATTGATCAATAGGTTAGAAATGATGTACAAATGGAGTCATTTCTTCATTTTTACTCCAAGTGATCATCATCATCTTCTGATCTCTGATCAATCAGTTTATCAATAGGATCTTCATCCTCATCATCCTCAGGTATTTGTTCTCAGTTTGAAATGGTTCAGATGTTCATTTAATCATGCTGTCCACTTCACAGAATGTTACATAAATTATCTGAAAAGGTTATGATAGTTGAATATGGTTGAAATATCGTTAAATCAAATTAAGAGAATTTTAGAGAAATAATTTGTTTCTTCAAGAAATTTAATGTTATCATTTATTTCCTTATGTTGGAAATAAAATCAAATAATTAATCACCCATGTAAAGCTAAAATATATTTGCTGATTAAATAAAACCCATTAGATCATTTTTTACAAGTTTGTAAAATATAAATCATTTTGTAGAGCAAGTCAGAATTAATCTGAGGAGAATAAAGTAAAGATTGTAAAAATTAATGTGGCCCATTTTTAAAGACAAATGCCAAAGTGCTTCACAGTGTAACTAACTGCACAACAATGTACAATACAATAAAACACAATACAATCCTAAATGAATATAATAAATGCTCAAGTCCAACTAAAAGTTTCCTGCAATAAAAATTTATACTCCAAAATATAATCGGATGTTTTTATTTTTTCCTGATAAAATAAAAGAAGATTTTAGCTTTTTATGAGCAGCAGAGCAATAAATTAGAGACAATTTAAATCAAGGATAACAAAATTAATATTTTAATCTGAATGTTTACTTTTAAACCTCTGGATTAAATTATTTTGACCTCTTTTAAATAGAGACCAGTAAACTTTACAAGATGAACCATAATTATAATAGAATAGAAGATAAAAATGAATCAAAGCAAAAACTTTTCTTTACAGAATTATTTTGTGACTTAACCTTGGACTAAACATATTATTGCAATAATAGATATTTTGGTGATTTTTAAATGGAAAAAGACGTCAAAGAAAAAACATAATAAACCAAATCTCACTCTGAACAGTGATGTTGACAGCGTTGCTAAACTCTCCAGATTTTGACTCACACCAGTAAACTCCATTATTATTATGGTACGGTTTAATGGTGCATGTAGACCCAGTCATTGTCCCCCAGTTGGAGCAGTACGACAGTGTGTCTCTTTTTGTAATCCTCATCACTCTCCACTCAGTAAAGTTTCCCTCACAGCTCAGAGACACAGATTCAGATCTGAAGTGTTGAACTCTGTCAGGATTCACTGAGAGAGAAGCTGCTGGACCAGGATCTGGAAACGAGACAAGATTTCATCTGAGAACAGAAACATCTTTGAAATGTTTCACTACAAATGGCTTGTTTCTATAGTAACAAAGGTTACAGCAAACATTTCAGCAAGTCAAATAAATAAACTACCATAGAGGAAATAATTATTTTGCCTTTTACAAAATCAAGTTGGATTTTATGTGTGAATGTTTAACAGCCTCTAATGATCAATGTTTCAATTAATCTCTGAACCTGATGGCTGATTTTATTTCCAACCTCTGACTGCCTCATGACTTCTTTAGTTTCTATAATCAGTTGTGATGATTTATCAAAAATCTTCTCAAAATGACTTTTTACCTCATATTTCTGTCATTTTGCACATGAAACAAGTACAAATGTTACAGTGAGAATCCAGGATAAGTTATGATAAATTATGTTTGTTATCCAGTAATATGGATGATTCATTAGTTTACTATGTTGAAAATATATTTTTCTTCCTAATGTTTTGTCAAAAGTTAACAGTCAATTTAAATTTTCTAAACTAATAATAAAAACACATTTAAAATAAAGGAAATATTGGACAAATAAACAAACTGACCTGCAGACCAGATAAACTTTGGTTCACTGTAATCAGTGTAAAACTTTGGTTCTCCTCTTCCTGCTCTGCACTGATATCCTGCTGTTTGAGTCGGTCCATTAATGATGAAGGAGTTCTGCTCAGTCCCAGTGATGCTGCCAGGAAGCAGTTCAGCTCTGTAGTATAAGTTGGATGGATCAGGAACAGCTTTATACCAGAAGAACCTCCATCCTGCTGATTGAAGCTCCAAACCCTCACAGCTCAGAGTCACTGAGGCTCCAGGATTCGGCCATGATGGAGACACAGAGAGGACAGGCTGAGGACGAGACGCTGGAGAGACATTTGAAACTGGGTCAAACATTTAACCACAACCTCTCTCTCTCTTTTCTCTTCCTTTTATTTCCCTTGAAGAGTTAAAATAGTTTTATATTGAACTTGGAGTAATAACCATTATAATAATCTTAACTTTGATATTTTACTTCCTTTTTCCATAATATCATATTTTTACATTATTGTATTCTTAAAATGTGAACTTTATTTCATTCAACACTTTCATTTTTCTCTTATCACATAAATCAGGAACTAGAAACACTGATCAATATAATCTATTGAATCTTCATTCCTTGTATCACTGAACTCTAAGATGACTTTGATCAATGTCTCTAAGAACTTTCTGAAACTCTTTCAGACATTTTCTTTGGCCTTTGGCTTCTTCAATATATAAAAATCTCATTCAAAGATGTTCAGAACATTTTAATCTCTTGTAATAAAATATAAATAAATTAAAGGTTGGCCTAAAGCTGTGATACATCTAACAATAATGTTCAGCTGCATGCAAATGTTTAATAGGGAATAAACATGAAAAACTATCAGCTCACTGAAATATCTAGACAGCTCTGACTGATTATAGAAAAAAATTAAATAGTTATAGTCTTACATTGTGTGCTATAGGATGAGCTGCATTTTGTTATTTTATACCTTGTCAGTAATAAATTATCCACTTACATACAGTTATTGTAACAACATTACTCCATGATGTGAAGGAAAATCCTCCTCTGATTCCTCTGCAGCTGTATTCTCCACTGTCAGACTCAGTAGCTGTGATGCTCATATATTCACTGGATGTTGGAGAGTTTCTATTGTTTCGTCTCCATTCATACGTCCACTCAGTTCCTCCCTGGATCTCACATCTCAGAGTGATTTTCTCTCCTTCGTAGATCTCAGACCAGTTGGGTTGCAGAATCAAACTGGGTTTATTGGGAGCTAAAGAAATAAATATCTGGTTAGCAGTTTACCACAACAGACCAGAGTAAAATTGAAACGTTAATTTAACACTTTGCCTGAGAGAAGCTACTTTCTAAAATCACTTAAAAAGTATCAACGTTTCTTCCAAACTGTCCAGAAGCTCCTTTAAGATTTTATTTAGTCTTATTTAATAAGAACCTTTCAAAATAAAATCACATCAGCTTAACTGGTAGCAAAGCAGAACGAAATTAAGAGTTTCAAACATTTGCACAACAAACATATTCATCAATAAAATGTTATGTTTTTATTAATAATTGCATTTTCAAGAGGCAAATTCAGATGATTTGGGCAAATTTGTTTTTACTTATAAAAACTAAATGTGTTAAACAGCAGCTGCTGCTTTTATGTCAATTGGTTTAATAAATTTTAATGTTGCTTGATTGATTAATGTAGGTCATAAATTAATAACTTACAGATAGTTAATGTGATGACATCACTCCACTGTGCTAAGAGATTGTCACTTTTTCCTCTGCAGCTGTAATCTCCACTCTCAGCTGTGATGATCCTGGATGTTGGATTATAATCTAACTTGTTTTTTCTCCATTCATACGTCCACTGAGTTCCTATTTGGTAACTGCACTCCAGATGGACTTTATCTTCTGTCAGAGACGAGCTGGGATTCAGGATCACAGTCGGCTTAGAACCTGTTCACATGCAGAAACATCAAGTTAGAAAATCAAAAGAAACAAAATGAACCTGAACATATAAAATGATATGAAGAAGCAAATATTTGCTCTGTGAAAGTGTCAAAATATTTATTGTAAAGTGAATCATTTGTTAAACTGTAAATCAGAAATGTAACTGGAAATGTTTATAGTTTAATTCACATAAACCAAATTGAAGATATATTTAGCAAAAAATAGAAAAAAGTTTTTTAGTTTGATGAACATATTTTTCATCAGGATGTTGTTCATTCTAAATATCTGAGATCAGATTAAATTCTTTATAACATTTTTCTCCATGACTTTGGTGGTTTCAGTGGAAATAAAAACGTCAAATCTTGAAACTGTAAATATTTCTCTGTCCTTCTGATTAATCACTTTATTATTCTATTTTAATAATTACATTTTCTGAATAAGTAAGAAACACGTTTGAGTTTCAAAGATCAAGTGTTGTCATGGTGATGACCTCAAGACTAAACTCACCAGTTTTCTGAATGGTGACCTCTTCACTGGTTTCTGATAGAAAAGTTGAGTCTCTTCTTCTTCCTCTGCAGATGAACTTTCCTCCCTCTGAGACTCTGATGGTTCCATCTGGTTCTGTGTTTCCAGAGGATGCAGGATAATATTGTTGTCTATTTCTGAACCAGTCAAACTCCCAGTCAGTAGATCCGTCCACAGAGCAGCTCAGTGTAATACTGCCCCCTGGTGGTATGATTCTGTTCTCTGCTGTCAGGATGGCTCTGGGTTTATCAGCTGTTCGGTTTGAAAATCATAATAATATTTAAAAATATTAGAATATCAGTGATTAATTATTTCCAAAAGCATTTTGTTATAGTAAAAATATATGCACCAGAATTTAACATTTACTTTTTCAAACAGAGAAATATAAACTCTGCAGGACAAACAAACTAGATTCTCCATCATGTTTGTTATCAACGAGAGGAAATTTAATTGTTGCATTGATCATTTTGGTGAAATTCCACATCTGACCTGAAAATTTAAACTCAAGTCCAGTTTGATTATTTCAGCAACAACACACACAGATTGGTTGAACCTTATTTAACGCAGTTTATACAAAAATCTGAGTCTAATGTCTAATGTAGCCAAGATGTTCTTTACTAATATGAAGCCATCAATCAATCAATGAATTGTGAAAACCAAGTTCGGACAAACAAACCTCCATATTTAATTGATCCACAGCTACAAGGCAGAACATTAAAAATGTTGTTACATTAGTAAATATTTATGTAAAATATTTTACTCCAAAACATTTTGCATCTGCGTCTCTAATCCCGTAATCTCTCTATGAAATTATCCAGTTCCACTTTAAGGTTTCCGTCTAGGATCCCTTAAGCACAGAAAATATTTTTTCTTCTTCATAAAATTTTAATAAAAGTCACAGTTAAGCCTGCAGTCAGTTCTTTCTGTGAAATGGAGATATTATTGATTTCTGTTCACTTTATGGAGATCAGGGAACTAAAGACACTTTCAGGATGAATGGAGGTCAGTCTGACTCACATGACACTGTCAGTCTGAAGGCTTCACTCCATCCTGTGAACTCGTAGCCTCTTCTACCCATACAGCTGTATTCTCCACTGTCAGTAGCTGTGATGCTCATATATCCACTGGATGTTGGAGAGTTTCTATTGTTTTGTCTCCATTCATACGTCCACTGAGTTCCTCCCTGGATCTCACATCTCAGAGTGATTTTCTCTCCTCTGTAGATCTGAGACCAGTTTGGTTGTGAAGTGACTGAAACTCTGTTGGAAACTACAACAAGAAACATGATTAGAAGAACAAAGAGTCTGAAAACTAAACAATTAATCAGACAGTGTAACACCTGTAATAATAATGTCAATCTAAGAATTTTTCCTCTGATGTGTCATTTAACATATCATAAATTTCATTAAACTGTATCAATAAAATGTCATTAAAATGTCTTGGAAGAATTTAAATCTCAATGTACACCACAACATCTCACAAAAACATAAATTAATGTAATGATATAGAGTTGATTAGATTTGTTCTCATTTTGTCAGTGAAAACTTCTAAAAGTTGATTAAATTCAGTTGAATGAGGATGAATAATTGAACAAATTATGAATTTTAACTCAAATTTACATTTAGAACAAGATATTATCTCTCTGTATGTGACAGAGTAATAAACTTCTGTTAGTGATCATTTCAAAATGGATTTTTTTGTCAGAAAGTAGACAATGTTTTCTTTCAAGATAAATTTATGAACTAACCTCTCTTATTAATGGTGACTTCATTACTGGTAGTTGTCATAAAGTTTGTCATTTCTCCTCTGCAGGTGTAAATTCCTCCTTCTGTGACGCTGAAAACAACATCTGATCGAGGAGAAACTCTGGTCTGATAGATGGGTGGAGGTTCTCTGAAGAACTTAAATGTTAAATCAGCAGGTTTGTCCACAGAACAGGTTAATGTCACACTGCCCCCTGGTGGTATGGTAGTTTCGTCTGCTTTCAAATTTGCCTTTATTTCTGCAATAACATTAATCAGAATGAATAAGGTTTGGAGCAATTTGAAACAACATGAATAATTTCTCATCAGACTAAAAACTGAGACTTTAACATGTCAGACAGAATCAGTACAACAGATTTACACTCCACATGCAGTCATGACCTAATGGTGCTTTAAGCAGCATTGAATCATGGGAAACTGTGAGGTCAGGAGAGATCCAGATAAAATACACATTTCTTACAAGCGTTCTCCATAAACACAACTAATAAAATGGGCTGAAATGTAAACAGAACCTAAAATAATTGTTTTGATTTAACCAAAACAATCTATGAACCAATACTCACTTTCTGCAGAAAGGTTTTGATCTTGTGGGACAAAATTATTGAACTTCAATTCAATTTAAAAATGTCTTATTGACCCCAAAGGGAAATTAAATCTTATTGTATTTGATGAACATATTTTTCATCAGGATGTTGTTCATTCTAAATATCTGAGATCAGATTAAATTCTTTATAACATCTGATGACTTTGGTGGTTTCAGTGGAAATAAAAATGTCAAATCTTGAAACTGTAAATATTTCTCTGTTCTGCTGATTAATCACTTTATTATTATATTTTAATAATTACATTTTCTGATCAAGTAGGAAATAAATTTGAGTTTCAAAGATCAAGTGTTGTCATGGTGATGACCTGATAACTAAACTCACCAGTTTTCTGAATGGTGACCTCTTCACTGGTTTCTGAGTAAAAAGATAAGTCTCTTCTTCTTCCTATGCAGATGAACTTTCCTCCCTCTGAGACTCTGATGGTTCCATCTGGTTCTGTGTTTCCAGAGGATGCAGGATAATAATATTGTCCATTTCTGAACCAGTCAAACTCCCAGTCAGTAGATCCGTCCACAGAGCAGCTCAGTGTAATACTGCCCCCTGCTGGTATGATTCTGTTCTCTGCTGTCAGGATGGCTCTGGGTTTATCAGCTGTTCAGTTTGAAAATCAGAACAATATTTTTAAAATATTAGAATATGAATGATAAATTATTTCCAAAAGCATTTTGTAATAATAAAAATACACATACCAGAATTTAACATTTACTTTTTCAAACTGAGAAATATAAACTCTGCAGGACAAACAAACTAGATTCTCCATCATGTTTGTTATCAACGAGAGGAAATTTAATTGTTGCATTGATCATTTTGGTGAAATTCCACATTTGACCTGACAATTCAAATATATAAAATCTCATTCAAAGATGTTCAGAACATTTTAATCTCTTGTAATAAAATATAAATAAATTAAAGGTTGGCCTAAAGCTGTGATACATCTAACAGTAATTTTCAGCTGCATGCAAATGTTTAATAGGGAATAAATATGAAAAACTATCAGCTCACTGAAATATCTAGACAGCTCTGACTGATTATAGAAAAAATAAAATAGTCATAGTCTTACATTGTGTGCTATAGGATGAGCTGCATTTTGTTATTTTATACCTTGTCAGTAATAAATGATCCACTTACATACAGTTATTGTAACAACATTACTCCATGATGTGAAGGAAAATCCTCTGATTCCTCTGCAGCTGTATTCTCCATTGTCAGTAGCTGTGATGCTCATATATTCACTGGATGTTGGAGAGTTTCTATTGTTTCGTCTCCATTCATACGTCCACTCAGTTCCTCCCTGGATCTCACATCTCAGAGTGATTTTCTCTCCGTTGTAGATCTGAGACCAGTTGGGTTGCAGAATCAAACTGGGTTTATTGGGAGCTAAAGAAATAAATATCTGGTTAGCAGTTTACCACAACAGACCAGAGTAAAACTCAAGTGTTAATTTAACACTTTGCCTGAGAGAAGCTACTTTCTAAAATCACTTTAAAAAGTATCAACGTTTCTTCCAAACTGTCCAGAAGCTCCTTTAAGATTTTATTTAGTTTTATTTAATAAGAACCTTTCAAAATAAAATCACATCAGCTTAACTGGTAGCAAAGCAGAAAGAAATCAAGAGTTTCAAACATTTGCACAACAAACATATTCATCAATAAAATGTTATGTTTTTATTAATAATTGCATTTTCAAGAGGCAAATTCAGATGATTTGGGCAAATTTGTTTTTACTTATAAAAACTAAATGTGTTAAACAGCAGCTGCTGCTTTTATGTTAATTGGTTTAATAAATTTTAATGTTGCTTGATTGATTAATGTAGGTCATAAATTAATAACTTACAGATAGTTAATGTGATGACATCACTCCACAGTGCTAAGAGATTGTCACTTTTTCCTCTGCAGCTGTAATCTCCACTCTCAGCTGTGATGATCCTGGATGTTGGATTATAATCTAACTTGTTTTTTCTCCATTCATACGTCCACTGAGTTCCTATTTGGTAACTGCACTCCAGATGGACTTTATCTTCTGTCAGAGACGAGCTGGGATTCAGGATCACAGTCGGCTTAGAACCTGTTCACATACAGAAACATCAAGTTAGAAAATCAAAAGAAACAAAATGAACCTGAACATATAAAATGATATGAAGAAGCAGATATTTACTCTGTGAAAGTGTCAAAATATTTATTGTAAAGGGAATCATTTGTTAAACTGTAAATCAAAAATGTAACTGGAAATGTTTATAGTTTAATTCACATAAACCAAATTGAAGATATATTTAGCAAAAAATAGAAAAAAGTTTTTTAGTTTGATGAACATATTTTACATCAGGATGTTGTTCATTCTAAATATCTGACATCAGATTAAATTCTTTATAACATCTGATGACTTTGGTGGTTTCAGTGGAAATAAAAAAGTCAAATCTTGAAACTGTAAATATTTCTCTGTCCTGCTGATTAATCACTTTATTATTATATTTTAATAATTACATTTTCTGAACAAGTAGGAAACACACTTGAGTTTCAAATATCAAGTGTTGTCATGGTGATGACCTCAAAACTAAACTGACCAGATTTCTGAATGGTGACCTCTTCACTGGTTTCTGTTAGAAAAGTTGAGTCTCTTCTTCTTCCTCTGCAGATGAACTTTCCTCCCTCTGAGACTCTGATGGTTCCATCTGGTTCTGTGTTTCCAGAGGATGCAGGATAATAATCTCTATTTCTGAACCACTCAAACTCCCAGTCAGTAGATCCGTCCACAGAGCAGCTCAGTGTAATACTGCCCCCTGGTGGTATGATTCTGTTCTCTGCTGTCAGGATGGCTCTGGGTTTATCAGCTGTTCAGTTTGAAAATCAGAACAATATTTTAAAATATTAGAATATGAATGATTAATTATTTCCAAAAGCATTTTATTATAATAAAAGTACATATACCAGAATTTAACATTTACTTTTTCAAACTGAGAAATATGAACTCTGCAGGACAAACAAACTAGATTCTCCATCATGTTTGTTATCAACGAGAGGAAATTTAATTGTTGCATTGATCATTTTGGTGAAATTCCACATCTGACCTGAAAATTTAAAGTCAAGTCCAGTTTGATTATTTCAGCAACAACACAAACAGATTGGTTGAACCTTATTTAACACAGTTTATACAAAGTCTGAGTCTAATGTAGCCAAGATGTTCTTTACTAATATGAACCAATCAATCAATCAATGAATTGTGAGAACCAAGTTTGGACAAACAAACCTCCATATTTAATTGATCCACAGCTACAAGGAAGAACATTAAATCTTTCATTTAATTCTAAACTTCTGTTTCATCTTGTGAATATTTTCTGTAAATTAATGTACAAGTTCTGCTACATTTGGTGTATTCCTTATTTCTCCATCAATTAGCCAAGCTTCATGCTCTTCTACTGACAACAAATAAATTCTGCCCTATGAAGGTAAATATTTTGTTCAGACTTAAAACATTTCATTTCCTAACAAAGATGCTAAAATCATAACTTAGTGGAAACCAACATGACTTTTACAGCCTTCAGTACGTCTCTGATAAAGTACATGTACAACTGATTATAACTGATACGACCGCCATTTTAACACTTATGTCCACTTCCGTTCCTACACACACACACACACACACACACACACACACACACACACACACACACACACACACACACACACACACACACACACACACACACAAAATGTGTTTAAAAATGTGCTAAGTTGCCATGGTGATGCTCTGTGAGATGCATGTTCCCCTTGTTTTGTCGTTGAATTTATAAATTGACACTCTAGGACAGTTTTGAGAGTCGGCAAAGACACAAAGAGGAACAAGATGTTCGGTGCAGCAATAGCTTCTAAATTAGTTTTCTCTTGTTCAGCTTCCTCTCATCTACTGTAGATCATAACATGTCAAAATAATATATTCCAGTAATACAAGAGCAAATGGTCCCTCAAAGTGGGACAATTCTTGCTCTAAGAACAAGAATTGTGATACTTAAGTGCCGATTACTACAGTGTTTGTTCCTATACTCGCAAAATTAGACTCAATTTCTGAACAAAACAAAGGTAAATGCATTGGAAAAACACATATTTCTTCCTTTAAGTTAACAACAAAACAACTTACTCACCATCAGCACGTCCAGGAAGCAGAGGACTGAGCACTGCAATAAAGATCAAGGTTTGGTCAGACATTATGCAGCTGGTTAAGAATAAAAATTACAATGTTATTTGATTCATTTTAGATGAAGATTGAAATAAAATGACTGTTTAAAAACAATAAATAAAGACATAAATATCACCTTATGTCCAATAATTCACATAGTGTTCATTTGTCAAAACAGAGACGAAAGCTGCTTGATTACAAAAAGAGGAAAAAGACTTGAGAGTTCTCTTTGCAACACTGTCAGACCTTAACAGAGACACACGGCTACATGTTATCATGAAGAAACATTTTCTCTAAACTCTGAGCAGAAAGTCAGTGATGAACTTACAGAAAAAGCTCAGCATGCAGAGCGGAGCGGGTTTCATCCTGGCATCCAGAACGGCTGCACAGCTCGACTGAAAGGCTTCTACTTGGTTTGAATTGTGTTAATACAAAAGGAGAAGTTAAGTCAAAAATACATATGACATCAATAAGTTTCATGCTTCTAATTCTTACAATCCCCTGTCTCTGTTTCCTTCCCTTTTACACCAACTTCACACCACAGCCGCCACTGAGACTGCAGCTCTTGATGGTGGTTTGTATTTCCTGTCCGTTGTAGAGATATTTTAATCTTATGCACAATGGTTTTTGCAGGTTCCCACAGAAACATCCAAATAAACAGAAAACACTACAATTGAATGCATGTGTCTAAACAGAGTTGCGATATAATAGTTTGCAAAAAACAGTTTGCTCTTTCTCATTTTTAATCGTTCTCCTGTTTTGATGTGTGAACTTTACACAGAGAGAGAAAAATGCTAAAACAGGAACTTTGACCTTCTGATACTGACTGGTAAGTCAGTCAGTATCAGAAGGTCAGTGGGTCTGCTTTTACCCTCTGACCTGTTTGCTCAATGAACAAAGCGCAGCAGCAAATTGAAGAGATTGCTGTACAGATAACCATGCATGATTTTGGATTTTTGAGGAACTTGTGTGAGACACACTCCTGGGTGAGACTTACATTCAGGGCCCTTTTACTTCCCAGCAACATTTCTAAGATCGATAGGGGAACATGCGTCTCACAGAGCATCACCGTGGAAACTTATCGGCCCATTTCTAACCACATTATTGATGTGTGCGTGGGTTTGCATGTGTAGGAACAGGAGTGGGTGTAAGTGTTAAAATGGCGGTCATATCGGACAATCAGTTGAACGTTTCCCATAATTAGGCCTGTGAATAAAACATGGCTGATCTGGTGGATAACATGTAAAACGTGTTAAAACGCCACTGGAGCTTTAAGACATGAGGTGCAAAGAATTAGAGGATGAATGTCTTTAGTTCCTGCGTCAAGCAATAAAGAGCATGCCAATATGTGTCACTGATGTTACAGAATAAAAAAAGTAGCATGCAACTCTCTGTGGTTAAAGTATCATCTAAAGGTAAATAAATATTTTATAAAATATATTGATATATAGATGGACTGATATATTCATCAGTCCATCTATTTTACTGCTAAAGCTTAGTGACGGTCAGTGTGGAGCCTGATTAGTCTGGACAGTCAGATGGTCACAGTTTTGGTTGTTTAATACTTGATTCACTAGATATCGAGGTGAGACCTATAATTGCTTTAGTGCTCATTTTATCAATCATATTCTCAAACGTTAAAGAGTCGGAAGCAAATGTAGATGACACAATGACCCACGTTCAGCCAAGGAAAGATTATCCATTTTTAATGGACCACAGTTTTTCTCCTTAAAAATATATGTTGAAAATAGAAATAAAAGAATTTGCACTATAACACAGAAGTATCACATGATAATGAAGCAAATGCTGTATGTATAATCCTCCATAGTGGACAGTTAGAATGAAGTAGATTGTTTTAGCTCGGAAACCCAAACTGCAGTTCATACTATTGACCACAAGATGGGGCCAGAGAGGACTGTGTTGAAAAGCTTTGATTATTAAAACATTATTTTAAAACCAGGAAGCTTCATTTTACCATCACTGTTGACTTCATCCTTCGCCTTGGGTAGTATTTGTCACCAGTCTGACAGTTCTTCCACTTGTTTCCATGGCAACCTTCTCTGTCCAGTGCATGTCCACACTGGTCTTGTTTCTGTTAATGTTTTAGAAATAATCTGGCC
This sequence comes from Poeciliopsis gracilis, assembly GCA_911649635.1. NCBI lineage: Eukaryota > Metazoa > Chordata > Actinopteri > Cyprinodontiformes > Poeciliidae > Poeciliopsis > Poeciliopsis gracilis. The sequence goes on from CAJVRI010000724.1 coordinate 1,876,889, forward strand.
AAGTCTTCAGCGTCCATCTTTACTTTTAGAACAGTTCATCCAAATTTCAGAATCAAAATGTTGTTATTGATGCCAACGTGTGTCAAAGAGCAAATTGACAAATTATTGCAAGGTCATGTCGCACATGCTCTCCTGTACTAAAGCTCAACACAGAGAACTGAACTGGTTGAACTGCTTTTAATAAAATAAACTGACATTTCCAATGTAGTTGGAGTCTTTATAATTAGGTTTTTCCTGCTGAGGCCATTATAACATGATGTATAGCTCAAAAAAGTCAATATTACATAATACTGTCCCTTCATGTGACGTCCTGCTTGAGAACAGCTGTGGCAGTTTTCAGCTCTCGGTGAGGCTAAAGACAAATCAACTCAGGTCTGAGTTATGTTATGTTTTCTTTTCCCAAATTGGTTTGCTGTTATCAAACAGTTAAATCAGAGAAACATGCAAAATAATAGCAAATGGGGAAGGAAGCGAACACTTTTTCACACCTTTGTTCCTCCGTTGTGGTTCACCTGCCGTCCATTCTCCACCATCTTTCAATCCTGGAAACAACACAGAAAACGCAATCACCAACTGAACGCTCAGCCCTCTATCAATTCTCTTTCCTCAGATCAGCTTCACCATCCAGAGCAGAGAACCAAGAAATGATGATAAAAGCTAAACAAGCATAACTAACCTACTCTCCACTTTCTAATTAAAGCGTTTTACTGACCTGTGAAATGTCTTCCCTTTGGATCTTATTATCTTCCTATCGTAGTGTTGATAATCAATATCAAAACTTTGCGTCTTCTTCTCAGCGTTATATAGATTCAGGTACATAAAGAAGAAAAGGTGCAGGAAATATTGGTGGGGACTGTCCCCGTCAGGCCAGACTTGGTGGGGACATGTCCACACTAGTCCTACAGGAAGTTATGCTTTAGGGTGTCTTAAGTTTTATTTTTATGACTGTTTCCTTTCATCAGTGGCTGCATTTACAAATAATTGGAAGAACAGAAAGGCTACAGTTTAAAATCACTTGATCTGACTAAAACTGGTAGCTTCCAGAAGTTAACTGAAAACACATGCACCTTTGTGATTCAAAATATTCTTTGCTGCCACCAAGCGGTGGGAAATAGAAATTACAACACTTTTACTGCCCCATCAACACAACACGGAAGTGACGTTCTGATCAGTTAAGGTTCCATTAGCTGTAGTAAAAAGATATTAAAATTGTAAAATTGAGTTTGGATGTGGTTGGAGCAAACTTTTAGTCAGACATACTCCACATGTTCTGACAGATTTGATTATTTTAAGTTACTTTACAATAAATGTTCCTTACAATGCTGATGACTTCCCAACACTACATGGACATATTTAACCTAAAGTGACCTTATGGTGTCTTAAGTTTACGTTTTATGAATAGTTTTTTCCATCAGTGGCTACATTTTATAAATAATGGAAGAAACAAAAGGCAGCAGTGACACAATGTGTAGGATTTGTTTTTATTACATTTCACAGAGCTAATAGAAAATATATGTAAAAGGCAGTTTTTTACTAAAGCAAAAGGAGGCATTTCTGATATTTGGAATATATTTTTATTCACAGGATTGTAATAAAAGCATACAAAGATTTGGGATTACACAAGATAACAGCTTTCATCTGATGCGGTTTGCTGGAGAACAGGGCTGAGCCAAGCCTCAATGGGGCTGTAAGCAAAATTATTTCTGCTAACAAAGTTTATTGTTCCAATCAACAGTCAAATGATTAGATCATTTGCACACCTGCTATAAATTTATTACATCTCTGACTGTGCTTTGTCAATTGTATCCTATAGGCTAGTGGCAGTAGAAGCAAATAAAAAGGTAGTATGCACTGGACTTAAGATGGAACACAGATATTCATGAAATACTAATAACTCCAGCAGCTAAACATTAAACTTATACTAGTTGAGTTTTTCTCGTCTGAGGATGTGGACCGGAACTGGGTTGGTTCTGTGCCTTCAAATAATGTTAACAGGTCCTGGAGAAGTTTCACATAACTTACAAGTGTTTGTAAAAATCATGTTTGTTTTAGCCACATAAATGACCACATATTGCCAACTACAGCTAAGATTAGCTCATTGATAGACCAATGCAGTATCATGGAGCCTGATGGAAAAGCATTTTGCTGGACAAAGTCAAACATTGAGAAGTTTTAATAATTGTCAACAAATGTCAAACACATGTTTATAAGCCAGAAAGAAAAAAAAATCATAATTATATGAGGCCAACAACGATAATAAACCCATTTAAAGCTAAAGCTCAGTTTCTCAGTTTGCGTTGCCTTTGCCTTGGGCTGGAGGACCAACCATCACGTTCCTCTTTCCTGTCAATTGAGAAATAATTTGAGTCACATATTAATCAGCATCAAAAATTACATGAAAGCCTCTGAGAGTTGAACATGTTCAAAGATAAAATCATGTTTGATTCTAATTCAGTGTTTTACTTTAAATCTCCTGAAAAATAGCATGTCGGGCCAATAAACTGATACAATTAAAATCATCATTAAGAGAATCTAAAATGAATATTTTGAATACTAAAATATGAAGTTGAATGCAGAATCAAACCACTTTTTATATTAATTTCCTTTGTTCTGGTCACTAATTTTAGTCAATACATTATGTCCATTCTGTTTATGTTAACCATCTGAACCTCATGTTGAGTTGTGGTTACCTGGGTTAGCATTAGCATAGTCAGACTCTTCTGCTGGATGATGCATCCTCCCTGCTGAGATTGTCAGACAAATCAAATAGAAATCACACAAAAAGAAAATTAATGTTGAAGAAAATCTTTAAATCATCTTACTTTTTGTATTTCATAAGTTGTTATAGGTATTTACGTTCTAAATTTTTATATTTAATGTGTTTCAATTTTTCCTCATCAAAGATATTTCAGTATTTTTCATCATCAGTATATCATCAGTGTCTTTAGCTGCAATAAAACATTTACTTTACCGTTTCCTGAGGCTCTGCTGAGTGGGATTGTCTCATAGAGGGAAGTGTCACCTAAAGACAACAAGGTTAAAGTTCAAATGAGTAGATATTCTAATAGTTTTTTTTATTTATGTTTGATTAGTTTAATATCTTTCCTGACAATATGTTGATATTTGTTACCAGTGCGAATTTTCTTCATTTCATGATTATGTTACAGCTTTATTTAAAGATAGATTGTTTAAGAATGCTAACTATTGATCAATTCTATTTAATTCTTTAAGCCAAACAACATTAATCTATAAATGTGATTCATTCTGTATTTATTTGTTTATTTGTTCATAAAATCATTATTAGAAAAAGGAAAATTATCTTAATTATAATGTGGCAGAAAGTATTTTGCAATTCCCATTTCCCACCGCTTGGTGGCAGCAAAGCTTTTTTTTTATTTTTAATCACAAAAGTGACGTGTTTTCAGTCCACATACCTGGAAACTACAAAGTGATTAAAAATTCCAGTTAATCATAAAGACGTTTAATGAGAGACGAACCATGAAGCAGAGAGCTGTAAACAGAACCGTCATTCTGGGTCTCTCCATGATTTGTAGCTGATGCTGGATTGATGCTCTCTGGTTGATTCACTCTGAAAATAATAGAGACATAAATGCATCAGTGGAAGTAATTATTTGATGCATGATTAGAAAGAGAGAACAAATATTCTTACTTACCTTTCACTGCTTAAATCTGCAGGGAAAAAATACATTTAATTTTTTTCCATGCTTTTAATGTATCCTAAAACATTAGAATAAACTTGAAACATTTTGACAAATAAAATGTTTAGCTGAATATGATCTCATGTGATCATAAAAATGTCTCACCTCTGGACCGTCTGCAGCGCCACAACAAGATCAGGACAATAATGAGAATAATGAGAACGATTCCAACAACTGGTCCAACGATGAGCAACACAGGAAATGAAGAACTGGCTGAACTGGTTACAGTCACTGGAAACAAGGAACGATAAAGTGGAAATGTTTTTCATTTGTAGACTGTATGAGATTTTCTGTTTGAATAAAAGTGACTTTAGGCTAAAATACTGACAAACATCAGCAACACAAACATCCTCAGTGTTCATCTTGTTTCTAACATTTAAACAGTTTTAATGAAATGAATCAAATATTTGAATCCTCCTCACCTCTAACAGACATCCAGCTCTTTGGAGACTCTTTTCCTGAATGTTGACATTTGTAGAAACCTTCATCTGACTTTGACACTGCAGAGATCTTCAGCTCCTCTCTGCTGTCATTATTGATGAGTTTATCATTATGATAGAAAAACACATTGGAGAGAAGTTGTTGTTGTTTATCTCTGCAGCTCAGAGTCACAGGATCTCCCTCAGTCACAGGATGAACAGGGCTCACCAGGAGAGGACCATCATAATTATCATCTGTAAAACAATCAGAGAATATTAGGTTTAATAACATTTCTTGAACTGAATGTCACTGCAATTGAATATGTTTTCAATTGCAGTGACATTGTGGAATTCAGTGATCATGAAAGATTTATACTTCATTTATTAAATGTTTGATTCTTCAAACAAAAATGAATTTGTAATCACGTTTCATCATTTCTCCTTTTTAGTCGACATGAAGACAAGTTTGTTCACAGAAAATAATGTAATAAACTAACATAAGAGTTATTTTAATGTAGATGTTTTGGAATAAATGTTTTGGTTCTGTCCAACCAGAGACTCAGTTTGAATCTGATAGAGAATCTGTGAAAAATGTGAAAAATGCTGAGCTCATCAAGATAAATCATCAAAACACCAACGCGATCTGATAACTATATTAGCAAAAAGATTATAATTTTTAAGATGTCATCTATTATCTAAATAACATATGAATTATTATCTTACTAATTTATCTTACTTTTACATTGTTTTGTTTTCTATTGAGAGATTCTGATCTCATTAGTTGGATTAAGCTAATATAAAATCTAAGTCTGCCAGTGGTATGAATAAATTTTGGACTAAATTGTAAGTTGGTTTCATGTTTGTTACAATGGATCAAGTAAAATATTATATAAACTAAAAAACCTCTGGAAAAGTTTTTGAAAATTATTTTGACCTCTTTTAAATAGAGACCAGTAAACCTCTTGATATCGCCAATAAACGTTAAAAGATGAATCATAGTTAAATTGGAATGGAAGATAAAAATGAATCTATTCAAAAACCTTTTTGGCTAAATTAATTATTTTGTGACTTAACCTTGGACTAAACATATTATTGCAATAATAGATATTTTGGTGATTTTTAAATGGAAAAAGACGTCAAAGAAAAAACATAATAAACCAAATCTCACCCTGAACAGTGATGTTGACAGCGTTGCTAAACTCTCCAGATTTTGACTCACACCAGTAAACTCCATTATTATTATGGTACAGTTTAATGGTGCATGTAGATCCAGTCATTGTCCCCCAGTTGGAGCAGTACGACAGTGTGTCTCTTTCTGCAATCCTCATCACTCTCCACTCAGTAAAGTTTCCCTCACAGCTCAGAGACACAGATTCAGATCCGAAGTGTTGAACTCTGTCAGGATTCACTGAGAGAGAAGCTGCTGGACCAGGATCTGGAAACGAGACAAGATTTCATCTGAGAACAGAAACAGTGGCTTGTTTCTATGGTAACAAAGTTTACAGCAAAAATTTCAGCAAGTCAAATAAATAATCTACCATAGAGGAAATAATTATTTCGCCTTTTACAAAATCAAGTTGGATTTTATCTGTGAATGTTTAACAGCCTCTAATGATCAATGTTTCAATTCATCTCTGAACCTGATGGCTGATTTTATTTCCAACCTCTGACTGCCTCATGACTTCTTTAGTTTCTATAATCAGTTGTGATGATTAATCAAAAATCTTCACAAAATGACTTTTTAGCTCATATTTCTGTCATGTTGCACATGAAACAAGTAGAAATGTTACAGTGAGAATCCAGGATAAGTTATGATAAATTATGTTTGTTATCCAATAATATGGATGATTCATTAATTTACTATGTTGAAAATATATTTTTCTTCCTAATGTTTTGTCAAAAGTTAACAGTCAATTTAAATTTTTTAAACTAATAATAAAAACACATTTAAAATAAAGGAAATATTGGATCAAGTTTCAAACCACAAATAAACAAACTGACCTGCAGACCAGATAAACTTTACTTCACTGTAATCAGTGTAAAACTTTGGTTCTCCTCTTCCTGCTCTGCACTGATATCCTGCTGTTTGAGTCGGTCCATTAATGATGAAGGAGTTCTGCTCAGTCCCAGTGATGCTGCCAGGAAGCAGTTCAGCTAAGTAGTATAAGTTGGATGTATCAGGAACAACTTTATACCAGAAGAACCTCCATCCTGCTGATTGAAGCTCCAAACCCTCACAGCTCAGAGTCACTGAGGCTCCAGGATTCGGCCATGATGGAGACACAGAGAGGACAGGCTGAGGACGAGACGCTGGAGAGACATTTGAAACTGGGTCAAACATTTAACCACAACCTCTCACTCTTTTCTCTTCCTTTTATTTCCCTTGAAGAGTTAAAATAGTTTTATATTGAAGTTGAAGTAATAACCATTATAATAATCTTAACTTTGATATTTTACTTCTTTTTTCCATAATATCATATTTTTACATTATTGTATTCTTAAAATGTGAACTTTATTTCATTCAACACTTTCATTTTTCTCTTATCACATAAATCAGGAACTAGAAACACTGATCAATATAATCTATTGAATCTTCATTCCTTGTATCACTGAACTCTAAGATGACTTTGATCAATGTCTCTAAGAAATTTCTGAAACTCTTTCAGACATTTTCTTTGGACTTTGGCTTCTTCAATATATAAAAATCTCATTCAAAGATGTTCAGAACATTTTAATCTCTTGTAATAAAATATAAATAAATTAAAGGTTGGCCTAAAGCTGTCATATATCTAACAATAATGTTCAGCTGCATGCAAATGTTTAATAGGGAATAAACATGAAAAACTATCAGCTCACTGAAATATCTAGACAGGTCTGACTGATTATAGAAAAAATAAAATAGTTATAGTCTTACATTGTGTGCTATAGGATGAGCTGCATTTTGTTATTTTATACCTTGTCAGTAATAAATGATCCACTTACATACAGTTATTGTAACAACATTACTCCATGATGTGAAGGAAAATCCTCCTCTGATTCCTCTGCAGCTGTAATCTCCACTGTCAGACTCAGTAGCTGTGATGCTCATATATTCACTGGATGTTGGAGAGTTTCTATTGGTTGGTCTCCATTCATACGTCCACTCAGTTCCTCCCTGGATCTCACATCTCAGAGTTATTTTCTCTCCTTCGTAGATCTCAGACCAGTTGGGTTGCAGAATCAAACTGGGTTTATTGGGAGCTAAAGAAATAAATATCTGGTTAGCAGTTTACCACAACAGAACAGAGTAAAACTCAAGTGTTAATTTAACACTTTGCCTGAGAGAAACTACTTTCTAAAATCACTTAAAAAGTATCAACGTTTCTTCCAAACTGTCCAGAAGCTCCTTTAAGATTTTATTTAGTTTTATTTCATAAGAACCTTTCAAAATAAAATCACATCAGCTTAACTGGTAGCAAAGCAGAAAGAAATCAAGAGTTTCAAACATTTGCACAACAAACATATCCATCAATAAAATGTTATGTTTTTATTAATAATTGCATTTTCAAGAGGCAAATTCAGATGATTTGGGCAAATTTGTTTTTACTTATAAAAACTAAATGTGTTAAACAGCAGCTGTTGCTTTTATGCTAATTGGTTTAATAAAATTTAATGTTGCTTGATTGATTAATGTAGGTCATAAATTAATAACTTACAGATAGTTAATGTGATGACATCACTCCATTGTGTTAAGAGATATCTACTTTTTCCTCTGCAGCTGTAATCTCCACTCTCAGCTGTGATGATCCTGGATGTTGGATTATAATCCAAGTTGTTTTTTCTCCATTCATACGTCCACTGAGTTCCTTCCTGTATAAAACACTCCAGATGGACTTTATCTTCAGTCAGAGACGAGCTGGGATTCAGGATCACAGTCGGCTTAGAACCTGTTCACATACAGAAACATCAAGTTAGAAAATCAAAAGAAACAAAATGAACCTGAACATATAAAATGATATGAAGAAGCAAATATTTACTCTGTGAAAGTGTCAAAATATTTATTGTAAAGTGAATCATTTGTTAAACTGTAAATCAGAAACTTAACTGGAAATGTTAATAGTTTAATTCACATAAACCAAACTGAAGATATATTTAGCAAAAAAATAGAAAAGTTTTTTAGTTTGATGAACATATTTTACATCAGGATGTTGTTCATTCTAAATATCTGACATCAGATTAAATTCTTTATAACATCTGATGACTTTGGTGGTTTCAGTGGAAATAAAAAAGTCAAATCTTGAAACTGTAAATATTTCTCTTTCCTGCTGATTAATCACTTTATTATTATATTTTAATAATTACATTTTCTGAACATGTAGGAAACACATTTGAGTTTCAAAGATCAAGTGTTGTCATGGTGATGACTTGATAACTAAACTCACCAGATTTCTGAATGGTGACCTCTTCACTGGTTTCTGAGTAAAAAGTTGAGTCTCTTCTTCTTCCTCTGCAGATGAACTTTCCTCCCTCTGAGACTCTGATGGTTCCATCTGGTTCTGTGTTTCCAGAGGATGCAGGATAATAATGTTGTCTATTTCTGAACCAGTCAAACTCCCAGTCAGTAGATCCGTCCACAGAGCAGCTCAGTGTAACACTGCCCCCTGCTGGTATGATTCTGTTCACTGCTGTCAGGATGGCTCTGGGTTTATCAGCTGTTCGGTTTGAAAATCAGAACAATATTTTTAAAATATTAGAATATGAATGATTAATTATTTCCAAAAGCATTTTATTATAATAAAAATACATATACCAGAATTTAACATTTACTTTTTCAAACTGAGAAATATGAACTCTGCAGGACAAACAAACTAGATTCTCCAACATATTTGTTATCAACGAGAGGAAATTTAATTGTTGCATTGATCATTTTGGTGAAATTCCACATCTGACCTGACAATTCAAACTCAAGTCCAGTTTGATTATTTCAGCAACAACACACACAGATTGATTGAATGTCTGTTAGTGATCACTTCAAAATGGATTTATTGTCAGAAAGTAGACAATGTTTCTGTTTGAATACATTGTATACATTGTGTACAATGGGTCGGTCCCACCTACAGATGTAAAGAATGTCTGTCTTTATATAAGACATTCTGATATAAAGATATAAAGTACTGCGACTGTCACTGTGAGTCACGACACAGTTCAAAGTCCCAGAACCACCTGGTACCATCTGGTATCACCTGCTCTCTGTTCGCTCTGCTTCTCCTTAATGTTTCTACCAGGCGGGTTAAAGTCGCTGCTGATGGGATCTGACCTGCAGGTGAGCGGCTGTAAATATAACTTATTGCAGAACCTCAAGTGTTAAAGGAAGATTCGGTCCAGAGCATTTAGAGTCACACAATGAACATCAGAGAAAATACTGGAGCAATAATCAGAACCGCAGCATAAAGCCAAACATGCCACAATGAAATGAATCAAAATGTCCCCAAAGCACCAGGGCCCTGACATGAGGGCCACCGGGGGATTCAGGTGATTCCAGGTTGATCCCAGAGATGCACATCGCAGCGGCTGTTCCTGCAGGGCCGGCCCAAGGTAATCTGGGGCCTTAGACAGAATCCCCCACTAAGAAACTCCTCCTACTAAGAACCTCAGCATCACTAACATGATTAAAATTTGATAAGGTGAATCTGTCAGAGGGAGACCAGGTTCATTGGCCAAGTTTAACATCAATCATTGATTATTGGCTACTTCCTGTGTTGTATTTGTAAACAAACCCAACTCAAACACAAAGATTACACCATATTGTAGCCATGGTAACACAACAATTAAACCATCAAGATGATTCTTTAAACATTTACAAGGTAAACTTCCTAATTAAATCCTAAATGTAATTTTTTTCTCAGCTCAATGCATTAAATAAAATGTAATAACATTCTCTATAAATGATGCTACAGATGTGTTACAATGAAACCATTTTTAGGGGCCCCTGAAAGGCCCCAACCAGCAGATACTGAGTTTTCCTTGCCTTGATATCTCAGTCTTACAATTCTAGATCTCAGAGATGCTAATGTCAAAATATTATATACAGTTAATCCCTTTGAGCTTTTTTGATTTATAAATCCAGCCAAGTTGTTCTGGAGGGTAAATAGGTTTTATTAGGGCTTAATTAGTAAAATCGCAGCAAATGTTCTAATTTCATAACTTCATAACCTCAGATCATCTGACTTTCAGCAGCAGAAACAGCAACTTTGTACCTGTTGGGGAAAATATACTGCATTTGCTTTGCATTGTCCCCACATGAATCAGCTGTTGGTGATGGCTCCAGTGTGTTCGGCACGCTTTCCGACTCGCTCTCTCTGCTTTGTTGTTTTTGCATTTTTTGCTCTATTTGTAAATTAGTGCTTTTGTGGCTCTGGTGCCTTGGTTGTGTACGACCGTCAGGCACTTCTGGACTTTGGAAGTGCGGTGGATCTTCGGTTTGGATATGGTTCGGGTCCGAGAGACCGAAGCTTCCAGTTCCTCACTGACATCCCTAACGAGCTGCTGAGATGTTCACATCTGATTCCAGAAAGGCGTTTCCGTCGAAGACGTGGTAAACGTGGAGGAATGGCGGTGAGGATTAAAGCCTATTTGGCACTTCTTCGCCGTCGAGGCAGCTCTCCACGACTTGGATGGTGTCCTAGTTCCTTGAAGGTAGGACGCCGCTGGATTCGTCCCGTTGTTCCGGGGATCTGCAACTCTCGAATGGATGCGGTGGAGGTTTTCTATCATCGACGGTTTCGGGATCAAAATAGGAATGTGGATTTTGGAAATCTCAAGCCATTGGACAACGTCTCGTCTTCAACTTGTGCAGTTGCACCATCAACCATCTGCTTGGCTTTGCTTAATGCTAGGTCTTTAGCTAACAAGACCATCATATTACACGACTTGTTTACTTCTCGGGATCTGGATTTTTTATTCATCACTGAAACTTGGCTACAAGAAGGTCAGTTGTTCCCGTTCTCTGAACTTCTACCTCAGAACTGTGCTTTTATAAATACCCCCTGATTGACTGGCAAAGGTGGAGGCCTGGCTACAATTTTTAAATCCAGTTTCCACTGTCAACAATCATCCACAAATTCATTTTCCAGTTTTGAGCTCCAAGTGTTTGAAGTGAAATTAACTGAACCAATTCTGTGTGTGGTGGTCTACCGACCGCAAAGGTTCAACAAGAACTTTATTCACAAATTCTCCGAATATTTGGCATGGATCATTTTAGAATATGATCATATCTTAATTTGAGGTGATTTTAATATACATGTATGCTGTCCAGATAAACCTCTGGTGAAGGACTTTTTGGACTTGATTGACTCATTCCATTTGACACAATCTGCGGTTGCGCCAACGCACTTAAAGGGACATACTCTGGATTTGGTGTTATCACATGGACTTTGTTTGGATATTACTGAAATTTTTCAGACATGCATTTCTGATCATTTGCCCATTTTATTTTCTATTAATATTTCATCTTCTGTGGATACAAACAATACTAAAGTCCTACTTTGTCATACTATAAATTCTGAAACTGCTCTTCAGCTAAATGCAGTCCTGGCTAATACTACGTTCCCTACTGATGGTAATCTTCATGTTGAAGCTCTTATTTTAAATTTTACCAACATATGCTTAAATGCTCTAAATACGGTAGCACCCTTGAAAACTATAAAAACTACAAAAAAGAGGGGCGTGCTGTGGTGGCGCAGGGGTTAAGCACGCCCCACGTTTGGAGGCCTCAGTCCTCGACGCGGACGCCGCGGGATCGACTCCCGGTCGCGGCGACCTTTGCCGCATGTCTTCCCCCCCTCTCCTGGTCCCTTCTCCTCGCCCTCTTTCCTGTCTGCCTACTGTAAAAAATACGAGCCACTAGCGCTGCAAAACCTCTTCGGAGGAAGAAAAAAAATAAATAAATAAAATAAAAAAACAACAACAAACATTTGGAGCCCTGGCTCAATGAAACCACTCATGCGCTCAGACGGGAATGCAGACGTGCTGAGAGGAGGTGGAAAAAAGATAAATTGCAGGTTTTGTTTGAAACTTTAAAAGGCAGTTTATTTAATTATCAGAATAATGTCAAATTAGCCAAATCTAAATATTTTATTAATCTTGTAGCTTCGAATATGCATAGGCCTCAAGTCCTTTTCAGTGTCCTGGATAGGATTGTTAATCCTTTGATTACATCTGGCCCTTTGGCCTCTGTTGAACTTTGCGAGGCTTTCTCTAAGTTTTTCACTGAAAAAACAGTAGCTCTTAGAGGCTCGAATACCCGAGTAGCTTTAGATTCCCATGAAATGCCACAATGCACTGCTATTCTGGAGCATTTTCAACCAGTTTCTTTAGAAGAACTGACTTCAGTTCCAAACCTATTCAGCTTGAATTCTATCTAAAAGTTAATAATATAACTGAGAAATTCCATTCTGGGTTTAAAGTTGCACTGAAACAGCTTTGCTTCGAGTATATAATGATCTTCTTTTACCAGTCGATTCAGGCAATGTTGCAGTTTTATTACTTTTAGATCTGAGTGCTGCATTTGACACTGTAGATCGTCAGATTCTCTTAAACAGATTAAAACATTGTGTTGGCCTGAGAGGCCCAGTATTTGAATGGTTCAAATCTTATTTAGAAAATAGAACTTTCGCAATTCATCTTGACCAATGCTATTCTGGGGCCAAACCTTTAATGTACGGCGTCCCCCAAAGCTCAATTTTAGGTCCCGTTTTGTTTATTTTATATTTACTACCTCTTTTCCATACAGATCCTCTTTTACTACAGATTTTCCATAAATTTAACGTTTCTTTTCATTGCTTTGCAGATGATGTCCAGATTTATATGCCCCTAAAAATTCAAAATGGCAAAAATGAATCTCTTCAGCTATTGACAGATTGTTTGGCTGAAGTTAAATCTTGGATGGAACAAAACTTTCTTCACCTAAATCAAAGAAAAACTCAAGTCTTTACACTAAAAAACCAGATCTGATTCTGGGTTCTTTAGCTCGGTTTGGTGAGACCTCTGCTAAGAACCTTGGCTTTACTTTTGATAGTTGTTTTAAGCTTGATAAATAAGTTAGCTCTGTCGTTAAATCGAGTTTTTATCACCTACGGATTTTAGCAAAAACCAAATCTTATTTTTGTTTTAAGGACTTTGAAGGACTTATCCATGCCTTCATTACCACTCGTTTGGATTATTGCAATTCTTTATATAGTGGCATGGATAAATCACAGATTCATCGACTTCAAATGATCCAGAATGCAGCAGCACGGCTTCTTACAGGAACCAGGAAGCATGACCATATATAACTGCTCAATTTGCCTGTTAAATATCGCATAGATTTTAAGATTCTTTTATTAACTTATAAAGTTTTAAATGGGTTAGCTCCCCCTTATCTTCAGGACCTTTTAAAATTCCAGTCTGTCCCACCCAAGGCTTCTCTTTGGTTGAGAGATCTGTCCATGTTCCTTAAGTTAGAGAAGATCAAATTTTGTGTTAGAGGTTCGACCCAAAAATTTTACAAAACTTGGTTCCCTCTACTATGTTATTTTGAAAGACTAGATGCCCTTCCTCAAGCCTGAAATTCGAATAGGAACTGGCTCCGCGGTGTTTGCCTGCTTCCCCGGCCCGGCAATGGTTCCTTGTGACTCAGGCTGCTGACGGTGTTTACCAACCTGTGCAGTTTTAAGTATCCATGTACTGTGTTTGGATGTCTGCCCACACTTGTGCAAATGCTTGTTCACATGCTATCCACCTCTCTGAGCTCTGCCTTAGTCCCCTGTGTTTTTTTGGCTATTTAATTATGGCTACTGTTTTATAATTATTATTTTATTTTGCTGTTTCTATTGTTTATTTTATTTTGCTGTTTCTATTGTTTGCAGCCAGGTATGGATGGATGGGGAGGGGTAGGGGATAGAACAAAAAGAAGGCTACGGGAAGGGGGGAAATAAAGAGGGAAAGGAACAATGATAAAAAGGGGGGACAGAAGGATGGGGTGAGGGAAGACGGGGATGGAGGGGAGAAAAAACAATGCCTTGCTTTGTATCTGTGTTCAAAGTCTTGTTGTCATTGGTTGACTAAATAAAATATAAAAAAAAAAAAAAAAAAAAATTCCAGTCTGTGTCCAGAACCCTCAGATCAAACAATCAGCTATTACTTACAGTCCCTCGGACCCGACTAAGGAAAGGAGATCGGGCTTTTTCTGTTTTTGCTCCTAATCTATGGAACAATTTGCCTTTTCAGATTAGATCTGCTAGCACCCTGGATCATTTTAAATCGCTTCTCAAAACTCATTTTTATTCATTGGCTTTTAATTGAAGCAATTTTTGATATTCTGTTTTTATCTATTTGTGCAACTGTCATTCCTGTACAGCACTTTGGTGCATTTCTATACCTGTTTTTAAAGTGCTATATAAATAGATTTGACATTGACATAAATTTGACATTAAAACAGACTGGCGACCTGTCCAGGGTGTACCCCGCCTCTCGCCCGGAACGCAGCTGGAGATAGGCACCAGCGCCTCCCGACCCCGTTAGGGAGAAGGGTGACCGGAAAATAGATGGATGGATGGATGGATGGATAAATTTGACATGATGGCAAGGATTAATTCTGGATTAATATGGGTCGTTGCTATGTTGTTGTACGGAGGTTTAAGATATTGTCCAAGGTGACTTTTTAAAACTTTGAGTCCCTGGCCCTCCAAAGGTCTCTGCACGGCCCTGCTCATTACAGAGTTTATTAATCCATTCCTTCAATTTGGACGAGGTTTTCATTTTTTTCTGAAATTCTGCTTCTTAGTTTTTTCTTCATTTGTGTTGCTAATGAGCAGCATTAGCAACACAAATGAAACACAAATATGGGCAGCAATGAAATAATTTTACACAAGATAACGTCACATCATGTTAAACTTCAGTTCCATCTTGTGAATATTTTTTGTAAATTAATGTACAAGTTCTGCTACATTTAGTGTATTCCTTATTTCTCCATCTATTAGCCAAACTTCATGCTCTTCTATTGACAAAAATAAATTCTGCCCTATGAAGGTAAATATTTTGTTTAGATTTAAAACATTTCATTTCCTAACAAAGATGCTAAAATCATAACTTAGTGGAAACCAACATGACTTTTACAGCCTTCAGTACATCTCTGATAAAGTACATGTACAACTGATTATAACTGATACGACCGCCATTTTAACACTTATGTCCACTTCCGTTTCGACACATGCAAACACACACACACACACACACACACACACACACACACACACACACACACACACACACACACACACACACACACACACAAAATGTGTTTAAAAATGTGCTAAGTTGCCATGGTGATGCTCTGTGAGATGCATGTTTCCCTTGTTTTGTCGTTGAATTTATAAATTGACACTCTAGCACAGTTTTGAGAGTCGGCAAAGACACAAAGAGGAACAAGATGTTCGGTGCAGCAGTAGCTTCTAAATTAGTTTTCTCTTGTTCAGCTTCCTCTCATCTACTGTAGATCATAACATGTCAATATAATATATTCCAGTAATACAAGACCAAATGGTCCCTCATATTGGGACCATTTGGTCTAAGAACAAGAATTGTGATACTTAAGTGCCGATTACTACAGTATTTGTTCCTATACTCGCAAAATTAGACTCAATTTCTGAACAAAACAAAGGTAAATGCATTGGAAAAACACATATTTCTTCCTTTAAGTTAACAACAAAACAACTTACTCACCATCAGCACGTCCAGGAAGCAGAGGACTGAGCACTGCAATAAAGATCAAGGTTTGGTCAGACATTATGCAGCTGGTTAAGAATAAAACTTACAATGTTATTTGATTCATTTTAGATGAAGATTGAAATAAAATGATTGTTTAAAAACAATAAATAAAGACATAAATATCACATTATGTCCAATAATTCACACAGAGTGTTCATTTGTCAAAACAGAGACGAAAGCTGCTTGATTACAAAAAGAGGAAAAAGACTTGAGAGTTCTCTTTGCAACACTGTCAGATCTTAACAGAGACACACGGCTACATGTTATCATGAAGAAACATTTTCTCTAAACTCTGAGCAGAAAGTCAGTGATGAACTTACAGAAAAAGCTCAGCATGCAGAGCGGAGCGGGTTTCATCCTGGCATCCAGAACGGCTGCACAGCTCGACTGAAAGGCTTCTACTTGGTTTGAATTGTGTTAATACAAAAGGAGAAGTTAAGTCAAAAATACATATGACATCAATAAGTTTCATGCTTCTAATTCTTACAATCCCCTGTCTCTGTTTCCTGCCCTTTTACACCAACTTCACACCACTGAGACTGCAGCTCTTGATGGTGGTTTGTATTTCCTGTCCGTTGCAGAGATATTTTAATCTTATGCACAATGGTTTTTGCAGGTTCGCACAGAAACATCCAAATAAACAGAAAACACTACAATTGAATGCATGTGTCTAAACAGAGTTGCAATATAATAGTTTGCAAAAAACAGTTTGCTCTTTCTCATTTTTAATCGTTCTCCTGTTTTGATGTGTGAACTTTACACAGAGAGAGAAAAATGCTAAAACAGGAACTTTGACCTTCTGATACTGACTGGTAAGTAAGTCAGTTTCAGAAGGTCAGTGGGTCTGCTTTTACCCTCTGACCTGTTTGCTCAATGAACAAAGCGCAGGAGCAAATTGAAGAGATTGCTGTAATGATAACCATGCATGATTTTGGATTTTTGAGGAACTTGTGTGAGACACACTCCTGCATGTAACCCAAACTGCAGTTCATAGTATTGACCACAAGATGGGGCCAGAGAGGACTGTGTTGAAAAGCTTTGATTATTAAAACATTACTTTAAAACCAGGAAGCTTCATTTTACCATCACTGTTGACTTCATCCTTCGCCTTGGGTAGTATTTGTCACCAGTCTGACAGTTCTTCCACTTGTTTCCATGGCAACCTTCTCTGTCCAGTGCATGTCCACACTGGTCTTGTTTCTGTTAATGTTTTAGAAATAATCTGGCCAAGTCTTCAGCGTCCATCTTTACTTTTAGAACAGTTCATCCAAATTTCAGAATCAAAATGTTGTTATTGATGCCAACGTGTGTCAAAGAGCAAATTGACAAATTATTGCAAGGTCATGTCGGACATGCTCTCCTGTACTAAAGCTCAACACAGAGAACTGAACTGGTTGAACTGCTTTTAATAAAATAAACTGACATTTCCAATGTAGTTGGAGTCTTTATATTTAGGTTTTTCCTGCTGAGGCCATTATAACATGATGTATAGCTCAAAAAAGTCAATATTACATAATACTGTCCCTTCATGTGACGTCCTGCTTGAGAACAGCTGTGGCAGTTTTCAGCTCTCGGTGAGGCTAAAGACAAATCAACTCAGGTCTGAGTTATGTTATGTTTTTGTTTTCTTTTCCCAAATCGGTTTGCTGTTATCAAACAGTTAAATCAGAGAAACATGCAAAATAATAGTAAATGGGGAAGGAAGCGAACACTTTTTCACACCTCTGTTCCTCCGTCGTGGTTCACCTGCCGTCCATTCTCCACCATCGTTCAATCCTGGAAACAACACAGAAAATGCAATCACCAGCTGAACGCTCAGCCCTCTATCAACTCTCTTTCCTCAGATCAGCTTCACCATCCAGAGCAGAGAACCAAGAAATGATGATAAAAGCTAAACAAGCATAACTAACCTACTCTCCACTTTCTAATTAAAGCGTTTTACTGACCTGTGAAATGTCTTCCCTTTGGATCTTATTATCTTCCTATCGTAGTGTTGATAATATCAAAACTTTGCGTCTTCTTCTCAGCGTTATAGAGATTCAGGTACATAAAGAAGAAAAGGTGCAGGAAATATTGGTGGGGACTGTCCCCATCAGGCCAGACTTGGTGGGGACATGTCCACACTAGTCCTTCAGGAAGTTATGCTTTAGGGTGTCTTAAGTTTTATTTTTATGACTGTTTCCTTTCATCAGTGGCTGCATTTACAAATAATTGGAAGAACAGAAAGGCTACAGTTTAAAATCACTTGATCTGACTAAAACTGGTAGCTTCCAGAAGTTAACTGAAAACACAGGCACCTTTGTGATTCAAAATATTCTTTGCTGCCACCAAGCGGTGGGAAATAGAAATTACAACACTTTTACTGCCCCATCAACACAACACGGAAGTGACGTTTTGATCAGTAATAGTTCCTTTATCTGTAGTAGAAAGATATTGTTGGAAGCAAAATTGAGTTTTTGATGTGGTTGGAGCAAACTTTTAGTCAGACATACTCCACATGTTCTGACAGATTTAATTATTTTAAGTTACTTTACAATAAATGTTCCTTACAATGCTGATGACTTCCCAACACTACATGGACATATTTAACCTAAAGTGACCTTATGGTGTCTTAAGTTTACGTTTTATGAATAGTTTTTTTCCATCAGTGGCTACATTTTATAAATAATGGAAGAAAAAAAAGGCAGCAGTGACACATAATGTGTAGGATTTGTTTTTATTACATTTCACAGAGCTAATAGAAAATATATGTAAAAGGCAGTTTTTTACTAAAGCAAAAGGAGGCATTTCTGATATTTGGAATATATTTTTATTCACAGGATTGTAATAAAAGCATACAAAGATTTGGGATTATACAAGATAACAGCTTTCATCTGATGCAGTTTGCTGGAGAACAGGGCTGAGCCAAGCCTCAATGGGGCTGTAAGCAAAATTATTTCTGCTAACAAAGTGGATTGTTCCAATCAACAGTCAAATGATTAGATCATTTGCACACCTGCTATAAATTTATTACATCTCTGACTGTGCTTTGTCAATTGTATCCTATAGGCTAGTGGCAGTAGAAGCAACTAAAAAGGTAGTATGCACTGGACTTTAGATGGAACACAGATATTCATGAAATACTAATAACTCCAGCAGCTAAACATTAAATTTATACTAGGTGAGTTTTTCTCGTCTGAGGATGTGGACCGGAACTGGGTTGGTTCTGTGCCTTCAAATAATGTTAACAGGTCCTGGAGAAGTTTCACATAACTTACAAGTGTTTGTAAAAATCATGTTTGTTTTAGCCACATAAATGACCACATATTGCCAACTACAGCTAAGATTAGCTCATTGATAGACCAATGCAGTATCATGGAGCCTGATGGAAAAGCATTTTGCTGGACAAAGTCAAACATTGAGAAGTTTTAATAATTGTCAACAAATGTTAAACACATGTTTATAAGCCAGAAAGAAAAAAAAATCATAATTATATGAGGCCAACAACGATAATAAACCCATTTAAAGCTAAAGCTCAGTTTCTCACCAATACAGAGATGCTAGCATAAATGTTTGGCCGTTAAACATTTTTAAGCTTTAAGATAATTTTCCACAAATAGTTTTGATAAACCTTACATTACCAAGACACATGGAAACATACCTTTATCTCGACGTTTTTCTATTCTTCCTCTTTCCTTTCTTTGTCCCTGAAAGCTAAGTCCTTTACAGCGCTTTTGTTTTGCTAACTTATTTTCCACCGTGAAGTTCACATTACAGGCAGATCATAGTACCGGAGAAGCGCCACCCTCTGTGGCCAGTAGGGGGCCTCGAAGAGCAATTTGTTATTATTATTATTATTATTATTATTATTATTATTATTATTATCATTATTATTATATTTATCATCAAATGTGTTATTGTATAAAACAAATCACATCTTTATCAGGAAATTGTGTGTTTTTGTTGATATAATCACAGAAATCAATAATAAAAAAAGAAATCACTTCCACTTAAGGGGCCCCCAGCACCCTGGGCCCTAAGCGGAGACTCAGTTTGCGTTGCCTTTGCCTTGGGCCAGCCCTGCTGGAGGACTAACCATCACGTTCCTCTTTCCTGTCAATTGAGAAATAATTTGAGTCACATATTAATCAGCATCAAAAATTACATGAAAGCCTCTGAGAGTTGAACATGTTCAAAGATAAAATCATGTTTGATTCTAATTCAGTGTTTTACTTTAAATCTCCTGAAAAATAGCATGTCGGGCCAATAAACTGATACAATTAAAATCATCATTAAGAGAATCTAAAATGAATATTTTGAATACTAAAATATGAAGTTGAATGCAGAATCAAACCACCTTTTATATTCATTTCCTTTGTTCTGGTTACTAATTTTAGTCAATACATTATGTCCATTCTGTTTATGTTAACCATCTGAACCTCATGTTGAGTTGTAGTTACCTGGGTTAGCATTAGCATAGTCAGACTCTTCTGCTGGATGATGCATCCTCTCTGCTGAGATTGTCAGACAAATCAAATAGAAATCACACAAAAAGAAAATTAATGTTGAAGAAAATCTTTAAATCATCTTATTTTTTGTATTTCATAAGTTGTTATAGGTATTTATGTTCTAAATTTGTATATTTACGTATTTTTTATCATCAGTTTATCATCATTGTCTTTAGCTGCAATAAAACATTTAACTTACCGTTTCCTGAGGCTCTGCTGAGTGGGATTGTCTCATAGAGGGAAGTGTCACCTAAAGACAACAAGGTTAATGTTCAAATGAGTGAAAATTAATAAAATTATCACATCAATTTAAAACAAAGTAGATGTTCTAATAGTTTTTTTTTATTTATGTTTTATTAGTTTAATATCTTTCTTGACAATATGTTGATATTTGTTACCATATCATGATCATGTTACAGCTTTATTTGAAGATAGATTGTTTAGGAATACTAACTCCATTCAATTCCATTTAATTCTTTTAGCCAAACAACATTAATGTATAAATGTGATTCATTCTGTATTTATTTGTTTATTTGTTCATAAAATCATTATTAGAAAAAGGAAAATTATCTTAATTATAATGTGGCAGAAAGAATTTTGCAATTCCCATTTCCCACCGCTTGGTGGCAGCAAAGCTTTTTTTTTTAATTCACGTGTTTTCAGTTCACATATCTGGAAACTACAAAGTGATTAAAAATTCCAGTTAATCATAAAGACGTTTAATGAGAGACGAACCATGAAGCAGAGAGCTGTAAACAGAACCGTCATTCTGGGTCTCTCCATGATTTGTAGCTGATGCTGGATTGATGCTCTCTGGTTGATTCACTCTGAAAATAATAGAGACATAAATGCATCAGTGGAAGTAATTATTAGATGCATGATTAGAAAGAGAGAACAAATATTCTTACTGACCTTTTACTGCTTAAATCTGCAGGGAAAAAAAATAAATTTAATTATAGGGTTCCATGCTTTTAATGTATTCTAAAATATTACAATAAACTTGAAAACATTTTGACAAATAAAGTGTTTGACTGAATATGATCTCATGTGATCATAAAAATGTCTCACCTTTGGACCGTCTGCAGCGCCACAACAAGATCAGGACAATAATGAGAATAATGAGAACGATTCCAACAACTGGTCCAATGATGAGCAACACAGGAAATGAAGAACTGGCTGAACTGGTTACAGTCACTGGAAATAAGAAACATTAACAATTAATAAATCTTAAATAGCATCAGATTTCATGTCAGTATTGCCTGTTTTTAAAAATGTGATTTCAAAGTTGAACGCAGATAAAAATCTTCAGCACATATTCATAAACTTTCTTGGTTTTCATGTTGTTCCTAAATTCAAGTTTAATTATTTTAATGAATGAAATGAATCAAATATTTGAATCCTCCTCACCTCTAACAGACATCCAGCTCTTTGGTGACTCTTTTCCTGAATGTTGACATTTGTAGAAACCTTCATCTGACTTTGACACTGCAGAGATCTTCAGCTCCTCTCTGCCGTCATTATTGATGAGTTTATCATTATGATAGAAAAACACATTGGAGAGAAGTTGTTGTGTTTTATTTCTGCAGCTCAGAGTCACAGGATCTCCCTCAGTCACAGGATGAACAGGGCTCACCAGGAGAAGACCATCATAATTATCATCTGTAAGAGAATATTAGGTTGATTAACATCCCTTTCAGCTCTTTATGCTTTCAATTGATTTATGCTTCAAAAATTAAATGTTTGGTTCTTCAAAGAAAATGCATTTGTAGTCACGTTTCTTCATTTCTCTTTTTAGACGACATGTAGACAAGTTTGTTCACAGAAAATAATGTAATAAACTAACATAATAGTTATTTTACTGTAGATGTTTTGGAATAAATGTTTTGGTTCCGTCCAACCAGAGACTCAGTTTGAATCTGACAGAGAATCTGTGAAAAATGCTGAGCTCATCAAGATAAATCATCAAAACACAAGAGGAAACATCCAAAAATCTGGACAGTAATAAAAAAAAAAAGATCTGGTAACTATATTCCCCCCAAAATTATAATTTTAACATGTCATCATTTATCTAAATAAGAACACGTGAATTATCTTACAATTTTATTTTACAATGTTTTATTTTCTGTTGAGAGATGATGATCTCATCTCCGACTAAAATCATCTTCTGATCTCTGACCGGTAGCCCTGACTCCCATCATCACCAAGTGCTTGGAGCGGCTGGTCCTAGCACACCTCAGATCCTGTCTACCCCCCACACTGGATCCCCACCAATTTGCATACAGGCAGAATAGGAGCACAGAGGATGCAGTCTCCATAGCACTGCACTCTGTTCTTTCTCACCTAGACAACAAGAACACTTATGCCAGAATGCTGTTCTTAGACTTTAGTTCAGCATTTAACACTGTCATTCCATCACAACTCATTACCAAACTCACAGACCTCGGCATCAGTTCACTCATGTGCAACTGGTTGCTCGACTTCCTGACCAGTCGACCCCAACACGTCCGTGTGGACAATCACTTCTCATCCACCATCATCATAAACACCGGAGTGCCACAAGGCTGTGTGATGAGTCCCTTCCTCTACTCTCTCTTCACCCACGATTGCAGACCTGTCCATGGCTCTAATGCCATCATCAAGTTTGCTGATGACATCACGGGTGATCGGCCTCATCAGAGACAACGATGAGGCCGCCTACAGGGAGGAGGTGGACCGTCTGGCTGAGTGGTGCGACAAGAACTACCTGCAGTTGAACACAGAGAAGACCAAGGAGCTCATCGTGGACTTCAGGAGGAATGCTGACCTCCACCCACCCATCCACATCAAGGGAATAGCGGTGGAGCGTGTGAACAGCTTTAAGTTCCTGGGAGTCCACATCTCCGAGGACCTGACCTGGACGACCAACTGCTCCAAACTCGTCAAGAAGGCGCACCAGCGCTCTTCTTTATGAGGACCTTGAGGAAGAACCACCTGTCCTCAGAGATCCTCACCAACTTTTACCGTTGCACCATTGAGAGCATCCTCACCAACTGCATCACAGTTTGGTATGGGAACTGCTCTGTCTCCGACCGGAAGGCGCTGCAAAGGGTGGTGAAAACTGCCCAGCACATCGCCGGGGCATCGCTTCCTGCCATCAATGACATCTACAGGAAGCGGTGTCTGAAAAAGGGCCGGCAAAATCACCAAGGACTTGACTCACCCTGCACACACACTCTTCTCTCTCCTGCCCTCTGGGAGGCGTTACAGAAGCTTACGGACCAGAACCACCAGGCACCGGAACAGCTTCTTCCCCACAGCTGTTACGCTCCTGAACGCCTCCTGACACAAACTATAAGGACTGTCCCCCCCCCATCCCTGGACTGTTCCCCTCACACACATACACATACAATCTTTATATAATCTGTAAATCTAATTTCCCATTATTTAACCTGTATCATAAAACAACTAATATATATACAATCCATTCTTCATATTCCTGTATATTCTGTATAATCTGTGTAATTTGTATAGTATGTACATAGCTCTCATCTATATTTATATTGTACAAAACATTTTATTTATAGCACGTCAATATTATTCTGTTTATATCTTCATACATCTGTTTATAAATATTTATATCATGTATAGCACTTCTGGATAGATGCAAACTACATTTCGTTGCTTGTACATGTGACATTGCAATGACAATAAAGTTGAATTCTATTCTATTCTATTCTATTCTATTCTATTCTATATCAGTTTATTAGTGTCATTGGCGGGAGGAGTAACTTAAGTACAATTTTTATTTATCTGTACTTAAGTAGATTTAATAATACATACAACTTTTACTCCACTACATTTTACATCTGCACTTCCTACTTCACTACATTTCTACAAAACCATTGCGTTACTCGTTACATCCAAGTTGCATTGCGCTTCTTCCCCCTTGTGAAGTTCAGGGTCTAAACGTGGCGCTGTAAAATCCAATGACAGGATCATCAATATATGTGTGCCTGTTGTTACCCATTGCCTCCCTCGTTCACTGACATGCGGAGCTCCAAGACTTGCGCAGTGGTCGTGGAGAAGATGTCTGACTAATCGTCAGTAATAGAAATATGCTAAATAAATCATAAAATATGGCGACATGTAAAATCAGCAGCACTTCGTCCAACGTTCAGCGTCACTTGGAAAAGAAGCTTAGAAAGGTAAGCTATGTGGACATAATGTTAGCAAAGCGAGCCCTACAAAGACTCACATTCAAAAAAATCTTTTTACTTAAAATGCATGTCCTAGAGATTATCCCTAAAAGGTTTTACAGTGGGAACAAAGGAAGGTGCTGAAGACGATCTGGTTGCATCTGCGATAAAAAAAAGATGACTTTGATCAATGTCTCTAAGAAATTTCTGAAACTCTTTCAGACATTTTCTTTGGACTTTGGCTTCTTCAATATATAAAAATCTCATTCAAAGATGTTCAGAACATTTTAATCTCTTGTAATAAAATATAAATAAATTAAAGGTTGGCCTAAAGCTGTGATACATCTAACAATAATGTTCAGCTGCATGAAAAATGTTTAATAGGGAATAAATATGAAAAACTATCAGCTCACTGAAATATCTAGACAGCTCTGACTGATTATAGAAAAAATAAAATAGTCATAGTCTTACATTGTGTGCTATAGGATGAGCTGCATTTTGTTATTTTGTACCTTGTCAGTAATAAATGATCCACTTACATACAGTTATTGTAACAACATTACTCCATGATGTGAAGGAAAATCCTCCTCTGATTCCTCTGCAGCTGTAATCTCCACTGTCAGACTCAGTAGCTGTGATGCTCATATATTCACTGGATGTTGGAGAGTTTCTATTGGTTGGTCTCCATTCATACGTCCACTCAGTTCCTCCCTGGATCTCACATCTCAGAGTGATTTTCTCTCCTCTGTAGATCTGAGACCAGTTGGGTTGCAGAATCAAACTGGGTTTATTGGGAGCTAAAGAAATAAATATCTGGTTAGCAGTTTACCACAACAGAACAGAGTAAAACTGAAATGTTAATTTAACACTTTGCCTGAGAGAAGCTACTTTCTAAAATCACTTAAAAAGTATCAATGTTTCTTCCAAACTGTCCAGAAGCTCCTTTAAGATTTTATTTAGTTTTATTTCATAAGAACCTTTCAAAATAAAATCACATCAGCTTAACTGGTAGCAAAGCAGAAAGAAATCAAGAGTTTCAAACATTTACACAACAAACATATTCATCAATAAAATGTTATGTTTTTATTAATAATTGCATTTTCAAGAGGCAAATTCAGATGATTTGGGCAAATTTGTTTTTACTTAAGAAACTAAATGTGTTAAACAGCAGCTGCTGCTTTTATTTTAATTTGATTAATAAATTTTAATGTTGCTTGATTGATTAATGTAGGTCATAAATTAATAACTTACAGATAGTTAATGTGATGACATCACTCCACTGTGCTAAGAGATTGTCACTTTTTCCTCTGCAGCTGTAATCTCCACTCTCAGCTGTGATGATCCTGGATGTTGGATTATAATCCAAGTTGTTTTTTCTCCATTCATACGTCCACTGAGTTCCTTCCTGAATAAAACACTCCAGATGGACTTTATCTTCAGTCAGAGACGAGCTGGGATTCAGGATCACAGTCGGCTTAGAACCTGTTCATATACAGAAACATCAAGTTAGAAAATCAAAAGAAACAAAATGAACCTGAACATATAAAATGATATGAAGAAGCAGATATTTACTCTGTGAAAGTGTTTCAGTGGAAATAGAAAAGTCAAATCTTGAAACTGTAAATATTTTTCTGTCCTGCTGATTAATCACTTTATTATTATATTTTAATAATTACATTTTCTGAACAAGTAGGAAATAAATTTGAGTTTCAAAGATCAAGTGTTGTCATGGTGATGACCTGATAACTAAACTCACCAATTTTCTGAATGGTGACCTCTTCACTGGTTTCTGTTAGAAAAGATAAGTCTCTTCTTCTTCCTCTGCAGATGAACTTTCCTCCCTCTGAGACTCTGATGGTTCCATCTGGTTCTGTGTTTCCAGAGGATGCAGGATAATAATGATGTCCATTTCTGAACCAGTCAAACTCCCAGTCAGTAGATCCGTCCACAGAGCAGCTCAGTGTAATACTGCCCCCTGCTGGTATGATTCTGTTCTCTGCTGTCAGGATGGCTCTGGGTTTATCAGCTGTTCAGTTTGAAAATCATAATAATATTTTAAAATATTAGAATATGAGTCATTAATTATTTCCAAAAGCATTTTGTTATAATAAAAATACATATACCAGAATTTAACATTTATTTTTTCAAACTGAGAAATATGAACTCTGCAGGACAAACAAACTAGATTCTCCATCATGTTTGTTATCAATGAGAGGAAATTTAATTGTTGCATTGATCATTTTGGTGAAATTCCACATCCCCTATGCATGGAAAATATTTTTCTTTCTTTATAAAACTTTCATGAAAGTGACAGTTAAGCCTGCATTCAGTTCTTTCTGTGAAATGGAGATATTATTGATTTCTGTTCACTTTATGGAGATCAGGGAACTTAAGACACTTTCAGGATGAATGGAGGTCAGTCTGACTCACATGACACTGTCAGTCTGAAGGCCTCACTCCATCCTGTGAACTCGTAGCCTCTTCTACCCATACAGCTGTAATCTCCACTGTCAGTAGCCGTGATGCTCATATATCCACTGGATGTTGGAGAGTTTCTATTGTTTCGTCTCCATTCATACGTCCACTGAGTTCCTCCCTGGATCTCACATGTCAGAGTGATTTTCTCTCCTCTGTAGATCTGAGACCAGTTTGGTTGTGAAGTGACTGAAACTCTGTTGGAAACTACAACAAGAAACATGATTAGAAGAACAAAGAGTCTGAAAACTAAACAATTAATTAGACAGTGTAACACCTGTAATAATAATGTCAATCTAAGAATTTTTCCTCTGATGTGTCATTTAACATATCATAAATTTCATTAAACTGGATCAATAAAATGTCATTAAAATGTCTTGGAAAGATCTAAATCTCAATGTACACCACAACATCTCACAAAAACTTAAATTAATGTAATGATATAGAGTTCATTTGTTTTTTTTCTCATGTTTCAGCAAAAACTTAAAGAAAATGATTCACTTCAGCTGAATGAATATTAATAATTGAACAAATTATGAATCTTGACTCATATTTACCTTTAAAACAAGTTATTATCTATCTAAATGTCACAAACTTCTTTTAGTGATAATTTCAAAATGGATTTATTGTCAGAAAGTAGACAATGTTTTCTTCCAAGATAAATTTCTAAACTCACCCTTCTTGTAAATGGTGACTTCATTACTTATTGATGTCACAGAGTTTGTCCGAGATTTATATCCTCTGCAGGTGTAAATTCCTCCTTCTGTGATGCTGAAAACTCCATCTGATCGAGGAGAAACTCTGGTCTGATCGGTGAATGAAGGATCTCTGAAGAGCTCAAATGTTAAATCAGCAGGTTTGTCCACAGAACAGGTTAATGTCACACTGCCCCCTGGTGGTATGGTAGTTTCGTCTGCTTTCAAAGTTGCCTTTATTTCTGCAATAATATTAATCAGAATGAATGAGGTTTGGAGCAATTTGAAACAACATGAATAATTTCTCATCAAACTAAAACTGAGACTTTAACATGTCAGACAGAATCAGCAAAACACACAGATTTACACTCCACATGCATTCATGATCTAATGGTGCTTTAAGCAGCATTGAATCATGGGAAACTGTGAGGTCAGGAGAGACCCAGATAAAATACACATTTCTTACAAGCGTTCTCCATAAACACAACTAATAAAATGGGCTGAAACGTAAACAGAACCTAAAATAATTGTTTTTGATTTAACCAGTTCTATCAACCCAATAGTGTTCTGGACTTTATCTGCAGAAAGGTTTCGATCTTGTGGGACAAAATCATTTAACTTCAATTCAAGTTGAAAATGAACCACTGATCCCAAAGGGAAATTAAATCTTGTTGTATTTGACCAGGTTGTTGTTCATTCTAAATATCTGACATCAGATTAAATTCTTTATAACATCTGATGACTTTGGTGGTTTCAGTGGAAATAAAAAAGTCAAATCTTGAAACTGTAAATATTTCTCTGTCCTTCTGATTAATCACTTTATTTTTATATTTTAAAAATTACTTTTTTCTGAACAAGTAGGAAACACATTTGAGTTTCAAAGATCAAGTGTTGTCATGGTGATGACCTGATAACTAAACTCACCAAATTTCTGAATGGTGACCTCTTCACTGGTTTCTGAGTAAAAAGTTGAGTCTCTTCTTCTTCCTCTGCAGATGAACTTTCCTCCCTCTGAGACTCTGATGGTTCCATCTGGTTCTGTGTTTCCAGAAGATGCAAAATAATATTGTCCATTTCTGAACCACTCAAACTCCCAGCCAGTAGATCCGTCCACAGAGCAGCTCAGTGTAATACTGCCCCCTGCTGGTATGATTCTGTTCTCTGCTGTTAGGATGGCTCTGGGTTTATCAGCTGTTCAGTTTGAAAATCAGAACAATATTTTAAAAATATTAGAATATGAATGATTAATTATTTCCAAAAGCATTTTTTTGTAATAAAAATATATGCACCAGATTTTAACATTTACTTTTTCAAACTGAGAAATATGAACTCTGCAGAAGCCAAACAAACTAGATTCTCCATCATGTTTGTTATCAACGAGAGGAAATTTAATTGTTGCATTGATCATTTTGGTGAAAATAGTTTTTCTTCTTTATAAAATTTTAATAAAAGTCACAGTTTAGCCTGCAGTCAGTTCTTTCTGTGAAATGGAGATATTATTGATTTCTGTTCACTTTATGGAGATCAGGGAACTAAAGACACTTTCAGGATGAATGGAGGTCAGTCTGACTCACATGACACTGTCAGTCTGAAGGCTTCACTCCATCCTGTGAACTCGTAGCCTCTTCTACCCATACAGCTGTAATCTCCACTGTCAGTAGCCGTGATGCTCATATATTCACTGGATGTTGGAGAGTTTCTATTGTTTTGTCTCCATTCATACGTCCACTGAGTTCCTCCCTGGATCTCACATGTCAGAGTGATTTTCTCTCCTCTGTAGATCTGAGACCAGTTTGGTTGTGAAGTGACTGAAACTCTGTTGGAAACTACAGCAAGAAACATGATTAGAAGAACAAAGAGTCTGAAAACTAAACAATTAATTAGACAGTGTAACATCTGAAATATTAATGTCAATCTAAGAATTTTTCCTCTGATGTGTCATTTAACATATCATAAATTTCATTAAACTGGATCAATAAAATGTCATTAAAATGGCTTATGTAACCCAGTGTTAAAAACACCAGTGAAAGTTAATGATGTTAATTTGATGTCTTTTTTTTTTCACAAGATTGGAAAGTATAAATAGATTTTGTGTTTTGTTTCACTCTGAAAAATATATCAAATTTGCTAAAAATCTTGAAAAACTGTGAAATAGGCCTTTAGTGATTGTTTAACTGATGGATTGGACAACCAATGGCTGGCGTGGTCTGAGATTACATCAGCCAATGGGGTTGATTGTCCCGCCCCTTTCACTACTGCGCTGTGATTCTGCTCAGAACACGTCAGACCCGGTTGAGAGCTAGCCGTTGTTAGAGCCTAAAATAGCTTATAAAATCTGGACAAACGGTAAGAACAACAATATTGGCACAGTTTCGCAAAATATGTAATTGAAAATAGTAAATTGTGTTTTTTTTTGTTTTTTTTTTCATCTCTGAAAGTTTCCTTTGAGAGCACCTGCGACTGGGAAAAAAATCCCCGTTAGCGTCAGACACCATCAGAGCAGTGGCGCGTGATCGCACGCGCTCGGCAGTTGGCTCAGTAAATTGGTTGAAAATTGCAAAAATACGTAAAATTTGACCAAATTTAATAAAAATAAAATAGTACAGCAAGATTTTGTATTATTATTGTTGTGTCTATTATATTTTTTCTGTGTAGTTGTATTTATTTTTCTTTGAGTACATGTCCTAATAGTTCAACGGTTCTATTTTAGTTAAGTGCTTTTTCCGTTGGTATTACAAGAAATTTATAGTGTTGAAGATGTACCGACACTTTTAGATTGAAATATATTATTATTATTA
This sequence comes from Poeciliopsis gracilis, assembly GCA_911649635.1. NCBI lineage: Eukaryota > Metazoa > Chordata > Actinopteri > Cyprinodontiformes > Poeciliidae > Poeciliopsis > Poeciliopsis gracilis. The sequence goes on from CAJVRI010000724.1 coordinate 1,907,441, forward strand.
TTATTATTATTATTATTATTATTATTATTATTTTATTATATTATTTTTCTTCACCACATATTAAGATCATTTCTTTCGTTTTACTGATGTGTAAGTAACATTGTACACCGATAAACTGATGATTTTTGTACAACTTGAAAAGAAAAACTTGAGCAACGATGGAAGATCTCTGAATTATAACAATTTATTGATACATAGGTTTAATTGATATTGGCATCTTATATTCTAAGATGTTTTAATTTGGCCTTGTTCCAGTTCTTCTGAATTTAGATGGCGAGCCGCGGTGCACTGAGAACCCAGTGATATGGTAGATAATGACCCGACTGGTCACTATCCTTGAAATACTGAAGAGAATTGACTGACACATTGGAAGAGACTGGACAAACACTGAATCGACTGATACATTGAAACGACTGTTATTTATTTTATTTTCTGTTTTTGAAAAACCGCGCGCCATTTTGTTGCAATTGTACATGTGGATCCACAATTGTTTATATTACATTTTACTCTTTTTTATGAACACATTGTGCACTCCCTCGTTGTTATTCACACCTAGGCTCCCGAGAATTTAGAATCTTTTGATCCGGCCCAACTTCTTTTTAAAGTCAGAGAAGTAAATTGAATTACCTGCCTTTTACTATTATCAGGTGTGGGTTACTTTAAATAACCAACAAGTTATTTAAAGTAACTTGTGGGTTACACTTGGAAGAATCTAAATCTGAATGTACCCCACAACATCTCATGAAAACAAAAATGTAAAGATTTAGAGTTAATTTGCTGTTTTCTCACGTTTCAGCAAAAACTTCAACAAAACGATTCAATTCAGCTGAATGAATATTAATAATTGAACAAATTATGAATCTTAAATCATATTTACATTTAAAACAACATATTATCTCTCTAAATGTCACAAACTTCTGTGAGTGATCATTTAAAAATTAAATTTTTGTCAGAAAGTATACAATGTTTTCTTCCAAGATAAATTTATGAACTAACCTCTCTTATTAATGGTGACTTCATTACTGGTAGTTGTCTTCAAGTTTGTCATGTCTCCTCTGCAGGTGTAAATTCCTCCTTCTGTGATGCTGAAAACAACATCTGATCGAGGAGAAACTCTGGTCTGATAGATGGGTGGAGGTTCTCTGAAGAACTTAAATGTCAAATCAGCAGGTTTGTCCACAGAACAGGTTAATGTCACACTGCCCTCTGGTGGTATGGTAGTTTCGTCTGTTTTCAAAGTTGCCTTTATTTCTGCAATAATATTAATCAGGATGAATAAGGTTTGGAGCAATTTGAAACAACATGAATAATTTCTCATCAGACTAAAACTTAGACTTTAACATGTCAGACAGAATCAGCACAACAGATTTACACTCCACATGCATTCATGATCTAATGGTGCTTTAAGCAGCATTGAATCATGGGTAACTGTGAGGTCAGGAGAGATCCAGACAAAATACACATTTCTGACAAGAGTTCTCCATAAACACAACTAATAAAATGAGTTGCCTTGTTTTCTGCACGTTAGAAAACACCACAGCAGTCATTCTTGCATATGTTAGGAGTTATTTGCAACAATGTGAATCTTTTCTCATCAAGTCATAAATGAGACTTCAACATGTCAGGCTATTAGTGTATTTACTCTATGCTGGTTCTTATGTCTGCTGCCAGGTTATAGGAAGCAAATGTGGTCAGTGATTTTCTGATTATATGAATCAAAATAAAAGCCATTATAGATATAATCTTATAAATTACAGAAGAACAATCAGTTATTTATCGCTGTGAATCTTATTTGAAAACTGCTTAGGATTTGCAAAACAAATGTTCCTTTGTTCTTTCAAGGTGTCATAGCATCTTAAAGTGTTTAATTTAAACATTTCACTGAAAAATGTTTGATATCTGACAAACATAAAACCTCTCAGTAATAACAAAATATTTTTTAGTAAACCACACATCTTTCAATACAAACAAGGTTTTAGGATTTACATCAAAAACACAAATTATGTAACCAAGGGAGAAACTTTGTGTTGCAAGTTGGTGGTGATGAAGAGGAGAAGAGATTAATAGCACCTTTTGAAAATAATCTCCTAGAAGTTATTAAACATACTAAGAAATATAAACATGTCCAAAACATACATAATATAATTAATCAATATAATGTCTTTCACTTGGTGAAAGAACTGCTGACAAAAGGAACTTTCCAGTCATTTTATAATTTATAGAATCAGCCTGTATTTGCTGAATGATACCCTGCAGTTAAAAAGTTTCACAATTCAGAGATATTCTTTGTGAAGAATTATCACATAGTTGCTGTTTATTATCTGATTTCATCAAGTGCTATAAAGATTAGTTCAAGTGCATCAGGAATTAACACTAAAAAAACTACAAAAATATTTCCCAACCAAAAAAAGATGTACAAACATCTAACAGGACATTGTGTCCGTTGCATATTTATGGTTTTGAATTTTAATTTTGCGTCATTAGGAAGTGACCACTTGAACACTCGCGGTGGTTGATTAGCTAACTGCACTTCTGGTTATCTGTCAGGAAATCTATGTCAGTTGCCTTATTTTTGTGTTAACTGACCCGAAATGTTAAGGTGATAAAAGTTAAGTTAGTAAAACTAACCTACTCTCCACTTTCTAATTAAAGCTTTTTACTGACCTGTGAAATGTTTTCCCTTTGGATCTTATTATCTTGCTATCGTAGTGTTGGCAATTAATATAAAAACTTTTCATCCCCTTCTCAGGGTTATATACTGTAGATGCAGGTATATAAAGGAAAACAGGTGCAGGAAATAGTGGTGGGGACTGTCCCCATTAGACCAGACTTGGTTTGGACATGTCCATACATGTTTAGTTTCTTTGTTGCTATGACTGTTTTTTTCCACATGTCCACACCAGTCCTTCAGGAAGTTACGCCCATGGTTGTAACTAATACTTGTTAATTATTGGTTTTGAGTCTGCAGTGGATTCTTTACAGGCTCAATAAACCAGACCAGATAGAGAAAAAAAGTCAAGTAAAGCAATTCTTTTTTTCACCAAAAGATTTACAAATGCGACTATTTGATTTATTTATTCATATGTCATAAATACAAGAGCAGTCATCAGTCCATCACAGGGCAACACCAAGGTACAAACGATCATACACACATTTAACCTCACAAGCCAGTGTTTGGACTGAGTTTCCAGAGAGAACCCACACAGGAGAACATACAAACTCCATCCAGAAAGACTCCATTTCTACCCACAGTCACACAGCGCAGCCCACACAAGGAGCAAATCAAATTGCTGAATGAACGCAGACAGAAAAAATCGCCTGGAGGAGCTAGAATGATATAAAAGGAAAACCATGATAGGTTTACATTTTAAACACATTGGTGAGGCCAACATATCTCATTACAGAGTTCATTAATCTATTCCTTCAGTTTGGACTAGCTTTTCATTTTTTTTCTGAAATTCTGCTTTTTGGCTTTTTCTTCATTTGTGTTGCTAAGCCTCGCTCCAATGGGCAGCAATGAAATGACTTTACACAAGATAACAGCAATAAGGAAGAACATTAAAAATGTTGTTTCAATAGTAAATATTTTCATAAAATATTTTACTCCAAAACATTTTGCATCTGCATCACTAATCCCTTAATCAACTAAACTTCTGTTTCATCTTGTGAATATTTTTTGTAAATTAATGTACAAGTTCTGCTACATTTGGTGTATTCCTTATTTCTCCATCAATTAGCCAAGCTTCATGCTTTTCTACTGACAAAAATAAATTCTGCCCTATGAAGGTAAATATTTTGTTCAGATTTAAAACATGTCATTTCCTAACAAAGATGCTAAAATCATAACTTAGTGGAAACCAACATGACTTTTACAGCCTTCAGTACGTCTCTGATAAAGTACATGTACAACTGATTATAACTGATACGACCGCCATTTTAACACTTCTGTCCACTTCCGTTCCTACACACACACACACACACACACACACACCCCCCCCCACACACACACACACACACACACACACACACACACAAAATGTGTTTAAAAATGTGCTAAGTTGCCATGGTGATGCTCTGTGAGATGCATGTTTCCCTTGTTTTGTCGTTGAATTTATAAATTGACACTCTAGGACAGTTTTGAGAGTCGGCAAAGACAAAAAGAGGAACAAGATGTTCGGTGCAGCAATAGGTTCCAAATTAGTTTTCTTTTTGTTCAGCTTCCTCTCATCTACTGTAGATCATAACATGTCAATATAATATATTCCAGTAATACAAGAGCAAATGGTCCCTCATATTGGGACCATTTGGTCTAAGAACAAGAATTGTGATACTTAAGTGCCGATTACTTAAGTAATTGACACTCGTGGCGAGTCCAGCCCGTGGCGCCCCGGGCCATTCGGGGACCCGGGCTGGCCTGGGAACCCAAAGGCGTTCCCAGGCCAGCCGGGAGACATAGTCCCTCCACCGTTTCTTGGGTCTAATTTTCCTATACTCGCAAAATTAGGCTCAATTTCTGAACAAAACAAAGGTAAATGCATTGGAAAAACACATATTTCTTCCTTTAAGTTAACAACAAAACAACTTACTCACCATCAGCACGTCCAGGAAGCAGAGGACTGAGCACTGCAATAAAGATCAAGGTTTGATCAGACATTATGCAGCTGGTTAAGAATAAAAATTACAATGGTATTTGATTCATTTTAGATGAAGATTGAAATAAAATGACTGTTTAAAACAATAAATAAAGACATAAATATCACATTATGTCCAATAATTCACATAGTGTTCATTTGTCAAAACAGAGACGAAAGCTGCTTGATTACAAAAAGAGGAAAAAGACTTGAGAGTTCTCTTTGCAACACTGTCAGATCTTAACAGAGACACACGGCTACATGTTATCATGAAGAAACATTTTCTCTAAACTCTGAGCAGAAAGTCAGTGATGAACTTACAGAAAAAGCTCAGCATGCAGAGCGGAGCGGGTTTCATCCTGGCATCCAGAACGGCTGCACAGCTCGACTGAAAGGATTCTACTTGGTTTGAATTGTGTTAATACAAAAGGAGAAGTTAAGTCAAAAATACATATGACATCAATAAGTTTCATGCTTCTAATTCTTACAATCCCCTGTCTCTGTTTCCTTCCCTTTTACACCAACTTCACACCACTGAGACTGCAGCTCTTGATGGTGGTTTGAATTTCCTGTCCGTTGCAGACATTTTAACCTTATGCACAATGGTTTTTGCAGGTTCCCACAGAAACATCCAAATAAACAAACAAAAAAAAACACTACAATTGAATGCATGTGTCTAAACAGAGTTGCAATATAACAGTTTGCAAAAAACAGTTTGCTCTTTCTCATTTTTAATCGTTCTCCTGTCTTGATATGTGAATTTCACGCAGAGAGAGAAAAATGCTAAAACAGGAACTTTGACCTTCTGATTCTGTGGTGAGAAACCACATCATACAGAAACACTCCTGGGTGAGGCTTAAACCTTTTCCTGCTACATTATGGGAACATGCATCTCACAGAGCATCACCATGGGAACTTATCAGCACATTTCTAGACACATTGTGGGTGTGTGCGTGTGTAAGAATGGAAGTGGACGTAAGTGTTAAAATGGTGGTTCAGCCAAGGAAAGATTATTCATCATCAGTAGCATTTTTTTTTTTTTTTCTCCGAGCGGTGCTAGAGACTCGCATTTTTTGATAGTAGACTGACAGGAAAGAGGACAAGGAGAGGGGGGAAGACATGCGGCAAAGGAAGCCACGATGTCCGCGTCGAGGACTGAGGCCTCCAAACGTGTGGCGTGCTAACCCCCTGCGCCACCATAGCACTCCCCATCAGTAGCATTTTTAATGGACCACCTTTTTTCCTCCTTAAAAATATGTTGAAAACAGAAATTAAAGAATTCCCACTATAAGACAAAAGTATCACATGATAATAAAGCAGATGCTGTACACAGAACCCTGTATAGTGGACAGGGTATTTTGTTTTAGGTTGTAAATTCCCATCAGCTGCTTCTGGAGGCCCACCGGCCAAAAAGGCCCAATAGGACCCCTTCTTCAGCCTGACAGCATCCCTCATCCGGGTCGAGGGTAAACATGCTGCCTTAATGTGAGGTTTTCCATCTGACTCTTTTATTGTGCATGTAAGCACTGAGCTAAGGTGGCTTAGTGCCACACCAACAGGGGGAGCCAGTGAGTCAGAACCCAGGGAGACAGAGACCGGCTAGAGTTTGAATAGAACATTTTATTCCCAATGGAAGCACAAGAGTACTATGATTGTGTAAATTTGAGTATATTTAAAATAAGTGTGAGAGTAATTTTATGCGTGTCTTTTCTAAAGCTGCAGAGGTAGGTAGCCAGAATCGGAGCAGACTGAAGACAAATTAATCTTTTTTTTAAAAATAAAAAACTTTTAATTTTTTCAATGATCTTTTTCAATGATCTTTTTCAATGATCTTTTTCAAAGCCTCTTCTTATATGAATCATGATTTCAGAGTGTATCGAGCGCTTCGGAGCAACAGGCCATTTTCAGAGCAACTGTCTCAAAGTGGTTCAGTGCTTCAGGAAGCCTCAGTTTCACCAGCAACCCCAGAAACCATGGAAGAAACAAGCGGTGCAGAGACGCATCTAAAGACGACCAGCAACAAGCGCCGGCTCTGCAGCTGCTTAAATTCTCAGCACTTTGATGGGCAGGTGACCCTGCGGTCCCAAACAAAGATCCTCTAGACACAAAAAAACACACACCAGCATCCAAATAAAGACTGTTACTAGAAAAAGATGTATCTCATTGGGATTTTCTGAATGCCCATCAAAAAGCAACTAACTGTTAGAAGTTGAACAATAAAACGTAACCTTCCAATTTTCTCACAAATAAAATTACTGCATTCATGTCAGGCCCCTTCACTCTGATGATTTTACTCTAATATGTCTTCAACACGGGGGGTCGCGACCCCTACGTACGAGATTCCTGATTGACTAGCAGACATGAAATATTTTGGTATATTTTTTATTCAACATTTTGTCTTTGAATACACATTATTAACATGAATCCAACATGTAAGAAATTGATTTAAAAAGGGGCATAAAATAATGTAGACCAGTCATAAATGAACACATTCAGCAATCAGAAATCTGTACATCGCGGTAAAAGTTCAGCATTTTTTTAAAAACTGAATTTGTTTTGAATAAGCACACGGTGACTAATTAATCAGTAACAGAATATTGTAGAATTGCAACATAAAAACAAATAAAATACCTAAAACAAAAATATGTGAATTACAGTTATATGGTTAAAAAATACTAGAGGTGGGAGATATTGTGAAACATATTATGCATTTGCAAAATAAACCATAAAAAATGCACAAAAATATTCAATGCATTCAAACTTCATCATAGCCTCTGCACACATGACTAATAATTTTGAGTTTTTTTTATTTTTTTCAGCATAACAAAGTGTTTTTCAGAAAACGAGGGCGTCTTAACACAGTTCTGTACAGCCTTTTAAAAACACATGAAACATGTAAGAAAATGAGGGATTTAAGAGATTATCTCATGTAATAAATCCCCTAATAAACCAGTAGAATGTGAAGCTACATGCTGATTTCAGAATAAACTCCATCTGTTGCTGCAGGACTTCGCTTTCCTGTGAAAGCAGAGGCGATTATTAATTCTTACAAGCTCAACCGGAGAGACTGCGTGCCAAACATAACGCACATTTGCAAAAAAAGAATGATAAATGCAGCAGACTGCACCTTTACCTTTCCACTTTTTGTGATAGTTGATGTTAGCGTACGTTGGAGCTGAGCCTGAAACAGAAAACATCAGAGTAAAGACACAGTGATATCTGATATGTCAGTTTCTGGTGTTGTCTAGAGTTAAGCATGTCGTTAGTCCGGACAGCTGATAATGGGAACTGAAATCAGCTGCAGCGTAAAAACATGAGGACAGATTTCACTGCCAAGCACTCACAGTTTTCCCTGAAGTTTCTCAGTTCAGTCATGGAGTACGCAGGAGCTCTGGGTTCGTCTGCTACTCAAACATGTCATGTTTAGAGATTAGTTTGTGGTTCTCCATCATTGCAAAGCATATAAACAACATTTCAAGCTCTACCATTTCCTGCTATTGTAGAAATATTCACTGAGTCATAGAGATGAACTGACAGAAACGAAAACAGCGTCAAAAGTTTTTTTAAAATCTAAACATGCAAAATAATTACAATATTAGAAAATAAAATTAGACTTTTTCTTTTCATCTTGCTTTTTTCAGTCACTTGTTTAGGTCTCATTTAAATTAAGGTTTTATTTTTATTTCATGGCATGGAAGAGATGTGATTCCTGTCTAAAATATTACACATATACTGAAAAACAGCCAGTAATTTCTGATAGAAAGAAAAAGAAAGACTAATTGAACAAAAACACAATAGAATGAGAAAGAAGAATGCTTATGCATTATTAAACTTAAGCTTGGATTTTGTGCTATAGCATCACAGTACACCTGCAATAAAGGTTTATTTTATTTGTTTTAAATGAACAATCAGGTCTGGTATGAACAGAAAAACGTCTCACCGTTGTTCCGTCTGCAGTACAAGAACAAGAGCAGGAGGAGAACCAGAACGATTTTAACTACTGGTCCGACGATCAACAGCACCAGAAATAAAAAGCTGGCAGGACTGGCAACAGTTACTGAAAACAAGAAACATCAGCAAGGAAGAAACACTTTTGATCTGCAGATTGTGAGACATTTTCTGCTTGAAGTAAAAGTGACTTTATGTAAATACTAAAACATGCTAAAAACATCCTCAGTGTTCACCTGGCTCTTTCACAACATTTAAAGTTTTAATGAATGAAATGAACCAAACATTTGAATCCCCCTCACCTCTAACAGACATCCAGCTCTTTAGAGACTCTTTTCCTGAATGTTGACATTTGTAGAAACCTTCATCTGACTTTGACACTGCAGAGATCTTCAGCTCCTCTCTGCTGTCATTATTGATGAGTTTATCATTGTGATAGAAAAACACATTGGAGAGACGATTTTGTGTTTTATTTCTGCAGCTCAGAGTCACAGGATCTCCCTCAGTCACAGGATGAACAGGGCTCACCAGGATTATACCATTATAATAATCATCTGTAAAACAACCAGAGAATATTCATATCAGGAACATTTCTTTACGCTGTGTCAATAACTTACAATGTGATTTCATTTTATAATAGACAGCAAAGTCCGTGCGATCAGGTGAAATAAGGTGATACATTCGTCTAACAGTTGCTTTACTGTGGAAATGATTCCTAATGGCCGTCATTCACCCATCAGATACCGTCCCCCCCTTTTAAAACAGACGTTTGCGCCGCAACACGCAAACGTCCCCATTGACTCTCACAGCGTTGTGGCTCCACACGACAGGATTTGTTGCTGCGCGTTTGTGAAGGAAAAAGGAGACCAGCGGCACATGCAGGCTGCAAAGTGGTTTTGGTGGTCAGCAATCGCCGATCATACACTTTTTTACGGAATTATGATTGGTGCTGATCAATCAGCACACCTCTAGTATTTAGTCATTTTTTAAAAATTTTTACTAGAAAAGGTCGTCCATCATCTCCTGAATTCTGACAAAATAGTTTATCTTTGTGGTCTTTTTCCACTTTATCTCCTCAGATCCTCTAGTCTTTGTTCACCTCAGCTTGAAAGGTAAACCTCTGTCAGATCTGAGCTTCTTCAGGAAATGACTTAATTTGGATAAAGCCTCAATAAAACACAGTTTAAAGACATTTTTGCAAACAATTGCGACAATAGAGAAAGAAAACAACATAAGCATAAAAGCAAATGTTTCCTGGAATTATGTCTTTAGGCCAAAAAGAGAGAGAAAAAAAATCCTACACATTATTTTGTGGTTTAACCTCAGTCTATGCTATATTTACAATATTTAATGTTTTCAATGTTTAAAGTAAGAAAGACAAATAATAAACCAAATCTCACTCTGAACAGTGATGTTGACAGCGTTGCTAAACTCTCCAGATTTTGACTCACACCAGTAAACTCCATTATTATAATAGTACGGTTTAATGGTGCATGTAGATCCAGTCATTGTCCCCCAGTTGGAGCAGTATGACAGTCCGTCTTTTTCTGTAATCCTCCTCACTCTCCACTCAGTAAAGTTTCTCTCACAGCTCAGAGACACAAATTCAGAGTTGAAGTGTTGAACTCTGTCAGGATTCACTGAGAGAGAAGCTGCTGGACCAGGATCTGGAAACGAGACAAGATTTCATCTGAGAACAGAAACAGTGGCTTGTTTCTATGGCAACAAAGGTTATAGCAAACACTTATTTCTCCTTCAAAACTTTCCAAATATTTCATCAAAGTACAAAATATTTACAAATGTAATATATTTTAATGAAAGTACAAAACAATAACAGACTCCCTCTGGTTTAAACATTTCTTTAAGATACAATATTTTGCTTGTTTTATCATTATTATTTTTCAAATTAAATAAACTACCAAGGCAGAAATAATGATTTCATTTTTTACGAACTCACATTGGATTTTAACTGTGAATATTTAACAGCTTTTCCTGATCAATGATTTTATCTTCAATCATCTGACTTTAATATTCATTGTCTAGATTTGTCAAAAATCCTCACAAAGTGAATTTGTACCACACATTTCATTCAAGTTACACATAAAACAAAAGAATCCAGGGCAACTCATGCTTATTATCATATAATATCAATGATCCATCAGTTCATATTTTTAGTTCTAATGCCATGTTAATTTCCAACATCTTAAAAATAAATTTAAATAAAAGAAATGTTGGATCAGGACAACAAACCTCACGCTATTTCTTTTGAGGTGAAAGAGAGAAAGAAACTGACCTGCAGACCAGACAAACTTTACTGCACTGTAATAAGAGTAAAACTTTGGTTCTCCTCTTTCTGCTCTGCACTGATATCCTGCTGTTTGAGTCGGTCCATTAATGACGAAGGAGTTCTGCTCAGTCCCGTTGGTGCTGCCAGGAAGCAGTTCATGAGTGTAGGATGGTCGATAGTTCAGCTTGGATGTATCAGGAACAGCTTTATACCAGAAGAACCTCCATCCTGCTGATTGAAGCTCCAAATCCTCACAGCTCAGAGTCACTGAGGCTCCAGGATTCGGCCATGATGGAGACACAGAGAGGACAGGCTGAGGGGGAGTCGCTGGAGAGACATTTGAAACTGGGTCAAACATTTGTCCTGATCACCGTTTTTTCATTTTTATTCTTTTTAAGGGTTATTATTCGATCTCATGTATTTAAATCGAAGAACAAAAAAATAACAGATTCCCTCTGGTCGAAATTTTTCTTTCACATACCGCATTCCACTTTTTTTTTTTTTATCATTATTTTAAACTTAATCTAAATTCACATTGCAATCTTCAATTTTTAGTTTCATTTCAACTCCCCAGTTACACTTACTGATAATAGCTGTTAACTTTTTTCTACTTTGATCAAAGTTTCTCTTCCTGAAGGGCCTCAATATCAACTAATAATACGGTATTAAAAGTATAAATGCACTTGGTAGCAAATTTGATCCAGTTGTGGATATATTTTCTGTTGTTTAATTTAGTTTCTGCAAAAAGGGAAATAAATACAAAGCATTTTCAGGTTGAGTTGAGTTCAGTCTGACTCACATATCACAGTCAGTCTGACAGCATCACTCCACTCGGTTAGTTCATAGTTTCTGATTCCTCTGCAGCGGTATTCGCCACTGTCAGACTCAGTAATGTAGTTGATCCTGTATTCACTGGATGATGGAGAGTTTCTATTGGTTGGTCTCCATTTGTACGTCCACTCAGTGGTTTCTCCTCCCTGCATCTCACATGTCAGAGTGATCGACTCACCACTGAACATCTCAGGCCAGTTTGGCCGTCGAGTCGCAACAACCTTGTTGGAAGCTGTTTGTCAAATGTGAGCAGAAAACATAAAATCAAAGGAAAAAAAATGGATTTTGTCGATTTGCTTTCGGACGCTTTCCAAGAAGGAACTCACAGGTTGTTTTAATGGTGACGTTGGGGCTTGGATGGCTGATGATGGGAGATTTTCCTCTCTTTCCTGCACACCAGTAGATTCCTCCTTGTGTCACAGTGATAACTTTGTTTTCTTCATTATTTGTGATGAATTCATCAAAAGGAGAGTCTGAAGTCCTTCTGAACCATTTGTACTTCCATCCAGCAGAGGGCTTCACTGAGCAGCTCAGGGTCACACTGCCCCCTACTGGTATGGTTGTTGGACCTGCTGTCAGTTTGGCTCTGGGTTTGTCTGCAGTTAATGGAAACAAAAATAAGTCCATCTTACAACAAAAGACTTGAAATAATGTCTTTTTCTCATCTTCAAGTAAATATATGTTCATAGTATAATATGACTGGATATATTTACTTAGTCATAAAATATAAGAAAATATCAATCAATGTCATTTTTACATCATTAAGTTGACGAGGCAATTAAAACAATAAGTTTGTTTATTGTCCACAAAAACTCCAGTGGTTGGTCCTCAAGTCAAACTTTTTTTTTAGTAGTTTTGTGATTGATCTTCCATCAAAAAGACAAAAAAGAAAAAAGAAAAATAAATCACAGAGGCAGTAATATTGCCAGTAAGATGATTAAATGGGTAAATAAAAAATCTGAACTGAAGTAGAGCAAAAATATGGACATACTTTGTCAAGGTTATCCTCCATTTGTCAGGGTTAAGTGTGATTTAAAGTACTTTAGGTTTACCTGAAACGGTGACAGTATCACTGCACTTTGTTTGATCTGAGCTCCTACTGTGACCACAGCACTGATATTCACCACTGTGAAGTAGCAACGTGCCGCTTTTATTTGGCCTGTCGGACAGATATAATTCATTATTCTTCTTCAGCTCGTATTCCCACTGAGAGTCTTCTCCTTCATTCATGTCACATGTAAAGGTGACAGACTGTCCAGGATAAAAAATCGACCAGTTGGGCTCAAAAGTCAGCACAGCATCTAAAGCAGAACCAAAATTGAATTAATTTCTTTTCTAGTTAACAGTGCAATTGCAGTCACTGCCCTCCACCCTGTGGCGAGGCTGTTACTGAGAGAATAACTCTTTAAAATAAATATTAAAAATTGGCGTTACCGTGAGCTTGTCCACAGCAGAAGAGAGAGTTCAGCACTGAAATAAAGGTTGAAACCTTGTCAGAGCTATAAATATTTAACATGAAATGAAACAGATATTGTTCCCACACTCACATTCAGCACAGAGCTAACAAATTTATTATTTTGTTAAAATACATATTATTCAGGATTTTTGTTTGTTTGTTTGTTTGTTTTGAATACAGTAACATTAAAGGTTGCAGCCGTCATTATCATAAATATTTTTTTTCTCTGTCTGATGAGGCTGAACTGCATTTCAGAAACTTGACACACCGGCAACAAAACGTCCTCAGATCTACATCATATTCAGCCAAATTCAGTCGACTTTTAAGTTAAAATAAAAGGTTGAACTGCAAGTTACAGGCCACACCTTTAGGTTCACATTACAGTTTTCATTATACTTTACATTTCCATCTTTTTTATAATCCTAACAACATAAGAGCTAGATTTGATAATCTCTGTCATCGGTGAATGTTCCTAATTTATTGGATTATTTATAATGGTCAGATTGTCAAATACTACAGCATAAAGAAACAACGACAGCGGGAAAAAAAAAGGCACAAGGCACATTTCTAAAGCTCCTTTTTTGTACGAAAATAATATCTTCCTTGATTCGCACTATTGAAACGCAGAATCGATTTACTTACACAATAAGCCCAGCATGGCCTCCAACGTTTTCCCCATCTTGACTTCCATGCAGCTTTTCTGCTCGAGTCAAACTTTTCTTCAGTGAAGAGACAAGAAGCAAACGCAGCGTCTGTAGATAAAGAGAAGAGCAGGAAGCAGAGTCTATGTTTCACCTCAGACTGAGATCAGAATATAATTTACTAAGCACTGACATCACTGTGAAGTTTGTCTCTGCTGCAAACCGCCGGGACTTTTCCTGCCCACTGACAAGAAGTCGGGCTGAAACAAGTCGACGACAAGCTCAGTGTGACGCTGTGCACAAACCAACAGGACAGCATTTGAAAGCAAATTCCTGCTTTCAAATGCTAGATGGTTTTCAAGCTATCCGAGTGAAAATTATGCAAAATGATATGCAACAATAACGGATTCAAAAGTAGCATTGAGATAAAGTAGGAGCCTGTTTGTGTGTTTCTGAGTGCGTGACAACCACCTGGTGGGTTATTTTTAACCATTTCTGTTTGTTTTTCAAAAGAAGTGGCAGAATGAACTCACCTTTCACATTAAAATAAGGCCTCCGGTGGGCGGAGACAGATAACAGATCAGAACATTCACAATTGCATGATGTGAAGTCGTTCTAAATTTAAAAAGGGCTAAAAAGCAGCTAAAAAATGTCAGTTTGAAAAGCATTATTTCTATTCAGTCGTTTCAGGTTTTGAGACATAGGCAAAAATAAAATTGTTTCTGCGATATTATCATGTATGGTGTGAGAATCCCTTATTGTTTTTTTTATTATAGAGTCACCATGAGAAACGCTACGGTTTGTTAGAGCAAACTGCAAATCATGTTGATTGATTCTCATTTGTCCATTGTTGGTGGACGCTTGTCCAGAATCGTTTAAGGCCCAACTAATATTAAATCAATTGAATGAAGAATTAACCTAAAGTTACCTTTAGTTTGTGTGCAGCAAGGAAATGTGTTCAACACTAGATTATAGAAATATGCCAAAAAAACCCCAAAACAACAACAATAACTAAAATAGGCAAGAAAACATCTCCAAATGTCATGCAAAATGGTCAAATCTTGTAAAAAGTCTCAGCATCTTGTGGCACACTGGTGGTTCATATGCCTCATACATGTGTCACGATCCTGATGACTCTGGTGAGACCAACAACTACACACAACAGGGAAAGCACGGTTAAATGTCTTACTCAAAAGAGTGACCTTTTCTGCAGGAGGGCGACACAAAACCTGGACTGGATCCTCGTTTATGAAGCGAGGGAGGCGAAGGAGGAGGAGCGGGCAGCATCTACAGCTCCGGTGTTTGGCTGCCTGCTGGTGGACCTGGTGGACCCTTCCTGTTGCACCCTGAAGGAGGAAGAAGAGAGAGCAGACATCCAACACGCAGCACACCGGTCTGTGGATATGACAATATGTCAGCTGTTATCATATTTTAATTCCTCATCGGTCACAAATATACAAATAGAAAAAACAAGAAAGCTGATGTATAAAATTATCTCATTTTATGTAAGTTAGTAGTTTGTAAGTGCTCAAAATTACTCATTAGAAGCAATCGACAGCTTCCTGTATTAAAACTCATGAGTGTAATTTTTAAAATGTTTTTTGCTACCATCTGGTGGAAGTTAAAATGAACTGCAGAAGTTTTACTGCTTAAAAGTCTCATTGTCATGTTACTGAGCTGCAAGACATCCATCCAGGAATTTAAAGAAGTAAAAAAAAATCACAATATAATTTTTTTTTTTTAATTTTATGATTTTTTATTTATTTAATTTTTTAAATTATTTTTATTTTGTTTGATTTTGAGTCTTGGAGATATGCACTGATCTCCAACATCAAGTTGCTCTGAAAGACAGAGGTTGTCATGGAGATCATTGGCAAAGTCTAACTACTCATTCTTATTATGATTGCATGTCTAACAATTTTGAAATATTTTGCTTCCCTTGCTTCATGTTTTGGTCTCTGTTTAATTTTGAACTGCTACATAACATTTTGAGCGTCACTAATATTCATAATGAAGGACTATACAAAATATTTAGTAATGTGTTTAAATCTAAGGGGCTGGGTTTTTCCTTGTAAATAATAATAAATAATAAAAAAGACATTAAAATACTGACAAACATTTCAAAATGCTCCAGAGTCTTTATTCTCAAATCAAAAGGGACAATAAAAGCACCAAAATATTCAAACGGCACAAATATTGTTTTGACTGCATGCACAGGAAAAGCAGAAAAGCTACAAATGCTGAGTAAGAATAATGACAGCAATTTTCATATTTCATTTTATGAATCTTGGTAATAATAAGTGACTTTTGCAGAGATATAACTGCATTAAATCAGCTCTGCTGGGATCCGGTATTAAATTCATAACAAAAATCAGAACTGTAAGTAGAACTTCTAAATGTGGCAGGAACATTCAGGCTGAGCTGTTATTTCCTGGTCTCACGTTGACATAAACAGAACTTTCCTCTTGATGATGAGGTCTCTCTGTTAATATTATAGCAAGAATATGAAAAAATAATTATTAATATGTCGAAATATTCTAATTTTTTCTTTTTCAACGCTTTTTTCGGTTATTTACCTCTTCTCTTTGTGTATGTCACAACTTCATCTGTAATGGAAATATTTCAGAATTTTACATCTTATATCCTCTAACAACTCGGTTGTTCCGGCTCTGTAGTAAAATATATACGTTACCATTTGCAGCGGCTCCACGCGGAAGGATAACTTGATAGATAGAAGTGGTGCCTGTGATGCATAACAAATGTAAAAACAAAATTAAAAAGCTCTGATTTCTGTTTCTGATTTGTATGCAGTTATATAGAATTTCAAGGTGTATTTAGATCTTTTATATTTTCTTTATTTGGCTGCGTCTAAAGAGGAAAGTTGTCAGTTGCTGTTTTCTGACAATTAAACAATAAGTCTAATTGCTGAATTGAAACAATTGCTGTGAAACAATTCAGTTTGTTTCATGAATGGTTTCCATGAAACTAACTCATGGCAATGATACAGCTGCATTTTGATGAATAAAGAAGCAGAGATATCAATGCTGATGAAACGACCACGTTTAGCACAAACACATTTCAGGAGTTTAACCCTGTTGTTTTGAGTTTGTCAGACAAAATTAGCTCTATTGTGATAGTCTCCTTTCTTATGAAGATGTGTCACAGCAAGGAAATGACTAAACATGAGTTATAAATGATTAAGTTAAGAAAAGGCTGTTTTTTTTACTCTGTGACTAACCGTGCAGCAGAGAGCTGTAATCACCTTCTGTCTTGTTCGCTCCATGATTAGCGGTCGGCCTCCAGCTGCTGCTTTCAGACTGAAATGACCTAAAAACATGAAAGTGGTTTAAATCCCATAATTACAGGAATAATTATTAATAGTTCATGTTTTAGATGAGAAGCCAGATGTTACTGACCTGACACAGGACAAATCTGGGAAAGATAAAAAAAAAAAAAGCATAATCGTTACGATTTGTGTTCTGCATTTCACAGCTAAAAATACTGATTGCGTTCGATTAATTAACAACGTTAAGAACCGATCTGATGAAACGTATCTCACCCTTTGACAGTCTGTAACGCCACAACAAGAGGAGGAGAATGATGAGGACGATTCCAACAAGTGGTCCAATGATAAACATCACAGGAAATGGAAATGAAGAGCTGTTCGGACTGGACACAGTTACTGGAAATAAGAAACATTAAAAAAATAAATATGCAAATTAGCTGCAGATTTTACAAAGTTATTCTCTCTATTCCAGAAAAGTGTTACTTTAAATTTGAACACACCAGTTCAGTGAGTTATTACTTTGCTCCTTTCTTAACGCTTTAAATAATAAAGAAGATATCAAAATATTAACATTTCAAACGTTTGTCACAAGTGCACATTGTGAAAGGATTTGACCTATGAGAGTTTAAATCTGATGCTGATTGTGATGCTCCATCACTGGTGACGACACAACATTAACATAATTTATTGATTTTAATATGTATCAGAAACGAGTCACCATTCTTAGTGATGCTGACTGCGTCACTGCCGTCTGTGTAGTAAACTGGTTTTCCTCTTCCTCCTCTGCACCGGTACAGTCCTTCCTCTGAGACACTCATTTGTCCATTTGAAGGGAAAACAGCTTCTTCTCGGGTCAGAGGCTCTGGGGAGTTTCGCTCTTTGTACCAGAAATATTTCCAATGGGATGACGACGAGTCCACTGTACAGGTCAGTGTCACTCTGCCTCCTGCTGGTATCTCTCTGCTATTACTAATCAACCGGGCCTTTGGTTTACCTGTTGGTGAATTCACGACAAAGAAAATGACAAAAGTATCATTTGCTAAACATCAAACTTTGGTTAAAGGTTCTGAGACCTGCTGTTCCTGGTCCTATTTCTGTCAGAAAGCAATAGCAATTTTATATAATAGAGAAATAACCTACAGTTTTGTGGGGGTTTTTAACTCTACAGATACAGGGGAGCAATTTCCCACAGATCAGACAAAACATTGATGACTCACCTGATACAGACAGTGTGATGGCTTCACTCCATTGTGTTAAAGAAAACCTATCATCTCTTTTTCTGCACTGACACGTGTAGCCTCCACTGCTGGACTCAGAGACAATGAAAGTCCAGACTTTACTGTCTGTCCTCCATATAACCGTCTCAGATCTCCTCCATTCACACGTCCACTCAATGGTTTCTCCTCCCTGGATCTCACATGTCAGAGTGATCGACTCACCACTGAACATCTGAGGCCAGTTTGGTTGTCGAGTCACAAAAACCTGGTTGGAAACTGTTTACATCAGATAAGAAGAGAAACATTAATAAAAACAACATTTAATGTTTTAAAACCTATCAATGTTTTAACACCTGTCACCTTGAAGTGCACACACATTAAAGTTAAGAGTAATTTAAACCATGTCTAGTCAAGTTTAATTGAATAGCATATTTCAGAAACAAGGAAGTTCCAAGTGATTTACACAAACATCATTCAGTAAACAGCAACAAACATTAAAGTTCATCAGATGTCATGGTCAAAAATCATAGGACAAATATGCATCAATTATATTGATCAATGTTCCAGTTATTTTGAGCAAAAGGCAACTTTATACAGGTGGGGTTTTAGCCTTGATTTAAAGAAACTCAGTGTTTCAACATCTTTGCAGTTTTCTGGGAGTTTGTTCCAGATTGCAGCGTAGAAACTGAATGTTGTTCCTCTAACTTAACGGTCAGGTTTTTGGACTGTGAGAGGAAACCAGAGTAGCTGGAAAGATGCACACATGGACGTAGCAACATGTAAAATCTACATGCAAAGGTCTCAGGCTGGGATTCAAATCCACAATCTGATCGTGTCAAGTGCTAACAACGGCCCCATCTAGCATCATAAACCAGATAATAAGATAATAAACTTACAGCTTATCTGGATAGTGACGTAATCACTTGATACAGTGTAGAATGCAGGGTTTCCTCTCTCTCCTTCACACCTGTAGGTTCCTCCTTGTGCCACAGTGAAATATTTGTTTTCCTCATTATTAGTTCTGACATGAGGTCCATGTGTGTCTGAGGCCCATCTGAACAATCTGTACTTCCATCCAGCAGAGGGCTCCACTGAGCAGCTCAGGGTCACACTGCCCCCTACTGGTATGGTTGTTGGACCTACTGTCAGTTTGGCTCTGGGTTTGTCTGTAGATGATAGAAAGGGAGATTGGTAAACTCTATAACAAACCTTTGTTGTTAAATTATGCTTTTATCAGACTAAGTTTATATGTAGAAAACCGCTAAGAGAGTAAAAGCTGAGGATTTTCTTGTGCAGCTTCAACCACTGAGGCAAGATGAGCAACTGCCTGGGCTTTTTGTGAGACTTTGTTAAAAGCTGCCAAGAAAAAGATATTTTGGTAAAGGCAGGTCACAACCCAACACATAATGCGACTTACATTATGTAATTATGAAGAGTTACAGGCGAAAGGTGACTAGTTGACAAAAAAAAGAACATTCGAAAAACCTCAAAAGTACAGAAAAACGGCAGCGCACAGGATTGTACTTTTTAAGCTTTCAGAACATGACATAATAGCGGGAATTATGTGATAGAGAGGGTTTGATTTAAATTTGGGAGAGTGAGGTGGAAAAACATGTGTGATTGTTTTGTGTAGATAGAGAGTGTCAGACATGGCACAGAGCTGAAACTACATAGTTAAAATCCTCTGAGAAACTTCTCATGAATATTTCAGATGGATAAAGTAGAAAAATCTTCATCTGTTTGCTTTAATCTGTCTTTTAAACAAGCTTTATGTTTTTATTTTATAGTGGACTACACTATATAAGATATAAAGTCCCTTTGTTTTGTTTATTAGATATGTATTCAGCAACAGTAAGCTCTCCTGGAGCCCCCTGCTGGTAGGGCAGCAGTAAGCAGTGGTTTAGATTTGCTTCAGATAAACTGTCAGAGCATTAAAAAAATTACTTGCTTGATACAGTGCTGGAGGTCCCCTGCTCTTCTCTGGTTTTGCTTACTTTTGCTTCAACCCAACTCTCAAAAACCAACAAAAAACATCACTCACCCGACACAGACAGTGTGATGGCTTCACTCCACTTCGTTGACGAATACCAGTCGTCTCTTCTCCTGCAACGACACATGTAGTCTCCAACGCTGGAGTCAGACAGTCTGAGAGTCCAGTCTTTACCATATGCCCTGTGAGACGCCAACCCAGATCTCTTCCAGTCACACGTCCACTCAATGGTTTCTCCTCCCTTGACCTCACATGTCAGAATGATCGACTCATCAATGAACATCTCAGGCCTGTTTGGCTGTCGAGTCGCAACAACCTCGTTGGAAACTGTTTACATCAGATATGAACAGTAGGAAAACAAACAGAACCATTGAAAAAATACATTAACTGTTTCAGTACAAAGGCAAACCATGTTCAAGAAAAATATACAATTGTACAGTGATCAAACTGATTGATGAAACTTACAGCTTATATGGACGGTGACCTCGTCACTTGATCCACTGTAGGATTCTGCTCTTCCTCTCTCTCCTTCACACCTGTAGATTCCTCCTCGTGTCACAGTGATGTCTCTGTTTTCCTCATTATTTGCTCTCACCTGAAATTCAGGTGTGTCTGAGGTCTGTCTGAACCATCTGTATTTCCATCCAGCAGAGGGCTTCACTGAGCAGCTCAGGGTCACACTGCCCCCTACTGGTATGGTTGTTGAACCTACTCTCAGTGTGGCCATGGGTCTGTCGCTGTCTGCTGTTAATGGAAACAAAATAGATGCATAAACAGAATATGATGAAGAAAAAAAGTGGGGGTACATTATTGGGAAAAAGGTTAAAAGCTGTCCAGCTACCTTGAGTTTGTCCATAGCAGAGAAATGTGCTCAGCACTGAAATAAAGGTCGAAATCTTATTGGCATTATCAATATTAAACACGACAGAAGTTAAGATAAAATAAAAGTCTGTCCCATCCACAAATTCACCATCGACTCTGTTGTTCTGTTTAAATAAATGCATCAATTTCTTTTGAAGACAACATTCAGGATTATTTCTGTTCTGTCAGAAAAAGTCACAGTTAGTTAAGTTTTGTTAAATTCGAGCCTAAACTGCACTTCGAATACTTGACACCCTGACTCCGAGTCTGGCGACGGAACATTTTCAGGCTTGCAACGCAAAATTCACACCATATTTAGTTTCCAATTCAAGTTTATGCCATTTGTAAAAATCAGCACCTTTTGGATCAAATTGCCGTGTTGCTGTGATGATCAAATCAGTGGACGATCAAATATTTAAAGGAGAAAGGAAACCATGACCACAGGAAAGAAGCACAATAGAAAGCTTGCTTTTGTAATTAAATATTAATTTCAATTTGTTTGAAATATTTTGCTCCATTTCCACCATCCAAACACAAAAGGTAATTACTTACACAAGGAGCCCAGCACAGAAACCGAGATGCTGCTCATCCTCGCGTCATGCCGGTTTCACCTCTTTGGTCAATTTTATTTTTCTTTAATGAGGGGACAAGCTGCAAATGCTTTAAATAAACAGATCACCTCAGACTTTACGCCTCAGACTGAAGTCACTAGGTCTTAATTTACTGACACTGATGTCACTGTGAGCTGCGTTTCTGCTACAAACCGCCGGGACTTTTCCTGTCCACTGACGAGAAGGTCGGGTTAAAATAAGACAAACGTTTCACGCATCAGTGGAAATAAGTGAATAAATAAAAGTGGACACAGATATTAAACGTAAGCAGGTATTCTCTTCTTTTAGCCTTTGAAGAAATTTCAATTTTATAAAGCCCGCATAAGTGTTTAAAGTCTCTGTTTTTTTTTCTTTTTTTTTTTTTTTTTTTTTGGGCGGGATTTTCTGACCGTTTATTTGAAATCTGACCTGAGGATGAATCTCTCACTCCAGGAATCACTGGAAGCGAAAATATCAACGATTTTCCCCTTTTTTCAACAGATTCAATTGCAACATTTAGATAAAGTTGAATTAGTTGTTTGGAGCTAAAGCAGCATGTGGTTTCTAGAGCATGGGAAACCAACCGGGCGACTATTTTTATAATTACCTTTAGTCTCTAAATACAAGTGACAGAATGATCTCACACAAGACCACAGGCGGGAACAGAGGCAGATAAGAGATCAGCGACACTGGGAAAGATGTGAAGTAGTTCTGCATTTAGAAAGGTGCAAAAAGCTCAAAAAGGTTCAGCGTGAGAACAACTTGTGCTCTTTAGATTCAGCGCTTACGGCCCAACGAAAACAGCAGGGCGAGTGCGGAAGTGCAAAGAAATGGCAAAAATGTTACAAAAACTCTGAAATGAATAAAATACCTTAATATGTGAATAGTCAATGCTTCCCCAAAACCTTTAAACTAACAAAGATGGTAATGAATGACATTAAACAACAAACAGTTTGAGCTGCAGCAAACAGGAAGACAAGATCGTCGTGCTGCTCTGCGCGTTGCCTTGACACAGTCCAAACATGGGACTTTCCTGTTTCTAACAACTGTGTCTCTAGTGTGAAGTGCTTTTCTCTGGAGTCACACTCTCATAAGCTCTTCTCATAATGGTCTAAAAACACGTTAGACCATTAAAACTTGAGGTCTAAACTTATCTGTGGTTCAAATGTATTTGGGCTGAAACACATTTCACTAGTTTGGAGTCTGCAGGTCTTCTGGTTGATGGGTTTCTGGGAAATGCTCCAAAGGCCTGATTCTCATATTTCAGCATTCACTGGCACCAAAGCAGCAAACAAACCTGAACACCAAATGTGTCCATGAATCGTTGAGACGACGCTATTTATTAATGTTTTACACATTTGTACATTATGTACCTTATGCACGTTTCGTTGAAAACAGGCACCAATAGTGAAACTGTGCGGCAGTTTACTATTTATTACAAACACAGCAAAAGAGCGAAAGCCTCAAATGTTGCTCTAAGGGTAACAATGTGATGTTTATCTTTTGTTTTATCTCACTGGAATCTTCCAAACTTTAAATTTGGAAGATTCCAAATTTATTATTTGTTATTTGTTGTTGTTGTTGTTTTTCTTTTTGTTTCTCTTCTTTATCACAAACTTATATAAAGGTGATAGACAACACAGTGTACAATGTTCTATTTTCTCTTCTTGTGAAAAGACAAAACTAATGAAAATATTATACAAAAAACAAAATTATGGATTTTGAACTTATCTATAACATATGAGCCATATCAACATCTTTTGCACCTTAAATCTGGGGAAATACAATAATCAACACAACAAATAATGAAACTATGAAGACACATCAGATGAGTCAAACACTTGCAGAATAACGCAGCAGCCTGCAGGGCGGCGGTGTTGTCCACAGCTTTTCCTGATCTGAGAGTAAAAACTGGAGCATCTGTTGCTGCTGGACTCCAGTTTCCTGCAAAACACAGATCATATGTGTCACAAGGCTTCCTAATACTTTCTGTATCTCCTCAAAAAAATGTGTATTAGAAACAGTTGCTGATGTAAACAAATGAAGAGTGTGCTTTAAATATCCAAAAGAACCTACTGGGTAACAGAATCAAACTCTTTAAGTCAGAAACCAGAGTCACATGATACTGTAATAATAATAATAAAATAAAAAACAGAATAGTTATCATTGTCAGAATGAGAAAGTGTTTTTAGAGAACAAAGACAAATGGCCTACAGTCACGACTTCATGACACAATAATATAACTTCAAGTAGAAAATATAAACGAGGATGTTTATGATTAACCTCCACCTAATCATGTACGAATAATTAAAAACATAAGTGACAACAACCAAGGCAGGTATTAATCTGACCTTCATGCTGAGCTGTAATAATCTGGTCTCACATTAACGTAAACAGAACCGTCTTCTGGATCGAGAAACCTCTCTGTTGAAATTGCCAAGAACACATTGAAAACATAAATTAGTGTTTCAAAATCTCCTGAGAATTTTACTACTTTATATACGTTACCGTTTCCTCGGTTATGGACTGTCTCATACACAGACGTGGTGCCTGCAGTCAATAAAAAAATCAAAGAAATAATCTGATTAAAGTTATATAATCTCTGTATAAAGATATACATGTTTATATGCAATGCTCATTCTGCAGTTACGGTTGTGACAATTAGCTTGATTTTTACCCATTTTATGAAGCTGCATCAACACGAATTAAAAAGTTACAACAAAGTAATGCTACAGTATTGTGTGACTAACCGTGCAGCAGGGAGCTGTAATGACTGTCAGTCTGGTTCTCTCCAGAATTAGTGGTCGGACTCTGGCTGCTGCTTTCACACTGAAATAACCTAAAAACATCAAAGTGGATCAAATTTAACTGTGAAACAAAGAAAAGTTTGCGACCGAGATGAGAGAGTGTAGATATTACATACTCACCTGATGCTGCACAAATCTGGGGAAGACGACAAAGCAATTTGGATCATTGACAACAGACTTACATTGATTGACGCGATTTCAAAACTCGCACATACGGAAGAAGTCAAGAAGCAATGAGATGAGAAGAAAAAGCTCTCACCCATGGACCATCTGTGACGCCGCCACAAGAGCAGGAGGACGATGAGAACGACTCCACCAACCGGTGCAACGATCAACATTACACAAATTGAAAAGCTGACAGGATTGGATACAGTTACTGGAACAACAAAACATCATAAAACATGACTTCATAATCATCCCCAGCATTTGTCGTGTTCCTCTCAAAGGCTGTACGAGAAGATGCATAACAACAAAAACACAATAAACAAATTTTAATTCAACGGGATTGACATGGACTTAAGTTATGATTTAACAAAAAAAAAAACATTACATTTTTTTGGAAACTATTTAATACAATAAAACAGACAGTATTGCTTTTGACTCTATGTATTAGAAACAAAAGCCTAGTTAAACTCACCATTATTACTGATTGTGATTGGATCGCTGTAGTCTGTGTAGTACACTGGTTCTCCTCTTCCTCCTCTGCACCAGTACAGGCGTTTCTCTGCGACACCCATCAGCTCATTTGGAGAGAAAACGGGTTCTTGTGTCATTAAAGGTTCATCAGGTTTCTCATCTCTGTACCAGTAATATTTCCAGCCAATTGATGATGGAGTCACTGAGCAGGTCAGAGTTACTCTGCCTGGTATCTCCAGGCTGTTGGCACTCAACCGGACCTTTGGTCTACCTGTTATTAAAGAGAAAAAAATAGCATATATGACAGAGTTCTGAGACCAAATACACTACTGACAACAAATAAATAAATACACAAGGAAGCACATTTTATTTTCAAAGCATCTTTGAGGGAAACATAAAAAACAAAGAACGCCTCAAAGAGAGTAAACGTCTTCTTTTCTTTTAGAATGTTTCCAGTTACATTTGAAGTACAACTAACACAACATTTTGGATAAAGAACGTCATGCAAAGCCACCATGATGATGACACTGTAATTGTCTAAGGCTGGTTTGCTAGTCCAGAACCTGGCTAACTTGCAGAAAGGCAGAAGATCTGACCATCAGTTTTTGGCCTCAGGCTCAAGTCTATTTGGCTTATGCAATAATCCAAAGTCCAGCAGTGAGTCCACCTTTGATTGGCTCGCCACAATTAAGATAGAGGTTTGCCAACATCCAGATTAAATCTACCCTAAGTTGAGCCTTCTGCAAAAAGTACAATTATGGGATAAGAGATTACTCTTTGCTAAGTATGCAGACATCGTTGAGGCCTCGTTATGGTGGGAGGAGTCAAAGAATATCATCCTGATTGAACTGACTGTCCTGTGGGAAGACGGAGGCAAATGAGAGGAAAGTTTCTCAATGCAAAGATCTTGTTGAGCAGTACAGGGACAAGGGCTGGTAGGTCCGGTGATTCCCAGATCCCCAGTTGGTACAGAAGTTTCATCAACACGGTCTGTGTGGAAAACACTTACACTTACAGAAGTAGGAAGGTCTTAAGAAGATGTTTTTTTTTTGACAAGCAACCTTGTTTTTATTGGCAGCTCTCAAAATATAGTACACAACAAACATGACTTACCTGCAACAGACAGTTTGATGGCTTCACTCCACCTTGTTGAGGAATACCAGTCGTCTCTTCTTCTGCACTGACACATGTAGTCTCCACTGCTGGACTCAGAGACATTGAAAGTCCAGGCTTTACTGTTTGTACTGAGTATTATTGACCCGTCTCTTTTCCAGTCACACGTCCACTCAGTGGTTTCTCCTCCCTGGACCTCAGATGTCAGAGTGATCGACTCACCACTGAACATCTGAGGCCAGTTTGGTTGACGAGTCACAAAAACCTTGTTGGAAACTGTTTACATTAAATATGAAGAGAAACAAGAAGTCATGTGAGAAAATTTAATTGAGTACATTCAGTTTCCATGAAAAAAACCCAAATCAAATGTTTTTGACAGATTTGCATGTGTAAGAATTGCATAGTATCTATTAACATTTACGAAAATATTTATCCATTTCCTGGTTTTGGCCACTTCTGAACAAGATTTTCAAATTGCTGTTAGAGATTGAATTAGTTTCTTTTTTTAAAAAAAAAAAAAAATATTTTAGAGGTAGAAAAACAACCCCAACAACCTAACTTACCTGATACAGACAGAGTGATGGTTTCACTCCACCTTGTTGAGGAATACCAGTCGTCTCTTCTCCTGCAACGACACATGTAGTCTCCACTGCTGGACTCAGAGACTGTGAAAGTCCAGTCTTTACTGCGTGTCCTCTGTATAACCGACCCGTCTCTCCTCCAGTCACACGTCCACTCAGTGGTTTCTCCTCCCTGGATCTCACATGTCAGAGTGATCGACTCACCAATGATGATATGAGGGCCGTTTGGCTGGCAGGACACTACAACCTTGTTGGACACTTTTTACAGAATAATAATATTAGTTGTGTCTGAACAAAAACGTGAAGTCACACGAGAAGCATTGCTTAAGTAGAGTAAGTTAACATAATTTCTTACAGTTTTATCACTGTTTTCAAGACAAAAACTCACAAGTTTTCTTAAAGGTTACGTCTTGGCTGGGTTGGCTGTGGAATGGTGGATTTCCTCTCTGACCTTCACACCAGTAGATTCCTCCTTGCTTCACAGTGATGACTCTGTTTTCTTCATGCCCTGTGCTGATCTCTTCAGAGGTGTCTGAAATCAGTCTGAACCATCTGTATTTCCATCCTTCGGAGCTCTCCATCAAGCATCTCAGCGTCACACTGCCCCCTACTGGTATGGTTGCTGGACCTGCTGTCAGCGTAGCTCTGGGTTTCTCCGCTGTTATGAAAAACAACAAATCAAAAAACAGTACATTTTATTTTATTCAAAATGTCTTCCAACATTTTACTACATATCTCGATCAAGTTAGTTGCACATGTACAAAGAATGTACTGATTTAATTTCGCTTATGAAAATTAATAGAAAGAAATATGTTCTTCAGACCCCAAGAAAGAATACAATTAAAACAAAAACAGCAACTGCTTATCCAAGCTCTCACAGTAAACATGTGTAATTTTTTACAGATTTATTGAATCAGTGTTACATTTAAACTAACAAACAGTAATTGATGGTCATTTATGCTTCTGTTTATGTCCACCATTGTATTGTTGTTGTTGTGTTTATGCACCACTTCACCGACACCACAAGGTGGCGGAAAATCCATCCATCCATTTTCTAACACTCTTGTCCCCAGTGGAGACAAGAGTGAGAATTTAGAGAGGCATTTAACCTAGCAAGACGGAGTACCCAGAAATTTACCCACACATGCACAGGGAGAACATGCAAAGACTCCAAGCCGGGAATTGAACCCAGGACCTTCTTGCTGCAAGGCAGCAGTGGTACCAAGTGCGCAGCACAAGGAAAATCCAACATTGTCAATTGATTTTCTCTTTCCAGCCAGAAAATAAGAATTTAAGTGCATTACATTACAAAATGTTTTCATTATGTAATTGTAAAAATTTTAATAACCAATAATATGTAAAAAAAAAACATCCCTTTAACCTTACCTAAGACAATCAAATAGATAGATTCGCTCTGTTTATAGACTCCTCTCCTGCGAACAGAGCACTGGAATTCAGTTATCTTCAGGTCTTCCAGCGTGTAGCTTTTCTGCAAGTCGTAGGCAAAAGTATCTTCACTCCTCCTGGTGACTTTGTATTCCCAGTTCGTCTCCTCTCCTCCGTTCACGTAACATCTGAAATTTTGTCTGCTTGACTCTCCCAAATAAAACGTGGACCAGTCGGGCTCAGTTGTCAGCACAACATCTGCAACACAAACATTTAACACGTGTAAACGTTCACTAATGGAGCTGTGAGATCTTAGAGTGACATGAAAAAATGCAAACAAGGGATCTTGACTTACCTTGAGCTTGTCCGCCCCAGCAGAGCATATTCAGTACTAAGAAGAAATTAAAATTATGTGAACATTAAAGAGACAAACAAGTTGTCTATTGTGGAGACGGTCTCTCTTTTTTTTGTTCATCAGCATGACATCAGATAGCTTTTTTTTTTTTTTTCTGCCTGATGAGATCATCACAAACGTCCGCATTTTCCTGAGAAACTTCACATCTTGATTATGAGTCAGAGAACATTTCAAAATATCCTGCACAGCTCATGGAAATTCACTCCCACTGCTACTTAAAAATATATTTATTCCAAGTAATAAATCTCGCCCTTCGCTTCATGTCACATTTTTCATTACTTTTGTTTGTTTGTCGATTAAAATATTTGCAGCCAGGTTGACAATGTTACATCTAAAGATCTATGACATGTTTGACTCATAGTTCTCCAAATCACTTTGTACGTTCTCAACATTTTGTTAAATTGCAGCTTATTGTGAAAACAGAGCACATTAAGAAATAAACACTTCACGCTAAAAGGACAACTGGAATAGCAGCACAAGGGAAATTGTTGATGTTAATAATCGAGGAGAAGATTTCTGAAACCCAACATCCAGTTTCTCCCTTTGATTTTTTTTCCTATCAAAACAAAAAAAAGTGATCTACTTACACAATAAGTCCAGGGTGTAACGCATCGTCTTCCCCGTTTTGAAATTCAGACCAAACAATGTCGTTCTGCTTTCTCCTTGGTTTTTCAGAAGAGGCGAGTTGTAATGTCTGCAGAGACAAAGAGCAGTGGGAGTCAGGATGCTTCTTTCATAACAATATGAAATTTTGTCTGCTTTGATTCTACACACCCACCTCACACCACTGATGCTTCCTGTCCAGAGACGAGAAGGCGTGGTTGAAGAAAGGCGGAGTGCTTGGTTTCAGTTCCCAAGTTTTGTGTATTAGACATTAACAATCATTAATTAATATAAGTTGAGGTAATGATCATTTAAACTAACAACAGACAGCGGGAAACACAGACGTTTCTTTAAGAAGAGGTAGAAGATGAGACAAAAACAAAGCAGATTTCATGTTTTATAGATATAGACAGATAGAAAACTGTGGTTTACAGAGGAACTTACAATCTGTGGCAAGCCACTGATACACTGCGTCTGGTTTTTCCCAAACATGGTGCTGTGTGCTACGATAAAACATTTGTACTATGAGCTCATCCAACCAAAGGACAATATACCAGGAGCTACACAGTCCACCGTGACTCAAGCTAATGACACCAATGTTGTCTGTTTGGAGGCTGCAGTGGTGTTGTGGACAGGCGTGGTGTCATTAGTGATTATAGATCACCTGTTGCTCACCTGGGTGACTTTAGTGAGTGGGCGATGGGGGAAGGTTTACTTTTTGCTGACCGCTTCAATTTAGCATATTTTGTCTTTAGTCACAGTTTTTTCTACGGATCCGTTTTCATGGCTGTTTGGACACTGTGCTGCTTTGGATATTGGGAAAATAAATCAACATAAAATGCAACCTGGATTGCGTTTATTGATCAGCCGGCGCGTCAACAAGGATTCCCCTATTCAGCCGCTCAGCGACTTTGTTTGATAGTCGCTAATAAGAGGGGTTCTGGTGTTTGATGCCCTTTCTCTCAATATTGGACCGTCTGATCTGGGAGTACATTTTCAGAGTCATTCACTTGTTGAAAAGATTGGACGCTTCGGAACGGCGGGCTTGGAAACGGCGGGCTTGGAAACGGCCTGATGACCCTTCAAAGATTGAAGTCTCCACCGCCGGACTTCAATCTTGCTCAGAAACCGGCTGAGGATTCGGCCAAATCTCGTACTTGGTCTGAGGGAACCGAGATAAGTTCCAGCAGGATGCATAAATGTGCATGATAACATTTTCACCTGACTTTGCCTCATTGGTGAAATGACCAAATGAGGTTAAAGGTCACTTGGTACACTGAAACAATGCCATCTGCATGATCCAGATCTATTGTTTTTTTCTTAGATTTATTGTGTAAACAGATCAGATCTGTGTAAATTAGACTATAAAGCCTACATGTGGACTGACATAGCCAATATAGAACGCAATAATCCATGAATATTGCATGTTAGGGAGGTCAAAGGCTTGAAATGCATGCATAGAAAAAAAATTGTGATTAAATGGGTTAAAGTAGATGAACATGTAGGGCAAAACAAATGATGATCCATTGACTGTTGTTCTTGTCTTAAAAGCCCTGTCCTTCTCAAATCTTAATCAAGTAACCTCTACATCTGCTGTAGGAGCATAGATGTTATACCAAGTAGGTAGGAACCCCACAAAGATGCATATCTGTTCAAAAACATTAGAAAAATCTGTTTAAGAATATCTGCAGTAGTTTTGCTGTGGTGTCAGTGTATGTTATTCTCATCTTCTGTGGCAGGATTTGTTTCTGTGTCTCATCAACTCAGCAGTAAATACCTGAAACATCCAAGTTGAAATGATTTGACACTTATTATTTGTGAATTTGTTGTTTTTGTGCCACAGTTTGGGCCATTTAATGATGTTTAAAGTAAACCTAGAGAAGAGTAAAATCTAACTATATGTGGGAAATAAACAGATTATTTTGCATTTCAATAACAAAGTTTATTGTAAAAAAAAAAAAAAAGGTAAAAAGAGCATTGATTACATGTAAAAACTTCTGGCTGCACATTCAGCCAGAAGTTGAGAAGCATAATACACATGACTGTAGGTTTTTAGTGGGCAGTCCACTCGCTTTAATTTTACATTTTAATCTGGTTATGTATATTTGATAATTAACAGGTTATTTCTTTTTAACAAATACGTGTTTAAAAAGCTACAACAAATGAAATAAAAATACAAATCAACAGCATTGCTTGTGTCATAAAGGCAAAAGTGATATTGCAAAAAATCAGACGAGAGTTTTATAATGAAGCCTAGGCGCAAATTCAAACTGGAAGACTCTTTAGCCACACCTGCAGCTCCCAATCGGCGCACGCCACGCATCACCCTTGACCAATCAACGCCGGACCCAGCCACGTCTCGTCCTATCATCGTTCAAGCCCCAGCTGAAAAGGATCTCCATCCAGGATCCCCCTGCTTTCGACCGAGCTCATCCCACCTCCGCCCCATCTCCACCTCCACTCTCCTAGCTCTTCAAGGATGCATCCTTCATCGATCTCCACCACCAGTGTCGGGTCCCGGGGATGATGTTCCTATCAACGGCGGGAACGCTCATCCGAGCTCATCACCATCACAGCTCGATGTCTTCAGCCGGGGCCCGAGCGCCAAAGACTTAATTCTTGCATGTCAATAAACTCTCCAAATCGCTTCTCTTTCTGTGTCTGAGTCTCTCCAGATTGAATTTACAAGTTAACAATTGAAAAGTGTGAGAGAATATTTGAGATAGTAAAGTCTATTTTGCTTCAGCTCAAAAGTGAATTTAGAATGCAAGGTGCCGTCACTCATTTAAAACAGAACCTGACGTTATAAAAGTTAGTAAAGCAAAAAGGAGAAATAAAACTGATGGAGAATATAAAACAGCAACAGACCAAATTCAAAATATTGGCAGCAGCCTGGATCTCCAGGTCAATTATATCAAAAAATATGTACATTACTGCCTGCAAATCATTTCTGTTCACACTGCAGAGTGTGTCTGATATTTCTTTTACCTACTTCAGTTTCAGACAATATTTGTTTATTCAGCTATAACAGGGTTTTGAAGATGTGTAACCAGAGCACATAAGAATGTTAGGAGCTTAATCCACATCATAAATCCTGTTATAAAGCAAAACATCCTGCAGCCTACATGACAGAGTCCAGAGCTGCTCCTGACCTGATGCCGGAATAAACCGTTTTATCTGAGGCTGCAGGGCTTCGCCTTTCTGTCAACGAGACAATGACGATGCACATTAGTTATGATGATGCACAACAACAACAACGCTACAACAATATGTCTTTACCTTTTTTCTTTCTATTGGCTTTAGCCTTGTGGTTGATCTCAGCATATGTTGGAGTGACCTCTACAACAGAAAACATTGAAATCATCAATCAGACGAACTGAAAATCTTCAATTCTGTGTCGTTTTCTACTGGTGATGATATGCAGATGCTAATCAGTAGCATGATTTCAAATCCAAATCCCTGAGGAATTGCTTCAGAACAAAACCTGATGTTACTTTCAAATAAACAGCGCCACCCTCTGGTTCTCGAGGCCTTCAAGGTGAGATTATCTCATGATAAATACCAGTGTCGGCTATTTGGTTCGGTTGTACGTTGTTTGTTTTTGGAAATAACTATTTAACTCAAAGTCTTTCCGTTCATTCTGAGTTTATCTGCAGCTGAAACACATGGATTATTGATCAGTCGCTGATCCTCGTTAAATAACACAGTTGTTGGACTTTTAGCTGATTATAAAGTGAGGATCTAAACCAAAAAGCTGATTATAAAACCCCTATATTTACCAGACAATTAATTTATTTTACTATTGTTTTTTTTAATCATATATTTGCTTATTTTTTTGTTGCCAGACATGTTTTGCTTCATGTAAAAATGAAACAAGACTCAACATATGGCTATAAGATCAAAATAAAAGTCTAAGATAATAAGCAATAATTTTCATTCACTAAAAACTTGTTAAAGGTTCTAACCGTGAAGAGGAGAGCCGTATTCATGACCGCCAGCCTGGTCGACTCCATCATTTCTGCTGCTCTCTGAGGCCTTACATCTACAACATGAAACAACATGAACAATGGAAAATAGTCAGTGAATTTTATACATAAATCAGAAAAAAAAAAAAAAAAAAAAAAAAAAATGGAACTGACCTGGAGCAGAAAAAACCTGTGAAAAAGAGATTTGCCGCTACATTAACTGAGAAATCTTTCTTCTTTCTTTGTGTTATAAAATCAAAGTAAATTTGTGTGCTTAGTTAGTTAAGCAAGAAATAAAAAATAAATCAAAAGAAAGGCCTCACCCTGGGACCGTCTGCAGAAGCACAACAGGACGAGGAGAATAATGAGAATGAATCCAACAACTGGTCCAACGATCAGCAGCACAAGATGTGAAGAACTGGACACAGTTACTGGAAATAAGAAACAGATTTTATTCATCTGAAAAAAAATATTTCTATCTTTAAACACATAAATTATGAACAAATAACCTTGTTGTTCCTTTATGTTTTTCAGACTTATTTGATTAATTCATTGTTTGGTCAGACAGAGTTTGAAAGCGCTGTTGAGAAAAGGCGTAACTCCTGTTTGTATGCATGTATAAATAAATAGACATATATTGATATATATGTACAGAGATCATGAAATCATAAGAAACTAAAATGAGTTTGAGTGGACATTGATGTTATTTAAAACATATCCCGCTGCATCCAGTCAATCGGTACAAACAGCAGAAGTCAGGATGTTGTACCAAATTTCTGTGAGGAAGAAATTGTTGATCTATCCTCACAGCTCAGACCAGTTTGCATCCAAACTGATGTCACAACAATGATCTGAGTAATCTAAGCTAACCAAAAAGTCACTTTAACGTGCACTCTGACTAAAAACACTCAGTAATAACCTTTTATTGTGTTTTATAAAACAGAAACAAAAGCTTCTGTGATAAGGTGCACATCGCTGTTACCATGATCATTTACCATTTACAATTTGTAAAAAAAAACAAAAAACAATTAAACAAAACAACAATTAAATCACCTGTCATAGTTTCACTCCACCTTGTTGAAGAATACCAGTCGTCTCTTTTTCTGCACTGACACATGTAGTCTCCACTGCTGGACTCAGAGACATTGAAAGTCCAGACTTGACTGTGTGTCCTCTGTATAACCAACTGGTCTCTCTTCCATTCACACGTCCACTCAGTGGTTTCTCCTCCCTGGATCTCACATGTCAGAGTGATCGACTCACCACTGAACATCTGAGGCCGGTTTGGTTGTCGAGTCACAGAAACCTTGTTGGAATCTGTTTACATCAGATAAGAAGAGAAACATTAAATCAAATGGGGACATTTCTATTTCATTGTGTTAGTTTCTAAAATCTTAAAAAAAAACAAAAAAAAAACAAACTTACACATAATTTCAATGTTTTTCTCATTGCTTGAAATGACTGTAGAATGAGGGATTTCCTCTCTTTCCACCACACTTATAGATTCCTCCTTGTGTCACATTAATATCTCTGTTTTCTTTATCAGTGAGTTCAACTTCAGGTGTGTTTTTGGTCTTTCTCAACCATCTGTATTTCCATCCAGCAGAGGGCTCCACTGAGCAGCTCAGGGTCACACTGCCCCCTACTGGTATGGTTGTTGAACCTGCTGTCAGTTTTGCTCTGGGTTTAGCTGCAGTTAACATGAATTAAAATTCGTTAATTTTTCAATAATTCAATAAACATGCAGGACTTTTACAAGAAGAACAAGCGACAGACTCATTAACTGAAATAAAGGAGTAAATTGTGAAACTACTGAAAATATGTATAACTTACTGTATAACTTCATTAATATGAATTATTCTATTCATTGTTTAATCCACACAGATTAACAACCAGCCTCTGATTATTGTGAGACGTCACAAAAGTAAACCTGACATAGAAACTTTTTTCTGATAGAAAGTTTGAATCAGTGTGTGTGTTTGTGTGTGTGGGGGAGTTAAGCATTAATACTGACAACTCAGCTGTGGACTAAATCAGCCACATATTACATTTAATAGTGTCAATTTACCTGATACAGACAGAGTGATGGTTTCACTCCACCTTGTTGAAGAATACAAGTCGTCTCTTTCTTCTGCACTGACACATGTAGTCTCCACTGCTGGACTCAAAGACATTGAAAGTCCAGATTTTACTGTCTGTCCTCTGTATAAACGACCCGTCTCTCTTCCAGTCACACGTCCACTCAGTGGTTTCTCCTCCCTGGATCTCACATGTCAGAGTGATCGACTCGCCACTGAACATCTGAGGCCGGTTTGGTTGTCGAGTCACAAAAACCTTGTTGGAAACTGTTTACATTAAATATGAAGAGAAACATTAAATCAAATGAGAAATTTTAATTTCATAGTTTTAGCTTCTGACAGTCTTAAAAAACAAACTAACACATAATTTCAATGGTTTTTCTCATTGCTTGAAAGACTGAAGAAGTTTGTATTTCCTCTCTTTCCATGACACCTGTAGATTCCTCCTTGTGTCACAGTAATATATCTGTTTTCTTTATCAGTGAGTGGAGCTTCAGGTGTGTTTTTGGTCTTTCTCAACCATCTGTATTTCCAGCCAGCAGAGGGCTCCACTGAGCAGCTCATGGGTCACACTGCCCCCTACTGGTATGGTTGTTGAAACCTGCTGTCAGTTTGGCTTCGGGTTTGTCTGCAGTTATAAAAACAAAAAAATAATATTTTATTTCATATAAAATACTGCAATTAAAGCTTGTAGTATAGATTGATGCTTCTTTCAGAGAAGTAAATATATGAAAAAAGCTGTCAACGCATTTTATTTTCATCTTACTTTTTATAGATACTTTTTAGAAATTAAAAAAGAAAAAAAATGTTTGAATTTGTTTCATTAAATAACATGAAAGAGTTCATTCTCTCTTCTGAAAAGATAATGTGATTAACTCTACAATTAAGCAAACTCTATTTATTCACATCAAGGTAAATAAAATTTCCTTTGTTTTGTTGCTTTTTTTTTAGAAAAACTTGTGGCTCACTTAACGATATCAAAATTAAACCCAGTCATTACATATGTATCACATTTCAGACACTATTTTATCAACAAAAATCTGCTTGAATTATAAAATAAAATACTTTTAGCAAATGCATGTTTTTATGGCAAACAGTCATATGAACATTTGTGATTCTTTAAAATATTCAGGTCTTACCTGAGACAGAAACTGTGACAGTTTTACTGCACTTTCGGAGAGATGAATCCCACTTTCTCTGAGCACAGCAATGATATTTATCACCATAACCAGAATACAGACGTTCATTTCTGAAATGTTTATCTGGCTGATAGGGAAGAAATTCTTTATCATTCCTTAATAACCGGTAGTACCAGTCATTGTCTCTTCCTTCATTCATGTCACAGATAAATGTAACAAACTGTCCATGATAAAAAGTCGACCATTTGGGCTCAATAGTCAGTACAGGATCTGTAACAGAACCAACATTCAGCACGTTTCTCTTTTGATTTATAACAAATACACATTAATTTAAAAATTAACAGATGAAAATCAGAATAAACATCTGATATAAAAGATAAACTGGATTCTGTTCCTGAGAGGATAAATGATTGAAATACAGATTAAAAGCTGAAGTTACCAGGAGCTTGTCCACAGCAGAGGATTGTGTTCAGCACTGAAATAAAGGTTGAAAGTTCATCAGCATTAATAATAAATAAATCAAAAATATTTGCCAAACCCTCACACTCAGGTACGACTCCATTTACCTGTTAAATAAATGCAGCTATGACAATAATATTGAGTATTTATTTGTTCTGATAAGAAAAAGATCAAATGTTTTAGTTTACTGTTGATTTTCTGATGCGTTAAAACTTCATTTTATAAACTTCACATCCTGACTGAAGACAGAACATCTGCAGACGTTCTGCACGGCTACGGAAACTTCACATCTCTTCAAACATCACTACTGTTTGAAGTAGCAGCAAGAATAACAAGAAAAACAAGCGACAAAGAAATCAAGAACAAATGGTTATACTAAATAAAGCTACACAAATACAACGGAAGATAAAGTAGATATTACAGCAGACAAGATGTGAAGGACGACGTTCTTCTAATCTGCGTCATTCACACAGATCAAGTTGATTTACTTACAGAGTGAGACCAGAACACTGGCTGAGATGTTCCCCATCCTGACCTCAACCTGGAACCATGTGTTGCTCTGCTTTGGTCCAAAAATCTCCCTTTCACAACATGCAGCCCCTGAAACGTCTCTAGAGAAATGGAGCCGTCTGAAACAAGACCAACGTTTTAATTGAGGAAGACGGAGCAACGTTTATTTTAAACGCTGACATCACGGCACTGAGTTTCTGCTGTGAAGTTTCCGGTGCAATGATGAGAAGTTGTGGTAAAAGAAGAACCAAACTCTTTTTTTCTTTTCTGTTTTTTTACAGACCGGTTAATAAAAAATAAATTTTACTTTGGATAAACCGTAAGCAGGATTAATGAAGCACATGAAGAGTTTGCATATTTAATCCACTACTTGGTTTGTGTTGCGTGTGAACTCTCTGGCAAACAAACAGTAAAAATCCCCTTTTCATCTAAAAACAAGCGTTGGGTGAGAATGATCTCACCTGTCATGGATATATAAGGTCTTAGGTGTGAATAAACAGACATGAGATCAGACACTGAGAAATAGTTTGGAGTTTAAATAGATTTAAGAAGAAACTCTAAAAATGTACAGAGAGTGAAAAACAGTTTGTGTGTTTCATTGAGCAGCGTCTGTTTGTGAGGAAGGAAGGAGGATGGAAAATCTTCTTTTCAGCAGAATAATCCTCTAACAATGATGTCAGTGAAACCTGCAGCATACACTGACCTTTAACCTGACCCTAACTTTAGCCTCATCTACAATATGTCATGTATTCATTTCTTAGCTCAGCGTGAAGAAGCCGTTAGCAGCTCTGCTAACCCAGCATGGGTTTTGGCTGTGACGTCATAGAAAAGCATTTGTTTTTCTGATGGCACTTAATTTGCAGTTTTCTATCCTAAATATTTCACTTCAGTCCTGATCTTCCACCGAGAGACGAGGAGACATTGCAGACGTCCTGCAGAAACTCTATAAATACAACTGCAAACGTGTTGAAGTCCATCTTCAGTGGCATCCTGCTCAAGAAGTGTTGACCAAAAAGCAGAAGTTCTCTTTAATGAAATGACGACTCAGCATCGCCGTCTGGTGGCCGTCTTGTGGATACACACTGCAGGCCATTGTTTCAGAGTTTGGGTCTGGCATTTCTTTCCTGCTGCTTTAATCTAAACTGTCCATTCAACTAACACTAAAAATTGTCCCATTTATTCCAGTTTCAGAAGAAATCAGATGTGTTTCAAGGCTCTCTGAATTGTTGCTTGTGCTAAGCTAACATGGTTGTTGCATATGCAGGAAGCAGCTGTGTTGTCAGAGAGGAAGAGGATGTTGAGCTTGATGATGGATTTGAGAGATGTTCTGCTGCCGTTTCCAGCACAGCCAATCAGACTGGATGGAGCAGGATCACGTGAAGCAGCAGAATCCTGCAGACACACAAGTTTTCTTCCTGGATGGATTCAGCACTTTTCTGTAACGCTGAAAAATAAATTAGTGCTTAATACCACCACCTGCTGGTTGCTATCTGTAAGCACAAGTTACTGACAGAAGAAATCTGCTGGGAATTTTTCTTCACCCACCAAGAATCACAGAAATAAATAATGTTCACTGTTGTTATCAGGACATAAAGTAAAACACTCTTTTCTTTACTTTATTTCAATTGATTTTGTATCAGGTGCTGCATGTTCAACTGTTTTAATTTTGCAACTAAAAATAACAATATTGTAAAAAATGCATTGATGTTTATTTTATTTTCCTCATCATACTTAAAACATAGAAAGAGCAGAAAATAAAAAACATTTTATTCAGCGCTTAGCCTTTTTTTAAAAAACAAAAAACAAACAAAAAATAACAACATGATTGGACTGACGGCCATTTTCTGGACCAAATCCTTGGAAAACTGACTTAATGTCGCCATATTCTGGCTGCTGGCTGTAAACCTTCAGAATATAAAATGTGATTTATTAAAATATTACATTTAATTTAGAATTAATGTTAAATTGTTTGTTTTCTCATTTGTTTTGCTGCAGTAAGACAATTAAGACCACTATGAAACAATATCTACTATTTAATTAATACATCAGTAACATCACTGTGTTGTAGAGACAATGTCATTTATACATGTTTATACATTTGTACATAAATATACTTTTGCACATTTTCTAGAAAGACAGGCACCAACATACAAACTGCATCACAAACTTTCATTTATTATGAACAGCAAAGTTGTAAAAGCTACAAACTGTTGCATCAGTAAGAAAAGAAGTTTGCTATTTTAATCTTTTGTTTTTTCTGACTTGGATGTTGAAAACCTCAGATGTTTGCATCTTTAGCTAATTAACATTTGAACTCAAATGTAAAAGCAAAACACTTTTGACTATTGCAGAGATGTAACATTAATACATGTTCAACATTGCAAAGCTGCAAAAATGCGACCATCACATCTTAAAACGACAAAAATCAAATGTTAAGAGTTGAACTCTTGCAGAATAACCAGCAGAGTTATCCACAGCTTTTATTAATCTGAGAACAAACTGCAGCCTCTGTTGCTGCTGGACTCCAGGTGTAATTATCTGGCCTCACATTAACGTAAACTGAGCCGTCTTCTGGATCAACTAAAAAAAGTGAAACAGGGACACATAGAAAACACGCATTAGTGATTCTCCTCATATGTTTGAATAGTTTAATATCAATCTGAGTATTGATCTGATGCACATGTAACCAGTCAGTTTAATAATTTGGCTGTTTTAGTTCATATACGTTACCGTTTCCTGTGGCTCCTCGGTGATAGATTGTCTCGTACACAGACGCGGTGCCTGCAGTAAATATGAAAAAAAATGTCAAAGAAAAGCTGGTATCTGCATGAAATTATGTAAAATAATAAGATCTATATGTACCTCCTTGGATTCTATGGTTATTATCTCATTCCTGATGGGGATGATTGTCGGTTTGTTACAACTATGAATTGTTTTTATTAATCAAACTCATGGTAATAATATAATTATATGTTGTCATACTGAGCAGCAGAATCAGAATATCTGTAGATTAATTCTGACATAAACATTAAGCTCAGCAAACAAAATATTCAGGTTTTTAACTTTGTTGTTTTGTGTTTGTCAGCAGGAATTACTCTTAAAGTAGACAGTTTGACATCTGTATGCAGTTTATATAACTGTGTTATTATGCAGAAATAATTGACAACAAAGTAATGTTATGAATATGTAACATAGTTAATATTGTACAGAATTCCACTTGTCATTACTTCCAAGTTTGGTTCGGTTGTAATGGGTGAAACAGCACCCCCTCCTGGTGGTTGGCAACATTAAATATAGTGAACCCAGACATCTCGTTGCCAGTTCACGAGAGATGGGCGCGAGGTAGGTTCACTAGGAACATTGTAACGGTTCTGGGGGATGTTCTGCTAGTTTGTTGCTAACGCTAAATACTGTTTCCTTGTAGGGTGCTGTACGTCCTGTAGCCAACCTGGTCCCTGATTATTGTATATTCTGTTCTACACAGATAAACTACATTTTTATCTCATCATGTGTCCTGGTCCGGTGTTCACACAACGCAAAGCTGATGAAAGGCCATTATAATTAAAAAAAGGCTACAAATACTGATGTTTATTGTGTGACTAACCGTGCAGCAGGGAGCTGTAATGACTTTCAGTCTGGTTCTCTCCAGGATTAGTGGTCGGACTCTGGCTGCTGCTTTCAGACTGAAATAACCTAAAGACATCAAAGTGGATCAAATCTAACTATGAAACAAATATCAAGAGTTTATGACGAAGGTGAAAGAACAAATATTTTGTCCTGACCTGAAGCAACACAAATCTGCAGAAGATTAAAAAAAAAAACATTTAGATCATTGACAAAAGAATTAAATTGATGAATCGTATCTCAAAATTCATATTTTAATACATGTGATTCAATAACACTTTATTTCAGGCTGGAGGCAATAAAATGAGAGGAAAATGTTCTCACCTTTGGACCGTCTGCAGCGACACAACAAGAGCAGGAGGGCGATGAGAATGATTCCACTGACTGGTCCAACGATCAGCATCACAGGAAATGAAGAGCTGACAGGACTGGATACAGTTACTGGAAAAACAAAACACCATGGAAAAATCATGCTGGTCCTCATTTCATTCAGCTGAAACATTTTATTAGTTTAATTATTAAAATTACAAACTGCAACTTTTAGTTGAAATTGTTAAATTGTGATTCTATGTATTGACAATAAAAACATCTGTTTCCCTCACAGGACAGATGTTTCCTTCCTGCTGGGTTTAATAGGATGGAGGTCATTTATCTGACTTTCATTTGTGAAATGCACAAAACTGTAACTACTATTATATTGTGTTTATATGCTATAATTACAAGACATTCCTCTGGTTATTATCTTTCATTAGAGCCTCAGTGATGACTGTATGTTGAATCAATGAGGAGTTACAGTCATTTGAAGTTTGTATATCTGACGCTGTCCAGTTGTTGTCCAGATGTGCAATTTCTCAAATTAAACTCTGGAGTATTCAAATTAAATATCTGGAGTACATAGAAAACACGCACACACACAACTGTTTCATTCTTTATATATAATAACTCAGACGAGGACAAGTCAGATTTACTCTGGTCTGTCCAAGGAATAAACTACATTTAATCAAACATTTTTTTTCTACAATCTGCTCATAGAAAACAACAATTAAATCACCTGTTATAGTTTCACTCCACCTTGTTGAAGAAAACCAGTCGTCTCTTCTTCTGCACTGACACATGTAGTCTCCACTGCTGGACTCAGAGACATTGAAAGTCCAGATTTTACTGTCTGTCCTCTGTATAAACGACCCGTCTCTCTTCCAGTCACACGTCCACTCAGTGGTTTCTCCTCCCTGGATCTCACATGTCAGAGTGATCGACTCACCACTGAACATCTGAGGCCAGTTTGGTTGTCGAGTCACAAAAACCTTGTTAGAAACTGTTTACATCAGATATGAAGAGAAACATTAAATCAAATGAGAAATTTTAATTTCATAGTTTTAGTTTCGAAAAATCTTAAAGAAAAAACTTACACTTTATTTCAATGGTTTTCTCATTGCTTGAATGACTGTAGAATGAGGGATTTCCTCTCTTTCCACCACACTTATAGATTCCTCCTTGTGTTACATTAATTTCTCTGTTTTCTTCATCCGTAAGTGGAGCTTCAGGTGTGGTTTTGGTCCGTCGCCACCATCTGTATTTCCATCCAGCAGAGGGCTCCACTGAGCAGCTCAGGGTCACACTGCCCCCTACTGGTATGGTTGTTGAACCTGCTGTCAGTTTGGCTCTGGGTCTATCGGCTATTATAAAAACAAATGTTATTGATTTTATATAAATGCTGCAATTAAAAGCTTATTGTAAAGACTGATGCTTCTTTCACACAAATAAATATGTGAAAAAGCTCTCAATGCATTTTATTATCATCTTTCCTTTTTGTAGATACTTTTTAGAAATTAAAAAAAAGAGTATTTATTGTTCTGATAAGAAAAAGATCAAATGTTTTAGTTTACTGTTGATTTTCTGATTAGTTAAAACTTTATTTTATAAACTTCACATCCTGACTGAAGACAGAACATCTGCAGACGTT
This sequence comes from Poeciliopsis gracilis, assembly GCA_911649635.1. NCBI lineage: Eukaryota > Metazoa > Chordata > Actinopteri > Cyprinodontiformes > Poeciliidae > Poeciliopsis > Poeciliopsis gracilis. The sequence continues at coordinate 1,950,458 of CAJVRI010000724.1, forward strand.
CTGCACGGCTACGGAAACTTCACTCTCATCTGAACTGGTAAAAAAGTGAAAAAAGTTTTTAATGAATAATTTGAGGCTCTTGTATCACATCATGTCTCATTTTTTTTCTGCAGTTAAAAATTCATAATTCAGATGAGGACTTGTCAAATTTACTCTGGTCTGTCCAAGGAAGAAACTTAATTTAATCCATCATTTGAGGAAAACATTTTTTTCTCAATCTGCTCATAAAAAATAACAATTAAATCACCTGTTATGGTGTCACTCCACTGTGTTGAAGAATACCAGTTTGGTTGTCGAGTCACAGAAACCTTGTTGGAAACTGTTTACATCAGATAAGAAGAGAAACATTAAATCAAATGAGAAATTTTAATTGTATAGTTCCAGTTACCAAACAGTCTTGCAGAAAAAACTTACACATAATTTCAATGTTTTTCTCATTGCTTGAAAGACTGTAGAATGAGGGATTTCCTCTCTTTCCACTACACCTGTAGATTCCTCCTTGTGTCACAATAATTTCTCTGTTTTCTTTATCAGTGAGTTCAACTTCAGGTGTGTTTTTGGTCTTTCTCAACCATCTGTATTTCCATCCAGCAGAGGGCTCCACTGAGCAGCTCAGGGTCACACTGCCCCCTACTGGTATAGTTGTTGAACCTGCTGTCAGTTTGGCTCTGGGTTTAGCTGCAGTTAACATGAATTAAAATTGGTTAATTTTTCAATAATTCAATAAACATACAAGACTTTTACAAGAAGAACAAGCGACAGACTCATTAACTGAAATAAAGGAGTAAATTGTGAAACTACTGAAAATATGTCAACAATGTTAAACTTCATTATTCTGGTAGTTAATCATTGTTTAATCCACACAGATTAACAACCAGCCTCTGATTATTGTGAGACGTCACAAAAGTAAACCAGACATAGAAACTTTTTCCTAATAGAAAGTTTGAATCAGTGTGTGTGTTTGTGTGTGTGGGGGAGTTAAGCATTAATAATGACAACTCAACTGTGGACTAAATCAGCCACATTTTCATTTAATAGTGTCAATTTACCAGATACAGACAGAGTGATGGTTTCACTCCACCTTGTTGAAGAATACAAGTCGTCTCTTTTTCTGCACTGACACATGTAGTCTCCACTGCTGGACTCAAAGACATTGAAAGTCCAGACTTTACTGTCTGTCCTCTGTATAACCGACCCGTCTCTCTTCCAGTCACACGTCCACTCAGTGGTTTCTCCTCCCTGGATCTCACATGTCAGAGTGATCGACTCACCACTGAACATCTGAGGCCGGTTTGGTTGTCGAGTCACAAAAACCTTGTTGGAAACTGTTTACATCAGATAAGAAGAGAAACGTTAAATCAAATGAGAAATTTTAATTTAATAGTTTTCGTTTCGTTTTTAAAGAAAAAACTTACACTTTCTTTCAATGGTTTTATCGTTGCTTGAATAACTGTAGAATGAGGGATTTCCTTTCTCTGCATAACACCTGTAGATTCCTCCTTGTGTCACATTGATATTCCTGTTTTCTTCATTATTTGTGATGGTTTCTTCTGAAAAGGGGTCTGAGGTCCTTCTCAACCATATGTATTTCCATCCAGCAGAGGGCTCCACTGAGCAGCTCAGGGTCACACTGCCCCCTACTGGTATGGTTGTTGAAACTGCAGTCAGTTTGGCTTTGGGTTTATCTGCAGTTATAAAGACTAAAAATTATAATGATTTCATATAAATACTGCAATTAAAGCTTGTAGTATAGATTGATGCTTCTTTCGGAGCAGTAAATTTGTGAAAAAGCTGTCAATGCATTTCATTTTCAGCTTACTTTTTATAGATACTTTTAAGAAATTAAAAAAATATATATTTTAATGTATTTCATTAAATAACATGAAAGAGTTCATTCTCTCTTCTGAAAAGATAATGTGATTAACTCTACAATTAAGCAAATCTATTTATTCACATCAAGTTAAATAAAATTTCCTTTGTTTTGTTGCTTTTTTTTTAAAACTTGTGGCTCACTTAACGATATCAAAATTAAACCCAGTAATTACATATGTATCACATTTCAGACACTATTTTATCAACAAAAATCTGCTTGAATTATAAAATAAAATACTTTTAGCAAATGCATGTTTTTGTGGCTAACAGTCATATGAACATTTGTGATTCTTTAAAATATTCAGGTCTTACCTGCGACAGAAACAGTGACAGTTTTACTGCACTTTCGGAGAGATGAATCCCACTTTCTCTGACCACAGCAATGATATTTATAAATATAACCAGAATACAGACGTTCATTTCTGAAATGTTTATCTTGCTGATAGGGAAACAATTCTTTATCATTCCTTAATAACTGGTAGTACCAGTCATTGTCTCTTCCTTCATTCATGTCACAGATAAATGTAACAAACTCTCCATGATAAAAAGTCGACCATTTGGGCTCAATAGTCAGCACAGGATCTGTAACAGAACCAACATTCAGCACTTTTCTCTTTTGATTTATAACAAATACACATTAATTTAAAAATTGACAGATAAAATCAGAATAATATCTGATATAAAAGATAAACTGGATTCTGTTCCTGAGAGGATAAATGATTGAAATACAGATTAAAAGCTGAAGTTACCAGGAGCTTGTCCACAGCAGAGGATTGTGTTCAGCACTGAAATAAAGGTTGAAAGTTCATCAGCATTAATAATAAATAAATCAAAAATATTTGTCAAACTCACACTCTCATCTCTTCTGCTAAAAAAGTGATAAAAGTTTTTTTTTTTTCCCTCCGAAGAGTTTTTTGTGGCGCTAGTGGCTCACATTTTAGACAGTAGATTGACAGGAAGGAGGGCGAGGAGAAGGGAAGACATGCGGCAAAGGTCGCCGGGCCCGGGAGTCGAACCCACGACGTCCACGTCGAGGACTGAGGCCTCCAAACGTGGGGCGTGGTAACCGCTGCGCCACCACAGTGATAATAGGATATGTATAGGATATAAAGATCTGTGCTAAAGTCTGATTTTACAGGAAACAGCTTTTCAAAATGTTTTTGTTCCTAATTTGTCACTGAAATAACCTGTTTGAAGTCGCAGCAAACACATCAAGAACAAATGGTTATACTAAATAAAGCTACACAAATACAACGGAAGATAAAGTAGAAATTACAGCAGACAAGATGTGAAGGACGACGTTCTTCTAATCTGCGTCATTCACACAGATCAAGTTGATTTACTTACAGAGTGAGACCAGAACACTGGCTGAGATGTTCCCCATCCTGACCTCAACCTGGAACCATGTGTTGCTCTGCTTTGGTCCAAAAATCTCCCTTTCACAACATGCAGCCCCTGAAACGTCTCTAGAGAAATGGAGCCGTCTGAAACAAGACCAACGTTTTAATTGAGGAAGACGGAGCAACGTTTATTTTAAACGCTGACATCACGGCACTGAGTTTCTGCTGTGAAAAAAAAAACACCTAAAAATCCCCTTTTCTTCCAAAAACAAGCGTTGGGTGAGAATGATCTCACCTGTCATAGATATACAAGGTCTTAGGTGTGAATATTCAGACATGAGATCAGACATTGTGAAATAGTTTGGAGTTTAAATAGATTTAAGAAGAAACTCTAAAAATGTACAGAGTGAAAAAAAGTTTGTGTTTCTCTGCTGCCGAGAAAGGAAGAAGGATGGAAAATCTATTTTTTAGCAGAATAATCCTCTAACAATGATGTCAGTCAAACCCGCAGCATACACTGACCTTTAACCTGATCCGGTTCCATAGGAACGGGGGGGTCAGGGGGGGACATGTCCCCCCTAATATTATAGACAGTCACATTCTCCCCCCCCAATAATTTCAACATAGTTGTGAAATTTCTTTTGAAGGCAGAACACAGCACCTTCATAACACAGCTTCCTGTTTTTTCTTTTTTTTTTTTCCACGCTATCAAGGTAATGGTTAGGAGACATGAAAAGAAAAGGGCTTGAGGAGAGCTTTGAAAATGCTACGTGCATAACTATAATCTGATTATTGGATTGTAAGTAGTAACAGGTTAGAATACGTGCTACTGAAACAAGTAACCCAGATTAGAGTAACGCGTTACTGATGTGTTGATGGAGCAATTGTTTATGACATTTCTGCTCAAGCTATTTACTGATTTGTCAGGTTTCCGATCTCCGATCTCCGTTCCTTCACCCTTTGGCCTCATTTCCAATGTGTCATATCTCAGTTTTTTAGCTCAGCGTAGGGAAGCCGTCAGCAGCTCTGATAACCCAGCAGGGGGTTTTGGCTGTGAGGTCGTGGAAAAGCATCTGGTTTTCTGTGCTAAATATTTCTCTTTAGTCCACATCTTCCACCGAGAGACGAGGAGACATTGCAGAGTGTCTGTGGAGTTAAATTTGTTCCATAATTTTTCAATCATAAAAAAAACCCCTCCTCAAATAAAAAATGCAAAATTGTGGCCAAACCTTCTGAACACTAAACGTTTTTTCAACAAAAAAGGTTGTTTTTTTTATAAAATACATATTTTTAAAAATATTTAGATGCAGAACGTTAGCGTATCTTGCCAGCTAAGGTTAGCATTAGGTGAAGTGCATAAACGAGGCTTGTGTAATATTCGCGTGTCTTATATTGAATTCGTAAACCATCGCTCCATTGCTGAGTTGCATCAATTGTTGCAAAATATCAAATGTGTCTGGAGGACATATATGCTGTTATGTAATGCCTCCCTGTGTGTGTGTGTGTGTGTGTGTGTGTGTGTGTGTGTGTGTGTGTGTGTGTGTGTGTGTGTATTAGTGTCCACTAGCATGGTAGCTAAGTGGTAAAACACACCGACAATTGTTACGAAGGACAATCAGGAAGGGAAGAAGAAAGATGGCCTGTAAAGTTTTTGTGTTTTTTAGTCAAAACATGCAGATGAAAAATCATTTCACATGAGTTCACAAGATACTGTTGGTTGAACAAAATACAAAAAATCTGCCAGAATAAATCCAACCACATCAGTAAGAAATGGAACTGTTTAGCGAATATTGACATGAATATAACTAATTTATCACTGTGTTAATTGAAGTAAATGGTATAAACAACCAATAATCTGACAGCAAATTCAAGTGTAAGCTTGGCAGTTGTGCAGATATTTTAATTAGCAAATCAATAAACCCATCGCAAATGATCGTGCAACAAATCACCCATTTTAATATGGATAAGTTACTGTCACAAACCTGACGATAAGAATGTGCATCCACTTTGCTAATTTGCTCATCTTGAAACATACACAGCAGGCTTATCATGATCTAAATGTTAAAAACATTTTTAGTAAATAAAACAGTTAAGTTTCTCGTTAAAAGAGAAATCAGTCCCAAGTGATTTCTTTTTTTTTTTTTCCAATTTCACGATCCAAGGATCCCGAGCAGAAGTTACGAGCTTTAAAACATGTTTTCCCCATGTTTAAAAACTGCTGCTGTTACAAACTTGCGATTGAAAACTGTATAAAGATCTGCATTTTAACTTATGTGATGAATCAAACAGATTGCATTGAGATTAATGAGTCGCAGATTTGTTGAGCGCGTCCTACGTCCTGCCTGCTAGCGCCGTTATCCAGGATGGATTCTGATCCGAGACTGCAGGACTCCAGTCTCCTGTAAGGAGAAAGACTTGTTGAAAACAATATATGAAGCCTAATCTTGTATAAACAATAAAAAGTAGCTGAACTTGGCAAATAAATCTTTTGTTATTTAAGTCATCAGTGAGTTTAATAATCCCTAATTAACTGTAATTTCAATCTCAATTAAATCACCTTGAAAATTCCCAAAACTGTGTGTCTTGTCTGTCATTTTCCTTTAATTCTAATCCAAGAAGCTGATAATCTGAGCAGTGTGACATCGTGGGACATATTTCACACACTGACTGGTGCAGCCGATCGTACCTGCAGCTCCTCTTTTGACTTCAGAGTAAACTGCGCCCTCGTCTGTGTTCGGAGGCCTTCCTGCTACGGTCATCAAATAATAAACAAAACAAAAAGGTAACGGTTAGAATGGAGGTAATTGTATTGTTTGCATGTTGTGTCAAGCACTCACTCTTCTGTCCAACGTTTTTCACTTCAATCTGAGCATAGGTGACTTCTCTGGACTCTTCGGGGGCTGAAATATCTAAGCATGCTTAGGTCAGTTATTTCTATAAATCCATAATTTAAATAGGAATTCTAAAAAAAGATCATATTTGACATAAAATATATTTAAGTTCTGCTGTGGAAGGACAGAGTTGCATTTGCTCATTTCATTCTGGCTAATGCCACAATTAGTGGTGGATCTCACTGAGAGGACAATACAGTAAAGTGAACACAAATGACTATTTCTAAAAATGAAAAGGCATAAAAACATGTTGGATGAAAGAGTGAACGGTCTCACCTTTGGATCGCATGTAATGACACAGAAGCAGCAGGAGAATGATGAGAAGGATTCCACTAAACGCTCCGACGATCAGCAGCACATTGGATGAGGAGCCGACGGGATCGGGAACATTAGCAAGAAGCACTGAATTGTGAGGAAAGGAAGATATCTGCAGTTATCATAACAACTGTCAGAAAAACATGCAGAAATCTGCAGCACATAAACACAAACATCCTCGGCGTTCACTTCGTTCGTTTCTAACAGCCGAAAGCTTTTACTGAATGAAATGAATCAAATATTTGAATCCTCCTCACCTCTAACAGACATCCAGCTCTTTGGTGACTCTTTTCCTGAATGTCGACATTTGTAGAAACCTTCATCTGACTTTGACACTGCAGAGATCTTCAGCTCCTCTCTGCCGTCATTATTGATGAGTTTATCATTATGATAGAAAAACACATTGGAGAGACGATTTTGTGTTTTATTTCTGCAGCTCAGAGTCACAGGATCTCCCTCAGTCACAGGATGAACAGGGCTCACCAGGATTATACCATCATAATCATCTGTTTAAAAAAAGAAAAGTTAAGGAATTTGACTTTGTTTGACATTATCAAAAATAGATCTTTAAAAGAAAAGGTTTCCCACAAGTGAGTCAGACGTTTGCCTCAAAACATGACTTTGGATTCAAGCTGACCTGTATCACTTAACTGAAATGACTGAAACTTTAAAAAAATAAAATAAAATGAAATGAATGAGGGAGCAGCAGAAATAAAAATAAAGTAAATTTTAACATTTCTTTTACTTACAAATCTAATACTTTAAATGTTTGTGTAGGTTTGGTTAAAAAAAAATTTTACCTTTTTTTTTAACTGAAGAAAACATATTTACATAACAGCATATATGGTCCAAATATTTTGGTATTTATTATATGGCATGAAATCAAGATAAACTTTTCTTCCTGAGGTCAAAAATACCAAAACTGACTATTTGGCCTGGAAATTCAGAAATGTACATATACGCTCTAAACACTAGGTGGCAGTGTAGTATTGACTGTAAAATAAGACAAGTAACAATGGGTACTTTAACAGCATGTAGCGGGCACAACAAATACGCTCAGTGTTACACAGTTACAATGCATTATTTACATTGAAATAGTTCAAATGATAATAATAATAAAAAGTCAAACAAATCATAACATACTCTGTAAAGTGATGTTAACTGCATTGCTGAATTCTCCCCAAACAGACTCACACCAGAATATTCCTCCATCAGACCAGTTACTGATGATGGATTCCCGTCCTGCTCCCCAGCTGGAGGAGTTCAAAAATGAAGGCTGACCCGTTTCTGTGACCCTCGTGACTCTCCAGTCAGTAGAGTTTCCTCCGTCACAGTGGAAAGAGACCAAGTCAGAGCTGAAGTGTTGAACTCTGTCAGGATTCACTTTGAGAAACGGTCCATGTTGAAAATCTGACAAAAAAAAAACAACCCATAATGACATTAATATTTCAGTCTGTTACAGTCTCATAAACAATCTCTTGTAAACTTTAAAATGAACCTTCAGTCAAACTGAAGACAAAGACGGGGGAAAAAACTGACCTGCAGACCACACAAACTTCGGTTTGCTTTGCACGACTTGTTCCCCTCGTCTCGCTTCACACACGTATTCTGCAGTGCTCGTCTGTCCATGAACAACAAGGAAATTGCTCATGGTCCCATTGATGCTCCCAGGCAGCAGCTCAAAGCTGTGGGAACTGACTGGTGGTTTGGGAACAGCTTTATACCAGAAGAACCTCCATCCGGCAGACGGTTCTTCAACCTCACAGCTCAGAGTCACTGAGGCTGCAGGACTCAGCCATGATGGAGACACAGAGAGGACAGGGACAAGCTCATCTGTCCAAAGAGATTTGATGTGAGTGAAAGCAAGCGGAATATTGTTCACGTGTTTTCTTACTCATTTCATTATTTTTGTTAATCTTAGGATTTTCTGTGCCCTGTTTTACCCCCTCATCCCCCAAAAACAAACAAACTGGTGAACCTATTTCTGCGTTTGAGCTCAACGTCTTCAGCAGAAGAAATGAGCTTTTAGTGCCGCAACTTTTGGCGACCCTATGGCCAGTGGCATGCCAAAAATACATATATATAAATTTATGTAAATACTGTGAATGATGTTTTTAGAAAACCAAACAATGAACCCACATAGAAATGAACCTATTATCATAATTTCCATCCATATATTTAGAAATAAATATATGTCCATCTCCCGTTTCATAGAACAAGTCACCAAGGCAACTGCACTTCTAAATGTAAATGCATTATTGCTCTGAAAAATTACACTGAATTTCTCTAATACAATTTTCACCCATATGAAACGAACCAACTTACATACAGTTAATGAGACAGCATCACTCCACTCTGTAGAGGACAACCTGTCTCTCCTTCCTCTGCAGCTGTGCTCTCCACTGTCAGACCGTTTGGCTTTGATGATCCTGTATCCACTTGATGATTCCCATCTCTCAAACGTGTGATTTTTTCTCCACTCATAGGTCCAGTTAATTTGTTCACCTCCCTGTATTTTACATCTGATAGTGACCGTCTCTCCTGCGTAAATCCGAGCCCAATTATGGTCCAAGGTCGCTGTGGCGTTAAAAGAAACTGGGATACAGACATTTCTGGTTAGAAAATATTCCTATGAATAAGAGAAGTTATTGTTTGACAGCAATGTAAAACACAAACCAAAGCGATGACAAAGAGTTATTTGATGAATAATGGAAATTAGACATGCAATTATGAAATGTTCCTAGAATAATAAATACATATCAGTGAAACAGCTGGAGTTATTACAGGTGTAGAAAACTGTTCCTGCAAACAACCAAACTTACGGGTCTCCTGAACAGTGACCTTGTTGCTGTAATTTGTGTAGGAAGGTACATTTCCTTTTCCCAGTTTTCCTCCTCTGCAGCTGTACAGACCTCCTTTTGAGAGCATGAGGGATTTGTCTGCTGTCTGATTCATCAGCTGACCTGCAGACGACTCGGAATCATGTCTGTACCAGTAAAAGTCGAAGTAACCTGGGTTATCCACAGTGCAGGTCAGAGTCACACTGCCCCCTGCTGGTAGAACAGCTCTATCTGCCGCCAGTGAAGTTTTTCCTGTTTGAAAAAACAAAAAAAACCCAAAACAACAACAACAAAAAAAACAAAAAAATAGAAACAGTTATTGACAGATATTAAAGTATTTGATCTGTTTATTTATTGAGATTTTTACACGTATCAATCTAATGTTATCCTGATATTAGCACAAAACATGAAATGGAATAAATGTTTCACCAATAAGTGTTTTAAGAAACACTTTCTTACTGTTTAATGAACAGTAAGAAAGTGCAAAAATCAGGTCAGATCAATAATAATTATATATATATATATATATATATATATATATATATATATATATATATATATATATATATATATATATATTTAAAGTTTTTTTAATGGTCCTGTTTACTGGAAACATCAAAGTTCTTTCAATTCAGTTCAGTTTGTTGAGCCAATTCACAACAAATGTCATCTCAAGGGACTTTGCAAGTTGACAAAAATATATTCAGGAAGTGAGATTATCTGCGCAGTGAAGCAGCGTTTTCTCATCGACTGCACGATTGGTTGAAGAGTTGTTTTCTTCCCTCATTTTTTCATCTTTTTTTTTTTTATTAGGAGCGTTAACATGTAGAAATGTTACATAGTTCACCTGTTATGTCTATTAAAATATGCTGCTGCTGGAAAAAGAGGTTTCTTTGCATGAATAAGACGCCGTACGGCTCCATGACTAAAAACGGTGACGATACCACAGCTGCACATAAATCACATTAAACATTTAAATGGCGTCTCACCTTCAGGATGTCCGCAGGAGAGCGTATTGAAAACTGCAATAAAATAAACATGGGTAAGTTAGAATTAAGATAAAATAGCAAAAGCCTTTGGCTCTTCATCTTAACACATACATTTGCTTTTATCCATTCGCTCTGCTGGCTTTATGTTTATGCTTACTGGCATGTTGGAATTCACATTTCTACCCCAGGTTCCAGCTTTTTGGTGTCTCTAAAGTTTTTAGGACTTTTTCTGTATTAACTTTCTATTCACCGTTCAGAGCCCAACTAATGAAGGAAAGCTTGTGTGTCTCCTGATGAGCTCTGAACGTAGGTCTATTATCTGGTGCTCACAAACAAACCAGGTGGCTTTTCTATGCAAGTTTGAGCACTTCGAGTCATTCTCTGTTTGACAAACAATAAAGTGTAAAGATGACAAGAAAACAGTTCAAGCTATTTTGAATAAAAAGTGAAAGAAACACAGTTTCCACACTGTTTCGTCAGTATAAGCTAAATGAAGAACAACAGCATTATTGCGATATTTGTCATGTGATGATTTTTAAAAAAATGCATTTTAATCCGTCAGTCTGAGCTTTTTGACAACAAATCCATTTTCTCCATTCGTCAGAAATCTAAAGCCACCTTGAAGCTTGATGGACAAATGTCAAAGTCCTCTATATCAATTTCCGTCCTCTTCAAAAGGACGGAAATTTTTAATCGTTAATAGACTTTAATCTTTCACATTTAAATACAGCATAAAAACAAACCCCATCAAAGAGTAATTTATGTCTTTTAGCATAAATAAAAATGTTAATTTCATCCATTTTCTTTCGCTTTATCTGGGGTCGGATCACGGGGGCAGCAGCAGCTTCAGAAGAGGCCCTCAGCAACCACCCGAGCCGCAGGCCGCTTCACCCGCCGCTTCACCCGCCGCTTCACCCGCCGCTTCACCCGCCGGTCCCCATCGACAAACAATTAATTTAAAAAAAGACTAATCACACCGATGATGCAATGCAACTTGTACTACAGGTAAAATTTTAAATTTTTTGCACAGAAAAGTTGGCATAAAAGTACTTACAGAGGAAACCCATCCAGAGCAGGTCGTGCTGCATCCTCACAGCCGGACTTTTCTGCACAGCTGATGATGAACGCTTCTGCTTTTCTTTAGCTATAACGTTGACCGAATTAGGAGTAGCGTCTGCTGCACAGTTGTGACCAACACGTTTCACACTTCACTGCTAAATATATCATGTCTGTGGTTCACTCTCACGTCTGCGGCTGCGTTTCCCATCGCAGTTTTCAGACATGGCAACTTTTTCTGCAAGGCATCAGCTTGTTTCATTTCTGAGGGTCTCATTGAAACTACTGTTGCAATAATTGTTTCAAAGTAAACTTCTTTTAAGCTTCTTTTTGTTTAATTAAAGTTTTAAGTTAAACTTTAATCTATTTTTATTGGACCCGTTTAGTGGTCAAACTATCAAAATGCTCAAGGATTGTTTGGGGGCTAGAAACCAGAGATCTGCTACCACAGTAGCTTTAAAGCCTACTTCCTCAAATTCACATTTATTTTTATGCTTGCTTTTCTGTCAGAACTCTAAAGCTAAAGGCATGCTTTGACCACAGCATACTGAAGATTTGGTGGAAGCGGTGGCAGTGTGGTTTCAACACCTATAGCAGGAAATCAACTTGAACATGTGAACAAAGTGCAATTTCTTCCAATGCAGTAACTTGGAAACTAAAGTTTAAAAAGACCTACAATGTGTCGTCAAGTAAAATCTTACTGATCTCCGTCATTTAATGTTAGTAATCATGTAACAACTAATGGTAAACTTGACCGTTTAACATTTCCGCATTCAGTTAGGTAACGTAAAGTAGCATAAAGAGAATAAGGAGGGAAATAACGAACAGAAAAAACAGATTTCGCTTTGACTTTTTATTTGATCTTGATCTCATCACGTTTGCTCAAGATGACACGTTGCAAACATTTGGTCGCGAAATAAGCACACAATTAGCTTAATCTATTCCATCTGCTCATCTTCACTCCTCGCCCCGAGGCCTGAGGTCTCGGCTTGTGGTAAATAAACAGTTCGGTTTCTGTGTGAGCGCTCATGATGAGGACCGACCGCTGAGCATTAAAATGCATCTCATGGAACATGAAAAGTATGTCATTTGTTTACACTGAACTTTAATCGTAAAAATACTCATTTACCCCGACTCACATTAGCTTGAAAATCCAGAAAACCATTTTGGGAAGCAAATTTACCTCATTTATAGTTAAACTCCAGTTGTTCCATATACTATAAAAACAAACACTTTTGAATTGAAAGGAAAAATGAATATTTTTACACGCGCCCCCCGTTTTCCATTGTACTATTCAGAAATTAAAATGAATGTTAGTCATTTTAATGAACTCAAAACATGAAAAGTTTAGTTTGATTTAATGTCACAATGGCAAAAAGGGAATCATTTCTTTTTGCAGAGTGCGTAACTAACTAGTATAACAAAATAAAGCAAAGTAAAGCAGAGCTGCCAGTATAATAAGTAACTGGTAACGTTGAGAGGGATTATTTTAAACGCATACAAAGCAACAGCTAAAATCAGTTTCATGAAAGGTTAATATTTGGTCTGTTACAATAGATCCAATAAAAACTGCATGAGTTAGAAGCTGCAGACTGAGCTACACCTACATGGTGTTTTTGTTCTCTGGTCCAGGGTTGATTTCAGAATAAACAGCCTCTTCTTTTGCTCCAGGGCTCCCCCTACCTGTGAAAGGACAACTGTAAGACTTCAATGTACCAAATACACAAATTACTTCTCTTTTTTTCCTTTTACGCGCTTTAAATTAAACTTTAAATGCCTACAATTACTTTTTTCCTGTAATTTCTTAATTCTAAGTACGATTAGGTAATAAGCACAAATCCACTTTTGGTTTATTTTTGAATATTTTATCACATGTCTAAATATTAATATGCTTACATACATGAGGACTTTTTGCAGTGTGTAAAAACATTTAAGCATTTCTATTTTGTCCAAAAAAAGCTTTGTTTTTTGTCAAACATTGGTTGATAGAGATGGAAAACACCATATTGTTAAGATGGAGTTGATTTTACCTTTCACTCCTGATTCCAGACAAGAGTAGGCAGCGCCCTCTGCTGGCTTATTTGGAGTACCTGTTCAAATAAACAAGTCACAATTTCTTTTAAAACATTTTTTTTTAAAAATCAAAACATGGCTGATTTTTTTTCTTCTTTGAGTTGTTTTTGTGACTTACTCTCTTTCCCAAAGTTTTTCAGTTCAATGAGAGAGTAGGTTACATCTTTGGGTTTATCTACCAATGAAAAGTTTCAGGATTTTTCAGATTGGTTTCTTGCATTTGGACATGTAGCAGTTATATCTGGTGGAAAAGATTCACTTTACCATTTCGACCGGCGCCTGAGAAGTCGACCGACTCGTAGATGTGATCGTCGCCTGCAGTGCAGGAAAAAAAGTGAATAAAATATTGTATTAAACACGGTAATCTAATTCTGAGATGCTCTCATCAGTTTCATTCTTGTTGAATCTATTATTTAATCTGCAGCTGATTTTTAACAGCTTCCACCTAAAACAGTGTTAACCTTCGTTAACGATCCTAACGTTCTGTTTACTCCCCTCGGCCTGCGGGTCAAAAATGCCCCGCCCTGACAAAAGCCCCAACAGGAAGCAAATTTTAAATCCAAAATCTATCTTGCATGATGAAACAATCTGTTATTTATCAATTCAACTCAATTTAATTCTTTTTTTTTTTTGTTATACAATACAAAAAGACAATCAACAGGATTGCAATTTTTTTTTAACCACACGCCAAGTGTTTGCAGAAGTTTTCGGCTTATTATTGTGATTATATGAATGTGAATTAATTGCTTCTGAATTAATTACACTGGAAGGGGAGAAAAAAAAATTAACAATTTGGGACTTTTTTGTCAACAGTTCATTCCTTTAAACTTCTTTTGGAAGTGAATGATAAAAATACTCCTTGTAATGCAAAAAAAAAATAAATAAAAATGTAGCGTACATTTTTTCACAAAAATGTAATCGTTTTAGATATTTGAGGCGAAGTGATGCACTTTATTGTCCCAGAGCAACGTAAATATGTGAGCACTAAATAAAATATCTTTGCTAAAATTGTTAAACTCCTCCTACTGTTAACCTATCAAACATTCACAATTACCAATTTCAACTTTGGACCGCCTGTGGTGCCACAGTAACACCAGAAGAAGAACCAGGAGGACTCCACCAACAGGTCCGATGATCATAAGGACGGGAAATGAAGAGCTGACGGGAGTGGGCACTGTTACTGGAAAGAGGGACAGAGTCATGCTCATTTTATTTTTTACAATGTCATTTTCTTCTAACTCAGCTGTTGGAAAAACAGAGTTTACATGTAAAGCCTGAAATGTAAACTAAAACGAAAATAAAACGCAACAAAAAAATGTCTGCAGACACATTTGAGCAGAATCCCCTCCTTATAACCGTCTTACGGACGGATGCGTATCCATAGCAACTCCTAAATCTGGACGTCCTCCATGTTCCACCTGTTCCTTTGAACACACACTGTGCTGTTTAAGGATAGACATGGAAATGTTTGTAAAAATATACTGAATACCATCATCAATGTCAGATCTAATTAGCATAATGTTGCAGATTTCTGTCGCCTGAATGTTCAATTTAAGGGGAGAAAAAGTTTTTCCTTTAGAAAGAAAGAAAACAGCCATCACCCCCATTTCCTTTTTGCAAATTGTCTATTTTTGTGGGGTATTATTTTATGAACAATCTTTTCTTTAATTGGGTTTTCATCTTATGTGCAATCTTTAGACAAAATGTTTTTGTTTTTTATGCGTCCACTGTTAGATTTACATCAACAACAAATTCAACGAATGAAAAACTACAAAAACAAAAAATCTTGAAAGGATGATCATATATTAGCTTTTTTACAGTAAACTTTTCTGACATTCTCCTTCAAACTTATGAATATGTTTTTGAAAATCTGTAGAATTTTTAGCTGCTTATGTCATTTCTGCGCAAATCTTTTCAATTGAAAATAAAAGACGCAGCCACAGTTAAAATCAAACAGGAGGGTCCAGAGCATTTAGGTTTAGTAAACGCGTTGGTATTTATTGGTATTACGCTGACACAGATTAGTGCCACATCTGTTTGCGATGAAGTTAATAATGTTCTCTCACTAAAACATTATCACTTGAATGGAATATAATCGCAATGTTTAAACTGTGTTTTGCATTTTCAGAGCACATTTATGCAACAAAGCTGTTAAAGGTATTTTGAATTGTTGGAAGACGCTCTGCTTATCTTTGGGCTCTGCCTGCGTTGGTTACGTGTCGGGCTGGACCAGATGGACAAAACAAACATCATGACTCACCTGACACCAGTAACGGCATCTTTTTACTCCACTTTGACACAGAATGCTGGTCGTCTCTGTTTCTACACTGACATGTGTATTCTCCACTGCTGGACTCAGAGACTCTGAAACTCCAGTCTCTATTATTGGCCACATTTACAGTTGTCCCATTTCTCCTCCATTCACACGTCCACTCAATGGTTTCTCCTCCCTGGATCTCACATGTCAGAGTGATCGACTCACCAATGATGATATGAGAACCGTTTGGTTGTCGAGTCACAAAAACCTCGTTGGAAACTGTTTACATTAAAGATGGGCAGTTGTAAAAAAAAAAAAAAAAAAAAAAAATTTAAAATACCTTATGGGTTTCCTCTTAAATGTAAACAATAATCAACAACTGCATTTAAAAAGAAAATTTACTTACAGCTTATTGTGATGCTGAGTTCATCACTTATAAGACTCTGGAAGTTTGTATTTCCTCTCATTCCTTTACATCTGTAGATTCCTCCTTGTGTCACATTAATATCTCTGTTTTCTTCAACAGTGAGTGGAGCTTCAGGTGTGTCTTTGGTCCTTTTGAACCATCTGTACTTCCATCCAGCAGAGGGCTCCACTGAGCAGCTCAGTGTCACACTGCCCCCTACTGGTATGGTTGTAGGTCCTGCAGTCAGTTTGGCTTTGGGTTGAGCTGATGTTAAAATAAAAACGTTAATTATTCAGTCACCGATTTTACATATTCCACAATCATATTGAGCACAACATATTCAAATGTCTCAACATAAACAATGACAAAACTCAATAATTGATTTCTCTACTGGGGATAAATAATGGGTTAACTTAGTTATTTTAATGACCAAAGTCTTGAAGAAAAATTTGTCTTTATTTAGAAAGCAAAACATTTTTTTTTGGTTTGTGGATTTATGTAAACACCAATATTGATTCTAATCAATTGGGGGGAAAATGTGCAGCCATTAAAATGTAGTGAAAAAGTTTATCTATATGCAAATTCTGACTGCTTTACAGTGAATAAAGGTATATTAATGAGTGGAAAAAAATGAAACAAAATGTTGGAAGCAACTCATAAAAAATATTAAAAATGCAAAAATACAAAAACGTGCATGTCATGAAATGTATTTCAATCTAAATAAAAAACACATTAAAGACTTAAAAAAAGCATCTAATATTAAAGATGTTATTGGAAACTTGTTGTTGACGTGCTCTTTCAAAGTAAAGTCATAAATGTTTTATGAGATCCACGGCACAATTCAATCAATATTGAACATTGTCTTTTAAGTCATTAGTAAAATGTGTGTATAGTTAAATAACATATTCAACTGATCCCAGGTCAGAAACCAGCAGGAAGTGTTAACTAACACTATTAACTCATTATTTAGCTGAATATTTATCACACTCTGTAAACTTCATTGACATAAACTTCAAGAAAAATAATCTCATGTTGTTGCAAAATAAACGAGATCCACCTATTCAAGGAGGGTAAGTAAGTATGAGTAAGTATCCTCTGGTCTAATTTCTAGATTGGAAGATTAAGAGTCTAAAAACTAGTAGCTAAGGTAGTTTTTCTGGATTTCAAGTTCTAATCCCTGTTCTGGGATGATAAATAAGTTTCAGTAAGTAAATATCCTCTGGATTTGAAAGTATGCTCTAAATGTTAATAATAAAATCTATTAACATCAGATCTTATTATCTGATGTCAACAAGATTTCTTTTAAATCTTCCAGATTAAATTGACTTTCAATATTCTGCTTTAATTTAATGGACCTTTCAGACAGATGCTCTGCTAATATTTAGGCTCCATCTATTTTGCTTTTTGCTGAGCTGGTCCTGATAAATAAAAAAAAAATAAAAACATCATGACTCACCTGACACCAGTAACGGCATCTTTTTACTCCACTTTGTCACAGAATGCTGGTCGTCTCTGTTTCTACACTGACACGTGTATTCTCCACTGCTGGACTCAGAGACTCTGAAAGTCCAGTTTTTATCATTTGTCAGTTTTACAGTTGTCCCATTTCTCCTCCATTCGTACCACCACTCAATGGTTTCTCCTCCCTGGATCTCACATGTCAGAGTGATCGACTCACCACTGAACATCTGAGGCCAGTTTGGTTGTCGAGTCACAAAAACCTCGTTGGAAACTGTTTACATTAAAGACGGACAGTTTTAAAAATAATAATAATAATAATAAATTAAAAATAAGTCCTGAGTTTAAACAATAATCAACAGCTGCATTTAAAAAGAAAATTTACTTACAACTTATTGTGATGCTGAGTTCATCACTTATAAGACTCTGGAAGTTTGTATTTCCTCTCTTTCCTATACATCTGTAGATTCCTCCTTGTGTTACATTAATATCTCTGTTTTCTTCATCAGTGAATTGAACTTTAGGTGAGAGTTTGGTCCTTTTGAACCATCTGTACTTCCATCCAGCAGAGGGCTCCACTGAGCAGCTCAGTGTCACACTGCCCCCTACTGGTATGGTTGTTGAACCTGCTGTCAGTTTGGCTTTGGGTTGAGCTGATGTTAATAAAATACAATTAAAACGTCATTTAACACGTTTAGTGATTCTTCAGTCAGATTCAGTAAATATTCAAATGTTCATAATATGTGACAAAACTCAATATTTGAGTTTCTCTAATGGGAATAAAGTTTTATCTTAGATTAACGTCCCAAATAAAACAAAGAAATAAACAACAGCAACAAAAATTATGCTTTTCTGTGATAGCTCACCTAATGACACATAATTTTATTCATAATTTAGAGCACGTGTGTCAAACTCAAGGCCCGGGGGCCAAATCCGGCCCGCCGTAGCTTTTTATGTGGCCCTCCACAGACTAGACTAAACATTAAATATTATATTATCCATCATATCAATGCAGTTTTTATCTGTTTACTGCCAATTTATATCAATCAATGCCTCCAGTTTTTTGAGAATTTAGTTGATGTCTGATTATAGTCCATGATTTATACAGCGAGTAAATAAACAGTCTTAGACTTAGACTTCCTTTATTGTCATTGTAGAAAGAGAACACAAGGTGAATCTTGACAACGAAATGTCGTTACTTGGCTACCAGTGCAACAGAGCTAAAACCTTATACTACACAATAAATACAATATGGCTGAAAAATATATAAGAGCTGAGAATAAGGTGCTATAGAATCCACAAGTTCAGTATTGTAAACAAAGCTAAAGTGCATGTGTTGACCATGTCCATGGGGGGGGTTGGTTTGTGAGTGTGTGTGTGTGTGGGGGGGGGTGTGCGTGGTGTGTGTGTGTGTGAAGGGGTGCTATGTGGCGTTAAGCAGTCTGATGGCCCGGGGGAAGAAACTGTTCAGTAGTCTGGTTGTTCTGCACAAAATGCTGCGGAACCTTCTGCCCGACGCCAGAGGGGAAAACAGTCCATGGTTAAACAGACACATTTATTATTAGTTCCTGAAGGGACTGAAAAGATCTTCAATAATATTATGTAATTTTAAGAATTTATTGACACATTAACAGTTTGTGAACAGGTTTTATCAACACATTCTAGCACAACCGGCCCTTTAAGAGGCTTCATGATCTTGATTTGGCCCAAAACGAAAATGAGTTTGACACACCTGATTTAGAGCATACTTTCAAGTCCTCTGGACTTGAAAGTATGCTCTAAATTAGTAAAAGTAACAACTACTCCACAATTTCTAAGTAATATGAAAAACTAAATCTGGAAGATTTCTTTTAAATCTTCCAGATTAAATTGACTTTCAATATTCTGCTTTAATTTAATGGACCTTTCAGACAGATGCTCTGCTAATATTTAGGCTCCATCTATTTTGCTTTTTGCTTAGCTGGTCCTGATAAATAAAAAAATAAAAATAAAAACATCATGACTCACCTGACACCAGTAACGGCATCTTTTTACTCCACTTTGTCACAGAATGCTGGTCGTCTCTGTTTCTACACTGACACGTGTATTCTCCACTGCTGGACTCAGAGACTCTGAAACTCCAGTCTCTATTATTGGCCACATTTACAGTTGTCCCGTCTCTCCTCCATTCACATCTCCACTCAATGGTTTCTCCTCCCTGGATCTCACATGTCAGAGTGATCGACTCACCACTGAACATCTGAGGCCAGTTTGGTTGTCGAGTCACAAAAACCTCGTTGGAAACTGTTTACATTAAATATGGACAGTTTAAAATAAATAAATAAGTAAATAAATAAAATAAATTAAAAATACCTTATGGGTTTCCTCTTAAATGTAAACAATAATCAACAACTGCATTTAAAAAGAATATTTACTTACAACTTATTGTGATGCTGACTTCATCACTTATAAGACTCTGGAAGTTTGTATTTCCTCTCTTTCCTATACATCTGTAGATTCCTCCTTGTGTTACATTAATATCTCTGTTTTCTTCATCAGTGAATTGAACTTCAGGTGTGTCTTTGGTCCTTCTGAACCGTTTGTACTTCCATCCAGCAGAGGGCTCCACTGAGCAGCTCAGTGTCACACTGCCCCCTACTGGTATGGTTGTTGAACCTGCAGTCAGTTTGGCTTTGGGTTGAGCTGCCGTTAATAAAATACAATGAAAACGTCATTTAACACGTTTAGTGATTCTTCAGTCAGATTCAGTAAATATTCAAATGTTCATAATATGTGACAAAACTCAATAATTGAGTTTCTCTAATGGGAATAAAGTTTTATCTTAGATTAATGCCCCAAATAAAACAAAGAAATAAACAACAGCAACAAAAATTATGCTTTTCTGTGATAGCTCACCTAATGAAACATAATTGTATCCATAAAATAATAAGTTTAATTGTATTTCACAGAATTAGTGTTTTCTGTAGATGGGCCGGTTGCAACTACTGATGCTTCACAGGAGGTTAAAATTTCATTTTAAGAGAAACAAAAAAAGCTAAGATGATTTTTTTGCATATAGATTTAACTTACAGGGGATTAAGCATGTTTATTAACTCTCTATCATGTACAAATCTAGTTGAAAAAGATCATTTGGACTCACCAGTAACACTTATAGAGACCGTTTTACTGCACTCGATATCACTGGAGCTCTTCCTGACACCACAGCACCAATATTCACCACTATGATCGAGTTGGATAGACGGTAATGTGAAGCTTTTGTGCCGGTTGGATTGAAGAAATTGTTTTCCATTTCTTCTAATCTCATATTGCCAGCCGGTGTCTTCACCTTCATCCATGTCACAAATGAAGGTCACGCTCTCTCCAACATGAAAAGTCGTCCAGTTGGGGTCAATAGTCAGGTTTGCGCCTAAAACGCAGCACAACACATTTATCATGCAGTTTATAAAGACGTGCCTCATTCTGAGTATATTGATAAATATGAAGAAAAAAAGAGAAAATACCTTCAGCATGTCCGCAGCAGAGGAGTGTATTCATCACTAAAATAAAACCTAAAACCTTTGTCATTTTAAACATTAAAAGTTCACAGAATCAAGCAGAGAGTCCCTGCGTGGCGTCCAGCTCTGACACTGACACGTTCTTCTCATATCACCAAAGTTTCCATCAAAATGACGCTAGTTTCCTGTTCTGTGAGCTCATTGTCACTTTTTTTTTTTTTTTTAATCTTTATCTGAAAAACATCACGGCTAAAGACAAAGTACGACCACAAAATATTTTGACACTCCCCACACAGTGTCAAACGTCCTTAAACTAGGGTGACTCAGAAATAATGAAAACACGTACCCCAGTTACACGGTTTGAGGCGACCATTTGATTAAAGATCATTTTCAGTTTTGCTCAAATTAAAAGATTTATTTGCTCAAAAAGTAGACGAAAATGTGATGTGCAAAAAAAACAAAACAATTCTCAAAAACATCATGTTAATAGGAGAGAACAAAGATAACACATAATATACATATCGTTACATTTGTGAACCTTCTAATATACATACTTTTTCTCATTAAATAAAAGATGAGTTTAAAGCTAAGTGAAAAAAATAACTACAAGAAAAGCAATGTCAGTGCACATACTGTCAAAACTGAACATTTTGTGCATTTTATCTGCGCCTTTCAAACACAGGAAGTGACATCGTTGCACAACAAGCCTGACACACACAGAGAAGAGTTTCTTAAGCTGATTTCCAGGCCTGATAATGACTGACCGTGGGTCGGAGACATAATTTTTGCACTTTATTTTGACACAAGTTGCACCGAATTCATCAAAACAACCTAAAAAAGGAGTTGTTTTTTTCATTATAAAACCAGTGACGTCAATCCTTTGAATTTTACCATGGAGAACTGACACTTCCTGTCCGACTAACAGAAGCCATTTTGGGGAAAACAGTCAAATAAGGCTTCAAGCTTTAATGCATAGAGCCTTTAATCAATTGTTTGACGTGTTATTTTAATAAATATACAATCAAATCACAATTTGTTGCACACGTCAACAACCTCACTGCTTCATGTTAACCTTTCTGCAGATTGTGGAATCAATGTTAATACCAATAAACTGACCAATCAATGAAAGCCCGCATCCAGGATCAAAATATACAATCATTTTCCACCCGTTTGAAAATCCATTCTTTTGGCTTTTACCTTGTAATGGACTAAATACTCATGCAGATATCTTCTTGCACTGCCAACTTTAAAACTACTTTTTTTTTCTTCACACTGAACAAAACTTTAAAACAACCCAATCAACATCATTAATGTTTTACACGCCATGCATTCATGAACTTTCACTCATTTTATGGAAAACAGGCACCGATATTCAAACTGTGTGACAGTTTTGTATTTATTACAAACATAGCATAACTGTAAAAGCTGCAAATTCAGCCAAGAAGGTAAGAAGGGAGTTTATAATTTTCAACTTTAATTTTATTTCTCAAGAATCTTACATTTCAATTTATGAATGTTCCTGTTTATGACATGAGCGAAAATGTAAAACTAGAGCAGGTTTGATTCCTGAAGAGATAAAGCATGATTAAATCATCTTTGGCATCTTAAAGCTGCAGAAATACAATAACCATCACAACATATAATGAAAACATGGCAGCAGAATTTCCCAGTGTCGTTTCTGATCGTATGACAACCTGGAGTATCTGTTGCTGCCGGACTCCAATTTCCAGCTGAGAGAGAGAGAGAGAGAGAGGGAGAGAGAGAGAGCATATATTTACATAATCAAAATGTGCTTTAATTGATCCAAAAGAAACATTTGGGATAATAAAGTTTTTACATGAATGAGGAGGACGTTATTTACCACTGGGGTCTAAAACAAAAACTGGATATCAGAACAGTTTATTTTTTTAAAGGGGCAGTATTATTTTCCAGGCACACATCATCATTTTATAACACAATCGAGCAACTGTGTTACTTTTACTTGTTATAAAAACCAACGCATATCAAATAAGACTTGAAAGAAATTTGACTTTGTAACTTAAAACCCTGGAATTGGGCCTCTGTCTCTTTAAGAAGCTCCTGCTCTTTCTGAAACTCCACCTCCAGGAAGTGATAACAGCATCGCCTGTTTGTTAACCCTTTAACAAACGTTTTTATTAGCGTTGAACTGAGAAGTTGCTCGTGTAGTGAGCTCAGGAGATACCCATTCCAAAACACCGGGTGTTTGCCAATCGCTGCAGGCTAGTCTGAAGGAGCTGAGTGGGGGAGTAAAGGAGGAAGGGCTGCTCTGTCAGGGAGAAGCTCAGAAGCTGCAGCTCTGAGGAGGCGGAGCTAAGTCCACCCAGCCGTTTTGGACAGACGAATGGTTGCCATGGGAGAATGAAGGATCTCTCAAACATGCATAAAAGAATCAGGGCAACTCTCCATGTATGTTAACTATAAAATACCATTGTAACATAACATGATCTAAAGCTTAAAAAGGTCGACTTTACATAATACCGGCCCTTTAAAATGGTGAGCAATGTCAATCAGAAGGTGATTGAGAATAACGAGAGAAGTCAAATGAGGAAGACAGCTTACCCTCCCAAAACACGAATAAATACATAAATTCATAGATACAACAATGACGTCACTGACCTTCATGCGGAGCTTCAATGTCCTGGTCGCACGTTAACGTACACAGAACCTTCCTCTGGATGATGACGTCTCTCTGTTAAAATGGCAACATGGATAAAAATGTTCATTAAATCTACAATCTACTGAATGTTTACCAATGACTCCTCGTCATCAAGAGTTAAAGTTCAGAGTATTTCACAGCACTGCGAAATTAAACTGTTCCTGAAACGTTTTTGCGTTTTGAACGAGCTTCAATCTCCTCAAACAACTTGGTCTGCTTTAAAACATGAACTTTACCATTTCTGGTGGCTCCACGTGGATGGACTGTCTCATACAGAGAAGTGGTGCCTGCAGTGAACAAAAACATTTCAAGATCAACGTTCTGACCCCAAAGCAATTATATTAATCCAATTATTTTTCTGTCTTACTCTTTCTGTTGACTATAATCGTTTGTAATTAAGAACCATTTGCCCTGAACGAACTCATGGTAATGACATAACTGTACTTTATCACGTTGAGCAGAGGAGCCATGATATTGGTGGATTAACTGTGACACAAAGTTCAGCACAAACAAAGTTCAATTATATAAGTCTGTCGTTTTGTATGCAAGAAATAATTAGCTCCATTTGAACTTTAAGTCTTTAAATATGTCTGTATATTTGCTTTTATGAAGATGAATCAAGTTTTTATAATGATGACATTTATTTTGTGACCAACCGTGCAGCAGAGAGCTGTAAACGCGATCTTCAGCCTGATCCACTTCGTGATTGGTGGCAGAGCTGAACCGCCTAAAAGGATTAAAGTGAATTAAACGCAACGATGAACGAAAGAATCAGAAGTTCACGTCTAAAATGAGATGACAGATAATTACGAACTGACCTGACGCAGCATAAACCTGCGGAAGATTGAAAAAATAAAAAAATTAATCGGCATCATTAACACCAGAATTAAATAGATGAGATGTATTTAAAAATCACACATGTGACACATTTGATTACTGAAGAAAGTGTTTTTGGTGATGAAGTAATCTGATCCAGTGTGAGAAGAGAACGTTCTCACCATTGGACCGTCTGTAGCGCCACAGCAAGAGCAGCAGGATGATGAGAACGATTCCACTAATCGGTCCAACAACTAAGAGCAGAGGAAATGAAGAGCTGACTGGACTGGATCCAGCTACTGGGAAAACATAAGTAATGTATTGTTAGTCATCATTGTACCCAAAGACAAGATTTCCTACTAAAAAACGTAAATGTGACATCGAGGTTTGACACAGACATTCTCAGTCTGTGCATCAATTTTTCTCAAACAGTTTAATGGTTTTACTGTCTAAACTGAACTAAATGGTTCAGATCTGCAATTTAAAAAAGTTACAAAGCTTTGCTGTGAGATTGCTCACCTGTAAACATTTGTTAGACGTTGACTGTAATGACAATAACTGTTTAAAAATGATTAAATGAGAAATGAAGCGATGACAGTGACTGTAAACAGGAAACATTAACAAGGAAATTAAATGTTTGAGTCCAGCCTTGATGTGCCATTGATGTATTTTTCAAATAAAAATATTTGGACTGAAGTTTAAACGTGGAAAAATAGACTATAATTTTGGACCCTAACATGGATCTTGACATACTGTGGTTTCTAATGATTCATTTTCAGGGAAGATGGATAAAGAAAGGTTTTGTTATCCATATATTCACATGATAGAAACGAGCAGGAAGGGTTAAAGAACACCATTAACTCTAAACGTGGCTGGAATATTTATCAAACTCTGTAAATTGTGTTTTTTATGATTGCAAAAATAGAAATTATATATACTGCTATGGCTACTATGTTGTAATTGGCACTTCCAGGGAGAATCTCATCTGTGTTGGTTTGGCACAAGAAAAACATCATGACTCACCTGACACCAGTAATGGCATCTTTTCACTCCACTTTGTCACAGAATGCTGGTCGTCTCTGTTTCTGCACTGACATGTGTATTCTCCACTGCTGGACTCAGAGACGGTGAAAGTCCAGTTTTTATCATTTGCCATTTTTTCAATTGTCCCATTTCTCCTCCAGTCACACGTCCACTCAATGGTTTCTCCTCCCTGGATCTCACATGTCAGAGTGATCGACTCACCACTGATGATATGAGAACCTTTTGGTTGTTGAGTCACAAAAACCTCGTTGGAAACTGTTTCCATTAAAGATGGCCAGTTTAAGAAAAAAAAAAAAAAATACATTAAAAATACCTCCTGGGTTTCCTCTTAAATGTAAACAATAATCAACAACTGCATTTAAAAAGAAAATTTACTTACAGCTTATTGTGATGCTGACTTCATCACTTACAAGACTCTGGAAGTTTGTATTTCCTCTCATTCCTTTACATCTGTAGATTCCTCCTTGTGTCACATTAATATCTCTGTTTTCTTCATCTGTGAGTGGAGCTTCAGGTGTGTCTTTGGTCCTTTTGTACCATCCGTACTTCCATCCAGCAGAGGGCTCCACTGAGCAGCTCAGTGTCACACTGCCCCCTACTGGTATGGTTGTAGGTCCTGCAGTCAGTTTGGCTTTGGGTTGAGCTGATGTTAAAATAAAAACGTTAATTATTCAGTCACCGATTTTACATATTCCACAATCACATTGAGTACAACATTTCAAATGTCTCAACATAAACAATGACAAAACTCAATAATTGATTTCTCTACTGGGGATAAATAATGGGTTAACTTAGTTATTTTAATGACCAAAGTTAAAAAAAAAAAAGTAAAAAAAATAAACTAGAAAACATTTTTCTGCACAAGGATTTAAATTAAAGTAAAGATGTGAAGCGGCTTCATGACTCTCCATAATATTCAAGTCCAGGTGAAAAATCCCTTTGGACTCACTTCTAACAGTTAATTTAAAGTCTTGAAGAAAAATTTGTCTTTATTTAGAAAGCAAAACAATTTTTTTTTGTTTGTGATTTTATGTAAACACCAATATTGATTCTAATCAATTGGGGGAAAAAATGTGCAGCCATTAAAATGTAGTGAAAAAGTTTATCTATATGCAAATTCTGACTGCTTTACAGTGAATAAAGGTATATTAATGAGTGGAAAAAAATGAAACAAAATGTTGGAAGCAACTCATAAAAAATATTAAAAATGCAAAAATACAAAAACGTGCATGTCATGAAATGTATTTCAATCTAAATAAAAAACACATTAAAGACTTAAAAAAAGCATCTAATATTAAAGATGTTATTGGAAACTTGTTGTTGACGTGCTCTTTCAAAGTAAAGTCATAAATGTTTTATGAGATCCACGGCACAATTCAATCAAGATTGAACATTGTCTTTTAAGTCATTAGAAAAATGTGTGTATAGTTAAATAACATATTCAACTGATCCCAGGTCAGAAACCAGCAGGAAGTGTTAACTAACACTATTAACTCATTATTTAGCTAAATATTTGGTTGGTATCTACAAAGGTTGGTAGATAAGTATGAGTAAGTATCCTCTGGTCTAATTTCTAGATTGGAAAATTAAGAGTCTAAAAACTAGTTTCTAAGGTAGTTTTTCTGGATTTCAAGTTCTAATTCATGTTCTGGGATGATAAATAAGTTTCAGTAAGTAAATACAGTCTGGGCTCTAAATTAGTAAAAGTAACAACTACTCCACAATATCTAAGTAATAAGAAAAACTAAATCTGGAAGATTAAATTGACTTTCAATATTCTGCTTTAATTTAATGGACCTTTCAGACAGATGCTCTGCTAATATTTAGGCTCCGTCTATCTTGCTTTTTGCTGAGCTGGTTCTGATAAATAAAAACAATAAACACATCATAACTCACCTGACACCAGTAACGGCATCTTTTTACTCCACTTTGTCACAGAATGCTGGTCGTCTCTGTTTCTACACTGACACGTGTATTCTCCACTGCTGGACTCAGAGACTCTGAAAGTCCAGTTTTTATCATTTGTCAGTTTTACAGTTGTCCCATTTCTCCTCCATTCGTACCACCACTCAATGGTTTCTCCTCCCTGGATCTCACATGTCAGAGTGATCGACTCACCACTGAACATCTGAGGCCAGTTTGGTTGTCGAGTCACAAAAACCTCGTTGGAAACTGTTTACATTAAAGACGGACAGTTTTAAAAATAATAATAATAATAATAAATTAAAAATAAGTCCTGAGTTTAAACAATAATCAACAGCTGCATTTAAAAAGAAAATTTACTTACAACTTATTGTGATGCTGACTTCATCACTTATAAGACTCTGGAAGTTTGTATTTCCTCTCATTCCCACACACATATAGATTCCTCCTTGTGTCACATTAATATCTCTGTTTTCTTCATCAGTGAATTGACCTTTAGGTGAGAGTTTGGTCCTTTTGAACCATCTGTACTTCCATCCAGCAGAGGGCTCCACTGAGCAGCTCAGTGTCACACTGCCCCCTACTGGTATGGTTGTTGGACCTGCAGTCAGTTTGGCTTTGGGTTTAGCTGCCGTTAATAAAATACAATTAAAACGTCATTTAACACGTTTAGTGATTCTTCAGTCAGATTCAGTAAATATTCAAATGTTCATAATATGTGACAAAACTCAATATTTGAGTTTCTCTAATGGGAATAAAGTTTTATCTTAGATTAACGTCCCAAATAAAACAAAGAAATAAACAACAACAGCAACAAAAATTATGCTTTTCTGTGATAGCTCACCTAATGAAACATAATTTTATCCATAAAACAATAAGTTTAATTGTTTTCTGTAGATGTTGCAACTTCTGATACTCCACAAGAGGGTAAGTTTTCATTTTGGGAGGAACAAAAAAAGCTAAGAAGATTTTTTGCATATAGATTTAACTTACAGGGGATTAAGCATGTGTATTAACTCTCTATCATGTACAAATCTAGTTGAAAAAGGTCATTTGGACTCACCAGTAACACTTATAGAGACCGTGTCACTGCACTCTGTATCACTGGAGCTCTTCCTGACACCACAGCACCAATATTCACCACTATGATCGAGTTGGATAGACGGTAATGTGAAGCTTTTGTACCGGTTGGATTGAAGAAATTGTTTTCCATTTCTTCTAATCTCATATTGCCAGTCGGTGTCTTCGCCTTCATCCATGTCACAAATGAAGGTCACGCTCTCTCCAACATGAAAAATCGACCAGTTGGGGTCAATAGTCAGGTTTGCGCCTAAAACGCAGCACAACACATTTAGCACATTTTTCAATGTGTGTTTACAATACATTTTCAAACACTAAATCAATAAAAAACATACATGCACCTCATTCTGTGTGAATAAATAAAAGAACAATAAAATCACGATACCTTCAGCATGTCCAGAGCAGAGAAGAGGATTCAGCAGTAAAATAAAGGCTAAAACTTTTGTCATTATTAACAAAATACAAAGTTTAGATAAACGAGCAAAGTGTGTGTCACTCGGACATCCAGCGCAGGAGCTTGTAGAGAAGCACATCCTCTTCTTTGCACGTATATCATATCCGTTTCCCGTCAGAATCATATCAGAGGTTTCAGCTAATTTCTCTTCATCTGATAAAAAAACCCCATCAGACTTAAAATGTAAGTACAAACACTTCTCACACATGTAAAAACAATTAAAGAAACTCACAAATTAAGAAAAAAAGGATGTACTTTAAGTATTCATTTCCTCTGTATCAAATGAAATTTCTCACAGCGTGTTTATCGGTATGTTCAAGTTCTATAATCCAACACTGTCGGCTGAGAATGGACATATTTTCTCAAAGACTAGATTAAAGCAAAGGAAATGAACGAAAAGTACTCAAATATTTTAAATAGGAGTTGTGTGTGTCCATGAGTGCACGTGTACGTGTGTGTGTGTGCACGCGTGTGTGTGTGTGTGTGTGTGCATGTGTGTGTGTGTGCGCGCGTGTGTGTGTGTGTGTGTGTGTGTGTGTGTGTGTGTGTGTGTGTGTGCGCGCGCAGTGGCTCTCTCTACCTTTAGCTGCTGCTAACGTCTCTCTCTGCTTCAGCAGGGTGTAGTAATGCTTTCCAGAGCACAGCGCCACCTTCTGGACGCTAATGAAAATGAACCAGATGTTTTTCAGAGAGCAGAGAAACGAAAAAGGACAGAAAAGATAAGAGCTGTTGGAAAAACAGATCATGTGTTTAGTTTTGAGATTTCTTCAATGCAGTTTTGATGTTTCTGTTAACATTTCCTTAAAACCACGACCAAAATCAGGCATCAACAACTTTACAGCTGGTCCAAGTTGCTGGAGATAAATTTGGGTTCGTTAAAAAATATGTAAAAATAAATATGTTTTCATTCAAACTTGATGAGTTTGCCCTTTGATCTACTGAAGCTGTGACATCAGTTTGTGACATCACGCTTCTCTGCATTACATCACAACTCTGCATTCTTGAATCTAAGTTCATCACAAGACATTTAGTCAGAGACGAGTGCAAACGTTCCAGGCTTGTGTTGAAACAGACAATGACCGAAATGAAGAACAACTCAGAGTTATCGAGGGAGATTAATGCCCACTTGGATAAGATAAACAATGATGCCAACAATATCAGATTTATCTTGAAAGACCAAGACATAATGTCACCTGATGACGATATGGTTCAAAGACCTGACGGTCTTTTTGCCGAAGACCTTTTTAATATTAGCTGCTTTGAAGCAAGACTGTGGAGAGCAGCAGAAAATATCGATAAACTGCAGCAGATGGACGTCAACGCAATGGATAAATATTTAATAAGAAAAACAGAAATACTGCAGAAATTACTAGAAGAAGGACATTTAAGTTTGAATTTGAGGCTGAATAGAGCAGAAAAGTCTGTGAAAAAAATTGGAAAAAACTGGAGAAGCGGATTAAACATGTTCAGAAAGAGGTGACAAAACTCAAGAACCAAACAGAGACTGAGAGAGCAAAGGACATTACCAATAGATCAGAGAAACAACATGAGATCGAAATAAATAGACATCTAGATAAACTAATGGATCATATCTTTGATATAAGACACATTTTGAAAGACCAAACCATAATGTCGGCCGACAATTTAGGTCAAGGTCTTAAAATCCGTTTTTCTGACGACCATTTCCAGATGAGATGTATCAAGTCCAAACTTTGTAGAGCTGCAGAGAACACATGCAAACTTCAAACTGATATTAGCCTCATGTCTGTGGACAAATACAAAGTGAAGAAAATCGAATTAGTGCAAAAACTGTTGGAAGAGGCCAGTTCAAGTTTACAGTCCAGGGTTAATACAGCAGTGGAGACAATGAACACGATGTATCAGCTAGCAAACCAGCTCGAAAACTTGGGAAAGGAGGTAATGATATTCAAGCAAAAATCAGAGGTAGCAAACCAAAAGAAAGAGAAGGAAATCCCGAAGGAACAAAAGCAGAAAGAGAAGGAAATCCCGAAGGAACAAAAGCAGAAAGAGAAGGAAATCCCGAAGGAACAAAAGCAGATCCAGGTACAGGTAGAGCTTGCTGGGGAGGTGAGGAGCCAAACGGAGAACCAAAAGGAAGAGGATGAAATTGAAAAAGATGTAGAAATAAAACCAACGCAGGATAAGAAAGAAGGAGGCAGAAAATTCCTGAGGAATATCTCAATAGGTATTGGATCGGCTGTGGGGGTGGGGTTGCTAATTGCGGGGGGATTTTACATGTGGAAATCATTTACAAAATAAACTAAAAGGAGCATAAATCTTGATTACATCCCGAGAAAACGCAATTTAAACCCTGCCTCAACCCCACACAGTTCATCAGCCTTGTTTCCAACGTACCAAGATCCTGGCATCTTCCACCAGGCAGGGCGGCTCCAGGGTACGGATCCAAGGGACCCGGCTGGGCCCTTGGATCCGTACCCCGGAGCCCCACGTCTGCACCATTGCCGCCTTAATTCACCAAGCTCGTTCTCATTCATCAAGCAATGTGTCAAACCCTTGGCATGAATGCAGACAGCCGCTCTCTCCAGAGGAGCTGAATGCTGCCAGTAATCTCATTCTCAAGTCTGTTCAGAAGGAAGCTTTTCCTAAACAGTACACTTCTCTCCACGTCACGATGGAGCTTCTCAGCTCAAGCTTCATCGTGACTCTTGACCCCTACATGGATGAAGGCCTCATAAAAGTTGAAGGTCGCCTCAAACATGCTTCATTGGATGCAAAATCCAAGAATCCAGTCATATATATCAAAATACTTACAGACCGTTGCATTGTGGGTTTTCTCCCTCAAACCCGTGTTCCTCGGCAACGCCTCTCCTCCAGACTTTTGTAACAGGGTCAGAAGTCACTGGAGGTCATGAGTTAACACACTGTGGGCCTGTCAGTCCAACACCTCTGAATAACTTTACACATCCGACTTCCAACTGCACCATGACGCAGAGGCATTTGATCACCGCAAACTGCCCAGGATGGTATGTTCGCCTGTGTGTGTGTATGTGTGTGCTCGTGCGTGTGTGTGTGTGTGCGTGTGCAGTGTTGTATAAAGTACTGAAATCTCGAGTCAAATAAAAGTATAAGTACCGCTCCAAAATATGACTTTTGGTAAAAGTAAAAGTCACTGATTGAAATGTTACTTGAGTAAAAGTATTAAAGTATCTGAAATGTCTTGTACTTAAGTATGGAAAGTACTGTAAAAATTGATGTACTCAAGTAATGTAGTGAAAAGTACAAGTAAAAAAGTAAAAACAAGGCAAATGCAGTTTGAATGACATTTTTATATTTTTGGTAAACTTGTTAAATACACTTAAAATAATGTACACAAACAAGTGCAGACAAAAATTAAACCTGCTGATAGATAAACCTGCAGCATCATTTAGTTAAGAAAATTAGCGCTTTACCTAAACCACAAGGTTAACTTAACCTGCTTTACAACTGAACCAGCTTCTTAGTCAAAGCCCTCCAGGACATAAAATAAAGTTTTGTAAGCCTTAAGTTTTCCCTTTCAGTAAGGTCAGTACTGAAAATGAGAAAAATAAATTGTCAGAACAGAAAATGCGGCCAACATGAAGAAAAAAGCCGTTAGGATTACGCCACTTCACAAACTATAGGTGCAACAACTGGTCATTATGCAAAAGAAAAGTAGAATTGGGAGGAAAATGCAGCTTATTTGGCATCTGAAGAGGGAGGAGAGCATTTTGTTAACTTGGTGTTTAATGGGAGAAAGGTAACAGAGCTCCGTGATGCTGACACCCACCTACTCAAATAATCCAGCAAATAATCTGATTGGTTAGAGCTCCGTTTGTGCCATTAAAAAATTTTTGTTTGTGCAGCTTTAGTTTCCGAGATATTAAAGAAATTATATTTTTAGGCCATCCAAAATATATACTTTTTAAGATTACAATTACTGAAAATATTGAGTTTGACTACTTCATACTCAATATTTTGTTTCATGAATTTTGTGTGAGTTGGTCACAAGGCAAGAAATCTATTTCTATTAGTTTCTCAGGAGTTTGGATGTAAAAATTTGTTGACTCTCCCTGAGTGAAACTCCGACACCTTGAGGAAGGGAGACCTCGAGAACGGCTGGCCGAAATTAAAGTTCATGAATCGGATCAACCTCGAGTTAGACACCGCTCACACCGGATATCGGAATAGCCAAAATCCAAATTGAAAACAACTGCTTCGTTTGTTTTAACGGCACAAACCTGCAGAAGCGGAGCACTAACGAACCAGCCCACTTTGGTTTGTTTTGGGCGAACTCTGGACGGCCTAAAAAATCATTTTAATATCTCGGAAACCAAAGCTGCACAAACGGCACAAACCTACACATACGGAGCACTAACCAATCAGACTGTTTGCTGGACTTTCTGACGTAGTGGGGAGGTGCGAAACCTGTGCATCCTATTGGTGGTGATGAACAAGCCCAGGCAAGCAGGCTTTGTTGCAGCCAATCAGTAGGTGATCAAAACATTTGCGTTTCTCTCTCGCTTTTTTGTAACGAGTAACTAAACCACACATTGAAAATGTATCGGAGTAAAAGTATGCAATTAAGTTCGGAAATGTAGTGAAGTAAAAGTAAAAGTTATCAAAAATTTTCTTACTCGAGGAAAGTATGAAGTACTCCAAAATATACTTAAGTAAAGTAGCGAAGTATTTTTACTTCGTTACTATACAACACTCATGCGTGTGTGCAGCGCGTGTGTGCGTGTGTGTGTGTGTGTGGGCAGCAGCAGCACCAAAATGGCCCCCCGCGCACCATCCTATCACAGGAAGTTAAGTATTTAAACATAAAACCTGACATGTGCAGAGAACGTCGACGTCTCAAGTCACATAGTGATCTTATTTTTTCCGGAGGAATATTTGAAATTGTTTTTATTGTGACGCAAGTTGCGGCAAATGTGCTAAAAAAAAAAAAAAAGAAAGAAAGAAAAAAAGATTGCGAGAAAAGTGTGTTAACGTGGAAAACTAGCACCTGTGTTCACATCGCTGTTTATTTATTTTTATGCTTCAGGGCTGAGCCTACCATCAGATGTTTTTCTTGTTTTACTTATAAAAAACAAGTGAAAAAAATAAAACAAAATCACAATTTGTTAAGTTAAGCGCTCCAAAATGAGTTCATTTTCCTTCAGATTGTAGAATAACTTTTATGACCAAGCAGGTTCACTCTGTACAATTGTTCTCCTCTGACTTGAAGCAGCCCTGGTGGAGGAACGATGGTTTTATTCTGCAGAATAGTTCACTTATAAAATGTATGCTTTGCGTATTTGTTAAAACTGTCACCATGCAGTAGAATATTTTGTAAAAAAGATAAAAACATATGTGGTCCTACAATGAAAGTTCAAAGTTCAAACGTATTCAAAGCCATCAAAGTTTAATTATATATCATCTGTCTCAACCTCACAAGAGTCTTTCAATCGTCACCGTTTCATACAAGCATCAAATCCTGTTTCTTCTACA
This sequence comes from Poeciliopsis gracilis, assembly GCA_911649635.1. Classification (NCBI taxonomy): domain Eukaryota; kingdom Metazoa; phylum Chordata; class Actinopteri; order Cyprinodontiformes; family Poeciliidae; genus Poeciliopsis; species Poeciliopsis gracilis. The sequence continues at coordinate 1,984,933 of CAJVRI010000724.1, forward strand.
CAATGAGCTCATTGTCGAGTGTCGTAACATTTCCCACTTCTTCGTTTTAGTTTGACCAAAGAACATTGGTCATTTCCTGACAACTGCAGGCTTGAATTTCTCACCAAATCGACTCAAATCAGCAGGAAGTGGAAGAACAAATCCGATCAGACATTTCCAATTTTTTGCATTCCAGTTCATTTGTGCTTTACGACCACTTGGAGTTGTGAGTAAAAAAAAAAAAAAAAAAAAAGCGTTCATGTTACACTGAACCACCGACAAAAGATAAAACAGAAATCTGAAAGTTTAATAAACGTGTAACCCACAAGTTACTTTAAATCACTTAATAATAGCAAAAGGCAGCCAATTTAATTCTCTGACTAGCACCAATGCTGTAAAAGAAGTTGGGTCGGATCAAAAGACTCTAGATTCTAAAGAGCCTAGGTGTGAATGACAACAAGGAGTGCACAAAGTGTTAACAATGAAGAGTGAAATTTAATAATACAACAAATGTGGATCCACATATAGAATTATAACAAAAATAGCGCGTTTTTTGTTTGAAATAGAAAATAAAATAAATAACTGTCCTTTCAAGGTGTCAGTCGATCCTCTCAGTATCTCAAAGATCAGATGGTGACCAGTCGGGTCACTATCTATAATCTCACTGGGTTCTCGGGGCTGGGGCTCGCCATCCAAATTCAGAAGTGGGTCTTGAGATCTCAGGGCACTCCAGGCCAAAGGTGCACCGTAATAACCTGACCTGGAACAAGGCCAAAGCAAAACATCTCAGAATACAAGATGCCAATATCAATCAAACCCATGTATCAATAAATTATTACAATTCAAAGATCTTTCATCATTGCTCATTTTTTTTCTTTTCAAGTTGTAAAAGAAAAATCTGCAGTTTATCAAAAATACAATGTTATTTACACATGAGTAAAACTAAAGAAATTAGCTTAATATGTTGTAATACCAACGGAAAAAACAACACATAACTGAAACAGAACCGTTGGACTATTAGGATATACACTCAAAGAAAAAATAAATGCAACAACACAGAAAAAATATAATATACACAATAATAATAATAATAAAAAATCTTACTGTGCTACTTTTAATTTTATTAAATTTGGTCAGATATTATGTGGTTTTTGCCAAATTTCATCCAAGTTGTTGTGTCAACTGCCGAGCGCGTGCGGCCACTCACCAACGCTCTGACGGTGTCTAACTCTACCGGGGACTTTTTTTCTTTCGGTCGCAGCTACGCTCAAAGAAACTTTCAGAGATAAAAAACAAAAAAAAAACAAACGAATTTACTCATTTCAATTATATATTTTGAGAAACTATTCCAATATTGTTTCTCTTACCGTTTCTCCAGATTTCATAATCTCTCTCAGGCTCTTAACAAAAATAACGGTAACGGTCAGCTGTTAGCTATCATCTGCGTCTGACGTGTTCTGAGTAGATTCACAGCGCAGTAGTGGAAGGGGCGGGACAATCAACGCCATTGGCTGATGTAATGTCAGACCACGCCAGCCATTGGTTGCCCAATCCATCAGCAATTAAAGGCCTATTTCACAGTTTTTAGCGATGGTTTTAGCACGTTTGGATATATTTTTCTAAGTAAAATAAAACACAAAATCTATTTATACATTTCCAATCTTGTGAAACAAACAACAACAAAATATCAAATTAACATAAACTTCCACTTGTGTTTTTAACACTGGGTTACACTGTCAGTGGTTTTGAAGTCATTCTTTTACCAGAGAGAGAGAGAAAAGTCTGACTCATGAAGCCAGAGATGCTGGACTTGGTGCCTCAATTCAACTCAAATAACTTTAACTTTTACTTATAATCCCATTAATAAAACATCCCAGATGATTGAAGATAAACATTATCTTACCACTGAATGCATCTTGTGGAAACTGATGTGTGCTTTTCAGGCTCATTGGTGTATTTATATATGTTGTCACTGCGGTTTCTTCTCTTTTTCTCTCTCTTTCTGCAGCTGCAGTTTCCTAAAGCGTCGTTTTCTTCCTCCCTCTTTTCTCATCTTTTTGCCGGACCGCTCTTCATTTCTTCTTTCTCTTGTTTACCCTTCTCTGTCTCTGTGTCCAATGCATTTGAAATAAAACCCAAAGCAATTTCTAACAAAAGAAGAAGAACGGAGGTATGCATCAGAAGTTTCAGGTTTCTGAAACTTCTGGTGCATATTTCAACTCATGTCCAGTTATATAAAATCCTTCAGTCTTATTCAATTGCTATCCAAACAAGTTGGATAGCAATATCCAAATAATTTCTACAAAAGGTGATTCAATGTGACAGCAAAATAAACAGAGATAAAGAGAACTGCATACAACCTTCAAATGAAAAACCACACACATTTTTTATATGTATATATATATATTTTATTTGTTTTTCTTTGAGAACTGTGCAGATGACATAAGAATAATCTAACCAAAGGTAAAATCTCAGATCAGAAGAAACATGGAAAACCTGATAATCAGTAAGACGTTTTGGAGTTTTATCGCTATAATACTAGTAAAGGTTTTCCAATTAGTTACTGGGCTGAGTATAAATAATTTTTGAGACGGTGTTTCTTTTGCGTAACAGTTAAACAAGAAGGGTTTTAATGTTTTTTGGCTTTTCTGGACATGGGACCGTCGTCAGCTAGAGTTGCTCCTGACATGTCGTTGGCATAAACCGCTGCATCTGCCGAGCGACTCCGTTTTCCTGTCAATGGAGAGATGAAATGATTGCATTTTTAAACTGGAAGGCTGTCAATTGACATCTTCGCCAGCTGGTAACAGCTGGTAACAGCTGGTAACTGTCAGCGTTACACAGATGCAACTCCAAAAAAATAAAAGACGACAATTCAAGGTTCTGAAACCAATCCACTGAGAAAAAAAAAGTAATTCTCTCTTCCTTTAGCTTTTGTTTTTTTTTTTCTTGGCTTTTTTCAAACGGATAATCTCAGCAGATGCTGTGGTTGAGTCTGAAGAAGAAATGAAACAAACAGAAACTAAAAAAAATGTATGTAGATGTTAAATAAGGGAAATTATTATTTGAACTCTAAGATTATATGTTATGAAATTGAGTCTAAAGTCATGAGGACAAGTTACAGTACGAAAAGAAAATAAGCCCGCGAGAATTAACCGCACCTTTTTTCAAGTCGGAGCCCACAGCGCCCTCTTGTGGATCCTCTGTTGAGATAGATAAAAAAAAAAAAAAAAAAACATCTGGAGGTTAAAACCAATTCTGACTGAGTTTAATCTGCTGCTGTAAATCAAATGTCTTACTCATCGTCCCGAAGTTTTTCATTTCAGTCAGGGAGTACACAGTGTCTAGGGATTTATCTGCAAATAAAATATTCAAGTTACCGATACCAGGCGCGTGACTTTAGGCTTTCTAAGTGATCAATTGGTGACATTCTTATCTACTATTCCGATTGACATCATCCACACAGTTGGGGCCACAACTATTGAGATTCATTAAAAGTTGCAGTTATGCAATGTGGATTTCTTCAAAATAACAGAAACAGAACACATTTGAGAATAATGTTCTACCTCTGAAAACATTACATTTAAAGCTAAATGTAAGAAGGGATTTATTGCCAGGACTTTACCTGGTCCTCCTTTTTTCACGTTAGAATAAACTGGACCCTCTTCTGGATCAACAGCAAGTTCTGTTGAGATGAAAAAATAAATAAATAAATAAAAAAACAGCGTTGGTCACAGTTCAGATCACTGCTCTCATTAAATTGAATATTTATATATATATATATATACATATATATGAACACATCTTACTCATCATCCCAACATTTTTCCTTTCAATCTGGGAGTACACAGTGTTTATGGATTTATCTGAAAAAGAAAACATTCAAGGATTACACAGTCACACAATATTAGGCTTTCGAAGTGACCGATTGGCTGCATTCTTAACTTTGATAATAACAGTCTACTAATCTTACTGACATCACAAGATTTCAAAGTTGCTTTTTAAAAATGTACTTAAGCAATTCCAGAAGTACAATGCGGACTTCTTTTTCAGAAAACACACAACAATCTTCACTTAAAACGAGTCTTCACTTAAAACCAAAAGGCATGCAGCCAGTAGCTTTACAAGCCCACATATTTGTAACCCCTCTCTGACTTTTAGGTTTAGTTGGAGCAATAGCATTTCGGAGTGGATAAATCAGAGTCCCGACGTAATGACTGCGGAGAATCTCTGGAGGGAAGTAAAGATTAGGATTAAGGAGATGACAAGGTGCCGTTACAATTTCAATCCTCTGAGTTCATCACCAATGATAAATGATAAATCTTTAAAATAGGAGTGGAAACACAAAGCCTGAGGAGGTAATATTTCATTACCAGTACCAGAAGCTCCTTTTTTCACAGTAGCGTAAACAGTGCCTACTTCTGGACCAACACGAAGTTCTGTTGAGATGAAAAAAAAAGAAAGAAAAACCACCAAAACAAAGATCAGACCAGCTGCAATATGTAACTTTTTATTAAAGTATATTTTTTACCTACTTAGAAACTATTATTTCTAAGGCAGATAAAGTGGGAAAAAACGAGTTAATCTGCCTTTTCCCGGTGCTAACGACAAGAATACGTCGCTGAATCAGAAACAACCAATCAGACGCAGGAGGAGGGCCTTAGCGTTGTGAATCACTCTCTTGCTACCACCAATGCTAATGCTACTTAGCATAGCCACAGATGAAGCTGGATGGCCTTTTTTCTGAACAGTAAGTCGTTTGTCTACCTTTGAGCAGTATTGATTGACAGCACTAAGACCCTCCTCCTCCTAGCTCTGATTGGTTGTTTTTGACTCGGTGCAGTGCATTTTTTGCATATCGTATTAGTAACACTGACAATCTTTCTCCAGATTATCTGTCTCATGCCATACTATCTAGACATCAGCACAGTTATTACAAACATATTTTAGTAAAAGTGAAATACTGCAGATTTAAGAACAGCTCTGACTGTTCGGTATTTTGAATATGTTTGCGTCTTACTCTTTGTTCCAAAGTTTTTTGCTTCAAGCAGAGAGTACCCATTGTCAATGGATTCATCTGCAAATACAATATTCAATGATTATACATGTGTTGCTTGTCGTTAGCTTCCTAATTGACCAATAAGTTGCCTTCGTAACAACTGTAACAAACAAAATATATATACAGATATATATTAGAATATTATTGAAAAGTTCATTCATCTTTTGACTCAAATCAGCAAGTAAAGCACATTATACTTGTATAATAATAAGATAAACACTTTTGTTTTTAAGTGCATGATGATCTGCCTGTCAAAGCTACAGAAAACATGAATTACCTATAGCTTGTGTTCTCACAGGTGACCAAAGAGCGCCCTCTTCTGGATCCGGAGGACTCCCTGTTGAGGTGAACAAAACCAAAGACCTGAAGGTTAAAATCCATCTGAACTCTGTTCTTCTGCTGTAAACTAAACATGTTTCCGTCTTACTCTTTGTCCCAGAGTTTTTTGATTTGGCCAGGGAGTACACAGTGTCAAGTTTACCTGCAATAAAAAAATATATATATATATCCACAGATTATATATGAGTTGTTTACGATTAAAGTTCCTAATTGACCAGCATCATTAACAATTTCAACAGAAATACTCTACCGTTCCTGTTGACCTCTGAGGATCCGAGTGACAAACTGAGGGACGGATTGTTTACTGTAAAGAATAAATAAGGACAAGAGGCTTACAGTTATTTTTCAATAAATTAGGATATTACTAAAAACTTAATTCATTCCAAAAATCTCAGTTCAAGCACCAAATAGATTCATTAAACAAAGATTGATTGTTAAAAACCTTTTTTTCTATAGATTTTGACATAATGATATCTGATTATGACTGATGAAAACATTCAGGTTAGAATATTTAATCAGAAAAATACACATAATACAAAAATAGACGTTAATGAAAAGTATGTTTACTATCTGATAGAAGGCTGTTGTTCTCAAAATCTACTTTTAATTTGACAATTAAACCTCATGGGAACACATATTCAGTTTCTCTGAATGTGAATGCAAATAAGTGAGCAAGCGAAACAAAGTGCATCGAAATTTAACTTTATCTCCGATGTATTTAGTTGAGAAAATGATAATAAAATAATATAAAAACTATAATCCAATGAATCTGCTTTCTAACCCTGTTGGAGGGAGACGTGCGTCTCGGTCTGGTTGGCTTCATGATTAGTGGCGAAGCGCTGACTGGAGCTCTGTGATGAATTTAATCTAAAGTTGAAGAAATGTGATCACTTTGTTAGAAAAGCAACCGGAAATTAATGACAGAGGTACGAAGAAAATAATTTTTTTTGTTAAAAAAAGAGACGATTAGATGTCATGTACTCACCTCACATGTTGCAAATCTGTAAAAAAAACAAAAAAACATTTAAAAATACCTTCACCATTTTTTTTCCTTTGTCACAACATTAGAATGCATCTTGATTAATTTGAAACACTTCAGATGATGACGAGCGGGAGAAACGTCTCACCTTTCGTCTGCCTGCTGCGCCAAAACAAGAGCAGCAGAATGATTAGACCGATTCCTCCAACCAGAGCAACAACCAGCAGCACGAGCGACAAAGAGACGCCTGGACCGCTGCACTCGACGGATGCTGGAAATATAAGACATGAAAACGTGGTGCTTAAATTAGGATTTTATCATCTAAAAATAAAAGATAAAATCTACAGCACATCCAAAGACTTCTTTTGAATAAGGTAACAAAAGGCTTTTTGCAAAAAAATAAAAAATAAAAAATGCAAGATAGTAAGTAAAATGTAACTTATCACTGTGATGTAATGTCAGTATCTATATGTGTTAATGAGTGAAGAGGAGGATTTATCTTCAAGAACTCAATGATTTCTACATATATATTTTATATATATAAAATTATAAAATGTTAAGGTCACAGTTCTTACTGATGTTGACTGCGTCACTGTAGTCTGTGTAGTAAACTGGTTTTCCTCTTCCTCCTCTGCACCAGTACAGTCCTTCCTCTGAGACACTCATGAGTCCATTTGAGGATGAAACAGCATCTTCTCCAGTCAGAGGCTCTGAGGATTTTTCTCCTCTGTACCAGAAATATTTCCAACTCGATGATGATGATGATGTGTTTAGTGAGCAGGTCAGCGTCACGCTGCCTCCTGCTGGTAGCTCTGTGCTGCCCGCACTCAGATGGGCCTTTGGTTTACCTGTTGGCGAGTTTAGACAACAAAAATATAAGAAACAGCATAAATGTGAGTCACACATACAGTTCTATACGGGAGACAGCAGCTCAACATATTCCATAAACTAGCATTTTCATGTAAAATATTTCTTTTATTCTGTGAAGTTTGTGTCTTATCTATTGGCGCTAAATGTGATCACAATCTGAAACAGACCAATCAAAACTGGCCAGGATTATTCCAAGCAGGAAAGACACTTGTTTTTTGTTCTATAATTAATTATTTCTCTTTGAGTCAACAAAACTACAAGAAAGCGAGACGATGTTTGTTGTGAGGAATCTCTCACAACAAACATCAGAATCTGATCGACCCAAAAGGCAGCTCCTTCTTTAAATTCTGTTTCTCAACCTTCTCCAAAACTTAAAATGTTGACATCGTAGCACAAAATAAGGACAGAAGGCCTTTTTCAAAACTCTCTTTCTCTACGAGACCAGAGAGTGAAAGAAAAAAAGAAAATACTTTGATATAAATTTTACAGCCTGACTGACTTTGATCATATTTTCAGAGGGCAGAAGAGTACCTGAAAACTGTTCTCATTAGCATTACATCACACATTATTCAAGTAAAGGCAAAAAGCAGTTGTCCAAGAAATAACTCAGGTAAGAGTAAAAAAAAAAAAAAAAATTGGTGAAAAGTCTATCTAAGAACAAATTATCGTTTAAGATTTGACCTAATTACAAAGTTAAGTGGAAATGTTGGTAATTTGAGGACAAAAATTCATTCATATAAGTAACAAAAAGTAATAAAATTAGGCAATTATTCTTCTTTCAAATCAGTTTCTTTCAATTAAAAATGTATGAAGTTTTAACAAAGACTGCAGGTGTGTATCTGCGTCTGGTCGTTTTTTTGGTTGAGACATGTTTGTTCTTCATTCACTGAAGTTACTCACAGCAGACAATCCAGACATTCGACTGAAGAGTCGCAGTATTTCATAATAAAATTACTAACTATAGTAAAAAGTACAATTTAGCAACAAATAGTCCCAAAAGTTCATTTTGTTACAGTGTAAATGTAACTAGTTATTACCCAAATCTGGATAAGTTTTATTTGTTATGCAGGACACCCCTTCTTTTAGTTTTGTTGTATTTTTTATTTTTTTTGGTATTTAATAAATCCTTGGGAAACAGACATCTCTGCAATTAAATCTTGGAAAACACACAGATGAAACATGACTTACGAAATACTGACAGAGTGACGGGTTCACTCCACCCTGTCGAAGAAAAGGCATCGTCTTTGAGGAAACACAGACACCTGTAATCTCCCCCGTCGGACTCAGAAACACTGAAAGTCCAGTTTTTTCTCTGCGTCCTGCGTATGAACGACCCGTCTCTCCTCCAGTCACACGTCCACTCAGTGGTTTCTCCTCCCTGGATCTCACATGTCAGAGTGATCGACTCGCCACTGAACATCTGAGGCCAGTTTGGTTGTCGAGTCACAAAAACCTCGTTGGAAACTGTTTACCTCAGATAAGAAGAGAAACATTAAATCCATCAAGAAAACTCAACATTATTAGTTCCATGTCTGAATAAACTCACAGGTTATTCTGATTATAGTCCTGCCACTTGAATAACTTTGGAGGTTGTGTGTTTCTGCCACACCTTTGCATTCATAAAAACCTCCTCGTGTGACATTGATAATTCTGCTTAGTGAAGTATCATTTTGGACTGGAACCCGGGGCGTGTCTGGGGTCCATCTGAACCAACTGTACTTCAATCCAGAAGAGTTTTCCACAGAGCAGCTCAGCGCCACACTGCCCCCTACTGGTATGGTCGTAGGGCCTGCGGTCAGAATGGCCCTGGGTTTGTCTGCTGTTATCAAGCGCACAAAAATATGTTTAAAAAAATAACTTGGCAGCACCAATGTTGGAATAACATTTATTTGCATCACGCCTAATTTTCAAACTGTCTCTTTAAGTCAATTATTGTAAAGTCCTGCCAGTTTGTACAGAAAAATCAAATAAAGAGTAATTGACTTTTTTTGGAGTTGTTTTGTTTGTTGATAGTTTACAGAAATCTGGATTTAATGCATTTTGGTTACTGGATATATGCTTTTATTGTAGAAAGGGAAAAAAAACCCCAGCAAGTTTATGAATGTTATTGTTTAACTGGAAACCTTCATAACTAAAACTGTCAAAAATAAATTGTGTTCAAATGTTGATAGGGATAAAAGTGAAGTTACCTTGAGCATGTCCGTAGCAGACGAAGATGATCCGCACTAAAGCAAATGTTGAAAGTTTTACATTAAACAAGTTAAAGTAAAACAACAGAAAGTGTCTGTTTTACATGTCCAGTCTGTCCAGTGCCGACCAGATGTTCTGTTTATTGACCACTTAATATTTTCTCGTACCAACAGATCAGAATTTTGCCAATTTCTGTTGTGCAACAGACTTTTTTTTTTTTTTGTCTACAAAGGTCATGGCACTTTTTAAAAGAAAATGTCATTATTAAAAAGAGAAAAGGTTTATCTACACTGTTCTGTTGACAAAGGTTTAACATTTAACATACTCTGCACTAACTAAAAACCAAAAGGTGGAGTTATGTACTTACTCAGTGTGTTCAGTACGTAACCTAAAGTGTGTTTTGTCCTCATTTCTCAGTCAAATGAGGATGAAACCAGATAATTCTGCCTTTCTGAAATGTTTCAGCCAAGTGCTGCAGAGAGAAAACCCACAGGACAGGAAATTAGTTTTGTTACAGACTGAGATCAGACTCCGGTCGCTGTATTAGGTTTTGCCACAGAGCAAATGTGACGCTTCCTGTCCAATACCGAGAAATCTACAGCCACGTCAAAGAAAAAAAACAACAAAACACCAGCTTATTTATTTATTTGTAAAATGAGTTACATAGTTGTTGCCAACTAAGCAAAAAAAAAATAAATAAAAAATTACTTGAACGACAAAACATGACCAAACCACAACGCTGCATTAGCTGAAGGTGAAAAACTTGACGTATTCAGCGTGTTGATCTTCAAGCAACTATATTCTGCATGACCACATTAGTGCTGTGCAGGAAGTATGGTTAGCTCCGCTTTGCACAAAGTTTCTGTTTATGCAATTTCTATGAAGACTCAAGACTGTTACATGTTCACCATGCACAACTGCGCTGCGGTAAGGGGCTGCAGTCAAGCGATCACAATGACTGGCAGTGACTCTTTTTGAACCAATTGTCTGATTTCAAGCCCTTTGAAAGGTTTTCAAAGATGAATGGCTTAAATGACTTTGCTCGTCATTCGAAAGCAAATTGCTGGTGTATTTTGCATCGTTGTTTTAACCCGATTGGGTTTGAGTTTAAAGCCTCGAGTGGCGGTCACACACTTATCTTCCTGGATTGTTGGGATGAGAACAGAATTTGTGTTTCCATGAACAATGAATAAACCGAGGACGATCACATACCAACACCTTGTTTGATGACATCTTTCTGAAATGTGTTGATTTCGAGTCAGACGTGACTCGAAATGAACACGACGAGTTTTATTGTTTTATTGGTTCTGAGTGTCTTTCCGACATCGTGAAGCAGGCCTTTGTTTCATTTCAGTCAGAAGTGGTTTTTAACCTCCAAACTTTCCTATGAGTGTTACTTTTAGACTCCTAGCCAGGAACACTAACACTAACAGAAAGCTGGTTGAGCAGAGCTTCAGGTGTTATTTTGGGTTTTCTCCCGCTGAGACATTTTGTAATTTCTTTTTGCCTCCCATTCGCTGACTCAGCTTAATCGTGGGATTCTCAGAATGGTTATAGTTAAACTCAACAGTTTATAAGCATTAAAAAACACTGTCTTATGAAATCTTTCACCCACTTTGCATCTAAGTGGCTTTGTCATGATCAGGAATCCTATCTACTGCCTGGAGTTACATGAGAATGGCTCAGACATCACAAGTGTCTCATTGAGCTGCAGTCAAAAACATGTTTCATGCAAAACACAAAAGGTGATACTTTGAATATTTTCACTTGAGTTTTCATGGGACCAAAGACACGAACCTTGTTGAGTCATAGGTTCCACTCGTCAGAGATTCGAGAAACCATGTGACATTTTGATGTACGCTGCCATCTGGTGGCTATTGTTGGTGGTGGGCACTAATGGGAAAAGGTCCCTAAAACCAGCCGATGTTGACAATTTTTCATGGAAAACCCGAAAAACTGTTTAACTGAGCATGGCTTCAGCGCAGGCCATGCTGTGTTATGAGCATTTTAAATAAGCCATCTGGAAAACCTCAGTTTTTTTTTTTTAAAGAAGGCAATTAGGCCCCACTCTGTTCAGTGACGCTTTCTGAATAAAAGATTTTAAGAATATTAAAGGAACGATCCACTTTGTCTCTAGTGCTACAAGCTACTTAACGTGCTAAGCGGAGGACACTAGAGTCCTCAGAGTAAGCTGCAAAGTCAGATTAAATTTAGGCTTGAAACAAAACAGAAATAATGACCAGGTGTGAAACGCCGGATGAGGTCATGATGATGTCTTCAACCACGTTTCCACATACAGCCAGATAAATGTTCTCTGTGCAGCAGGTGTTCGATTGTGTCGACCACAATCTTGAGAACAAACAATAGCAAAGAGTCCGTCTCACTTTGCTCCAATTTATGTGTCACGGCCTAAAAGGTGTTAAAGGGTGTTAACCTCTCAGAGCTGAATTTGGGTCTTTGTGAAGGGTTGATCTCACTCACACCTCTCTGCACCTCTAATGCGGAATGGAACATTAAAATGAAATATTGGTGCAAGGTTTCACACCTCTGGGGCTTCATCACTGAGAGTATTGAGTATTTAGTTTAAACGCAACAAATATCACACTTCTATTGTTGTGGAAAATTTTGTGGCCGTCAAGCAAAGTTTTGCCTTAAACTTCAGTAAAACTAATACCTGTTGATCCTGAGATGCATCCGGGTTCTGGGCCAACGACTGCTGGAGAAGCGAGTTAATACAATAATTGGATGGATGTTTAGATTATATGAATAGTACTTCAATAAAACAGCTTTCTGACACAGTTTTTGCACATCTGGTTGGTATTCAGAAAGTATGAAAAAGGCAAAACACGCTGCTTGTTTTTGCTGGGAATTATAAACAACATGTTGTTGAAGTAGACTGAGGCAATGCAACATTAATAACTATGAAGTTAATGCACTGTGTTTAAGTTTTTCACCAACTTCATTCAGATCATGCACGAGTTCATGCAAAACGTACAAGCATGTGAGGTTGGCGGGGGGGATATGCTCACTATTAATTTTCCAGGCTGACTCATAGAGGCTGCAAAATGTGTGAAGCGCTCAGTGTTTAAATTAAGTCTGCGGTTCACAGTTTCTTTTTAAGACAAATGAAGTCATCAGATGCAGCTACCAGGACATTGCTGATATAAAAATCTGTCCCCGAGCGGCAGAGTGTTTATTTGTCGGACATAAGCAGCGGAGCTTCAACGCTCGGCCTGAGGATGGTACCGGCTTGGTTATCCGCACTCTTACTAACTTGTGAGTAAAAGCTAGTTTTTGTATTCTTTGTGGATGTTGGTTTAAAACATAAAAAATAAAAAATCACATTAATTTGTATCATTTTAAAAGGGTAACTTCTTTTTGCAAGAAGTCTTGATGTATCAACAATATTTTTGAAAAATGTGAAACAAAACTGGAACAATTTTCAAATTCAAAAATGTACATATGAATATCAAGGATATAATAAAAAAAACCCTGTATTCTTTTTGGCTTGATTTTGACTTAGTCCTACATTTTCTATTTTTTTGAAGTGTTTGATCCGTTGGTCGACTGTGGATCTGTCCAGGGTAAGTGCTGACCTTTGCATTTAACTCTCAGTTTATTCACCATTTTTTTTAACACAGAAGTGGGAAAATGCTTTGTTCTCGAATGGCCAGGACATAAAGGAAACCAGAAATCGGAGTCTGAAAGAGAATGACATTTTAAAGTAAACAATTTGTTGGAACATCGAAAGTGACACTCAGAAACATACCGCAGGTCAAAAGGTCAACTTTATGTGTGCATTTTCTTTGTTTGCCAACTGAGCAGCAAAGCTGCCTCAGGCCTCACTCAGAGCAGACAGCAGGGGGATACCAGCGGGTGGCAGTGTGACCCTCACCTGCTCTGTGGACGCGTCTGCAGACTGGAGATACTGCTGGTTCAGAAAACAAACATCAGAATACTCTAAATCTTTCATGATAAAAAAAAAATGGAACAGCAGAACAGATCATTAGATGCAGATCAGAAGAAGGTGTCTACTTCTGCAGAGGAGGACGAGGAGGCCCAGTTGTTTTCAAAGAGGACAGCAACGCAGTTACGATTGACAAAATAAGTTAGGGGTTTCGTCTGTAAAGCAATGTGTGTCACGTACAAAATCAACCTCCACTTTGAATTCTTCGCAGTGATTCATGATTTATACCTTCAGACTCGCCTTCCAAGACAGCAAGGATAACACAGAATCCCAGCTGGATCAAGATATTTATCGGAGAGAGGATCAGTCTGACATGCGTCATCTCGGATGGAGACGGCGCTCGGTGGGAATACGAATGGAAAACGACGAGCTCGGAAAAGCCGGTGAAAACCGCGGAGGACTGGGTCTTCTATACCTCCGATTCCACTGCCGGAGACTACTGGTGCAGAGGGAAACAGAAGATGGACTTGCTTCCCACAATGTGGAGTTATCCCATCAGATTGACTGTGATTTGTAAGTTTTTTTATTTATTGTTTATCCATTTAAATAATAAATCTAAAACTCCTGCTCACTCTCCTTGATTTGGGCCTGATTATGTAGGTTATAATGTTGAAAACTGTCAAAATGACAAAAAAGAGGAAAGCATTGAGTTAATAAGAGATTTTCTAATGATGCCTTCATTAATTACAAGGACAAAAGTGCTAATGAAAAGGTTTCATGCCACTTTTTTCATTATATATTACAGCAAGCACGCCAAAGGCAGCGCTAAATGTTGACATGTTTCATCGGAATGGAAACTGGACTCTGACCTGCTCTGTGAATTTATCACCATTTACCTGGAAATACTTCTGGTACGTGGGTGAAACTCCCTCTGAAATCCAGCCCAGAGAGGATGCTGCTGGGAGCAACAAGCAAATCCTTGCCTCCCAGAGAGGACTGTACTGGTGCAGAGGAGGAAGAGGAGATCCAGTTTACTACACAGAGTTCAGCGACCCGCTGACAGTCGGCACAAACCGTAAGCTTCTATTTTGCATACGCAAAAAAAAAACTTTATGAATCCGTTTGCACTTAGCTCATTCGGGAACAAAGACAAGACAAAAATTATCTCAGCTTTCCACTTACGGTGGGAAAGTTAGGACAGCATACATGTCCTTAAAAGTGGTTCAGTTGTTGTTGAAGTAATTTTCCCTGTGACTTTTACCACACGCGACAACAGAGGAGTCAGAGTCAGCAGCAGACCCAACTCCTCCTACCAGCGTGACTCGGCCACCAGGTGAAAAAGGTGAGCAGCATCATCTGTGGCCCAGGACATGACAAATAGCATCAGTGCAGAGGCGCTCTGGGAATTTTTCTGTCTCTCTTGTTGTGTTTACCATTACGCAATAAAACTGGAATATTTGACAAGTCATTATTAATAATGGTGATTAAAAGAAAAGTAAAAAGGCTTCTTGTCTGAACAAGAAACTAGCGTTCATGCTATCTGAGCTTACTCGTAAGTGACTTACAGTGTTAAAATGCTCCAATTTAAATATTCTGTTTAGATTGAATTGAACTGGATTGGTTGACCCGGGGGGGTCATGTATAAATGTACACACAAAACCGTTGCGGCGTTGAGTTTCACACACGTCGTCATGCGTTCAAATACATGTTGCAGTGAAGATTTCCACAGCTGTACGTCAGCTTTGAGTTGCCACAAGAACGTGCGGACGAGTCGTCAATAACTAACCACAAAGCATCATGGGTAAATACATGGGTACATCATCTAAATGCACAGAAATCTGGCTCCATGCAGCCTTATTCAACGCAGCGCATTCAAAGCAAGGTTTTTAATAACAGCGAACCATTTCGCCTCATGCAACATGCACATAAAAACATTGTGGGAAACAATCAATCAGATGTAAATATGTTTTTATTATCATTGGTCTGTTGTAATGTAAATGTCGCATAGTTAGAAATGTGTACTTAAGTGTGTTATTTTATATTTTAACAATGTTGGGAGAATTTGTGATTATTTGCGATGTAAAATAGAGAGTAAGATTCAACCTTTAGTACATTTTCTTTTACATCTGGATTTAATCCTGCCTTGTGCATGTATAATTTACTAGCAGTAAACATTGCGCTGGTGTCAGCACTGCACTAAAGGCATTGAGACAGTTGCAAGTGTTTAAAGTTAATTATGTGAAGCTTTTGATGAGTCAATTAAAGGCTAGAAATGTGTTGACAACAGGTGTAGAGAATGGAGCCCAATTTGATGATTTGTCATGGGGCCCAAACAGCACCAGTGTTAACTAGTGGCGTGTTATTACAGAGGGAAGCGGCTCTCCTGCCACTTCGCCACTCATGACGGGGTTGGCTTGTGGAAATCTCCTCCTCTCTGGAAGTCTGGTTTTGCTGTTTATGCTTTTGCTCAGAAAAATGAAAGGTAAGAATTTCAAAATGAAACGATTCCCTAAGACCTCTCCTCACAGATCCATGTCCTAGCATCGCTCTGAACTCTTTAATTTTGAAAAATAATGATCTTAACATATAAAAACGCATCCTGTTCTGATCCTGTTCCACCTCCAGAGCTTTCTTCACGTTTGGAATCCAATCGAGCTTCTGGTGAAAAGCGACAAATCGACCCAGATCCAGACAGTCCTTACAGTCATCTTACCCACGGTCAGGCCTGAATGATGAATTTAAAACATGGCTGCTGTTTGCCGTCCGGAAATATACTGTATATTTTCTCCATTATGCTAAAGATCCTGATTTTCGCCCTGTAGGCGACACAGCTGTCTACGAATCCATCCCACCAAGCAGAAATCTTGACCCCGGTACAGTACACTCCTCGATTCATGTGGAAATATTAGTAAATGAAATATTATGACTGCCTGATGTGTATAAATATTGCATTAATATTTCAGGAGAAGGAGACCGTCGCGCTGCACTGTGATCAGCTGAAATGACGCAACACAAGCAGTACGTAGAAAAACTATGAGATGATATTCATGAAATTACTTAGAAATCAAGCGTTTGTGATTGATCATTCGGTAATTTATTGCTTGTGAAAATGGAAACTAGAAATAAAAAAACAAACCATATATGTTTCCCTTTAAATAACAACCTCCTCCTGTATTCCTCTGCTTTATAAATGCAATGCTTTGAACTTAAATTACAGTAGTCAACACCAGTCATTAAGGCAAATGACTGGTGTTGCAGTTGATTTTTTTGACCCCTCTGCCTACACTTGCAGCCCGCAGACGATCACATGACATGGACACAACACAGACACAACGGCAGCACTCTGTCCACGTAAACACCATCGTAAAAGTTTGAGGCCGTTAATATCAAGTTACGTGGACGGCTTTACATTTTTGCAAGCTTTGCACAGAAAACTAAATCAGCTCAATGGGTGTCATATTGTGTTGTGCTGCACAGAAGTATTCCAGACCAAAGTGCAAACCCTGGACGACGGTTCTCCGATTGGCTCGGACTGAAGGCTGCTGACTTGTACATGCCTGTGTTTATTTAAGTAACACTTGAATCAGATAAAGACGAACCCTAAAGATTTGAGCACTGACTGAGCTGGAAGACATCATGCTCTGACTGACTGACTGACTGACTGACTGGATGAATGAGGCTCTGTCTGAGTGTGTAGGCAGAGCATAATGCCTCTGCCGTCCTCTGATTGGCTGAAACAATGAGTGGGAAGGAGCTGGAATGAGGCAACGGCCAACCGGAGACCAGACTGAGTGGGAGTGGGACAGAAAGTCCTGTTGGAAGAAAGACACTTCAAAGAGTGTCAGTCTGAAGTCAACATCTGGATATCCTGAGATGAGCAGCTGGTTCTAAATGAGCCAATCGGCCTCTGAAAAGAGGCCAAGAGTCGACGATGGCGTCACAGTGAAGACTTAACGATAAGAAAAAAAAAACTTGCTCCGGCTTTAAATACCGCTCTATGGGTAAGCGCTTGTCTGATTGAATGATTATTTCACTGCAAGGAGTTTGAATACCTGGACTATTTTTAAACTGACTGGAAAGCAATGCAGCTGGCTCCTGATTGGTGGGTCCTGCTGGCCGAGGCCAATGACTGACAGAAGATGTCCATGAGCGTGAACAAGAAGAAGTCACCCTCTGTGCTCTCTGACGCTGCCTCTCATAATCATTCTCAGCGCTATCCTTCTTCGACCCCTCCACTACCTCTGAGGTCTCTGCAACTTGTTGCTAGGCAACCGCAGGCACCTGTTGTGCTGCGGGAGCATAAGAAGGCCAAAGGCCAGGCTTCTGCAGTCAGGGAGTCGTGGCCGCGCGCCTCAGCAGCAGCAGCAGCAGCAGCAGCCCACCACAGATCTCTGACTCCGCCCTCCGGGGCGCGTTCAGTTGCAGGAACTCGGCAAAGGCCCTCCAGCGTGCCGAGGTCAGACATCGTCTCAATAGCTCCTACTGACTCCGTGTCCCAGAATCCTCTGCTTCCGGCAGCCTGTCCTCATCGGTCAGTTACGCCCAATGGGCGAGGTTCCGATTTAACCATGATGTCACTACTGCTGTTTTACCACAGGTAACCATGGGGATGAAATGGTGCAGGTAACAGCAAATGTACCAGGGGTTGAACATTTTTGAACTAAAGTGCATATTTATTATTTATTGATGTTAAATTGATTACCATTATTGGGAAAGACGATGCAATTCAACGTCTTTGTTCTGTTGCTGATTTTTGGGCCATCTGCTGTATGACTTTATGAAAATCCACAATAAGTTTCAATTTTATTCAAATTGTGATATTTGAATCGCTGACGATGCATCTTGCACGATCACTTCACCTCAAAGGAGAACAACTCACATGCATCATGAAAATCTCACATTTACATGACATCTATTTCCATATTAAGTAGCTTCTGATCAGAACTTCAGGCCTTGAAAATGGCACAGGTCGGGTCCGATCCACCTATTGCTCTGTCGCGCCTGTTCACCTCGCCCGCATCTGTTTCACCTGTGCATCTGTTTGCAGCTCTTCCAGTCTTTTGGGCATTGATGGTAAAATTGAGCAGGCAATGGTAAGTCTTCCTGTTTTTGATTCGACCTGTTTGCCACCAGTTTGAATTTTACCTCTGCAGCTGCACTTAACTAATTTGCTTTGCTGAATCCGGTGTAACTGCTGTAGTCGTAAACTATCGCTCTAACTGTGTGATGTCCAAGCAGCACCCTCTGCTGGTAGATGCAGATTGACACAGCTGCACTGTGTCAATCTGCTAACAAAATGATTACTTTTTTTTTTTAACCTCTCTTTCTGTCTTCACTTGCCCATCCCCCACTTTTTTTTTTTAATTATATGTAATTTTTTTTTCCACCTTTCCCTAAATTTGCACATCTGTGTCTGCTTGTCTCCCCAGGATCTGGTGAAGAGCCATCTGATGCTGGTGGTGCGTGAGGAGGTGGAGCTTTTACGAGAACAGCTGAGAGACCTGCAGGAGAGGAACCTGCAGCTGGAGAGAGAAAACCACATCCTGAGAACGCTGACCCACAACATCTACTCGCCAACGGGACACAGAATATCTCAGTGATATTGTGAAGGACAATCACAGCGTTCTCCTCTTGGACACATGCAGTCTGAAATGAATTGGCCAGTGGCAGTTTCCTTGTCCGAAGTTGAAAATGTCATGCAGTTAAAAAAAGAAAAAGAAAAAGTATTCAGGTGATGGGAGGCTAGTCAGCTAAAAGGCTAAGTCCACTTTTCATTTGACAATAAGCTGGCATGCTAGTGCGATACAATGCTGCACATTTGAACTTTTAGCACTTTGATACATTCACTGCTTAATGTGAAGATCTGCTGCAATTTGTAAGTCAGGAAATAACAGTAATCTCTAAAGGGTCTTAGCAGTGGAAAAGCACTGGGACATGCAATGCCTTATGTCAGTGTGCAGCTTGTCCTCACATCTAAATCCAAAAGTTCACTCTACTTTTGTCAGAATTAGATTAACAGAATGTGCTGACAATTCACGGCACACATACTTTTTGTGTGTTGATGCGAGCGCAGCTCAAAACAGCAACAGACTTTACAACAGGGTAATGCAAAGGCCTAAAGGGTTAATAACCACTAATGTTATGCTTCTTTCTACATTTACAGCCGTTTTAATTCTCAGCATGATTGTTATGACTGGCTCAGATCGATATGACTTCCTCTAACCTGACGTTCTCATGTAACAAACTTTTTCTGCATTTTCTAGATTTGCTTTCCAATAGACGTGTTTATGAAATTCTCATGACTCGCTGAACTCAGACAAACCTAAAAATGACAGAGAAACCAGAAACTCTGAAACTTAATATGCTGTTTTTAATAATTGCGTGTCAATTGTTTCGCTTACAACGCCCGTGTAGTAACACAGAGGAAAAGTTCACACACCCGAGCGAGTGCTTGCTGCTAAACCAACTCTGTTGTCATGGTAACGTGTTTGACGGACTTGTTGCTGCTGCTAGAATGACAATGATTATGATGAGCAATAATATATAAATAAATTAATGAGGTATAATTACCCAGCTGGGTTGTGTCTGTTTTTGTTTTTGTTTTTGTTTTGTTTTGATAATCTTTTGTGATTTTGTAATTATCAGAAATTCAAGTAACAAGTTTTGCCTCTCTGTGACTTGCCAAACATTAATTTGTGATCCCAAAATATTGTCAGATGGTCTGGAAGTTCACATCATGAAAACTACAGAGGATATTATGATTTTATACCAAGTTATTACACAAACTTGACTTAGAAAATGTTTCTTGAGCTTTGATTTTGAATGATTCTGCGCTCCAGTGAAAACAAGCAGGAAGAGATTTTGTCAGTGGAAGATCAAACTCAGAGTAATTAAAGTAGTGTGGGATTATCCTGATTGAATCTCACTCATCAACATTTGTGTCACGAACTCTTCTCACTCAGTGTATTTAGAGTTGCTTTGCAAAACTTATGCACTTCTGATATTTAAGTGAGATATTTTAATATTATAACTCATTAAACAACACAGATATTTAGTTCTGCAGTTTTCTTTTGAAGAAAAAGAAAGAAAAAAAACAACACCTTCACATTTACCAGCCAGTTTTTCACAGATTGTTTTACATGGTAGTGGTCTTCAAAAGGTAGCTTTGACCTGTGGTGCTTTATGACATCACTAACAGCTGTGACATAACCGGGCTCATTGCATGCTGGGACCTGGAACTCTTCATAATCATCAGGACAGAGCACAGAGAAAAGAGTCACTGTAATCTGTAATCCAGAAAGCTCCACCCCCCGACCACAATACAGAAACTCAAACAAAGCGAATCTGGAAAACGCAGATTAAGAGTCAATCTGGGTGCGTCTCCTACTGGGAGAGGACATGTAGCCGTGGCAACAGGGGGGATGTTGTGCCGAATATCTGACATAAACTTGCTCGGCTTTAAAAGGAAGAAGAAGAAAAAAAGTTTGGTTCACTTTCTCCAGAAATCCTGAGAAGAACTCAAGGAACCACAAGATGAGTTCTCTGTATTTGTTTTTGTTTCACTTTTTTTTCTACTGGTTACCATGTCACTTTTTATCCACACGAATGGTGATCAATATTTAGTTACAGCCTTGAAACAAGCTGTTGCTTTCATAAAGAAGAAAGTTTTTATAGGAACTTAAGGATTTGAAGCAGAACAGAGAGGAACATCAGTGTAACAATGAAACATATATGCTGGCTATGAATGGATTTAAGTTGAATGAGGTTAAATAATAAATAAAAAAATAAAATAAAATCTTGATGGCTCCATCAGTGTTTAGTTTTTGCTTGTTTGTTTTATTTTATGCCTAATCCTTAATGCCCTGTGATCAAACTTAAAATTTAAGGTTTAACAAGGAACGGGCATACAATTATTCAAAAAAACAAAAAAACAACAACAAAAAAAAAAACACGTTGTGATATTTTTTTTAGGAAGAAAACATGAAAATATTTTAATCAGGAACATGTCCGATTGACTGATTAAACTTCTCAATGAGTACAAATTAAAACACTGGTCTGATTTGGAAATCTTATTTATTTATTTATTATTATTATTATTATTATTATTATTATTATTATTATTATTATTATTATTATTATTTTATTTTTTTTTTATTTTTTTTATTTATTTTATTTTTTTTAAACATCGCTCCTCCTCACCTAAACCCCCTCTTCTCTCTTCGTGAGGTTGCTGGCCCTTTAAGACAGGGAGAGGACAGGATGAGCCCATACCTCACACCCCCCAACCCTTCACCCGCCTCCTCCTCCTCAAACACATTGTTCTGCGGCTGCCGGCGAGGAACCGGTTCCCTCCCGCTGCTGCTGGTCAACCGGCGGAGCCGCTGACAGACAGACTGACAGACAGACTGACAGACAGACCGATACACCGTTTGACTGACTGACTGACTGACTGACAGGTAAAGCGACGTGCTAACAGAAACGCGCCCGCCCGCCCGCCGTGCCTCACCGGCGGCGCATCTCTTTGTGCGGGTCCAACAGTTCACAGGGGTGGAGACAAAGACAGAGGGCAGGCTGGCGACCCGACTCGCGGACACGGAGACGCTATGAGCGAAGGCACGCGCCATGGGAGCGGAGGACGCGCGCTCAGGTGAATGATCGGCTCGCACGCGAGCAGAACAAAGACAGCCCGGCTGTCATGTCTCCGCCGTCCGTGAGTCCGTCTCCATCCTCGCGGATGCTGCGCTGCTGTTGTCATGGTAACCATCCCACAGTCTGAGGTCACGATGAAGACGTGGTGGGGAGTTGAGGGGGAGGAAGGGGGGTAACAGGGACGTGTTTGTTTATTTTTTTATTCGGCTGTTTATTCTGTCCGTCTGCGCTTCCTGTTTGCTATTTACCTGTAAGCAAACACGTGACATCACCAAACTGTCAGTCAATCACGCGGGATCAAATTCCGCAGGTAGGCTAATAGTCACGTGGCGTTTCTTCTTACGTCAGTGGGCTCGCTTTGTTGTTCAAATAATGAGCTTTTTCAAAAGAAAAAAAAAGAAGAAGCGACGTTTGGTCTACAATTAATGCCAGTTGTTCACAACCTTAGTTATTTATGTGCATTATTTATTAATATTAAAACTTTTTGCATCAATTTTTTTTTTAAATTCTTATTCTGGCTGGTTCATGTTCGACATTTTTATATGAAACTTTAGTTTTATTTCCATCAAAATATAAGCGATAAGAATAAGTTTTATTTTATTTATTTATCTTTTTATTTCATGGTGTTTTTTTTTTTATACCACTCATGCTTTGCTTTAAGTCATTTTAGGAAATAAAAAAAAAACACACAGACAGCTCAGTTTTTATTTGCGTTATTGATGACGTCTTGCTTGTTGGTTTTAAACATCAAATCGTAAACAAGGTTTCTGAGCGAGAACCTGTTCAAATCAGCTGGTCAACAGGAAGAGCGCGTAGGAAGGAAGCAGGCTTCCTCTCACATACACACACACACACACACACACACACACACACACACACACACACACACACGCCTACACACACAGCTGCTTTTGTTTCACCGTGTGTGTGTGCGTGTGTGTGTTCTTGAGCGCGTATTAGCCTCTAAGTGTGTGTGTGTGTGTGTGTGTGTGTCCTACTTCCTTCCTTTGTTTGACGGCTTCATCCTAAAAAAACACAAAGAGTTGAGACAATACGGCGTGCTGATATGTTTTGAGAGGGGTGCATGTCGAGGACAAGTGCAGAATAAAAGAGACATTTTGAAGCAATACGAACCCGAGTGATAAACGAAACTAAAACACCGGAAAGGGTCAGCAAAAACAAACAAAAAGTCAAAATAGATCCTCTGTTTGTTCCAGAAAACAGAACCTGAACATGCGCCTAAAGCTGACACAAATCATTTATACTTTTCTGTTATAGTGGTTAATATTGTTTTTCCTTTATTTTAATTTTTCTTCCCTTTACAGATTGAAATGTCCACTTTTTATTTTATTTTTTTTAACCGGCCATTGAAACCTTCCGTCGTTTGTCCTCTTTGATTCTACAGATGATGTGAGAAATCTTTGACAGTCGCGTTTAAAATGCTCCAAACTCAGAGCGACTAGCAAAGGGAAGTTGAGTAACAAACTCGTGCGATGTCGAGCGGTTTCTCACAAACCAAGCAGGAAGCCTGCTTGGTTTGACGGTTTACTAATGATCCTCTTCATCGGCTGTGGGGAAATGACCCGCAGTGTTTACAGTCCTGCACACATGATTCAATCGGAGCAGACAAATTTAGCCAAATCAATGAAACTCTGTTTGTCAAAGAAAGATCTGCACTGAAAAAGAGCGTCGTTTTCTTAAAGTCGTTGTCAGGATTGGACTTTATTTTGAGTTTCTGTGTTGTCCTGTCTACCCCTTGATTGTCCCCAGGTGTGTCTCGTTCCCTTATTTGACGTCACCTGTGTTTCTGCGTCTTAATGCTTTATTCTGTCTTGCTGTCCGTTTGTGTCTCTACTTGCTATCAGTGTTGGGCTTTAGCTTCTGTGCTGCCTGTTTGTTTTTGGACTATTTCTATCTTAATCACCATTTTCTTCACCTCAACCTGGATCTGTCCTTTCATGACAGTCATACAGATTCAGTAAGAACCTTTTTGTTGTTGTTTTTTGTTTTATTGTTAAATTTTTTTAAAAAAAAGAAACCTCTCAAACCATTAAGAGAGGTTGCAGGTCTTTTTTTATATAAACATGTTCACTTTCTGTCAGCAAACTGGGTTTCTGTTGTTAATTTATGGTTTATTGTGAAATATGCACTTTTTTTTTTTTTTACCATACTTCTCTGGATGGAGAATCCTGACTGGGTGGAAGGATTACTCATTTTCCTGAGTGGAAACACAAACACATTTTTGTTCTTCCTTTTACACACCGTGTCATGTTGGAAACACGAGCTTCAGCAAATTTCACTGAGATTTTGCGTCATGGAGAGCATAATGCAGTTTCAAATTGGAAAGAAAACATTGCAGGGATTTTTTTATTTTTTATTTTTAAACAAATGAAAATGTCGAATGGAACAAATTTTGCCGTTTGTGAATGAGCGTCTATCTAAATCTGTTTAACGTGACACCATGTCTGTCTGTCTGTCCAGGTAGCCCAGTGCTGAGGTGTGGCAGCTGGTGATTGGCGGTTACCATGGTGCCCAGGCCGTCGTCCGGGGAGCTATGGGGGCTCCATCTGATGCCCCCGCGGATACTGGTGGACTGCTGCCTCCCCAATGGTGATATTCCGTTCACCTTTATGTTTTTGATTATTTTTCCAGTGTGTGACACGTCTCTGTGCCTCAAGCATGAAACTAAATTCGCTCAACAGGGATGATGGTGAGCCTGGAGTGTCTCAGAGAAACTCCTCTCATCAGCATAAAGCAGCAGCTCTTCATCGAGGCCAGGAAGTATCCGCTCTACCACCTGCTGCAGGTACGCCATCTTCTCTCTCTCTGCACACCCTCCACTCCACCCGCGACGGACCAACACTCTCGCTTCTGCTCTCTAATTGGTCAGGAGGAGTCGTGCTACATCTTCGTGGGCGTGACCCAGGAGGCTGAGCGGGAGGAGTTTTACGACGAGACGCGGCGGTTGTGTGACCTGCGACTGTTTCACCCCATCCTGAAGGTCATCGAGCCACTGGGGAACCGAGAGGAGAAGATCCTAAACCGAGAGATCGGTAGGACGGGCCCCTCCCTTTTTCTGTGACGTCATCACTCGAGCCGGAGCCTCGTCCTCCAAACTGACACTTTGTGTCCCGATCAGGCTTCGCCATTGGGATGCCGGTGTGTGAATTTGAGATGATGAAGGACCCGGAGATTCAGGACTTCCGCCGCTCCATACTGAGCGTGTGCAGAGAGGCCATGGAGGAGAGAGAGGGGGGCGGGGCGCACACCCAGGCGCTCTATGTTTACCCCCCCAACGTGGAGTCCAGTCCTCACCTGCCGCAGCACATCTACAGCAAGCTGGACAAAGGTGCTGAACCTCTTCTTCTGCTGGGTTTTGGATCCAATTGGAACTTTGGCCTGGGTTCTGTAACGGTCTCGCTTCCCTCTGGACTGATTTCTGCACCCATGTTTGTTTCTGCCGAACTCTCTGCGACCGTTTCTCTGATCTGAACTGAGTGACGTGTTTATGTCATTTTGCAGGACGCCTCATTGTGACCATCTGGGTGATTATGTCTCCATCAAACTCCAAGCAGAAATACACCTTAAAGGTACGTCTGTTAATTATTTATTCATTTCTTGTGTGAAAGTTCAGTGAACACACCACAAGTGAGCACTGAAACTTCACACCAACAGTCAGGAGTTCAACTGTTTCTAAGTGAAGAAGAGTCAAATTTCAAATTATTTTTTTTTAAAAATGGAAAACGTATCGCATGTCTCGACACATCTGTGAAATAAAAGCCTTAATGTCTCAGAGGAAGCTGGGTAATTTGATTCCCTCTCACTTCCTTCTAGACGCCTCCTTGGTGGGGAAGTGGTGCAGCAGGGAAGTGATGTGGTCTGAACAATTGTCCATTCAAGTTTTGGGCTAATCGGTGCAGGAAATGTTCACAATGATGAACATTTTGGCAGGATTTGGACTCTCTGATATCACAGCAGTCAAAGAAAACAATTTTATGACGTAGCAGCAGATGCAGTGTTTGATATGCAAGATTAATTGGAATGAATGTGTGATGAAATGCAAAATACTTTGTTCTTTTTTTTGTAAACTGCCTTCAGATGACATTTGTTGTGTGCTGCATAAATTAACTGATTTATGCTGACTTCCAAAACAAACGTATCAAAAATGGATGCATGATTTCAAGCTTAAAACACTCCTTCTTATTTGAGGCTTGCAACGTTGGTGCAAGCTTAACCTAATTTGATAAAGTTGTGTATATACATCATAACAAACCTTAATGTTTGCTGCTCTGTAACATCTGAGCATCTCGACTTTATCACAGTTTGTTTTAGTGCATCTTTAACCAAACGTTTAGAAAGAAGAGAGTCTTTCTCCGGACCGTTTTAGGACCTTTCACGCTCCGCTTGTGTCCAGGTTAACCACGACAGTTTACCCGAGCAGCTAATCGCCGAGTCCATCAGGAAGAAGAGCCGATCGATGCACCTGTCCCCTCAGCAGCTCCGCCTCTGCGTGCAGGAGTACCAGGGCCAGTACATCCTGAAGGTACACCTGGTTGTCTGACCCTCCCACTTATTCACCTCCAGACATTTCTGTCTCGCATCTCCAACTGTCTCACCTGTTTTGCGTCTCTTCGCCCAACTTGTCCCTTTGTCGACGGACTCTGTGCGACTGACTGGTGTCTCTGTGTGTCCCTCAGGTGTGCGGCTGTGACGAGTACCTGCTGGAGAACTTTCCCCTCAGTCAGTATAAGGTAATCGGTTTAACATTTTCAGACCGTTTTTTTTTTTTTTTTTCCTCTGGTTGTCCCGATTTTTACCCGTCCTCCCTCGACGTCTGCAGTACATCCGCTCTTGCATCATCGTTGGACGTCTCCCTCACCTAATGCTCGTGTCCAAGGACAGCCTCTACTCTCAGCTTCCAGCCTCGGGTTTTGTCACTCCCTCCTACAGGTAGAAGTTCTTTGTAACTAATAACGGGAGCAGACAGAGGGGTGCTGCAGGCGTGAGGTTGACGGGGTGTGTGCGCGTTTCAGTCGGAGGACGCCCCAGCCGTCTCCCTGTCCAGGAGGAGGTGATGGATCTCCTCCTCGCTCCCTCTGGGCCTTCAACACTCTGCTCCGGGTGCGGCTGCTCTGCGCCACCTACGTCAACGTCAACATCCGGGATATTGACAAGGTGCCCGTCCTCTGACAAGTGTCTGTTAATCCATCGTCTTTACCCGTCTTCTGTCTTTTTCCTATCCTTCTGCGCTCAGTCTATTTTTAGAAATCGACATTTTGAACAAAGTTTGAGTCAACACCATTCACTTGTTCTCCGTGTGTCTGTCATCCTCCTTTCTCTCTCTGTCAAAATGTGGGGCGTTAGTAAGATTTGTTTTTCTGTCTAACGCTATTCTGTGTTTGTCTGTCCTCAGCATCCTTTCAACATTTTCTCCTCTCACCATTTTATGTGTAAACCCACTGCCAGAGAATCGTAGATCAATGCCACTTTATATGCGCGATTTATGTGAGCAGATCACGCTAAATACAAGCTAGCGCAAATTCATGAAACGGACGCAAGTAATGGACTCGGTCGTCCTCGATCCAAAGACAGCAGGCGATCAAAGAGAGAGAAAAATGTCGTCTCTGCCACTTTCAGCTTCTAACAGGATCAAAGCACTCCTCAAAACTGGAAGAAAAACGCTTTTTTTTAATGTTCTGAATAATATTTATACATCTATAAGGGATGTGGATGGTCTTAATGCACAGCAACAGAAAAGCACTGAAAGACAGTGAAACGAATCGCAGTAATAAAGTAAAACCAACTGGTCTTTGTTTTGGGATGTCTGGTAGTTGGAGCAAAGCATGCAGGAAATTATTTTTCTTCCGTCAGTTGCCCTCAGTGCATGAAACGCTTATCTGTGCTCAAATCAAAAAGTTTGAGATGTTAATTAAAAGTTTCTTATTTTCAGAGAAATTAGTTGCGTAAATGTCAGGCAGACATTCCTGGATGTCTGAATGAATAAAGGTTTTGCACCACAAGTACACGTTGACATTCCAGTTTATTTTTTTTCTAAAAGCTTTAATAGCCCGTGATTAAAAAATAAATTATTCTGGAACCGGGAGACACAATTTGCTCATCGTTTCAGTTTAAAGTAACGAATCTCCCTTTTGTTTGTGGTTTCAAACACATTGGATTCACAGACTCTGGGTTGCACTCATTCAGGATTATCTTTGCCATTTAGACCATTAACACACAGATGTCCTGTAAACCTTTGTGAATCACCTTGAACCTTTCCTTTCTATGTCCACACTCTAAAAAAAAAACACAAAAACAAATCCTGTCCTCAGTTTTAAATCTGTCCTCCGCTGTGTGTCCTTCCTCTGTCTCCTCAGGTTGTCTTTGTGTCTTTCCTCTCATGTTCTCGTCACATGTGATCACTCACAGTCAAGGTACTTTGAACATGTGAAGCTCGGTGTTGTGATTCTGCGCCTTCTTGTCTCCTAGCCGTAGTTGTGAGTCTGTGTCACAGTGAGCAGCGTCTCTTTAGAGGTTAAACTTCTACGTGGACACCTGCCATTATTACACTGACCATAGGGGTATATAT
This sequence comes from Poeciliopsis gracilis, assembly GCA_911649635.1. Taxonomy (NCBI): domain Eukaryota; kingdom Metazoa; phylum Chordata; class Actinopteri; order Cyprinodontiformes; family Poeciliidae; genus Poeciliopsis; species Poeciliopsis gracilis. Next base: position 2,013,491 of record CAJVRI010000724.1, read on the forward strand.
ATATATAAATATATAACCCCACGATGTTTAAAGAGTTCTTGAAACTGGTGTTTTTCTGACATTTGGAGGTGGTTCTCTCCTGACCTGTGAGTTTGTCTGTGGTCAGATCTATGTGAGGACGGGCATCTATCACGGAGGAGAGCCGCTGTGTGAAAACGTAAACACCCAGAGGGTTCCCTGCTCCAACCCCAGGTAACGCACCCCATCACGCTCCACCAAGCGTGAAAAAACACCACCTGTCTGACACTGCGACTAGCCGTCTGACGCTGCATACCTGTGTCCAGGTGGAACGAGTGGCTGACCTACGACATTTACTTGGCGGATCTTCCTCGCTCGGCAAGACTTTGCCTGTCCATCTGCTCTGTGAAGGGAAGGAAAGGAGCCAAGGAGGTAGGAAAGGATAGAGGCGTGCTCCTGGTGAGAGGGTAATTATTTAGACATTCATCTGACTGACCTTCCTCTCTCTCCGTCTCCTCTTGTAGGAGAATTGCCCTCTGGCCTGGGGGAACGTCAGCCTGTTTGACTACATGGACATCCTCGTCTCTGGAAAGGTGGCTCTGAGTCTCTGGCCCGTCCCTCACGGCCTTGAAGACCTGCTGAACCCCATCGGAGTGGCCGGCTCAAACCCCAACAAGGTGACTGCGTTGGTCGGCTTTCGGGCCATCGACCGTCTGATCAGTTAATAATCGGTGCTTAAACTGATGGCTGACCTGGTCAACGGTCCGGTTGCTGTGATCCGCAGGAGACCCCCTGTGTGGAGCTGGAGTTCTCACGATTCAGCCAGAAGGTTGTGTTTCCTGATGAGCAGCAGATTGAAGAACATGCTAACTGGACCATCAGCAGAGAGCTGGGCTACAACTACTGCCATGGACTGGTAACTCACGGACCGAGCTGTGTGGACAGAACTTAGAGAGCCTGTTTAAAACTGGATCTGTGTTTTACTAGATTACGCTGCCAAAAGTCTGGTGCCGTCTGTTTTTTTTTTTTTTTTTTTGTTTTGTTTTTCATCCTCTCATCTCCGTCTTAGAGCAGCCGCCTGGCCTGCGACAGCAGCGTTTCAGCCACTGACGCAGAGCAGCTTCGCTCCCTTTGCTCCAGAGATCCTCTGTATGAGCTTTCAGAGCAGGAGAAAGACTTCCTCTGGAGACACAGGTGGGAGTTTCATGTCTAGATGCAGGTAAATGGCTGAGATGATAGAAATGCACTTTAGGGACTGTCACCATCATCACTGTTTGTGTCCCTTCTTTATTGCTCCGTTCTGATTATAAAAGCTTATTGTGGAGAAATTCATGAAAGATTTGTGATCTTTAAGGCAACATATGTTGAAATGTATACAATTCTGCTTTGATGCTGAAATGGTTCAACTGAGTTTTGCCAAGAAGACCATTAATAACGTCTCGTACCATTACCAAGCTTTGCTGCTGGGCTTCAGCAGTCTGGATGTGACTTTTCATTGTTGGTCCAGGGTTAAGCAATCTTTCAACAACAAAAAAATCTGCAACTAATGCAAGAATAATCTGTTTCTAAATTGTGAAAATCTTTGCACTGTAATGCCAAACAAATAGTTTACAGTAATAAAGTGTTTGTTGTATCGGACAATGACATGAACCAAGGGAGAGCTAGAGATAGTAGTTGTGTTGAGAGATATCTGCATGGATTGGGGTCAAACTCACAAAAGTACAGACTAACTCTTTTGAGGTAAAAAATAGAAATCTGAGAAAAATGTGTAGATTTCTGACCCGAGTGACGTTTTCCTCCCAACTCCGTCTTCAAATCAAACAAATTTGGTGTCAAATGTTCGTCCCGTAAAAACTTTTGTTTGTGCCGCTATTATTTTAAAGATGACAAATGTTTGCAAAGGTTGTAAAATAATCTATTAGTTATAGATTAATTACAATTGTCAGATATCATTGTTCTAGAAATTTACATAAAATAAAAGTGAAACAAAGTATCAGAAATTTATCTGTTTTTCCTTTTGTCATTGCAGTTTTTTTTTTTTTTCTGATTCTCTGCTTCATGTACGTGTGATTATACCTGTTGCTGCTTCCGGCTCTGATTACTTTGTCTGTCTCTACCTGCCCATGTCTCCCTGTCTCTGTCCGTCTCTCTGCAGACATTATTGTTTAAACATCCCAGAGTCTCTGCCTAAGCTGCTTCTGTCAGTCAAATGGAACTCCAGAGACGAAGTGTCGCAGGTATAAACTCATTGTCACAATCCGGGAGGTTCCTTCCACATTCGGACTGCGATGTATTCAATTATTTAACAGAGCGAGCGCAATTTGAGAGAGGAGTAGGGAGTCGGGCTGCAGCTGCTCAGCCAAACGCAGCTCTGACTCGAGGCACATGGCCAGGTTCCCCTCAGTCCCAGCAGCCAAGGGAAACGAAGCCATCAATGCCCTTCCTGTGGCTGAATAACTCAGTGGTTTGAGAAAAGAACAGGCATAAATAACGAGTTTCATACTGTGTGTGAAACCATACTTGGTTTCACACCAAGTACTTGGTGAGTCAGATTTCAAAACAGAAATCTGAGTCAGCGTAAATTAGTTCTCTATTCAGTGAAGCAGGTAGAGCAGCCAGAAACTGAAAGGTGCAGTAAAAGTAATCCTAAAAGTACAATTTTTACTACTGGCGCACTTGTTATGCCAGTAAATGGAGCTAGTTAATACCCTCACATCTTCTTAGCAGTGCTTGGGAATTTCACTTGGGTTGTAAAGGGGCAATATTATGTTAAATCGACCTTTTGAGCTTTACATCATGCTATAATATTATTCCTTCATCAAAAACGTACCCGGATTGTTTCCTTGATTCTTCCATGCACGTTTAAGAAATCCTTTAATCTCCCATGGCAACCACTCAGCTGTGTGAAATGCCTTAGTGGACAGAGCACCGCCTGCAGAGCTGCAGTGTCCGACGTTTCAAGCTTCCGCCTCACAGATCAGCCCTCCCCGACGCCGCTCCTTCAGACTAGCCAGCAGAAATTAGCAAACACCTGGTGGAACTGTGCATCAACTGAGCCCCTTATACAAGCTGGTAAAGTTGTTGTGATGACTTCCTGAAAGCAGAGTTTCAGAAAGAGCAGGACTTACAGAGACCCACTTTTAAGGTGTTAAAGGAATTTGACATGGACAGCATTTTTATAACGGACGAAGGAAAGTTATTTGATTGTGCTATCAAATGGTACTAGGATGTTGATACTCCCCCTTGAAATGAAATTTAAGGCGTGCCAAAATGGTTCACATCCTTTTAAATTGCATCATTTGTCATGTTACAACCACAACTTGGTATTTAATTGCTGACAGAACAATTAGTTGTGTGGTTAAAAAAAACAACCTCTGGCCAAGTTTGGAAGAGAGCCGTGACTGATTGAGACCAAAAATTGAAACTTTTGGCCTGAATATGTGGCAGAAATTACTCATCTGCTCAACGTGAACAAGTTTCCAAGATGAAACATGGTGGCAGCGTCGGCATGCAATGATGATGCGTTTCTTGAGCAGAGACAGAGAAACTGTTCAATGTTGATGGGGAAAATGAAAGATGATCATAAATACTCGTCCTTTCTCAAATTAACGGGACAAAAAAGTTGCGATTGTGCATCCCCTAAACCATTTGTGTCGTCTAAAGTCCAACACATCTCTTCTTCCTCAGATGTACTGTTTACTGAAGGAGTGGCCACTGATGGAGCCAGAGTCCGCTCTGGAGCTGCTGGACTGTAACTTTCCCGATCCGATAGTCAGAGAGTTCGCGCTACGCTGTCTGGTGCAGGGCTTGACGGATGACAAGTTGTCTCAGTATCTGCTGCAGCTTGTGCAGGTGAGCTGAAACTCTCACTTGGGCTGCGTTCTTTATTCAAAAAGCGAACGCGAACCCGATTCCTGTGTCTTCAGGTGTTAAAATATGAAATGTACCTGGACAATCCTCTGGCTCGATTCCTCATCAAGAAAGCTCTGACCAATCAGAGGATAGGACACTTCTTCTTCTGGCATCTGAAGTCAGTATAAATCTCCTCTTGTTAACCTGAACTGTAATAAATAGATGAGCTAGCTGCCTTTGCATTGAGTTTGACAAGCTTTTGATTTGACAAGGCGTCTTTTCACAGGTCAGAAATGCACAACAAGACCGTTTCCAGAAGGTTTGGCCTTCTGCTAGAGGCTTTCTGCAGAGCCTGCGGCATGTACCTGAAACACTTGAACAGACAGGTGAGCATTCAGACACAAGATGGATCTCAAACATCTTGACTGGCCGTGCTTGTATTCGTGTGAACTGGCTTTCATTTACTAGGCTAAAATCTGATTACCAGAGTTGGGTTCAGTGGTATTTTGGGAATTAAAATGGGCACATACAGAAAGTCTCTAAAGTTGTAGCCAGATAGAAGTTGCTGATAATCTTTGGGTGGTTCAGCAAAATAGCAGGTCATGGTAAAATTTCAGGAGATACTTTTGTTAAAGTCTCAAAAGAAAGCCCTTCTTTAAACAACCTCTTGTTGTTCATAAATAATGAATCAAGGCTCCCTCATTGCTACACGTTAGTTTCCATAAATTAAGCTGCAATCTCTGAAACACAGGAAGCATGAAGCAGAGCTCAGTGGAGACCATTGTGTGTTAAAGGCAAAAATTTATGAGCTTGAAATGTTCAAGGTTTTTTTCTGTCCAGAAGTTGAAACGATAAAAATGTGTGTAATTCTGTCCACTGGGGACGGGAAGGGTCCAGCAAATTTATGGGGATAATAATTTCGCCCCTCAAATCTTTGAAATTGATGATGAATTTCAGTTTAAAGGCTACAATGAACTAAAAACATGGGCAGAGATAGTTTTAAAGTTCCTCTTGTCTTGCACTGGGTTTGGTTAAATATACTGCACTGCTGCAGGGTTTACGAATAGAGTTTGGTGATTTAGAAAGAAACGTGTTGGCAGGTGGAGGCCATGGATAAACTGGTGAATCTGACGGACACACTGAAGCAGGAGAAAAAGGACGAGACTCAGAAGGTATGAAAACAAAAACCAGGATGTTGTTTTTAGTTCTTGTGCCAGGTTGTTGACGTGTCTCTGTGCTTTCATTGCTGGGAAGACTCAGATGAAGTTCTTGGTTGAACACATGTCGCGTCCAGACTACATGGAGTCTCTGCAAGGATTCGTCTCTCCACTAAACCCAGTTCACCAGCTGGGAAATCTCAGGTAACAAACTAATCGAGCTACACACTGACCAAGCCACGAAATGCAAAGCTAACCCCAAACTCTCCCATTGTTGCCAAGCTAACCAATAACAAAATGTAAAACAAATTGTTACACTTGCAGGCTGGAGGAGTGCAGGATCATGTCCTCGGCGAAGCGCCCCCTATGGCTAAACTGGGAGAATCCCGACATAATGTCCGAGCTGCTTTTCACCAACAATGAAATCATCTTCAAGAACGGAGATGGTAACTACCTCCTTGCTGCGACGGGAGCCGAAAGTGGAGCCGAAAGTGGAGCTGTTGGGACATTTCTGGTAACCTGTTCTGTTTGCATTGCAGATCTGCGTCAAGACATGCTGACGCTGCAGATCATTAAGATCATGGAGAACATCTGGCAGAACCAAGGCCTGGACCTGCGGTGAGAGCCGGTGGCGTCATCGGAGGAAGTGACATCAGTGATGCGTGACGAAGCTGGAGTGTTTGTGTGTTGCAGAATGCTGCCGTACGGCTGCCTGTCCATCGGCGACCGGGTGGGTCTCATTGAGGTGGTGAAGAACAGCTATACCATCATGCAGATTCAGTGCAAAGGAGGCCTGAAGGGGGCGCTGCAGTTCAACTCCAACACTCTTCACCACTGGATCAAAGACAAGAACCACGGAGAGGCGTCAGTACTCCATCTGATTGTAGAACTGGCGTTTGTCTGTAGAGCTGCTCCATCTGACTGTTCTGGATGAACTGTTTTAATTCTCCATATGTGTATCAAGCCTTTTGACTCACTCGTCTTACCCATCTCATAGGTACGATCGGGCCATCGACTTGTTCACCAGATCCTGTGCAGGTTATTGCGTTGCCACATTCATCCTGGGAATTGGAGACCGACACAACTCCAACATCATGGTGAAGGAGAATGGACAGGTGAACCTCTTAACCCTCCTCTTCACTTCGTCTTCCCTTCGTTCCCCACACTGACTGTTACTCCTCTCCCTTCAGCTGTTCCACATCGACTTCGGTCACTTCCTCGATCACAAGAAGAAGAAATTTGGCTACAAAAGAGAGCGTGTGCCTTTCGTCTTGACTCAGGACTTTCTCATCGTCATCAGCAAAGGCATTCAGGAGTCGACAAAGACGAAGGAGTTTGAGAGGTCTCGTCTGGTCCTCGTCTGTCTGCCGCTGCCGTCTGGCCCGTCTCACCTGTGTTTACCTGTCTGTGGTGCAGGTTCCAGGAGATGTGCTACAAAGCTTACCTGGCCATCCGACAGCACGCCAGCCTCTTCATCAACCTCTTCTCCCTCATGCTGGGCTGCGGCATGCCTGAACTGCAGAGCTTTGATGACATCGCCTATCTGAGAAAGACCCTTGCATTAGGTAAAATTGGAGGATAGATTTGTGAAAAGAGAAGATGGGGAACAATGACGAGACAAACAGTGGTTGAAAGTGAACATATCGGTAGAGGAAAGTAGAAACAATGAAGGTTGATCAGAAGTGTTGCAAAAAATGTAAATGTGGCACTTGGAAACTCTTTGAATGGTTCAGTTCAGGACAACTCGTCTACTGAGCAAAGTAACCTGAATAACCTGGCATGTACAGGCACAACTTGGACCGAGAACCAGGCCGCCTTAAATTTCCTGAGCTTGACAGATCAGGGACACACTATTGGAGCCGATCCAGGTGGTAGAATGATGATGAATTTGTGGAAAGTAGATTTTTAGACCACTCAGGACGACGTCCCGCTCTACTTTAGCTAGAGTTTTGTTGATGTTGGTTCTAGAAGAAATGTCTTCCAGGACTCAGACTAATGAAGGGATCCTAAGGTGAGGTTGGGCTAAGTTTGACAAGGACCTTATTGAAAAGTCTTCTGAAAATCTAGTTTGAACAACATTGAAGTTCATAGCATAGACCACAGAACTGAAGGTGTGTTGCAAACAACTTGCTGGTCTTGAAAGTTGTCTTTTTTTTTTTCTAGCGAAATGCTTTGGGCATAACAACTAGCTTTAAGGTTGCAATGTTTTTGATGCCTCTTTCTGGCCTTTTAGGATAGAGATGATGATTTGATACAAATGAAAGTAGTTGGCTCTACCTTTTACTCAACCACTGTGTATTTGTTGTGAGATGTCTGACAAATTCAATTTTGTAAGCTTCCTTATTGGTCAGATTTTCTGTTCTAATATAAACGGAGAAGTCAACAGATAAGTGTAAAAACAAAACAAAAGGTTCTTCTAGTGCAGAAATCCAAAGCACAGAAAACTAGAAGAAACTAGACCACACACACACACACCACTGTAAAACTATAAATTCTGCCATCTCACCGTGTTTTCTTTCCCCCAGAAAAGAGCCAGCAGGAGGCGCTGGAGTACTTCACAAAACAGATGAACGACGCTCATCATGGAGGATGGAGCACCAAGATGGACTGGATCTTCCACACCATCAGACACATGCCCAACGAACACTGACACACAGAAAACACTACACACCCTGGCACAACACACCAGACACGCACCATAACACATAGCACACGGCATCAAGTTCTTCAGACACGTACACATCAAACAGTGATTACAACATTTGAATCCAAATATACCCATCAGACACAGGTAGCAAGCACACACACACACACACACACACAGATTTATACAAACTCAAACATCGAAAGCACATGTGTGCTTGTTTTCTGCACTACTCTGGTGATGATGACAGATTTACTGAATGCAAGTTGTTTGCGTCACCTCATAACGTTGTCGGGAGAGTTGCCATAGAAACGCTAATCTCTCAGGTGCAGAGGTCGGGGAGGCTTGTGAAGGTGCCAAAGGCATGCGGAGGTAGAGAAAGTAACGGCGATGATGTCAGCCAGTCTTCAACGTGATGCAACAGCCAGCCAGCCAGCCAGACTCCACTACTGTAGCTGCAAACTGAACGAGACTCTTTTAGCGTAGCAAACATTTAAAGAGAATTTTTATGAACCACCTGCAGCTTTATTGATACGTGGGAGGTGAACACTGTGGTCACTGTGAAAGCAATAAAAAAAAAACAAAAAAAAACCTCTAACAAATCAGTACTTTGATGATGACAATCAAGGAGTTCTGACAGAGAAGAAGGCGGAGCTGAGTCCTGTGCCGTGAAGCAGCTTCGATAAAGAAACTTTAACGCGTCTGGCTGAACCAAATCCAAACGTCGCAAAGTCCGGCAGATTACAGGCCAATAGGAAGCTGGCTTTTACTTTGTCCAGGCTTTCTGATTGTGAAAAGCGATAGAGCTGGAACCAAACACAATCGTGAAGAAGTATTTTATTGTTTCATAATTTCCAGATGTCAAACATTTTACCAGTAAACATAAGTTAGGTCAAAAATATTTGTTGGAAATAATTTGGCTCTAAAGTGTTTCACTGTCCTGAAATTTTTTTTTTTTAAGTGGATAAAATTTTAAAAATCAATAACAGGATGAAACCATTATGGTGCATTCTGTCCCCATGAACATTTGTTCAGAAATACTTTGAGAATTTATTAAAGAACTTTAACTAAAGCTAAATCCTGACACTTAAAGCTATCAGGATCTAGCAAAAATCATTGCTTTAAGATGTGTTGATCTCTGATCTAGTAACCCAATGCAGCATTTCCATAATTGGTCACCATGGTGATAAACCCAGATGAGAAGAACCAGATTCCTGATACCAAAAACACCAAGCTTACTTTGCAAAGCCACTAATCTTGCTTCATGGTGCAGGCCTCAGATCGGCTGTAGATGGAGTGAAAGTGGAGTTTGTAAACATTTCATAGATCGTATTTGTTTATTTATCTGCTGCTTAAACAAGTATTATCCATCATTTCTTGTTGACATCTATTCAATCTCTTGGCATGTGGATTTACTTTGATTTATACGATGTAAGTTGACGTGTTAACAGTTTTTTTTTTAACGTACATTCATACCTTATTAGAAAAACAGCTACATTTGGAATTCAACTATAAATTATTGTACAATTCCAGCTAAAATTGTGAAAGTTAAAGTTCCTCTCATAAAAGGTTACTTCTCACATCTCAGATTTGGTGACGCACTGCCTAGCCAAATAATTTGCTCACATTGTAATCGTGGTTCGTGGAGCACCACATTTAATGTGAGCATAAAGTTAGAAATTTATCCCCAGATGTTGAATTGTTTTTTTTTTTTTTCCCTCCTCCCCATGAAACATTGCAGATTAATGCGACCTTTTGATGGAGCATTGATGAAACCTTTTCAGACTCTCATGCTTCATGTTGACCAAAGCTAAACGTGGTCAGATGTACAAATTTGACACTTTTGGGCCAGTAGTTGTATATTTGATAAAAGTGAAGCCCACCCCCCCTTTTGTTTTACAACTAATTACCACTCGTCTCTGTCAACCTGTGGACCACCATGAAAATCTATAAACCGGCCAAATAATTTATTTGAAGAAAAAAGCTAAATAACTTCATTTAAAAACCAAAATAGTTTTTTCTCAGATTGACAATTTCACCTTCATGATGCAGTTTCATTTATTAAGTTTTGGTGTTCAATATTTTATAAACGTCATATACATCTTGCTTACTTCAGTGTTCAAACGTAATGGGTTATCACATCGCTGTTGGAGTGAAAATGACGAACAGATCCAGCAGGATTTGAATTGCACTTGTTTGCTTTTTTTTTTTTTCTTTTTTTGTACAGTGCCCTGAGATGACTTTTGTTGTGAATAAGCACTGTCTAAATAAAGTTAATTGAACTGATTCAGTGTTGTGCAGTTTTATTTAAAAAAACAAACAAAAAAAATCTGAGTATTAAACCATTTGATTGACTTAAGTTCTTTAACTTCCTATTTCAATGTACTGCCTGATGATTGGTCATGATTTCACTCAGTGCCACTGGTCAGTGGTTCAGTATTTGAATCATTTTCAGAAGTTGACTAGAGTCTGAAATGATATGAAATGGACCCTTCTTGAAAGAAAAGGTTTTTTTGTAGTTTTTATAAATTCATATAAATGTATTTTTTTTTTCTACAGCTGAAGTTGTGTCAAAAGTGTAACAAACTAAATATCAAAATGTTGGAAAAACTTTTTTTTAATGAAAATTTGTGTGAAAAAAAAAAAATCCAGTCCCACAAGCTTCCTCATTCCAAACATGTTCACTTACATTTTCACTCTGGTACATGTTAATGTTATTTATTGACTGTATCTAAGAATATCATGTATATCTTGAATTTAACTGAAGATACAACAAAATACAATATAATACAATAAAATGCAATGCCTTAAATCTTATTGTATTAGACTACTAGATCATCAAATCAGCCTGTCAACTATGTTGCCTGCAGGGATTTTTAATGTCCAGCAGGTGTCAGTATTGAGTCACAGTATCAATACAGTTTTGCTTTGGGTCGAAACGCTTCATGAAGCTTCATTTACCCATCACTACTGACAACATGAAACCGTTCAGAAAAATCCAACTACATCGCTTACTTCATGCTGTCAAACTTAATTATATGGATTTTGACAGATCTTCACAATCCGTTTGATTTAAGACTCGTGCATTAGAAAAACTATAAAGTTATCACAGTTTAAACGCAAAGCTGACTATGCAATTGGATAACTGCTGTATGTTTGTATGTAAACTGCTACACCACCAGTGTAATGCAGTAGCAAATGAAAACGCTGCACAGACCACGGCAGCATAAAAAGACAAACTATGAAAATATGAAAACACCAACTTTATCAAAATTGGATAAAGAAACAGAGAGCTTATAGTGACAACTATTACATTTGAAAACATTGTAAAACAAAAGCTTGACAAAAAATGTACATGTTTCGCATTTTCTTTCTTTGCTACCTTTTGCGGCAGAATGCATTTGCATCCAAACCTTGAAGGCATTAAAGAAAAACGATCAGCTTAAAGAAAGGTTGCTCTACTTCAAATTGTACATCAGCAAATACAAATCAAATTCAGAGAATTTAAGAACAAGCATTTCAGCTCTTGCAGCTCATAAAGCAGCTTCCTTAACGGATTCCTAACGGGAACATGTGGGGAAAGCGGGATTTCGAAGGATGCAATGAGTTTTAACTCGTCATAACTTTTAGAAGAGCCCGTCACATCATGCGTCTTGCAGTGTTGTTATCCTGATCTGACTCCAGAATAAAACCACTGAATCTGCCGCTGCAGGACTCCTCTGGTCTGGAAATGAAAAGAAGATCTGTGTCAAACTTTTAGCTACAGAATGAAAAGAATCTGAACTCTTTCCACGGATTCGTCGCTGTACAATTTTCAAAGATAAAAACGCTTGACCTTGACGAATAAAGATGAATGCACACATATTCTTAACCTTTCATTTTTCTCTTGGGTTTATTCTATTCATCGATCTCAACTAAGCAAGCGGCCAGTATGGCTTTCGTATGAATTGGTGCCCAGACCGATGTGTTGACAGTAAACCTTAGATCACCGTTATGATTTTGCCTTTCCTACATCGCTGCATTGCATATTTGCAAAATCAAATATTACCTTTCAGTTTATTCTCATTCTACTGCTGCAACTTCACCTCGGAGTAAACGGAGCTCTCCTCTGCTTCACGAAGCCTCCCTGTTAGTTTGGGCACAGCAACAACAACAGCAAGGTTGAAACCACTCAGCTGTTTTCTCCTGTTGCACATTAAACGTGCCTGGAACTCACTCGTCCTGTCGATGTCTTTCAGCTCAATGCGAGAGTACGTGACGTCTGCGGACTCATCCGCAGCTGAAACATTTGATGATATTAGACGAGCCACGGCGGATCAGACTTTAACTTATGCATCTGTCGAGCTTCAAAGATATACTTCACCATTTCCTGTCGTTTCAGAGACCTTGACCGACGCGTAGGGATTGGCGTTATCTGCAGCAAGAGGGGAAATGTTTTTTGTGCTTTTATGTAGATCATAATACGTAAAGAACACATTCCTGTAACACGTTTCAGAGGAGAATTTAGTGGCTAAATGTCATTCAGCAACTTTTGCTAAATCTTTTGCAGCCATCGCCGAGTCTAGCAGAAATACTGGCGCGCCAACATCATCAGTCAAATCTACTACTACTGTTTCTGGTAGAAAAACATGGTGAATTAGTACCAGGAAGTAGTTGAGTAATAAAATAAACAAAAAAAACAAAACAAAACAAGAAACCCAAAAGTCACAGCATGCATACTACTGAGGTAGAATTTATCTAAGGAAGAAAACAGCAAATGTTGTGCAATGTTGGTTAAAATGGGTCCTTCCAAATATTGTTAAAATGTTGGGATGAAAATGTACATGAGTTAGATACATGGCTTTACTTTATCAATAATAACCGGTAGAGACACACATGCTGTTTCTGAGGGAAAACAGATAGAAGAAGAGTTGTGCAAACATTAGCTTTAAATGTTAATATTACTACACACTCAAAGAAAACTGTTTTAATCGCTTGTTACAGTTAATGTTTGAGTTTGTAAGGAGAAATGCACGCCACTGTTTTTTGAGCAGTGTAATATGTCCTGTTCCTCAAGTAAAAGAGTAGCAGCAAATCTGAGTTAGGACCTCTACCATCTGCTCACGCTTCAAAGCACATTTTCTTAAAATATGGATCTTCTTCCAGGAAACCAACAAATTAAGATGAATGACAGCAATTTTCATTTTTACCATTTTAAAAAAGGGAATCTCAAAGACTAAACCCAAACATTGAAGCTCTGACCATGAGGAGGAGACCTGTGCTCATGATCTGCAGCGTTGCTGGTGTTTGAGGTTTGACCTCTGCCCTCTGACTGCTTCGATCTGAAACATCATACATGCACTTAAATTGATGACAGTTTGAAAATTGCAGTTTAAAGGAAATAAAACCATGCTGCACTGACCTGATGCACCATAAACCTGTGAAAATATATATTTCATATCACATTATTCCATTTTTTAAAATTATTATTTATAAGCAACAATGCATATTAAGTGACAGAGTTGTTTAAGTTCATTATCTGAATGATTTAGGGATTGAGGCTAATTTGCATCTGCAGTCATCTCTCTCACCTCATCTCTCTTTCTTAAAAAAAATGGATCAATAATATATTTCTGAAAAGGAAAAGGCGTCACCTTTGGACCGTCTGCAGCAGCACAACAACAGCAGCAGCAGAATAACGAGAACGAGTCCAACAACTGGTCCAACCATCAACAGCACAGGAAATGAAGAGCTGACAGGACCAGATACAGTAACTGGAAATGAGAAACATTAAAAAGGAATAATTGTTAATAAATGTGACTTTAGGCCTGAACATGGAAAAAAAACATCTGCATCACATCCTCAAAAAGATCCAAAGTGTTCTCTTCAAACTACTAAATGGTTTCAAAGAAAACCCATTTAGTTTTCTTTCAGGTTTTAAAACCTGAAGTTTTGAATATCCTCCTCACCTCTAACAGACATCCAGCTCTTTGGAGACTCTTTTCCTGAATGTTGACATTTGTAGAAACCTTCATCTGACTTTGACACTGCAGAGATCTTCAGCTCCTCTCTGCTGTCATTATTGATGAGTTTATCATTGTGATAGAAAAACACATTGGAGAGAAGTTGTTGTGTTTTATCTCTGCAGCTCAGAGTCACAGGATCTCCCTCAGTCACAGGATGAACAGGGCTCACCAGGATTATATTATTCCAAACATTGTCTGTAAAACATTCAGATTAAATTAAATTTTAGGCATTAGTTTCAAAGATGGAGCTTTCATTGAAGAAAATATTTTACATTTACATAAATCAGAACATATTTCAATTTCAGACAAATTATCTGCAGTGGATGTTAAAATATTAACTTATAAATAATCACTTTCAAATGATCTTGTGCATTTAAAAACAACTGAATTTGACTGTCATGAAATAAAACAGAACCTCCTTTTATAAATTGTTCATAAGTTGGAAGTAAATATTTACATACAATCATCAAAATCATCATTTGATATTATGTTATGATTCTTTAATTTAAAAGTTAAATTGTATTTTTGTTGTGGTGAAAAATGAGTTAATTCATGAACATAGAGTTTTACAGTCATGAGGAACCTACAGTAACATTTTGCACTATATATGTATGAAATGTATACAATAGATAAGAATCTGAAAGCAAAGGTTTATAAATCATATCCTACCAGGTACAGTGATGTTCACTGCATTGCTGAACTCTCCTGATCCAGACTCACACCAGAAAACTCCACTATTCAACAGGTGGCTGGTGATACATGTAGATCCAGTCATTGTCCCCCAGATGGAGCAATCTGATAGTGACTGTCTTTCTGTAATCCTCATCACTCTCCACTCAGTAAAGTTTCCCTCACAGCTCAGAGACACAGAGTCAGATCTGAAGTGTTGAACTCTGTCAGGATTCACTGAGAGAGAAGCTGCTGGACCAGGATCTAAAAAATAAACACACAAAGACATTTAATCTAGAATAAATAAAACAGATTCTCCAAATCGTCAATGGCTTTATTTACTGTCTTAAGTCCAGTGTTGTATAAAGTACTGAAATCTCGGAGTCAAGTAAAAGTATCGGTACCGCTCCAAAATATGACTTTGGTAAAAGTAAAAGTCACTGATTGAAATGTTACTTGAGTAAAAGTATTAAAGTATCTGAAACGTCTTGTACTTAAGTATGGAAAGTACTGTAAAAATTGATGTACTCAAGTAATGTAATGAAAAGTACAAGTAAAAAGTAAAATAAGGCAAATGCAGTTTGAATGACATTTTTTATATTTTGGTAAACTTGTTAAATACACTTAAAATAATGAACACAACCAAGTGCAGGCAAAATGAAACCTGCTAATAGATAAACCTGCAGCATCATTTAGTTAAGAAAATTAGGTGCTTTACCTAAACCACAAGGTTAACTTGACCTGCTTTAGGTTAACTTGACCTGCTTTACAACTGAACCAGCTTCTTAGTAAACCCTCCAGGACAGAAAATAAAGTTTTTGTAAGCCTTAAGTTTTTTGTTAACTTGGTGTTTAATGGGAGAAAAGTAACAGACCTCCATGAAGCTGACACCCTACCTACTCAAATAATCCAGCAAATAATCTGATTGATTAGAGCTCCGTTTGTGCCGTTAAAATTTTCGTTTGTGCAGCTTTGGTTTCCGAGATATTAAAAATTATTTTTTAGGCCATCCAAAATATATACTTTTTAAGATTACAATTACTGAAAATATTGAGTATGACTACTTCATACTCAATATTTTGTGTCATGAATTTTGTGTCAGTTGGTCACAAGGCAAGAAATCTATTTCCATTAGTTTCTCAGGAGAGTTTGGATGTAAAATTTGTTGACGCTCCCTGAGTGAAACTCCGACACCTTGAGGAAGGGGAGACCTAGAGAACGGCTGGCCGAAATTAACGTTCATGAATCGGATCAACCTCGTGCTAGACGCCGCTCACACCGGAGATCGGAAGAGCCAAAATCCAAATTGAAAACAACTTTGCTGCGTTTGTTTTAACTGCACAAACGGAGCACTAACGAACCAGCCCACTTTGGTTTGTTTTGGAGCAAAATGCGGGGATGGTGAACTCTGGACGGCCTAAAAAATCATTTTAATATCTCGGAAACCAAAGCTGCACAAAGGAAAACTTTAACGGCACAAACCTACACATACGGAGCACTAACCAATCAGACTGTTTGCTGGACTTTCTGACGTAGTGGGGAGGTGAAACCTGTGCATCCTATTGGTGGTGATGAACAAGCCCAGGCAAGCAGGCTTTGTTGCAGCCAATCAGTAGGTGGGATCAAAACATTTGCGTTTCTCTCTCGCTTTTTTGTAACGAGTAACTAAACCACACATTGAAAATGTATCGGAGTAAAAGTATGCAATTAAGTTCGGAAATGTAGTGAAGTAAAAGTAAAAGTTATCAAAAATTTTCTTACTCGAGGAAAGTATGAAGTACTCCAAAATATACTTAAGTAAAGTAGCGAAGTATTTTTACTTCGTTACTATACAACACTGCTTAAGTCAAATATTAATCTTATCATAGCAAAACGTTAATCATATAAAATGTTTTCAACTAAAACTTGTCTCAAAAGACACAAACTGCATTTCATGAGTGATTTTGGAGGAGGGCTGTTTATGTCAAAAGCACCAAAACTTTTACTTTTCACTTTTTCATTTTATGTCTTTATTGCTGCTTTGGATTTAAAATTCAAGAATGTATGAAAACCCAGATAAAAACTTTGACATTTCTTCTTTACTTTGTTAATAAACCAATGTAATGAAATTACTGCTAAAGATAAAGTACATGGCTGAGTAGGAACCATGTAAACAGATCATTACTTACTCATTGAAAGGAGACACATTGAAACAAACTGACCTGCTGACCAGACAAAACTTGGATTTCTGTAGTTTGGTTTTCCACGTCCTGCTTCACACACATAACCTGCTGTATTATTGAGTCCATGAACAATGTAGAAATTTTCATCAGTCCCATTAGAGCTGCCAGGCAGCAGCTCATAGCTGTAGAATCTGCTTGTTGGATCAGGAACAGCTTTATACCAGAAGAACCTGGTTCCTGCAGGTGAACGTTCAACCTCACAGCTCAGAGTCACTGAGGCTCCAGGACTCAGCCATGATGGAGACACAGAGAGTTCATCTGTTGGAGAGTTTCTATGTCAACAAAAGGCTTCAGTTTAAAGAAAAATATCTCGACACGCTGTCAGAAACTCAGTGTCGTTAGAGAACCCTGATTATTTTCAGACAGTTGGTAAAGCACTTTATGCCTCCAACTCATCTGCATTTTATGAAGGAATTCATGCAGTTCTAACTTTGACATATTTCATTTTCTCAAACCGTCAGAAATGACTCAATGAGAAAATGTGTTTTTATTTATAGTAGCTATTTTTGTATATCTGTCAAAAATATACCTTTAACTAAAGGTTTGTACCTTTAAAACTAAGACAGTTCTGGGGGCAAACAAATATTTATGCTCAACCTGTAACATGTATTTTAATTAAAATATCAGTCGTTTTGTATCGATAAGGAAGAACTAGGTTGGTAATCCAAAAGATCAGTCCAACCAGTTTATCAGGACTATCTAAAAAACCTTAACCTTTTAACCAATTATCACTTATTTGCATCAAACGCGTTAAAAAATGTGCAATAAGATTTTTATATGAAACATTTCTGACCAACTTACACACAGTTAATACGACAACATCGCTCCAGTCTGTTGACTCGTCTCCACTTGTTCCTCTGCAGCTGTATTCTCCACTATCAGACTCTTTAGCTGAAGATATGTTAATGTATTCCTTGGATGTTTGAGGGTCATTTAACCTGGTTGGTCTCCATTCATAGGTCCACTTTCTTCCTTCTCCTCCTGGGATCTCACATTGGATAATAACTTTCTCACCTTTGTATATCAGAGGCCAGTTTGGTCTCAGGGTCACAGTGGCTCGATTGAGAACTGTTCACATAAACAACATAATGTATTAGTTTAAAAGAAACAGTGAATCAGCAAAAAGATGTATATTTTTTGTTGGCCTAAAGTTGAATGATGACTGAAAATGAGCATTTTTAGTCATCATTTAGTTGAGTTTTGTAAAAACAACCAGTACCTTCAGTTCCTTTAGGGGATCCTGGTTGTTTTGCATGTTGTTGTCTATGTGGTTGTCTTGGATTATCTGGACCTTGGAAACCAGAAAGTCTTTTGTTGCCATTTGCTTTTCTGTGTCCTGTCAAAATATTTCAAACTCAAGTTCCTGAATCATTTTTTTTTTTTTTTTTTTTACTTTTTACAGTTTGAAGAGAGAACAATCATAGTTAGATTTGACATGTTTTTACAAAGATAGATTCCAGCATGTTCACTACTGTCCAGTTTTGTCACTACAGTGGATCAGACTAGACAGGAATGCATTTGTTTCACGTTAGCTTTTTAGGTTGAGAAGAGATTAAAACCTAATCGGAGTTTGAAAACTCTTAACCTATTCTTGCCGTTGCAAATTCATAGACATGTTGAAAACACAAGGATGCTTTTATATATATATATATATAAATACAAAAATGTGGTTGTGCTATTATAGGCAGAAACGTCACAAATGTTTGCTCATATTCTCAGCGAACAGCTTCCTGTGTTCTCATCCAGTCTGCAAACCAACAGAAACCTTATCAAGCATGAGAAGATAGTGAAACTTTCGGGCTCATATTGAGCAGTTTTCCCATCCCAAACGTATGCTCCTCTGATATTGTTTACTTCTCTTTTCAAATACACATGCATCAATAAATAGTCTGTTAACATCAATGCAGCAATTTCTTAAAGAGACACTGAAGGAAAAATAGAAAAAGGAAAGAAGCTCTCTCCTGTGCACCAGACGCCAGATAGCATCTTGTGTGTGACCAGATACTATCCTGTGGGTGTCACATATTATCTGATGAGCACAAGAAAGATCGATTTTTCATCTTCACTTCAGTGTCCCTCTAGGAGCTCCAAATATTCTCAACCAGAGAATGATAGAAATCATGTTTGCAGCTGGTTTAATAAGGTTTGAGGATGCCAGGCACAAAAATGTTGAATCTGGCTAGTTTTGCAAACTGTGACTTGCTGACCTCACAAACGTTTGCTTATATTCTCAGCGAACAATTTCCTGTGTCCTCATCCAGTCTGCACACCAACAGAAACCTTATCAGGTATGATAGATAGATAAACTTTCAGGCGCATATTGAGCAGTTTTTGGTTCAGCGTTTTACTTCCAAAGCAATCTGGAAATAAAACTTCAGGTTGGTTTGAGGTGAAACAAGCAGCACAAAAACGTAGCATTAAAAGGTCAGCAGCTGACGCTGGTATACTGAGTCAGCTGCAAGTATACCAGATCTATGGTCCTGTGGGCTCGTTTCGTCTCCAGATCTTTGGAGAACTTTGTTGTTACACTTCAAAAGATTTGTGAGTTGTTTCAAACAGCAGTGGATTTTTAATACAAATATGTTATTCTCTGTCGGAAAACCCAACACTTGTTCTTACTGATAAATGATAAAGCCAAAAGAAAATGAAATATACTGCGGTTACTCATTCACTCTAGCAATATTTTAAGGTTTCGCAATGACACTGGTCTCGTCATCGTGGCTCCTTGTGTCTCGGCTTTGAACTTTGTGGGTTATGAAGAGAGTTCAGGTCTTTCCACAGAAACTGTTTCTGCTATTTACACAACGAGAAGTTTCACATTTCCACCAGCAGTTCGAGAGATTACACTATTAATAAAATATTAGGCATGAAAAGTCAAGACCACAGAACTAGGAAATGTGTCTCACCGTTGGCGTATCCACTGATGACTGAGCTGAACACTGAATAAACCAGACACATTTAGGATAAAGTCAGAACAACGGGTCAATCGGGAAGAAACACAATTGCAATAAGAGAAAAACTGGCATTTAAAAACATTTCTGAAATCATTTAATACAACAATACAGCTGACGCTTGTATTATCTCTTTATTTAGAGACAAGCAGGCATTTTAAGAAAATCTTAGTTGAACTAATTATGTATTTTTAACGTTAATAAATTTACTCACAGAACAGCACGTAAAGCCAAGTGTTTCCCATCCTCACATCTCGACCTGCTGAACCACTATAACCAGGAAATCTTGGGTCTTGTGAGAAAAAACAGAAGTTCCCAGAATACTTCTTCTTTATAGCGTGTCTACGCGTTTCCTTCCCATTACTCAGTTTTAAAAACTGCAGCAGCTTTGACCGCAACGGTTGCTCAATATATTTATGCGTCGTATCGGCTGCAGGAGTTTCTGACTCCTCTGCAGCCGAGGCGCGCTGCACGCAATCTGATGGGTTTGTTGAACGAATTTAGAGCTTTTAAAGCTGTTATTGCTCAATTACACACATTTTATCTAAACTTGTTTTTCGCCTGCAAAAAAAAGATAAAGTTGCACAAGTGTCTTGTGCAAACTACTTCCTTTAGTGTCACCTTCCTAAAATGATGGCCTTAGTTGTTGTTTTGTATTTGTCTTTTCAACAAAAGTAAAAAATCTCTTCTGGCAAAAAAAAACAAAACAAAAAAAAAAGACAGGTCATTACTTAAGGAAGGTGATGATATACAAACGCAACTCAAAAAATCTAAATGTCATGGAAAACTTACCTCAGAAAGTACATAGGTTCATTACACAGAGTGAGATGTTTAAAACTTTTATTGCTTGTAATTCTGGGGATTGTGGCTCAGATTTAATGACAAGTAAAAGTTTATCTATGCTATGTGAAAAATTAATATCGTTTTAAAATTAGTCAGGCAAAACAGCTCCTAAGTTAGAAGCTCAAATATCTCACTTTTCCCTCTCCCTACATGCAAATGTTGCAAATTTTCAAACATGAATTAAATGAAATAAAAAGCCGATACATCAGACTATATTTAGTAATTGTTAGATTTTTCGTTTTATTGATGAAATGCTTTGTGTTCATAAATGCAGCTTTCTTTACATCCTTATAGCAAAGCTCATCTTGTATTTAGCAGCTTGATCCAGCTTAGCTTTCGGTATCCATGGCGATTTCTGAATAAATGGCCTCATCTGTTGCAGCAGGACTCCATGTTCCTGTGAACGGAGAGACGGTTTGCTGAAAATATTTGTCAAGGTAATCTTTAATAACAATAGCAACATAAGTTTAATGCAAAACTCAAAATGGATGAAAGACAAACGTCACTCTGCAGTTCCTTATTCTGCAGCCGGGCAACTTAGGACTATAAGTATGAAAATGGATATTAAAATCAACAGTTTAGTGGAAAACTGTTGAATTATAACAACAGCTGACAGACAGACGTATGAAACAGACCAACTGATGCAAATTATGATCATATTAAGCTGCGGCATGATGTCATGAAGATGTATTTCAGTAAAAAGATCAACTATTGTGGCTGATTGTACCTGAATCTTCTGTTCTCAGTACAGAGTAAGAAGTGTGCTCATGAGGCCTCCCTGAAAAAACAAGACATGGTCAAAAGTGTTGAACATTTCCGTCTCCAGCTGCGTGTTCTGTGCTGTTTGGGACTCACTCTCTTGAGTCCCAACGTTCATCACTTCAATCAGAGAATATGCAGGACCTCCGGGTTCTTCTGCAAATAAAATACGGGACGATATGTCACTTACTGATAATCAGGCTCATTACATCACCAATTCGTTGAAAATCAATACCTTCTCCTGCACTTTCGGGGCATTGAACTGACTCGTAGAAGTGAGCGTCACCTAACGTGTAGAAAAATAAATAAACATATTTTAAAAGGATCGAGGAAGGTTTACACGTCTGGTTCACGCGGTTTCCCAAATAACATGATCCAAAAAAACAATAAATTAAAGAAAATGATGTTAAGTGGTATTTTTCTTTGCTGTGTGTTGTTTTCCTAAGTGGACTCATATAATACATAAATACCATTATCACTCAGTATTTAAAAAAAAAAAAATACATTACCATCTCCTGCAGCTCCATGGGATATGACTGACCCATAGGGACCAACATCACCTAAAGAGCAGGAAAAGAAACAAACAGTTTCTACAAAACAAACTTGATCAACAAATTAACAACTTCTACAACTTAACAGTAAAATTATCCCTTTTCTTTTTGTTGGCATGACAAATTATTGTCTGGCAGTAAAGAGAAAACATGAAAATAATTAATATCAAATTCTGACCGAGACGAAGAGTGTTGTAACCATGGTTCCCAGTCCGGTTGACGACATCGTTTCTGTTGGAGCTCTGATTGTTGCTCTCTGACTGACTGGAGCTGAAACGGTGAATTTGAGTCAACAAACTATTATTGATGCACATCTGGGGTGAAATATGGCAATGTGTGGCACCAACCTGATACACCATGAATCTGTAAAAGACAATAGTTATATTATCTAGTTGTTCAAACCGCCATGTTGCTACAACATCAAAATGTGGTTTGATGTTTTATGTAAGAGTTTTTCTCACCTCTGGACCGTCTGCAGCGCCACAAAAAGAGCAGGAGAATAATGAGAATAATGAGAACGATTCCAATAACCAGTCCAACGATCAGCTTGTCAAGAAATGAAGAACTGCCACGACTGGACACAGCGGCTGGAAATAAGAAAAACATAGAAAAGGAAGCAAATTATTTACTGATTTTTATGAGCCTATTCTCTGCATTGAAAACATCACTTTTCCCCTATAGTATCTTAACACTAAACACTTGCTTGTGTTTTTCAAATGTATATTTGCTGATGATACCAAATGTCAAAAAGCAAGGCCAGGTCATAAACTTTGGGGTGAATTAAGATCTTATTTCTATTAAAAAAGTTACAGCAATATCTATCCAATCAACACTGTTTTGTGTTAGTGACTCAACAGCAGCAACTTGATTTCTCTCTGCAACATTATTTTCCAATCCGATATATTGAAAAATCTTCTTCAAAATGTGAATTTGAAGAAGATTTCTGTGGTGTAAATCTACCAATTTCCACATGTATGAGAGAAAAATGAACTTTTGGAGGACTTTTAAACCAATGTTCAGAGAATAAAAAATCTGAATCTGAATTATTGACAGCCAGGTTTCACCTACGTTCATTAAGAATGGATAAATACAATCCATCAAATATTTTAATCCTCCTCACCTCTAACAGACATCCAGCTCTTTGGTGACTCTTTTCCTGAATGTTGACATTTGTAGAAACCTTCATCTGACTTTGACACTGCAGAGATCTTCAGCTCCTCTCTGCTGTCATTATTGATGAGTTTATCATTGTGATAGAAAAACACATTGGAGAGAAGTTGTTGTTGTTTATCTCTGCAGCTCAGAGTCACAGGATCTCCCTCAGTCACAGGATGAACAGGGCTCACCAGGATTATATCATCATCTGTAAAATAGACAGAATATCACCTACTGACAAGCAATCAACTGTTGTCTTTTGAAAAAGTTGCTTCAATTATTTAAGTAGATTTTATATCTTTGAGTGTTAAACCAAGCCAATGGAAAACACAATCAATCTCTATTTTTTTTTAGCAATAGATAGTAATAATTATTTTTAAATTATTATTGATGAATAATAGAAATTGCACAATTTTAGACAAAAATACCTATTAAATAAAATTAAAAAAAAAATGTCATGAGACTCCATTTTACAAAGACAAGGGACATGAGAGATTATATAACATTTTTCAATGGATTGTTAACAAATATGGAATTGGAATTTTGAAAAGTTCTAATAATATAATATTTTGTATTATAATATTAAAATTATCACATTTTAATATAAAACCTACTGTACATTTGTAACATTCTTATTTTCAAGCACTTCTGGAAGGAAGCAAACTGCATTTCTTTGCTTTGTACTTGTGACATGAAATGACAAAGTTGAATTTTATTTATTCTATAACTTTGATTATTAGTAATTTAGACTATTTTTCCAGATCCACGTTCTACAGCTACAGAGTTTTCTGTTATTTTTCCTAAAATTTACTTGGATCACACGCTTATAAAACAGAACAATCAAAGGAAGAAGGCGAGCTGCTCGGTTTTAAAGGACAAAAAATGTTAACACCCTTCAGCTCCATCTATCAAACACTAAATTTTGCTTTTTTCATTTTATAAAATTTACCTGAAGAGCAAAGAATGTAGGAATCATGAGATTCCTGTAGAGACATGTCTACAGGAACTGTCATCATTCTGAATAATAAAAAGTAAACAAAAATATTTAAAAATTCATAACCTACCTTGTACAGTGATGTTGACTGCATTGCTGAATTCTCCTGATCCAGACTCACACCAGTAAACTCCACTGTGAGCCTTCAGTGTGTTAATGGTACATGAGGATCCAGGCATCCTCCCCCAGTTGGAGCAATGAACATATGATGGACTGGTTGATTCTGTAAACCTCTTCACTCTCCACTTGGTGTCGTTCCCGCTGCAGTTCAGTGTGACAGACTGATCAATGAAATGTTGAACTCTGTCAGGACTCACTGAGAGAGAAGCTGCTGGATGAGAGTCTGAAAAAAAAAAACACATAATAGTATAAAATTAAAGTTGTTGATATAAATTTTTTAAAAGTGAGAAAAGAGTCCACAATGTCAGAGCTTCAGAGCTTTGAGGTAACAAAACTAAAATCAAATAATATAAAAACTATCAGCTTTGCTAAGTATGAATAACAGTAAACTGCCACTGTGATAATCTGCTAATTTGTTACTTTATGACAGTTAAAACAGAAATGGTCAAAAACGACTCCAAGCTTTTGACCTTTAAATGTCAGAAGGGAAGGAAATTTCAAAAACTTATTTCTGCAAATAATTCATAGTTAATCAAACTTCTAAATAGCATTTAAATAATATGATTTAAATCTGTAGCTTACAATGGTTTCAGTTGTACCCTCAATTTTTCACCACATCACAAATATAAATGCAGAGGAACCCAAACAATTCACACATTTTCGAGTCACATGTTGAGCCAAATCATAAAAACGTGGATCCCTGAAGAAAACGAAGCAGTTAAGCAGCCATGGACCCACGTTAACAGAAAGAAAGCAGTGACATGTTCCTTCATTTAGTATTATTGTAAATAGTGAAGGACGACACTATTTACAATAATTGTTCAATTTGAAGTCTAAGAAAACAGAGCTCAGAGCACGCCAAAGCAATTCAGAGAGACTCAATGCTGTTTGTATTTGCATGTCAATAGAAATAAGAAATTAATACATAAATGAAGATTTAAAACGTAAAAACATCACACAATATTTTTATTTTGTAAAACACTACTAAAAGTCTAAGTACACATAACAACCAAAGCGACTGAAAATTAAACAACGTATTAATATTAGTTCAGCAGGTAACTGTCAGCTCCATCTTCAAGTTATTGCAGGAGACCATGTACCACAGCACCCCCTAGTGGTTCCAGACGGAAACATTCTCCTTATAGCTTCTGGTCCCATAAACACTTTCCTCTACTCTGGTTGTAGTTCTCTTCATCACTGACTTTTAGCAGAAAGCTAAATAATGTTGTCATGTTGACTCTTTCTACCATTACACACACCCAAACATTAGGCAACTGCTGCTTCCAACTTCCAACACAACATGTTATTTAAAACGTTAACTAGAAACCTGAGCTCATCAAAAATGCAAATTGTGGAATAAAAATCAAAAATGTAAGAACAAAAACAAACTGACCTGCAGACCAGACAAACTTTACTTCACTGTCAGTGTAAAACTTTGGTTCTCCTCTTCCTGCTCTGCACTGATATCCTGCTGTTTGAGTCGGTCCATTAATGATGAAGGAGTTCTGCTCAGTCCCGTTGGTGCTGTTAGGCAGCAGCTCATAAGTGTAGGATAGTCGCTAGATTGGGTTTGGAACAGCTTTATACCAGAAGAACCTCCATCCTGCTGATTGAAGCTCCAAACCCTCACAGCTCAGAGTCACTGAGGCTCCAGGATTCGGCCATGATGGAGACACAGAGAGGACAGGCTGAGGACGAGACGCTGGAGAGAGAGAAGGTATAAACATACTTACACACATATAGAAATATTTCATTACATATTAAGATTTGCTAGTAAAATCCCTGTAAACATTATTCATACATGGGTGAACTCACAGGACACTGTTAATGTGATGACTCCCCACTTTGTTATGGTGAAACCGTCTCTTCTTCTTCCTCTGCATTTATAATCTCCACTGTTATAAGCAGAGATCATGGATTCACTGGATGTTGGAGAGTTTCTATTGGTTGGACTCCATTCATACGTCCACTCAGTTCCTCCATCATCCTGGATCTCACATCTCAGAGTGATTTTCTCTCCTCTGTAGATCTGGACCCAGTTGGGTTGTTGGATCACAGTTGGTGTGATGGGAACTTTTCACATGAGTAACAGAGAGGAGACATTTCCATACACCAAATGAAGAGACACATACACATTATTTACTAATGTCTGAAACCAAATCTCTTGATTTAAGTTAGATAGAATTAACTAAAATATTTATATTTGCTAAATGCCAGAAAACTTAGTGAAAATATCTTTTGAAGGATTATTTTTTTTGCAGTTTTTGACATTCCAATCATTTCAAACAAGCAAGCAGTGTGTTTCAGGTGTGTCTTCAATTAACTCAAATGTTAATTGAAGGCTAATTAATTGATAGTTAACCAATTAACAGTTTGTGGAAGGAAACCCAAAAGGTTTGACTCAAGTCAGACAGTTTAAAAGACAATAAAGGTAAATACATTTCTTAATTCAAAGAAAGCTACAAAAATATCTCAAAGGTGCTCAGTACGCTTTTTTTTAAAATCTCATTTAGCAAACAGAAATAATTTTGGTCGTTCTACTTGACCTAAAATAAGAAAATGTTGTTTGATTTAACAACATTAAATCAAACAATTTAATGTTTGATTTAATTGTAACTTGATCAAAAGTTACAGTTTTTGTAACTATTGAATATGTGAATATCTGTCTAATAGCTCTCATTATAACTAACAAATAAAATAATCACTGGTAAAGAACAATAAAGCAAAACATAGTATTAGACATATAACATGCATTTCCTATAAATTACTGGCTTACAGACAGAATGTTGCACTGTTTGCATCACATAATCACATTTGTGACAGTTTTCCTTCAAACAGACATAAGTTGCTGCAGTAAATCCTCCGTCAATATAAACATAGAAATTCATTGTCTGGTTTAAATATCAACATGAACAGGAGCAAATTTTCTGCTTTAAGGCTTCATTAGATGGAGTTACAGATGATGATCGTCGCACTGGAGTCATAATACTTTTAACATCACGGATGAACAAAGAAGCACTAAAGATGTTTCATTTCACAATAAAGACAAGTTTACCTGCTTTCTCAATAGTGACATTTCTGCTGGTTTCAGTATAGAAAACTGGATTTCCTCTTCCTCCTCTGCAGCTGTACTCTCCTCCCTCTGAGACAGAGATAACTCTGAATGGATCTCTGTTTCCTCTGAACCGACCAACAGAAAATTGTTGATTATTTCTGAACCAGTCAAACTTCCAGTCATCAGATCCGTCCACAGAGCAGGTCAGTGTTTTGCTGCCCCCTGCTGGTATGAATGTTGGGTCTGCTGTCAGTGTGGCTTTGGGTTTATATGCTGCGGTTTTAAAATAAACAAAAAATAAAAGAAAATCATATTAGTGACCAATCTTTGCTTGGTGGTTTCTCTGTTTTGGTTTTTGTGATAATTTATTATTAACATGTGCAATGCTTATTAGGAAAGATTACATTATTGCCAGACAAGGGAAAATACGTCTGTCGCATAAAAGAAACTCACTAAAAATTGCAAACATATACAATACAGTCTTAAAACAAGACAATATGACAGGAGAAACATCAATGCATTTGGATTCATAAGGTCCGGTTTCTGAATCAGTCATGTGATTCGGTCCGATTGGGAGGCTTCAAACGTCGCCGCCTGTTTCTACACCACAAGCCTCGATACAATAATCCTCATTGATTACTCAATACACGCTATTCGATGCCTCGACACAGAGGGCACATCACTAAATCATATAATAACTTCAGTAAAAACTCAACTATTTTA
This sequence comes from Poeciliopsis gracilis, assembly GCA_911649635.1. NCBI lineage: Eukaryota > Metazoa > Chordata > Actinopteri > Cyprinodontiformes > Poeciliidae > Poeciliopsis > Poeciliopsis gracilis. Next base: position 2,041,149 of record CAJVRI010000724.1, read on the forward strand.
ACACTAAACTGTCTTAAAATGTTGAGTTTAGCTTAGTACAACATTTAAGGCTTAAGAAACTGCAGAGTTACTCTGTAGTGTTTACTTCAGTGACATGAAGCTGTTTTTATTTATCTAACAGAAAGTCTCTTGCTTTTATTTTGCTTGTAGTCAGAAATAACAGAAAACCTGGTTTTATGTTAAATCCAAACAATATAAAGTTTCTAAATCAGACTCACATCTCACTGTCAATGTGACGCCATCGCTCCATTGTGTTAGTTGATGAACTGCTGCAGCCATACAGCTGTACTCTCCACTGTCGCTGTAAGAGACTCTATTGATGCTGTATTCAATGGATCTTTTTTGACTGTTTCCATTGTTTTTTCTCCATTCATATGTCCACTGAGTTCCTCCTCCTTCCTTGATCTCACATCTCAGAGTGACTTTCTCTCCACTATATACAACAGGTCCACTGGGTTGTAGTTTCACAGTCGGCTTGGAAACTATTCAACAAAAACAAAACAGTTTTCAACAGGAAAACAGTCAGAAAATCCTTATATTATCTCTATTGTTCCCATGTATGATACCCAAATCAACAATTTTTGCTTTGTTACTTTAGCAAACATTTTCTGGCTGAATATTGAATAAATCAAAAGTACAATTTTATAGAAACTATTTTAATTTCTGAGCTCATAAACTCCATGAGTTTTTAAAATTTATTTTAAAAAACATGTTAATTGTGATTTTTAACTCAAAGACAGCAGTTGTAATTTTTGACAGCTGACTGAATATTTATTTCAAAACCTTTACTAAAGAGAACAAGACAACAGAAAATATGTGAAACATTACAAATGAGTGTATCCTTCCCTGCATTGTAATAGAAAATAACTCTAATAAACTTAAGGTGTTGCACTACAATGTAAAAGTCAAGTAACAGTAAGAGGAACATTTGAACCTTAAACGGCTTCAAAATGCAACAAATCAAAATTTGGAGAGATGCAGCAAAAAGGTTTTAGCTAAGCATCAAACTGAAGATGAATGAAAACTCCAAATGTATCAATTAAAAATAATTAATCTTCACATTAACAGAATCAATATTTTATTTTAAGGCATCATCAAATAGAGGTGCAGTCTTGCAATTACTGTTTTACTATAGTTCCAACATTATGGCTACTAAAACACAACTGATAAACAAATTCTAGATTTAAAGAGTGATTTTTATTTCATTACAGAATTAAGAACTAAACTTACCAGTTTTCACAACAGAGATTTTATCACTTTTTTCAGTTTGAAAAACTGGATTTCCTCTTCCTCCTCTGCATCTGTACTCTCCTCCCTCTGAGACAGAGATAACACTGAATGGATCTCTGTTTCCTCTGAACCGACCAACAGAAAATTGTTGATCATTTCTGAACCAGTCAAACTTCCAGTCATCAGATTCGTCCACAGAGCAGGTCAGTGTTTTGCTGCCCCCTGCTGGTATGAATGTTGGGTCTGCTGTCAGTGTGGCTCTGGGTTTATATGCTGCGGTTTTAAAATAAACAAAAAATAAAAGAAAATCATATTAGTGGCCAATCTTTGCTGGGTGGTTTCTCTGTTTTGATTTTTGTGATAATTTATTATTAACATGTGCAATGCTTATTAGGAAATATTACATTATTGCCAGACAAGGGGAAAATACGTCTGTCGCATAAAAGAAACTCACTAAAAATTGCAAACATATACAATACAGTCTTAAAACAAGAAAATATGACAGGAGAAACATCAATGCATTTGGATTCATAAGGTCCGGTTTCTGAATCAGTCATGTGATTCGGTCCGATTGGGAGGCTTCAAACGTCGCCGCCTGTTTCTACACCACAAGCCTTGATACAATAATCCTCATTGATTACTCGATACACGCTATTCGATGCCTCGACACAGAGAGCACATTACTAAATCATATAAGAACTTCAGGAAAAACTCAACTATTTTAACACTAAACTGTCTTAAAATGTTGAGTTTAGCTTAGTACAACATTTAAGGCTTAAGAAACTGCAGAGTTACTCTGTAGTGTTTACTTCAGTGACATGAAGCTGTTTTTATTTATCTAACAGAAAGTCTCTTGATTTTCTTTTGCTTGTAGTCAGAAATAACAGAAAACCTGGTTTTATATTAAATTAAAACAATATAAAGTTTCTACATCAGACTCACATCTCACTGTCAGTGTGACGCCATCGCTCCATTGTGTTAGTTGATGATCTCCTGCAGCCATACAGATGTACTCTCCTCTGTCGCTGTAAGAGACTCTATTGATGCTGTATTCACTGGATCTTCTTTGACTGTTTCCATTGTTTGGTCTCCATTCATATGTCCACTGAGTTCCTCCTCCTTCCTTGATCTCACATCTCAGAGTGACTTTCTCTCCTCTATATACAACAGGCCCACTGGGTTGTAGGATCACAGTCGGCTTGGAAACTATTCAACAAAATCAAAACAGTTTTCAACAGGAAAACAGTCAGAAAATCCTTATATTATCTCTATTGTTCCCATGTATGATAACCACATCAACAATGTTTGCTTTGTTACTTTAGCAAACATTTTCTGGCTGAATATTTAATAAAGCAAAAGTACAATTTTATAGAAACTATTTTAATTTCTGAGCTCATAAACTTCAATATTTTTTTAACATTTATTTTAACAAACATTTTAATTGTGATTTCTAACTCAAAGACAGCAGTTGTAATTTTTGACAGCTGACTGAATATTTATTTCAAAACCTTTACTTAAGAGAACAAGACTACAGAAAATATGTGAAACATTACAAATGAGTGTATCCTTCCCTGCATTGTAATAGAAAATAACTCTAATAAACTTAAGGTGTTGCACTACAACGTAAAAGTCAAGTAACAGTAAGAGGAACATTTGACCCTTAAACGGCTTCAAAATGCAACAAACCAAAATTTGGAGAGATGCAGCAAAAAGGTTTTAGCTAAGCATCAAACTGAAGATGAATGAAAACTCCAAATGTATCAAATAAAAATAATTAATCTTCACATTAAAAGAATCAATATTTTATTTTAAGGCATCATCAAATAGAGGTGCAGTCTTGCAATTACTGTTTTACTATGGTTCCAACATCATGGCTATTAAAACACAACTGATAAACAAATTCTAGATTTAAAGTGAGATTTTTATCCATCCATCCATCCATTTTCTGTCACCCTTCTCCCCAACGGGGTCGGGAGGTGCTGGTGCCTATCTCCAGCTGCGTTCCGGGCGAGAGGCGGGGTACACCCTGGACAGGTCGCCAGTGCGTCGCAGGAGAGATTTTTATTTCATTACAAAATTAAGAACTAAACTTACCAATTTTCACAACAGAGATTTTATCACTTTTTTTCAGTTTGAAAAACTGGATCTCCCTCTTCCTCCTCTGCAGCTGTACTCTCCTCCCTCTGAGACAGAGATAACACTGAATGGATCTCTGTTTCCTCTGAACCGACCAACAGAAAATTGTTGATCATCTCTGAACCAGTCAAACTTCCAGTCATCAGATTCGTCCACAGAGCAGGTCAGTGTTGTGCTGCCCCCTGCTGGTATGAATGTTCTGTCTTCTGTCAGTTTGGCTCTGGGTTTATCTGCTGTTGGTTTAAAGCAAAATAAAAGTCACTCAATAATCAAACTATTAATTAATTCATGCCATGTTTACAAAACTTAATCATCTTAAAAAGTTGAATGTGTTAAGTTCATATTTACTTCAGTGACATGAAGCTGTTTTTATTTATCTAACAGAAAGTCTCTTGCTTTTATTTTGCTTGTAGTCAGAAATAACAGAAAACCTGGTTTTATATTAAATCCAAACAATATAAAGTTTCTATATCAGACTCACGTTTCACTGTCAGTGTGACGCCATCGCTCCATTGTGTTTGTTGATGATCTCTTGCAGCCATACAGCTGTACTCTCCACTGTCGGTGTCAGAGACTCTATTGATGCTGTATTCACTGGATCTTCTTTGACTGTTTCCATTGTTTTTTCTCCATTCATATGTCCACTGAGTTCCTCCTCCTTCCTTGATCTCACATCTCAGAGTGACTTTCTCTCCACTATATACAACAGGTCCACTGGGTTGTAGGATCACAGTCGGCTTGGAAACTATTCAACAAAAACAAAACAGTTTTCAACAGGAAAACAGTCAGAAAATCCTTTGGGTTGTTTGCATGTTTGATATGCAGGTAAAGACAGGAAATATATATTTTAACAGCTAACTGAATGTTTTTCTATTGCTTCAGATGACAAAATCTAAAAAATTTGGACTTATTTTTCCCACAGAATCTTTTTCCAAATTAACTTTGCACTAAAACACTAATTATAAGATGTTACACATCTTAGCTAAAGTACATCTGGATTAAAATCAAGTATCACAAAGACGAGCACATGAACTCTAAGTTACTTCAAAATCCAATTGATCAAACCTTCAGTATTAGAAATGGAAAGATGCAGCAAAAAGGGTTTAAACATGAAACTGAAGATACTGAAGATGAATGAAAACTCAAAATGTCTCAATTAAAATTTATAACATGAACAGAAACGTTTCATTTTAAGGCATCATCAAATGGACTTTCAGTCATATAAATACTGTTTTACTGAAGCTTTTTATCATCATAGGGATTACAATATGGCTTCCAAAAAAGCATCTGATAAACAAATGCTAGATTTAAAGTAAGATTGTTATTTTATTACAGGAAAAAGAACAAAGCTCACAGGTTTTTCAGAACAGAGACTTTTTGCTTTCTTCCGTTTGATAAACTGGATTTCCTCTTCTTCCTCTGCAGCTGTAGACACCTCCATCTGAGACAGTGACGACACTGTGTGGTTCATTGGTTGGTCTGAGCTGAACTGGTTGATCATTTCTGAACCAGTCAAACTCCCAGTCATCAGATTCGTCCACAGAGCAGGTCAGTGTTTATGCTGCCCCCTGCTGGTATGAATGTTCTGTCTGCTGTCACTGTGGCTCTGGGTTTATCTGCTGTTGGTTTTTAAATAAACAAAAAAAGAAAAAGAAAATCATATTAGTGACCAATCTTTGCTGGGTGGTTTCTCTGTTTTGGTTTTTGTGATAATTTATTAATAACATGTGCAATGCTTATTAGGAAAGATTACATTATTGCCAGACAAGGGGAAAATACGTCCGTCGCATAAAAGAAACTCACTAAAAATTGCAATCATATACAATACAGTCTTAAAACAAGAAAATATGACAGGAGAAACATCAATGCATTTGGATTCATAAGGGCCGGTTTCTGAATCAGTCATGTGATTCGGTCCGATTGGGAGGCTTCAAACGTCGCCGCCTGTTTCTACACCACAAGCCTCGATTACAATAATCCTCATTGATTACTCGATACATGCTATTCAATGCCTCGACACAGAGAGCACATCACTAAATCATATAATAACTTCAGGGAAAAAACTCAACTATTTTAACACTAAACTGTCTTAAAATGTTGAGTTTAGCTTAATACAACATTTAAGGCTCAACAAACTGCAGAGTTACTCTGTAGTGTTTACTTCAGTGACATGAAGCTGTTTTTATTTATCTAACAGAAAGTCTCTTGCTTTTTGTTTTGCTTGTAGTCAGAAATAACAGAAAAACCTGGTTTTATATTAAATCCAAACAATATAAAGTTTCTATATCAGACTCACGTTTCACTGTCAGTGTGACGCCATCGCTCCATTGTGTTTGTTGATGAACTGCTGCAGCCATACAGCTGTACTCTCCACTGTCGGTGTCAGAGACTCTATTGATGCTGTATTCACTGGATCTTCTTTGACTGTTTCCATTGTTTTTCTCCATTCATATGTCCACTGAGTTCCTCCTCCTTCCTTGATCTCACATCTCAGAGTGACTTTCTCTCCACTATATACAACAGGCCCACTGGGTTGTAGGATTTCACAGTCAGCTTGGAAACTATTCAACAAAAAACAAAACAGTTTTCAACAGGAAAACAGTCAGAAATATCGTTATATTATCTCTATTGTTCCCATGTATGATACCCAAATCAACAATGTTTGCTTTGTTACTTTAGCAAAACATTTTCTGGCTGAATATTTAATTCATCAAAAGTACAATTTTATAGAAACTATTTTAATTTCTGAGCTCATAAACTCCATGAGTTTTTTAAAATTTATTTTAACAAACATGTTAATTGTGATTTCTAACTCAAAGACAGCAGTTGTAATTTTTTGACAGCTGACTGAATATTTATTTCAAAACCTTTACTTAAGAGAACAAGACTACAGAAAATATGTGAAACATTACAAATGAGTGTATCCTTCCCTGCATTGTAATAGAAAATAACTCTAATAAACTTAAGGGTGTTGCACTACAACGTAAAAGTCAAGTAACAGTAAGAGGAACATTTGAACCTTAAACGGCTTCAAAATGCAACAAATCAAAAATTTGGAGAGATGCAGCAAAAAGGTTTTAGCTAAGCATCAAACTGAAGATGAATGAAAACTCCAAATGTATCAAATTAAAAATAATTAATCTTCACATTAACAGAATCAATATTTTATTTTAAGGCATCATCAAATAGAGGTGCAGTCTTGCAATTACTGTTTTACTATGGTTCCAACATTATGGCTACTAAAACACAACTGATAAACAAATTCTAGATTTAAAGAGTGATTTTTATTTCATTACAAAGTTAAGAACTAAACTTACCAATTTTCACAACAGAGATTTTATCACTTTTTTCTGAATGAAAAACTGGATCTCCTCTTCCTCCTCTGCAGCTGTACTCTCCTCCCTCTGAGACAGAGATAACTCTGAACTGACCAACAGAATATTGTTGACCATTTCTGAACCAGTCAAACTTCCAGCCAACTCCAATGTCAATAAGGCAGGTCAGTGTTACTCTGCCCCCTGCTGGTATGATGTTATCACTTGCTGTTAGTGAGGCTTTGGGTCGATTTGCTGGTAGAAACAGAAAACAAGACAAACTTTAGAAAGTGGCTTGTTTGAGGAAACAATCTGTTCAGATCAACTTTAACTGCTGAGTCACTTATGCTGTTTGATGTTTCATGCTTCCAAGTTATTGTTGAAAAGTAGAATTCATTCCTAATCAATTTACCTGATTAAAAAAATAAAATTTAAAAACTAATCTTTCAAAAACCAGTATTTGGAAGCGTGACTAGAATCGACTGAACTTCACTTCCATTTCTAAAACTACAGACAGAGTACAATTCTAAAACAACACAGAAAATCGACATTCATAACTTCTCCTTCTGTTCACTGATTGAAATTCTACTAAAGAAAATCCAAGTCAATGGGAGAAAGCCCAGACAGAGCACTGAAGAGAGATGAGAACTGAGTGGTGCTGCATAGGAAGGCAATGGCCAGGCTAAGATAAAATATACTAAAACTGTTACAAAAATACCAAATTATTTCTAATTTACCATTTAAAATGAGAACTAATGCAGATGTGAGGAATTTTACATCCAAAAATGTTGTCTGTTGTTCTAGGATTGTGAGAATGAAGATGTTTCTGTCAGACTTACAGTTCACTGTCAGTGTAAAGGGAAAGCTCCAGCCTGTTCTCTGATCACCTTTACTAGCCTTACAATAGTAGCTCCTACTGTCAGACTGAGAGACACTGTTGATCCTGTATTCATTGGATGTTGGAGAGTTTCTATTGGCTGGACTCCATTCATACGTCCACTGAGATCCTTCATCATCCGGCATCTCACATCTCAGAGTGACCGTCTCTCCTCTGAATACGACAGGCCAGCTGGGTTGTAGGATCACAGTCGGCTTGGAAACTATTCAACAAAAACAAAACAGTTTTCAACAGGAAAACAGTCAGAAAATCCTTTGGGTTGTTTGCATGTGTGATATGCAGGTAAAGACAGGAAATATATATTTTAACAGCTAACTGAATGTTTTTCTCTTGCTTCAGATGACAAAATCTAAAACATTTAGACTTATTTTTCCCACAGCATCTTTTTCCAAATTAATTTTGCACTAAAACACTAATTCTAAGATGTTACCCATCTTAGCTAAAGTACATCTAGATTAAAATCAAGTATCACAAAGACGAGCACATGAACTCTAAGTTACTTCAAAATCCAGTTGATCAAACTTTCAGTATTAGAAATGGAAAGATGCAGCAAAAAGGGTTTAAACATGAAACTGAAGATACTGAAGATGAATGAAAACTCAAAATGTCTAAATTAAAATGTATAACATGAACAGAAACGTTTCATTTTATGGGATCATCAAATGGACTTTCAGTCATATAAATACTGTTTGTTGAAGTGTCATAGGAAAAGACATCTGCCGTTGGCGAGCTGTCAGAGAAACCCCTGAGAGCTCAGAAACTGTCATAACTATAATAACTTAATAATGATAAAAATTAGAGTCGCATCGTAGTTTTTTTGTATTGGGAAAAAAGTAAAAGTTGAGAATTTATAAACGTTTCTCTGGGGTCACTATGTAGAGTTGGTTTATTTCAGGATGTTCTGCTTTCCTGTCTCAAAACTTCATTTGTGAACCAAACAGTTGCATCAATTCTGACTAACAGGTTGACCAGCCATGTTTTTGTTTTGTCTTTTTCTCTGAGGATTTTCTGTTGGCTATTGTGGCCCGTATCTTTTTTTTTTTTTTTGAAAGTAGGCTGAGAGGAAAGAGGGGACGCAGAGAGAGGGGAAGACATGCGGCAAATGTCGAACTCACAACGGCTGCGTCGAGGACTAAGGCCTCCATACGTGGGTTGTGCTAAACCCCTACGCCACCACAGCACGACCTGATCAGTATTTTTGCAGAACAAACGGAGAGTAATTTAGACGAGGGAGCTGTTGGTCCTTTTTCTCTAATTGGACATTCCAGATGATTGAAACCGAACACGAGTATTTTGCCCAAAGTACAAAAGATATGCTGTTTTTGTTGTTGTTTTTTTTAATTGTGCAGTATATGCTGCTCTTTAGATTTGACGGCCGTTTTCAGGTTAGCAACTGGAACTTAATTATCTTAATTATAGCTGGGTTGAACAGTATAGCATAAGAGGATACCTTAAGACTTAAGCTGATGGTAAATTTTGGAACAGATGGATGAAATTGTGACAGATTTGTGCAGGTGGATAAAATTGATTTGCCATCAATTGAGCATAGATAGTGAATAAAATTTATTTTTGCTTAATTTTGCATGTTTGTGCCGTACTGGCTGCAGTATTTCTACACAAATGTGTATTTTGGATAGTTGAACTCAGTTTCTATTCCTATAAGTTGTTTTGATAGGTTTGCCTTGTTGACTTTTCAGTGTTGGACATTCAGGCAGGGTTACTCTTCAGTCACAACCGAACTGTTGTTAGGTTTATTAATACATAATTGTCAGCAGACTGATGAATGGTTATATGGTCGTGTTGTCAATTTCTCACAAATCTCTCACAAACTGGTTAGTTTAGTCACCAGTTAGTTTAGTAACTTGTTAGTTCAACTTTGTTCTTTTAGCCAGAGCATGAAACTTAAGTGGTTAAAAACGATACAGCCTGTTTTAGGGGCTGGTGAGTTCCTGTGGTGGTTGTGGTCGGTACATTGGGTTTTAGCTGACAGCCAGAAGGGAAAGGCCGAACTATAAAAAAAACATCTAGTCACTGGTTTTTAGTTTAGTTTCACTTGCCTATAAATTTGTACTTATGCTTAAAAGGGCTGCAACGCTACACAAAACATCATACTAGCTGTATTAAAATGAAAAATCAGATAAAATAATATCAATACAATACAGAAACTCAATGAGAAAAATATATATATTTCTCACCTTCAGTGTTTCCATAAAAGACCAAACAGAGCCCTGAAACAAAGATAAACTTCTTTAGAAGATAAATTTATATCAAACTGACACAATTAGTGATATTACATTTGAACATTTGTATTTTCACATGAAAATAGCTTTTTTATTAACTCAAATGACCTGACTGGGCCTTTAAAAATGTTATTTTAAGTGCCAGAGGAATATTTTCAACCAGTTTTACACTTTTATACAAAATGCCAACAGAGACTCAGTAATTTACTTACCGAAGAAGCTCAGCCTCAGCAGCAGCTCGTTCCCCATCCTCACATACAGATCAAATGCGAGGTCTACCTGACTACCTATGTGCAGACTGTCGGTTTCCTCCCCGCTTTGATGTCAGCAGTTATCAGAAGCCGTTACGCTTCCTGTCCACTGCATGTTCGCTTGTTTCATGTGCAAAGATCTGCACTTGGCCTTTAAAAAACACTCAACCACAATTGCACAGATGGAAGTTGAAATAGGTGATGTGGATTTCTGCACATGCATGAATTTGTGGTGCAAAAATTATTAGAGAGCTTGTTCTTTTTAAAATATGTTTATAAATAGAATATCCTCTGCTTGTACTGCCTCGTTTTAGCATCAGTCATCCACTCTAAGGTGAAACTATCAAGTTTGTGAAGCTCATGGAGACTTGTTGTAAAAGATCTGCAGGTGATACTACAACTAAACATGATGCTACAAAGTAGCTAGACAAGTTGATGCACATGGCAACTACACTAACCACAGTAATACCACTATTGTTGCGCTACTTTCCACACTCACACAAGTATTGCTTATTATTCATTTAGAGCTGAGCACATTTACTGACCACATAGAGAAGGTGTTGCTGTTAGCTCTGATAGGGAGCTCTGCAAAGTCACATGATTTATTTGTTCAGTACGTGTCGGACGTCGTTCCTCTAAGCACCATAATGCAAAGTTTTGTGGCCTTCACAACAGGCCTAAAACTGTGACTCATATGAAACTAAACCGTTGTTTAATAATAGCATCGTGCTGTTAGCCTGATGTGCCTGTGATGCCAGAATAACAGCAGCAGTCACGGCGTTGCTAATGGCCAGCAGGTTGTGGTGTGGCTGTGTGCTTAAAAGCGTGTGAAGCAAATAACTGATGATTCAGAACCGATTTTATTGCCAAGGATCAATAAATAGATCAGTCTTATTGATGTTCATTTGAATCAGTTAGGAAACATGCTAGTACCAGGGCTTTAATATGTTTGTGTTTATTATTTAACCAACTGTGTCCCTTTGAGAGTCTGTAGAAATGGATATCACCTGCTGTAATTTCAGAGGTTAAGTCCAAATCTTGATACTGAAAGATAATTTGTTTAGTTTTCAGAAAATAATTTTCTTTCAGATGACTAGTTTTGGTACTTTAGACATGCCACATGATAAAGGCACTATAAATGTGTTTTCGGTGGACACTGTTGGTGGAATAGAGTCAAAGATCCGCAATCATAACTGTGTTGCCTAATTCATATAAGAGACGTCCAGTTCTAAAATTTGTGCTTGTAGTTCATATGACGTCCCGATGCTACAAATTACGAAATTAGTCTAAATTGGAACATTTTGTGGTCTGATGGCACAAGGGTGGGACATTTTTAAAGGGGCAGTATTATGTGTTTTCCAGGCAGATAGTGCCATTTTATAGCACAATAAAATGACTCCACTTGCAAAAATGCTGTATACATAAAATATGATTTAAAATACCTTGAAATTAGGTGTCTGTTTCTTTAAAATCTCTTGTTCTTTGTGAAACTCCCCGTTTCTCTGAAAAGCAGCTGGTACAATGAGCTCAGCTGATGTGCAGTTCCACCAGGTGTTTGCTAATTGCTGCTGGCTAGTCTGAAGGAGCTGATGCAGGAGTAGTAAGTGTGGGCTGCTCTGTGAGACTGAAGCTTGGAAACTGTATCTCTGAGGAGTTGTTTTGCACTACTGAATGGTTGCCACGGAGATTTAAGAGTTTCTCATGAGAATAACGGCAACAGTCCAGTTATGTTTTAGATGATGGAATAACATTATAACATGATGTAAAGTTTGAAGAAGTTGACTTTACATGATACTGCCCCTTTAATTCTTTCAACTACAATCTTCACGATCCACTTCAAAGTTAAGCGGTGGGTTTCATGTAAAATCGACCTTTTGACCTTTATGTCAAGTTATGTTTTTTCCCACATTGAAAACAATTGCAGAGTTAAATGTGACAGAGAATTTGTGGAGGAAGAAAATGATTATGGTGATGGCAAGGAGGTCTTCCAACTTCAAAGACTTGTAGCTCATCACCAAAGATAAATACTCAAATCACCTGCAGAAACACCCAGAAAGTCAAACAATGATTATAAAAAGACTTTAATAGCTGTTGGTTTCATTTTACAAAAAACTTTTTGGTTGAAGGAAAATATATAAATCTACCAAACGTGAAAATAATTTGAAGCCTGACTGTACAAGAATATTTACAATTTTGTGTTTTAAAAAAAATGATACTCTCAGCATAGAATAGAAATATCAATTAAACATCATCAGTAAACATGTTTACATACTTTCATTTAGCATGATGACTCCTCACATGTAAGTCAGGTGTAACAAAATGAACATATCAAACTGTCATGGCTTCCCCAAGTTGTTGTTTGTGCATGATTTTGCATTTCACATTTCAAAAACAGACATCCAGTGAGTTTGTGATTAAATGGAAGCAACGTGACAATAATACATGGAGCAATATACAAGTTACAAGACAAGAAGTATGGAGCTAAAAATGGTCAAAAATAAAAATACACACAAATATTTTTACATCTAAGTAATATGTTTTTTCTGCATGCAAATAAGATAAACAAAGCTAATAATACATCTTTACACAAAATACAGAAGTGAATTTTCTTGTTCAGAGAACCATAAACATGATAAGTGCTGCATTTTAAAAAAGACATACTGCTATGTTACAATAAAACCTGACCTAAGTGATTTGAATTGTATCTGTTCCGATTTCTGTACATGTTTGTTTGTATTCCAGAGCGACTTGCATCAGTTTCATAAAATGTTTGCCAGCTCATCTTCATTCATAAACTGATGTTAGAAACATTTGAGGATGTGGGATTTTTTTTTTTTTATGTTGCAATGATAGAAAAAAACTCAGTTCATTTTAATCTGAACCACCAGAAAGTTGACATGCATCTTTGTAAACTTTCTTGATCTGATTACATAATAAACTGCTGCAGGACTCCAGTGTGAGAATGTGACACATGTTCTTGTTTTTGTCATCATTTGTAATAACAATTTTAACCATAAAAACTTTACAGCAAATTTTCAAAGATTGAAAATATACATTTTTATATATATTTTATGATAGATTCTGCTGATTTCTACTTGTAGCATGTAGATGCTCAAAGGGCAGATGATTGTCTGAACTGCATGTTGAGTTTTAATAGCATTTAGTAGAGCTGAAAGCATTAACTGGAGCTGCAGCTGAACTCACCTACCTATGTTTTCTGTTGTTCATATTTGTGTAGATATGATCGTCCTCTGGGTTAACAGGCCTCCCTATCAATGATCAGAAATAGCAAAAAAGAATATTGAAGATGAAAAGGGGATAACATTAATTAAATAAAACGTACAGATGGATATAATCTGCGTAACAAACAGGTATCCTTAAGGGGACAGGCGGAAGCAAAAACAACAATGTTCCCAAAGCAGAGCCCTGAGGAACACCAAACTAGACAGGATGAGATCTGTCAGTAGATGGAGATTTTTTAACTACTGCACTTCAGTCCACAGTATTTAAAGCTCAGGTCTAAAATCAGATCTAACATAAGCAGCAGAACATTGACCTTCATCACTCTTCATCAAAATCTCATTTGAAACTCCAGGAAAAGCTGCTACTTGACTGTCATTTACAAAACCTTGGCTGAAAATAGTCCAGAATACGATGTTGATCAAGAGTAGAGGTTACATCTGCTTGACCCCAACAATTTCAAAATTCTTGGCCAAATTAAGAAGGATCCAAATTAAGTTACTTTAAGAGCAGATGGATAAAATTCTGCAGAAACAAATGTATCCGACCCAAAGCTAGCAAAGCTTGAACTGTTATGGTTTTACAGGATGGTAAAATGTAACCAGCCTTTAACCAACTCTGTTACAGACGTAGACAAAAGGTCTAAAATAACAACAAGAGATGGAGAAGGAAACCTCCACCCAGATATAGATGGGTGAATATTATTTTATTACTATCGTGTATATTTAAAAATGTAAATATTTTCATTTCTTTGTGGTTAATGTGCTTTTCAAAGCCGTAAAACTCTTTAGCAGAGTACTTGGATTCATTTATCAATGAAACATTAATAAATGTGTTATGTCATGTTTATGATGGTGTCATAAAGCTGATGAAACTGCTTCAAGAAATAAAACTTACTATTGTTGGAGGCTGGCTGGATTGTTTCATACTCAGAAGTTTCACCTGCAACATAAAAAAAGGTCAAGGTTAAAATTATAGCATGCATTTAAGTAGATTAGTATTAAGTTTGTCACAAGTATAACCTAACAAAAGCTTTACGGTACATTACAAGCTCATGATAAAGCTATAATATAAAAATTTAGTTTTCTCCTACAGTTTATGTTTAAAAGTTGGAAAATCCCCACTGAGTAGCAGGAGAATAAAAACACTTTGTACATCAACAACAGAGTTACTAACCGTGTAACAGAGAGCTGTAAACTTGACTCTCTGTCTGGTTGAGTCCTTGATTTGTGGAGGAGCTCTGACTGCTGCCCTTTGACCTAAATTATGTATAAAGTTAAACTGAAATTAAATTCAATGAAGGATTGTTGAGAAAAGCAAATACCAGCGTACTGACCTGATGCACCATGAATCTGTGGACAGGGAAACAAAGTACATTTGTGAAAAATGATTTATCCTCAGTTTTGTATAACAGCTAAATAAATTCAAAGCATTTCATTTTTACATATCATTGTATGTCCCACAACAGCATTGGAAGAAGAAAGTCTTACTTTTGGACTGGCTCCATCGCCACCATAACAGCAGGAGAACAATGAGAATAAAGAGAACGACTCCGACTGGTCCAACGATCAACATCACAGGAAATGAGGAGCTGACAAGACCGGGTACAGTTACTGGAAATGAGAAACCTTGGAAAGAAGAAAACGTTTGTATGAAATGAGAATTAAATAAAAATTCCATTGGCTCTTTAGAACAGCCATCCAGGATGTGATTCATTCCTGACACAGTAAGATATTATTCCCCTGATACATTTTTGGAGCATAAAAGTATTCTCAGTAACTGGAGCAAGCTGCAAGAAAACTACTTTTGTTTTGCTGTATTTGTAATAATTTAGTTTGTAAAGAAAAGATACCTAAGCCTTAGTGCTCACCATTCGCTTTAGAAAATTGTTTAGAAGATATAATCCATCAGCTGTTCTAATCCTCCTCACCTCTAACAGACATCCAGCTCTTTGGTGACTCTTTTCCTGAATGTTGACATTTGTAGAAACCTTCATCTGACTTTGACACTGCAGAGATCTTCAGCTCCTCTCTGCTGTCATTATCGATGAGTTTATCATTATGATAGAAAAACACATTGGAGAGACGATTTTGTGTTTTATCTCTGCAGCTCAGAGTCACAGGATCTCCCTCAGTCACAGGATGAACAGGGCTCACCAGGATTATATTATTCCAAACATTGTCTGTAAAACATTCAGATTAAATTAAATTTCACCCATGAATGTGTTTCAAAGATTCAGCTGTCATTAAGAAAAATATTTTATATTTACATAAATCAGAACATGTTTCAATTTCAGACAAATTATCTGCAGTGGATGTTAAAATATTAACTTATAAATAATCACTTACCAATGATCTTGTGCACTTATGAACAACTGTATTTGACCATTATAATGAACCTACAGTAACATTCTGCAGTGTACATGAATGAAATGTTTACAATAGATAAGAATCTGAAAGCAAAGGTTTATAAATCATATCCTACCAGGTACAGTGATGTTCACTGCATTGCTGAACTCTCCTGATCCAGACTCACACCAGAAAACTCCACTCTCCAACAGGTAGCTGTTGATACATGTAGATCCATTCATTGTCCCCCAGTAGGAGCAGGTAAAGTATGACAGTCCGTCACTTTCTGTAAACCTCATCACTCTCCACTCAGTAAAGTTTCCCTCACAGCTCAGAGACACAGAGTCAAATCTGAAGTGTTGAACTCTGTCAGGATTCACTGAGAGAGAAGCTGCTGGACCAGGATCTAAAAAATAAACACACAAAGACATTTGATCTAGAATAAATAAAACAGATTCTCCAAATCGTCAATGGCTTTATTTACTGTCTTAAGTCAAATATTAATCTTATCATAGCAAAACGTTAACCATATAAAATGTCTTCAATTAAAACTTGTCTCAAAAGACACAAACTGCATTTCATGAGTGATTTTGGAGGAGGGCTGTTTATGTCAAAAGCACCAAAACTTTTACTTTTCACTTTTTCATTTTATGTCTTTATTGCTGCTTTGGATTTAAAATTCAACAATGTATGAAAACCCAGATAAAAACTTTGACATTTCTTCTTTACTTTGTTAATAAATCAATGTAATTAAATTACTGCTAAAGATAAAGTACATGGCTGAGTAGGAACCATGTAAACAGATCATTACTTGCTCATTGAAAGGAGACACATTGAAACAAACTGACCTGCTGACCAGACAAAACTTGGATTTCTGTAGTTTGGTTTTCCACGTCCTGCTTCACACACATAACCTGCTGTATTATTGAGTCCATGAACAACGTAGAAATTTTCATCAGTCCCATTAGAGCTGCCAGGCAGCAGCTCATAGCTGTAGAATCTGCTTGTTGGATCAGGAACAGCTTTATACCAGAAGAACCTGGTTCCTGCAGGTGAAGGTTCAACCTCACAGCTCAGAGTCACTGAGGCTCCAGGACTCAGCCATGATGGAGACACAGAGAGTTCATCTGTTGGAGAGTCACACTTATGTGTTCAACACTGTTACTTTTCAAACAGTCAAGTGTTATAATATTTCTATGTGACCTAAAGGCTTCAATTTAAAGAAATATAGTTTGACAAACTGGAATATTTTCGAGTTGTAGCATTTTACAAAAGATTTTAATGCCTCATTTTCTCGCCTTAGAATGAACTCAGAGAGAAAATGTTAGTTTGTATCTTACTCTTACATCCAATTTTTATTATCTATTCTTGCATAACTATCAATAGCAATATACCTTTAAAACGAAGACAGACTTGAGTTAAATCAAAGGTCTGTGCTGAACTAAATACATAAATTAAATTGTAATTTCATCCATTTGCACCAGTAAGGAAGAACAACATTGGAAAAAGGATGAGACCAATTAGTGGCTGAAATATCTAAAATATTTACACTGATAACAGAAAACATACTCAACTTACTCATGCCAAACACATTAAAAGACTTGAAATATTTATTTTAATTATATGAAACATTTCTGACCAACTTACACACAGTTAATACGACAACATCGCTCCAGTCTGTTGACTCGTCTCCACTTGTTCCTCTGCAGCTGTATTCTCCACTATCAGACTCTTTAGCTGAAGTTATGATAATGTATTCCTTGGATGTTTGAGGTTCATTTAACCTGGTTGGTCTCCATTCATAGGTCCACTTTCTTCCTTCTCCTCCTGGGATCTCACATTGGATAATAACTTTATCACCTTTGTATATCAGAGGCCAGTTTGGTCTCAGGGTCACAGTGGCTCGATTGAGAACTGTTCACATAAACAACATAATGTATTAGTTTAAAAGAAACAAACCAAAAGGGTAAAACTTTATTTGACGAGTTGTGAATAAGACACCATCATAAACATAACGCCCGTCATGAATATGACGCAAGTCTTCATGAATATTTATGACTGTTGTCATAAAGTGCCATTCGATAAATCATGACACTTCTAACACAAAGTTGACATGATTCAATATTTCTTCGCTGTGACAACTTGACATTAACTAAGAAATCATGACCTGACAAATTTGTTATAAAAGTATTACTGATTAAACTTTAAAAATGATGTAGCTTTATGTTGTTAAAGCTAAAATGTAAAAGTTAAAACATCATAAAAGTCTGCGTTTTGTTTGGCACTCACATTTTTCACCAATTAAATAGCTCTTTACCATACACATATTTTCACTTACACTTTTAAAAACAGAGTAAAATTGTTTGCCATGCCAGTTATTCTCTTCATTTTTCTTTAAATAAATAGCGACTAAAGCAGCCATTTCACCTGGTCAATCTTTTGTATTTTTCTGTGCATTTTCACCGTTACGCTGAAGTGAAAAGTCAAAATGTGGTAAAATGGAGGTTAAAACAGCATGTTAAACACAATGGTGCTGTCCTGTCAGGTCATGTGGTTTCGTCACTATGAATAGAGATGTTAATCTCTTAAATGTTCACTTGTATTATTAGAGTTTCCTATGTTGTCACCCAGTCTGCAAAACAACAAGAATCTTATCTGTCAAACATTTGACATCAGTCTTCACAAATATAGACAGGAGCATATACACTCATAAAAAAAAGAGACTCATACATCTGCAGTACAAGAATAGAAAAAAGCCAAATGAGAGCGACGGTTCACCACACATATTATAATAAAAGATTCAGGTGAAAAAAAAAAAAAAAAAGCCAAAGGAAAATAAAATATATTGCTGCCAACGATCCACTGGACCAGAGTATGAAGGTTTTGTGGTGACACTCGTCTCATAACGCCCCCTTAATCTTTTTGGGTTACAAAGTAAATTTATGAAGACAGTTAAAGTTTTTCTGCGCCTTCTTGTTTCTGTTGTGAACAAATGACTCAGTATTATAACTTTACAGAACGAGAAGCTTTACGATTTGCACCAACAGTTAAAGAGCAGCTACAGTTACATTCATAACACATTCAAGAAATGAGTCTCACCTTGGCCGTATCCACTGCTGACTGAACTGAGCACTGTACATAAAACAGACACATTTATGAAACAGTCGGAACAAAAGGATAAGTTAACCAAGACAAACTGGCATTTGAAGGCATTTCAAAAATGATCTCTTATTTAGAAATATTTAGTTTATTAGTCATCCATTATCAGGGCGAGTGGAGCGGGAACCGAACCAACAACCCGACCTGCGGGCGGAACAGAGAACCTGTAACCCCGCTATATTTGGGTAGTGTGTGTTATTTGTTATTTGTGTGGGTTATTTTTTTGTATTGCTTTTACTTTATGGGTAGTGCCCCTTTAAGAGCGAAGTACGGCAGTACTTTACGGCAGTACTTTACGGCAGCATTCTCACTGCCGTTGCTAGGGTAACTCCCGGGCTTAGAAGTTTCAGAGCTGCTGCAGAACTGAGACGTGCCAGTCTCTGCCCAGCTTCTGCACATCGCTTGACTTCTTTATGCCTCATGTTTTCCTGCTAGGTGAGCATTATTAGAGATTTATAATGTTGTATGTGTTCTGATTTTATGTACTAAGTTGTCGCTAATACGGTAATGTTTTAGAAACCAAACTCCTGTTTTACCGTGGGAATGGTGACTTAAATTGACCGTTAGGTTTGTCATGTTCAGGGAAAATATAAAATGTTTATTGTTGTACATAAGGTGCATGTTATTTTTTTTAAGTATATCCTTGATAAAGACTCTTAAATGCTGTTCTAAAATGGAGCTCAGCGCAGTTGCTAGGGTAACTCCCGGGCTTAGAAGTTTCAGAGCTGCTGCAGAACTGAGACGTGCCAGTCTCTGCCCAGCTTCTGCACATCGCTTGACTTCTTTATGCCTCATGTTTTCCTGCTAGCATTATTGTGGACGATATTGGTGGGAGGAACATTAGAAAGGTGTTCGTGTTCCTGTGGAGGAAGAGAGGGAGGCCGCGAAGTTCCCGTGTCTGAGGACGCCGACTGCCATCTTCATTCTGGGTCGCCATCCCAGTCAGGACCTCCTCTGGCATCCATCTTGGCGTATGAATCACACACATATAGAGCTCTATATGAACAATTTTCTTTTGTTTTGCTGGCCAGCGTCTTTTATTTTCTTTTACCAAGGACAATGAGAGTGTTTCACTTATGTTCGGAGTGAATGTTGTTTATTTTGTTTGCTTGTGAGGTAAACTCAGAAGGAGTTAAGATGAGATTGAATGTGTTTCAGTCCAGTAATTTGTAATAAATCTAACTGGTTGATAGTAAACTGCTATCTGAACCCGAGTGAATTCTATTCTTTGGTTACATCCATAGTAGTAGAAAAATTGGCGCCCGAACAGGGACTTGAAAGGCATTCATCTCTTCTCTAATATTAATGAACAAACCATAGCTTCACAGGTTAACATCTGAGTCAAAATAAAAATAAATAAATAAATGAAATAAAATAAAATAAAAAAAAAATGGAGTTTTGTGAAATATATGGTTTTGACCCGGAGTGCACTGTAATTCTTAAAGGAGTCCAACCTACAACTAAACTGGATGAGGTAAAAGGGGTCTTTTCAGCACTTGATGATGTTATCAAAGTGCAATTCATTGACAGTCTCCCTGATTCTATTCTTTGCCAGTTCAGTGAAGGTATTACTCCTATGTTGCTGGACTGTGAGTACTCGGTTGTTGACTCATTATGGGAGGTTATACAGATTGATGACTACTGCTCCCCTAAATGTGAAAATGAGTATGAGTCATTCAGTCAGGAAGTAGTACCTCTGGCACGTGCCATTGGTAACATGACAACAAGTTTTCAGGAACAAGTGCACGAGTTGGCATTAACATACAAAATGGACCCTGCTACAATAAGTCAGATAGCTGCCAGTCGTATTTGTGGAAAACATGACGAAAGAAACCTTATATCATCAACTCCAGCATCTGCACTCAAAACCCAGCCAGTCACTCATTCAAGACCAGCTGTTGCAGATGAGAACCATACATCACATCGTACCCAGTCAACAAACGAGACTGTATTAATCAGCCCTCTGCCTGCTGATGTCCAAAAGGTCATCGTAGAACATATTGTGAAACATGACTCACCAGTGCACCAGCCTCCTCCAAGAGAGCTACGACTCTTCTCTGGTAACTCTCCAAAACCTCCAACAGAAGTGGATTTTAGCATATGGAGGCTCCGAGCGAAGCAGGTGATAAATGACATTAGCCTATCAGAAGGGCAGCAGCGCCGTATGATACTCGATAGCTTACTTACCCCTGCCTTAAATGTGGCTCTTTTCATTGGAGCCCAGGCCACACCAAGTGCTTATCTTCAAGAATTAGAGAAAGCATATGGTAATGTTACAGGAGGGGAAGAGCTGTATATTCAGTTTCTAGAGACACATCAGAACAGTGGAGAGAGGGCGTCTGACTACCTCCGTCGACTTCAAACCCTGCTGCAGGAAGTTGTAGAAAGCGGCGGTGTGGCTAAGCAGGACTTTGATTCCCAGTTATTAAAGCAGTTCCTCCGAGGCTGTTGGGATGAGTCCTTAATAACTACGCTGCGTCTGAAAGAGTCAGGCTATGGCTCACATACCATTTTGATGTTTTCAGAACTACTGTACAAAAAATAAGAACATACGAAAAAAGAGAGCCATTTAAAGGAAATGAGGAGAAAGAGACACATGGGGGGCAAGCTCGACCAAAGTCCATACCAGGACTCATTTCACTAGTGATGCCTCAGAGCCCTCCAGCGACCCTCTAGGACCAGATGTCTATTCTAGAGAGCAACTGGAAGAAAAGATCAGACATTTGGAAGCTGAACTTCAAAGGAATGTGCCCGTTAAGCACCCCCATCTTTCCAAAGAGGAGAAATCAATACGGAAGCCACACCAAAGAACCAAGGGCAGTCCTGCCACTTTGGCAGCCCCAGCCACTCCACCAGCAAATCTCATACAAGTTGGGAAGTTTTGTTATAACTGTGGAGACGACACTCATTTGTTGCCGCAATGCACCAATCCAACCAATGCAGTCCTGGTGCAGAAGAAACTGTGTGCAAGACATCAAACCAGGCACAATCAACTTGCCCTAAACCCGCAACACAAAACCTCTGCATCAAGCTTGGCTTTAAACAAGTAAGGGCTCCTGTTACGGAACAGGCAGGGGCCCAAGGTCAAACTAGTTCCTTTGTTTTGAATCAGAGTATTACTGAGCCATCTCACGTAACAGAAGTCTCTCAGATCCCCATTGGATTGGTAGGAAAGCCCTGTGATAGTGAGGCATGGTTAGATGGAGCTCAGTGCAAATGTATTATTGACACTGGGTCACAGGTGACCATAATATCTCAGTCATTTTACTCCCATTACCTTTCCCACCGACAGTTATTCTCTATCAAAGGGGCACTCAATATTGAAGGAGCAGCGGGGCAAGAGGTCCCTTATGTGGGATATGTAGAGGTGGAGGTTCAGTTCCCAAAAGATGCATGTGGGACAGGTCAAGGCTATCATGTCTTAGCTTTAGTCAGTCCAGACCAGACTTACAACAGCGAGTACCCTCTTCTTGTTGGTACAAATGTCTTGCGTCTAATGACACGAGATTGCAGGAAGATGGGTGGGACAAACTTTTTAGAAACTTTGCCCATTCAGGCCAATTGGGTAATGGCTTATGCCAAGTGTTGTGAGTTGACAGATTTTCAAACAAAGAGTGTAAAAGTTCTCCGTGTCACACTCAGCAGTAAAGTACCTGTACACTTAAAGAGTGGTGAGTTGTACACTTTAAAAGGTATCTGCCATTCTAAGCAGGGAAATGGGGAGTTTCGAGCTCTTGTAGGGGGTGCAGAGGAAGCCCCTATCCCAGGAGGCTTAATAGTTTACGACCAGATTGTGGATGTAAAGTCTGAATCCCACAGCAAGTTCAACATAGCTGTCAAAAATATTTCAGAACATGACATAACTCTGTATCCAAAAACTCTCATTGCTGAGTGCTCTCCCATCGACTGGGCTGTGCCTATCACATCCAGTAAGCTAGACATTTTATCAGATGCTGAAGTTCCCCAAGCACATTCCTTTTTGGTAGCTAGTGATGTGAACGTGGCGCCAATAACTGAGACTCTCAACCTTGACTTTGGTGACAGCCCTATATCACCCCAATTAAAAGAACACATGCAATGTAGAATCAACACTGAAGTTGCTAGTGCTTTTTCTAGACATGATCTAGATGTTGGTAGTGCGGTAGGTATCTATCACCGTATTGAACTAGAACCTCATGTGCCGTTCAAAGAGAGAACGAGACGTGTTTCACCTGCTGACTTCGATGATTTGAAGCGGCACCTTCAAGATCTTCTGGCTGTGGGTGTGATAGAAGAATCTCATAGTCCCTATGCCTCTCCCGTTGTTCTAGTCCGTAAGAAGAATGGAGAGTTACGAATGGTGGTAGATTACCGCAGACTGAACAATTTAACGAAAAAAGACGCTTACCCATTACCTCGGATAGAGGAGACATTTTCCCTGTTGTCAGGATCAAAGTGGTTCACCGTGCTGGATCTTAAAAAGTGGGTATTATCAGCTGGATGTTGAACCTGCAGATCGACCAAAAACGGCGTTTACTACGCCCTTTGGCACCTGGCAGTTCCGCAGAATGCCACAAGGTTTGACTAACTCCCCAGCCACATTTCAACGAACTATGGAGAAGGTGATGGAAGGAATTAACCTCCAGGAGGTTGTTGCCTTCTTAGATGATCTTATCATATTCTCAAGCTCACTCGAAGAACATGAGGAGAGATTAATGAAGGTCCTCAAACGCATTGCTGATTTTGGCCTCAAACTGTCTCCTTCCAAATGTAAATTCTTTCAGACTTCTGTGAAGTATTTGGGGCATGTGATATCTGCACAGGGGATCGAACCTGATCCAGATAAAGTGGCTGCTGTGAAAGAATGGCCACGACCTCAAACAGTAAAAGAGCTGCGGTCATTCTTAGGTTTCACTGGCTATTACCGACGTTTTGTTAGGGATTATGCCAAAGTGGTTAGACCTCTGAATGATTTGTTGAAAGGAGACTGGAGCACTAGGCATAAAAATTCTAGCCATTGGCCTCGCAAACAGTCCCATCCACTTGGGGACAAATGGACCCCTATGTGTCAAACTGCATTTGAACTCATCACTGAAAAGTTAACTTCAGCTCCTGTGCTTGCTTTTTCCAACTGGCAGCTCCCATATCTGCTCCATACAGATGCTAGCATGACTGGTTTAGGTGCAGCTCTTTATCAGGTTCAAGACGGCCAAACCAGAGTGATAGCTTATGCAAGTCGTGGTCTCTCTAAGAGTGAAAGAAATTATCCTGTGCACAAATTGGAGTTTCTCGCACTTAAATGGGCAGTCAGTGAGAAGTTTCATGACTATTTGTATGGGGCTAGTTTCAAGGTACTGACAGACAACAATCCTCTAACATATGTGTTGACAAGTGCAAAGCTTGATGCCACAAGCCATAGGTGGCTTGCAGCCTTGTCATTGTACAACTTTGACATTCATTACAAGTCCGGTCAACATAATGTTGATGCTGATGGGCTTTCGAGGAGGCCCCACGAGCCACCTCAAGATGATGATGAGTCTCAAGAGATAGATAGGAGAATAACTACCCTATTGGATCGTGCCAGCCCATCCTCTGATGAGTTCAAGGTTTTGGACAGAGAAGTAGTGAACAGTTTGTACATGTGTCTTGGGGTTACTGATGTTGCAGATGCAGAGGACAGGCAGGGAATGTCTAGAGAAATACCTGCAGTTGAAACACTTTTGTGTGATGAAGATGCTGTCCCAGGGGACCTGGAAAACCCAGTTTTAGAGACAGGTCTCTCTGCATTACCCGAAATGTCTACAGAGGACTGGTATTACTTGCAGAGAAAGGATCATTCTTTGGTGAGGGTTATCCATTTTCTAGAAAATGAGCCCGATACTACGACACTAAACATGGTTGGAGAGTCAGAAGTATCTTTACTTCTGCGGGAGAGGTCAAAACTAGTTCTGATAGATGGAGTACTGTACCGTAACGTTTGCAACCAAAGAGGCGAAACTTTTAATCAGCTTGTGCTGCCTAGCAGCCACAGAGAAAGAGCTTTTGAAGGTGTCCATACAGAAACAGGGCATATGGGCATAGAAAGAACTCTTGAGCTTGCTAGAGCAAGATTTTTCTGGCCAAAAATGGCTAAATATATTGAGGCAAAGTGTAAAATCTGTGAAAGGTGTGTGAGGAGAAAGGCAAAGGTACAGAGAGCATCTAAACTAGTAAACATCAAAGTCAGTGGTCCTCTTGAACTTGTTTGCATGGATTTTTTATCTTTAGAACCAGACTCCAAAGACACTCGAAATATTTTGGTGATAACAGATCACTTCACCAAATATGCTCAGGCATATCCAACCAGAGATCAGACTGCAAAAACTGTTGCTGCAGTGTTGTGGGAGAACTTCATCAGTCACTATGGTTTTCCCCGCCGGCTGCACAGTGATCAAGGAGCCTGTTTTGAGTCGGAAGTCGTGGCTGAACTCTGCAAACTTGCCGGAATATCCAAATCTCGAACTACGCCCTACCATCCAAGAGGCAATCCAGTAGAAAGATTTAACAGAACTCTGCTCGATCTTTTGGGAACACTGGAGGACAAAAGGAAAGAAGAATGGAGAAAATATGTTAGGCCTCTGGTGCATGCCTATAATTGTACCAGAAATGACGTGACTGGGGAAGCTCCCTTTCTTTTAATGTTCGGCAGAGAGCCACGTCTCCCCATCGACATTTGCTTTGGCATCAACCCTCAAGGTTACAACCACAAAACGCATTCACAGTATGTGAGAGACTTGAAGAAAAGGCTTAAACATGCATATGAGTTGGCCTCCAAAAATGCAGAGAAGAGAATGTTGCTGAACAAAAGGCGCTGGGATGCTAAAGTGACTGCAATGCCTTTGGAAGTAGGTGACAGAGTTCTTATAAGGAATCTGAGTCTAAGAAAGAAACACAAGATTTCTGACAAATGGGAACCAGTTGTTCATACTGTTGTTAAACAGCCTGATGAGAGTATCCCAGTATATGTTGTCAAGCCAGAGGATGGAGAGGGCAGAGAGAGGGTTCTGCATCGAGACATGCTTCTCCCTTGCGGATTCTTACCAGCAGCTCGGAGACCGGATGACGTAGATGCGGTGGCCCCGCCTTCCCTGGTGCAGCCTTCAGTGACGTTTGAGGAGGACTTTGTGACCAACGTATCTCCAGTGGGAAAGAATGTAGATCAAGAACCACAGTGGGAGGACTCAGGACCTTCTTTGCAGAGTGTGCCACCGTCACAAAATACCCTGAATCCCAATGCTTCTGAGTTCATTTCAGAACAAACAGACTTGACAGAGTCAGTGGCCGGAGTTAGTCCAGTTTTACCATGTTCAAGACCTCAAAGAAGGCGAGTTCAACCAGCCTACCTCCGTGATTACCAAGTTGGCTCTAAAGTTCACTATCAACACCACCGCTTATGTTCTCCAGCACAGCAGACACTGGTTTGTAGTTTTTTGGTGTCCTTGCAACAACAAATTGCAGGGTTGATTCAGTCCCTGACTGCTGGTAGTGACGAGGACGTCACATTTTAAGTGGGGGAGGATGTAACCCCGCTATATTTGGGTAGTGTGTGTTATTTGTGTGGGTTATTTTTTTGTATTGCTTTTACTTTATGGGTAGTGCCCCTTTAAGAGCGAAGTACGGCAGTACTTTACGGCAGTACTTTACGGCAGCATTCTCACTGCCGTTGCTAGGGTAACTCCCGGGCTTAGAAGTTTCAGAGCTGCTGCAGAACTGAGACGTGCCAGTCTCTGCCCAGCTTCTGCACATCGCTTGACTTCTTTATGCCTC
The DNA here is from genome assembly GCA_911649635.1 of Poeciliopsis gracilis. Lineage (NCBI taxonomy): Eukaryota > Metazoa > Chordata > Actinopteri > Cyprinodontiformes > Poeciliidae > Poeciliopsis > Poeciliopsis gracilis. The sequence goes on from CAJVRI010000724.1 coordinate 2,067,750, forward strand.
ATGTTTTCCTGCTAGGTGAGCATTATTAGAGATTTATAATGTTGTATGTGTTCTGATTTTATGTACTAAGTTGTCGCTAATACGGTAATGTTTTAGAAACCAAACTCCTGTTTTACCGTGGGAATGGTGACTTAAATTGACCGTTAGGTTTGTCATGTTCAGGGAAATATAAAATGTTTATTGTTGTACATAAGGTGCATGTTATTTTTTTTAAGTATATCCTTGATAAAGACTCTTAAATGCTGTTCTAAAATGGAGCTCAGCGCAGTTGCTAGGGTAACTCCCGGGCTTAGAAGTTTCAGAGCTGCTGCAGAACTGAGACGTGCCAGTCTCTGCCCAGCTTCTGCACATCGCTTGACTTCTTTATGCCTCATGTTTTCCTGCTAGCATTATTGTGGACGATATTGGTGGGAGGAACATTAGAAAGGTGTTCGTGTTCCTGTGGAGGAAGAGAGGGAGGCCGCGAAGTTCCCGTGTCTGAGGACGCCGACTGCCATCTTCATTCTGGGTCGCCATCCCAGTCAGGACCTCCTCTGGCATCCATCTTGGCGTATGAATCACACACATATAGAGCTCTATATGAACAATTTTCTTTTGTTTTGCTGGCCAGCGTCTTTTATTTTCTTTTACCAAGGACAATGAGAGTGTTTCACTTATGTTCGGAGTGAATGTTGTTTATTTTGTTTGCTTGTGAGGTAAACTCAGAAGGATTAATAGTCCAGTAATTTGTAATAAATCTAACTGGTTGATAGTAAACTGCTATCTGAACCCGAGTGAATTCTATTCTTTGGTTACAAACCCACGCATGCATTGGGAGAAGATGTAAACTCCACGCAGAAAGACCTGAACCGGGTTGTAAGGCAACAGCGCACCCGCTGAGCGACTCCGTGTATCAGTCGTGTAATTTTAAAAGTGAATAAATGTACTTACAGAATAGCACGTAAAGCCAAGCGCGTCCCATCCTCATCTGGACCTGCTACGACCAGGAAGCCTTCGAGCGTGTGACAAAAAGAGACGTTTCGAGTCTTCTTCTTCTTCTTTTTTATCTTCTTCTTCTTCAGAACAGCTTACGTGTTTCCTTCCCATTACTCAAGAGTTTTTAAACACGGCAGGAGCTTCGACAGCAGCGATTATTCAATATATTTATACTTCCTGTAGCTAGGTGATGTTAATAGTGAGGTCTGACAAATAGATGTAATCTGTCACAGCTCTCACGGCGCTGTGGTTTACGTGTAGTCATGGTGACAAACAGAGCAACGAAGGAGAGCGCTACCTTGAATTTGATGGGTTTACAAGCGGGGCGTTTTAGGCAAAACATCCGACATTATTGAAGTCAATTCAACAGGAGAAAGAATAAGGGAGAAGTTTAAAGAGCCAATAATGTCTGATAAGACTGCTACCTTTCAGAGTTTCTTCCATCTTTCCTCTCGAAAGTCTTGAGTTGAGCGCGCGTGAGCCGAACGAGCAGCGTGACGTTTAGAGTTGACGCTTACGTTGGTTCCCGTTCCTCCGTGTTCTGATAAAGTACGTCTTTATCATGTCAATACCAGAGCAGGGAAACCTCCTCTGCAACATCACTGCAACAAACTCGTCCAGTTTGAGTGACGGGCAGCGCAGCTACCCGCGCAGTTACAGAAATTCAGAGATGCGCGAGCACGAGCCGCGACATTGCTCTGTCGTCACAGCTGCGTTGCATTCTGGGAGCTGTCCAGTGCTGAAACAGGCTAAACTGCTAGGACCTCAAAATGGTGTTTGGTGTTTTCTTTTTTACAAGCAAATGAAACACAAAATACAAATTGAAATGTGACATATTTATTAAATGTAACATGTTTGTACAAAATAAAATAAAATAAAGACAGCTTAGCTTTTTTAAATGCTAAATCTAAGTAGAAACATAATTTACTTTTTTTCATCCATTAACTTTAGCCAATTGTTCCCATCTTTTTGTCTGCAGCGTTGTAGAAATAGGAAACAATAAATATTACATTAAGAGCACATAGAAACATCATGAAAAAAGTCCACAGTGCTTAGACTGCAATATAATACAATTCTATAGATTATTTCCAAAAGACAGAGATTTTTAATACGGATCCCTTACAATATCACTTAATTCAGCTAGATATGTTTTAATTGTGTAATAGAGAAAATAGATGATTATATAGTTCAGACTTTCACAGCATTTTGGATCAGAGAAATATATTAGTTATATTTAAAAGTACCAAAATAGATAGGCATGTACACAAACTTCTAAGTCATATATATATATATATATATATATATATATATATATATATATATATATATATATATATATATATATAACTATATATATATATATATATATATATATGGTGTGCTACAAGGCAGATTCATCTTCCAGAGTTGCTCCTGATATGATTTCAGAATAAACTGATTCATCTGTTGCTGGAGGTTTTTCTGTGAATGAAGATAATTAACATTAATGATAACAAAATCAACAAGCAGGAATTTAATTCCCAGCGTCATACTGATCCTAACACTGTCCACACAAAGCTTACACCATTAGTTATAAAGTATTGCATATAGTGGAAAATCTGCAAAGTCACACATCCAAAATGCTAAAAAGGATTACTAGAGCTGGACATTATGGTAAAAATATCTCACCAATTTACAATCTAAAATGATTTGATTAAATATGCTGCATATGAGAAACTGAGTGCAAACTGAGTGTTACCTCTCCTGTTTCGCTTGGCTCTGTTCTTATTGATTTCAGCGTACATTGGAGCGAGTTCTGAAACAGGAAACTCATTTAATCAAACACAGAAATGTTTTACACTACATTGTGTACCAAAAAAACTACAGTAAATTTATGTCTGATTCTGAAAAGCTGAAACCAAATTCCAGAGAAACAGTACGTTTTTTTTCACTTTAACAACAGACCGCATTTGACAAAAGAAACATCCAACACTGTGTCATCTTGAGGAAGCTAAAACTTCACAAAGGGGAAGGAAAATTTTCTTTTTCACAATTTGCAGCTGTGTGGCTACATGGGGGAGGGGGCAATATCTTTAAAAAACCACTTGCTGCACTGCAAACTGGGTCAGAAAACTACTGAGAAAAATTAACATGCAACAAATGTTTTCATAAAACACACAATCTTTAAAAGTCCTCAGTCCCTCTGTTTCTGCTAATGTCCAGTCAGAGTTTGCAGCCAATGTTACAGAGAGATATGTACATTATTTTTGATGATGATGAGGTCATGATAAATAATTTCAAAACATTTCAAGAATCATTTCCTGCCTACTGAACTGCAAAAGAATATCGGTCAAGAGGAAGATTAGAAGCTCCAAAAACAACAACAAAAATGCATTAGTATTAAGTAATGTCTGCTCATTTAAATTGAAGAAATTTGCAGCTTTTATAATGTCACTTTTTTTTCTCTTGGTATTTAAGACATAAAAAATACTGAGGTTTTTTGTTTTTTTTCCTTCTCCTGACTGATGCCTTTGTAGTTTATCATAACTCTGTGATCAGACAGTAGCCATTAGGATGTTTTTACAAATATTAGAACTGTCTGCGCTGACTTTACCTGCAGCTCTTGTTTTCACTTCTGCGTAAACAACAGGTTCCTCAGTTTTACGGGGTTTTCCTGTTGAGATCGACAAAACAAAGACACGCAGTTAGAAATCATTCACTTGTCATCTTGTGTCGAAGACGGTTTGTGTTTTTGAACTCACTCTTTTTTCTGAGCTTTTTGAACTTAATGATGCTGTACGTTACTTCACTGGGATCAGCTGCAGCAAAAAAAACATTTCACAATTTTATATCGACTTGTTTTCTTAAGCGCTCCAGTTGTGTGTTCATCTGCTTTAAATAGAAATACTTCACTATACTTGAAAATTATTCAAGATAAAAAATATCTTGCGTCTGTAATCTGAAATCATTTTTTATATATTTTAACTGAATCTCATATTTCAGTCTTGGTAAGTTTAATGTGTCATAACAGATCAGTTTTATGGTGGGTTATTTGAATTACAATCATAAACATACAAATATTAAACATACTGAATAAATATGTGAGTTGATGACAAAAAATAAAAAGATGTAAACGCATCATGAGAAGAATCTGATTAAATTCTGACCTGGAGTGGGAGAGCTATTGACACTGAACTCATTCTCCGCTCCGTGATTGGTGGTCGACCTCTGATTGTTTTTTCCTGATCTAAAACACAAATAGATAAAAGTTGCAGCAAACAACTACAGAGATTTATGTTCATTATAAAGGAAAGGAAAGTAGTGACTGACCTGAAAGAGCATAAATCTGTGGAAAAGACATTTTGTGTTACTTATTCTGTGGTTCAAATCATATTTGACACAGAGAACAGAATAAATGTGTGGCTTTGATTAAAGGGTTTAAATAAACAAAGACCCAGCGTGATCGAACCTTTGTGCTGCTTGTAGCGCCACAATAAGAGCAGGAAAATAATCAGAATGATTCCACTAATGGGTCCAATGATCAGCAGTGAAAGGAAACGAGGAGTGACCAGGACTGGACACGGCTCCTGAAAATATTAAATAGTGAAAGGAAACAAAGACATTATATCACATCCACATGGACATATTCAGTCCTCACCTTGATCTCCAACAACTAGAAACAGTTAAATTACAAATATTTTAATCCTCCTCACCTCTAACAGACATCCAGCTCTTTTAGTGACTCTTTTTTCCTGAATGTTGACATTTGTAGAAACCTTCATCTGACTTTGACACTGCAGAGATCTTCAGCTCCTCTCTGCTGCCATTATTGATGAGTTTATCATTGTGATAGAAAAACACATTGGAGAGACGTTGTTGTTGTTTATCTCTGCAGCTCAGAGTCACAGGATCTCTCTCAGTCACAGGATGAACAGGGCTCACCAGGATTATATCATCATAATAATCATCTGTAAAATAGACAGAATATCACCTACTGACAAGCAATCAAACTGTTGTCAAACCTTTTTGAAAAAAAGTTGCTTTCAGTTATTTAAGTAGATTTTATATCTTTGAGTGTTAAACCAAGCCAATGGAAAAACACAATCAATCCCTATTTTTTTCAGCAATAGATAGTAATTATTATTTTTTTAATTATTATTGATGGCAAAAAAATTTCACACATCAACCTAAAAAAATTTAACTAATTTAGATAAAAATACATATTAGACAACATTTTAAAAACTGTCATGAGACTCCATTTAACAAAGACAAGGGACATGAGAGATTACATAACATTTTTCAATGGATTGTTAACATGCGGTTGGAATTTCTAACAGTTATAATATTTTGTATAATAATATTAAAATTATCACATTTTAATATAAAACCTACTGTACATTTGTAACATTCTTATTTTCAAGCACTTCTGGAAGGAAGCAAACTGCATTTCTTTGCTTTGCACTTGTGACATGAAATGACAAAGTTGAATTTTATTCTATTCTATAACTTTGATTATTAGTAATTTTGACTATTTTTCCAGATCCACGTTCTACAGCTACAGAGTTATAAGTTATTTTTCCTAAAATTTACTTGGATCACACGCTTATAAAACAGAACAGGCAAAGGAAGAAGGCGAGCTGTTCGGTATTAAAGGACAAAAATATTTCAACACCCTTCAGCTCCATCTATCAAACACTAAATTTTGCTTTTTTTCATTTGATAAAATTTACCTGAAGAGCAAAGAATGTAGGAATCACGAGATTCCTGTAGAGACATGTCTACAGGAACTGTCGTCATTCTGAATAATAAAAGGTAAACAAAAATATTTTTAAAATTCATAACCTACCTTGTACAGTGATGTTGACTGCATTGCTGAATTCTCCTGATCCAAACTCACACCAGTAAACTCCACTGTGAGCCTCCAGTGTGTTAATGGTACATGAGGATCCAGGCATCGTCCCCAGTTGGAGCAATGAACATATGATGGACTGGTTGATTCTGTAAACCTCTTCACTCTCCACTTGCTGTCGTTCCCGCTGCAGTTCAGTGTGACAGACTGATCAATGAAATATTGAACTCTGTCAGGACTCACTGAGAGAGAAGCTGCTGGATGAGAGTCTGAAAAAAAACACATAATAGTATAAAATTTTCTCTTAGCAGTTGTGCTGAGAAAAATGTAGAAAAACAATGTTCATTGACCTACGATTGTAAAATAAACTGTAAAAAGATTAGTGTGATAAAACCAAAGACACCAAAAAGCAACAACAAAAAAAGAAAGGAAATACAAGTAACATGAAATAAAACGTAAAACGTCACACAATATTTTTATTTTGTAAAACACTACTAAAACACTACTAAAAGTCTAAGTACACACAACAACCAAAGCGACTGAAAATGAAACAACGTATTAATATAAGTTCAGCAGGTAACTGTCAGCTCCATCTTCAAGTTATTGCAGGAGACCATGTACCACAGCACCCCCTAGTGGTTCCAGACGGAAACATTCTCCTTACAGCTTCTGGTCCCATAAACACTTTCCTCTACTCTGGTTGTAGTTCTCTTCATCACTGACTTTTAGCAGAAAGCTAAATAATGTTGTCATGTTGACTCTTTCTACCATTACACACACCCAAACATTAGGCAACTGCTGCTGCCAACTTCCAACACAACATGTTATTCATAACGTTAACTAGAAACCTGAGCTCATCAAAATACAAATTGTGGAATAAAAATCCAAAATGAAAGAACAAAAACAAACTGACCTGCAGACCAGGCAAACTTTACTTCACTGTAACGAGTGTAAAACTTTGGTTCTCCTCTTCCTGCTCTGCACTGATATCCTGCTGTTTGAGTCGGTCCATTAATGATGAAGGAGTTCTGCTCCAGTCCCATTGGTGCTGCCAGGAAGCAGTTCATGAGTGTAGGATGGTCGATAGTTCAGCTTGGATGTATCAGGAACAGCTTTATACCAGAAGAACCTCCATCCTGCTGATTGAAGCTCCAAACCCTCACAGCTCAGAGTCACTGAGGCTCCAGGATTCGGCCATGATGGAGACACAGAGAGGACAGGCTGAGGGGGAAACGCTGGAGAGAGAGAAGGTATAAACATACTTACACACATATAGAAATATTTCATTACATATTAAGATTTGCTAGTAAAATCCCTGTAAACATTATTCATACATGGGTGAACTCACAGGACACTGTTAATGTGATGACTCCCCACTTTGTCATGGTGAAACCGTCTCTTCTTCCTCTGCATTTATAATCTGCACTGTTATCAGCAGAGATCATGAATTCACTGGATGTTGCAGAGTTTATATTGGTTGGACTCCATTCATACGTCCACTCAGTTCCTCCATCATCCTGGATCTCACATCTCAGAGTGATTTTCTCTCCTCTGTAGATCTGGACCCAGTTGGGTTGTTGGATCACAGTTGGTGTGATGGGAACTTTTCACATGAGTAACAGAGAGGAGACATTTCCATACACCAAATGAAGAGACACATACACATTATTTACTAATGTCTGAAACCAAATCTCTTGCTTTTAAGTTAATTAGAATTAACTAAATTATTTATATTTGCTAAATGCAAGAAAACTTAGTGAAAATATCTTTTGAAGGATTTTTTTTGTAGCTTTTGACATTCAAATAATTTCAAACAAGGAAGCAGTGTGTTTCAGGTGTGTCTTCAATTAACTCAAATGTTAATTGAAGGCAAATTAATTGATAGTTAACCAATTAACAGTTTGTGGAAGGAAACCCAAAAGGTTTCACTCAAGTCAGACAGTTTAAAAGACAATAAAGGTAAATACATTTCTTAATTCAAAGAAAAGCTACAAAAAAAAATCTCAAAGGTGCTCAGTATGCTTTTTTTAAAATCTCATTTAGCAAACAGAAATAATTTTGGTCGTTCTACTTGACCTAAAATAAGAAAATGTTGTTAGATTTAACTTCATACACTGAGAAAACAAATTTTAATAACTATTGATCCAATGTATGTGAATATCTGTCTAATAACTCTCATTATAACTAACAAATAAAATAATCACTGGTAGAGAACAATAAAGCAAAACATGGCAGTATTAGAAATATAACATGCATTTCCTATAAATTACTGGCTTACAGCCAGAATGTTGCACTGTTTGCATCACATAATCACATTTGTGACAGTTTTTCCTTCAAACAGACATAAGTTGCTGCAGTAAATCCTCCGTCAATATCAACATAGAAATTCATTGTCTGGTTTAAATATCAACATGAACAGGAGCAAATTTTCTGCTTTAAGGCTTCATTAGATGAAGTTACAGATGATGATCGTCGCACTGGAGTCATAATACTTTTAACATCACTGATGAACAAAGAAGCACTAAAGATGTTTCATTTCACAATAAAGACAAGTTTACCTGTTTTCTCAATAGTGACCGTTCTGCTGGTTTCAGTGTAGAAAACTGGATCTCCTCTTCCTCCTCTGCAGCTGTACTCTCCTCCCTCTGAGATCAAGAGGACTCCGTCTGATTCACTGATTCTGATGGACTGAACTGGAGAAGAATCTGACTCCCAGTTTGAACCAGTCAAACTTCCAGTCAACTCCAATGTCAATAAAGCAGGTCAGTGTAACACTGCCCCCTGCTGGTATGATGTTATTACTTGCTGTTAGTGAGGCTTTGGGTCGATTTGCTGGTAGAAACAGAAAACAAGACAAACTTTAGAAAGTGGCTTGTTTGAGGAAACAATCTGTTCAGATCAACTTTAACTTCTGAGTCACTTATGCTGTTTGATGTTTCATGCTTCCTGGCCAAGTTATTGTTGAAAATTAGAATTAATTCCTAATCAATTTACCTGATTAAAAAAAATAAAAATTTAAAAACTAATCTTTCAAAAACCAGTATTTGGAAGCGTGACTAGAATCGACTGAACTTCACTTCCATTTCTAAAACAACAAAGAAAATCGACATTCATAACTTCTCCTTCTGTTCGCTGAATGAAATTCTGCTGGAGAAAATCCAAGTCAATGGGAGAAAGCCCAGACAGAGCACTGAAGAGAGATGAGAACTGAGCGGTGCTGCATAGGAAGGCAATGAACAGGCTAAGATAAAATATCCTAAACCTGTTACAAAATACCAAATTATTTCTGATTTACCATTTAACATGAGAACTAATGCAGATGTGAGGAGTTTTACATCCAAAAATGTTGTCTGTTGTTCTAGGATTGTGAGAATGAGGATGTTTCTGTCAGACTTACAGTTCACTGTCAGTGTAAAGGGAAAGCTCCAGCCTGTTCTCTGATAGCCTTTACTAGCCATACAATAGTAGCTCCTACTGTCAGACTGAGAGACGCTGTTGATCCTGTATTCATTGGATGTTGGAGAGTTTCTATTGGCTGGACGCCATTTATACGTCCACTGAGTTCCTTCATCATCCTCCATCTCACATCTCAGAGTGACCGTCTCTCCTCTGAATACGACAGGCCAGCTGGGATGCCGGTTCACAGTCGACAGCCCTGAAATGAATAATATTCAATCAGAAGACAGAAACTTATATTGAGCAAAAAACTGAAAATGCTGAATTCTTATAGATTATGATTAGCACATCATTAATTGATATGCAAATAAAACATTTGATGTTTTCTGACAAAGCAAGAAAAAAAAGACATGTTATGTTTTAAGGTGAACCACAAACTGAGCTCAACAAACAGTAATAAAACTTGATCAATAAACAGATAAATATTTTAAAATAGCTGTTTTGTTTTATTTCAGAATAGAAATGAACTCACCAATTTTCTCAATGTTGCTTTTTTCTGTGAAAACTGGATCTCCTCTTCCTCCTCTGCAGCTGTACTCTCCTCCCTCTGAGACAGAGATAACTCTGAATGGATCTCTGTTTCCTCTGAACTGACCAACAGAAAATTGTTGATTATTTCTGAACCAGTCAAACTTCCAGTCAACTCCAATGTCAATAAAGCAGGTCAGTGTTACTCTGCCCCCTGCTGGTATGATGTTATTACTTGCTGTTAATGAGGCTTTGGGTCGATTTGCTGGTTGAAACAGAAAACAAGACAAACTTTAGAAAGTGGCTTGTTTGAGGAAACAATCTGTTCAGATCAACTTTAACTTCTGAGTCACTTATGCTGTTTGATGTTTCATGCTTCCTGGCCAAGTTATTGTTGAAAAGTAGAATTCATTCCTAATCAATTTACCTGATTAAAAAAAAAATTAAAAACTAATCTTTCAAAAATCGGTATTTGGAAGTGTGACTAGAATCGACTGAACTTCACTTCCATTTCTAAAACTACAGACAGAGTACATTTCTAAAACAACACAGAAAATCGACATTCATAATTTCTCCTTCTGTTCGCTGATTGAAATTTTACTGGAGAAAATCCAAGTCAATGGGAGAAAGCCCAGACAGAGAACTGAAGAGAGATGAGAACTGAGCGGTGCTGCATAGGAAGGCAATGGCCAGGCTAAGATAAAATATCCTAAACCTGTTACAAAATACCAAATTATTTCTAATTTACCATTTAAAATGAGAACTAATGCAGATGTGAGGAATTTTACATCCAAAAATGATGTCTGTTGTTCTAGGATTGTGAGAATGAGGATGTTTCTGTCAGACTTACAGTTCACTGTCAGTGTAAAGGGAAGGCTCCAGCCTGTGCTCTGATAGCCTTTACTAGCCTTACAATAGTAGCTCCTACTGTCAGAGACGCTGTTGATCCTGTATTCATTGGATGTTGGAGAGTTTCTATTGGCTGGACGCCATTTATACGTCCACTGAGTTCCTTCATCATCCGGCATCTCACATCTCAGAGTGACCGTCTCTCCTCTGAATACGACAGGCCAGCTGGGATGCCGGTTCACAGTCGACACAGGCCCTGAAATGAATAATATTCAATCATAAGACAGAAACTTATATTGATCAAAAAACTGAAAATGCTGAATTCTTATAGATTATGATTAGCACCTCATTAATTGATATGCAAATAAAACATTTGATGTTTTCTGACAAAGCAAGAAAAAAAATACATGTTATGTTTTAAGGTGAACCACGAACTGAGCTCAACAAACAGTAATAAAACTTGATCAATAAACAGATAAATATTTTAAAATAGTTTTTTTTTGTTTTATTTCAGTACAGAAATGAACTCACCAATTTTCTGAATGTTGCTTTTTTCTGAATGAAAAGCTGGATCTCCTCTTCCTCCTCTGCAGCTGTACTCTCCTCCCTCTGAGACAGAGATAACTCTGAATGGATCTCTGTTTCCTCTGAACCCGACCAACAGAATATTGTTGATTATTTCTGAACCAGTCAAACTTCCAGTCATCAGATCCGTCCACAGAGCAGGTCAGTGTTATGCTGCCCCCTGCTGGTATGAATGTTGGGTCTGCTGTCAGTGTGGCTCTGGGTTTATCTGCTGTCGGTTTTTAAATTAAACAGAAAAAGAAAAGAAAATCATATTAGTGACCAATCTTTGCTTGGTGGTTTATCTGTTTTGGTTTTTGTGATAATTTATTAATAACATGTGCAATGCTTATTAGGAAAGATTACATTATTGCCAGACAAGGGAAAATACGTCCTTCGCATAAAAGAAACTCACTAAAAATTGCAAACATATACAATACAGTCTTAAAACAAGAAAATATGACAGGAGAAACATCAATGCATTTGGATTCACAAGGTCCGGTTTCTGAATCAGTCATGTGATTCGGTCCGATTGGGAGGCTTCAAACGTTGCCGCCTGTTTCTACACCACAAGCCTCATTACAATAATCCTCATTGATTACTCAATACACGCTATTCGATGCCTCGACACAGAGGGCACATCACTAAATCATATAAGAACTTCAGTAAAAACTAAACTATTTTAACACTCAACTCACTTAAAATGTTGAGTTTAGCTTAATACAACATTTAAGGCTTAACAAACTGCAGAGTTACTCTGTAGTGTTTACTTCAGTGACATGAAGCTGTTTTTATTTATCTAACAGAAAGTCTCTTGCTTTTTATTTTGCTTGTAGTCAGAAATAACAGAAAACCTGGTTTTATATTAAATCCAAACAATATAAAGTTTCTATATCAGACTCACATCTCACTGTCAGTGTGACGCCATCGCTCCATTGTGTTAGTTGATGATCTCCTGTAGCCATACAGCTGTACTCTCCACTGTGAAATCCATAGATTGTATTGATCCTGTATTCACTGGATCTTGTTTGACTGTTTCCATAGTTTGGTCTCCATTCATATGTCCACTGAGTTCCTCCTCCTTCCTTGATCTCACATCTCAGAGTGACTTTCTCTCCACTATATACAACAGGTCCCACTGGGTTGTAGGATCACAGTCGGCTTGGAAACTATTCAACAAAAACAAAACAGTTTTCAACAGGAACACAGTCAGAAATATTGTCATATTATTTCTTTGTTCCCATGTATGATACCCAAATCAACAATTTTTGCTTTGTTAATTTAGCAAAAAATTTTCTGGCTGAATATTTAATTCATCAAAAGTACAATTTTATAGAAACTATTTTAATTTCTGAGCTCATAAACTCCATGAGTTTTTAAAATTTTATTTTAACAAACATGTTAATTGTGATTTCTAACTCAAAGACAGCAGTTGTAATTTTTGACAGCTGACTGAATATTTATTTCAAAACCTTTACTAAAGAGAACAAGACTACAGAAAATATGTGAAACATTACAAATGAGTGTATCCTTCCCTGCATTGTAATAGAAAATAACTCTAATAAACTTAAGGTGTTGCACTACAGCGTAAAAGTCAAGTAACAGTAAGAGGAACATTTGAACCTTAAACGGCTTCAAAATGCAACAAATCAAAATTTGGAGAGATGCAGCAAAAAGGTTTTAGCTAAGCATCAAACTGAAGATGAATGAAAACTCCAAATGTATCAATTAAAAATAATTAATCTTCACATTAACAGAATGAATATTTTATTTTAAGGCATCATCAAATAGAGGTGCAGTCTTGCAATTACTGTTTTACTATAGTTCCAACATTATGGCTACTAAAACACAACTGATAAACAAATTCTAGATTTAAAGAGAGATTTTTATTTCATTACAAAATTAAGAACTAAACTTACCAATTTTCACAACAGAGATTTTATCACTTTCTTCAGTTTGAAAATATTTTCTTCCTCCTCTGCAGCTGTACTCTCCTCCCTCTGAGACAGATATAACTCTGAATGGATCTCTGTTTCCTCTGAACCGACCAACAGAATATTGTTGATTATTTCTGAACCAGTCAAACTTCCAGTCATCAGATCCGTCCACAGAGCAGATCAGTGTTTTGCTGCCCCCTGCTGGTATGAATGTTCTGCCTGCTGTCAGTGTGGCTCTGGGTTTATCTGCTGTTGGTTTAAAGCAAAATAAAAGTGACTCAATAATCAAACTATTAATTAATTCATGCCATGTTTACAAAACTTAATCATCTTAACAGGTTGAATGTGTTAAGTTCATATTTACTTCAGTGACATGAAGCTGTTTTTATTTATCTAACAGAAAGTCTCTTGCTTTTCTTTTGCTTGTAGTCAGAAATAACAGAAAACCTGGTTTTATGTTAAATCCAAACAATATAAAGTTTCTATATCAGACTCACGTTTCACTGTCAGTGTGACGCCATCGCTCCATTGTGTTAGTTGATGATCTCCTGCAGCCATACAGCTGTACTCTCCACTGTCGCTGTAAGAGACTGTATTGATGCTGTATTCACTGGATCTTCTTTGACTGTTTCCATTGTTTTTTCTCCATTCATATGTCCACTGAGTTCCTTCATCGTCCTTCCTTGATCTCACATCTCAGAGTGACTTTCTCTCCACTATATACAACAGGTCCCACTGGGTTGTAGGATCACAGTCGGCTTGGAAACTATTCAACAAAAACAAAACAGTTTTCAACAGGAAAACAGTCAGAAAATCCTTTGGGTTGTTTGCATGTGTGATATGCAGGTAAAGACAGGAAATATATATTTTAACAGCTAACTGAATGTTTTTCTATTGCTTCAGATGACAAAATCTAAAAAATTTAGACTTATTTTTCCCACAGCATCTTTTTCCAAACTAACTTTGCACTAAAACACTAATTATAAGATTTTACACATCTTAGCTAAAGTACATCTGGATTAAAATCAAGTAACACAAAAACGAGCACATGAACTCTAAGTTACTTCAAAATCCAATTGATCAAACCTTCAGTATTAGAAATGGAAAGATGCAGCAAAAAGGGTTTAAACATGAAATTGAAGATACTGAAGATGAATGAAAACTCAAAATGTCTCAATTAAAATGTATAACATGAACAGAAATGTTTCATTTTAAGGCATCATCAAATGGACTTTCAGTCATATAAATACTGTTTTACTGAAGCTTTTTATCATCATAGGGATTACAATATGGCTTCCAAAAAAGCATCTGATAAACAAATGCTAGATTTAAAGTAAGATTGTTATTTTATTACAGAAAAAGAACAAAGCTCACCGGTTTTCAGAACAGAGACTTTTTCGCTTTCTTCCGTTTGATAAACTGGATTTCCTCTTCTTCCTCTGCAGCTGTAGACACCTCCATCTGAGACAGTGACGACACTGTGTGGTTCATTGGTTGGTCTGAGCTCAACTGGTTGATCATCTCTGAACCAGTCAAACTTCCAGTCATCAGATCCGTCCACAGAGCAGGTCAGTGTTATGCTGCCCCCCTGCTGGTATGATTGTTCTGCCTGCTGTCAGTGTGGCTCTGGGTTTATCTGCTGTTGGTTTTTTAAATAAACAAAAAAGAAAAAGAAAATCATTTCAGTGACCAATCTTTGCTTGAGTGGGTTTTCTCTGTTTTGGTTTTTGTGACCAAACCAGTATTTGGAAGCGTGACTAGAATCGACTGAGACTTCACTTCCATTTCTAAAACAACGCATGAAAATCGAGCATTCATAACTTCTCCTTCTGTTCGCTGATTGAAATTTTTACTGGAGAAAATCCAAGTCAATGGGAGAAAGCCCAGACAGAGCCCTGAAGAGAGTGATGAGACTGAGCGGAGCTGCATAGGAAGGCAATGAACAGGCTAAGATAAAATATCCTAAACCTGTTATAAAATACCAAATTATTTCTAATTTACCATTTAAAATGAGAACTAATGCAGATGTGAGGAAGTTTGCATCCAAAAATGTTGTCTGTTGTTCTAGGATTGTGTGAATTAGGATGTTTCTGTCAGACTTACAGTTCACTGTCAGTGTAAAGGAAAACTCCAGTCTGTGCTCTGATAGCCTTTACTAGCCTTACAATAATAGTAGCTCCCACTGTCAGACTCAGAGACACTGTTGATCCTGTATTCATTGGATGTTGGAGAGTTTCTATTGGCTGGACGCCATTTATACGTCCACTGAGTTCCTTCATCATCCTCCATCTCACATCTCAGAGTGACCGTCTCTCCTCTGAATACGACAGGCCAGCTGGGATGCCGGTTCACAGTCGGTGCAGACACTAAAATGAATAATATTCAATCAGAAGACAGAAACTTATATTGAGCAAAAAAACTGAAAATCCAAATTAACTTTGCACTAAAACACTAATTATAAGATTTTACACATCTTAGCTAAAGTACATCTGGATTAAAATCAAGTAACACAAAAGACGAGCACATGAACTCTAAGTTACTTCAAAATCCAATTGATCAAACCTTCAGTATTAGAAATGGAAAGATGCAGCAAAAAGGGTTTAAACATGAAATTGAAGATACTGAAGATGAATGAAAACTCAAAATGTCTCAATTAAAATGTATAACATGAACAGAAACGTTTCATTTTAAGGCATCATCAAATGGACTTTCACTCATATAAATACTGTTTTACTGAAGCTTTTTATCATCATTGGGATTAAAATATGGCTTCCAACAAAGCATCTGATAAACAAATGGTAGATTTAAAGTAAGATTGTTATTTTATTACAGAAAAAGAACAAAGCTCACCGGTTTTCAGAACAGAGACTTTTTCGCTTTCTTCCGTTTGATAAACTGGATTTCCTCTTCTTCCTCTGCAGCTGTAGACACCTCCATCTGAGACAGTGACGACACTGTGTGCTTCACTGGTTGGTCTGAGCTGAACTGGTTGATCATTTCTGAACCAGTCAAACTCCCAGTCATCAGATTCGTCCACAGAGCATTTCAGTGTTTTGCTGCCCCCTGCTGGTATGAATGTTCTGTCTGCTGTCAGTGTGGCTTTGGGTTTATCTGCTGTTGGTTTAAAGCAGAAAAATCAATCAAACCATCAGAACATGACCTGGTTCTGGTTCAGTTTTCTTGGTTAAGTTGTGTAGATTTGTATTCTAACTAACTTAACACTGTCAGTCTGACGGCTTCACTCCATTCTGTTTCATCATCGTCTGTTTCAGGTCTGCAGCTGTAATCTCCACTGACAGCTGGAATAATCCTCAGTTCTTTGTCTTTGGAGTTTTATTGGCTGGTCTCCATTCGTATTTCCACTCAGCTCCTTCGCCTCCCTGGATCTCACATGTCAGAGTGACTTGTTCACCTTCGTATATCTTGGCCCATTTGGGATGTTGGATCACACTGGGTTTAATGGAAACTGTTCATACAAACATTGGTTACTTGAAGTGTGATAATAAAAATAAAATTGAACAAAACAAACAAGAAAAAGTTTTTATTATTACAATCTCTAAAATTTAACAAATTTTCAATTCGATGCTGATCAATAATACTATTTTAATACTGTTCTCTATAATTAGGGCCCTGAAAGCTTGCTACCAGCAATATTTCTACACTTCTGCTTTTGCAGACAATCAACTGGTCCAAGCTTGAAGCAGTGATGAACAGGAAACAGGGTCATCAGCAGCAAGGCTCCTTTGAGGCCTTTAGGAGGAAAGTCCTGCTGGTTCTGATGAACCAAACCCAAACCGTAACCCACATTTTCTGGCACTAACAAACAGAAGCAACTTAAGTAATTCCATCTGACCTAAAACAAGAGAAGTTTGATCTGATTTAACTTGAGGCAATGAGGACAAAATGCGTCTGTTTATTCAGTGTATGTTAACTCCTGCTCTCAGCTGTACAGGGCAGATTTGACACTTCAGCCTTTGCAGACTCTTTAGATTTTATCAGCCGGTTTCAGCTCTATCAGTGTGAGTCAGATCAATCCTGGCCGCAGGATTTCAAGACAAGGAAAGTGGAGAAATTAAGTTTGTGACAGTTTTCTCAAGACGTACATAGAAGTATGAACTTTATGTACTGAAATGATTAAAATAGTGACAGTAATTAAATCATTAAGCTTAATTTGATGCCCTGCAGATAAAGCAGTAAAATATGTGAATAAAGGCTCTCGGATTGAAACTTGACCAAATTCATACAGAACTTGGAGAGAAATACACAAATGTAAATAAACTGACAAACCCAGGTTGTAAAATGTTCTGGAATTATATGATTAATATGTCAATTGGCATAATAGACATAATAGATGAATATGTGAATGTATTTATTCTATAGGTAGAATAAATACATTCTACCTCCATGATAGAATATATTGATCTACCATGGAAATAGATAAACACAATGATTTTAGAACTGCTTCTTGTTCTGCACAGGACTGAAAACATAAGTCAGATATATGTTACATGGCTGACATATGAACTGTTATCATGATTCATGGTAAGAAACATAAAGAACATGTTTCTTACCTTCAGCACATCCACAGCAGAGGAACCACAACACTGCAATGAATGAGAATTGATCAGTACAAAAATCTGTTCTTGTTTTTTTAAGGTGACATGAAACATTTGCCTACAAACATAAAACAAATATTGATCTTAATTACTTTCCACTCACATCTGATGAGAATATGACATTTAAAATGAGAATATTACATGGAGCAGGGGCTGGACATCCACTGCTCTTCAGCGCCGCCCTGTTGGCTCTCTGGAGGTTTTTCAAAAAATGTTTGAAATTTGAAAGAGATGGGCGTGGGAAATATATTTTTTGTTTTAATATGGTTTCGGACACAATCACTCTTAAGATTTCCCATTGCTATAAAAATGTGCAGAATAAAAGTTAAAGTTCTACATTTCTGTCAGCAACGATTTGCGTCGGAGCCTGTGACGTTTGGTTCAGCTGGGCTGGGCGCGAGGCAGATGGCCGTTGTAAACAACCTGACGGGTGAGTGGTGGTGGGAGAGCAGAGGGGAAACGAGGACAACAGCCGATTCTGCAAATCTTGGACTGAATGCAGAAAGATTACCTGAATGTTTGCTCTGGAGCGAGAAGTTATCAAATGACAAAAAGAGTACCGTACTGTCCAGACTATAGAGCGCACCCCTGACACAGACCAATAGAAATGTGGGCAACATGAAAAGGACATTCAGTACCTGTCTAAATGTTATTTTGAAAGGTAGGCTCTGACAAACAATCCTCGTTGGAATACAGACGTATTTGAATTTATTGAATAGGACCGAAATAAGATAAGATTTGATCTTTTTCAAGTCTTCTTACGATTCTGAAGTGTTTCACAGTTTGTTCTCGACTAATTTCGTAATTATAAGACAGTCTAAAATAGCAAAGAGCTGCTTTCCCCACTCTGCACAAGAATTGTATCAAAACAGTGAATTGACATCCAGTAATTTACTTACAGAAGAAGCCCAGTCTGCAGAGTAAAGTTTCCCCCATCTTCACTTCCAGACCTGCTGCACAGCCAAGTGGAGCAGCTGCACTTTGCTCTCGCTAAAGTAGTAAAAACAAAAGGAGAAGTCACGTTTAAGGCACTAAAAAAAAATTCTTTCTCTAATGTGCCTGTGTTTCCTTCCCTTTTACTCGTACATACTCATAAAGCATGCAGGAGCAGCTTTGACCACAGTGATGTGTTAGAATCAGTTTCCTGTCCAAAGCAGCAACGGTTGAATGTGTTTCTGCTATAGATTGTTAAGGGGTGGGCCATCTGCACAGATATTTTTTTTTAATATAAATGTCTTTGACCACAAACTCTTTCCACTGTTTGAACCCCCCCCCCCCCCACAAAGAGAGGTTTAGTCTAAAGAAGGGTCAAAGGTCTGTTCTGTTGTCATCGTTAATAATCGTTTTTTATTCATTTATATGCAGTGAGTCCAGTGAGTAGATTCACTGCGGATGTTCTCATGTTGTGGTGGAAATCTATTTTCGAACAGGAAACCCCAAACTGAGTGGGCAAACATACAGAAAACATGAGTAGGACAAAGCAAAAGCACCATTTAAATGTACAACTATAACATAATGCTCTATATGGAAATATTTGGTAATGGTTAGTGATGTGACGTCTCGATGACTGCAGGCGCTTCCACGTGTGATTCTGTACAACTGAAAACAGCGACCATAGCTCCGCCCACATGGTACATTTTTTCAAAACTGCCACACGGAAACTCTGAAAAAAAAAAAAGACCTATGAATGGCACAGCAGGGGGGTCCAAAGTCGGCCCTGAGGCTCCGCTATCCGGCATGATTTAGTTCTCTCCATGGATAAAAACACCTGGATCAAATAAAGCCTCGTCAGCAGGCCTGTGCATGGCTTTGACACGCTAAAGAGTTAGCCAGGTCATTTCAGTTAGCCATGTTGGACCAGAGAGTTATCTAAACCTGGAAGGATGCCTGGAGCTGACCCACTATGATCTACATGAGGTTAGTGGTGACAACCACCAGGCAAAAAACACCACAAGTGGGAAGCTTTTGAAGAAGTCCTTGCAGAACCACCAAAAAACATGTCATCTGTTGCTATTGTTAAAAGAAGCCTTTGGGATTAAAGGTCACAAAAAACTGTTGAAAACACTCCAGTTGTTCCACAGCGAGGACAAAACTGAAATTGCTCCTACTGGATCAAGGGCTTCATATTGATCCTGTGATTAGGACCAATATCCATTTGTAACAAGATCTAATTAACGTCTTTGTTTTTAACACTGTGGCTCATGAAATTGCAGAGGAATAAACAAATGTTAGGCAGAATGAATATAGTATACATTCAAGGCTCGTGGAGCAAAATATTCTGTTTTAAACCATGGAAACTTGTTCATGTGCTTGTTCGTGTGCAGACATACAAGTTCCTTTTTATGCATGTAGAAGCATTTTGCTAAGAACTCTGGCCTTTACCACATCTACATAGCAGCTCAGCTGTGAAAACGTAAATAACACCTTTTAAAGAAGTACAAAATGTTGCCACAGTCTTTTGCGCAGCTCAAATGAACCAAGCAAAACACGTTTCTATAGCAACGTCTGTATACAGCCTCAGAATAAATTATTGTAATTGCTGCCAGACGAATGTATTGCCAGAAAACAGAACGCATTTAGCTTTCAGTGTTTCATTTCCTCAATGAAGAAAAGTAGAGAAGCTGCAGATTAAAAACAGACACAGAGACGATTGAGCGTCTTGTTGGTGACATGCACTTAGCTTGATGCGTGATCACTTCCCTCATTCAGGAAAACATGCCCCTGCGTGTTTTAAACGTCTCTGTACCCGTGCAACCAAACTGATGCTGAAGGGAACACGTGAAAGATTATATCTCACTGGAGGCTCCGGTTATTTATCATCTCCACTACATCAGTTGTGATGACGTCACACCTGACTGAGAAACAACTGGGCAAACGTGACCCAGATTCACTCCTTTTTTGCCCATTGTGACCTTTTTCACTGCGATCTGAATGGTCCAATTACATCCTTTACACCCGAATCCGAATGTTGTCAAAGTGTCTGCAGTCTGAACGGTCATGTTGCATTTCATTCGACTCTTGTGTCAATAATAGAAAACATGCATCATGATTCTACGCCAGAAATATCCAGACGCAATAAATCAGGACATAAACAATGATCTGAATGACCGTGAAAAAAAAAAAAATTAGATTTGAGCATCAAGACCTGCAGACAAATCCAGAACACAAAAGACTGGTCAGAGAGAGGGCAAGGGTCAAGCACCTCAAAACAACCCAGGAAAGAAACGGAGGCCGAGTCAGAAACAGTTCAAATGACGAGAATGTCGGCAAACCACTGGGAGACAAGATGGCTGGAAAACTGAGGCAGAGCAGCAGACGACAGGTAAGCTGTATAGGCAGCAGAACAGATCAGATGATCCATTCAGGGTTGGCTGAAGGGGTTGCAGCTCAAGCTGTGACACTCAAGCAGTGTGCAAAACATCGTTTCCATAAACGGACGTGCTGACACCAGCAGATACTTGGCCAGAAATATTTGTGCTTTGCATAACATGTTCCTTATTTTTGTTGGTTCGTTGCTTTAAGAAGTTCTCAGAAACCAAAACTTAATCACCAAAAGGCACATTATGGATCTGACCATCAGAGGCAGACCTCAATCTTGAGATACACAAACAAGTTCATGTCGACAAACCAGGAAGTCATTTGTTTGAATGTGAGCTGCACTAAAAAGTCAGAATACACATTTTAATAAATTGTCCGATGACTACAATATCTGGAATTTCATATTTTCTTTCAGCTCTGCGCTTATTAAAGGCCATGTGTGTCCGATGATACGATGCCGACCAAATGTCTTTTCTGAGTCACCTACTGTTGCGTTCAGAGGATGTTACTGAACTTTAAAGTCCACATGGACTCATGACCCAGATGATCAGGAAGTTTACTGGAAGTTCACTTCACACTTCGCCCTTACTTTGAAGACCAGTGAGAGGGCGGAGTGAAATAAAATAATGACTTATCAAGTTTTTTTGAGAAATAACACAAATGAATAAGACTAACTGGGCCGAGTTGGAGAGTTCAACTTTCCATTCACCACAAGGGGCGCTGGTGTCTATTTCTAGAGGCGAGGGGTGAGGTTCACCCTGAACAGATGTCAAAATTTCTGAGAGACATTAAAAAAAACTCATATTAGAACTATCAGAGGAAACCAGATGACCTGGAGAGAATCCATGATTCATGGGAAGAAACTCCATGCATAAAAATCCCAGGCCAGGATTTGAGTCCAGGCTCAGCTTCCTCAATAGAAGGCATGTTGGTGGGATTGAGGAGGTCTTCGAAGTACTCCGCCCATCGACCCACAACGTCCCAAGTCGAAGTCAGCAGCACACCACCCCCACTGTAAACAGTGTTGGTACTACACTGCTTCCCCCTCCTGAGACGCCGGATGGTGGACCAGAATCGCCTCGAAGCCATACGGAAGTCTTTCTCCATGGTCTCTCCGAACTCCTCCCACGCCCGAGTTTTTGCCTCAGCAACCACCTGAGCCGCACGCCGCTTCGCCCGCCAGTACCCATCAGCCGCTTCCGGAGTCCCACAGGCCAAAAAGGCCCGATAGGACTCCTTCTTCAGCCTGACAGCATCCCTCACCGAAGGTGTCCACCAACGGGTTCGAGGGTTGCCACCACGACAGGCACCGACAACCTTGCGACCACAGCTCCGATGAGCCGCCTCGACAATGGAGGCACGGAACATGGTCCACTCGGACTCAATGTCCCCCGCCTACCCCGGGACGTGTTTGAAGCTCTGCCGGAGATGGGAGTTAAAGCTCCGTCTCACAGGGGACTCCGCCAGACGTTCCCAGCAGACCCTCACAACACGTTTGGGCCTGCCAGGTCTGACCGGCATCCTCCCCCACCACCGGAGCCAACTCACCACCAGGTAGTGGTCAGTGGTCAACTCCGCACCTCTCTTCACCCGAGTGTCCAAGACATACAGCCGCAGATCCGACGAAACAATGACAAAATCGATCATCGAACTGCGGCCTAGGGTGTCCTGGTGCCAAGTGCACATATGGACACCCTTATGCCTGAACATGGTGTTCGTTATGGACAATCCGTGACGAGCACAGAAGTCCAGCAACAGAACACCACTCGAGTTCAGAACCACGCCCCTCCAGGTCTCACTGTCATTGCCCACGTGAGTGTTGAAGTCCCCCAGCAAAACGAGGGAGTCCCCAGGAGGGGCACTCTCCATTACCCCCTCCAAGGACTCCAAAAAGGGTGGGTAAGCTGAACTGTCATTCGGCCCGTAAGCACAAACAACAGTCAGAACCCGTCCCCCCACCCGTAGGCGGAGGGAGGCTACCCTCTCGTTCACCGGGGTGAACCCCAACGTACAGGCGCCAAGATGGGGAGCAACAAGTATGCCCACTCCTGCTTGATGCCTCTCACCATGGGCAACTCCAGAGTGGAAGTACATCCAGCCCCTCTCAAGGAGACTGGTTCCAGAACCAGAGCCATGGGTCGAGGTGAGACCGACTATTTCTAGCCGGAACCTCTCAGCCTCACACACCAGCTCCGGCTCCTTCCCCACCAGAGAGGTGACATTCCACGTCCCAAGAGCCAGTTTCTGCAACCGAGGATCGGACCGCCAGGACCCCCTCCCTCGGCCACCACCCATCTCA
The DNA here is from genome assembly GCA_911649635.1 of Poeciliopsis gracilis. Taxonomy (NCBI): domain Eukaryota; kingdom Metazoa; phylum Chordata; class Actinopteri; order Cyprinodontiformes; family Poeciliidae; genus Poeciliopsis; species Poeciliopsis gracilis. The sequence goes on from CAJVRI010000724.1 coordinate 2,091,060, forward strand.
CATTGCACCCGACCCATATGGCCCTTCCTACAGGTGGTGAGCCCATTGGAAGAGGGACCCATGTTTCCTCTTCGGGCTGAGCCCGGCCGGGCTCCATGGGTAAAAGCCCGGCCACCAGGCGCTCGCCAACATGCCCCACCTCCATGCCTGGCTCCAGAGTGGGGCCCCGGTGACCCGTGTCCGGGCGAGGGAACACTAAATCCAAAGTTTTTGTTCATCATAGGGGTCTTCGGGCTGCGCTTTGTCTGGTCCCTCCCCTAAGACCTGTCTGCCTTGGGTGACCCTACCAGGGGCATGAAGCCCCCGACAGCATAGCTCTGTCGGGGGCTCTGTTTCTTTTTCTATTTCTCATATATGTGATATGGAGCCCCCTGGTGGTTCATAATGTTACAATTCAATTATTGATAATTAAAAAAAAAATCGATTTTTACTGTCAAAACATAACCTAAATGTTCACAATTGACCTAATAATAAACCTAATAGTGACTTATTTGGGTAATGAGTCATTATTTTTGCATCAGTGTAATCTATATGTGCATTTTGTCATTTATTCATGGATGCTGATCTATTCTGCAGGATTTTACACAACCAACGTCTTTCTTGTATTTGCAAGGATTATCTGGCGCCCCCTTGTGGTTCATTGGTCTAAACTTCGCGTTGGTCTAAATTAAAGGCAACATAAATAATAAAACTTCATAAAAACAATTCATTTTAATTACATTCACAGCCTTTTTTATATATTGTTAGCAGTGGATGGAGCAATGTGTTGTTTAATTTAATGCATATTAAATTGATTGTTAAACTTATTGTAGCCATTAGAAGTGGCAAATATGCACATAAATTAAACTTTTGTGGGACGATTAATGGAGATGGGAAGCAATTATTTAAAAAAAAAATACCCATAAAAAATTTATTTGATTGCACAAACATTGAGTCACTTTTCTTTTTTTTAATTGAAGTTCAATTATGTGACAGTAAGGCATAGAAAAATCACCACTAAAAGTGAGCTGGTAGCCATATAATGGTTAAGAAAAAAAGACATTAAAAACAGATAAATATACAAATATATTTCTATCCAAGTTCTTCTGGATGTGATTAAAAAAGCTTAAAACATCTTATCAAAAATGTAGAAATGAATGTTATTGTCAAGACAAGTTTCCTTGCTAAACTCAACAACAGACTTTTCACTTTTCACGTGCAACGATGTTATTGCTGCATTTAAAAGGACGTTTGCATATAATACAGCGTGGGATAAATGCACACAAATCTTTAAACTGATCTGCTTCAACTTTTGCACATATCTAGCTTTTTGTTTTCCAGTTTGCATTAAATGTTTGTTGGTAAAAAATTCTTCACAGATGCATGAAAATAGGTGATTTTTCTCCTTATTTTCCATTGTTTTCCAGAAACATTCTTGATCTGATTTCAGAATAAACTTCTCCATCGGTTGCTGCATGGATCCACTTTCCTGTAGAGAAAGAGAAAAGCGTGAGATCAAACATATTCATGTTGTCAAATCTTTGCAGTAGCAGCAAATATGTAGCAGCAACATTTCACAGTGGTAGTGGAAATCCAACACATAGAAAATAAAATGCACAATTAGCAAATTATTTCACATAAAATATACAGAAGCACATTCACATTTACAAATGAATCTAAATACAGATTTCACCTACCTTTATGTTGTTTTTCTCTCAGTTTTTACGTTTTGCTTTAGCGTCCAGCAGCTTCTAAAACAACAATGAGACCTCAGTGTTTTTACAAGAGAACAATCATCTGCAGCAGATGTAGCTGGTTTGAATATAAAGCCCATGATGAAAAGTTACATTAGCTCAGCATTTCTCAGTTATAACGTTCAGAACAAATCACCTTAACTTTTGGGCCAATTATGAAGCAACGTTTCTAAAAACTATTAATGCCAATGAATGTGGAGCAGGTATCCAGAACTCTAAAAGTCCTTAGCTGGATCTCTGATCTGACACATTCTGCTGGTTTCTAGTTGTAGCAAAGGGCAGATGATTGTCTGACCTGCATGATGGGATGTAATGACCTGCAGGGTTGTTGGCATGACGACACATTTCAGTGAAAACATTGGAGCCGAACAAACTTACCTGCAGTTTCTGGATTTATGCAGCTGTATGCAGAATCGTCCTCTGGGTCATCAGAACTGTCTGTTAATGCAACAAACCATCAACAAAAACTAAATGATGGATAATTAAAGTAAAAAAAAAAACATTTTAAACTGAACTACTTTATTCTAGCTGCTGATGTACCACGATGCTGATCCTGATTTTCACAGTATTCCACAGGAACACCGTGGGAAACGTGTCAATGCCTGAATTTATTCATTGGTTTTTGATGTTTTGGAGAAATGCTCATTTTTAATCTTCTAAAACAAGAGCTTGGCATTAATCTGTTTAAGAAATATTTTGGATTTTAATTTCAAACCCTGGAAGTCTTACTACTGAAATCAATGCTGCATCTTGACGTTCTTAAAGGACTTTAACTTACTATTCATAGTGGCTGGTCGGATCGACTCGTATTCAGAAGCATCACCTGCAAAGCAATGAAAATGTCAAGAGTAGAAAAGTCTGAATTTGAGAATTTAAAACTTTTTCTATTTTTGCAGTTTTCAATGTGACGTCTTCTTTAGTGTCATTTAAAATTTTTGCAGGGGACATTTTAACACCAGAATCAGATGTAAACAATGTTGAACTTTTTCTGTGTTTCTCAGAATAACATCCAGTTTTTGGACTTTGATAAATGATTATTGAAAGTGAAATAATCTTAAATTATATTTTTAGGGAGCTAATATAAACTATAAATCAAAGTTACTGACCGTGGAGCAGAGAGCTGTAAACTTGGCTCTCTTCCGGTTTGGGTTCTTGATTTGTGGTCGAGCTCTGACTGCTGCCCTTTGACCTAAATTATGCAAAAAGTTATACAGAAATAAACACAAAAAGGATGGAAGACGAACGATTGTGGTCAGAGAAAAGTAAATACCAGAGTACTGACCTGAAGCACCATAAACCTGTGGATGGAAAAAAGAACATTTGATGCATTATAGTGCAAACTTTTTGTTCCTCATCGAAATAAATTGAAAGAATTTGAAATGTAAGCATCTGTATATTCACCCTTACTCTGTCTGCAGCGCAACATCATCAACACCAGGAGAAAACCAAAAGTGATGACAACAACTGGTCGAACGATCAGCATCACAGGAGATGAAGAGCTGACAGGACTGGATGCAGTTCCTGGAAATGAGAAACATTGAACATAAGAAAACATTTTTACCCCGACAATTAATGAAAAACTAGTTTCTACCACTGACTGTTTAGAGCAACCACCAGGTTTTTTATTCATTCTGTGAGGGATTTACCCCTCCCTAACAGGTGACGTGTTTGTACTTCTATTTTCCAATTTATTTATTAAGTGTATTTTGTTTGGAGGAAGCAACTTGCTTTATTTGGTGTTTTGCTTTAATCATTTTTCTTCTCTTTGAGGTCACCTGGTCAGGTGTTGCCATGGAAGCGCGCCCATGAGCAGCGCTGACAAGGACCTGGTGTTGTCAATCAACCTCAGAATCTAGTGTTTGAGAGGGAAGGGGGATGTTTTTGGATTTAATTTGGGGCCCAGATTGTTTTTGTTTTAGTTTTGAAGTTGTTAGTTGAAATGTAAATTTCTTTCTAGGAATATAGTTTAGTACAAATGTTTTTCCTACTTGTAAATGTTGTCTCCACCCCGTAATTAGTTTAGGAGAAGCCAATGCTTTAAAAGGCAGGTGTTTTAGATCAGAGGAGGATTCTCCTTTTTGTGTGAACATGTCATGCTGCAACCTGGAAGGAAATGTTTGAAAATAAGATAAAACAAATGAGAGCTCTGGAGTTTGTTTGATTCTTTGTTTGCAACCCTACACATTCCTGACACAATAATATGTTGTTCTTACATATTTTGGAGGGACTTCAACACTATCAAGAACAAACTGCTAGGAAACTTCTTTTGCTTTTTGTCACTTTTGTTCCTGCTATATTTGCAGTGAAAGACAAGATTTGTTTAACTTTTCCCTGAAAAAATGGTTTACTAAAAAATTTATGAAAAGTTTGAATCCTCCTCACCTCTAACAGACATCCAGCTCTTTGGAGACTCTTTTCCTGAATGTTGACATTTGTAGAAACCTTCATCTGACTTTGACACTGCAGAGATATTCAGCTCCTCTCTGCTGTCATTATTGATGAGTTTATCATTGTGATAGAAAAACACATTGGAGAGAAGTTGATGTGTTTTATTTCTGCAGCTCAGAGTAACAGGATCTCCCTCAGTCACAGGATGAACAGGGCTCACCAGGATAATATCATCATAATTATCATCTGTAAAACAATCAGGATATCAAGATGAGCAATCAATTGTTTTTGACATTTAGAAAAAGATGCATTATGAAGAAGTATTTTTAAAGTTGCTTTTATCAGGGTATGTGTGGGTCAAATTTGACCAAAAACAGTCATCTCTATATTCTCAGAAATAAAATCTTGGGTGTTTTTGCACAAACCACTAAAATACATTAATGCAGCAATTGCACTTAATTGTTCATTATATGAATACATTTGTGATTGGTTGCTGAAAGTTTTCAGTGATGACTAAGATGAGAAGTTTTATGTTTTAAAACAAATGTGTGGAGGTCACTGGTCACTCATTTTTAATCTTTATGAAATGAGAAACCATTGGGCCTAATCTTATCATCCAGACTTACTGTCGGTATAAAACAAAGACCTTTATCACAATTTGCATTCTTTGCCATTTTATCATTAAAAAAATTGAACATTTTTATTAAAGGTATGAGCATCTCGAACACCAGAAATAAAACTGACAAATACTTCAGTGCCAGATAACAAAATAGATTATGCAAACAATGGCTGTGGACTGTTAGCATGCCTTATGAAATTACAACAATGTTCATGACTGTTTATGGAGTCTAAAGCAGTCATGAGTATGGGAGTAAGCCAGAGCAGCCTGAGAGAACAGAGAGAACATGCAAACTCCACGAAAGACCCCGGGCCAAGAATCGAACCAGTCGCTTCTTGCTGCAACGGTGCTACCATCTGCACCACTGTGCAGCCCCTCTTTAGACATTCCAGTCATTTCAAACAAGGAAGCAGTGTGTTTCAGGAGTGCCTTCAATTAACTCAAATGTTAATTGATGGCTAATTAATTGATAGTTAACCTATCAACAGTTTGTGGAAGGAAACTCAAAACGTTTGACTCAAGTCAGACAGTTTAAAAGAAAAAAACAACAATAAAGCAAAACATGGCAGTATTAGACATATAACATGCATTTCCTATAAATTACTGGCTTACAGCCAGAATGTTGCACTGTTTGCATCACATAATCACATTTGTGACAGTTTTTCCTTCAAACAGACATAAGTTGCTGCAGTAAATCAATATCAACATAGAAATTCATTGTCTGGTTTAAATATCAACATGAACAGGAGCAAATTTTTCTGCTTTAAGGCTTCATTAGATGGAGTTACAGATGATGATCGTCGCACTGGAGTCATAATACTTTTTAACATCACTGATGAACAAAGAAGCACTAAAGATGTTTCATTTCACAATAAAGACAAGTTTACCTGCTTTCTCAATAGTGACAGTTCTGCTGGTTTCAGTGTAGAAAACTGGATCTCCTCTTCCTCCTCTGCAGCTGTACTTTCCTCCCTCTGAGATCAAGAGGTCTCCGTCTGATTCACTGATTCTGATGGACTGAACTGGAGAAAGAATCTGACCCCAGTTTGAACCAGTCAAACTTCCAGTCAACTCCAATGTCTATAAAGCAGGTCAGTGTTACTCTGCCCCCTGCTGGTATGATGTTATTACTTGCTGTTAGTGAGGCTTTGGGTTGATTTGCTGGTAGAAACAGAAAACAAGACAAACTTTAGAAAGTGGCTTGTTTGAGGAAACAATCTGTTCAGATCAACTTTAACTTCTGAGTCACTTATGCTGTTTGATGTTTCATGCTTCCTGGCCAAGTTATTGTTGAAACGTAGAATTCATTCCTAATCAATTTACCTGATTAAAAAGAAAAAAAATTAAAAACTAATTTTTCAAAAACCAGTATTTGGAAGCGTGACTAGAATCGACTGAACTTCACTTCCATTTCTAAAACAACACAGAAAATCGACATTCATAACTTCTCCTTCTGTTCACTGATTGAAATTCTGCTGGAGAAAATCCAAGTCAATGGGAGAAAACCGAGACAGAGCACTGAAGAGAGATGAGAACTGAGTGGTGCTGCATAGGAAGGCAATGGCCAGGCTAAGATAAAATATCCTAAACCTGTTACAAAATACCAAATTATTTCTAATTTTCTATTAACATGAGAACTAATGCAGATGTGAGGAATTTTGCATCCAAAAATGTTGTCTGTTGTTCTAGGATTGTGAGAATGAGGATATTTCTGTCAGACTTACAGTTCACTGTCAGTGTAAAGGGAAAGCTCCAGCCTGTGCTCTGATCACCTTTACTAGCCATACACCAGTATCTCCTACAGTCAGACTCAGAGATGCTGTTGATCCTGTATTCATTGGATGTTGGAGAGTTTCTATTGGCTGGAATCCATTCATACGTCCACTGAGTTCGTTTATCATCCTTCATCTCACATCTCAGAGTGACCGTCTCTCCTCTGAATACGACAGGCCAGCTGGGATGCTGGTTCACAGTCGACACAGGCCCTGAAATGAATAATATTCAATCAGAAGACAGAAACTTATTTAAGCAAAAAACTGAAAATGCTGAATTCTTATAGATTACGATTAGCACCTCATTAATTGATATGCAAATAAACATTTGATGTTTTCTGACAAAGCAAGAAAAGCAGACATGTTATGTTTTAAGGTGAACCATGAACTGAGCTCAACAAACAGTAATAAATCTTGACCAGTAAACAAATAAATATTTTAAAATAGCTGTTTTGTTTTATTTCAGAATAGAACTGAACTCACCAATTTTCTGAATGTTGCTTTTTTCTGAATGAAAACCTGGATCTCCTCTTCCTCCTCTGCAGCTGTACTCTCCTCCCTCTGAGACAGAGATAACTCTGTATGTATATCTGTTTCCTCTGAACCGACCAACAGAATATTGTTGATTATTTCTGAACCAGTCAAACTTCCAGCCAACTCCAATGTCAATAAAGCAGGTCAGTGTTACACTGCCCCCTGCTGGTATGATGTTATTACTTGCTGTTAGTGAGGCTTTGGGTCGATTTGCTGGTAGAAACAGAAAACAAGACAAACTTTAGAAAGTGGCTTGTTTGAAGAAACAATCTGTTCAGATCAACTTGAACTTCTGAGTCACTTATGCTGTTTGATGTTTCATGCTTCCTGGCCAAGTTATTGTTGAAAAGTAGAATTCATTCCTAATCAATTTACCTGATTAAAAAGAAAATTAAAAACTAATCTTTCAAAAACCAGTATTTGGAAGCGTGACTAGAATCGACTGAACTTCACTTCCATTTCTAAAACAACGCAGAAAATCGACATTCATAACTTCTCCTTCTGTTCGCTGATTGAAATTCTGCTGGAGAAAATCCAAGTCAATGGGAGAAAGCCCAGACAGAGCACTGAAGAGAGATGAGAACTGAGCGACGCTGCATAGGAAGGCAATGAACAGGCTAAGATAAAATATCCTAAACCTGTTACAAAATACCAAATTATTTCTGATTTACCATTAACATGAGAACTAATGCAGATGTGAGGAATTTTGCATCCAAAAATGTTGTCTGTTGTTCTAGGATTGTGAGAATGAAGATGTTTCTGTCAGACTTACAGTTCACTGTCAGTGTAAAGGGAAGACTCCAGCCTGTGCTCTGATCACTTTTACTAGCCTTACAATAGTAGCTCCCAGACTCAGAGACGCTGTTGATCCTGTATTCATTGGATGTTGGAGAGTTTCTATTGACTGGACTCCATTCATACGTCCACTGAGTTCCTTCATCATCCTCCATCTCACATCTCAGAGTGACCGTCTCTCCTCTGAATACGACAGGCCAGTTGGGATGCTGGTTCACAGTCGGCCCTGAAATGAATAATATTCAATCAGAAGACAGAAACTTATATTTAGCAAAAAACTGAAAATGCTGAATTCTTATAGATTATGATTAGCACATCATTAATTGATATGCAAATAAAATATTTGATGTTTTCTGACAAAGCAAGAAAAAAATACATGTTATGTTTTAAGGTGAACCACGAACTGAGCTCAACAAACAGTAATAAAATCTTGACCAGTAAACAAATAAATATTTTAAAAATAGCTGTTTTTTGTTTTATTTCAGAATAGAACTGAACTCACCAATTTTCTGAATGTTGCTTTTTTTCTGAATGAAAAACTGGATCTCCTCTTCCTCCTCTGCAGCTGTACTCTCCTCCCTCTGAGACAGAGATAACTCTGTATGGATATCTGTTTCCTCTGAACCGACCAACAGAATATTGTTGATTATTTCTGAACCAGTCAAACTTCCAGTCATCAGATCCGTCCACAGAGCAGGTCAGTGTTGTGCTGCCCCCCTGCTGGTATGAATGTTGGGTCTGCTGTCAGTGTGGCTCTGGGTTTATCTGCTGCGGTTTTTAAATAAACAAAAAGAAAAGAAAATCATATTAGTGACCAATCTTTGCTTGGTGGTTTCTCTGTTTTGGTTTTTGTGATAATTTATTATTAACATGTGCAATGCTTATTAGGAAAGATTACATTATTGCCAGACAAGGGAAAATACGTCCGTCGCATAAAAGAAACTCACTAAAAATTGCAAACATATACAATACAGTCTTAAAACAAGAAAATATGACAGGAGAAACATCAATACATTTGGATTCATAAGGTCCGGTTTCTGAATCAGTCATGTGATTCGGTCCGATTGGGAGGCTTCAAACGTCGCCGCCTGTTTCTACACCACAAGCCTCATTACAATAATCCTCATTGATTACTCGATACACGCTATTCAATGCCTCGACACAGAGGGCACATCACTAAATCATATAAGAACTTCAGGAATAACTAAACTATTTTAACACTAAACTGTCTTAAAATGTTGAGTTTAGCTTAATACCACAATAAATGTTTAACAAACTGCAGAGTTACTCTGTAGTGTTTACTTCAGTGACATGAAGCTGTTTTTATTTATCTAACAGAAAGTCTCTTGCTTTTATTTTGCTTGTAGTCAGAAATAACAGAAAACCTGGTTTTATGTTAAATCCAAACAATATAAAGTTTCTATATCAGACTCACATCTCACTGTCAGTGTGACGCCATCGCTCCATTGTGTTAGTTGATGATCTCCTGTAGCCATACAGCTGTACTCTCCACTGTGAAATCAAGACTGTATTGATCCTGTATTCACTGGATCTTCTTTGACTGTTTCCATTGTTTTTTCTCCATTCATATGTCCACTGAGTTCCTCCTCCTTCCTTGATCTCACATCTCAGAGTGACTTTCTCTCCTCTATATACAACAGGCCCACTGGGTTGTAGTTTCACAGTCGGCTTGGAAACTATTCAACAAAAACAAAACAGTTTTCAACAGGAAAACAGTCAGAAAATCCTTTGGGTTGTTTGCATGTGTGATATGCAGGTAAAGACAGGAAATATATATTTTAACAGCAAACTGAATGTTTTTCTCTTGCTTCAGATGACAAAATCTAAAACATTTAGACTTATTTTTCCCACAGCATCTTTTTTCAAACTAACTTTGCACTAAAACACTAATTATAAGATTTTACATATCTTAGCTAAAGTACATCTGGATTAAAATCAAGTAACACAAAAACGAGCACATGAACTCTAAGTTACTTCAAAATCCAATTGATCAAACCTTCAGTATTAGAAATGGAAAGATGCAGCAAAAAGGGTTTAAACATGAAATTGAAGATACTGAAGATGAATGAAAACTCAAAATGTCTCAATTAAAATGTATAACATGAACAGAAATGTTTCATTTTAAGGCATCATCAAATGGACTTTCAGTCATATAAATACTGTTTTACTGAAGCTTTTTATCATCATAGGGATTACAATATGGCTTCCAAAAAAGCATCTGATAAACAAATGCTAGATTTAAAGAAAGATTGTTATTTTAATACAGAAAAAGAACAAAGCTCACCGGTTTTCAGAACAGAGACTTTTTCGCTTTCTTCCGTTTGATAAACTGGATTTCCTCTTCTTCCTCTGCAGCTGTAGACACCTCCATCTGAGACAGTGACGACACTGTGTGGTTCACTGGTTCCTCTGAGCTCAACTGGTTGATCATTTCTGAACCAGTCAAACTCCCAGTCATCAGATTCGTCCACAGAGCAGGTCAGTGTTGTGCTGCCCCCTGCTGGTATGAATGTTCTGTCTGCTGTCAGTGTGGCTTTGGGTTTATCTGCTGTTGGATTCAAAGCAGAAAAATCAATCAAACCATCAGAACATGACCTGGTTCTGGTTTAGTTTTCTTAGTTAAGTTGTGTAGATTTGTATCTTAACTAACTTAACACTGTCAGTCTGACGGCTTCACTCCATTCTGTTTCATTATCATTTTTTACAGCTCTGCAGCTGTAATCTCCACTGACAGCTGAAATAATCCTCAGTTCATTTGTCATTGGAGAGTTTTCATTGGCTGGTGTCCATTCGTATTTCCACTCAGCTCCTTCGCCTCCCTGGATCTCACATGTCAGAGTAACTTGTTCACCTTCGTATATCTTGGCCCATTTGGGATGTTGGATCACACTGGGTTTAATGGAAACTGTTCATACAAACATTGGTTACTTGAAGTGTGATAATAAAAATAAAATTGAACAAAACAAACAAGAAAAATGTTTTTATTATTACAATCTCTAAAATTTAACAAGTTTTCAGTTTGATGATGATTAATAATACTATTTTAAAGCACTGTCAGGTTTTGCTGCCTTACGGGTTTCAGTCTGGATGGTCGTGATGGTAAATGAGGCGTCATGAAGCATTTCAACCCAAAGCAAAACTGTGTGTCACTCAATACTGACACCTGCTGGACATTAAAAATCCCTACAGGCAACATCGTTGACAGACTGATTTGATGATCTAGTGTATACAATAAGATTTAAGTCACTGTATTTTAATGTATATTATATGTTGTATTATATCATATCTTCAGTTAAATTCAAAATATATTTGATATTCTTAGATCCAGTCAATAAATAATGTGAACATGTACCATAGAGAGAAAATTTAAATGAGCATGTTTGGAACAAAGAGGCTTGTGGAATTTTAATTTTCATTCAAAAAAATAAGTTTTTCCAACATTTGAAGTTTTAGTCTGTTACGCTTTTTTGACACAACTTCTCTCTGGTGCATGCAAACTTCTGGTTTCAGCTCTACGCATGCACGCCATAAGTCATACATTACAAATTAAAATTAGATCAGCTGAGAAAGTTCAAAAAGAGCCATTCCTTACCTTCTGCACAGCCAGAAAAATGTGCATCGAACCCTAAAATGAAGTAAATCTCTGCGTTAGAAGGGTTAAAAACAAACGAAAAGATTGAGAATGATAGAAAAGTGTCTTGAAATAGAACTGACAAACCACTCTCTGCTAATTTCATGAGCACATGAACGCACCTCAGATGAGTGAATGACTGCATCTTCTCACTATACGCTCTGTAATCTTGAGAAAACACTGAAAATAAAATCAATAATGTACTTACAGAAAAAGCCCAGCACGCAGAGCAAGATGTGGCCCATCCTGACATCGAGAACTGTTTATGAGAAGAAGAAGCAGAAGTCACAGATAAAGCAGACAGAGAGCTGACAAGTTTGAGACTTCTATCTATAACTTGCTTGTTTGTGTCCTTTTTACTAAGAATTCACACTACAGCAACACCTTTTACTGCAGGCCATTGGTCACCATAGTTACATTTCCTGACTATTGGAGGAACTTACTAGCTCATGTCACACATCAGACATGCGTTAAACAAACATTGGCTTAAACAACATTGCAGAGCTTATTTATTTAAGGGAAGTGTCATGAGGCTCTTGATGCTCGTACAAGTTGCTGCGATACTGGAAAACATTTCCACCGTGCGCTTCTCCTACTTGTTTACCTTATTTTGCCACTTCCTGGTCAAATCTTAACGACTCTAAACTTGAAACACTTGTATCAGTATTTAGAAGATCAGATACACCATGTGCCTTTGCATCAACTTTGCTGTTCTCTTTTTTTAGACTCGGAATCAGTTCCTGAAACATTTTTAATTATACTTACTTGTGCTTTGTAAGAGCCAGGACACCCTAGGCCGCAGTTCGATGATCGATTTTGTCATCGTTTCGTCGGATCTGCGGCCGTATGTCTTGGACACTCGGGTGAAGAGAGGTGCGGAGTTGTCCACTGACCACTACCTGGTGGTGAGTTGGCTCCGGTGGTGGGGGAGGATGCCGGTCAGACCTGGCAGGCCCAAACGTGTTGTGAGGGTCTGCTGGGAACGTCTGGCGGAGTCCCCTGTGAGACGGAGCTTTAACTCCCATCTCCGGCAGAGCTTCAAACACGTCCCGGGGGAGGCGGGGGACATTGAGTCCGAATGGACCATGTTCCGTGCCTCCATTGTCGAGGCGGCTCATCTGAGCTGCGGTCGCAAGGTTGTCGGTGCCTGTCGTGGTGGAAACCCTCGAACCCGTTGGTGGACACCTTCGGTGAGGGATGCTGTCAGGCTGAAGAAGGAGTCCTATCGAGCCTTTTTGGCCTGTGGGACTCCGGAAGCGGCTGATGGGTACCGGCGGGCGAAGCGACGTGCGGCTCAGGTGGTTGCTGAGGCAAAAACTCGGGCGTGGGAGGAGTTCGGAGAGACCATGGAGAAAGACTTCCGTATGGCTTCGAGGCGATTCTGGTCAACCATCCGGCGTCTCAGGAGGGGGAAGCAGTGTAGCACCAACACTGTTTACAGTGGGGGTGGTGTGCTGCTGACTTCGACTCGGGACGTTGTGGGTCGGTGGGCGGAGTACTTCGAAGACCTCCTCAATCCCACCAACATGCCTTCCATTGAGGAAGCTGAGCCTGAGGACTTTGGGTTTGGGCTCTCCAATCTCTGGGGACGAGGTCGCCGAGGTAGTTAAAAAGCTCCTCGGTGGCCGGGCCCCCGGGGGTGGATGAGATTCGCCCGAGTATCTCAAGGCTCTGGATGTTGTAGGGTTGTGTTGGTTAACGCGACTCTGCAGTATCGCATGGACATCGGGGGCAGTTCCCCTGGATTGGCAGACTGGGGTGGTGGTCACCCAAAAAAGGGGGATCGGAGAGTGTGCTCCAACTATAGAGGGATCACACTCTTAAGCCTCCCTGGCAAGGTCTATTCAGGGGTACTGGAGAGGAGGGTCCGTCGGATAGTCGAACCTCGGATTTTGGAAGAGCAGTGTGGTTTTCGCCCTGGTCGTGGAACACTGGACCAGCTCTACACCCTAAGCAGGGTCCTGGAGGATGCATGGGAGTTCGCCCATACCGGTCTACATGGGCTTTGTGGACTTGGAGAAGGCGTTTCGACCGTGTCCCTCGGGGTGCCCTGTGGGGGGTTCTCCGGGAGTATGGGGGTACCGGGCCCTTTGATACGGGCTGTCAGGTCCCTGTATGACCGGTGTCAGAGTCTGGTCCGCATTGCCGGCAATAAGTCGGGCTCGTTCCCAGTGAGGGTTGGACTCCGCCAGGGCTGCCCTTTGTCACCGATTCTGTTCATTACTTTTATGGACAGAATTTCTAGGCGCAGCCAGGGTGTTGAGGGGATCCGCTTTTGGTGGCCTTAGGATTGCATCTCTGCTTTTTGCGGATGATGTGGTCCTATTGGCTTCATCGGGACGTGATCTTCAGCTCTCACTGGAGCGGTTCGCAGCCGAGTGTGAAGCGGCCGGGATGAGGATCAGTGCCTCCAAGTCTGAGACCATGGTCTGAGCCGGAAAAGGGTAGAGTGCCTTCTCCGGGTCGAGGGAGATGTCCTGCCCCAAGTGGAGGAGTTCAAGTATCTCGGGATCTTGTTCACGAATGAGGGAAGAAGGGAGCGTGAGATCGACAGGCGGATTGGTGCAGCGTCCGCCGTGAAACGGGCGCTCTACCGGTCCGTCGTGGTGAAGAGAGAGCTGAGTCAAAAAGCGAAGCTCTCAATTTACCGGTCGATCTACGTTCCTACCCTCATCTATGGTCATGAGCTTTGGGTAATGACCGAAAGAACGAGATCGCGAATACAAGCGGCCGAAATGAGTTTTCTCCGTAGGGTGGCTGGGCTCTCCCTTAGAGATAGGGTGAGAAGCTCGGTCATCCGGGAGGGACTCAGAGTAGAGCCGCTGCTCCTCCACATCGAGAGGAGCCAGTTGAGGTGGCTCGGGCATCTGGTCAGGATGCCTCCTGGACGCCTCCCTGGTGAGGTGTTTCGGGCACGTCCCACCGGGAGGAGGCCCCGGGAAGACCCAGGACACGCTGGAGGGACTACGTCTCTCGGCTGGCTTGGGAACGCCTCGGGATTCCCCCGGAGGAGCTGGAGGAAGTGGCTGGGGAGAGGGAAGTCTGGGCCTCCCTTCTTAAGCTGCTGCCCCCGCGACCCGACCCCGGATAAGCGGCAGAAGATGGATGGATGGATGGATGGTGCTTTGTAAGCCCTCCCAGTGATAAAAACTGTGAAGAAGAGCTACGTTTTTCTCTAATCTTCCCTTTTTTTGTTGTTGTTGTTGTAGGGTGCATAAATATTAGGCTCAAGGCAAAGTAAACTAAGCAGCCGATTAGGGCCCCAAAGTCACTAAGGGGCCCCTCAGTGGAGCTGTTATATATATATATTTTGTAATAATCATTCTAATTATAAAAACACACAATTTCACTGTGAAGTGATTTGTTTTTACAATAATATATATTTAATGTATGTAGAAATTATCATTTTATTGATAAAAAGAAACAAAATAAATTGCTCTTGGTGGCCTCTGGTGGCCGCAGCAGGTACCGCACGCTTCATGAGAGCAACATGAGCTGCGCTGCGATGTGCAGAGAGCATCCAAAGGTCCAAAGCTCCGGTCAGAAGATAAGTTAGCAAAACAATGTCTCAAAAAGGACTTTTCCTTCAGGGAGGGAGAAAAGAAAGAGGAAGACTATAAAAAAAGCCCAGATAAAGGTTTGTTTTAATGTTAACTGTAAACGTGAAGCCCTGACGTGGAGGGGCCGGTCTGTCAGTCAAACCTCTCACTGCAGAGCAGAAGAGACTGATTTATAGACCTCTGCTGACGAAGGTAAGATTATGGGATAAGATCGGCTTCACGTGTAAGTGTCGACCAATCACAATCCCCCAAAGTCAAGGAAATCGGCTCCCAGAAATCAACTGGTCCATAAATCAGTCAGCCAACAAAAGTGTCCTTTATTATACATGTATGTAATGTAAACAGCACCGTCAGAGATGCAATCAGTTTATAGCAGGTGGGTGAGTGATCTAATGATCGGGCTGCTGATTCCAGCCAGTCCACATTGTCAGCAGAACTAGAGGGCCCCAAAACCGGATTTCACTTAGGGCCCCATGGAGTCTTGGTCCGGCCCGGATGTCACATCTGAATCCAGGCTTCGTGTCATCCATTCCAAGGGAAACTCGAAGTCAAACCACTGCTCTTCATCTGCAAAATGAGTCGGTTGAAGTGATTCATACGTTCAACAAGATGCATGAATCATCTGGTGAAAGAGCAGAAGACAAACTCCCAAAATTCTCTGGAGAGACTGAAGGACATACTCCTTATGGCATGGCAAAAACACTGCTATACACAAGAATGACTTAGATAGACTCGCCGCCATTATCGATTGTTGAATCTTTTACCAATGCCATCGATCTTAGAAAAACCAAAAGAATATTGTAATTCATCTGGCGTTCACTTCCTGGCCTGTCGTTGTTTGTTGCTCTTGGCTTGTCAGACTCACGCTTGTCCTCTTGGTGGTGCTATGTGTTCAGATATTTGGCATCTGCAGCACACTGTACACGGTTTCTGTGTGCGTGTCGCTCCGGTCGGCGCACCCTGACGTCAAAGTCTTGTGCGTGCTCTCGTCTTGTAATGCGTCTTGTTTCTTGTCACTTTTGACACAAGACGCAGCCTTTCTGGGGATGCTGTAGACGGTGTCCACCCCCTGACTCTCACTGAAGACCTGCTCAAGTCCTGGCAGGCTGATCTCTCTGGGCTGGCTGGTTTCCACGTTCTCATACGAAGGGTCCGCTTCACTGGAAGATGTTGAGGCTCTGGGCTCGGAAAGCTGCTGGGCCTCTAGCGGTCCGCTTTGTATTAACTGGGCAACAGACATTGACTCCTGCAGTGAAAAATAGAATATGTTCTTTAGAAAATAGGAGAGAGCTTTATAAATGGGGTTAATGTCTCTAACGTTTCATCAGTAATACATAAATAGTGAGAATTGTTTTTTTTTTCTTTTAGATTACCTGATTATGTTTAGATATCCAATATTTTCTTGCAATAGTAAAACTGAGGCATATTGTAAAGGTTACAAAAATGCCGATAATCATATAAATTATATCAGGAAAAGTTGGTGATTTCTCTGTAAGTTCAACATTCGCCTGTAGAAAACCTGTAAGAAAGAAAAGAAGCAGCGTTAGCTGGAAATGACTCCATTTAAGGCAAAAAAAAATAAACAGAAATGTTTCTTATCGTAATTCAAAGTAGATTAAAAATCACATTCACTACAATTCAGGCAACTTACACGTCGTGGGAATGATTTGTGAGACGTTACTCGTGCTGACATGGTTGTTACCGCTGCAGACAACAACTGTGTTTTCGATGAAGACGGTGATGTTGACGTCACTGAAGGACCTCTGAGATGTTCTGCAGCCGTTTCTGTGACAGACGGAGCCCAGCCAGGCATCCTGGACGGAGCAGTTCACTGTGAAGTCACATGGTTCTGCTAAAACACTGGAACGATTTTCTGGTGTCACGGTCATCACTGGTGTGGGAATCATTCCTGGAACACCCAAAACATGCGGATTAATAAATGCCGCCCCCTGCTGGCTACTTCCTGCAGTGCATTTTACACGCTGACGTTAATTTCTTAGTACTAGAAGCACAAGGAGGAAAAAAAGTATGAGATTTAGAAGGCGAAGAAATGAAATAAATAATAATAATACAACTTGCACACTTAAAGCAAAATATGGCTTAAACATACCTTGTAAAATAACTTGGTGATTTTCCAATTGGTCAGTAAGGTTGGATAAGTAAGTGACCTTAAAGATGCCTGTGTCTTTTTCAGTCAATCTATTTATACACAGAGATAAGTTTTCAGGGGTGAAAACTATTCTCTCTGCATAGACTTGATGGACAGATTCCTTATCAGCAACAAAATTTCCATTAAACGTCCAGATACCGCTTCGATATGGAGGAGGTTTTGTGACATGGAGACACAGAGAGCTGTTCTTTGGTCGATAATGCGTCAACTTTAGCTCTGCTCCTGTAACTGGGTTGAGAAAACAACAAAAATAGGTCAAAAACAAATAGATATATTTCAAAACTCTCAAAGATGCAGTTCAGCGTCAATAGATGTATCAAAAAATGATCAGCCAGCAAGAGTGGACACAAAACTGATTTTAGTTTCTTTATTTCCATTTGGTCTGAAATACGGAGAAGATTATTTCAATTCTGCTCAAAATAAACCTGCTAACATAGAAAATATACGGTATCCTGCAAAGGTTTTCATATTCCTCTCACATTTGTATTGAGATTTTAGGAGAATAGACAACACTATATGACTAATGAATATTGTTTTCCACAGGAAATCTCGACCCTTTTCTTTAATGTCCAGGTCGTCTCACCAGTTGCCAAGCAACTGATAAAAGGACACATATCTGACACTATTGAATAAAACATTGAAAAAAAAAAAATAAGAAAATCCCTACTTTTTGCATGATTTGACTTTTAAAGTATTTATGTTTGTCTGTGAACAAGACACAGTTTGCAGTTTGTGTTACATTACCGGTAAAAAATTAGCTTTACGTTTCCAAATTCTCCTGTGTTTTCCTATTTTAAAACAATGTTTCAACCTGTTTTGGAGTATTGTGAGATGTCTCAGAGGATCCTGAGAAATTTAGCGAACATGCTAAACATGAGTCAAACTACTGTAAATTATATTCAGTCAATAAAAAAATGCAGTAAACGCAGTTTTAAAGGCAACAAGCAGCTAAATGACGCTAAGAACAAATGTGCTGGTTCTGTCTGAAACCTGCAAGTTGAGCAATAACACAGTGCCTGCTTAATGTGCTTCACCTCACATAAACTATATTAAACATTTCTGAGCTCTTTCTTTAAACAACAGCTTTATGAAAAATGAAAACAGTCCACTTCTCTGCATACAGTTGATCAAGAGATCAAGAAACTCCATGAATAAAAGTCTAGCAGTTGCCATGAAACTGATGTCAAAAATATTCATTCTCAAAGTTTGATAATAAACTAAAAATGGTCAATTTATTTTTTTGCTTTCAGTAGTACATTGCCAAATTTTCATCCTCACATATATATAGAAAAAGTGCCAAAACCATTCTATTGTTTAATGTTCAACAGCTTGAGGAATTGAAGTATTTGCAAGGCGCCGTAAACTTCCTAGAGAAATATAAATAAAAAGTCCTTCTTCTGATGTTAGACACGCAAGGGTTAATAAAAAACAAAAACATAGCAATTTCAACTCACCAGTAAAGCTCCACATACTCAGCAGAAATACTAGTTTAAAGACATCCATATTTGTTTCGTTAGATTCAACAGATGAAGAAATGAAGTGAAATCATCCGAGAAACAGCGTTGAAGCTGAGCAGCAGGTGCAGCGTACAGGAAACACCAGACGCCTGTTTCCTCAGAAAAGAGAACTTAGAGTCGACTGGCGAACCAAGTCGACTCTACGGGGTGGTGCTGCTTGAAGACTATCGGTATTTTTCAGTATAAAAATACCTATAGATCTGCCCATGCCCCTTGCTCTGAAACTGATTTATGATGGTTTATCTCCGACTAAATCCTGGATGGATCAGATATTAATCCGAAGGCTCGATCACTGCTTCGTTGTTACTCTGGAGACGAGAATTAAGAAGCACCACTTGAGTCAGAGTTTTGAAATCAGGGAACATTTCTTCGGGCTAAATGGTCTGAAGTTGACGAGACTCTGAACGAGGGATTTCCTGGTGCTGTGAGGCCTCGGCTCAGCATCAGACGCACTCTGAAGGGTCCCGCCTACGACTCTTTCAATGCACGTTCTGCTCCGGCGTAGAGAGATGCATTCAGCTCAGATTACTTATAGGTTTGTAAAATCCCTTTCAGGCGGCATATCGACACTGATGTAGTGACTGCAACTCCCAATTGTGTTTAGGGCTTTATGATTGATAGAAGTAGAGAGCACTTGTGCATGAAAGGAGAATCAGAAATGTCGGTCCTTAAATTGCTTCTTGCCATTGCGTGCAAGTTGTTAAATCTTTCAAGGTGAGAGCAGCTAGACTTGGACTTTCCCACTGATCTAAATATTGCTATCAAACTGATCTTTTAGCCTTTACCAGCTAAAAAGGTAAATGCACCAACAAAAAGTTGTAATAGAAAAATTGATTTCGACCACTTTATTTAAATTTGGGTTGATTGTTTTGTGTTTATTAATGTTTTGCTTTAATGCACAAGTGTGAGAGAGTCTGCAGCTCATTAAAAGGCCCAAGTGACCAGTTCTTGCTTTACAAGTCTGTTGTAATTTCGGGGGTTATTGAGAACGTAACGTGAATTTTCAGATGTGATTTTAATGTCAGATGAGCTCAAGGAAGCGTAGCAGTCCGGTGGTAGAGTCAGGAAAACAGGAAGTAGACACAACAGACCTAGAGTGTCATGATGGGTCCTGCTCTCTTTACCCACATCCAGAAAACCAGGAGAACAGATGATCAGATAAATAAAAGTTTCCTTTAACAATGATGAAAAGTGAGACTGTGTAATCTTTGTCCTTGTGGATGGCAACTATCATTATACATCTAATGACCACTGTCAAAATTTCCTCAAAACATTTAAAATAGCAGTTTGTGACATTAGCAGGAAACGCTGTTGCTCAACACAGACACAAACACATCTCATGTTGCAAATAATACATTTATTAAACAAGGCACTTAAAGTTACATGGACAGTTTGAGCGGAGAGCTTGCAGGATTAAGACAGAGTCGTTCATTGAACGCATTCTGATGCAGAAACCAGGACAACATTTTCAGCAGTCGTTTTGTCGCTGACGGGAAGGCAGGCAATCTTATGATTTTATCAAGTGGACGTAAAAAGAGCGGTGCAGAAGTTGACTTTACTGGGATATTTTACTTATTATTAGTAGTACTAGTGTTATTAAGATATTTGGCTTTTCGTTGTTTCGCTGTCTATTTATTTACTTACTTTTGGTTTTTGCCCCAGCAAAAAAAAAATCATATTTTCATCCCCAACGTCTTCAGGCACAAAATGAACTTGTTTCTCATGAGATGCTTCAAGACTCAACTTTTAACAACTGCTTCCAAAGTCGTTTCCTACAATCTATTTGTAGTGTACCATATGCGTAACTTTGTGACTGCAATAAATAATGTCTACAAGAGGAATGCCACTAGTTTTAGTGGAATGCAAAGGGATATTTTCTTGTATTTCTTTACAATCGACTAGTCCAAAGGAAACTTCAAGCAAAATTAACCGAAGGTTATAACAGGGTTTAATGAAAATGACATTTCTGAAACGATATGTGATATTTTTTTTTTTTAACCTATGAATGTGTGAAAAATGCACTGCGGATGTTGATGGATGAGAATCAGGTGAGAAAATGGCAACGTGTAGTTGTGATTGTGGGGACGTTGGCCCAAAGCCTTTCTGCAAGGAAATGGTTTTTCAACGAATGTCAGGATTTTTTGGGGAAGTTTCCCGTTCCCTCACAAAATCTCGGACGTAAAAAAAAAACAACAAAAAAACAAAAGCATTAACATGGCCTCTTGAACAAAGTACCATATTGTTTTAAGGTTAATGGTGCTTTAAGGTTTGCTCAAAGTGTTTCATTTTCATTCTGACATGAACTTTGTAACAAAATGTCAGCAGTAGAAAGACAGACATGACAGCAGGTGCTTCACAGAGTTAAAATGTTAAACGGTCAGACCGGCCTCTCGACGGCCCGTTTCTACCAAATGGAAGCACGAAGGAGAAACATATTATTTACACGAGCTGTACATCAACACAAGGGAACATACTGTACACAAGTTCACAAAAAGCTTCATTCAAAAAGACATCGTCTCATCGCCACAGAACATCAGCTGGTGAAAATACACATTTGAATCGTTTAACACGAGAATGAGGTTAGTTTTATTATTGCTTGTTTGAAAAAAAACCAAAATAAAATAAATCCCACTTTTATTTCCGGTTAAAGTGCTTTCTTTTAGTAAAACGACTAGACTCGTTGAACCCATGACGGTCATGTTACGGTTTAATGGTGTCAGAGTGTGACAAGATACGAAACAGCCCTTTAAAATGACACGTAAACGTCATATTTACACGAGTCGTTCCTTGAAAGGTCCAGTGTGCTGCAGTGAGTGCAAACCGTGAAGAATGGGGAAAGTGATGATGGCTGGATATGTCGATGGCCCCTTCCCTGACCCCGTGCCACGTCGCATCGCGTGACGCGGCGTGCAACGCGGCGTGCAGCGTCGCGCGTTTCTGCATAATGGAGCCTTTAAACACAGTACTGCGATTCAGTAATACGCACAACAAACTCAAAGAGTTTTCTCGGTACTGTTTGTCTCTTTCTCTGGTGGAGAAATATTCCGTCTCTAAGAGAATTATGGGCCACGTTTTAACAGAGCGGCCTGGTACCTTACATGACATAATCACGCAATATAAAATACGTTTAAATCCTGCTGTAGGTTTTGTTCTAGTCGTCTAAGACTGGCTGACACATTTTTGACAGGTTTGTTGCTTTCAGGAAATGCTCAGGTGCTCAGCTTTCATGCGGTCCACATGTCGGTGTGTGCAGAAAGGTGAATACTGGCTGTGCGTGGGGGGAGGGTGCGACTTCGTATAGCAGCGTTCGCTCCCTCCTTCCCCCCCCCCCCCGATTCTCTCTGCCACTTCCTCCCACATCTTCCTGTTTTCGCGCTCGGCTTCATACGTTGCTGATGCGAACGCTCAGCGGGCTGCTGTCTCTGGCGCGGCCCCGCTCCCGCTTCTTCTCTTTCCCCTTGTAGTGCTCCTCCAGTATGAGCCTCTCCCGGCTCGCGTCGTCTTCCCTGGCGCCGTTGGCGCGCGTCTCCGCCCTGTCGTTCGGCGACGACGGCTGCCTGCGGAAGGGGGACGTCTTGGTTTTTGCCACTTTGTCGAAGAAGGCGAAGTCCGCCACGTATTTCCCCGACGGGGAGAGGGAGACGACGGGCGGGAACTCGTAGCCCCAGAGGATCTCGTCGGGGAGGTACGACGTTCGGACCTGGCAGGTGGCCGACGTCGGTTCGACCGTGGCGCTCATGATCACCAGCAGCTCAAAGTCGGCCAGTTCCGGGTCTGCCCAGCCTCCACCTGGTGGACAAAAAGAAATTAAATAAAACACAAAAAAAACATGACTTACAAGTCAATTTCATAGCTTGTAGACATAAAATTATAAAGTTTAAGTAACTCAATTTAAAGACTTAAACACACGCAGAGGCTACAGCTAATGCTGACTTGACCTCTGACCCGTGTCCACACAAAGTGGTTGCTAAAGGATGTGGTTGTTCACAAAGTGCTGCCTCCAAGCATACTGATGAAAGCTCAGTGGAAGAAAAAAAAGCAGTCAGAAAAAAAAAAAATAAAAATAAAAGCACAAGCAACAGAGATGACAGAGAAAAAGCCTCCCAGCCATTTAGTTCTGGTCAAGAATATATATTTTTTTAATTCTTCTGAAGAAAACTGTAAAGCTTTTTCAATTTTTCTCTATTTCTTCTCTTCTTCATTGAGTCAGCATCCTTTTCTTCCTGACTGTGCAACCTTTCACGAGTCAAAAGCACCACGTTAAATCACTTCAAAAGCCCCAAAATTATCATTCATAAATGTAATTTCTTTTTTATTTATTTATTTTTAATGAAATACAGAAGTGATTGGTTTTTCTTTTAACACCAAGTTTTCATAAATACTTCTACATCGTGGTCATGCAGCTGAATATTCTGAATGTGATTATATCTGCAAATTTAAGACGTACAAATACTAAATACTATTGAAAATTAATTAGGATGTTCATTGATCAAATTGAGTAAGAAAATCAAATCATTATAAAACATATTTGATATTTATGTTCTTAGTTTTATAAAAACATCACATATAACTATTTAAGAGTTTCATCGGTTTGAAGATTTGTTTGCCTTACGATGTAGGATTATAATCCAATTCATGGAGCAGAAAGGAGAGAAATAAAACCAACCATGTCTTTAAATAATGACGCTTATTTTTTTTACTATTATTTGAAGAAAGTCGTGTTTGGGGCCCGATTTAAATTCATCAGGTCTCAACCAGATGAGGTGGGAACACGCATGTTCACATGACGCACGCCTGTTCTCTGAACCATGAAAGCTTCTCTTCAACCACCCGACTGGGAGGAAAGCGCTTTCACACTTTGACACTTTGACACTTTTCCACGTAGAATTTGTCATTTGTCACGTGTGTGGAGTTTTTCCAATACAATTCGGTGACTATTTATTCAGAACGTGGAAACTTTGGGTGGCGTTAACCCCCCACATCGTCCCCAGAGGACGGATCAGCAGACATACGCAGTCAAGCAGGCGAACACCTGCATCCCCGGGGTTTCTCAGACTGCAGACTCTGTCATCTGTGAAAACAAGGCTCAGTCCCAGCACAGACCAAATATCGCTCCCTCCACTGCAAAACAGCGTGTTTCGCAACCCCTCTGTCACCACTCTTGACACAATTATCAAGGGATTCTCTGCCTTTCTGTTGCTCCGACTCGTTCACAGATCTCGCAGGCCCTCCGAAAATACACCCGATCAGAGCCACGTCTCGCTGGCCGTCGCCGTGTGTCAATGAGAAACAGCCTCGGCAATGTTCAGACCATTCGCTATCGAACTGGCGGTGAGAGGGGAACAAGTGCATGAATTAAGAGAATGCAAGACAAAACAACAAAAAACAAAACTTTAAGGAAGCACACAGAATATAAAAACTGAAAACTAGACTTTGAAAAAACACAGAGTTGAAATCATATCTGTTCATCACTAGATAGAAACAGGAGCATTTGATAATATCCCCATCTATGAACTTGTGGATGTGCAGAATCCATGATCTACTGTAACTCCGACTGCAGGTAAAGTAAGTAATATTAGCCAACAAGTGGCTAAAATTTTCATGCGCGTGACTCGCAGAAAATATTGTGTTTTGTTTGTTTACATATGTGGAGTTCAGCGTACAATTCACCCTGGAAGTCTCACAGAAACAGAGACTGTACTGGCTGCTGCAGTTTCCTGTCTAAATGTGAGTGTGAGGAAGCAGCTCATGAGCTAAGACGACAAACAAAGTTTGGTCTGTTCTTGATCAACTGGAAAGGCAAATTATCAATGAGTCATATCAAAACAGAGTGTACACACGCTAACATGGCACTTTAGCAAGCGGAGCTTAAAATCATTATCAGCAAGATTAAGACACGATAACACTAAAGCTGCTGCCATCCAACTGTCATGCAAATTCTGAGTGAACTTTTAAAATGTTGCGAAAAAAAAAAAAAATGCAGATTTCCATTTACTGGTTTTTAGCGGATCAACCAAGATTTGGACTCTTCACTCGGCAGCAATGAGGTGAAGAGTTTGCAAAGCAGCACAAACCAAACAACTCAGAAAAAGAAAAAGTTCTCCTCTCCCAATTGGAGATGTGGACGTTTTTTAAGTATTGCAAGTTTCATGCCTCTGGTAAGGCACCTCAAGCTCACGTGAGACCACTTTTGCAAGAGTGTGGAAGCTATTTAGACATTTGTAAAGCTTTAACTACAAATAGTTTTTAAATAAAGAGAAGATAATCTACAGA
Source organism: Poeciliopsis gracilis (assembly GCA_911649635.1). Classification (NCBI taxonomy): domain Eukaryota; kingdom Metazoa; phylum Chordata; class Actinopteri; order Cyprinodontiformes; family Poeciliidae; genus Poeciliopsis; species Poeciliopsis gracilis. Next base: position 2,116,073 of record CAJVRI010000724.1, read on the forward strand.
GGATCCAAGTCGGCCCAGCTGGCGGAAAAGCACCAAATTCTGCATCGTGGGTTCTCCTGCAGCTCCCAGTGATGAGAGCTCTGAGCTGCTGTAAGTGGATCTGTGCGGGCTGCGTGTCAGCGCCCCGGACTGTACAGTATTGTGCTCTAATGAGGAGTGTCTCGAGCGAGCTCTCTCACACACATTCCTGCCAGAAAAAAACTCTCTCTCTCCTCCAGTGCCAAACAAACCCAACTGTGGACAGCTCGACACGGCCAAGAACGCGGCACGTGACCGCGAATACCAGCACACCTACACGCGCATACATGCGCGTTGCACCTACACGTTTATGTCAATTACCATAACTCCACGGTTAATGTAAAATTCCAATCACTTTACGCGCCGCGGACACGTGGGCGACGATTAAGAAGCAATAATGAGACGCTTGTTCCAATAATGCGGACTCAGAAAAGCTTCCAGATTGCAGCTCAACACGTTTGGCATGAGCTGATGAGACCTGCAGACGCAACGTCATGAGAGCCGTGACGTACCCTTTGCCGCCCAGGCTCTGAGGGGGCTGTTCTCGTCGATGATGTGGTAGAACGTCAGGGGTATGATGAGGAAGGGGCTGTCGCTGGACGTGTCCACCTGGAAGGGCACGTTGCGCTGGTCCAGCCGCACCGTCTCGCCCTCTTTGGTCAGAGACGTTTGCAGCAACTTCCCCGTCACCTGGGAGCCAAGATGTAAGTCAGTAACTGCAGCCAAAGTCGTTGGTCCTGTAACCAGACGGCTCCCGGTTGAATATTTACACTGGCCCTCAAGTACTGGCTCTAGAATAAAGCATTGACTCAATTAGTAGTCGCTACACTGGCTCCCTGCAGCTCTCAGTGAACACACACTTTAAAACGCTCTGCGTCCCCAGAACCAGAACCAAACATGGAGAAGCAGCATGCAGCGTCTATACACCACAAACCTGGAGCAAACCTCCAGAAAAGTGCAAAAATCTAGACGACAGCAGCTGTTTAGAGTCGCTCTGGAAACCTAATCATGAAACATTAATCGTAATGTTGTTGATTGTGTGTTTCTGTGACTTTGTGGTTTTGTGTTGTTATGATGCAAAGCTCTTTGAAACGCCTCGTCGCTGAATAACATTCGATTGACTGATTGATACATCTCTGTTTCAGAGCAAAGGCAAAAAGAAAAGAAACATAAAGAAAATGTGCAGTTTTTACTTCAATATGGAAATCTTTCAAACTATTGCACACATGGAGTCTTTGTGATCAATCATAGGAAACCAGAACGTGTCTAAATGCTGCATGGCACATCTCCAAAAAAAAAAAAAACACACTTCCACCCAGACATTTGCACTTTCAGTTCCTCGTTTTAAACTATCCGATACATTTCATAGTTTTATTAGTACTTCTAAAAAAAATGTTTAACATCTTCTCACATTGGTGTAATAAGCTGAATTGTTTTTGACTGATTGAATAATATTTAAGCATACAACTATAATCTTAAGGTTCATTGTGTCTCTAAAGGGCCACATTAAAAGTTTTGGCAAACAGGATTTTACCCAAGGAAGTGTTTGAGTTTGATCTGCTATTGTAACCAGAACTATGAAAAACACATTGACGGCGTTTGGTTTCCCAAAGCCCACCAGTGGAGGGACTGAGATTAAAATCCTTCAGGGCGCCTGTGAAAGCTTGAACGCAAAATGTCAGATGGTTGCAAAATTGGAAAAGCCCAATTCCGACGTGGAAAACGACGTTGGCACTGCTGCGCTGTCGTAGACTCACCTAATTGATTTTCCCTGCCTTTTCACGACATTCAACAATGCGAACGAAATCTCCTCGAAAACTGAAATTTCTCAATTTCCTGTAAATAGGTTTCCGCGCCTCAACAATCATTTTGAGGAGAACGAGAGGGTAAAGAAGTTTGTTTTTTTTTCTCGTGTACCAGGGTCCCTCATTCAGGCTCCTGAAATCCTGCAACTTTACTGATAAAAGAAAAATCTGAAAATTGGGGTTTTTGTGCATGTGTAAAAATCACGTAGGAAACTCTGAATTTCCATCACAGTTGATAAGGAGAGCATTTTGTCTTCAATGCGGCCGAGGAGGCGACAACAACCTACAAAGGTCGACCCACAGTCTGACTAACCTCATATTCCGTGATGGGTCTGACGTGAGGAGGCTGAAACGGGCTTTTAGGGGGATCCCTACACACCAACACACTTCCACACGGCTTTGTTGTTCATCTCTTCTTCTATTTTTAAAATGTTTTTGTTTTGCTTTGTTTTGCTCTGTTTCATTTCGAGGGCAGGCGGTGGGCGGTTACGCTCTGAATCAAACCTAACACCCACCATGAATGCGGTTGAAATCTCTAACGTCGTTTTTAATACCACACTTTAAACTCACATTAACTAGAATTAACTATGTCAGCTTCTTGAATCATTCACTGCAAATAGGACGTCCCTCATGACTAAATATTAACTGGCAAAGAAAACAGTACAAAGATTAATTTGCAGTCATGACAGTAAAATGTACTTGTGTAAAATTTGAAAAGTTTGATCAAAGTTAATTAAGTTGACAGATATTCCAAGAATCGAGTCTCGGAGGCGTTCAAGAATCCGCGCTGCTCTTTGACGCGGCGTTGAAAACATCTGCACAGGGCCGGCGTGAGACGGCGGCTTGACGCGAGTAGATATCTTTCAAAGCGATCTTCTACCTGACATCCCAGCAGCAGGCTTTTGCGCATGTTGGCCACTCGGATCATCAGGCAGGGCCGACCCTCGTGAAACGACACGACGGCATGTTGGCTGAACTTCACCGTCTCGCCTCTCTTCTTGGGGCGGGCGACCTGAAGAAGAGATCTGAGATCAGGACGGACCCTCGCTGCGAAAGCGGTGCATCGAAAACACTGTGGATTCAATTCTGAGAACACGAAAGATTCAAAGTAAATAGTTTCACATAAAAACAACAGCGGGAAACTTTTGTTACCCTTCTTTTCAGATAGGACTGATAACAATCCGCGAGCAAAAACTGTGACACTGATAAGGGACACCGACGGTTCGGTATGATAATTATTCTGGCGCTGGAGTCTGTTTCTAATAGATCGGAATGATAGCAGCACACCACATGCAAGTTTTCTGCATGAGCAACTCAAATACGGAGATAAGAAATAGACTTGTACTTGAACAACAGCTAAAAATATATACAGCGTTTGACAAAACTGTGTACATGTTACGTGTCACTGATGGCCTAGAATTTAACTCTGAAACAAAAATGCTAGAAATAACAAAGATGCTGCAGCAGCTTTGTTGCACAGCTTAAGATCAAACACTGACGAAGCTCCCTTTGGTTTTATTTTCACCTTTCTGTTTTTCAGCAGAACTGTCTGTCGTCATCCAACACTGAGCCCACTTTAGGTGACCTCTCAGATTTTCTGACACTTAGTTTTGGGCTTTGACTAGAACATGGCAGCCATGATGCTGCCGCCACCATCAGTGAAATATAGACAAGAGGCTCCTTAGCAATTAATTGGCTACACCATCATTTATAATCCTATTCAGAAATTAAAAACAAAAAGCAGTTACTTTTGCGAGAAAGGTCCCAGTGATGAAAATCTCCATCACCATGGTGATGACCAGCTGAACAATGAGGAGGACTATTGCCACGGGGCACTCCTCCGTTATGCACCGGAAGCCGTAGCCAATGGTGGTCTGCGACTCCAGGGAGTAGAGGAAGGCTCCCGTCAACGTCTTCACCTCCATCACACACGGCGTGTGATTGGACGGTGGGTCGAACTCTGAGGGCAGGAGACAAGGAGCAGAAGATGAGTCTGGAGCCGGGCAAATACCAAAGATGAGTTCACTGCCTTCGTCTGTAGTGTACAAAACTATTTCTGCAACACCTGCGTGAGGATTTGACTATACCGCCTGCTTTAAGGACTTTACTGTGCATGACATCAGTAAGTTTAGGACTGTCTCCATCAAGTGCGTGAGTGTCGTGATGCGTACCGAGCAGGTCTCCGTGCACGAGGGCCACCAGGTACCAAAGCACCCCGAACAGGAACCACGTCCCGGTAAAGGTGGCAGAGAAAAAGAAGAACTTGTAGCGCCACTGCATGTCCAGGAACGTCGTCCAGAGGTCACGGAGGTACAGGGCCCCCCTGCCGCTGACGTGCTCGATGCGGACGTTGCTCCGTCCGTCCTTGGAGAGGACTCTGCGTCTCCTGCGCAGCGCGTTGGGCCCTCCCGTCTCTCCCCCGCCGGCGGCGGGAGCCCCGCTCCCCCCCGTGGAGCTCAGCAGGGGCTTGCTGATGTCCGTCTGCGTCTGGGAATGGCACACTTTCTGCGGGGAGGAGCCTTCGGAGGACGGAGGAGTGGCTGAAGTCATGGCTGGCACTGCACAGACAGAGGGGATGCGACGTGTGAAGGAAAGGGGGAGGAAAAACGTGGAAAATGGGCTTAAAGTGAGCAGAGAAGGAGGATGGTGTGGAAAACCTGCAGAGGTATGCTGAGAACAATAAAGCTGAACAACAGGGGGAGTCCAAGTAAAGAGGTTAAAGAACAAGAATGAAGAAAGAAAAGAAAAGTGACCTGGTGGAACATTCAACTTGAAAATAGAACAGGAGAAAGAGATTAGATCTACAGTGTTGCGGTCCGCCATGCAAAGCTCTTCTTTTCTCTTCCTGCCTTTTCAAAAGAAATGCTTTCACCAAGCCAGAAACTCTATCTGTTAAAAAAAATCATGCTTATTTACTCATTTTGTGCAAAAATAACCAAATCAAGTAGAGGAGATGAAATAAACGTCATACTCTCCCAGCTGTGCTCTGGTACTTTGGGATTCAAACAGATTCCTAAGACAATCCACTCAATCAAAACTAAAATTTAAGTTCAAAATAAACTATCTGGCTGGCTGGTTGATGTATGTCATAGTGAGAAACATGAGGAATAAACTTATATTGCTCTTTTGGGCGTGTTCAATTTTTTTCACTAAAGATGTCATCGCATGTTTCCAGGTTTTGGCCTGTTTGCTGGTCAAGGCCTTTACAGATGATATGCATGACAAACTCCTAATAACTGTTGATTTGTGAACAGTTCGTGAACAGCAGACTTGCAGCCGTAATTTGTAGACTCGGTTTTTGACTTTTACACTCTGTTGTGTTCAACTTGCAAACGTTAATCATCGACCTCGCGCATTCTTTCCTAAATAGAGTTATTTACAATTTACGATACATTGAGACTGTTTTCAGTGTTGGACGTTTCCTGTAGAAATAAAGTGCAGAGCTCATGAGGCAGGATAATTATTTTGGGGGTTTTTTTGTAGGTCATGTCTTCAAACAATTAATTCAAACTTGACCGAAATCTGTTCTGCTGGCGTTGGACCTGAGCATTCAGCAAACGTTTCCACATGGAGACTTCACCAGCAGCCTGAGATCTCATTACCCAACATTATTTATCTCTAAGCTTCACTGACGCTCACAGTGGAACCTTGCAGCTACTTTTTCTTGTGTCTGTCTGTGTCTGTGTCTGTGCGTCCGTCTCGATATTGTCATCGCTGCGCTTGGAGACGCCGGTTCTGCCCTGAAATACGAGTCTCTGGTCTGTCTGGCCTAAAACTGCGCCGTCGTCACTTGTACGCTGAAAATGATGACATGACATGACACCCTGAAGCCCCGGCATAAGTGGATTGCAAAGTATCAATAGTTTATTAAGCGAGTGAGAGACGCCTCACCCCTGGGTGCCACGAACGCTTATCGCCGCTTGACTTTCCCCTTCGTAAGCTCTTAAGAACCTCACTTCTCATCTGGACTACAGTTTGTCTTTCTCCACATCATCCTGTTTTTTTGTTGTTGTTTTTTTGTTTTTTGTTTTTTGTCTTTCCTTCCCTTTCTGCCCGTTCTTCGCTCATTGTCTGACCGAGCAGAGAAATTGTCTTTGCTTTCTGGAGCAAAATAAAACAAAACCCAAAACAGCACAGCCAAAAACAAAAGCCTAAAAAAAAAAAAACCCCGGAGCGATCTGATACGCTCTGTCCTTTCCTGTCCTGTTTGACCCTTGTCTCGCCTCCCTCCGTGTTGGAGCTCACACAGAGCGAATGAATAGAGAGCTGTGTTGAGCTCTGCGCTATGAATACTAAGACGCGAAGCGGGGAGGAAGAGAGAGGGAGGGGAGAGGAGGCGTGGTCGCGAGCTCGGGCATGTGATTGGACTTGGGCCACACCAGCTGAACTCTGAACCCGAACCAGGCTCCTGCCTACGCATACAGTAAACATATGCACATGGAAACCATTTGAGCAGCTACAACGCGGACGACGCCATTGAGTGTCCGAAGGGTTGCTTACTTTGCAGAGATAAAACCTCTAACCTAAATTCCCAAACAAAATACACACGATACTTCCAAAAGTTTTAACTTTTAAAAGTATTAACATTCAGAGGAAGGTTTAGTAGGATGTCGAATAGCTTCACATCATCTGGGACAGCTTCTGAAGTCTGTTTATTGACCTTTTGACCGTCCTTCATTAGTGAGGTCAGACACTGATGTTGGGAGAAAAGACTTTTCCAATAGTGTCCATTCTAATTGGGGTGGAAGTCAGAACTGTCGTTTTCTACACCACTAGACTTGCTTGTCCATTTCTTTATTGACCCTGGAGATGTTACAATTGTTCAAAATGTATTTGCATGTTGGCTCATTAAGAGTTTTTTTTTTTTCAACTGGAAATAATTCACAGAACAATCCATCGTCATAATGGCTGGTCATCATTCTTTCGTCAGTCCAGAGAACACGTCTCCTCTGCTCTAGACTAAAGTCGTGTTGTGCTTTTGAACTAATGGAAAAGAAATTAAGTTTGAAAGACTATAGTCAAAATTTGAGGCCCGTTTAGTCCGCTCCAATCGAACCCTTCTTCGTTTGTGAATCCAGAATAAAACTCAGATGTGGACCAAAACCAACTCTGAACCGTCCAGGAACATGGGTTTCGGTTTGGTTGAATTGAACTCTGATGCGGCTTTAAGGAGTATGTGAATGGCGAGCAGAACGAAGACCGCTCCAAAAGCAGGAAACGCACTCTTGTTGCATTCTGGGTAAATACAACCTCAACAAATGCAAGAGTCTAGAGCTAGTGGGAGAAATCGCTCACAGTCTTTCACCAAATGCAAAAGAGAAATCTAAAATCTGACGCTGCTCCATTTTCATTTACATTTTTGCAAAGAGGGAAGCTGCACCGCTCAGCGTTTTCTTCAGAGGTTCTTGAGTCGATTCCTCCAGTAGTTCTTGGTGCAGCGCCACCGCAGGCGAGGAGGTGAACAGGATATTGCAACTTTGGCCCCCGATTGAAGCAAGTTTACTTGACTATCAGGTGTGAAAACACTTTCAGTTTAGCGACCTCTTCATGGCCTACTTCATGTGCATCTTTTGTGGCCTTTTTCAATCTTTACCTCAGTAATTGTCATTTGCTCCCTGGTTTATTCAGGACTTTTCCCCAGTGCAACAGTTTCAAATGCTGCCACATTTGTTTCATATTTGTTCATTTCCCGTATCATATTTGTTAAATCTCGTATCTTGAGTTCTGTTGTTAAAATCACAATAAAATAATCTCAACTTGATCCCTGCCTGCTGTGCTCTTCAGTTTTCCTAATGTTCGCTCACAAAGCCTGTGGAGCAATTCAGTCCTATTGGCAGCTGAAATTGGTGCTTTTTTTAGATTTTCATTTTTGAAAAATATTTCTAAAAAATTCCCATGTTCTCCATCTCTCAGGTTTGCAATATTTTTATTGATCGATAGCGTAAAATGCATGGAATAATGAAGCGTATGTGCATTGTGCTAATGTAGCCCACAGACACTGTGACACACTCCGTCTCACCACAGACTCTGAGGCCGTGGTGTCACATTTCACTGCCCTGTGCTTCCCTGTGGTTTATTTTTCAACATGTAAAGCGATGACCCATATTGCCTCCTAATAACTGGATCACCCAACCAAGCAATTGTTGGGTTCCTGTTGTACAAAAGGAAACGGAAAGCAATTCAATAGCCCTCATGACCTGGATGTCGGTGTTTCTAGGGGTAATAAATATTAACCATTTAAATTACTTGCACTTAAATCCAGCAACAATATTAATTATTTAAAGAAGAAGAAAAAAAAAAGGATTTTGATTATAATTTAATTGGAGATGTTGGTTTATTCAACTGTTCTTCTCATCCATCATGTCGACCATCACCCCACCAATTCAAAACAAAATATATTTGTATATTTTAAGTTACGGACTTCAACCAGTTTCTCGTACCAAGATTGAAAATATCACTTCAGTGACAAAAGGTTTGATTATGATCTATGTGGATAAAGCGTTTGGACTAAGGTGCTGCAGATATGAATTTGCTCATCGCTGCTTTGTTGTTTTGTGCTGTTATATTTTCACTTTTTACTTGTTCGTCCATCTTTAAGTCAGAATTAAATGATAATTATTTGGTTTCCTTTTATTAAAAACAGCTAAACTTGGAGGAAAGTTTATGAATTTGTCAACGTGTTTGTATGTTATGTGGTCTGATGTTCATTATTATGCAATAATGAAGGACTGTTCCCCCTTTTTCAAAACAAAAAACAACAAAAACAACAATTTACTGGTAAATATTATGCAACACTGATAAATCTAACACGCTTAACAGTGACTCTTGTCTTTTCCTTGTGGATAAGGAGTAATAAATGTAGAGAGAAGGAAAAATCTCAGCAGCTCTGTTTGGTTTGATTCAACCGAATGCCGAGAAAAGTTCGGTTCGTTTGCGGAGGTGTGAATGCACAACTGAACCCTGAAGCGGTCCAAAAAAAAACAAAATCAAAATCTCGCTCTCGGCTCGATTCAAATGCATTCGTGAACACCGAGTGGACCGAAGACAGCTACGAGAGCAGGAAGTAGATGACAGCGCAGTGCATTCTGGGTAAAAACAACCAAAACAAATGCAGGGGACAAAAGATAAAATCCCACAACTTCTAAAATCTGATGCAACTCCACCATTTTTGCTATTACTATTGTCTGAAAAAGGAAGTGGTGCTGATTTCTTCTGAGGTTTTTATGTCGTTTCCTCCAGCAGTTCTTGATTTTCTCTCTCACCTGAGAGAAAACCAAGAACTGGTAAACAAATGTTACAACTTTTTACGCTTTGGGGGTTTTCTGCGGACAACTTTATGCTTTTTCTGCCGCTGTGACTTTTGACGAATTTCCACAATCGCTCGAAACTCTTTCTTTTTTCTTTTTTTTTTTTGTTCACCCCCAGAGAATGACAACGGTCAAGGTTGTGATCTCTTCCGCCCCGTCCGGCCCATGCAGCCCTCGTCTTCCCTCTGTCCCGTGTGCACAAGAATCCTTTTGTTTTCGACGAGATGAAAGGGACAAAAGCCACTATTGAAGAATGCGACTGGCTGGGCGAGTAAGTGAAAGAGAGCAAGTTAGACAGAGGTGGGGGGGGGGGAAGGACACCAGGACCGAGCGCCGGAGTTGATCCTGTGTGAGCATGAAGTGCTTTGGACAGAAGAATCAACTCAGAGGGAAGATTTGAGGAGAGAAACGCAGCGTCAGGTGACAAAACAGGAGGGAAAAAAAAGAGCGGGAAAGATGGCGAGGGGATGTGGAGTGAAGGTGGTGGTGACAAAAGCTTGACATTAGTATTCCAGAGGAGAAAGTAAATCCCTTCCACTCTGCCCAGCGTCCGCACCCCTGCAGCCAGCGCGCGGCTCCGAAAGGAAGTCCAGCTGAATGTTCTTGGACAAATGTCCCGCAGCACAGCAGCCTCAGTAGGGCCGGTGCTGAATGGAGGGCCCCGAACATTGAGGCGCGCCGCGCCAACATGGCATCTGGCGGGGCCAACTCGAGACAAACTTCATTCAGCCCGGCACAAACGAGCTGCTGTCGAGTCGAGCTGCTTTATCCTCGAGAGAAACGATTGAAGGCGATCTGATTGGGACAGAATGTCTTCTTTTGACGTCGATTTGCACGTCGGCGCGCCGCGCGGCCGACCCGCAGACGCAGCAAGTTTCCGCACAGATAAAAGTCGCCCGGCTCCCGCACGTTTGTGAGCTGATGTGCTTGCAGGCGTTGTGTGATTATTTGACATTCACAGCAGCCTTTAAAGTATATTGTGAGGATTTCGTGTCACAGATCAACACAAATGACTTCATGTAATCGTGAAGAAGTAAAACCACGATTTGGATCTCTGCAGGCTTTACAAATTCAACTCTGAAAAGTGCGGTGCGCTTCTTTTTTTTTCACTTTTCTGATAAATCACAGTAAAATCCAGTTAAGTGAATTGCCTTTTAGGAGAGAGACCGGCCTCGTCTCGGCTGTTCCGTGAACCTGCGGTTCGTTAGAGAACGCTGATGAACATCATTCACCTCAAATTCCAGTCAAAGACACTTTCGCCGACCACAAAGTGAAACTAAACGTTGTCGTGACTCATTTAATCAAAGAGTTACCGCAGACCGGTGATGGATGCGGCCACGAGAGACCTCCTGTAGCAGTCTGCGTCGCAACGATTTCTGAAGAAGCCTCTGACCGACGACACTCTGCCTTTCAAAGACAGAGTCGTGGAGAGGATTCTCAGGGAGGAAGGTGTGGGGAAGTTTGAAGTTGTTTAACGGTTAAAACGCACAAAACAAAATGCACATTTCTCTAACGTCTTACAGATTTCACCGAGGTCAACCCAAAAGATAAAAATATCTAAAGGAATAAGCGGAGGAAGCTGCGGTGGTCGGATGAAACAGACGTAGAAAATTATAGCCTACGTGAAAAATGCCGTGCAGATGTTTTTCTACAACGGTGGCAGCTGGTCGGCGTTGCAGACAGATGACGCTAACGCAGCGTAAGCCTCACCGTCCAGCTGGGCAGTAACTCTAAACAGCCAGAGCTGCAACGGAATCGAATCCGTGAGTTACGAGTTAAAGTGGTCCAGTCAAAGTCCAGACTAAATCTAATCTGGAATCTGTGATTTTGAGGTTCAGGGACGCTCTTCATCCAGTTCGACCAGATTTGAGCCGTGAAGCCAGAAAAATCATCATCCTCTGGTTGAGCGTTTTGACTCGAAAGGACCAAAAAGCCCTGCTTCATTTTCCAGTCGCTTTATAATTCTGCATTCTGTTCTGCCGCTCTGCCACATAAAAGCCGTTTGCTCAGAAAGACGCGGATTTGTTTTGCGAGCAGAGCGCTGCCCTGCAAAGCAGCCGCTCACACCAACCCATCAAAGAAGCTGGTTCACCGAGAGTTTCTTTTACCTTTTCCTCTTTTTTCCCTTTTTCCTACGTTTGTTAAATCACCACTTTTAAGGAATCAGCTTGCATCTCACTGTCACGACTGGACGAAATGCAAAAGTTACACTTGAATTTTGTGAACTCTTGAAGACCAGAACGTTCCATGAAGGTGACATTTTTTGCTGCCTTTGTACAACTTTGCAGAAAAAAAAACAACAAAACAAAAAGTAACCAGGGATACAAGTTAGGCCTAGAAACCAGAAACTCCCAGTGTTGTGTCATGAAATCCATCCATACATCTGTTCAATGTTTGTTTGTTTGTTTGTTTTTTGTTTGTTTGTTTTTTTGCACACGTTATGATCCTGTTCAGTCATCAGCTCACGTCAGGTGCAACAGGTCCAATGAAGCTCCACGCTGCAAAAACGCAAAATCTTACCAAATATTTTTGTTTCTAGTGCAAATAACTTAATACACTTGAAATAAGACTAACTTACAAGCAACTTATCTGCAAGAAACAAGAACTTGATTTGAGTGAATTTCTCCTGCATATTGATGCAAAGTGGTAGATGCAAGTGAAATAAGAGGAACTGTTACTTTTCAATCGACTTTAAGGAATCATTTACTCGAGTCAAGCTTTTACTTCTTGCAGAATAGTTGATGTAAGTTTGTCTTGTCGTATTTCAAGATGTTTGCACCAGAAACCAAAAATACCTGCTATTGTGTTTTTTTCAGTGACAACATCAAGCGAATGCCTCTCATGATTCCTTCATAATACTTGGACAGTTACTCGAAATGAAATCACATCATTTCAAAGTTTGAAAATAAGCTTGGATCCGAAACCAAATGAACTCATCCTACATCTCTTGCATTTTATCTGATTAGGTTTTTTTTTTCTTTTTTTCCACCCCCCTCTCTGTCTCTCCCCTTTTGATTTGAGGAACAAAAACTGAGCCGCAGAGTAAACAAACAGAAATGGCAGCCGCCGACCGGATGAGCTCACAGCTTCCTCAAAACCGTCGTCTTCACTTTCTCAACCCGTCTGAAGAGTTACGACACGCCGCCCGACGTTTGTGAATGGAGGCCAGCTGTTTGCCACAAATTCAGGAGCGGCTCTTTTTCAGGGTTTTTTTTTTTCTTCCTTTCTTTCTTTTTGCAGCATGGCTGTAAATCTGATCTATCTGCTACTGTAGTGGTGCCGCTTGTCGAGTTAAAATCGATGGCTGATCAAAACCTTTTAAAATTGATGTGATATAAGATTTGACTGCCACACTGTCAACTTCTAGAGATGACTGGAATGTTGTTTTTTTTTGTTTTTTTGCATTAGAGTAAAAGCTAGAATAGATGTTTTCCTGCAACTTTTGGCTCAAAACTGGCTTTTCTAAATTCATATTGATTCTTGAGTGCTAAACTTCTTCCCACATATAAGTTGTGATTTTAAAAAAATGCTCAATAGTGCGTAACGTTGCTCTAAATGAGAGAACTAAACCTCTGCTGTGTTGCTCTGCTTCTGCACAGCAAACACAGCAGGTGCAGTGAGAACGAGCTGCAGTGTTTACAATCTGCTTTTCCCATAATATGACAACAACTGAAGTCTTCCAAGCAGCATTTTGTCATCATGTTAGTGAACACAGCATCAAGTATTGCACTAATTGATTAACTTTAGTGCAACAATCTATGTTTTCGTTAGTTGAACAAGGTAAAAAAAGCAGTACATATCATGTGGCAAACAGCACAAAACTCACTCAAATATAGATTTTGACATTTTTTTCTTACCTTTCTGTCGACTTGTGACGGACGTTTGCTTTGAGTGCAGCTCGGACGGCTTCACCGTCCAGCAAACGTGCAAAAAAAGAAAAAAGAAAAGAGAAAAGCAGCAGCCTGAGATGTATTTTGTATGTATGACTTAGAAAAAAAAAAAAAAGATGAAGAAGAAATTGCTGCAAAACTTCAGGGTCTTGACCGGGTTGCACTTGTTGATGGTTCACACATGTTTAGCGTCACTTTTCGCCGTTGTGTTGCATTTTTTTTTTGTTTTCTTTTTGCTCTCTCGACGCTACGTCGAAGTCATCCCTCCCATCTGAGGAAACAAAACGTTTTGAAAAAAAGGACCAAAAGAAGTTTCTCAGCAAATAATACAAAAAATCTTAATAATAATGATAATAGTAATGATAACAACAAACAAACTGGAACCCGGTCGGACCTGGTTGACGATTCCCCAGCAGCTAGTCAGTGTCTCCCTGCGCACTGGCACTGGCAGCGCCGGTTCCGGCTCACTGTTACTGGATCATTATGTAATCGGATGAGGACAGTTTGCACTTTTTCTTCTTGCTTGCGGAGCAGGGGGAGCGAGAGAGCGCGCCCTGTGTGTCCACTCAGGGAGACCTTAAAAAAGCCCGGGCTGCCCACTCCTCCGAGGACCCCGGACACACACACACACACACACACACACTCACACACACACACACACACACACACACACACACACACACACACACACAAACCGACATCACACCAGGCGTACCCCGGCTGCATAAGCCCAAACGCATTCAGACGGCCACTGTTTTGTGTTTGGTTTTTTTTTGTGACATTTTTAATTCATTAATTCAACTCTCCTCCTACCCTCCTTGCCTCCTTCCCTCCTTCCCTCCCTCCCAGCCTCTCTCCCTCACTGTACGCGCTAAATGGGCCTCTTTGTTGGACGAGCCTCCTCCGCTGTTTCAGCCTTTGTCAACTTTCTCGTTGCAAAGCGTTTGATGGGGCTAAGATACGAGGCTGGAAGTTGTTGCACTGGAACAAAGATATTTACAAACCCAAAAAAAAAGAAAAAAAGAAAGAATGGGGTTAGGGGGCTCTTTATTGTTGTGTGCTTGGCATCTTGCGCCTTTGCGTTGGGACAGAGGGCACTGAATGGGTAATGTGGGCGCATCTCTGTGAGGTGGTGCCATGTCCGCCTGCAGGGAGGGGCGCTCGGTAGTGTAAAAGGCGAGTACAAACGATCCTCCTGTTGATGGAGAAAGGGATGAACGGGGCGGGAAAAAAAAAAAAAATCACCAAAGTAGCAACAACCTCTCTCAGGCTGCAGATGTAGATGTTGTTTGGGGTGAAAAGTGGCTTTATTGGAAGGAAAACCTTGTGCAGAGTAAAAGAACATGGTGTACTGAAGTCACTCTGCTGCATATTTGACCCCCATCAAGTGACTTTTGGCAGATTTTTAGCTACATTTGTGTTTTTTTTCTGCGTCTGCTTTACTATTGAACGTCTGTAAAGGATTATAAATTTCTCCTGACTTGAGGAACCGGTGCAGGTTCATGCCGTATTTCACACAACTGATTTTTCCAACTTACAAGTTAAAGAGCTGCTGTATTTTTTTAAAAGAAAAGTTGACTTTTTGACAACTGTATGGCAGGTTGATTTTGACTGATTTAGAGATAATAACTGACTGAACTTGTGCAGCTTCAAGGTCGAGTTTTCTGCATCTTTTGTGTCATATGAACAGAGCTGGAACCGTTAGGTTCCAGCTCTGTTCGATCAAACTTTGGAACGAATTGAAAAATGCCAACACGTTTTCAAAGATGTTTTTCTATTATTATTATTATGATTATTTTTAGAAGTGCAAATTGGAATGAGAGACAGCAACTCTATTGGTAATACATAATCAGAAATGTTTTTCTCTATCAAATTTCCCCCCAGAACAGTTTGTAGATGTAGAAATCTGCTCTTAAAAATAATACCATGTGGCATTTGGTTCGTAGTCCGCTGCTGGACTCTTTCTAATCTGTAAAATCTGCAACAAAAAAAAAAAAAAAAAATGAAGTGAAAACATTTGGAAAATTGCAGGACCTGCAGTCAGATTAGAAACGAAGCTGTTTTACACCCTTCAGTTGTTATGGATAAAGGAAACAGACGTTCTTGATCACTGAGGGACGAACCAGACCATCATCGTTCTCGACAACTGGCCACCAAAGTGGCTTTAGCTGGCTTTGCTTGCAGGCAAACAGATGCACATCTTTCTGAGTGCCTGCTGTACTGTGGCTGCTTTCAATTTCACCCACTGAAAACAGTGTGAACTTTAGACAGGTTAGACAGTTGGTGGGACTGTTTCCGCATGGCACCAAAGCAGAAGTCGACGTTCGTCTTGGTTACTTAAAGATTTAAATCTGAGCTTCTACCTCTTGCTTCGAGAGAAGCAGTGATATTTTGAGTTACAGCGTTCGAACACAAACTGCGCTTTGTGGGGGCATTCTATGGAAATAGCACAATCTGAGTCCCTCTCACCTCTTTGGTTGTATTTCAACAAATATATAACCACAAAGGACATTTTAACAGGCTTACAAATCACATCAATATCAAATATGTGCCATGTTTGTTGAATTTTGAAATCCAAAGACAATACACCGGCCCTTTAAGGACATTAATTAATTTGAAGTGGCCTATAACGAGCATGAGTTTGCTACAGGGACAGGTCCTTGTTTGTTAACACATGTGCTGCACAAGCAGCAACGCAGCTTTGTACGCCGACCAGGGAATCTGGAATGAAAGTCCCCGTGTGGTGCATGGAGGTGTGAACCGCCAGTGCTGCACTGCACCAGAAGCGCCGCGCAACACTTTCCTCCAGCGGGAGAAAATGCTGTTGGACTATTCGACTCAACGTCTCCGCAGGCTCTGGGGCTCCCCTGGTTGAAACCGCATTCAGGTCATGACATCTGCTGCGGGTTCGAAGAGAGCGTCGACAGACTATGCCTCAAATAAAATGAGCACTTGATATAATTGGCTGTCAAAATGAAGATTTTGCGAAACTGCAATGTTTATGTGCATCGCGTGAGTCACATGACGTGTCCACTGGCGGAAATGACAAAGAAAAAAACGACAGGAAGTGGCAGGAGGAAGACGGCTCTGCATGGGTTTTTTTTTTAAATAATTTAACACTTGAATAAATACATTTGGGTGCGAAAATTGTGCTTTTTCAACATTAATAATTGTGTTCAAAGGTTTCCAACAAAAGCTTTGCGCTGAAACGGAAACGCAGCGACTGCGTTGAATGGCTGATGATGGCGAGGTTTGACCTGTCAAGTTCTTCATGTTTGAATTTTTGGAATAAAATTGACTCGAGTTGCACTTATTTGAAATATGAGTCATGTGGCATTCATGAGGATTAAAACGGTTTAATTGCTTTATTTAAACACGTTCACATTTTGTGTTTGTTCCCCATTTGTTTCACACAAAATCATCTTAATAATGAGTATTTTTATAATCTGGCTTATTGATGCATTTTAGCTGTTAACGTTATACGATGCCTAATCAGAGATATATAACACAAAACATTGAAATATTGTTTTGGTTTTTTTTAACGTTTATCTATTCTGTTCCCTTTA
Organism: Poeciliopsis gracilis; assembly: GCA_911649635.1. NCBI lineage: Eukaryota > Metazoa > Chordata > Actinopteri > Cyprinodontiformes > Poeciliidae > Poeciliopsis > Poeciliopsis gracilis. Next base: position 2,132,659 of record CAJVRI010000724.1, read on the forward strand.
TTCATGTTTCTTTTCACCTTTATGTTCAATTTAACACAACTTCTGCTTTTACAAGAAGCAGTTCTTTTATCACGGATAAACAAGAAAAAAAAATTTGAACCTCTGCCTTGTAAGAAAGAATGAAATCCTGATGCATGAGGGAAAAAAACAGCACGAATCCTGTCAATGACAAATAACTTACTTTTCTGAAAGAACGTCACCTTTGACAGAGAATAAGTGACCGATTTAGGAAAAACTATATCACAGATGTCAGCTGTCACTGAGCCGAAGTGACCAAAGGAGGAGGAGGAGGAGGAGGAGGAGGAAGGAGGAGGAAAAGGAAAGTTTCGCAAAATAAAAGAAGAGATCAAAAAAGGAGGGGGAAATAAAGAGTCAGGAAGAGGACGAACAACAAAAGAGGAGGCTGGGAGGAAGGAAAAAAACCAGTCAGCTCATGACTGCTCAGACTCTGTCCTCCTCCCTTCTCCTCTTTTTCCTCCCCTCTCTTTGTCGTCTTGATGCACAGGCTTCCTTCTGCTTCTTTGTTCTTTCAAATGAGCGCATGGCTCTGGGTCTGAAATGTTCCGAAATGCTCAAATATAGAACATTTCAGTAGAAAATGAGGAACTGAAAGGCGACGGCGTCACAGTCATGCTCAAGCGTTTTATACATATATAAATATACACCAAAGGTATATATTTATATGATATGTGTGAATATTTTTTCATGACTCCATCCGATAGATACGTTTAAACTTCATGTCATGTGATCATCAGTGACTGCAGGCCTCAGCGCAGTGGAAACGCCATCGCTGTGCGCAGGAGGGAATAACAGTGTGCAAAAGTTTTCTTACAAACACAGCATTGATATATTATGATGCAGTGAAGGTTGCAAAGCAAAGTGATCAACTTTGTGTTTTTTTCAAACACTCATTTCATACTTGATTTCCAGACATTTAGTCATGGATCTGGTCACTTTCCAGAGTAACACTTGACAACTCCCGGACACCTCCTGGTGTTTTGTGTGTGAAGATCATCGGCTTTATGGACGATACTGTGACATGCACAATATCATCTACAGGTAATCAGGTTCCCACAGACCTTTTTTTTAATTTTGGTCAATGAAATTCAAAGGTACCAAAGAACCTGATCTGAACCTCGCCACACGTCTCCTATTGATCATCTGGCAGCAACGTGATTTTGTTCTTCCTGTTGATTTATCTAGAACCGTCTTGCACCTGTTTTGCAAATAGTTTCAGTTTCTCTTCCGATGTGGAAGGTTTTGGTCTAAAATATTTGGCCTTAAGCCACAGAGCAGCAAACTTCCTGGTGCCAGTTTGTTTTGCAGTGGATATCGAGCGCAGAAACAATCCCTTCAGCCAGCTGCAGGGCGAAAAAAAAAAAGAAAACATTTTGCATGAAGGTGAACTTATTTCAAAGTTTTGAAGCTGCAAAAGGAAAAAAATAAATAAATAGACAATGAAGTATCTCTAAATCCAAGCTGTTGTCACCAAGGTATCCATGTGGAGGGATTTTTATTTCAATGTCATCCACTTTGATTTTAAACACAGAGCATCACAGACAGTCTGTGATTATGACGAGTGATGGGAGAAACAACCAGAACCTCACTGTGGATGTAGCTGATTGACTCACAACGCCATCTAGCGGTGGTGTTTTTAAAAAAAAATGAGAGATCAATTAATCAATCAATCAATCAAATTTTATTTGTATATTTCAGCAGCAGGGCATTTCAAAGTGCTTTACATAATAAACACAAAAACACAAAGTGATGCAACATGGAAACAACAATCAAAAACTGCATTAAGTGTCATAACGATGCAAATAAAACATTTTTAATATTTAGCCTGCCAATCTCTGTTTAATGCTCTGTAATTTTGCACTGTCACATGAGCATTAATTTTAAAATAGCAACTGATTATATTGAGCAATTATAAAGTAAACTGTGTGACATCTTTTCACACTGATGCTATTTGGCTCCATAAAAACAAAAAACTGATTTGATTCGGCCGATAAAATAATCCTTAAGCACATTTTAGATCTGGATCAGTTATTTTGTTTTGGGTTTTTTGTTTTTCTTGGAGATTTTAAGTGATGAAAATATTACAGTTTAAGCTTTCGAGGCCATTTAGACACAAACAATTATTTGACTTTGTGGTGTTAAGAACATTCACATCCAGATCAACGAGTTTTGATGCCAATCGATGAGGTTTTCTGAATGCGTTACCAAACGTGACCACTAGAGGGCCCCGATGCATTTCAACCAAACTGAATGTACAGGTTTCTGTAAAAAATAAATAAATAAATAAATAAATAAAACTGTATGTGAGTAAGGAAAGTTTACTGATACATCTAGAAGAAAAATCATCAGCATAATAATGAGAAAAAAAGTAACAACTTCATGAATCTTTCCTATTTTCCTAGTTTGATTCTTGAGAATAAAACTGCTTGTCTATGAGAAATAGAGACGTTGTCATTAAATACACTTGTGAGAATCTTTCTACAGCAAAGCCACACACCAAAGCCTTAAAAAGGAAAAACGCTAATCGCATTTGGGTCGTCGTCTTGCACTGAATCACGATGAGCTGCGTCGAGACAAGGAATCCTTCTTTCCACGTCTCATGACCAGAAACTTGATTTTCTCTTACAGCACGTGAATTAATAAAAGGGAAAAAAAAAAAAAAAAAAAAAAGGACTCAAATAGAAACAAAAGCCGTCCTCAGTTGAACTGATCGCCCAACACCTGGTCCACTCGGGTCATTCGAGTCCTCTGACTCTGAAAAGTATTGATTCTCCTTAAGAAAAAGCCTTAATGCTCTTTACCTCCATATAAAATACTAACCAAAAAAAAAAACAAAGCACTTATTTGTACTTTCTTAAAATCGACAACCTGAAAAGTGTGGCGTGCCCTTTTAAATTTCACTCTGACTTGCAGGTAAATCACACACATAATATCCAGCGTAGCTTTTCAGGCCGTATTTAAAACGTTACTGCAGCACAGACTTCAATTTGAAATGAGGAAAACCTTAAAATTCTGTTAAAAAAAAAAAGAAAATTGTTTGAAAAGTTTGCTCATTATTTCAGCTGCTACTGTTGAACCAACACAGGCGTTTTTCTCATGATCCTGGCTCCATTTAGAAGAAATTAAACAGTTGTTTTTCCACAGTACTAAACAGCCGAGCTATTGTTACATCGTCTTAATTACTTTTTGTTCCCCATCTGTTGTGACGGTCCGAGCTCATCGGTTGCGATTTGTTTTCTTTTTCTCTGCTGAACTAAAAATCCAACATGGCCGCCCCAGCAAACCGTTTTCTAGCCCCTCAATTGTCACCGTCGCAGAAAACGACGACAATCCGATTTCATTTTTTCCCCCGATCCGGCTGAGATGTAGGAGCGGAACGCAGCCCTGCAAACATCTTTGACTTTATGAAGCAAAAAGAGCCAGAAGGGCGGCTGTGAGTATCGAACCTCATCCCTCCATTAAACACACACGAAAACAAAAGCGCGTGCAAAGTCAGTCCGCTTGGTTTTATCTGATGGGTTCCACTGCGTCCACAGATTTCCCATGAAGCGAAGCCACATCCTCAACGCGACGTTCGCCTCGTCTGATCTACCTCATCCGCACACATGACCTCTGCAGAGGAAACGCTCGTAAAGTGTGAAAGTTTTCTTTATTCTTGGGCTGGCAGGCCTTTCTCTCTTCTTTCCTTTCACTTTGATAAGCCTTTGTCTTTATGCTTTTTCGTTTCTCCACCTGTGCAAAACCAAAAATCGGTTTTCCCTGCCTGACGACGCTCGGATAAACTCCAGCTGCTACAGGACTTAACGTGAGGCTTCTTGGCTGACGGTTAAAATAAAAAGAAACAAATTTAAGTTCATCAAAAGGGCTTTGTGCTTTTTGGACCTATCGAAAAAGCACATCCTGCACATTGTCAACTAAAAGTACGATCTTGTTGAGCACTTTGAGAAATCTCAGAAACGCTCTTCGAGGTGAAGCTCCACCTGAGGTTTCTCGGCCGAACGCGGCGCGTTTAAGATCTGCTGGCGCTGCTGTGTGCGTCTGCAGCATGAGACGACAGTCAGGTGTTTCCATTCAGCGAGATGACAATCAGGTGATGTGAGTCAGGACTCAGCCAAAGGCAAATCTTCAAATCCTGTGGCTCAGAGGTGAAAAGCGGACGGAAACCCTCGCACTTTTTCCACATTAGGTGACAATCGCAAACTCTGATGCATTTTACAAGCTGCTGCTGAACAGAAACAATAACACACGTTTTTTTGTTGTTGTTTTTTTCCAGAGCAGTCTATAGTACTTTGCGTTTCGATTATCACCCGGTCAGACGAAGAAGAATGCCGTTTCTGGGCTCAGCAGGTAGAAAAGAGGCCTAAAGTCTCTAATGAAAGTCTCAAAAGCAGTTATGCAACAGACGCGAGAATTTGCTAAATTAAACTCGGTAGGAGAAAAGTCAAAGAGATCACAGAGAGACAACAAACAATGACCGTGAAAATATACTAAAGGGATTTGACCCGTCGCACCGAATCAAGCTCCCACCATCAACTCTGCACTGACAAACTACTAGAGAGTCGCAGGAGCCGAACGAGGGCCCCGGCTGCGTCGCCGTCTTATCTGGAAGCAGCACAGCTGATGTGGAGCGATGACACAGATGAACTGAAAGACAAACAGGCCGCGCTGCTCATCCGTTACGTAACGCGACTCCACGGACGAGCCAGAGAAGGTTTGACGAACTTTGGCGAATTGTTCTAGAATCTGTTAAAAGTCTCGCGCTAAAAAACATGCGGCCGAGAGAAAAGGTCCGTGACCTTCAGCGGCGACTGAAGGTCACGGACCTGTGTGACTCTGTCGTCACACGCAGACGCTCCTCTGTTTTCCGTCCCTGTGAGAAAATGAAGGACATGCGTCTGTTGCGTATGTTGACAGATAAAAGGAATTTTGAGGAAAACTTTTAAAATAATCAGACATTTGAAATTAGAGTTTAAATATGCAAATATGACGACTGACTTTCTTCTTATGACTTTTTGACATAATCTCAAGAAAGGATTAATGTAAATCTCAAATCATGGTCTAATTCATCATTTCATAATGAATTAAAGTTATTGTATGTTTTGGGGTTTTTTAAGCAGTTTACTGAAACAAAATAACTCTGCAGGTTTGTGTTGGACGTGGTTTGCACCTGATTTTAACATTTTGCAAAGGACATGAACATTTCTGCTTTTTGTTTTAACATGAGAAAAAAAAACTCAGATCAATGGAACTAAATTGAAAGTCAAATTGCTGATGCGTAAATCTAAAATACTGATGTTTTCAATTAAATACCCCTGGCAAAACAAAACAAAACAAAAAAAATCAAGAAGGAAGTCAAAGTTTCACCTTTTGGTCTTGGAGAAATAGTCCATGTAAATTAAAGGACAGCCGAGCTGTCATTCAGTTCCTCAGGAACCGAATGAAGTTTGAGTTCATTCGGTTCCTGAGGAGTTCACACAGTCAGGCTGAGGTCGGGTTGCACTGCGGCGTCTCAGCAACGCTTCAGCAGCTGTTTCTGGATCCGGGCTCTCACTGTTCACCAACATGTCAAAGAGTTAACAGGCATTTTTATTCATTTATATATATATATATATATATACTATATATATATATATATATATATATATATATATATATATATATATATATATATATAGATATATAGATGCACAGTTAAAATTTTCACAGATGGAAAGTCAAAATTTTGCAGATGTTCAATGTTTAATCTACAAGTTGTCTCAAAAAATGATTCATGCCTTTCAAAGAAACACGCCCATGTGCTACATAATAATATTTCTTGCGTGTTTCTTCTTTCATTTAAACAAAACAGTTTTCGAATAACATTTTCTGCTTGGATCAACTGTCCTTTTCCCCCCTGCAAACGTCACTGAGGTCTTTTGAAGGCGTTTGGTGCCTTTGTGAGCAAAAGGCTTGTTTTAGCCATGCCAAAGACACACATGCAAGAATTTAACCACAAATAACACGATTTTACACCTTGCTTGCTGAACCTACCTAAGTTATAAAAACAAAAATAGGGAAAGTGTTCCTGGGATGAGTTGGTTTGCAGTTATTGTGCGTCTCTGGAGAGAAAAGAAATCTTGCCCGACTTTAGAGAATCTTCTTGCGTGGCGCCGCAGCACGTGCTCAACGGGACGACTTGTGTCTGACCTCAAACAAAACGGACAAGCAAAAAGGTAAAGCACCTTGAAAAGACAAACAACATGGCAGCAGCGTTCAGTGAGTTCTGGCTTGTTAGAGCCACTGCGGATGTCATTCTGCCAGGCCAAGCTGATCCTCCAGTAAATAATCGGTCTGTAGTTATCGTTAATGTTTTCATCATAAAGCCACAACGAAGCGTGTTTAATTAAAGTCAGTGACCAAAACACAAAAGAAAGAGACGCGGATGTATATCTGTCTTCCCTATTTGTTTTTGTTTTTTGTTCTTTTGTTTGTCGCTTAAATGTTTCACCGAAAATATTTTGCAGGTCAAGTTTCAGTTCATGAAGTAAATTTAAGTATCTGACAAATGTAGTTTAAAAAAAAAAAAAAAGATTTAATTTCACAAGAGAAATCAGTAACGCGGCCCTGCACCATCACACTACCGCCGCCGTGTTTGGCTGTCAGCATAATCTCACGTTGTTTATTTCTATCAAAAATTATCAAAAAACATAACTTAAAAAGTAATTATCTCAACTTAAATGTTAACAAAAGTTAACTTAATCTTATATAAGTTTAAAAAAGCATTTTAAAAAAAGCTTCCCGTTGCCACGCCGAATATTTGACAAACAAAAAAATACCTTCTTCACCACTTGTGCCGTTTCCTTAAGCAGTTCTCGGTGCAGCGCCACCACTGGCAGGGAGGGGAACAGGTCTCTGAATTAGTTTGGATCGTTTGACGCAGAGCAGTGTGAAAGCGAACTGCGGCAGCTGAAAGTGCAAGAAAAGTTGCCATTTGGGTCCAGCAGCCTCTTGGCAAGATGGCTTCTCCATCTGTGTTCGGTGGTTCGACAGAGTCCCAAAGCACATGTGTGAAAAAGAAACTGCTGTTAAACGGTTATAACTAGTTTTGAACTGTGACGCCAAAGTGCTCTCTGACTGTGGGGAGAGAGAATGTGCGAGACGCTGCCAAGGAGCCGTCCTGAAACCAATCGGTTTGCTGCTTTGAATCTGTTGTTGAGGTAGAGGCATGATCAGCAGCGTGTCAGGTCAGGCTATGTGAGGTCGAGCAACGCTAACAATGTTCTCATCCGTCGCACCATCCTTCAGCTTGTGAAACATTCAAGCTGAAAACAAACATTTCTAACCGGATGTTGACTTGCAGGTTTTTCCGTTTCGTCCTGTCAGTCGCCGTGGGGTCATTTTTTTTTTTTTTTACTGCCGTGTCATTCAGAGGTTGAGCGAAACCTCTGATTGCTGGTCAGATGGCCCCGACTGATTGGCTGAGCCGGAGGCGTGTTTGCTTTACCTGGGGAGGAGCGGAGAGGTCAGCAAGTCAAAGAACTCTGTGTGTCATCAGGTGAGCGTTATCAACTCTCCATAGGAATAACAGAAGATACACGGAAGCCATAAGTCAAACAAGTCCAAGTTTATTTGCGTAGCACAGTTCAGCAGCAGGCCTAGTCAAAGGGCTTTACAGCATGAAAACGTAATGCTGCAACCAGTTCTGAAATAAATTGAATATATTGATCCAGCAATTAATTAAAGGCAACTTTAAACAGAGGGACAACTCTCTGTTTGAAGGGGCTAGCCACAGAGTTTTGGCTGTTTGGCAGTTTTCTGGGAGTTTGTTCCAGATTTGTGGCTCATAAAAACTGAATGTTGCTGCTCCATGTTTGGTTCTGGTTCTGGGAATGCAGAAACTATAAAACCAGGGTGATGTGCTCTGTCTTCCTGGTTCTAGTGAGAACGCGGGCGGGGGCGTTCTCTGGATCAGCTGCAGCTGTTTGATTGGTTTTCTTTCAGACAGACATGTAAGGACTCCGTTGCAGGAATCAGACACTAAGTCACTAAAAATAAAAGCCTGGATTAGTTTCTCTAGATCAAGCTGGAACATTAGTTATTTAATCCTGGAAATGTTCTTGAGGTGATAGAAGGCCGACTTTGTAACTGTCTTTATGTGGCTCTGAAGGTTCAGGTCAGAGTCCGTCCCCACACCCAGATCTTCGGCCTGATCGCTGGTTTCTGGCTGTAGTCACTGCCTGTCCAACGATAATAGCTTCAGTTCTGTTTTTGTTCAGCAGGAGAAAGTTGTGGCACCTTCACACATCGATGTTTTCTTCCTGTCCAGTATTTAAATGGGATCAGAGTCACCTGATGACACTGTAACGCTGAGCTGTGCATCATGCAAGTAGTTATGGTAACTAATCGTATTGCTTCTTATACAACCTGAGCCAGTGGGCGTTTGTATTTATTAAACAGGAGGGGCCCAAGGATTCAACCTTGAGGTACACCACATGTGACTTCTGTCCGATTAAGCGTTGCGATAGAGGCTAGCTGTAGGTAAGTATACAACATTAAAATTTGAGACAATTCAAACTTCACAGCAGCGCAATAGGCAGCTATGTGACAGTGGCGCGTTTGGCTTGACTCCTTGATACGCCGCATCAGTGCCATTTACCGACAATAAAGATCGACTTAACCATTCGCTTTGAGTCTTATTTCAACCCGCTGATTGATTTCAGCACGTTTCACCGCGTCTTCCGTGTCTCCAACTCGCCGCTTAGCGACGCATTCCCCGAGGCGAGCCAGTGACGAATGCATCCGTCAGCTGGTGGTCATGAACTCACCATATGATGTAAAAAGTTTCTTCTGCCATTTCACAGGGCTGCGTCGTTGTCACGCATCGTTCCATCGAGTCTTCTCGTTTTAAGCGTCATGCAATCTGCAAACTGCAGCAAACGGAGGTTTTGCGGCACGAAACGCAACTCGGGTCGCGTCAAACTAAAGTGATCCCAGGAAAGACGCGTTGAAGACCTCGACAAAATTCTTCTTTTATTTCATCCTGCATCGAGATTTTGTTGTTGTTGTTGTTTTTGTCCAACCCTCAGTTTGAAGGCACTCATTTTTCTTTTTGTAGTTCCTTTCTTATTCATTTGATGAGTATTTTCTGAACTTCCAGTTAGCTTCCTTGACTTCCTGTTTCCTTGAGATAAATATGTTGTGACCTTTGGACGACAAACAGCTACAAGAAAAGAACGCTTTAAAGAAATGTCCCCATATCTTCAGTCAGTCCAGCAAATTGCAGAGTTTATCTTGCCGTCGAATGCGGGGAACGGGACGAGGCAACAGAAACCTTTAAAGCTCAGCAGGAGAGAACTGCAGATGATGGTTTCACCTCAGAGTCGTTTAGCTTTTCACACGTTTACCTCAAGTGCATATTGTGGTAAACTTCTGAAGAGCCAAGACACCTGCCACGTCAAACCTCTCCGACAGGCTTCTCAGGATGCAAATGTTTTAAAAATGACACCGATGAAAGAAATACACAGTTAAAAGTTTACGCTATTTCACTCAGACTCCCCAAGCAGACCGTCAACTCATATGGCACAACAACTTCCAAGCTCCTCCGTTTCTTCCTTCCTGCACTAAAAGTGTCTCCTGTTGCATTTCTATTCATAACTGTAAATCAGATAAAGGACACGCTGACCGACCGGGTGGCAGTCACCGCAAAAAAGGTTTACAACGTTCCTTCTCACGTTTTATGGCTTCCTGGTTTGCACTTAATTTGTTTTGCCGATTTGAAGCAGGAAGTTTCTTGAACACATAGGTGAACACTTACTGGCAACAGATGAGTAAAATACGCATTACAATGCTAAAGCGCCTGGCACAATGTTGTCTCTCAGTGCAGAAAACATCATAAACACACATTGTGCCGATGCTTTATCTGCTCCAGAAAGATTATGATGTTTCAACGCTAATGAAGGAAGCCGCTCTTCTCTTGTTTCCCCTGCTTACAATGACGTGAGTCATTTTATTATAGATCTGAGTGTTGGAGCAACTTTATTATCATCTGTTTCAAATCTTTAAATGTCGTTCTGTCCTCCATCAGGGAACCTAAATTTGAAACATTTTTATATTTTTGTTGAAATGTTGCCCTCACCGTGGAATATTTGATTCTTCATTTTTTGTTATTTTCTGTCTTTGTGGGTCACTCTGCTGCGGTTGCACAGAATTGTGTCCCATTGTGAAACAATAAGGGATTTTTCTATTCTGTTCCAACATTACAGGGTGAAAAAAACAAGAAAAATTGATTATATAGCCTATATTTAGCTTTGCGAGGATTATGTGGAATGGTTATATGTCGATTAGTTGCAAAAACTAAAAAGAAAATAGTTAAGTAATTAGAAAGACATTAACTTAAAAAAAATAAAAAAAAACGTAAAAATGTAAGTTGGCTCATAAAGATGATAATTAAAGTCACAGACTGCTGGTGCAGATCATCATGGTGATGAATTTGCATTCATACAAAAATCCTCTCATGACATCAAGAAAACTTTAAATTAATTCATTTGCTGTTTTAGAGCCATTCAGAATATCAGTGCATTATTATTATTATTATTATTATTATTATTATTATTATTATTATTATTTACATTTTTATCAACTCATATTTGTTCAATCAGTGAATCTCACTGATAAGTAAGTAAGGCAGCACATAAACATGCAAACACAACAGAATCATAAATATCAGGTTATCATGAAGAAAATGTGTTTTATTTCCGTGTTGAAAGTGGGGAAAATGTCAATAGATGGTCCCACAAAACACTTGTGTGATGAAGCACTAAAGTCTTAAATGAAAAAAAACAAAAGCACTAAATGTTTTCACAACACGTTCATGAATCAAAAACCACGTGTTGCTGAAAAACAAAACATTTCCCATGTCATGCTGAGTCCTCCAGGCTTATCTTGTTCCGCATCGGAACATAGAAAAAGCGACTGCACAGTTAATCGATAAAGACCCGATTGATCATTACCAAGGTGAAAGTTGCGAAACGACTTCCTGTTAACGGCGCACACATGTTTCTGCTGGCGCTCCTGCTGAAAGGGGAACGAAGATGGACATTTTTTTCTTTTGGGTCGATTTCTTTTCTCTCTCTCTTTTTTCAAGCGTACATTATTTTGAAGGCGCGTCTATTCGACCAATGACGCCGCAGCTCCTTCAGGCGTGATTCACGGCGCGGGAGGAGTCGCTCTGTCTGTCTGTGATATAAACCCGGGGAGGGAAACCTCCTGCTCAGGAACAGGACAGACCCGGCAGACTTCAACCAGGGGGATCGCGAGGCTCGTGGAAAACTTTCAAACGCTGAAGATTAATCGATTATTCGTCAACTTTTTTTTCCCCCGGGTGTTTTGGAGCTCACAGTCCACTCTTTTTATTCTCACCAGACTTTTAATTCAACCTTCCGAAATGTTTCCAGAGTCAAACAAGGGGTGAGTGATCATTTAAATAAATAAATAAACAAAAAAATTTATATATATATATATATATATATATATATATATATATATATATATATATATATATATATATATATATATATATATATATATATATATATATATATTGTGCTGGACATGTGGGTCCTTTCTGGACACATCGAGGGGAGCAAAAATAGGGTTCAGGAATGTGTGGGCATGGTCAGAGGGAGTGGGGGGATGGCACAGAGACAGACATGCGCTTATGTGTTCAAGGCCAAAGAAATTAGAAGTTTAAAGACATTTAATGCATTTAATTTTATCTCCAGTGAAGTCATGGAGACATAAAAATACTCGAGGTTAGAATTTAGTGGGATTTTTATTTTAAGCAGATATTTGATATGTAACAGATATAAGAAAATTAGTCGTAATGTTTTACCCAGTGGATCTGATGTGAGCAGCAACTTAAAAGGTCAGAATTTACAAATAGCTTCACTCAGATTCAGCCTTCAGCGTCAAACTGCAATTTTCCTTCATTGGTCGACTTCACGCTCATTCGTCATGCTAATCTTTGCCCTTTTTTTTTTTTTGTCCCAACCCCATCCAGTTTGAGCTATGAGGACTGCAAAGCCACTGCCGACTGGCTGCTGGCGCAGACGGACATGCGCCCCACCGTGGGCATCGTGTGCGGCTCGGGCCTCGGAGGGCTGGCCGATCTGTTAAAGGATCAGGTGGCCTTCAACTACAAGGACATCCCCAACTTCCCTCAGAGCACCGGTGAGCCGAGTCACACGAAACCCCCCCCAGAGGGGCCACCGACCGCCATGTGCCGCTGGATATTTACAGACCGGTTGTGGTTTCTCCTCAGTGCACGGACATGCGGGAAGGCTGGTGTTCGGCACCATGAAGGGAAGACCCTGTGTCTGCATGCAGGGCCGCTTCCACCTCTACGAAGGCTATCCGATCCAGAAGGTAAGTTTGTCCTGCTCCAACCTGGATCTCTTGTAGAATCTGCATCAAAAAGCATCCAAGCCAACTTTAAACAGAGGTTTTGTTTTTGTTTTTTCCCAGATCACTCTGCCTATGCGCATTTTCAAGCTGCTCGGCGTCCAGACGGTCGTGATCACCAACGCAGCCGGAGGCCTGAACCAAGACTTCAAGGTGGGCGACATCATGATCATCAAAGACCACATCAACCTGCCAGGATTCGCCGGCAACAATCCACTGGTTGGACCCAACGATGAAAGGTAAACACAACTCTCCTACATCTACTGACTCGCCACTGCATTGTTTGCAGACTGTCGTTATTCACCAGTGCACCTTCTTTTCCACCCCCTTCGCAGGTTTGGCGTGCGGTTTCCCTGCATGTCTGACGCATACGACCGAGACCTGCAGCAGCTGGCCATGGAAGTAGGACAGGACCTGGGGTACGGAGACTTCTTGAAGGAGGGAGTGTACTGCGTGCTGGGTGGCCCGTCGTTCGAGACGATCGCAGAGTGCCGAATGCTCCACTTGCTGGGCGTTGATGCGGTTGGTGAGTAAATATTTATGAATGATAATGATGGTGATAGGGCACCAATAAAGGTGACTAACATCAACGATCACGTTGGAGTTGGACTAAAGGCACTCTAGTTGGGACAAACGCTTCAGTTTATATATATATATATATATATATTCTCAGGACTTCCTTGGGAGTTATATTGGGGTAGTTCCTGCAGAACTTGATAAACTTCAATTGTCCTGGCATTTATTGAAGCAACATTGCTGATAGTTGAGCTACATAAAAAGATATTGTCTCAAAGTAGCCGATAAATATCATCACACTTCCCTATTTGCAGGAAGGAAGGGCAGATGAGAGTCTTTTAGAGAGGTCTACAGTTTCAACTTAACTTTTTGAAAGCTTTCCCGTAAACGTTTAGAGTCCAGGCAGATTACGATCGCCTCATGGTTTCCAAACCAATAAGCTCATTTGTAATTATCGTCATCAGGTATGAGCACCGTCCACGAAGTGATCGTCGCCCGCCACTGCGGCATGCGTGTGTTCGCCCTGTCGTTGATCACCAACCTGGCGGTGATGGACTACGACAGCGAGGAGAAGGCCAACCACGAGGAAGTGCTTCAGACGGGCAAGCAGCGAGCGGAGCAGATGGAGCGGCTAGTTTCCTCCGTGGTGAACCGGATCGAGCCCAACAACAATTACATCTGAAAGGGGGACACCTGAGGACATTTTGACCTGGTTGTGGTTGTAGGTCGTCATGCCAAGGAGAAGACTTCCTGCCCTTTCTTTTGTTTTTATGTCTTTGTCTGGGATTTTGTGTAAATATGACAAAAACACAAACATGTGTCTCTGAGCCGATAGGACATACATTCCCATAAAGGGTGGCTCCATAATAAGTCACTTCTCGGTTTTGTTTTGTAATTTTTTTTTTTTAAAAAGGCATATTTGTTCTAACTTATGTGATCATCTTGTAAAATAACTACAATTTAACTTAACGATTACATTTTCTGTACCAATCTTAATGTATTTTTTTTTTTGGTTGAAACGTGTATATTGTACTCGGTATTTTACTGCTTGTTTTGTTTTTTCTTTCTTTTAATGACTGTTGCTACTAAAAGTGCTATTTATTAAAATGTTCATCTTGTTTATGTGGTGAGTCGGGGTTTGGATTGTGGCTGCATCCGTGAAGTAGGAGGAAAGCAAATGCCCTGAAAAAAACCCCCGTTTTTACTAAATTACCTGTTTTATAGTTTTAACAATCCCTTTGAAATAAATGTTAACTGAAGAATGTTTCTAATTTTCTGACTCAAAGTTTTAATTAGCGCATGGTTTTTTTTTTTTGTCTCATCTATTCTTCAAAATGTAAAAGGCAAGAGAACAAGGCTTTCAAGCCACTAATGTGTGCAAAAAGAGATACTTAAAAAGTTTTAAAACTTGAACTGTGACAAGCAGGACTGTATGCAGACCGTTCATCTCTCATAGTCAACAGGGTGGAGATTGGGGTTAAACTCTCAAGATCATTGTCAGAGAAATCCTGCAAAAAGGATGTAAAAAGGACAAATTTCAGTAAAAGCAGCTCATGCCTGCTGTTAAGTATTTCTGTCCAATGGTGTTTTATTGAAGCAAAGGTGAAAGTTCGATCCTCTGGCTCCTTCTCTTTAATATTTACATTCTCCCTCTGGCTCAGATAACAAATAATAGTTACATAACGATACGCAGCTTTATGTTGCAACGTCCCCAGGTGACAATGAACCCGTTCAAACACGGAAAATGAAAACAAAAACCAATGTGAAGTAATTAGTTTTGTATAGAAAGACGAATGAGCTAGAGTAAACACACATCTTCGGTTATTACAACTAGAAACTAGAGCTCAAAACCAAAATTTGGATCTGGTGATGGGAGTCAAACCTGAACATTCAGAAACATAAAGACAGTTACGAAGTCGGCCTTTTATCATCTGACTTACATTTCCAGGATTAAAGGATTAGATCTAGAGAAACCAATCCACGTGTTCATCTTCAGTCAAATTGACTTAAAAACATAAAAATAAAATTCAGCTGATCCGGAACGCTGCTGCTCACATTCAACTAAAACTAGGAAAATAGGGCACCTCTGTCCTACTGACCCAACCTTGGCTCACTGTAGCTCAAAGAATAAACTTTAAAATCACTTCTGTTAGTTTGCAAACAACCGAATGCACCACAATACACCAACAAGTTTTTTAATCACTCAGGCCTGTGGATGTCGTCTTCTCTGCATCCGCAGAATCTTAGTCAGACATGAAGAAGCAGAATTCGGTTTTAATGCAAAACTAACCTGGAACAACTGTACAGAAAGCTGAAAAAAATAAATAAATACAGAAACTATGAGTTTCAGTACCTCCTGTTCAGACTTGCATTTGATTACCAACTGGATCATCATGCAACTTTTTATTAGTTTTCTATATTTCATCACTGCAATGTAATTTTTTGGTGATAAACTTTTATCATGTAAAGTACTTTGAATTGCTATTTTGCTAGAACGACCTATATAAAGTAAACTTGATGACGACAGATGGACTGCAACAGATTTTAAGACTTTTTTTTTTCCAAAGTTGTGATCTCCGTTTCAAACTTTAAGAAAACAAAACACTTCGGTGACGGTAAATTAAAAGGCTCATTTTTATTTTTAAAGTGTGTGTAGAGAGTTGACAGAAAGCACCGACGTAAACCACAATATTGCATGATGGATGGGTTCAAAGTGACCCGGCGAGAAATCACCCCGTGTAAACTTTACACAACATTGCATAAGCATTATGCTGCAAAAGTCAGAGCGTCAGCAATGATGCAAGTTAAAGGGGTTGGTTTTAACGGTTTAAAAGACACAGGTCACAAATTGCCATTCTTCCATTTACAAAATGTTTTTTTGTTTTTTTTAATGGCAAACCCATGTGTTTTTTTTTTGTTTTACCCCATATGAAACACTTAAAGGCTTAATGTTGCAACATTATACATGATCTCAAAATCTTGCTTCCATCATAATAGTAATAAAAAAACAAAACCCCATTTCTTAAAAGCAGAACATTTTTACATTTGACACTTCATGCACACATTATCCATCCGCTTCGCAAAAATGTTCACATTCACCTTACACTTTATCATGAAATACGTTGACAGAATCCCTTTGCCAGAGTATAAAATCCAACTGTTACAAAAAGGTCAAAGGTCACCCTCCCCCAGGATATTGCAGAACAGTCCAAAAAAGCCATGCATAACAATGAGCATGTGTATAATAAAAGCTAAACAGGACCGGATATATTGAAGTCAAAACATTCTCTGTGATACAGTGCATAAACCACGAGGCCTCAGTAATGCAGCAGGAAAGCCGATAAGAGAGTAGAAGGAGTATGGCACAAGAAGTCACCATTAACAAGCCAGACCAGCAGCACCGCTACAAACATCCAGTATATAACGTTGCATATATTTGCTTAGGTTAAATGCTGATTTCAGATGCTTGCTCTCATTTTCTGTTGCTTGCCTCAACGGACTGAGGTGCTGCAAAGCAAAGTTTAACACAGGCTCTTTTCTCAACTTGTTGAGAGTCCAGATTTTTATCACTCACTGTTAAATATACTTGAACTGCGACTAAGAGGGTGGAAAACTAAGAGGGTTGGGTTTCTAGTTGGGTTTCAAGCTTGAGAGTTGAGTAAATGAGTATTTACTAGCATAATTCTGTTATATCTGGCAGCTAAAATTCAAACATATATCTCTATTAGCTACAGTTATGGTGCAGTTTTATACCCAAGTCTTAAGTATTGTAAGAATATTGTAGAAAAATTAAAAAAAAGGTTTAGAATCTAGTAGCATACCATTACCGTTCAGACATTACAAGAAGTGAATGTTTAGGTTAAATGCTGTATTTATCAAGAAACAGATAAGCGATTATACTTTGGTTAAAAATAAAAACATCCCCACCCCCAAGTTAACAAGATTTCCAAGCTAATGAGAGCAAAATAATGCCAGAGACGGGACTTTAAAACAACTCCAATCTCAAGAGCGTCAGCCATTTTTATGACCAACAAGTCTTTATCGTGTTTGTGTGAGATAATCACATACATGGCAGAAGGTCTGGCAATTATTTTCCCATTTGAAAAGCAAATTGCAAAACTGGAATTAGCAGATCAAGTGAGTGCTGCTGATTATGCCTATTTTTGGTTTGTAATGGCGCTCAGATGAAATGCTTTAAAAGTTTAGACCAAGAATTTAAATCTTCTTTGGTCTTAGTCCGTCTCTAGCTGCCTGTCAGCTGTAAAACGACGTTTCCTCAAAGATGCCAAGGGAATTATCTACCGTACGTAAAAGATTTAAATCCATTTAATAATTCCTTACATTTAAAATTTTAGGTTTTAGAGCAACGTCTGCACTTCTGAATTTAATTAAATCATAGCAGAAGCGTTAAATACTTGTGAATCAGCGAAGGCGAGGAGGAGAGATAAAACTTCATAAAGTTGCTAAACGACCACGAGTGTGCAGGTGGTCGTTTCAAACCAAAGCCAACGATTGCAGAATAGTGGAAGAAAACCTGGTGATAAAAGTTAAAGATCTCGGGAATTAAAAACATGCTGCAAAAGCACAACCCTGTGTCCACCCACTTAGACCCAACCAGCAATTTTTTTGTGTGTCTATATAGTTCATCAGCATTATCAGGTAAAAAAGAAAAAGAAAAAAAAATGAGCAAAACAAAAACATTAGCACCCAGGGAGAGCGAAGCTACAACAACTGAGCTCCGTTCATTTGGCAAATTATGCAACAAATAAAGAATTGGCACATTTCCGATAAAGGCACTGGAATCACAAAGTCGGTCTGTTTCAGCAACACAAGGCCTCAGCAGAGAGCGTCCTGGAGGAGAAGAGAGCAGTGAAGGCACTGGTAAAAAAAGTAAAAATAAAAGCATTTGGGAATAACGGGCCTGGAGCTGCAGTGGGATGTGGTCCACGGACTCCACTCATCTCTAGGCAAACATGGTCAGAGTAATCCACTGTGGAATGAGGAGAGCAGGAAATGAAATCAACACAGGTTTACAATTTGTTTGCAGGACGAATTAAAATGCCATTCAGAGTTCAGGCTCTACCTGGAAGAAGTTTAGGGAGATTTGACCGTCTCCGTCCGTGTCCATGTTTTTAAATGTTTCTGTTGGGACAAAAGCGTAGAAAACCATTTGCATCTTACATTTTCTGTTAAAAACAGACCGAAACCAGTGCAGATTTTCCTCCTGGGTCATTTTCTTTCAAAGGAGAGATGGGATACAAGCAATGTTGGGCAAAATAAAAGCGTCTCACTGAACATCGTCTCCAGCCGGACCAAACAGGTGACGAAGTTGTCAAAGTCGATGGCCATGTCTTCCTCTGTGTACCGCAGGATGATCAGCTGGAACAGATGGTTGTTCAGCTTGAAGCCTAGCGGGGAGGACGAAACAGTCCTAAAGGGTTAAAATGCATCTCAACACAGAATTGATTTTTTTTTCTTCCCCTTTATCAACGTTTCACAGAAAAGTACCTGCAGATTCAAGGGCCATCCGCATCTCGTAGGAGTTCATTGTGCCCGATTTGTCCAGATCAAACTGTCTGAATATAGTCTGATGAGGTAGAAGTACACAAAGACGGAGGAAGAAAAGAAAAGACAGCAGTTAGACATAAAACCATTCAATTTCATTAAAATGGGTTGTCAAGATGCACATTTAATACTTTAAAAACACACATGGGAACATTTGTGCTAGAAATTGGTCCTTGGTGCTTCAGCAAACCCTCAATCTGGGAAAAGCATTGATGTCTTTTGACGTTCGTCTTAATTTGTCATGTTTCCTTAAATTTTATAGTGTCTAATTGGGCCTTTTTACATGACAGACCTGTAAAAAGTACAGCATAATTGTGACCAGGGAAGGAAAGCTTTGATCAGAGAATCAGCCCAGTCGCCACTGTAACTCTTTAGGATCCAAAACCCTGGTGGGATTATACATCCAGAAACATCTATTAGTCTTGGAGTCCAAAGAAATTGTATTTTTTTCTACTAAGAGGAAAGCCATCGTCAGGGGTGAACCGCTAAGATTTGAAAAATTCAACTTTCACCAAAACATGATTTCAAAATGTCTTGTGGCAGAAAACTAACTGGCTTAGCCACATTTTTAAGTTTTTGTTTTTCTTATGTTTTGAAAACCATTTTTCCTTTTCATCCTGCTTCACATGCATGTGTCAGATTAATAATATACAATAAATTATAGTTTGTGGTTGCTTCACCACAAACCAGCTTCACGACCCACGTAAATACTTTTGCCTGGAACATGGTCCGTTATGTTGTTCCTAATCACCGAGTCTGGATTGGTAAATGCAGGCTGCTTGGAGCTCAGAGACTGAGGCTTCAGTGGCGAATCTCACCAGGTATCGTTTGATCTTTTCCCAGAGAACGTGGAACTCTGACAGGCCCAGCTTCCCGCTCCCGTCCGCCTGAGTTACAAAGTTCAGGAAGACCCGGCGTTTCAAAAACATGGAAAGTAAATTAAAGATCCAGGGAGCTCCATCGGAAGAGGGGAAAACTCTGGTCCGTATTTCATCTGGTTGTCAAGGATACGTCCATGAGGTTTATCATACTGCGGCAAGCTTCTTTGGAGAAGCCGTCTGTCTTCAGGTCCTTGTCTGGTAGTGGAAGAAAAGCAGGGATATGACTATTCACGGGTGAACAAACAGTATAACAGTATTGTTAAATAAAACAAAAAAAGAGTTTTCTCCGATGACTAACGTTTGCTAATGATCCTGTTGAGTATAGTCTGAAGCTCAGTCAGGCTGATCTCCATGTCCTGTTGGGCCAAACAACATTCAGTTGAACCAATTACAACTTTTCCAGCTCAACACAGTTACTGAGTTTTACAGGATGCCCACATTGCCTGCCAGCTGCTTGAAGAGATTCTTGAAGCTTGAGTCAATCTGGCTCTCGTCAAGTTTAGTCTGAAACACAACAAACACGTTAACGACGCTTTCTTAATACAAGTTCAGTCTGTAGTTTAACTGCACCGATCGCCTCCTCTCACCTCTGGTGGAAGATCTGCGACGACTTTGTCATCAAGCTCTCTGACAGCCAAAAGAGAAAATAAGTGATGCCCTTTTGATTTTTGCAAGACATCATCCGTTAGACGGCAACAGATGCAAAATGTGACAATGAAACAATTTCAGAAACAAACAATAATGAGTAAACTGTTCTCAGTATTGGATTATGGTAGAATCTTCCTTTTATCAAGACGTCCAACACGTTGGTTTTTAGGTAAGATCTTTATGCTTTTGCTTTTGGAAGCCAGTAAATATATCAAATATTCAAATTACAATTTAATTTTTTAAAAATTGCTTAACGTTGATGACAGAAATACCAGGAACAGGAGCAGAAAGGAACTATAAAAGAAAGTGACTAAAAATATTTTGTCAGTCAGTAACAAAAAAATAAAATGTTCTGAAGTAATTTCCTCTACAATATTTAAATATTTTCTTGAGACGTTTTAGTTTTAGAAAGTAGATTTTCTAAACCTGGAATAAAGCTGCTGGTTTGGTTGCAGCCGAAACGCCTGTTGATGCAAAACCGACACAAACCAAGGATTATAATAAAAACACTTTGGGTGGCCATATCTTTTTTTTTTTTTTTTTTTTAAATAAGTCTGATAATCATGGCTACAAATGATTTGCACACACTGCTGAGTAAAATAATCTACAAACCACAGACCGGACATTTTGCTAAATGCAGCTATGCCTAATCTTCTCATCTTGAATCTATTGTAAGTGCTTCACTGTATTGTTTACTTTTTGTTTTACTGTAAATAAACCCAGCTCATAAGGGGTCAACATTTTGTATTTTGTCTTCAGTTGACGATTCTAATTTAAATGAATGCATGTTTCTCTATATAGCCATGCAGAGTGTTTTGAAAGCCTTTGATTAACATTTCGCTCTGCATGATCTCAAGTATAAAAATAAACACATAATAGTTATCACAATGTGAGCATCATTTCTTCAGAGCCTCTAGCATCACTCACTCTGAGCCGGCGGGTTTCTCGGAGAAGACTCTCAGGACAAAGTCTCCCTCGTTGTGGGGCTCAAAGGTGGAGGGGACAATGACGTACTCCCCGATGGGCAGCCGCAGGCGCGAGCTGACCTCCCTCAGGTTGATGAACTGCTCCGAGCGAGCGCTGGAGGCGTGCGTGAGGAAGAAGTCTCGCTTCAGGTGGACTCCCGAGCTCCCCACGAACTAAGAGAGACGTTTGGAGGCGGCAAAGTTTTTTTTTTTTTTTTTACGGCCGTCATTCAAAGAGACTGTTCATTCTGACATTTCACTTCCGGGTTGAAATCTGGCCTCAAAATTAATAATTATTGGAGAAAAATAAATATGTAGACTAGTACCTCCTTTGGAACCTGTAAAAAGAGACGGAGGACAAAGTAAGATCATTCAAATAAAGAAAGGAAGTAAAATGGAGTCGATATCTGACCAGAGCGCTGCTGACCTCATATAGAGCGAACCCAATGGTCTCCATGTCTTTGCCCTCTCGTCTTTTCTTCCTGCGGTCCTTTTGCATGAGCGCCACCAAAAAGCTGCAGTCCGATTGGCCGGGGGCGTCGGGGTGCTTCAGCACGATCTTAAACTGAGGATTCAGCCAAAACGTCGCTGCAGGCGAGAGGGCAAAAGGTCAGCCTGATCACCTTCCAGGAGGTCAATACTCGTATCTGTGATTTATTTACGTATAAAATCTTAAATGAAAATTCAGATGTTTGTTTCTAAAATCAGGAGAAAAATACGATAAGAACAACAAAAAAAGAAAAAGCATGAATTGAATTCTCAAAATATTCTGGAACGGGAGCACTGTGTCGTTGATTATTGTTTAAATAAGAGTCACTTGTCCACAATCCTTCCACACAACAGTCCAAATATTCCCCACATCCCTCCACAACAGCTTCTTTTCAACAAAATAACAAAGTTTATACAAATAAAAGAACCATTTAGCATTTTCCATTTATCAAGTTTAACACCATGAGACTCTTGACATGGGAATGTTTTGTTTCCTGAAACGTGGCAACAAAATCAAGTTACAATCTTCCAGTCATCTCCTCCTCGCCGGCCAGTACCTGGGTAGTTCCTGCAGCCTCCAGCGGTGCTGCCTCTCCTCCACTCGCCGCCGAAGAGCGACGTGTTCCACTTCTTCATCTGGCTGTGCTGCAGGGCGTCCGCCGTCAGGTTGCAGATCTCCAGACGGTTGAACTCCCGCAGGAAGTCACTGAAGGACATCCTGGAAGATGGAAATAAGTCTGGCTCAAAATGACCTTGTCCAAAGGCGGGACTTTTGTTTTAGCGCAGGTGTAAATGTTGGAATAATTTACGAGGCTGGGACTCTATTCTGTTACGACTCACCAGAACTCGCCGTCTTCACTGCGGTTCTGAAGCCGACTTCTGACGGAGCTGTCCACGGAGTCCCATTCTCTGGAGCTGAAGAGTTTATAAAGAACGGAAAATAAATAAACGGCTCTGCATAGTTTTCTACTTAAGGTCCATCTCAGATATTACATGTAAGTTTTTTAAATTTAGTTCCCAGAAGTCACTTCCTCTTAGGGATTCCCCAAAGTGGGAAAGACAAGGAAACACTTATGTGTGTTGATTTTCAAGAGAAAAATTGCTACTCAGTAAAGCTGGGAAATAAAACAACAATATGTTTTATTATAGACTCGATATCCATATCGATAGAAAATCTGAATAATCAATTTCATTGAAATTTGATCCAGAGCTGCGTAGTTTTCTGGGTGATGTAGGAAGAGAGGTAAAGTCTTAGCCACTCAGATCGTCACAACCGGCTAAACAAGGCGAGCAGCATCAACTAACTCACTCACTCGCCCGCCCTTTGGTTACCTAGCAACAACTGTTAAATAACTTGGGCCAAAGCAGATTTTAAGCAGTTTGTGACCGCTTAAAAACGTGGAGTGAAGGGAGAAAATCAGCACAACAGATCGATGGAAAACTTGATAATTATCTATATCGATTGATAGTAATGATTACCGACATGATTTGTAACTCCTGTATTACTCTGGTCAATATCTCCAAGCAATAAATAACTAATTGTGCCAAACATAAATTTATCCT
Organism: Poeciliopsis gracilis; assembly: GCA_911649635.1. NCBI lineage: Eukaryota > Metazoa > Chordata > Actinopteri > Cyprinodontiformes > Poeciliidae > Poeciliopsis > Poeciliopsis gracilis. Next base: position 2,155,742 of record CAJVRI010000724.1, read on the forward strand.
ACTATAAACTCTTGAAAATATTTGAACTGGGTTCAGCCTCTAAATAAAAATAAACATCAATTCACCCAACTAGGAACGGAGCGATTTCTTCCATATCGACAATAATTTTCCATCTACCCTGCGGCTGAATCAGATTTGTAAATCTCAATCGAGGAAGAAGAAAAAAAAAGCTTTACGCTACAAAAGTACAAAGCAGTAAAAACAAACCCGTCTATGGGAGACCTTACTTGTCACTCCAGGCCCCGGTCCATTCCACCTCCCCCCAGGGGTTCCTGATGCGGACCAGCTTGGTCGGGTTCCCTCTATACACCACCTGCAGGCAAAGACGCCGCTCGTGTTTATTTTTAGAGTTGCCACATGGAGAGCACATACACCTGAAACGAACGGCTGCATTCAAGCCACAAAACGTTCAAACACGGGACTCTGTCCGGGTGCATCACGACCCGGACAGAGTCTGCTGCTCTGTGCGTACGGAGCAATCCCTGCAGAACAAACATCTGCTGCACAGCGTGTTCAGAACACCGAGCTCAGATTGCACTTTGTTGTCGATCGGTGATTAGAGGCCAAGATTTCAAATTGGTTTATGAGGTCAATTAAACTCCCAATTAGCCAGACTTTACAGAATGCGCCTCAAAACTCTGCTGGATGTCCGGATCGGTTTCAGAGCGGACTCCAGTTTATATGTCCATCCATGTGAGTGCTGAGACAATGAATGATTTACAGTCAACTCCACATTCCCATTTGTTTTTTATCCCGTCTTGCCCTGTTGCAATAAATAATAAATCACATAATAAATTAAAACGAGCTCAATAATTTCCATTTGCATAATTTATCAAAAACTGGCTTTATTATGGATATTAAAATGTCTTCCAGTGTTAAATGTTCATTAGAATTTAAACTTTGTTGACCTTTGAGAATGTTCTTACATAATTACTATTATATTATTTGAAAATGGTCTCAAAACAACAATATTATCGTTTATCGCAATAACTCCTGGGACAAATCATCCTCCAGCGACAGTTGTCATTGCGACAGGCCTGATCCCACATCCCCCAGCATGACGGCTCACCTCCTCCACAGCGGTGACAGAGTAGGCGTGGCCCTTCACCAGCTTCTTGAATGTGACGGCCTCCATGTCTGACGAGCTGGTGATCTGTGAAGGAGACAATGCAACGCATGGATTGTGAATAGGAGTCACCGAGACGGTTTATTTGTCTCCGCTGACACATTATCTGGAGCGAGGAAATCTCACAATGCTTGGTCAAGCTACAACTCAGCAGTGCATGTGATATCTTGCAGACACAAGCTCAGATTCATCACTGTGGCAACTGAAAACCAATAAGTACAGGAGGCGTTTTCTGGAGCGCTCGTTTCTGAACTATTCACACCTGCAAATGTTTGCCGAGGTGCAACTGCAGCATTGCAACAGTGCAAAAGAACATTCTGGTGATCAATGATTCGGCATTTCATCATGTATGGAGAAAGGTCCATACTTTCTCAGTTCGCCAGCAGTTTGGCTGACGAACCAGCCGGACTGCTGGTTCGTCATACCCAAACTAAAATATCAGAAGGCAAATTTGCCAGATAGAATGTCCTTCACTGCAGAGTTCAGTGCTCTCCGTCTGCAAATAAAGGTCCTGATCAAAAGCCTTTGACACACTGGATTCCTGGCAGCTTCGCTTGTGTGAGCGTTTCTGCCCTCTACTGGCTTCAACTAAAATCTGTTTCCCACCCCAAACACTTACAGTGCTATATTATAGGTTATGAGAAGATATTTAGACAATGAGGTTATAATTCTGTAGTTTTTTTGAAAAAAAAAAGAGATCTTACATTGAGGAAAAGTGAAAAATAAATCTCCTGGTTTATATGCATTTAAACACACAAGACACATCAAGTTCTGATTTATATTTATTTAGCCTAAATAAAGTAAAAAAAATCAAGTGATTAATTTTTTCCTCTTTAAAAAAAACTAAAAATCTACAGAATTTATGACTTTCATATCTAGTCTACTATGTCACCCTGGAGCCTAAAGAGCCTCATAAAAACTTATGGCGGGCCAGATTTGGCCCCCAGGTCCAGAAGACGGTTTGAGAAAACATCCTCAATCACTTTCAGAATGCGAGCTAAAACTACACGATCTTGAATCTGAGCGCAAGTAAACGATCAGTACTGACGTCGATGGAGCAGCCAAGCAGGGATCCTCTCTCGACGGCTCGGCTGATGATGCTGAAGAGGTCTGGCGGGGCCTTACTCAGCTCAAACATCTCCGTCACGCCTCCGGTGAAGTCCTCAAAGCCCTCAGATGTGCTGCCGCCTGACAGAGCCTCATAGCAGCCGTTCAGCCTGCGGGTCAAGCCAGAGCAGTTCCGGTGCGTGAGTTAGTTGGGTCTCCAAGGGAAAGAGTGGCGGTAACAGTGGAAACACTCCACGCTGCGTTATTTATGTTAAACTTTAAACAAACTACAGTTGCTACAGCGTTTGCTGCTTCAGACTCATGTTCACGTTGCACTAATATGGGAACTCGTGTAAACCTGGCAGCCATGTGTTTATATGAACAATACTGCATCTCAGCAGTGCAACTGAGACCACAGCTGTCAAATGAAGCAGCTGCAGCTCTCAGTTGAACCCCTTTAGAAAGAGCCAAGTGTCTCAAACACTGTACCGTCTGGACAATTCCCAGACTTGAGATATTCAAGGAAGAGGTTGAAACTGCAACCAGAAGAGAAAATACATTTTTGACTCAAGCTTCACATTCCTGATGAGACAATCCGTTTGGCTGAAGGCTGCTGTAGAAATCCAACTTTAAATACGACATGCTTCACTTTAAAGAAACTAATTCTTAAATATATCAAATTTAAACACGCACACAAAAGAGAATCATCAACCAAGCAGCCTGCGATACTAATTAAAAGGACCAATCGTGACTGATTTATTATGCCGCACAACCACTAAGTGTCAGTTTTAAAGCTGAGCTGTCAGTTTGCATTTTATTTGTAACATTTAGAGAGCAGCGTCAGACTTAGATCCAAACCAGAAAACATTTCTCCATCCATCAAAATGTTTCTGATACCAAGTTGAATCAATGCCAAGAAAACTTCTCTTGAAGGTAACAGGAGGCCCAACCCTAGCAAGCTGCACCTGATAAGGCCAGTAAGTGCATAAAAAAAAAGAAAAGGGATTTGCAACAATAATATATGATTGTGCATCAGCATGTGGTTTTGTTTTTTCAGCTTCGTTCTTACTTGGCGTAGGCCTTTTCCAGCAGAGCGCTCCAGAACTCAGTCCCTTCTGCGGAGTGGACAAACAGTAACTTCCCATCCTTCACTGGGAGGCGGTCATCAATCACCACCTCCACCCACTCGCCGAACTGCCAGAACTGCATTACAGACAGGAAGCAGAGAGCTCTAGATAACACAATGTCACAGGGAGATTTCACCTTCTTTTAAAGCGGAGACTGGACTGTTTGCACAGAATCTCTTTCCAACATCTACACAGTTTCAGAACATCGCAGCAATAACATGCAGGATTTTTGTTTTAATACTTGTTCTGGATCTGTAGAAAGATTACTTCACAAAGTCAGTCTACTAAGCCAAATTAGCAACATAAATGTTTTGCGTTTTTGTGTGAATAAAGGTTTTAAAAAGCAAAAATAATTACATTTCTTGATGCAAATCATTAATAATACAAGAACAAAAAAATATATATTCTGATTTAACTGAAGTTAAAGAAAACAACATTGCTCACTCTTTTGACAAATGAGATGTTTACAAATAACTTTTCGTAGCATGTGTGTAGCAGAAATTTTCCCAATCAAACCGGTTTCTCTGCTGCATATAAAGAGGAGGGCAGAGTTAATTTCTCTGAAATAGTTTGCCTAGAGGCTGATGTGTTGAGACTATTGATTCTGCTTTCCACGAAAACGCACAGGTATTGGTTTTGTTCTCATCTCTTTTTACAGGTAGATGCAAATCGACTCACTTCTGGGAAATGAGATCTGATTGAATGATTGGCGTCCAGCAGGGGGCAGTACGATGCAGACCCAAAGCATTCTGCTTGTGACATAGTCAGATTTAGGAGCAATCACAGAAGTTAAAATATTGGTTTCAGATTTATTGCAGAAACACAGAAGCAATGTCTGGAATTTCACCAATTCACATACGCTTCTCTGGGTAGATTAACATATGGGTGCAAATCAGAAATGATGCCTGCGAGACTTTCTCACTGAAGTGCATCTCTTCCTCATTGTGTAATCACTTTCTCTCACTTTCTCACTGAATTGAGAAAGTGATTGCACAGAAAACAATTGCGATTGTTTCCATTTATGATTTAGGCCAATGGAAGAGACCAAGAAAAGAGGAAGAAGGTTTGAGAACTGTCTTTTTAGCGTAACCACAGAGCTAATGAGTGCGCACTAGCATCACGTTGCACAAGGAGCTACAAAAACCAACTCACAAAAATAAATCAAAAAGTCCTATCCAAGTCAGATTAGAATCCTGCTGGTTATTATACACCAACATTTTTATTATGCACCAAAAACAAAACTACTGAAGAGAAAAAGCCCCAACAAACATGAGAAATTTCTCTAATAAAAAGCTAAAAACAAAACAGCTTGATATGGGAATGAAAAAAGGTTTCCAGCAAACACGGCATTTCAGTAAACCCAAATTTTGTCTCCTGTGAATTTGGTGGCTTGGGAGTTTTTTTCTGACAAGATTTTCCTTTTAAGACTCTAAACGTGTTTGTAGTGCTAAATCTGCACCCCTCCACATTCCCAACTGCACATACATCCTCCTTTGTAGCAGTAAAAGGTTAGACTGGTGTCAGACATGTTCCTTTCTTGCCATATAAGACCAAGCACTGAAAAACATATTTCATGGACACAAGTACACTTCTACTGTGGAAGTTTTGATTGTGTCACAACCAAAAAAGTAGGCAGGCCATCTTGATCTATGATTGAGCTGGATATGCTAGTGTGCTAAATGCATCTATAAATTCAGACTTGTGCTAAAAAGTCTCACAAGGACCAAATGAAAAGCCACGTGCAGAAACTATAAAGCAGTAATTGAATGCAGTGGAAGCATTTCCAGCAACAACATAATAACCTCCAACAACCTCCATTTGGGATTTAGGCCAATGGAAGAGACAAAGAAAAGAGGAAGGAGGTTTGAGAACAGTCTTTTTAGCGTAACCACAGAGCTAATGAGTGCGCACTAGCACCACGTTGCATCCAGGAGCATTTAGACCACTTTTGTTGGTCAGCATCTGTTTTTAATGTGCAGCAGAAACTTTCCAAAACCTGCCTCCAAAGCTGAGCCCACTTCTGGGAGAAACCGTGCCACAATATGGCCTCCTGGAGACTCGTGCAGTTTCAGGCTGGAACAGCCAAGTGTGAACGCCACCCATAGGCGCTGTGAGAGAAAAAAATAAATAAACGAACTCTGACCAGATCAGTGTCGTGACTTGCAGGAACTTTAGCGTCTGAGCCTGAGAAAAACCTCAAAACTACTCAACAATGGGCGTTCCCGTGCAAAAAACACATTGCTACAAATATCTTAAAGGATTCTGCTCCAGTTTGTTTTTGTTTCTCACCGAGACTCCCCTCGTTTCTGATTTTTTCTTTCCCCCTTTCTGCCTTCTCACTGAGAAACACAGATTACAACTCCCCGCAGCTTGGACTGGTAACGCTTTGGGATGACTCATTTAGTTCAGGGTAATTTATCCACAGGCTTAAGGGATCCAAACTTACACAAAAAGGGAAATCCTACACAGATCTGAAAGCACACAAATCCAGAAGAAAGCAAAGACCTGCTAACGAATACAGCAGAAGTCTACAGAAAGGATTATGGAAGTAGAGCAGGTTTCACAAAACATGAAGCTTTTCCTTTTTTTTTTTGCATTCGTATGGTGTTTCCCGTGTTTAGATTTAGCGCATCATGCATTTGCAGGACATTTTGAGCAAGCTGGAGCATTATTCTCTCTCACTTGAGTAAAGCAGCAGTGAATACACGAGCACGTTTCTGCAGTGCACCACTGACGGGTCCCAGAGGAGTAAAATAGAAGCCTTGAGCCACGTCGTGATGATTTTTATTGATCTGTCTGCCGCATGAGACAACGGCACACCAGGGAAAAGAGAACTTCATCTTTTTCTGACCGTCTAAAACTTACTTTGACGACAGTCTGCTTTGTTTTATACGTCTGTCTGCACCATGTGGGCTTACGTAGGGAATGTGCAGAGCCAGCTGGGTTGTTTGTCTACTCAGTTCTGCTCCGACGGTTTTCATGACTGAATGGGCTGATAGAAAGGATCCCTGATGGATCCCTGTTGTATTTCGACATAATCGCTAACCGTGCATGCTATGTGCGACTGATGAGTGAGTGTGTCGTCCCTCCTTCGGGGATGGCTCTGGTCCCCTGGTCTGGCAAGACGCCCACTGAATCAAAAGTCTAATTATCCTGAAAGGGCTCAGTGACCCAGCGAGCTGAGATGGTGGAGTTATTACAAAAGCTACAACCAGATTTTCTCCGTCTCATTGCTTCTTTTGAGAAGAGTAAGACTTTTAGAGAACATGTCTAAAGAGGCAGAAGATAGTATTATGGAGGCATGTTTTTGTAGATTCTTCAAAGTGTAAAATAAAGTGTAACATTTTGGTACTACAGGGACAAATGGCCGGAAAAACAAATTCAGAAATAAAGACATAAGAGACACACCTTTGTCTGAAGCAGTTTGAAAACGGTGATGGACCTGTAAATATTGCAAGTCTTTTTTGATGTCACATGATTTTTTTTTTTCTTTTTAATTCTGGTTTATGATAGTTCTTTAAAAGGAATAACGTTGAAATCAGTAGCTACAACTTCTTACTTAAAGTGAAAACTCATATTTTAAAAAATAAAAAAACAATAGCTAAACCAAGTTAAATGTTACAAAAAGACATTTGAAGTGTCCCAAAAGAGCAAGATCGACTTTTTGGCCATAACTGTGAAAGGTATTTTTGGATGTGCGTCAGCCAAACGTTGATGTAATGTACAGAACATACAGCTACGGTGAGAAACCTCTTTCTAAAAACGCAGTTTGTGTCAGTTTTTCAATTCAGAACAGATCATCCTTCATCTGCTTTGCTCTCAGTTAGCATCTTAAAAATAACTTCAAATTTGATGCAAAATCATCACCAAGTACAAACCCACAGTTTAAGTCTGGTTAACCTTTATTTATCTGGGAGTTTGTGAACTGCAATTTTCAGTTGTGACTTTGACTCTTAAACACAGAACTGACAATAAAAGTGTTTGTTTTTTTTAAGAGTCAAATTTGCATTACTTCTAAGCACTTTTTTTTTCTCCATTTGCAAACATCTCCTTTAATACAGGCTGTGGTTACAATCATTAGTTATAAAACATGCAAATAATTAAAAAAAAAAAAACCCACAGGCTTATTCAAATAATCTGTCAGATAAAGAAGGGAACCAGTCATATCTTACATAGTAAACCTCTGCTGTCATAAAACTCCATGTAGGACGGAACATGTGTTCGCTTCCTGTTAGCTTTCTGAAAATAAGACCCTTTAAAACAAGCCCAGATCTTTGTCAGTGCTACAGGTGCATTTTTGTTGCAGTTTACATGTATTTGTTGTTGCACACAATAAAGCAAAGTTCAACTGATAAGCTGCGGTCGCCTCCCAACGGCTGCATCCAGGCATAACCGCAGAACAGATTCTTTAATTATGTTGCGGAGCGGCATGACCGGGTCAGAGAGAGAGAGAGTGAAGGGTCAGCTTGAAAGAGCCTGCAGGAGTTCACATTGACAGTTTCTATGATTTATGGAACAGCAATTTAAACACAGGTGGCAATTATCACCGTCTGCCTGACTGGGTGTGGAAGAGAGAGGACGCTCATCTTCAGTGATTTGGAAAGTAAAAATAGAAGGCAGAGACATAAAAGCTGCGCTTTAAACTCTTAGATCTGTCTTAACAAAAACGGCAAAAAAAAAATTTAATTTAAAGTTGGTTGACAGATTCAGATCACATTCAGAGAACAATTCGGAAATGTGCTTTTATGCACACAGATTAAAACAGATATTAGGATTATACGTCCTAAAAGAAAAAAAACAACAAAAAGCTGCATTCTTGTCCAGTTCTTGTTACAACTCTTCTCCACACTAACGTGTTCATTTTTGAGTAAGGCTTGCTGAAACACAGATCTCAGACAGGTGTTAGTGATTTTACAAACTTTTAATCAAACACCTACTGTTTGTATTAATAACTAATCTCCCACTCCAAACGGAGGAGTCTAAAAACCAGGAGAGACCGGATCGTAGGAGTGACCCGTGTGCGTCCGGAACCACAGCGGGACACAACGCCACCGTTCTTCCAGAGAGGGATTGTTCTGACTGAACATCTGAGTCGCGACAGAAGAACAACAACAACTCTCGTCTTTATTTTTCTGTTCAACGTTCCTTGCAGTTTGGGTCGGTTGTTAAGCGTCCCGGCAGATCCTGCTCCTCTCTCAGCTCTTTCAGGTTTCAACAATGTGATCTACACACTGTAATTCTGTAGAAACAACAGGAGTGTCCTCAGTGGTTTAATAAATCAAAGCTGCTAAAGGACTCAATCAGAGTTGCATCGTCTTCTTAGCATGTAGAGATCAATGGAAAGAGGTAACTGAAGATGCTCCAAAGGAGCCTTCACACGAGGATTAGCACTATCCTGCGTTCTCCGTGATCGAATGAAGAAAATATATTTTAATATTAAAGCTAAAATGGAGCCGCGGCTCTCTAGTAGTTGCTAAATAGTTTTCTTCCACTGCAGCCTTCCAGAGGTCGTACCACAAGAATCATCACCTCTGTGCTTGGATGGTTCCAAACGTTCTGCTCATTCATTCACGCCCCACATGAATGAATGAATTCCTCCCATTCATTCATGTGGGACTTTTCTGAACAATTACCAATTACCAAGAAAAGTTCCCTATTCATGTAAATATACTTTAAAAGGATTGTTTAGTGCTGGCAATGGGTGTGACACTGATTATTTGCAATAATTTTCTCATTTGGGATTTTCTTGGATGCAAGTTAAAGGTTTGATTTTATTTTATTGATAATTAGTGTGACATTCTGCTAGTGCAACAGATGAATTCATGCCAATGCTTTTAAGATGCAGTTAGCACAAGTGCCAATGAGTGTTCTTGCTGAAATCCAGCTCAGAAACACAAAAACTGAAAAAAAAATATTTGCATTTAAGGGAGTTGCAGCATTCTGCCTACTTCCACACCTAAATCAGGCTTGACCTATGACCTCAGGAACAGTTCTCAACAAGGCTGGATTTCTGCAGCTATAGAAGAAGACCTAATTCTTTTGTGAAGGAGAATATGAAACGTCTTTCACAACCTCAAAATTTCCTGGAAGGCATTGTACCTGCCTGGCGAATCTTTCCATGAAAAGCTTTAAACCGGAGTTCCAACACGCTCCGCTGAGCAGGGGACTCCGGTTGAGTCATCAACCGCCTTCAAAACCGAAGACGCTCCCATGGCTTCTGGGAATTATACTGCACGTTCTGATCGCATTTAGAACCTTCAATAAAATGTGGGAGATATAAATATTCTTTTATGCCTTCTGCCAGAATTGTTCCACATTTATCCTCCTTAGTACTTTAATCCCAGCAGGAGAAAAGTGTGTCTTAAAATAGAAAATCTGCAGAGTAGAACATGGAAACAGGGAAAGCTGTAAGTGGCAAAATATTTCTGTTGCCCTGAAGGCATACAGGAAAAGATTGCTCAAAGATTAAGACAAATCTGCGACAGACAAATGGAGGGGTCGTCTAGGCTCTTCATGTAAAAACACAGGAAGTGGAGCCGTTACCTGAAAATGGAAGATGCCAGCATAACCCTGCTGAAAGCTCTGTCCATGAGGAACCACCCTGTGGAGGAGGTTATCGTTCAGGGTCAGTGAGGCGATGGCCGCCAGCAGCCAGCAGTCTCCTGCAGATGCAAACCGACAACAGTGAAAAACAGACAAAAACAACTCTCACACTGCAGATGTAAAAAGTGAGAAATAATGCACATTTCTACGATTCTTCTCTAGGTGTGTGGAAGTACGAGGGTGAAATAGTGGCTGTCCCACCCAGGACTCACCCAGGGATCCCTGACAGATGTCTGTGCGAGTCGCTCCGTCCACAATGAACTCCGGCCGCCTGCACAACTCCTGTTGGGAACACAAAGCAGAAATTACTCTAGTAACTCACTTTGAAAGTAATGCAACTTGTCTTATTCTCATGACCCTGCCAATAGCAAATCAAAACCAAAACAGGTGGTTTCTATATGATCACAATGTAAAATAAATAACATAAAATAATTTTTTATTGCCTTTTTGTTGTAAAAAAAAAACTGCTTGGACATGATTAACTGATTAATTAGTTAATCATGATTAATCAGTAAAGATAAGCATAGTGATTAATCACGATCAACTGCAATGCAAGAGTGTGATTAATCTGATTACATCTTTAACATTGATTGACAACGCCGGTTTTTAACCCACCCAAGGATACAAGAAAACACACCACCATCACACATCCAGTCGTTGTTGAGGTGATGCGTGACGGCCCTGACCCAGTCACCACAAGTAAATATTACAGGCCACATAACACATTAAGAAACACCAAATCTTCTACATAGTTGAGATCAAGATACGCCATTAAGAGACGGCAGCCTTGGATAGAGCCATGACGTATTTATGGACATAAAATCTTGGTCAGCTGCAGGATAAAAGGCTGCAGGAAAAAAGGCTGCAGTCACGAAGACCATCACGACCCTGGGGGGAAATCGGATCACAGTTCTTTGCTCAGTAAAACTTAAGGATCGTCACGATTCGTGGGGGGAAAAATGGGGACAAGTGCGCCGTCTTCACGACTTCTGTGATCACGCTGAGCTCTCTTGAAATACTCGAGTACAGTGAGAGCTCCGGCGTATTTATGGGGAGTTAATCAGAGACGGGAGGCAGGGACGGAGCAGAGGAGGAAAAAAGGAGGAGAAAAATGCTGCAGACTCCCTAAACTGGAGGAAAGATCCCCCAATCACTCAGCTCTGAAAGTGTAGTTGCCTAGCAACAGATGAAAGTCATGACTGTGGGCAAAGTTTGCTTCAGGGGGTAATCAAATAATCCTGGGGAAGACTTCGCAAAACTCCTGCAAAGTCATTATCTCCTCTCACACACACACAGAAATAAATAAATAAATAAATGTTCACGTCTCTGTTTGTTGAGGTCGGGATCGGACATTGAGCTGTGCTAGTTTTCACACTGGGCAATACAGCAAGCACAGATTAAATCAGTCGTTTCCTTACATCGCTCAATAATTTCTGGATAAAAAAGTTTTCAGTTTATGTCTTAAACCCTGGCACGTCCACTGAAACTAAGATGTGCCAGAAAAATGCAAAAAGCCATTCGGTACTGAAGATGTGATCAGGCAGTCGACATCATAAGCATTTAAGGTGATCATCTTATCACCTATTAAGTTGACTTTGTTGACTTTTGACCAGCTCAGAAAAGTAATATCACTCAAAATTGTGTCTCCATTTCCAACATTGGTCAAATTCAGCACAACTAAAACCATCCCGTCCCTTAATGCACCTACAACAACACAGTAAAGATCCACCCTGAGGTTCCCATCTTTCTTACCGAGGGCCTCATCCAGCGGACGCCGCTGGTCTTGGAGGATCTGGGGCCGAGCTCGTTGAATCCCAGAGACGATGTGGTGCAGGGGAACATGTTGTCCTCGAACAGCGAACCACTCCGGAGGCACTGCGCTTTGAGAGACTCGTAGTCCTGACCCAGAAACTTCACCGCGTTGTCGTTCTGTCCCAGGCCGCCGTCGCGATCCCACTGACTCCTGAGCTTGGCGGCCATGCCTGTGGCAAAAATGGGGGCCTCCACCATCTTGACGGCTGACTGTAACTCTTTTTATGACGGTTGTTTAAAAATGAAAATAGGGCGATAGTAAGCAACCAATTATTCAGGAGGCAGCTGTAATCTTTTGCACCGACGGCCTTTCATAAAAAGCACTCGGGCAGCACTTGTGTAAATGTGATGAGGCGCTGTAGTAGCTTTGAGCCCAAATCATAAATTAAAAGGAAGCACAAGTTGCCATTAGGAAGCTATTAAGTATTGATGAGTGGAGGATTGTGCAGCCACAAACAGAGGATCTCTGACAGACAAAGCTTTTCACGGGAGAGGCGTGGCGTCCTCACACCAGACCACAGAGAACGGGAGCAGAAACAGGATGTATGTTGACAGGATTTTGTTGACCAGGTGTCAGGTTGTCCCTTTAGCGCCAGCTGCTAAAACCTGGAATAAGAAAGACAAATAAATAACACACAAAAATTTCAGAAAACTTGAGCTCAGAAAGAATGCAGAGAAACGTGTGCATCTCCTAAGGCAGCAGCTGAAACAGTTTCTAAGAAAGATGCAGGGGATTTTTCTTTTTTTTTGTTTAAAGTCAGATCAGTTTGCTTTTCAGCAAACCACTGCTTGCATTCCATAAGAGATAAGACACAATAAACAAACCTTTGCTGCTCCTGTGGAGCATCGCTGAACGTGGACAAAACGTCAGAAACACCTTGCCTTGAGAATTAAATCAGCCGCTCTGTTGGGAGGGCGTGGAGCGTGCGAGGGGCTTAGAGATGTGCTTTGTGTGAAGAGCGGCGCTTACTGAACTGTGCATGGCATCAGAACAAGCAAAAGCTCTCTCAGAATCTTTAAACAAACAGAACCAGGAAGCGTCAAAAGCGCTCCAGAACATTTTGACAGAACTGGAGCTGCCGAAGACACACGGGCAAAAGAAGCGGCCGTTTGTTTCCAACGCCACGTTTGTTTCTTCTTTGGAGCTCTCCGGCACCGCTTCCCGTTTCAACATTTACCTTTGCAGGTACAGCAGCAGCTTAGCTTAAAGCGGCTACCATTGACTGATGCAAAGCTTCTTCAACTTTGTAACAGTTTCCGCCGCTCGCTGTGAGCCACACCCATTTCAGTGGCCCGCCTCAGCGACAGATTCCCGTGAGCTGAGTCAAAACAGAAAGGAGAACGCTCCTCCTCTAAAACTTAGTAGAAATAAACAACATCAGCAACATTGCTTTCTTTCCTACACGCATGGAAAGAAAGCGATTCTAAAGTTTTACAATTCGGGACTTTTCACTGGGGGTGGGTGAAATAGACCTTATCTTTATCACTATATTTTAGAGTACTTTTGTAATAATGATTAAAAAAAAACAAACAAACTATAACTTCTCTGAAATCTTTTCAGGTAATTGCCATCATGGCCCCACAAACTCAAACGTTGCCCATAAAAAGCACGGCCATTTTATTTGGCTTCTTCAGCACACTAGTCACAGACAGAAATGTGTTTTGCATTACTAAGATGCAGGCATTTACATGCATTTATCATATTTTCAAATTTACTGACGCTCTCATGGAACACGCAGTAAAAAAAAAATGTAATTTTAAACAATACAGAAAACAGTTGTGAAAGTCAGTCAAAAATAATGCAGTTTTCACTGTAGGCTAAATAGTGAAAACTGCACTTCTAGACCAGTACTGTCTACTGGTCGACCAGGAGGTCAACCGCACCTAGCTATCAATCTCGGAACGGTTATAAATCTGTTTCTAAACCATTTGAGTTTATTATTCCTCAGTGAGATGTTGCTAACAAGTTTGGTCATAATCCACAGCACTTGTGTGCGTCAAAAGACAAAAACACCTCTTACTTGTCAGACATGAAAGCCTGATCATTTTGGCTTGTTTTGTAGCCAAACGACCGAAGCATTCAAGTGGGCTAACATAGTTGAGTCATCCTGCAGGATTAGTGCTCACAAACACAACAGCAACTATGCAGCAGAGTGACTGAGAAATGCAAAGAAGCTTTATAATCCGGGGTAAAGACTCTGCCTTGACTCAAAGGCAGTAATGGGGAGCGGAGCATCGAAAGAGTGTCTGCAAACTTTACTCGAGTGAAAAAAAAACAAAAAAAAAAAAACGCTGTCATAAAAGAAAGCCCCAAAATTCCTCCATGATGACTTCAAGAACAGGGAAGTGTTTTTTTTTCTTGTAAAAGGTAGACCTACAAGCTCTTGCCTCCCAGTGTACTGTAGACCGATTCCACGCTTCATGCTGAATTTAAAATATCTGAAGAATTTAGTAAACACCAGGAAACGGCAGAAATATCTGGTGTTTGTTTTAGTGAACACCAGAATGCGACCTACTGGCGTTATTTGAAAGTAAGCAATGGCATTTCCAAACGCAACAACAAGTAAAAGAAAAATCTGGCGTCGGTTTTTACTTTTGGTAAACATCGACTCTGGGATTTGTTTTCATCCCGAAGTCCTGGTGCTGCTACAAGCCGTCCGGTCGCATCATTCCTGCCCCTACAGTAGAGACGGCACTAGCAGGTATGCTGTTCATTTTATGTGTGTCATCCATAAATAATTAAAGAGCACATAAGACTATAGTACAGCACTTATAGCACTTGGGTGATAACACACCGACACTTAGCAGAATAATCACTCTTTACAGCGGACGCAGCAGACCGTGATCCCAGGAGGAAGGATTTCTTTCTTAGGACAACACATTCTCTGCAAATACAACTTAAAGGCAAGATGGAAAAGTTTTCTCTTCATCTTACGGTCGTCGTTCTCCCAAGCAAATCCGGACGATTCACAAAAACAAACCCCCATTTAAAGTTCTCCCAGACTAAAACGTAGAAAAACAAGAAGACACAAAGAGTTCTCTATGCACTGGAATATTCTAAATATTTTATTGTAACCCGCCTTGAGAAACTAAATTAATTATGCAAATCATAAATGTCACCCCAGCAGCACAGAGATGTGAAAACACAACAGAGCTGAAAATTGAGGCTGTTCTTCAGCAGCAGCAGCTGCTTGTAGATTCAGAGTTTAATATGCAGAAGATACGCCGGTGCTGCCGTCTGAACAGAGAAGAGGTCGTCTGTGCGTTCGTTTTAAAGCACGACAGTAACGATGCTGAAACAATAAATAAATAAATAAATAAATAAAAAATATCAGGAACAAATCAGAATATTATAATATTTAAGACCAGACCAGAACATGCAGGGGTTTTTCCTTTTTTTATCCGCTGCATGTTATCAACATGACCTCTGCCCTGCATAAGTTAAATATGGATATGATGAATATTTTATTTCCTCTCATATAAAAGTTACAGTGTCACATCTCACTGCGCATGGTGTGATTTATGGCAAGTGGCAACATGATGGTGACATATTAACGCATGAATGCAACTGGAGTCAAACGAAGCTGGGTGGAAACAAGAATCCCCCTCAAGGAAACCAAATTGTTTGTGGTTGCTCCTGGGAAATAAACAAAGGACTTTCAGTTAGCGGGCCTGGTCAGTCTGACCCATCAAAAGTGTCACAATATTAAAAACTTACAACTGCTTTGTTTTCTTTGGTTCAATACTGATACTAGTACAATATTTACTGCTCAAGAATTTTACATCCAACAGTCGACATACAGTATGCAAGTAGGTTACTTAAACTTTTTCTGTTAGTTTTAGTTCACTGAAATGTCTCTCCCTACGAGCAACAGTCAAAAGCAACGTGCAAAATATACATGAAGCAATCCAGACTTCTCAAGAAATGCTATGTAGTTGCATTTTATTCAAGCTGTAGTGCATAACTTTAATAAAATATGTTTTCTCCATATTTGTTAAAGCTGTCACCATGTCGTGACAGTTTATTATGAGACAGATAATCTGTGAAAACAATCAGCCACCTCCGCCTTATCCCTGAATTACTATTAATAGCTAAAGTAAGGCAACATTCTGGCCAAAACAACCAGTCAGAACCAGGAGGAGGGTCTTAGCGCTGTCAATCAACCTCATTCACTCCCTGCTAAATGTGCTAATGGTGTAGAAACAACTTATCATTACAGGAAAAATGTTTATTTGCTGTCATTGATAGCTATTCTAACTAGACTGAGCATTTACAACAGGCTGCGTTAATTGCAGCATAGGGTTGAGCAGCCACATGAGATTGTGATTGACAGCACTATAACTCCCCTGTCTCTGATCAGTTGTTTCTCGAGAGAACTGGGAGAATGCTTATAAAATAGCATTTTGGAGATTAACATTGTAATATGTCACTTTTATTGAAAAAAATGTCACTGTGTTGCGACAGTACAACACTGTACAACCTACTCTGCCTTCCCCCCGGTGCTCTCTGCAGTCTGAGAGTAATGAGAGGAAGCTGCATTTCTACATATCATGATATGTAGAAATAGTTTTGTGGAGCGGCTTGAAATCCTTTAAGGCCCAACCCCAGTCATCAAAATACAGCATGACACAACTTTTCTGCTGATGCATGTCTGAGTCCAACAGGCATCCTCCTTCCCACCGCAAAGCCAGGGGACAGCAATGCACACACACACACACACACACACACACACACACACACACACACACACACACACACACACACAAAACCCCTGTCACAATGTGACGAGGAGTCCCGAGCAATGAACAAGCGCTCTTGACCGCCTGCGGGGTATTCCTGCATGCAGAGCTCACATTCCAAACACTGCTTACAGTGAACTGATACATCTATGAAAAGCTATGGAGAAAATAGACCTGCAGGGAAACCAGACACTCAGAGTATCCAGAAAGATTGCTATCTTTATCTAATCAAAAGATAAGAATGTGCGAACTGGTCTTGCAAAGTTTAAAAAAAGAAGAAAAAAAAACTTTCTTTTGCTAGCGAGCAGCTGCTTTAAAAGCCGTTTTTCTCATTTGTTTATTTATTTATTTATTTATTTTACGCAAACATATGGCTGGCATAGATTAAGTACGGGTCCCGGAAGAGGACATGTCTCTTAAAATAATCCTATTTGTTTCAGTGTCACCAAAATGAACATCCGTGTTACATTTGAGGTGCGCAAGAAAACAGGTCATTACAGGAGAGGAAACAACCCCGGAAACATGGACTCTGTACACTATTTTAGTCACCTTGGTCGTAAAGTTTTTAATGAAAGATAACTGGAAACAAATGTCGCTCTTGCAGCAGAAGATAGTTTTGAAGTTTTCGGATTCGTTTCTTAAACTTCAAAGTCTCCCTGTAAAGAAAGTTCGGACGAAAGCAGCCCGTTTATCTTCGCACCTCAATACAAAAAAAAAAAAAAAACACACACAAAAAATGCAAGTACGGCACCCAGATTCAGGAAATTCGTGTCAAGCTTACCTTTCTTGCCTGTTTCCTTACAGTACAGTTGTCAGACTTCAGTTGGACGCTCGACGTTTTCTGTTCCTGTCCATGTTTTTGTGCGGCTCACCCCGCCTTCTTCGATATCTGTAGCCCTGCGTTTTTTTTGGCGACGCCCTGCAGCCTCTCCCATGCCCCGGTGCGCCCCCTCTGCACTGCGCCTGCGCACTGCGCGCTCATAAAGCAGCTCAAAGGAATTCACTTTCACAAAGCCAGATGGATAACAGCCTCAATGTGCTGGTTCACTTCTATATTCTGCTTGTTTTATTGAAAATAAGGCAGTCGACTGTATGAATAGATAAAACACTGCGAAATAAACCCATTTTGATATTTGTAAACAACCCCTATTTTTTTGTACTTTTTTTTTTTTCAATTTTATTATTAGCTGCTTTTCTGTTGTTTTCTGGTATGTACCACCCAAATATGTGGCCTACAATAAGCCTAAGTAAAAGCAAATGGATAATAATAATGAAAATGTATCTGGTTGCGAGATTTTCAGCAACAAACATTCCAGGTATAAAACAAATCAAAAATGGATACCTGATAGTGTTTGCTTCAAAAACTATGCACATGTCATCGCCACACTGACATCTAGAGGCTTGAGATTATACGTCACCTGTCGTTTCCGAACTCAACGTTCCAGCGAGCTTCTCTCGAGTTCTCGCGTTATCTCAGCTGCCGCCGTTGTTCCATTGAGAGAAGCTCAACATGGCATCCGACGGAACACCGGTCGCGGAGGCTCTCCCGTCTGAATTGGGGAATGCCATCGCGGCTTTGAATACATGGAGCAACCCGGACCTCCAGGCCAAGCTGGCCGAGCTCGGAGCACCGAACATGGGTGAGAAAGACGCGGAGATAGAGCTTTATCGGCAGCGTGTTTAGCTCATTTCTGGCTAGCCAGTTGCTAGCCGCAGCGAGCACCGCTGAGACGCCGTGCTGCCGTTGAGGAGGGCTGCCACCAGGCCTGTGGAGTGTTTACATCAACTCGAACGCATTATTCGCAGTAGTTAGCATATATATCACTGTTCCGACCCAATTTGAGATGGTTAACGCACAAGCTGAGCCAATATGATAGTTTTTAGTGAAGCATCCACTTTAATTTTTGCGCATTTGCTAACTTTCAGGAGCAGCTGTTGAATGGATTAGTCGCGCGGTTTTTGTCATGGTTATTTATCTCTTCGTTACATAAACGTCATCTGTTGGATAATATTAAGATTAACATACATTTTCTCTCGTCCAGGTCCTCGGGAGGAGCTCATTGACAGGCTGAAAGGTTACATGATCCAGGTGAGCAAACCATCAATCTGTAAACAGGAAATAATGGCCTCCAGATGTTTTGTGGGGTTTGTTGCAACACAAATTTAAATTCTCCTCTTCATTTAGTCATTCGATGTCAAATAACTAATAACAAACAAGTTATTTGCTGTGCTTGTTTGAATCTGCAGACTGGAATCATCCTTACAAAACCAAATGATGACAAAATGGCCTCTCAGGTGAGTTCTGCACAGGTCACAGAGGCATTACGAGGGAATGTGATGGTTCATTTATTTGGCTCTGACGGGTTGGAAACGTGTCGCATGTTCAAAATGTCCAGGGTTTGACAACAATGGTTATTGTCTTTGTGTACATCCTGTTAATAGACTGTCTGTTCGCTGTAAAACACAGTTTGGTCTGATATTGACCATCATTCATTTGATTAATCGCTTCAGGCCTGTTTAGCGTTTTCAGTTACAGGGCTGCTTATCTACTTAAAAACAGATTTTAAAAATAATCAAGCAGCTTCTATATATAATAAATGCATTTTTCTCATTCTTCGTATCTTTCCTCCTTTCAGATGTCTGCGATTCCACCCATGCCCCCCATGCCCATGCCGCCAATGCCTCCAGGCATGAGCATGCTCCAGCCTCTGCCCATGATGGCCCCCGGAGGCCCCCCTCCGCCCGGCATCCCCCTGGGCATGGAGCACGCGCCCCTGCCGCCTCCGGGCCTGTCCCAGGACGACCAGCTGAAGATGGCTCAGCAGAGAGCAGCCATGGTTCTACAGCAGGAGGAGCGGGCCAAGCAGCAGGTGAACTTTACCGACCGTTTTGTGGCCCGCTGGAACCTTTCGGAACACCGGACATAATGTAACCGTTTCAAATCTGCTACGATCACGTGCAGCTCTTCATTTGCCGTTTTTTTCCCCTCTCTGTTTTTCTCTCGTCCCGTGTCAGGCCGCGGTGATGTTGGAGCAGGAGCGGCAGCAGGAGATGGTCAAGATGCAGACGAGATCCCTGCCCACAGGTTTGTTTCGAACCTTTTTAGTTGAATAAAAATTGCTTCCCGTTGGGAATCTGTGTGAAGATTTGAAAAATGTGTGTTTACAGATGCTCCCTGTCCAGTTTGAGGGAGACTGAGTTATTTCAAAAGAATAGCAAAACATTTTTGTCTTATCTTGTGCATAGCTAATAGACCTACCTCCCAAATATGTCTGTGATGCAGTGAAATGTGTCTCTAAAAAAAAAAGAAAAGAAAAAATTGTGTTAGTAAAAGATAATAAAAAAATCTGGTATAATTTTTCTTCCATTTCTCAATTTTGCACTTTTTAGAAAAATTCCAATGAAACTGTTTGACATAAAATGTCCCTTTTTAGGTTAAAATAAATTTTAAAAAATAAATAAATTTTGAGGTGTGCATAGTTTTGTAAGACGCCGTCTCAAAGTCCAGAACGAAATGATCGCGTTTGAATGTTTCCTTATGATTTCCGTGTGAAGTTTCAGTCTTGGATCCTCGAGGTCCACTTCCTCCCGGTGTCACCATGCTGCCCCCGCAGAAGCACAGGGTGCCGCCTCCTCCAGGAGAAGATAACAAGGAGGTAAACACATGTTTTACAACACATTCAAAAGCTTTTATAGCAGGGTGTTTGGTTCTTTCTGGGGTTTTTTTGGATGCTAATTTTTATACATCTTCTTCTTAAAATTACTACTTTTTTTTTTTTTTTTACTCTAAAAGTTGTTTATCAAAACTAAAAACTTCTCTTTTCATTTGGCTTGAAAGTGGAGTCTGCGATTTATCTTTATCTTGATTAAAGTCTCTGAATCTCAACCCTTCCAGCCCTGGCAGAATGAGGAAATAAGTGTCGGCGGGCCGAAAATCCCCCAGGTCCTGGAGAAGATCCTCCAGCTGAAGGAGATCAGACAGGAGCAGCTCACCGACGCACCAGGTCAGCACAGCTATCCGCTACTGAAAGAGAACCGCTGATTAAAGAGATTCTCTTATCCTTTTCGCTGGATATTCCTTCCGGATAATTGGCTTGGTCGCTACAGCTCAAATCTTTTAAGTCTGGGATGTGACTCTTTTTTTTTTTTTTTTATACATCGGATTCTGGGTTTTTCCGTGGCTGTTCAAGCCTAGTATGAAGTTCTCTTCTGAGCCGATCAGACCACATTTATAGTTGAGCTCAAAAATTGTTTAGAAATCATTTTGTTCTACCATCATGAAAGAAATCTTCAACAGATGAAAAAAAGCACCGATTTATCTGCCAGGAATTATGTAAAAGATAATAGACTAAACTATTAAATGACTGCAACCTTAGTTGGGATGGATGTTTGTTGCATGGTGAGAACAGGTTGTTTGATCTAAAGGATCTCGTTTGTTGCTGTTTCTGTGTTTGAGGGAAGCTGGTTGGTTAGGATGATGGTGATGCTTGAGCAGATGGATGTTTGTTCCTTTATTTTTACAAAACATTTCAAAACAAATGGGATAATTTATCTAAAGCTAAGATGTGACACAGTCAAAGTACGACAGAATATTAGGGCTGTGTTAAGAAAAAGAAATTAAAAGAATAAGTCGTAATGTTGCGAGAACAAAATTGTGGTTTTTTTGAGAATATCTTTATACGGTAATAATGAAGAATAAACGACTATTTCTATATTTCAACTTTATTCTCAAATTATTTTATTCTCCTATTACAACTTTATATTATGTCTAATCTGTCGTATGAAACGGTATTGTGGCTGAATCTGGATTATTTTTCTGTGTGTCTTTAAAATCACATTAAAAATTAAATCTGGAGAGTTTTTTTTTAATTTTTTTTATTTATTTTTTTTTTTAATGAATGCATTGAAAGCTGTAATCTTGCTGGTAGATGAGCAAGTCCTGATTTCAAATATATATATATTTTCTCAGTAATTATGTTCTTTAAATACATGGTGGAGATACACAAATAAAGAAAACACTACACCACAACCTGGCTGTATTTAGGAGTTATGGCAACATTTTAATGTGGTTTGAAACATTTGAATACATATCTGCTTTAAAATATCTAAATGTCATCCTCGACCCTCTGTTGCTCCAGAGGAAGATGACAATGATGGAGAGATGGATGCCAGCAATTCCTCCGCTCAAGCGATGTCTGAAACGGAAGACGATGGCCAGATGTCTAAAAAAGATGTGAGTCTTCTAACCGTCACAATCTACTCTTCTGAGCAGCATTTTTGTGAAATTTTGCAAACTAAATGTTTCCGCTAGAAAAACCGCAAACGCAGGAACCGTAAAAAGAAGAGCAAGAAGAAGCGAGCGCTGGAAAAGAAGGAGCAAGCTGAACAGCAGCAGCAGCAGCAACAGCAACAGCAGAAGAAGAAGGATGGCGGCGAGAAGGAGAAGGAGAAAGAGAAGGACAAAGATAAAGACAAAGGAAAAGACCCAGAGGTGGAGATCGAGTACGTCACTGAAGAGCCGGAGATCTATGACCCAAACTTCATCTTCTTCAAGAGGATCTTCGAAGCGTTTAAGGTGACTGCAATAGCTTCATAATTTAGTTGAATTACCTTTTAATGCTTAATTTATAACAACAGCTGTCGTCTCTCTCCTTACACGTAGCTCACCGACGACGTGAAGAAGGAGAAGGAAAAGGAGCCAGAGAAGGCCGAAAAGCAGGAGGTGGTCGGCATGTTGCGGAAAAAAGGCTTCGAATTGGAGAGGAAGGACAGCGACGACAGCGATGAGGTGCTGTCCGTTGGCGGAAAAGTGATTTTTATGTGATTTTTAGGTTTTTTAGCTCGTTTTGAACATCTGTACCATGTTTCACCTGCAGGAAGCCAAACCAGATGTACCAAAACTGTCCAAGAAGAAGCTGAGGAGGATGAACAGGCTGACAGTGGCTGAACTCAAACAGGTGAGTCACAGCTGTTTTTAAATGAACTCATAACAACTGTGACTTGAATCTAAACTCTAGACGTCTGCTTGAACACTTTCATCCCTGTTTTGTGGGATTGTTTTGGATCTATTTACTTGTAGGAATAAAATGATCCCACGTTTATCTCTGTTGGTTTGCCTGACGCTTTCCACAGTTGGTGGCCCGTCCAGACGTGGTGGAGATGCATGACGTGACGGCCCAGGAGCCCAAGCTGCTGGTCCACTTAAAGGCCACCAGGAACACGGTGCCAGTGCCGCGCCACTGGTGCTTCAAAAGAAAGTACCTGCAGGGAAAGAGGGGTATCGAGAAGCCTCCGTTCGAGCTGCCGGAGTTCATCCGGAGGACAGGAATCCAGGAGATGAGGGAGGCCCTGCAGGAGAAGGTGGGTGGCCCGTCAGCGCTCTCGGGAGAAGAAAGGACTTAGCTGAGAATGCGATGAGTTGTTAACGGCGTTAATGTTTCGTCAACGTCCATTTAGGAGGACGCCAAATCCATGAAAACCAAAATGAGAGAGAAGGTTCGACCCAAGATGGGGAAGATTGACATCGACTACCAGAAGCTCCACGATGCTTTCTTCAAATGGCAAATCAAACCGAAACTCACCATCCATGGAGACCTTTACTACGAGGTACAACACCGTTTTCTTCCTTCAGGGAGGAACTGATTCCAGGATGGGCTGGTTTTTGGCTGATTGTATTTTATTTCTATTGACTATAGAGGACACCATATGAAAAACCACTGGAATGTTGGAGATGTGAAATTTTTATTTAAAAAAAAAAACCAAACAATTAAACTAAGCAGTGGCATTTGGAAAATTTGAATGGTTGTCAGGTTTAAAGTTAGCTTTTTCTTGTTTATATTTTGTCATTATGTTGGGCCGGTAATTACTATTAATTGTGTTTTTCTTATTTGTGTCTTTCAGGGTAAAGAGTTTGAAACCCGCCTGAAAGAGAAAAAGCCGGGAGATTTGTCAGATGAGCTGCGGATTGCTCTGGGCATGCCAGTCGGACCTGTAAGCTCAGAAACATTTTTGGAATACGAGAATAAAACAGTATTATTTAAAAGGCAATAAAGTATTCCTTTAGTGAACAGTTGATCGTTTGTAGCAAAGGATGCATCTGCCGCTAAAAAAAAATGCTGCCTGCTATTGGGTTTCTTTTTTGTTTTAATGATTGGATTGCAAAAGGTGCATAATGGGAGATTTCTTTTACATTATTTCAATCGGGATGTAGCTAAAAATGCCACTTGAGGAGTTCTGGGCAGAACAGATTTACAGACATATAAGGGTTTTCATCTTAAATACAAAACATACAGTTTTGGTTTAATTACTGCTGTTGCCGAGTAACTGGTTAACGATTAATTGATTACTAAATTAGTTGACAATTATTTCAATCGTCGATTAATCGTAGTGAAGCCGATTAATCGCAATTAAGTCGATTATGCTCAGTTTGAGATGCTGCTTAAGCAAAAATCTGAACGTTATTATTACTTCCTGACAGCAGAAACCTGCTGGTAAAGTAAATGTTTACCTTAAATCTACTTCTGCGTGCATAATTTTGGGTGCAACTGTCACTCTATCCATCTTTCCCTCAACTCTGAACATTTCACGCAGTTGATGTGTTCGGCTTATGGGGGCAAACTTTCTTATCATTCTCGGGATTTGAAGGGAAAATCCCAATTAAGACGCGTTGGAGCTTGTTGCAGTAATGTAGCAAAATTTACAAGGGATTTTCATAGTTAGGTGGTTGTAGAGGAGAGGCGTAACGCTTATTAGATGTGACACACACAATGTGTTTATGTGTCATTCTGTCTGTTTGCCGCTCTAATTAATGTGCAGGCAGTAAGAATGCATGTCGTTTCCCCCGGACGCGGCACGACGCGTTCACACCAACACGCCAACAAGGAACATCGCGAGATAACTGTTAATAAAGCCCAGTAAATATTTACTCGCGCAGCTAATTTCATAGCCAGCGCTGTACGACCAGTGAAAATGATTATCGCTTCATATTTTTATCCCCTTCAAGCGGGTCCGGCAAACAGAGAGCCTGTTTTTTTTACCGTTGACTGAGCAAACACGCTTTTACTCTGCGATGATTTGTTGCCTTTGCCCGTCTTATTGCCAGAACGCTCACAAGGTGCCGCCTCCCTGGTTGATCGCCATGCAGAGGTACGGACCCCCTCCCTCCTACCCCAACCTCAAGATCCCCGGACTCAACTCCCCGATCCCAGAGGTGACGAACATGCCTGACGCTCAACATTTTGGTCAGAATATAAGGCTTTGTAATGCAAGGTTATTGACGTGTGCTGTGTGTCTTCTCTTTCAGAACTGCACATTCGGTTACCACGCCGGTGGGTGGGGGAAGCCCCCTGTAGACGAGATGGGCAAACCTCTGTACGGCGACGTGTTTGGGACCAATGCAACAGACTTCCAGGTCAGAGCTACGCGACGCAGGCCGAACTGGAGAAACACACATTCATCTGCTCTGCTTCATTTTCTTCTACCCCAGTTAAAGAATAACCTGTTCCAAAATGGAGCAGAAATGTTAACATTAAAAAGTAATTAAGAACAAAATCTATTTACGGCTACCTTTGTGGAATCTTGTTGGTTTACATCCTAACCCTGCGGTGTCATTACGTTTGTTTTAGTCAAAGAAACCCTTTTGAAAGTCTTCACAGTTCAAACGAAAGGTTTATAACAGACTTTGATAAATAATGTTATTTGCATATAAATATTTTTTTGTAGCATCTGATTTTAAATCAGCTGCTAAGTAAGGATCATAGTTTTAAAGTATCAAGAATTA
This sequence comes from Poeciliopsis gracilis, assembly GCA_911649635.1. Classification (NCBI taxonomy): domain Eukaryota; kingdom Metazoa; phylum Chordata; class Actinopteri; order Cyprinodontiformes; family Poeciliidae; genus Poeciliopsis; species Poeciliopsis gracilis. Next base: position 2,180,976 of record CAJVRI010000724.1, read on the forward strand.
TTAGAAAATAGGGGAAAAAAAAACTATATAGAAAATATGTATTGTAATTTAGACATTAGTGTCACTAATCAAATTAGTATTCTATAGGTTAAAATCCTGATCATTTTTCATTATTAGTTCAACCAATACTAATGAAAATCAAAAGGAAAATTAAACTTAAGATTCATTTCCTTAAATCAATAGTAGTGAACTTTAAATGAGATATTACACAGAAACTATGAATGCATAAAAGGTTGTATTTAGATGAATTTCTTGCAGAATAGACTGTTTTTTTTTTTTAATCCATCCAGCCATTTGTTATGTTTTCGTTTTTAACTGTGGCATCAAGTAATCAGACTTGAGGCATTTGTTCTGAATTAATTTTGAGATATTCCAATTGGTTTTTTTTTTTTTTTCTCAAGAATTTGAGATTTTTATCCTTTACGAAAAAGAGTAATAAAGTACTGCATGAGGGCTCAATGTTAATGTCAATTCCTGGTAAATATCTGAACACATGTTTGCCTTTTGTCTTACACATAAAAAGGAAGTTCTTTACTGCATGTATAATATTTGCAGTTTCTGTTGAAAATTTCACGCACAGCCTAACATGCAAGTGTGATTTTTTTCTTTTTTTTTTTGCGTCCAGGCTAAGGCGGAGGAGGAGGAGGTGGACCGCACGCCGTGGGGGGAGCTGGAGCCTTCGGATGAGGAGTCGTCGGAGGAGGAAGAGGAAGAGGAGAGCGACGAAGAGAAGCCAGATGAAACCGGATTCTTCACACCAGCAGACAGGTACTCAGCATGCAAATTTAATCAAGTTTTGGCAAAGTGCGAACGCCTGATTCTCGAGGACTCTTAAGGGGATTTCAGATGTAAATATGCGCTTCATTATTTCTTGGGATGAAATTCTGAAGCCTGGGAGCGTTAAAGCGCTGAAACAACATGTTTTTATTTTTCTGTTTCTCAATTTTGACATTTTAGATGATTCTGAACAGCAGGCTGTAAAATTCGAAGCCAGATTTTTTTTTTGTTTCTCTTACTGTCTTCATCACAGACTTAAGCAGATTTCACTGCCTAAATAAATAACCTGTGGCTTTATTGTTTATCCGAAGGAGTTTCTGATATTTTTTTTTTTTTTGGTTAATCCCACCATAAAAAAACCCCCACTGTCCTGTAGACGGATACTAGAGCTAATCCCTTTGTCTGGTTTTGTGCGTTCCAGTGGCTTAATCACTCCCGGAGGCATCTCCTCAGTACCAGCCGGCATGGAGACTCCAGAGCTGATCGAGCTGAGGAAGAAGAAGATCGAGGAAGCCATGGACGGGTGAGTGTCACTGCTACGCTGCTGTTTTAATTTCGTGTCACCTCTTCCATTTTTTTTATTTATTTATTTATTTTTTTTCATGAGATTTTGTCAGAAATTAAGACGCATTTGTTTTCATGAATGCATTTGCAGAGGTAATGTCGTCTTGCTCAAGGCAAACAATGTTTCACTGCTTGGTTTTCAAAGTGTCCCAAACTAAAGAATAAACTGGCTCTTTGAGATTTATTGGGGATTAGTAGGGCTGAGCGATCTTACTGTAAAGTGAGATATGCAATACTGTTGAGTTGTAATGAAGACTATAAGAATAACGTGACTTAAAATTAATACTGGATGGCATCGCCGTCTTTCTGCATTAAAACTCCGAGCTGCTATCATTCTGTGCTGCCTTCATGTAGTTTTCGAGCACGTCGTAACCACAAGCTTTATTGCATTTTGCATATATTTTAATGTCTGCATAAAGTGATTCATTTTGTTAGAATGTAAGTAAAATGTTTCTTTTGTTATAAATGAAATTCCAAAAAGTGTGGCCTGCTTTTGTATTCTCCCCCTGCCCCAAATAGGAGGGGGAGAATACAAAACATCTCTTAAATGTATCCTAGTTTGAGACTGTAACATAAAGAAGGGGAGGGAAGTTTTAAGAGAGTTGAATATTATTGCAAGTCACAGCAATAAGTAAAAAAAAAACCTGTTTTGTTTTGTAGAAACGAGACACCGCAGCTTTTCACCGTTCTACCAGAGAGACGAACTGGGGCTGTAGGAGCGGCCATGATGGCCTCGACGCACATCTACGACATGACGGCGGTGAGACGCCATGGATTTCAGAACAAAATCTAAATGTCCTTCCACCTTATTTGGTTGAGATTTTCTTTTTGAACAAAAAAAAAAATAAAATCGTGCTTTCTGTCGCTTCCAGGCTGGACGCAAAACCGGAGGAGGGCAGGAGTCGCAGGGTGTGGAGGTGGCCCTGGCCCCTGAAGAGCTGGAGCTCGACCCGATGGCCATGACTCAGAAATACGAGGAGCATGTCAGAGAGCAGCAGGCCCAGGTGGAGAAGGAGGACTTCAGCGACATGGTGGCCGAGCACGCCGCCAAGCAAAAGGTTCATAAACTGTTTTTATTTTCTTTATTTTTTTTACATCATGGTGGACTTTGATTAATAGCGCCCTGCTTCCGCTCTCGCCTCTTTTTTGTTTCTGAACAGCAAAAGAAGCGGAAGGCCCAGCCGCAGGACACACGAGGCGGTGCCAAGAAATACAAAGAGTTCAAGTTCTAGAGAAACGCCAAGAGCAGGCACCGCGCCGCACCGAGCCGGCCGCGGCAGGATGTGAAACGGAGAGAGACGTGCTCCGGTTTCAGTTTCAGAGGACGTACACAACGGCACCAATCAACTGTTTAGATCAGTACCGGCTTTTTGTTCCCCTTTTCTTAAGAAGTATGCATCAACAATGTCGTCTGGCAACATGTCATGTAATTGGTGCCATGTGCATTTCCTTTTTAACTTGTACTTTTTATGTCTATTGGGCTATTTTTCCACCATTTTGGTTTGTTTTTCTTTCAGTTTTTTTTTTTTTGTAAATAAATGATGTGATGTCACAAACATAGACATTTCACTAATCGTCATTTTGGGATACATTTTGTATGTTTCGCCGAGAGCGCTTCACCCTTTACAATCCTTATTTTTGATCTTATTTTTTTCATATTTATTCCCTAAATCCAACTAAATGCAATTTTTAAAGACACACATTACATAACCGTTTGAAAACAAATAACTTGTCTTTTTTTTTTTATTATTTACAATAGTTTTTAAAGAACTTACACTCTATGGGGAGGAGGGACTTAATGTTAATATTCAACGCAACTTTGCTACCTTAGTAAGAACCTAAAATTTGCTTATTATATTTTGGGGGGGTTTTAAGATCTTTGTAGCTTTTATAGTGTTGCGATTATAACCATTTACCTGAAGCTTCTATGGTTTCTACTAAGGGAAAATAAGGCCAAATCTGTAAGGGGAGCAAATATAATAATTGTTCATCTCTAACATAATGCCTGATAACAGATTCATACATTTTTTTAGGGCTCGCGTGGAAAAACAGCATCTGAAAGTCAAGAGAGGAAAACTCCAAAACCGATTTTCACAGAAGTCGCCACAAGCTGCATGCAGTGTCTGCTCCGTCCGCCTGGTGGCAGCAGAGGACTCTGAACATGGCGGTCACGTGCCCCGGCCTGGGAAGCACAGTGACCTACATAAGTGGAGCAGCTACATGTTGACTCGGTCACTGGTACAAGTGCACACACGCAGAGCTTCAAGCCCTGCTCGGAAACACACGCGTTGTACCTTCCTGAAATGGGCTGCGACATTTTCCCCACAGTGCCGAGACAGTGTAGCTGACGGATTATAACTGCAACTATTGTCAGCTGCCGTCGCTTTTACAGGGATTGGAGCAGTGAAGTGTTACTTGATGCACTTGAAAGGTGCCTGTTTCAGATTTTGTTGAGTGAAACTCAAATTTTGTTGGTGCGTTATTTGCACAAACACCAAAAGAAATCTAACCATCCCATCCAATATGATTGTCCCTAGAATCAAGTCTACATATTCCAACTGCATGACTTTTTAGATATTTTTTTTAAGTGTTATATTGCTGAATGAAGACACAGCAGAGATGTATTTTGACTCTCTGTGTACTTTCACTTGATGACTGTGCAGATCTGAAGCGCTGCGTATAATTTGACCCAGGATTATCCCGTGACCATGTTTTTAATCTGCTTGAGTCTAATCTGTTTATCAGTGGCAGCCACTTCTGGGAGTGAGAAAAGCATGTTAAAAGGAGCAGCGGGAAGAATGTGCTTAAGCCCATTCATGTCGCTTTCAAGCATAACCAAAATCAAAAAGACTTGCACTTTGTTCACTCAGCAAAACTCAAAACGGGTTACCTGGATTAAGTGGGATTCCCGAGAAGTGGGGCAAAATGGGTTTAAATTTTTCCCATTTTTAAATAAAATATTAGTCCTCAAGCTTATGTATACCAACACGACGAGTAATGTTTTGGAAATGTAAAGATGCTAAGGTGCAGGTTCCCAGTTGCAACTTTTTTTTTGAAAATTACGTGTTTAATGGACCTGACCCAGAACTTTGTCATCACCAGGTGACAAAAATAAATATAAAATTATTCTTAATGGCCCTTTTGGCGACATTTTTACTCAGTTTTACAGACAAAATGCTTCTCAAGAAGCACAATAAATATTATTTAAAACAAAAAGCAGCATAAAGTCCATCTGAAGGAGTTGACGCAGAACCGAAGGTGGTGACAAACCAGTGAGTAAAAAAAGAAATACTTGACACACGTGAAGGAGTGCCATTTATGCAAAACACATCAAAATGAATGAACTGCACACTTAACCAAACAACACATAATGGGTCATTTGGGGGGGGGGGTTGCAATTGATCTTCACATTGTTATGCTAATAAATAATACTTTTAGAGTACATGTTTAATAATTTGCAATCATCTTCCTTTATATTGTTTTTGGTGTTTAAATATGCAGCATATGGTTGTCAGGCCTTCATTATGGCTGCATCCAGGAACACACATACGAGGCTGATGTAAGCTCTCTGATCACAGCTGTGATAATCTGCTGAGCCGATGGCAGACGGCCACATGTGACGAAGCCTGCGACGTTGCCATTAGGTCACCTTCTGATTCATAATCAGATTCCGAGGCTGTAGTCAGAGCCGCGCCTTTGTCACCTGAGGGCTGAACTGCTGCACCTGATTTTAAAGCTGCACGGGGCTGAGCAGGTCATTCTGTGGGGGAAAACAAGAAGCAGTGTGTGAGGTTGTTTTTTTTTTTTTTTCTTTTATGTTAATTGAAAAGTAAGAGCCACGCTAAAATTGCCCCTATCTGTCCACAAGCATGGGATTCCCTTCACGTCTTGATGTCATATCTCATAGCCAATAGGAAACTACAACACAGATAAGAAATGACCTACAAGCACAAGTCGTCTTCAACTAACCGGTTTTGCACCTCTTACTTAGAGCTAACTGTGTGACTAATGGGGATCTTCCCAGCAACACTGAAGCAAGTGAGCAATTAAGGCCTACAGTAGAACTGTTTCCCCATAATGTTCAAAAGGAAAATGCTAGTGATTCTTTTTCTTGTGGTTTACCTTTAATAACATAAAATACGAATACAAAGGGCTGTGTATATATATATATATATATATATATATATATATATATATATATATATATATATATATATATATATATATATATATACATATATATACATATATATGCATATATATATATATACTGTATTTATATATATGTAGATGGGGCGGGTCGTTTAGTCAGACAATAACACCATGGAGGCTTTCTATTGGTCAGTTCCTCTGTAGTGGGTCTCGTGCTCTGAGAGCCGCGTTCCTTCCCCTGACTGAAGAGGCGTTGTTCCTCTTGGTTTCTGCTCACTCTGCGACTTCACCGACACAAATTTCCGCTTCCTGCACCGACAAAAAAAAAAAACAACACCCGGAGCAGAGCGCACACGGAGCCGACGCGAAGTTTCGGCGAGGACGGAGGACGGCAAGGCTTTCGCTCTCCCCGCTCTCGGGTACAAACTGGGCCAACCGTCGGGCATGTTTCACACGGTTTGCCGTTGATCAGCGCCACACGGAGCAACTTTCCGTTAGCGCTCGCGAGCGTTCACCCGTCCTGCTGCAGTTGGAGGTTGAATCGTTTTGAGACCCCGCGAAAGGAGGGAAGGACCGACGCTCTTCTCGCGAAGGAGGACTCGTTCGGGTGGCTGCCCCGCCGCTATCGTTACACACGACTGAAAGAGCCCCCGTTTCTCAGCCTCCAGGATGTCGGAGCGAGGAGGGCTCCCGCGGACTGGGGGCGTCCCTTCGCCGCACATGCAGCCCTCCAAGCCGGTCAGCATCACCTCCAACCGGCCCGTCCATATGAACCTCTACGCCACCTGGGAGGTCGACCGGTCCTCGCCCAGCTGCGTGCCGAGGTATGCGAAAAAGGGGGCGGCGGGTGGTGGTGGTGGTGGTGGTGGTGGAGGGGATTGGGGGGGGCGAAAGCAGAGCAATGACTTGTCGTTTTCTGCGCTGGCTGTGAATGGGAAATGAGCCAGTCTTGTGTTTACACTGGAGGGTCGCAAACACACAAACACACCAGGGGTTGTTTAGTGCAGAGAGCCACACATTTTTGGATTTATGGCTGTTGCTGTTCGTAGAGTTAACCTTTCGGCTCAAATGAAAAAGAAACCACTCCTGCACTTTTTTTTTTTTTTTTTTTAATGTACCTGGCGACCACCGATTCTTCTATAAAAATATTAATAATCACATGCCCGGTAGCATTTAGAGCCTCGTGGCTAAAGATAACACGGAACAGGCATGTTTCCTGCCTGTCTTTTATCTCAATATGATTGTGCAGTGGGGGCAGCTGCTGCAAAGGGTTTTTTTTTTTGTTTTGTTTTGTTTTTTCCTAAGCCACTCTTCAGTTTACCACACGTTTTTGATCCCTGCAGACACAAAGGAAATGAGCACTTCTTCGCTGTGCAACTGTTAAGAGGCAGTAAATACACAGCTGGAACACAGACTGGTGGCTTCTTGTGCTAAACAAAGGAGAGCTCAAATGATTTTGAGATGCCATGTTTTCAACAGATTGTCTTCTACCACATGGTGATTATAGGCAGCAGTGGCTCTATTTGATTTTTGTGTGTGCGTGTGTGTGTTTGTGTGCGCGTGTGTGACCATAAGGGCAATGCAGCAAGGTCACGCTGGAGACGAGACACCTTCTCCCACCTAAGCTCTCTCCCAGACAACAGTCTGAATGAGGCTGCTTTGTTTGAGGGAACGCGCCGTCCAGAGTCCGTCTCTCAACGGAAATCTTCTGCTTTTGCACTTTCCCTGCGTGAGCTGTAGAAAGGTGCATTAGATTGATGCTCTGTGGCTTGACCCATATTCTCAACGCCTCATCGATGGCCTGGCACCACAAATTGGGATTTAATTCAAGGCCTTAAGGTGCTGTGTAATCGAAACGCTGCTGTGCTGTTGGCGTGACAGACGGTTCAAGCTTTAATGCGCACACACAAGCTCGTCATAAATTATCTATAGATGTGTCAAAACCAAGCACTGATCACCCACCCACCTTTTGTGCATCACTTCCACTGCTGATGACATCACAGATGCCCCAAACAATGGGGCAGAAGTAGGAATTGGCCAGTTCTTCCTTTATGAGCGCTGATGAAAACAGCAGAGTTTTTGTTAAATTCGTCACAATGAACGTAAAATTCTAGTACTTCCATTTCATCAACTTGCCAGAGAGCAGAATGTGCTCTAGCACGCATCAGCTGGACGATAAAGTCATCGCGATTGACGATGATGTTGTTCCGAGATCATTTTCAAGTGATATAATAGTAATGGTGTAATGATGCAGGACCGCATTCTCAAAAATCAATAAACTCTTAAGTTCATACCCAACGCAAATAAACAAAACAACAAATGAAGTGAATAATTAAGTCTCTGCGAACAAAGCTGTCCTTCACAAAGGGGCCGAGATGAGACCAACGCACCGAGCTGAAGGTCAGTGAGTGAACAGAGAAAAATGATCAATCCCGCAAATAGAAATTGTTTAGCTCGTTTTAATTTGTTGCGCAGTCAGTTGATTTACTGTTCATAGGGACGGAATACCTAATGAGCGACTATCGCTACAACTGGAAGTATCCCAAGTAAGTTTAACGACATGACTGCAACAAAACTAAAATAGATGCTGAAGTCTCAAAATTAGCTCAATCAGCAAATGAGCTAATTGAGACCAGACTGAAGACTTTGTTGTCCAGTTCTTGGTAGAAGAATCGGCATGAGAAAAACGATCAAGCAAGTGAAAATTATGAAGCCCGTTTTGATTTATCATCTTTGTGTCTTATTACAACAGCCTTACTGATAGGCTTATTTTGAGTTGTTTTTTTTTTGTTTATTGTTGTTGTTGTTTTAAGCCTTTTTGGATTTACTGTAAGACATAACCACAACACTTGTGCACTTTTCTTCTCTGTTTTTTTTACTTTTTTACGACTCAGTCGGTGATGGAGCAGAACAATTTGTGGATCTTCCCTCGTCAAAAACCCAGAAGTCATTATTGGTTAGGAAGAGGCAGGTCTTTGCATTTTTAATGAACATCACTGGAAACGTTTGCTTCTGTCCTTCCTGTCATTTATTGTTTACGCAAAGAGAGAGGAGGCGACGTCACACTGTGTGTGTGTGTGTGTGCGTGTGTGTGTGTGTGAGAGAGAGCAGATTCTGTAAAAGGGAAGTTTTACAATTTGACAAAGAAGGTGAAATAACAGTGGAGTTGACATTTCACGGCTTTTAAGCGTCTTACAGTAGCAGTTAGTGCGGTTAGCATGACTAATTTTAAACATCGGCGTTGCATTGTCGGGTTTCTTCCCCCAGAACCAACTTCCACGTTGAAAAAAAAAAAAAAACCCCAGTGTTGATCTCAGTGCGGCCTGTTAGCTTTTAGCTGCACTGACTTTACTGATGGTGCGATAAAGATTGGATGTTTGAGTTTCTGAATTGTCTGGGCAAGTTCAAAATGCTCCAGATAACTTATTGCAGTAAACCAGCTCTTCAGACTTCCACTGGCACATACTTCCTGCCCCCACATGTGGAGGCAGGCACCAGTGTTCAGGTTATTGGACTGAAGCGACAGTCAATTGGGAATGAATACCGACGGCGTTCAAATGCACCGCATTCATTATCACCCTAAAGGGTAACGTTGACTCGCTAATGTTGCTCGTCTAGCTTGCTTTGAGCCATTAAGTGTGTTTGGGACGCATCCTCTCCAGGGTGTGTTTTTCTTGCTTTTTAGCAAAAAAAAAAAAGCGTGTGCGTTTGTCTGCGTTCTACACGTGAATAAATCACGCATCATTCCATGTGCATTTTCAACACATAGTTCCCCACCTGTTTTCATTTTGTAGGCGGTTTATCCTTTAAGTAGATGTGCAAAATGCACACAGCTGGCTTGGAATATGTTGTGCCCTAAAACTGGATTTTCAAAATGTTGTGTTTTTTTTTTTTTTTTTGGGGAGCTATTCCCTGCAGTCGCCACGGTCCGTCAAATAACTTTGATTCGGCTGCGGTTGCAGCTACGCAGAGACTCGAGTCAGGAAAAAGAAAGAAAATGGAGTTTGGAGAGAAATGGAGACAGGGACGGGAGGAGAAGCAGTCTCTTTGTCATCTGCATTTAAATAGGATTTCTCCCAGACGCAGGCTGCAGAAACCGCTACAGAAACATTGCTGCCAGCGTCAAAGTGGCGTGCATCCAAATCGGATGTCGTGATGCGTTTCTGTAAGCATTTTAACTTTCTTGTCGCTTCATCTTTGCTGCTGCAGCGAATGCTGACAGCTCCCCTCCTATTCGGTCGAGGTGTTGTTGCTCAAACCTCTTCCTGCCTGCCCAAAATGCCACTTGGTATGTTGTTTACGCCGCGCTGTAGGCTGAAATTTCCCTCACAGGCACAAACGTGTATTCAGCTGCCTCCTCCAAATCCACGCTCACACAAGAAACTGGGGGAAAAGAAACGGCAAAAAAAAAAAAAAAGTATCTACACATAACTGTTTTGCTTTTATTGTTTTGTTTTTTTGGGTTTCTTTTTTTTTCCTTTTATCAAAACAACAGGAAATATCTCACAGCGATGAGATAATATCATCGTTCCACAAAGAATGAGCAAACCCCAAGTGTTTGTTTTTGCAGGTGATCTAGAAACGATTATTCCAGCACAAGCCAATCCGAGGTCAAGTCCCAACCTTGTTCTTCTGTCTCCCGCAAACAGCAGATGGGCTTGCTGCTTCTCTGGCTTCATCCGTTACGTTTTAGAGAAGCGACGGACGGGCGATTCTTCTCCTTGGTGACTGCTTTCCCATTCTGCAGTGTCACAATCGCGCACTCTCGCACGCGTCGGAGTAGTGCTTGGCATCCGCCTTCCTTACTCAGCTCATTGGTTCGCGTCCCTCACCTCAAGGCGGCGAATTCTCTGCAGCCAAATTAATCCGAGGGATGAGCGGAGAACCTCTGCTCCCCAGTTTTGATGCGTCACCTCACAAATGTATATAGAGGGCAAAGATTAGCAGTTTTTTCGGATGTGCTTCCTGCCGGGCAGAATGTCGACTGTAGCGGTTGCTGCCACATGGTTCGGATTCCTGAACCCAACAGCGTTTACTTTAGCTCTGCGACGTTGTGCTGATGCTCTGCACCGGCTATGTCAGGAATGAACCCAGGAGCAGAACTCATCACCCTCCAGCTTCAAAAAAAAAAAAAAAAAAAACGCTTTCTGTAGAACAACAACAAGAAAAACAACAAAGCTGAAGGAAGATTCCTGCCAAACAAATCCAGAGATGAAAACGGAAACTTTGTTTTTGTTCAACTAATTTGGTGGCCAGTTAGACAAGAATTTAGCATTTCAGATAAAAAAGAAGCACAGTTGCTAATTTACGCATTTATTTCTTGCCCTAAAGCAGGCGTGTCAAACTCATTTTCATTTTGGGCCAAATCAAGATCATGAAGGCTCTTAAAGGGCCTGTTGTGCCAGAATGTGTTGATAAAACCTGTTCACAAACTATTAATAAGTCAATAAATTCTTAAAATTACATAATATTATTGAAGATCTTTTCAGTCCCTTCATGGACTATAATCACACATCAACTAAATTCTCAAGAAACTGGAGGGATTGAAAACTGAATTGATATGATTGATAATTTAATATTTAATCACATTTAGTGCTTAGTCTAGTCTGTGGAGGGCCACATAAAAAGCTACGGCGGGCCGCATTTGGCCCCCGGGCCTTGAGTTTGACACATGTGCCCTAAAGAATAAAGAAACATTTTTTTGAGGTTTTTTTTTTTTTTCTGTCCGCTTAAAACATTCAATACTGTAAGGCGCCTTCTGCTGCAGTGTTGCTCCACACTTCCCGTCACCCGACTGAAAGACGGGTCACTTACAAGAAGGACAAATTCAGCTGTTAGGAAATATTTCTGGTCTAAGAAAAATAAACAGAGACATTCATGGTGGAAAGACTACAGCAGCAGTTATTAAGATGAAAATGTTTTCAAACGCCACAACGAACGTGTCCGTTAGGTTAGCCGACTGCATGGTGTCCAGCTGAACAGAAGGCCTGCTAATTTATTCTGCTAATACCATACACTCCCAGTGTTCCTCTATGAAGAGCAGAACAGTAAACAGGCCTGTGCGCACAGGGAACTTCAGACGTAGATTCACTATTAATATTTTCCACCGTCACATTGAATAATTGTTGCTTTACTGCATCAATTAGAGGCAAGCAGATTTATCGTAGTACACTTGCAGTGAAACCTTCTTTTGTTACGCCAGGAGTCTCACACTGGCCCCATTCCTCCTCAGATACTGGAATCAGTGGTTGAAGCCTTTCAGACTGGGATCTGATTGAAGAAATGAACCAGCTAACTTTGGGTAGATTTAAAAAAAAAAAAAAAAAAAACGATGAAGCAACTTAGTTCAACCTTCTTTATGAAGACGTTTCTCAGCATTTTTAAAAAAAATACACGTGTGTCCAAGAATTTGATGACGCATTATCCAAGTGTCTGCTGTTAAAGGTGTGTTACCCAATACTGTATGAGCATGGCAGTCTTACCCAACATATCATTGCAAAAGCAAGACTGGTTGAGACACAAATGGAGCAAGGTTTCTTGGATACACTCTGTACACGCACCTTGGGGATTGAGTGTAGAGCGCTGGGACGGTGTTTTACTCCCCTACAGATTTCTTCTGTATTTGCTTTAAATGTCTCAGATTACCCAGCAACTTCCAGTTTTAGATAAAGGTAGCCTGACTGCGTGCAAAAGGCAGTTTTCGAGTTATGATTTCTTTTTTTTTTTTTTTTTAAAGAGCAAAATTCACGATTGCACTAATTTCTTCAGTCTTTAGGAATCAGACAGTCACAAAACCAACACTATGTTTGCCTTTCTGTATGATTGCTGTTTCTGAAATGCTTTGTTGGTTTCGGGTCTGATGTAACATGACACTCACCTTCCTACAAGTTCCACTTTTGTCTTGTGAATCAACAGAACACTTTCCCCCCGAGTCTTGGGACTCGACAAGATGTTACTTGGCAAACGGGAGACGGGCCTGCGTGTTATTTTTGGTCGGCAGCGGTTTTGGCCTCGGATGCCATTCTTACCCAGTCTCCCTTTTCTTATTGTTACATCTCTAACACTGACCTTAATAGAGGCTAGTGAGGTCTGCAGCGCTGGGAGATGATGTTCTGGACGCTCGTGTGACCGACTGGTGGAATTACCAATGCGCTCTCAGAATAACTTTGGTTGACCAGCCTCTCTTGGGAGGAAGATTCACCACCGCCGAATGTTTTCCTCCAGTTGTGGATTACGGCTCTCGCTTCGGTTCGCTGGTTCCCAAAGACTAAGACCTTTTTCCAATTGATCTCATTGGCTTCCTTATTCTACTGTTTTTGAAATTTTGTAGAGAACGTGTTGCTATTTTAGCTTGTTCATTTCAAAAAAGACGTTGTGTTTGAATTCTTACATTTGTGCCTGTTAACACCAGCAGTTCTAATAGTCAGGGTAAACCGAAAGCCTCCGACTTTAGACCTCACCGTAGAATGCTATGAAAATGAGCCCAGAGCTCTGGCAAGGAATACTGCTGGCGTGAGGAAACGCTGTGCTGTAATGCAGGATGTTCTGAATTATACATCGTGCATTTGTTTGACTGGTTTGCAGTAATTGCTCTGCCACACAATAGCTGGCGGTCACGCGCCGCTTCTCGAGTGTCAGCGTTGCATTACCCCCAAAAAACACGGGCTTCAGTGTGTGCACACAAATGGAAAGAGATGGAAAGAGCACCGGCAGGCTGTTGCATTTATGCAAGAATATAGACACACACACACACACACACTCGCTCAGAGAGGGTTGATCATTAAGAAGCGCTTGCTGTGCCACTTGCCTCATTTCTGCTCGTCGGTGTACTCAGCCGAGTTCTGAGTTTTGCTGTCTGCCTTAGCCTGAAGTGTTGCAGCACATAAAATCTTCTCCTCAGTCTGTCTTCCGCTGTTTTTCTTCTCAGCCTTTCAAAATCAGTCCTTGGGGAAACTCGATATTCATTCGAGAACATTATTGACATTTATTATCCGTTTATCCCTTGGCTGGACGAGTTCGTCTGTCCCGTCAGTTTTAAATATGTTGCAGTTGAATCATAAAACCAATATAACCAGTAAAAGTCAAGTTTCTTTGTCTGGCACATTTCGCAGTGCTTTGCACCTTAAAGGCCTGTTAGGAAACGAGCAATGAACATTACTTTTTGTCAAAAGCCATCATCAAGCAAATAACGCATAAATTATATTGATGTTTCTCCACCTGCTACGACTCAAAGGCAGCTGTATCAGACGGGTTATTAGCTTTGATTTGCAGGAACTCAGCGTTTCAGGTGTTTTGCAGTTTCCTGGAAGTTCATTCCGGATCTGTGGTGCACAGAAGCTGAATGCTGCTTCTCCAGAAAGCAAAATGTCACCAGCAATCCGAAACGGGACGGGTGCGAAAACGTTCACGGATGCCCGTCAGCTCCTTGTCGTTGTAAACCCCGCCGTCACACACTAAGGGGTTCTACTGGGACGCTTCTCTGTGCAGGGGCTCCCAAACTCTAGAGAGCTCTTTCATGGACCTCTGTAGAACCGAAATGTTCCAGGTGGCAAAAGCCAGTTCAGATGAAAACAGAAAACTGGTACGCACAGCAGCTAGGCGCCTGCTCAAACAGTTGCTGTATTTGGATTTATTTTTTATTTTTTGCTGCATCATTTGCACAAACAGGAGAGAAAGGTGAGGGAAAAAACCCCATTTCTAGTCAGGGTGGTTTTATGTGGAGCTCTACCACTACACTCTTGACTCGGGCGAACAACTTAGCTTCATGTCTTTACATTTCTCTCTCATTCTTTGCTCTCAGATCCAGAGAGATAAAAAAAAAATAAAAATACAGTGTTGAGTTTCTCTGCTGGAGTCATGGGCTTCTATGGAGATCCAGTGGTGCTGCCTTAAGCAAGAACGGGGCGTTGCATCAAAATTATGATGATGTGTTATAATTTAAAGGGGCAGCATTATGGGAAATCCACTTTTTGAGCTTTATATTGTCGTTATTAGTATGATATTTTAATGAACTTGAATTATTTGGCAACAGAAATACCGCTGCTGTTCCTTCTAAAATGATTTATGCCGTCAGACTTTTCAGTAATTGAATGTATTTTACGTGGAGAGATTGTTCAGGCTGTTTTATTTTTTCATTATCTATAGATATAACCAAGTTATGTTTGTTGTTTTCGCTGTCGTACTTGCAAAACGTAAGCAGCGGGTCTCTGTTATTGTCATGTGCTTCTGCTTGTTTTCAGTGCTATTTTTAGCGAGTGGAAAAGTTCAGCGGGTTTTACCCTCGTCCATCCGTCCGTCCGTCCGTCCGTCCAGCCATCGCACACGGCCGACTGACAACTTGCAGCAGTATGTGTGTGTGTGACTGGATAAAACCCCACCATGTCTGGGGCATCCTGGTCAAATGTCAGCTTGGTTTCATCCATGACAAAGAATTTCAGTGTTTTTATAAGAATGACTTTAAAACTGAGGGACGTCTTTTATTCTTGCTGCATGCAAGAATAAAATCAGAACAGCGTTCTATATTTGTGATTTCCTCCCATTATAGAGTTGACATTTTCAACTGTCTTCATCATCTTATCGTCATTATTAATGTGGCAAGCAATGTTAATGACACATTAACGTCGCAACGTTAATGTTGTAAGAATGGCCTGATGGCGCTTGCACAAGGTGCATTTAATGATCAAAAGAATGTTGGATTTTTGAGTTTAGGCTAGAGAATACTCGAAACCCTTTGACATTTTTTTTTTCCTCAAGTTGCAATAAATCACTGGATCTTCAATGTAAATACTGAGCAAAAAGGGACATTTTGAGTATAAAGAAGCAGCTGGACTCCAACAGAGGTTGTTTGGCTTTATGGATGGTTTCTGTTTCTTGTCCACAGAGATTAAAAAAAAAAAAAAAAGCAACGGAGAATGTAACCTAGCGGAGTTGTTCTCATGCTGCTGCGCTTGGTTGGACTTGATCGGGGTCATGAAAACGCTGTGGTCTGAGGAGGCCTTTGTTGCGGTATTCTAAGATGGGTTTTGCATATTTGAGAGCTGCACTGCTTGTTTTCTTCACGGAGAGATCACACGTCTTACAACGGGAGGGTTATGGCTTCCCTTATGGCAGCTTAAACACACACACACACACACACACACACACACACACACACACACACACATTGAATAATATAATTTCCAAGGTGTTGTGACTCATGTTCATGGGCAATGTCACTTACATTCACCTCATTTTCATGGAACGTGTTAAGGCTAAAGGGTACAGTGACATGGAGTTGCATAAAAGGACATAAGACGGATGATCTCTCACACACACACACTGAGAGTGGATAACGTTGAAAAAATTCTCCTCTTTTTAAACTTGTGCTTGTTGCAGATGAACGTTTAAAAACAACAAGCTGAGCTGGTTAAACTCTTAATCTTGCTGCAAAGCTTTGTTTGTTTGTTTTCTTTTTTTTTTAAGTTGTGCAGCTTTCCAGAAATGTTGCAGCAGGTTTTAGCATAGTGCTGCTGCTGCTGCTGCTGCTGCTGCTGCTGCTGCTGCTGCTGCTGCTGCTGCTGCTGCTGCTGTACATGTGGTGCATGCAAATAATGCATGCATTTGCTTAAATCCTCTCCAGCTCAGCTTACATCTGGTTCCCCCTAGAAGATAACACAAGCTTGCAATGCAGTTAACACAGTTTGACCTTGACACGGTGCATTCGTCCAAGTAACTGCTGGCGATGTATGTCTGCATTGTCTTTCTGTGACAGTTTATCCGCCGATTGTTGGGGTCGGGGGAAAGAAAGAGAAGTTTGTTCAGGAAGAAGAAGAGCTCCTCTCGTAATGCCACTCTGATCTCTCTGCCTCCTATGATGGCTGTATCTGGGCAGGAACAGCTGCGATTGATTGGTTGACAACCTAATATGATCAGCCCAGCGGGAGCACAGCTGAACGCTGCTCAGCAGGCCAGCGAGCATCGAGCCACAATGGCATCACTTCACCGTCTCAAGATAAACTAAATTAAGCAGGCAGTGTGCTCATTAATCTGTAATCGCTTTAATGAAGGGTAGTAGTATTGTGTGTGTGTGTGTGTGTGTGTGTGTGTGTGTGTGTGTGTGTGTGTGTGTGTGTGTGTGTGTGTGTGTGTGTGTGTGTGTGTGTGTGTGTGTGTGTGTGTGACAGCAAAGAGGGGGGTTCTGTCCAACATTCCTGGAATCAGATCTTATCAAAGGATGTTTTATTTTCACTACCAATAAACTAGAGCACCTGCTGGTGGGCCTTTTTTTTTTTTTTTTTTTTCTTTCTTGTACCGTAAACACTTGACACAAAAACCTGACACGAATGAGAAAATGCAAATGTAAAAAAAACAAAACACAAATACAATACGGTGCGTGGCCAATTTAAATCCTCGGATCCGTCTGGTTGCTTCTCGCAGCCTGACCTAACGAGCTTTGACGGGGTTAAATATGCAACATATGTGTTGGAAGTAAATGTGTATGCATAGGTCGCCCTCCTTTGGAAGCCACAGTGTGTCCTCGCCTGCGGCTGTGGGAAGTAGAGCGCGGCGGAGGGAGAACGGCAGGCTGCAGAACAGGCTGCAGAGCAGGGGAGGAATAGAGCGAGGAAAAGTTTGCATAAAGGCTAAAACCAACGTGCAACATTTTGCTCTTGGGTCACACAGCACACTTTTGGGCCGAGCGCAATGGGAGCGTTGGGTAGGAGGTTGCACTTCCTCACAGAGATGCAGTGTAGAGCACGGGTCTGCAGTTCCAGTCCTCGGGGCCTGACGTCCTGCGCGTTTCACATGCTTCCCTACTTGAAGTAACCTGATTTCAATGAATGGGTCATTAGCGAAAACTCTCTGACAACGCGATGACAGACTGAGGAGATAATTCAGCTATTCAGTTGAGCATGTAGGACGGAGGTGCTCATAGACTGGATTTGGTCGATTCTGTCATGGAGACGGTGCTTGTTTTGTGGAGGCGAGCTATTTTCGGGTGTTGGTTTCTTTTCAACATTATGGAAGAGCTTCGGTTTAGTGCATGCGACAGGCCAAACTATTGCCAACCAAACCAAGGAGCTGACCAGGAGCTGAACTGTCAAAAACCCATACCAGCTAAACACATTTCTCTCGCTGTGTTTAGCTTAGTATGATAAAACTTGCTCTGAGCTTCTAAATTACTCTCTAAATGACAAAACCAAGCCTTTTTTTTTTTTTGTGCTGATTTATGCAACCGTATCAAGTGATTGCCCAAGACATAAAGTATCTTAGAAACAGGAAGGAGGACACAGTGTGTTGTTGAGGAGAAGGAGAAAAGAAAAAGCTCTGTGGGTTTCTCAATTCACCCCACAATCACATGTCGAGGTCTGTTTCAAAACCATTTCCATTTATGAATTATTATGAATTAAATATTCTGTATCCTGTATGTTTATGGAGGCTGACAGCTCTTGGAGCGGATCGCTCCGCGAGTACAGAAGTCAAAACAAAGCACCTCGCTGTGTTTGGATCTGCGTCTGTGCTCCCTCGGCTGCTTTCTGCAAATAAAGGGGTTGTGATACTACATGTTTGATGCAATAAGTACTCTCTCTCTCTCTCTCTCTCTCTCTCTCTCTCTCTCTTTCTCACTACATGTTGCATTGAACAACAATGTAGTTGTTTGTAGGCGAGCAAATTAGTTCTGCTCGCCGTACAGAGCTGTTCTGTGCAGATGGAAAAGTGTGCACATGCTTTTATTGCAATTTCTGTCATCACCTATATTTAAGAACTACAATAACATTTGTCTTTAGATGACAGTCACCTTCTTTTCTGATCCACCGTCAGCAATGCACGACATTACAAACAAATGTAGCTGTTTGTGTTGTTCTGTTTATGGTTGTTGGCACAACTGCTGGTCGGCTGCTTAGGTTTTTTTTTTTTTTTGTGGTGTCAAAGAAACCTCTCAGCAGTGCTGATTTTTTTTATTTTTTTTTCCTTCCTGTTTTTTCCAGTTTCTTAATTTACTGCCCAAACAATTTTACCAAGAAATCACAAACTCAGCTTTTTTATTTAAAGAAAAGCTGATGCTTCAGATCATCAGATTTGTCACACAAATAAAACCTAAGTGAACACAAAAGTACTTCTCAAATGTCAATTTAACCTATTAAGGAAAAAAGACTGTCCAAACCAACATGGCTGTATGTGAGCTGATAATTGTCTCCCTTTGTTATATTATTAAAGAAGTAGGAATGATCACAATTTTGGCTGGGTTTCACTAGCCATGCACAGCCCTTACTACTGCCAGACCTACAGAACCAAGAAGGTTCTGTAGAACCTGTTGGACAACACGAAGAAGGCTGAAAGAGCAGAAATTCAGACACAGACTCATCACTGAGGTCGCAAAGCAAGACAAAAAACATTAATGGCTGTTCCACACGGTGCGTCAAACACTCGGTGAAGACCAATTAGTCGCACAAGAATAAATATATTCTGTGGACTACAAATAAAAATAGAGCTTTTTGGGAGGAGTCCTTCCTGTTGCATCTGAAGTAGAACCAACACAGCATCTCAGAAAAAAGATGCTGAGTCGGGTGTGCCTGTTAAACATGGTGGTGGTGGTGGTGGTAGGCTTATGTTCCAAGGCTGCTTTGGAACCTGAGACTTGTAATCGAGTAGAAAATGCTAGCGGCAGCGCCGGGATCCAACGCACACCTGAAAATGCATCACTGAATGGCTGTAAGAAACCAGAGTGAAGGTTTTGGAGCGGCAATATCAAAGTCCAACTGCAATGCTGTGACGGAGTAGGCTGTAGTAGTAAGTATTGCCTGTCCAGATGCTGAGTCAGGGTTCCGCTGTACATTTGTTTTGGAAATGAAAGCCGTGTAAAGTTTCTTGTTGGTCTGCGTTCGCTTCCGAGAACAATCATCCGGAGAATTGCGCGCCTGTGTCGTTCGATTGGGTCATGCGCACTTGGATCGGAAAGCGGTTGAGCCTGTGTGTTAGTTGGTTTGCATGCCGTCGCTCATTGTTGGCTTCGGTGCCACGGTATTACATTCCCTGTGATTTATTGTCTCCATTGCAGCCTCTGTTGAGTCATGGCTAACTTTTCTCTTTCCGTGCGTCCTGCCATAGCGTTCCTGCTCCAGGCGATGTGTCAGCTCATGTCAGCTGAGTGACTTTTCTACTCTCCGCAGGAACCCGGCAAGAACGACTCGAGCAGGAAGAAAATGGGAACAGCGGGAACATAGATCTTCAGGGGATGAGGGATGATGAAGTGAAGAGTCGCTTGAGTTCAAGACGTCTGAGAGGTTGCCCTCGCTCCAGATTTGTCAGGGACTTGCAAAAAAAGGCTCGGCCTCGTCCCAGTTAATTGACGCTGGTTTCGAGAATCGGCTCAGTCAGAAGAAAGAGCGGCTTGACTTTCGGTGACGACAACAGACTCATTTTGAGCTCGACTTTGAGAACAGCACAAGCAATTCATCACAGATGATTGTGTCAGTGACGGAGTGCAAAGACAGTTATGTAATTGAGTAGGGGTGAGGTCAGGTATTTCTAAATAAATCTTTCAGGAGACAAATAATACATTTTTGTGTCTGTTTTTATGTTTAAACACAAATCATCTTACCAGCTAATTTCATCTCCACTTGATATTTTAGACTGTATGTTTTTGGCCCCTTTAAGGTAGTGTGATAGTGTGATAAACCCTTTGCGTGATTCCAGTTTGCGAGACCAATACCAATCGATTATTGCTCGACAGATCGCCATATTTCCCCTTTTTCTATATTTCACCTCCGTATTCTGATTTTCTTTACTATTAACTATCAACTTTGTTTTTCTTTTGTACTAAACGTCGGACAAAGTGCCTTAGAAAACATATTTATTGATATGTTCACACACCAAGCAAAATTGTAGTTTTATCTATTCATTGAACATGAAACAGATTTTTTTTTCTTTCTATTTTTTTCCTCCCCAAAGTCTCTTTACAATTACCGACACAGTCAAAATGGCCGATTTTGATCCAGGACACAAACGTCTACAGTGTCGGCATTTCTCCAATACGTTTGCAGGTCTGCTCAGGTTGACGTGAAAAGAAATTTCGAAATTCATCAGAAGGAGAATCAAACATTACCTTGAGCTGGTCAAGCACTGTCACGCCATTTTAGTGGAAAAGTCCCATTCGCCCAATGAGACGGGTCTCTGCTCCAACACAGCTGGTCAGCTGGTTCCTAATGGCTGAATTACCTCCTCAGCCCGTCATCAAGGTCTGCAGAGGCCTCCTAATTAACCAATCGCTTGATTGGGGTGTTCTTAGAAACACCAAAAACATGCAGGACTCTAATCCAAGATTAAAAGTGATTAACTATGGCCAAACGGAGGGTCATTTCACACTGAATGATGGCGCTCTCGCCAAATGGATATTCAGTCTGAGTGAGCGGACGGCAAAGAAAATCTGCGTAAATCGTCCGCGGATCATGAAGCTAGACAGATGGAGGTGGGTGAGGAGGCCATGTAGTGAGAAGTCTGGGGGGAGGGCGGGAGAGCCAAGATGGTGTGAGAGGAGAGAGTAGTATTAGTCTATGAGGAGGAGAGAAGATGGGTCGGATTGAATGAAGGTGAGAGAAAGAGAGAGAGAGAGAGAGAGAGAGAAAATAAGTGGGTTTAAGGAAAAGGGAGCGCATCAAAGCCAGGATGATTTAGCGGAGGTTCGGGGAGCAGCTGGGGCAGAGACACATGAGCTGATGGAGAAATTAGCTTTGCGCCAAGTGCTCTTTTTTTTCTTTTTTTTTTTTCTTCCCCTCACACCATTAATTTTCCCTCTTGAGCGCTCTTCATCACCTTTCCCCTGCCTGCTTCCGTTTGTTTTCAATTTTCTACCTCTCTCTCCTTTATCTCTCCCTTGCAATAGGAACATATGTCGCTGATGATGTCAGCAGGAAGCTAAATCTAGGCTATCTGTCTTGTGCTCTGTCCACCTTCTCACGGGGTGTCCACACATCCTTAAGACGTCTAAAATGAAGGTCTTCAAATGTCTTAAATTCATTAAAGAAAATCGAGCTAGCCTCAAAGACTTTAATCGCAGGTCTTGACGCTTGTGGCAGGAGTTTTTAATGTCTTTTTATGTAGGGTTTTTTCTACTGGCTGAAAGTTTTAGTCGTGCGCAGCCGTCTTTGTTTTAAGGTGGTTAAAGCTATTTTTAACGAGTTGCTAATACTTACTTGGTAACTAGCCAGCCAGAGAGCACAAAGCGGCTGCCAAGAGCCACAGAAAGACCCCAGAAATGTCAGATTTGGTTTCCTGATTTTTATTTTCTATGTCTCTGTCATGATTTATGTCTGAAATTGTTTTCTTCGTGGTCTTAAAAAGTCTTAAATTCGACATAAACCCTGTTCTCCAATCATTGCCTCTGGGTCTGCCTCCCTTTCAAAAGGCACCTTTATGGTTCTGCCACACAGTTCCTACAGAGGCGTCTGCTTACAGTCAATTTTTGGATCTCTGTGCTGCTGCAGCTTCATCCGTTATCATAGATTTAGTCATGGCTTCCTTCCCAGATCCGCTGCGTCACGGCCTTGCCGCTTTAGGCCACAGTAAATCAACACAATACTCTGGACCTTTACTGAATCGGAGTGTCAATTCGCCTGTTACACCCAATAACACCAAAAGAAAAACACTCTGGTTATTGAAATGACTTCTTTCGGTTCGAAGGAGAAACAAATCTTTGTCACACGCGTCTGCCAAAACCGTAATTATCAGAGAGCCGAGGACAACAACGCACCAGCTATTTCTGCTTTTTTTTTTGTGAGGAAGGATTTCACAAGCTAATATGATATACGTAGGAGTTCTTGAATATCGGTGAAACAAAGCAGATAATTAACAGTACGCTCACTCCCGAGATAACAAAAACAGAGATGCCCAACGCTTTCCTTTTTCTATTTAGCCTCCTCCTTTTTTCTCTCTCTCTTTTTTTTTTCTTCTTCTTTCAGTCTCAGTTTGCAAAAGGCCAGAAAAACCGTGTGATATTAAAGGTGACGGTGGATGTTTCCTATTGGCGGACTCTGTGCCTCCACTACTTCAAAACAACCTCCAGTTTGCGAGGGGACACACTGAAGGCAACTCTCAAACACTTTTGCTTTTTGTTTTTTTCAATTATAACAAAAAAGTGACGGTGATTCCGGGTCATGCTTCAACATTTTGTTTCATGCAATCATAGACAGATTGATTCATGTCCACCTAGACTTTTAATTGCATTTGTATTGCATATGTCGTGCACATTTTTTAAATTTTTTTTAGTTCTGGAGTGCAAGACCCTTTCTGATGCTGCTCTGGGCATCTGCCCATATAGAGGCACTGAGCCAGACATTCAGTAAACCTATATTAAAGATCGCTCACTAGGGACAATAGAAGTCCTCCTTCAGAGTCTGATGCACTTTGACTCTTGAGAAGTGAATTTCTCTTTTCATAGGTTGGCATTTTCATTAGGAAATGTAATTAATATATTGTTCCTGTTACAAACAGGAACAAGCTTAAGTGTAATCAGTCTGTGGGTACATAATATCAATTCTGCTGACGGGTCTCTCTTAAAGTTTTTCGGCTGACAGTGAAAAGTTGAAGTTTAGCTCAGCGAGGAGAAGGTAAGAAGAGAAACCGCTCAGACGCCGCTTTTATTTCATTTTTATTTTTTCTTATTTTTTCTTAAGTTGTTGTATTTTCCGACCTGCTCTGGAGCAAGTTAGGTTTCCATCACAGGTTGCCATGGTGACAGAGCTTGGTAGGAAGCGAACTGGCTTTTCGAAACTGGAAATTACAACAATAGAAGTCGCTGGTCTTGCTTCATGGTACCGGTCCATGAACTGATCCCTATAGTATGGTGATGGTTGGTTTATCTTTTAGATTTTTTATTTTTTTTACTATAAAGAAAATCCTGCAAATCAAGAATTTCAATGTGAGGTCTATTATCGTTGTTAATAATCTTTCTGTGTAGAAAGTGTTTGAAAATGTAACTTTATCATCCTTCAGCCTCGCGGCTGCACTGAGCAGAGGCGGCATGAAAAAGCTGGCTTCTTGTCAGAACATTGTTGAACTTTCTTTTTTTTTCTCTCCCTCTCTCTCTTTTCCTCAAATGAACAGGAAACACATGGACTTAAACACAACACGAGGCCTGTGCCATTTTGGGTAACTTTTGCAGTTCCTCGGGTTGAGTTAAGGCCATTCGCTGCAATTTGTCGTTATTACTCAAAGGATCCCTTTTTTGGTTTATTGAAGAAAAGGGCTCTGTGTTTGCTTTGTGTAAGTGGGTAGTGGAGCTGTGATTGGATATCATCCTGTTTCTGTTTATTTTTTTATTTTTTTTATTAAATTTTTTTGCCATTTCCCAGTCCAGAAGTAGATCAAAGCTGCATGTTACGTGTACATATGCTTACAATCCCCTCTGGGGTAAGTGTGCAAACATATTCATCTTCATATATTCTCTCTGCTCCATTTCTGCTCCATTCTTCCTGTTCACTGACTCACCACCATTATATTCATGAGCTGTGACTCAACACATTCACTTTGCTCAAGATTCCTTTTTGAAAACTTGCTCTTTATTTGTCTCCTCCCTTTCTTCTTCTGCAAGGTTTTCCCTTGCTGGATACCAATTACCCATGTTTACTTTTCCTTTTATCGCTCTACAACGACCCCCCTCGTTTTTCCCTCTATCCCAAGATCTTCCTCCTCGGATTCGACTGTCAGCTGACATCTCCCAAAACTGCGCTCTCTCGCGCGCGCAGTCGACTCCCATCTCTTTCAGAGCCCGGCGTCAGCCGCCGCCCACGCACAGAGATGTGTGTACTAGATAGCCGCGTATGAAAACATCAAAACCCGAATCGCGCAGCCACCTACACACGCAGTCGCATGTTCAAATGGTTCCCCCCTGCTGTGAGCAGAAGCACACAGTGGAGAGCCACGGCAGAGTTTTAAGTCTACACATGTTGCAAAGAAACACACACACACACACACACACACACACACACACACACACTCAGTTCATCTGTTTCTGCTGCTGTTATCTGTGAGTCACTGGAAAACGCACATGTAGCTGCACGGGAAAGCCACAGCCAGCAGCACGTATAGCGCACACTGTTCATGTGGTTGAGTGGCACGAATGGAGACCGCAACCACGTTATGGACGACCTGTAACCCACTTGTGCCAACGTTCAATCACCCACTCTGTTTCTCTGTCTGTTTCGCCCACGCGCTCAGACTGACACATACATTTACACTCCGTTTCACTGAAGCACCCACACGCATGTGCTGGCAGACTGATGTGCTTATTCATCGATGAACACACACATGCTTGCGTAGGAGATCACCGAATGCTAAGCAGGCACAAGCAGCTCCAAGAGCGAATGAGTGCGTGTATGTGTGTGTGTACATATCTGTGTGTGTACGTATCTGTGTGTGTACACACGCGAGCCCAGCTGCTCAGCGGGTAAAAAGTCTTGGGGATTTTGTGCGGTCGCCGCTCAGATATCTCGACACGGTCTCGGGAATCTTCGCACCTTTGATGTTTGAAGTTATCGACTGTGGTGGCATTTCAAACCCATGGAAAATAAACTTTCCCCAGATGACTCAGAAGCTGCAACTACTTTCTGTTCGGATGAGTTTTGTCATTGGTCAAGTGGAACTGTCCGCCACATCACATCACAATCGGCATCACGGTTTCAGTGTGTGCTGCGCTGCAGTCGCAAAGCATTACCTTGATGGAATATTATCCGGGCTATAGTGGCTTAAATCTGATTCAAGACTGCATTTCTTTCCCCTCCAACCCTGCCAGTTGGAGAATAGCATCTCATCTGACTTAATTGTATTTGTTGCGATGATGTTCTCGTAGTTGTTCTTCTTCTGCTTGCATTTATAAGTACCGTTCTCAATAAAAGATAAACGTCCGTAGCTCTTCATGTTACAAGGGGATGCACCTGTCAGATTTTACCATCCAAGATAAATTCTGCAAATTTAGATTTCCCTTTTGGAAGAATAATGTAAGATGGAGTGGCTATTTAGTGTCAGCGGGGGTTGGTAGAGGCTACAGCAAAATAGGCAAAATGCTTGAATGCACCGATTTATCGGACCGTCGATCTATCGTCGCAGATTTCCTTAATTTTTGGAAATTGGTGATTAGTTGATTTTTACATGAGAATCGGCGATAAGCCAGAAAATTACAGTCGGTGCACCCTTATTGAATCCCCAAGATTTCCTCTAACAATGCCACCTTTGCAAAAAGGTGGATAAAACTAAAATAAGTTTAGTTTTATCTTCACCCGTTTCAAATGCACCAAAGATATTGCATAAAAATTTTTTTGTGAATAAGCAAAAAATCTGTAGAATCTGACACGTTTTAAATCCGATTAATGGTCAGAGTGATCGATTGCTAAACTAACCCTGAGTGGCGGCCCTAATTCACGATGCATTGTTGATTGACTGCACGCATTTGCGACTGGTAGGTTCATCACCGAAACTAAAACTTGTCTTAAAGTAACGAGGAGCAGAAGGGAGAGCAGGGCTTTGGGTTGGAGGGAAAACAGTGGCGCTATCAGAAGAGACAGATGGAGATTCGTGGATAGCCAGAGGAAAACTGGAACAGGCCTTGAATAGGTGGCAGGGAGTGGGCATGAGATGACAGCCAGGGAGACAGCTAGCTCTGCTTTTTGTTGGCGGACAGTGGTGGACAGCTTGAGAGAATTAAAAAAAAAAAAAGAGGAAAAGAAAGGGAAAGTGCACAGCAAGAAGCACACCAAAAAGACACTTGCAGGAGTTTTGTATTGTTGAAAATTGTGGTGTTGTTTTAAGGAACCTTAATGTGCACGAATTTGCTTTTCGGGGAGTTATTTGTTTAGTAAATTACCAACACGCATAAAAAGACTTAATGTCAGCCTTTAGCTGGCTGATTTATTATTAGATTCGACTTGCAAATGTTCACATCCAAGCACAAAAACACTGAAAAAAGTGAAATGCCACAGAGCTGGAGGGAAAAAAAGCCTTTCATGATGACAGAGGGCTTCAGTTCATGTCTGAAAATAATAATGATAAAAAAAAAAAAAAAAAACCCCGAAATGACAAGAGTCTCCCATAAACAACCAAGGCCCCAGTTGCTGCTTGACACTCGTGTCACACGGCTCGTTTATTTATAGTCGGTAAGTTACGAAGCACTTTTACTGGATTGTCCTCAAAGCTGCCGTCTAAAAAAGCAAAAAGGCTAAAAGCAGATGTGGTTCGAAAGATTACGACCGGTTCCATTAGCTGATGAAAAGACATTTCATGTAATCACTGGATGCTGTTTGTATAAAAGAACCCACCTTCCGTATCAAGGTGATATTTGCATCTGTTGTTATTCGTCCGCCTTGGGATTTGTGGGGTAAATCGCAAGCGGATGCTCATTTACATCGAAACCCCATTTTCACTCAAACAAATGCTGGATACTTAGACGGGAAGGTAGTTTTCAAATTTTTTTTTTGTTATTCTGTTTTTTGAGACGTTGCGTCCACCAGTTTAATTTTATCTAAATAAAACGCACTAACAGACAGTATGCATTATCGCCACTAATGAGCAACAAACATTAGTTTTGATGTTTAAGCCGTATGTGATTTTAAAATTTATACTACGTCAAAATCCGCCCGGTTGCTCCTTTAGCTACGACATAAACAAACACGCACACGCACACACACACACACACACTAACACACTGGTGGAGCCATTTAGAAGTGTGTGGAAACTCTGGGCCACATTAATGTTTGTAAATGAACGCATCCAAATTAATCCCAGGAAGCCCTATTAAAAGTCTCCTTACGATATCAGGGTTAGGGAAATGTGAAGACCTGAGCACAGGTTGCTTGTTCCATGCATCATCTTTAACCCTTTAATCCCCTGAATGGCGGTCGTGGTTGGCGTGAATGTTCAAATTTTCCATAGAATGTAGTTTAGTGTCGTATTGAAAACAAGCACTAGAATAATTTTCACCTAAACCTTGTAATGCATGGCATTCACATCCAGGAGCCTCTTACACATTTTGGCATGTGCCAACCAGAAACTTAAGTGTAATTTATTGTGACGTCAGAGGGTTAAGAGTAAAAAAGTCGATAAGAAAACTATTAATCTATTAGTCATGCACTCCACAAATTTTGCTTTTACAGAAAAGTAGCAAAAAGGAAACAATTATATGCAAGAAGGTCATAAGAGATTTGCCACAAGCAATGGAGGAGCCTGAACAAACTTGCACTAGAAGGTGCTTTGGTCAGATTGTACCAAAAACCAAACATTTTGGCCTACGTGCAAAATGAAGCAGAAAGCACATCGCCATGTTCAGAAGAGAAATGGAGCTCGGCACATGCGCCTAAACACGAGGTTTACGCTCCAGCAGGACAGTAACCTTAAACATACAGCTGACACTCAAATGCAGTCATTTAGATCAAAGCCTGTTCTCGCATTAAAATATGGACCTCAAACCATTCGTCTTTCGCCAAACAACTTATGCTTAGTGAAATTGCTCGGAGAGCATCTGTGAAGTTTTGCAAACGCGCGATGGGCAAAGTTTCAGCCCGCTGAGGCACAAAGCCGCTATATCCCAAAAGATCTGTAGCTGCGATCGCATGAAAATTCTACACAGTGCCGACGAGCTGAAAGGAACAAAAGCCTTTGCAGACTCTTTATTCATATAAAAATGAAATCCATGCACACTTTTACTTCACATTATGTTGTGATTGTTTGCTGGTTTAGCATGTCACTCCTAATTCAATACGTTGACGTTTGCGGTTGCAATGGAGAAGCATCATTCAGTTTACACTAGTCTGGAACAAACTTCCAGAAAACTGCAAAACTGTTGAAACGCTGAGTTTGTTTAAATGGAGGCTAAAAACCCAGAGTCTTTGTTGACAACTACTAAACGGAACAGTGAGATTTTGATAATGATATTTGACAAAATGTAATATTTAGTGCTTGTTCCATAATTGGGATGATGTTTTCGTGACATAAAACACTTTGAACGGCCTTGTTGCTTAAATGTGCCACACAGAATAACTTGACCTTGACCTAATGTGACCTAATCTGTTCAATGGGTATACTTTTTCAAGGGACCGTACATATTCTCACAATGAGCAACAGCTAACATCACATCAAATTTTCACTGTTATTTATGACTGATCAAAGCCACCCGCATTTTCATTAACATTAAACAGTTTTTTTTCTTTCACAAGCCTCAATAACAGCAGCAGCTAGTGGGATCCTGATATGATGGAGTCGGAAAGTGATTGCTTTCTGCCTCAATATTCCCAAAAGACAAAGGGTTTATTGGCTCCTGTATATGGATCGGACCTTCACTGTTGTTCATCTGCAGTGTTCAAGGTTTTCTCTCAGGTCCGACTCCAGGCTAAATGCCATAATCGGGGAGCTTTCAAAACATATCCGAAACATTACGCGTGAAAGCCAAACTACATTAATTAGCTACTTACAGTTGTTCAAATGCAACATACTTTTAATAGATTTCACAGGCTTGAACAAAAAAAGTGCATTGAACTTAACCTTCCTTAGGTACATTTCTTTCGCCCATTTTGCTCAGTAAAACTGTTCTCCCTAGTTGTACTCCATTCCTGGGAGCAATGCAGCCAGTCAGGAGCAGGCGGTGTTGGGTTGGGATATTTAAATCCATTTCAAACTCTTGATTATGACTAGAATAATCAGTGCTCAAATATAGGCTACATAAATATGTAGATCTCAAGATATTTACGTTGTCGTAACATATATATATATATTTTTTTGTAAGCCTCCTTCTAACAGTGTGGCGGCTTTTATTTTCCCGAATAATTACAGGTAGAGGAATGACTGATGTTAACCTAACCCAACCAGCAGACATTCAGTCAGACAGACTGTGAAGCTGCATGCCTCCCTCCGTGCAGCTTCACAACATGGGAGGGACGCAGCTTGGATCGATGGGCACTGTATTAAAAGCTGCTGGGTTAGGACTGGGTTGCCATGCGCCGATGCTCTTCTTCTTCCCTCTGTTTCCCCTGTCCACCGTCGGCCTCTGAGATAATGCCAAACCATTCGTGCATATTGATCACCTGCACCACAATAAGCTGCTACTCAGCGCGGATGTT
The DNA here is from genome assembly GCA_911649635.1 of Poeciliopsis gracilis. NCBI lineage: Eukaryota > Metazoa > Chordata > Actinopteri > Cyprinodontiformes > Poeciliidae > Poeciliopsis > Poeciliopsis gracilis. Next base: position 2,210,549 of record CAJVRI010000724.1, read on the forward strand.
TTGCTTCCCCTCTTAGTGAGTGATGAGCAGGCAGCGCTATCGGTCTGAAATGTGTGTCAGCAGGACTGGAGGAGGGCTGTGCACCGTTTGCGTGAACATTGCTCAGACGCGAACTGGGACAGCGCCGTGACGGGGGTGGGGTGGGGGGTGGGGTGGGGGGTGGGGGGGAGCGATATCATGCCAGTGGGCTGTCGCTGCTAATGCTGCTGCGAATGTGGCCGCATGTTGATATCAGCCACAGGTTTCCCCCCCATAAAAGCAGCTTCCGCTGAGCGCGGTTGCATCAGGATGCCGATATTGCTCAGGGATTTAGAGTTTCAGAAGCTAAGTAGAACATTAGGATCTGATATTAAACTGGGAGACCCAAAATGATTAGCTGCATGCTGGGTTGTGCCGCTTTGAGATTCTCTGTGTTATAACCTTGGATGAAACATTCGGCTTTTAATGGTGTTTATGTGAAAAAAACAGACGCTTTTTTTTTTTTTTTTTTTTTTAAATGGGAGAGCATTAAATAATCCTAATGCTGCTAAGCTCTTTGAATACATTAGGTACATTTCCATGGATAGAACTTTACTCAGAGACCAGGGTCTTTTTCTGGGCGGTAGTTTTTCTTCCCCCTTTGTATCCACTACAGGAAGCAGAAGTTTTCAGATGATCTGAACTAAAGCTAGAGCATTTTACTGGGAGGATGCTAAGCATTTCTCATTGGTTCGGTATCCTCAGCATTGTATGCATCTCTTAATCTTCCAATTTTCACTCTGTAGTTAATATTTTCTGCTGAATTACATGAAACTCTGAAAACATACAATTTGCTATGGTTTTGGCAGAAGCTGCCATAATTAATGGTAGCAATTGACTAATTGCCAAGCAGTAACTTGCTAAGTGCATAATGTGTGCAATGCTATCGTGATGACACATTGCTCAATACTGTGATCGGTTTTTTTAGGGGGTTTTTTCAAACACAATCACTTCAGTTGCATTTTAGTGTTTTTACTGAGTTTGCATTCAAATAATAAAATCCACCAATCGATCAAAGGAAGCATGGACGACTTTCGTTCTGCGTCTTCACAGGAGAGAGCCAGTTCTTGTATATATCTGTCAAATTCTTTTGTAACAGAGTTTCACCACTAATGTCAAAGTATCTGTCAGTATTTATGTTCTGAGATTGAGAGTAAAGCAAACGTTTGTGTCCAGGACGGCTGATCGCACTGATTTTAAGTCTGAATGAGGCAGACGCACCGCTGTTTGCATGCGCATGGTTACTTCAAATGAAACGCGTCTCGCTTAATTCATGTAGATTTCCTTAGAGTAAGGAGTGATTAAAATTCAGCTCTCGAGCCAAACCGCTTCGAAATGGTCATAAATTATGTCTGGATCGGAGCCGCTGTTCTGCTATTTCCTTCCTTCCTGCGGTCAGGAATCGAGATCCAGGCAGTTCCATAAAGAATCCATTCTGCCTCTACACTCTCACACAGTTTGGAGTTGGTCTAAAACTTTTAAACCATAGCTGCTAAATAAAATAAACAGACAGAGAACTAAAGCTGCAAGCAGCCTCGTACGGCCCTCGCAGCTCAGCTCCGCTCCGCTCTGAGCTCACGGCGACCGCGGGAGGTTCAGCAATGCCATCCGCTCGCCACCGCCGACGCTCTCATGCAGTCCCTGCACCTGTCTTTTAGGCGATGCGCATCAAAGTGTTCAGTGGTACTCCATGACGATGCACAAAAAAAAAAAATCTGGTACAGAACGACTGATCTAGTAAGGAGACGTAGCCGATGGAATAACCTATGGGGCACAGTGGAGGCAAATGAAAATTTAATGCTGTTGGACATGTTAGAAGTTCAAAGGTCAATCAAAGATGAGATGACGCACGTACAATTTATGTGTATGGCAAGGGGTCGAAAGTCGCCATTTGGCCACGCCCACACAGATGACACAATTCGTCGTGTCATTATATGATTGGGTCAGGGTTGGGGTTTACAGGTTTAAACCTATGAAAGTGTCAAAGTTAGACACCAAGCAGAAAAAACAGGTGACTTCCCGTTGGAAGTGGGCAGTTTGTCACCAACTGGCCATGTGAATGTGACGAGGATTGGTCTGTAGTGACACAGAAAGTCTGATGCAGCTGTGACCTTGCATGTGGAAGTTATTGCACTTTGATGTTTTATGGCAAATAGTCAGATTTTGACACTAAGCCACTCCCACATGCTTTGATCTATGAAAAATCCTTTGATGACTTTTGACCTTCAATGCCTCTAGACTGTGCTGATTGATTTTGAAGTCTGTCTCAAAAGCTGCGGGAGGAATTCGATCAGACACGTCTATAAAAACGAGAAGATGGCGGCTCTGGTCCAAAATTATTTTCTCTAACTATAGTTTGAGTATCCTGAAGGCTAAAGATTAAACGATCACATTAAAAAAAAAAATGTTTTGAGAAGGCAAACCTTACTATCCAACGTCAATCTTATGTCGCTTTGAATCGTTTTTAATGGTGCTGGATTCTTTTAAAGGAGTTGTCGAAACAGCGACAGCTTGCTTTCTAATCGGGAACGACTTGCATTTAATTCAACAGATTTAATTAAACATTTTCTGGGGGCAGATTTGTGACACAAAATTGTACATTTCCAGCTGATTTCAGTAGGTTGGTTTAAGAAAATGAAAAAGAGCCGTGGTGCTTTTGGGAACAAGTCAGTTCATCAAACATGACCTCAGTATCTCTGGCTCTGTGCGTCAGAGACCGTCCTGAATGGATTCTTCCCACCTGTGCCTGACATTTGCGTTTCTGAATATAACTTTTTAATAACAATGAGCTATTTAATAAACGAGCCCAGCCAGATGCGGCACTAATGTTCAGTCTGTCTTATGATTCACTTTCTATTCCAGTCTGAGTCACAGTTGTTGAATGTAAACTTCTCTTTGGATTAGGGCTGCAACTGACCATTATTTTGGTAATCAATTAATTTGGTTAAAAAAATTGCCACATTTCATTCAAAACACTATCAGAAACACATTGAGAGATGACAAACAAATAATGAAATAGCTTTTTAAGATAAGAAAATGAGCATTATATTGCCTAAAATGCAATAACATAGCTTATCTGTTTATTTTTTGGATTATTGAACAATCGAATAACAAAAGACGTCGACTAGAATGGAGTGAAACTAAAACTACGCTATTATTGGGTGTTTCAAGTTTATGTACAAAGATTTTTTTTGTTTGTTTTTTATTATCTTAAAAGTAAAAAGTATAGATTTTGTACAGCTTTTCATAAGTCTATACTTCAGTTGACAATTGATCAATTATTAAGTTTGGTGATGGTTATTGTTAATCACAATTAATCGAATTAATGCTGAATAATCCCGATTAATCATTTCAGCCTACACGATGCATATCTAGGCATATGTAAATTCACCTGGCTGCACAATACCGTTAAAGTTGAAATATACAAAGCTAAGTTAATTCATGCATGAGGAAATGAAGTGACTATTTGCAAATTAACCACGGGAAGATATTATAAAATGCCTTCATAAATAGGAGAATCCTCCCGATGCTCCAGCAATAATCTGCTGCACCGCTCCAGGTGAGGAAGGAGGGCAGCCTGAGCCTCACTGGAGTCTGAATGCTGATGTGACCAGCATCCCAATCACCTGCTCAGGCTGCAACACCTGCAGCTTGCACGCACACTCCCAAGCCCGACGATGTGCAATCACCTTTGCCAAACGCTCCGTGCCCGAGCCTCGCAGCTTCTCGCCTCCCCGTGTCACAAGTACCTGATATGCAGAAAACCTCCCCCAGCCCCCGACCTCCTCCTGAAGCTCATTGTTTGTCACAAAACTGCCAAGAGGCTTGTGGAAGAGGAGCAGAGCAGACTGCAGAGCTTTCTGACTCATTCTGCTCTGCAGCCTGGCTGGATTTCATCGGAGAGGGCTTCGGATGAAGGAAGGCCGACCCGGGGTCCCGGGCTTGTAACAGAATGTCCATCCTGTCCTGTTCCACAAAGTGTTTCTAGCGTTTTCCGGGAACGTATTCGACAATCTGAAAATGCAGATTATCCTGCAGTATGCAGGAGAGCGCTTATCCTTGCCTGTAACGATGGCACTTCATTGATTCAATCGTTTGTACGTCCATTATCTGTAAACACTTCATCTTGCGAAAGGTAGCAAAAAGTGGGGAGTCTGTCCTAGCTGACATTGGAGGTAGAAGAAAGGGGTCGAACATTCAATTTGGACAAGAACAGAGAGTTACTTACATTCACCCCACTGCCAATGTAGAGTAATTTGGCTGTGCGCCGTTGTTCAGAGAAGAGGGATTGAGAGGAATTTGTACTTTTCACTTGTTCTGTAACTGAAGCTAAATCTCTCCACTGATCGGCCATTTGTCTGCCACATTCTGCCACATTCATAAGTTCTGAACCGTGGCTTTAAAAACGGGACCCACACTGAATTGAGACAAAGGAAGGAAGTTTCTTCAAAGACTTGTTGTAGAGGCTTATGGTTGTGGTTGTTGTCTTTTGTAGCAGTCTGCATTACAGCATTCTGGCAAGAAATTTATCATGATAAATGATAAACAATATGATTAAATATCCACCCAAGCTAAAAAAAAAAAGTTTCCTCGTTTGCCAGTAATGCACTGCGGATTTATTTGGAGAGCGTTTTCTGCTGTTTGGTGTTTTGAACGCTGTGCATTAGGCCCTCCTTCCCCTCCCTCTGCTTTTAAAGCTAATTCTGTCCTCGACAAGTTGTTTTGCATTCCGTATTTTAACAGCCTTCGATAGGTTGTCTGATATTAAAAAGCTAAGTGAAGAAAACAAATGAGACAAAAAAAAAAAAAAATCAACGGGAACATTAATTTTTATGACAGGAACAGGGTCCCATTTTCTGCCCCCTTTGGACTCGTAGCTATTCAGGATTTCATCTATGTTATTACCTTCATTGCAGAATCCTTTCCGGCTAAATGAGCAATCTGCGCTCCAAGCTTGCCGCTGCAGGATCCGTTTATGTTTTAGAGAGTCGAGTCCCACTCCTCGTGGTCCTCGGTTACAACGCGCACCGAGAGGCTGGCATAAGTTATGTCGTCTGATATAAAACCGTCTTATAAAAGTCAGCGAGGGAAATGCATTCCGCTCTGCTATGTTGACATCTTTAGAGGCTGGATCCACTCAGCCTGGAGCTATTTTAGGAATGTTTGTGATGAACCGAGCGCTCGTTATTTTGGCTGCCTGTGAGCATCCACTCTAGATGTTTATTCTGTTGTCGTTTATTTTCTTCCTTTTGCACCTCGGCCGAAACGCGTCTTGGTTTCAGTTTTCTTATCCGTCGCTGCCTTGATTAAAGTGTTTCTCTTTTGTCTGAGTGCTCTCTGAATTTAATGGGCAGGTTCGTGTGTACGGGTCCTGGTGCGTTCGCTGGAGTTGTGGAGGCTGCCGATGAACTTATCGATGGCCTCCAGGATCAAAAGCTGCCCATTAGAGGTTTTTGAGGCACGTAAGCTCCGACTCTCACTTTAACCATTTCACACACGCGTCCACTTTCAAAGACAAACACACAGCAGCCGAGGATCAAAGCCTGGACTGTGCTTTCTGTCGGCGTTGCTTTACCTGTTTTTTCAGTGTCTGGCTGCATGAGTTTGGCAGATCTTCCTATGGTAAATAGTGAAGCAGTCGTTTTCTTTGCTTTTAACGCCTTCTTGTTGTTTTCAATCCAGGTGTTTACACAGATCCCACACCGCATGCAGTCTAATATGAATATTATTAAGTCATTGATCTTTTTTTAATAAGGCCAGCGCTTGCAGTTAATGTGCGCTTGGAGTTTTTTCGGTTGTGTGTGAGCCAAGGGGTTGAAATAAAAGACAATTTTCGCGTTCAATTTTCAAACCTTGTTAAACAAAAACGTTTTTTTTTTGTCCAACCATTCCTATAGTGTTGCATTTAGAAGCACATGCATGTGATGGTTTATTCACTGAAATGTGAAGATTATATATCATTTTTCAGGAGTTGAAAAGTAAAAGTGAATTAGGCATGCACTTAAGGGCGTCATGTCTTCAACTTTATATTTCTGTGCACTGTCATCAAATTCAGGAGCGTCACTAAGACTTCACAAGCTGTTAGTCGACGCCTGCAAAAATGTCTTTCATAAATGTAACTTTTATTTCTCACAGCAACAAAACCCCGCATACCATTCAACCAGTGGTAACCATAATTATGTGGATTATTGGACTAAAAACGATGCTTTCTGAGTTCTGTGACCTTGTAATTATGACATGGAGCCTCGTGAAACCCGTCAGCATGTTTTATTCACACGTTCTCCTTAAGAGACAGCTGAATGCTGTTTGGTCTGGGGGTGAAAGCTACTGCTATCCTGTAGCAACGATGCTCACCTTGAGAGTCGGATCAGTTTGTCGTAAAATGAAATGTTTGTCGGCTCACGGCGAACGTACAAATGTGCTCTGCGGCAGAAGTTATTTATCGGCGCTCTAAATGACAGCTCTGAAGGACGTCATTTTTCGTTTTCCCGGAACTGTGCAGCGACAGGTGGGGGAGGGGCAGCATTGTGTTTCTCTTTTGTCCGCGCATCTGGAGAAAACTCTACTGACGTTAGCACTTCCCGTTCATACCTTGATTTAAAGGATTTTAAACGCACCAATGGTGTGACTGAAAACTTTGGGTGATCTGAATATGCATTCGGTGTAACGTGACGAAAATACTCGCCTGTTTTAATGTAGCTTACTTGCTTTAAGTGCAACATTGAAGTTAATCATGTAAACTGCTTTTATTAGGTGTTAGCTGAAGACTTTGACTCCGTTTTCTGCTTCCTGGCCTGCAACTTGTGTTGCTCTGTTGTCCGAATGAGAAACGGCCTTGGCCCGGCTTTGTGTTCTGTACGGACTAATCCATGTGATGGAATGATAATGAGCTTGGAGGAGACGAACCGAAGCAGCTCGTAAAAAGGGGACGGGCCCCGACACCGCCATTGATCAGCGCCTCTGAGGGAACGGCGTGTTGCGTCGGGAGACGACACGAAGCAGGCGCTTCGGGGAAGGAGAGTTACCGTTATGTAAGGGAAGGGGAGGACAGCAGTTGTCTTCTTGTAGTCTTTAAGTCAGGGAGGAGGTGAAGTTATGTTGACAAGAGTTGGATGGAGTGCGAAGGAAGGAGAGGAGGAAGATGGCTAGTGTGCGATAATAGAAAAGACAGGGCATAAAGGAGAAAAATGACGGGCAAGGAGAATGAAGAGGGGAAGGGAAAAAGGATAAAGTTAACTAAAAAAAGTCCTTTCATTGTTTATATGCACTTATACCTCGAGTGGTCACTCGCCAAGATTTCTTGGATAGGGTCACCAGTCCATCAGACTGGCATCGATTTGTTTTCAGCCCTTTTCAGTCAATACTTTGTAGAACCATCTTTCATTTTGGGGGAATGGTTGTTTTAGCTCTGCACATCTAGAGACTGAAGAGTTTATGCCCCTTCTTCTTTGGAAGGTAGTTAGTGTTCAGTCAGATGTGATGGATCAAGTCTTAAATCAAATTGGGCCTTGAACTTTGAATGGGACTGAATGCAAATACAAAGAACACGTTTTTGAGCTTAAAAACATGTACGTTTATTTGTTGCGGCTTCACAAAGACGTGAATAGGTTCAAGAGTACTTTTGGAGGACGCAGCTCTTCCCTTCTTATTCTATTAATTATTTAGGCATAAAAAGCTGCGTAATATGTAGCGTATTGGTTCAAATTAGCGTTTCCTCTCCGTCTGATTGATTAAATTACAAGAGAAACAAGATAAGTCTGTTGCTAATCTGGAAGCTTGTTATCCCAAGTGCACTCACATTCATTATTTAAACATGCCACGACTAAAGAATAAATCATTTAAATAAGTCTTACTTTTTATGACACACACTTGATGTCATTTGATGTGTGCGTGTGTGTGTGTGTGTGTGTGTGTGTGTGTGTGTGTTGGGTTTTTCGTCTTGGACAGGCTTGCTGTTTTTGCTTCTCGGGCCTTTCTAGAATATCATAGGTCAGTTCTGCCCACAGACATTATCGAACTGTTCTCTGCCTCCTTCAGCCCCCTCGTTTCATCCACCCAGGCCTTTTTTCTCTCTAAACAAATAAACAATCAAATATCAGCTACTGCCGGGAAAATACGAGGCGTTATCTGTCAAAGGTGCATTCAGCATCTATTCAGCTGCAGTGATTCAGGCTTGGGGGGTGGGGGCTTTTTTTTTCTGCCTGTCCTATAGATTTATAGGGAGTTTTTCTCTTTTTTTTTTTTTTTTTTTTTTACGACAAACGTATTCAGTCGGTAAACAACACAAGCATAAACGTACACACGCGCGCGCTGTAAATGGATTCTTCAGCAAGCTCTCTCCCTTGTGCTTGCTTTTCATTGTGCAGCCTGTATACAAAGTGACCTGGTTCGACAAGATAAAAGCTGAAGACTCGCAACGGTGGCGGGACTAGCCACTGACGCACCGTGTTGATTTATTGATCAATAAATTCTTGGCATCGTCTACTGCACGCTCAAATGTTTTGATTCCAATATTTCGTGTTATTGGCAGAGTCATCGCGACACCCGGGTTTACCGTACTGCCTCCTGATCGTCCACAGCAAACTGACAGATGAGGGAAAATACTATTGTCTTCAATCAAATCAGCACAAAATCTCAGTACCTATTACTAAGTGATTTTTGCAGAGGGAGAAATCTGACACAGAAACATGAAACTCAATGTATGAGCCCTTCAGAACTTTGAAATCTCAATCTTGCCGTCCATTTTCAGATTTCACCCCAGAGAACTAATTCATATCCACGTTATTTAATCGAAAAGAATTATTTTTGAAAGAGCTTCAGCTATTTTATTCTCCACTGTTCTCCCTAAGAAACTTCCCCAAATCTAGTGTACTTCTAGTTTACCGTTTCGTTGGAACTATAGCTTGCAAAATCCACCAGATTGTCATCAGAGGAAGTGAAACTAACATGTTCCAAGGAAAAACTGTAAACACACGATTTTCTGGGGAAGCGTTTTACCATTTCGGAGTCGAACCAGTAGCCATTAGAGGAAATTCAGCAAACGTTTAATGTTAATTCCCATTCACTTGTGGTAGTTGTGGTTTGGCCATCAGATTGTTGACAGTTGTTCTAACAATGACATGTAAAAAATCACGTGGATCCAAACAGAGATGGTTCTTCCTCTTATGCGTAACTGTACAGCACCCGAAATCTACCCAGAATCTTTTCTGTTCAGTTTTTTTTTTTTCCCCAGACGTCTTGCGGAGGCAAATTCCCATTCCGAGCGACAAAAGTGAGAGAGAGAGGAAAAAACAAAAAACAGACAGAGACCAAGAAAGAGAGGACAAAGAGAAAAGCCCCGGAAGAGGGCAACAGGAGATTTGCTGCACACCAACAAGTGCAGAGTTTTACCATCAGTATCCAAGGCTGGGATCCAATTATCTGCATGAAAAATAGATTTGGCTCCAACAGGGCTCAGTCCTGTTGGGAATTAATCAAAATCCTGGATTAGCTTTGCTCCCACAAAGACAAATGGGTTTGTTGTTTTTCGCCATTACACCCTGCAACCCATAATTATATCGCCGCTGTGTACGGGTTGGTTTGTGATTGTTGGTGCCGGAAGGAAGGAAGGAAGGAAGGAAAAAGGACCCGGGTTCGCATTTTCCACGGGTTCGCATTTTCCAGTCAGAACCCTCCACACGCGAGGATGGTGCTGCCGTTTCCCCGTCGTCATCGGACAATGATTCATCCGTCTTTGAGTCATCCTCAGCCGTCCTTGGCATTTCTTTTTGCTCTGATTGATAATGATGTGCAGTGGCTGCCGCTGAGGCGCCGTGACGGGATCCCGAGGAGACGAGCCAGAAGTGAGAACCGGACCGTAAAGGAAGTGTTGCCGGACTGTTTTGACCTCCACCATGTGACTCCCCTCCAGCGGCTTCGGTGACCGGACTCTTGACTGTGTGGCAGTGGAGACGAGGGAGAGATTTAAGCTACAAAGAAACAAATGAAAGCCCAGGAGAAGTTGGAAGCTGGAATTTTTCAAAATGCATTCAGGTTTAACTCGCTGCGTTTCGGGCTGAAACGATTCATCCAGAATTGGAATCGTCGTCAGCTAATTTAGCAATCAATTAATCATTGACTGGAGTATGTGTGCTGAGAAACAAATAATACTCAGAGCATTAAAAACTAAGAAAACATTTTTATGTAAGATTAAAAAACACCAGTGTTTTAACCAAAACTTTTCAAGTGGCATAGTTTTAGCTTCAGCTGGTTCAGAGTGCTGTGCTGTTGCATTTTAGACAACAAGATGTTTATTTTCTTATTTTAAAAAAAGAAATGTAATTATTTTAGTTTCACTCATTGCATTTCTAATATTGTATTTAAAAAACGACTTGAATGTAAAATGTCTTTTTTTTTTTTTTTTTTTTTTATTGCCAAAATAATCGATTACTAAAATAATTCAGTAGCAAAGTAGTTTGTGCAAGGAGAACACACTGGCGCAGATCAACAATGATCTGCTGTTTACTGCAAATTTATCAGCAGGGACATTTGGAAACAATCCAGCCGTTGCATCATCCGACAGCCGGAGTAATTATGTGCAAACATCACTTGGAATTGTTGCAATAAATTAAGATGTTCTTCAGAGATTTTAAATCGTCCTCCATCCCTGACTCAGCGAACATTTCAGATGCTTCACATCAGCAATAACATCCAGTTTTTAAGGAGTTTCAGGAACTTTCTGCGGCGATGACTCACGGCGGCGAAGCCTGATGAAGCTCCCCGCAGTCTCGTAAACATAAACCGTCTCATCAGGGCTGTGATTGATGGGAAAAAAAATAAAAAAAATCTTCACCGAGCAGCTTCCGCTGACGACATTTGGTGCCTCTCAAAATGGAAATGATATAAGGCAAATAATATTCACTGGAAGATTCATTGCGCCTAAACAGACGTCTGTCAGGAAGCCATCAATCCTGGGTTTAATCTGCACCTTGGAGCCTGACACTTGACTACCTGAGACTAATTTAGGGACGCCAGCTGGTTTAAAGCACTGAAGCTTATCAAGCAAAATTCAGCCGTAGGTTTTCATATTTTAGGAAGTATAAAGCATGCAATCGAGTGCTAAAACCAGGGTGTCCGCATATCCTCAAAACATCTTAAGAAATTTTAAGTCGTATATCTAAAATCAAGGCCTTAAAGACAGTTACATAAAAAAATGTATGTTGGCCTTAAATAAGTAATTTAAGACATTACAGGTCTTAAATTTGTTGTTCCTGGACAATTTGCTCCAAACCACAACCTATGTAGTCTTGTTTTCTCGCTGGACTTTTCAATCAAAAAAATGTTTGAGTCACATCCAGACGTCTTCATTCTGTTCCGTTACTCAAAGCTAAAAAAATGCTAGCTGGCAGTTTTGCATCTGTCAGGAGTAAGTACAAATTTATCGTCAGTAAGCGGGATGATGTTTGTCTTTGCCACTGGCACATTCAATGCAAAGAAGCTTAGCACTGCTACGATATAAAATACGCAGTGTTTTTGTACATTTCTGTTGTGAAACGGGCCTTAAATTTGACCCATAATGGTCTTAAAAAGTCTTAAATTTAAGTTGGTGAAACCTGCAGAAACCCTGTGAAAGACAGCTTTTAGGTTTTTAAAATATGCAAAAAAAATTTATTTTATTTTTCCATTTTCAAAGATGTTTTAAGGTGTTTTGCTTATGGAGAGTTCAAAGAAATGCCAATGAGTCATTATGCAGTGCTCCAACCCAACTGAAGCACCTTAAAGATAGTCCGCCGCCGGATACACACTTAACTCTCCCCCGTCTCTATCAGTAAGCAAAAACTGATTTGATTGCATTGATAGCTTCAGCCCCCCCCTCTCTTTGTTGTCCGTTTTTATCGCGAGCCGGAAAGCCTCGGCTTCAAGGAGAGAGGCTCGGAGTGCGCGCGGCTGAGTCGTCTCGGTGGCTTCGTCAGCGGTGGAAGAAAAGTCGGCCCTTTCAGCGCGTGGAACGCGAGCACTCAGAGAGAGAGAGAGGGATGAAAGTGGGCGAGCGGAGAGGGTTTGGTGGAAGGTCTGGGCGAGATGAGAGGCAGCGGAGGATTGGGAGAGACGTGTTTTAAATGAGAAAGAGTTGAGTTTTCTGTCCACTCGCTCTGCCTTTAATCTTCATAGAGGTTATTAATGTTGACTCCCGTGTGTTTGGGTTTCAGAAGTTCTCCTCATATGTCATCATGTGACCTTTTCATCTCTGGGTGACGTGTCCATGTGGGTCCTTTGGTTGTTTTTGTTACTTCTAACGCAAAAGCAAATGAGTATTTTTTTTATACTCAGTTTGAATCATGATAAAAACAACAGCGATTATTATTTATCTGGACTGTGTGATGCAAAGTTTTAATGCTTTCACCAATGGAGGTTAAAAACCTGTCAGTCAAACCCATATAAGTGTAAGACTAAGAAGGTGAACAATAAAGAGTGTTGTGTATTAAAATCTTCCCTCTTTATTTCTTCTGTCTTTTCTCTGCTCATTTTTCAGTCTTTCTGTTTTATGTGTATTTTTTCTGTCTCGCTCCTCATTGTTGACCCCTTGACTCCTCAGCGCGCGTCTGTCTGACTCACTCTCAGTTCTCACCGAACATCTTAGAAGACGCACCTCTTTGTGCCTTTGGACAGTTCAAGCGTCTCAAGCTCGGCTTTGGCCTTCATTTCGTTTCCTTTCATTCCTTTGACGCGAAGAGCCGCAGTTTTGGTCCGAGGGCTTTGTTTGCGGCGTTCTGACGTAATTGTCATCTTCAGTCGGGGAAATGAAAGAGACTTAACTTCCCAACAAAAATAGCAGAACTATTTTCAGTCCGAGTCGTGGGCCGGAGAGAATCTTTGCAGCATCTTGTCGTCAGATAAACTGCTGAGCCGCCTTCGACGCCTCCTTTTGATTTCAGTTTTCATTTGAGTCGAACGTGCATCTTCGGAGGAGCGAATTAAAATCTCCGCACCGTAACAGAACAGTTAGAAAGATGGCGCCCTGAAATTAAACAGATATAGACTTTAATGCTTCATTTGGCGAGTTTTATGTTTTTTAGAATAAAAAAATTCTCATAATCTCAGTAATGGAGGGTTTAATTGACAAGAAACATTTTTTTTAATTATTATTATCACTGGTGGAATTTAACTGCCAGGTAAGAAGTAGCACATAATTATGAAATAAAAGACAAGTAACCCAAGTGACAAATTTTCCCATGTATGTTTGACAATGTTGAACATACATGCAAGTTTACAGTGGAAGGATTCAGATCAAAGCACATACGCGTGTTAGAATGGTCTAGTCAAAGTCCAAATCATCCCATATGATTGCAAAAAGAACATTGTTCTTTACACTTTTCAATTATGCTTTTTTTGTGTTGCTTTTTAAAGTAAATAAAATAAAAATCAGTTGATGTTTTTTTTTTTTTCAGTGGTTATATGGCTTTGTTTTTAATATATTTTGCAGACCTTGTTAAAGGTGCATCTTTGACAAGTTTGTAACTAAATTGTAATTATGAAAAAAAAAATCTGACCCAATTTTAAGAGTGGAGCAGCTCATCTTGAAAATGAGTCCTTATTTCAATTCAGATAATCTGATAAATAAGAATCCATCTTTTGGTACATCGGTTTGTTTGTTTTTTTACTTTAGAAGATGCTGTGATTTATTTTCTTGTCAGAAGATGCCCGCTGGTACAAATGAAGCAATAAGCCAGACAGAAATCTAAGGGGAGGCTGATAAAAGTGGCATCAAAGTGGTTAATCTCTCTCGCAAAGAACTTCTTCAAAGGGTCTGAGCTCTGTGGGAAACGAACGGATCGCTTTTGGCTTGTTGGATCGTTTTCGCTTTCGCTGTGAACTCGGGCTGCGCCGCCATGAGTACGCTGAATATTGGACCTGATCTCATCTTGTCGTCGTTATTTTTTTTTTCCCCTCCTGCAGGCTCTTCAACCTGACCCTGAAGAAGCTGATCATGCTGAAGGAGCTGGACAAAGATCTCACTTCGGTGGTCATCGCCGTCAAGCTGCAGGTACGACGGCGGCAGCAACAGCTTCAGGGGCGAAACCAAGAAAATGTCGCGGCTTACTTCCAAACTTCTGAGCCAAACAAAATGGCCGTGTCTCTCTTAAATCTTGCGAACAAAGTTCTCCTTGGTTAACTTAGCTTGCATTTAGCAATTATGTCTGCCGCTTTAATCAGGAGAATCCGATTATAGGACTTAAAGGCTTGAGGTTTGCTTCTATTGAGAGAGCCAAATAAAAGTAGCCCAGTAGATGTTTCCAAGTTGCTGAACAAACCAAAATAAATTATTCTGTTTTCCTATTTTTTTTCCTTCTGGAAAGTTTTTCATTGTTTTTTTTCTAGGCAGGTTGTTGGGTCTGGATGCACGTCCTCCCCAACACTCTGCCAAGGACGCTTACTTTAAATTACCCAGAGACATAGCAGAGCCAAAAGCCTTTGTTTCTTAGTGTGTGTAGCCCTTGCTTCTAGCCATCATCCGATTCAGACAGGGAGAAGATAAAGTTAACATACGTGAAATCAGAAATGTCAAAATAAAACGGCTTTACAAACTTGTTTATCACATTTTGTCACGTTAAATCCGCAAATTTCACTATCGTTTCCTTTCCGGATTGGTTGTCAGTTCTCAACAAAATTTGAAAAAGTGTGGCGAGCGTTGGTGATGCGTTCAGGGTGAAGCACAGTTTCAGACGTGGGTAGTTGCTCACATTTTGCATGTTGATCAAAGCACATAAATAGTGCATTTTATGTAACCATATCAAAGTAAAAGTGGCCAAATAATAATTAAATTTGATTCAAAACGTGCCACACTTTTCAGATTTTTATTATCAAAGAAGTTATCAGATCATTTGACTTCCACTTGTTATTTTTTGTATCTGTATCCCAATAAAAAAAAATCACTGAAGATTGTAGCTCTGAATTGACAACGTGCTAAAAAAAAGAAAAGTTGCCTCTCTCTGTTGTGTCTCTCTAGTTTTTCAAGGCATTGTACTTTTCTCTACTTGAAATATTCTTGTTGATGTCTGCCTCATTTTCCATCTTTACAAGCCAATGTATTCTGTTTTCCAGCATTGTTTCTCTCCACTAAGTTTTATTGTGCAGTTTAGGACTTTCTCTGTGCCACAGTAAATCGTTTCCTTCAGCTTCACTCGTCTCCTCTTTCCCGTCTCCTCATCAGGGCTCCAAGCGGATCTTGCGCTCCAATGAGATCCTGCTCTCCTCGGCAGGACTGACGGAGACCGACTTGCAGCTCACCTTCTCCCTGCAGGTACAGACTCCCAGCACTCACACTGATCAGGGAGCCGCCGCGCCCCCCACTCTGTTATTCATCAAAAACTGCTGGTAGTGTGACCGGTCTGCTGCGGTTCTCCACCCTTAAAAATAAATAAATAAATAAATCCAGTGCTATTTATACAGAGATCATGCACATTTGCCTTTCTCTGACATATAGTGTGTGCACTCACGCAGAGAACGGTTAATCTACTTCCCCGTAGTGTTTCTTCTGCTCCAAATCATCCCATCCTTATTCTCCCGGTGCTGAGCGCTGCGAAAAGGTCAGAGAGCGTCTCCCTGTGGATTGTGGCGTGCGCACTGAGCCAGACATTATACATTATACATTAAACCGGCTATAGCGTCCGCGGCGCTGCAGCGGCGGAGAAGCCTATTAAAACTAAGCAGCAGAGTCTTGTCATGGCTTTCAACGATGTTCCAGGAGCCAGTTTGTTCCAATTATAGTTCAGCCGGTGAGATCCTTAATGATGGGTTATGTCATAGTTTGGATGTGACTAAGTGGTTTGGTGCTGGGGGAGAACATGGGAGAAATTCAGGAGGTGATAAAGTCTCCTGCAACAACCCATTAAGATGCAGCTAATTATTCAGGCATCAGTGTAATTGTTTTATCGCCGGGTAGCCGTATAGCAGTTCATCTGCTCACCTGTAAGTTGGGTGTGTGTGTATCTGCAGTACCCGCATTTCTTAAAGAGGGACGCCAACAAGCTTCAGATCATGCTGCAGCGGCGGAAGAGGTACAAGAACCGGACCATCCTGGGCTACAAGACCCTGGCTCTGGGGCTCATCAACATGGCCGAGGTATCGCAACCAGAATCAGACGGTAGACTTCTGATTCTCCTCTTTCACTCCTTTTATTTACCTTTTTCTTTTTCTTTCTTTTTTTTAACCATAAATTATACCCTAAAACATTTTAGAAAGTGTCGCTTTCCAGCATTCAGGAAGAGGCGCCTCAGGAACGCCGATCATTTTTTTCGCTCCACTTACTTGTTACATTTCTTAGATTTTATTTTAGTTTCAGTATTTGCATTTTCTGCCATGTAGTAGTTTGTTTTTTTTTTCTTATATGTCACATTTCTTCCGAAAAGTTTTGAAATATTTGCTCCACCAACAATCTGAAAGATGATACTCGACTGGTGTGAAGCTTTTGGCAAGTGTCAATATTATGTTATGATGCTTGCCATTAATAAAAGAGAGCTCATACACAATTTGGAAAAAAATCAATCTTTATGATTGTAGTTCTTTTCATTTATTAAAGCTGTATCCGTTTTGTCAGTTTGCCCATCGAACCCTCCACATTTCAAGACATCTGTAGAACTATCAGAAATTAATTCTCTATATATTTTTTTATGTGGCTAATTAGCTAAAAATAATTGAAAAACTGGAGATTTGAGTCTGAAAAAATTATTTTTGCAATGTCATTCCGATGGATAAGCATTTCTTTGAACTTTGCCGTTGAAAATTGAACTTAAAAATGACACATTTGTTTATTTCGCATCAGCAAAATAGCATTGGTCAATTTGGACACTTTAATCAGGTTGTCTGACTTAAAAAGTATTACACTTATGTACCTAAAATTAAGGCCTCAAAATGTATTACATTCATAAGAAAATATGTAAGATGGCCTTGAATACGTTAACGACAGGTGTTAGATTTCGTCGTAGCAGGACGTATATTCTATTTAGTTTATTTTTCTTGTAGGTTAGCTGTTGAGGCTAACGCTAACCAGCTGCTAGTAAGCCTTTGCTAGCTGGCTAGCATTTTTGCGTCATCGCCAATTAGCCGAACGACATTCGTCTTGGCTGCGAGCAAACTTCTGTTGCCAACCCCGTACAATGTTACGTTCCTTCTCATTCTGTGCAAAAATGTTTGACGCAACTGCAGTACAAATTATGCCATTTTCTTTTGTACATTTCAGTTGCGATACACGTCTCGATTTTCATTCGTAACGGTCTTAAAAAGTCTTTAAATTTGAGTCGGTGAAACCTGCAGAACCCTGTTAAGCCACAGCAAAGGCTGCTGCTACACCGTCATCTACATCCACTTCTTTCTTCCCTCCACTTCCTACCTTTGGAGAATTTCAATTACCTCCGGCCTCTTGAAACCTATTTAATGCTAACCTTCGTCGTAACTCAATTCAAGCTAGTGCACTAAAATTCAGACGGCAGTTTTCAATCTTTGGCCTGGCTGTCTCTTTATGACCGCAACAAATGTCACCATACATCAAACTTCCAATTAGGTTTAAGTCTCCTCTGCCAATAGCTCCCTCCTGCAATGTGAAGCTGTTTCAAAAGGGATTGAATCTACTGTGTGTGTGTGTGTGTGTGTGTGTGTGTGTGTGTGTGTGTGTGTGTGTGTGTGTGTGTGTGTGTGTGTGTTAGCATTTGGAGGTTCATTATTTGCTATAAATGTCTTGATGTTGCTTTCAGAGGCCGGGTGTAAAAGTAAAAGTCGAAATTATTCACTGCAGGAAATTTCCTGAACAAATAGCAATATCTCAGATCGGAGCTGAGAAAGCCCAGAAAACAGGAAGAATGCAGACATCATCAGGTAATGGATGTGCTCCCGAGGATGTTTACGCGCTCTAAAATTAGCCAAGACTCTTTCAAGTGCGTGAAACTACAAGAGCGGCATACGCTCGGCCCGTACATGCCACCCTGTATCAGACTGTCAGCTCGGATGAAAGGCCTTCCCGCTCCTAAATGGAGGGTTACTCCACTGCGCTGCTGCCTGCTTTCTGCCTCTGGCCGCTCTCTGCATATAAAATAAAGGCAAATTTTCTGCATGAAGCTCTTTCAACTGACAAGTTGGCCGCAAAGTGTTCCACAAAGGGCAAGAGCCACAAATTCAAACTCGCTTTGCAAGAAAGGCTTGAACTCAT
The DNA here is from genome assembly GCA_911649635.1 of Poeciliopsis gracilis. Taxonomy (NCBI): domain Eukaryota; kingdom Metazoa; phylum Chordata; class Actinopteri; order Cyprinodontiformes; family Poeciliidae; genus Poeciliopsis; species Poeciliopsis gracilis. The sequence continues at coordinate 2,228,748 of CAJVRI010000724.1, forward strand.
TATGTTTACAGCCTGTGGAACATTCCCACGTCGTGTCGGGCTGCAAAAATGAACTCCGTTGAGATTTTACGCTACATAGGGCAGAATTGTGAAATGGGACAAAAATGATGTGCGGGATTGTTTTCGACCTCTTTGTACAAATGCAATCTGAAAAGTGTGGCATGCCCTTGAATCAAGCCTGTGCCCCAGTCTGAAGTCGTTGGTGACTTCCTGGCAGGTTTTTTTTCCCAGTATTGCCGTGTGATGGATTGCTCCATCCATCTTTCTATCAGCTGAGACCCACCTCTTCCTGCTGAAGGTAAACCCACATCATAATCCTGCCACCACCGTGTTTCATTGTACAGATGATATGGTTCTTGTGAAGCCCACATAGTTTTATATGTCGTCCAAAAAGCTCAACGTTGGCGTCTGTTGACCAGAGCGCCTTCTTCCAAATGTTCATGGCGTCCCTTACTCTCACTTCTCAGTTATAAATAATAAAATCCTCATGAAATTAATACAGTTGTAATGTTTGCGAGTCACGGTTCGATGGATACAGCTCATACATCTGCGTTTTGTTAACCATTTAAATTAAATAGAACCACCATTTAAAAAATATTTTGTTTAAATGGCAGGACAATATTTAATTTATTTCACAATCCATTTTTTTTGTGTGTCATTTACATTATAGTAAGACGCAGAAAAACATCAAAGGGAAAAAAAAACAACCTTTTCTGCAATTTTCTGAGGAGAGATTTCAGTTTAAAACAGAGATTACATTTTCCCCATCAGTGGAATTGTGTAACTTTTGCTCTTTTGGTTTTCTTAAAAAAATGTTTTGAAATACATGCTGTTGGCTGATTTTTTTTTGTTTTGATACATGTAAGAAATTACGAAGGAAAAAAAAGTCAAATATTTTCAATATTTTGATCTCTCAATCACTGACCTGATTCAGAAAGGCTGTGACCCTAAATACCTGTAACTGCTTGCTCCATTCAAGTTAAAACCATATCAAAAGTGATCATTTTATGCCTCGTTTTAAGAGGTTTCCTGCCTCGCAGAGCTCAGGTTGCTTATTGCCGTGCTCCATGCAGCCTCGGCTATCTGTGCCTCTGTTTTGTTTTTTGCTGTTTCTTCACCATTAGCACTGTGCCAGTAGGGAAAAGAATGAGGGAGGTTTATTTTAAATGCCGCAATTATCGCCGGGATAAAAAGTGTATTTTAGGAGAGAATTTGTGACGTGCTTCGGTTCAGCGTAATGGACTAAAGCAGCCGAGGCAGAGGTGGAAATTTAATGGATTTTTAAAAAGCTCTGCCGTCGTTTTCAAAGAGAGCAAACCTGCAGCGCATCCATCATTGGCTCCGGCCTCTGGACGGCGAATTAAAAAACAAAACAACGACGACAAAAGCAGACGGATGATTGGGAGTATTTCTCATTAACTATGCACATTGTGCGTCTGTGCGGTTTGTCAGATTTGCATAATTTGTTCTTCGGCGTGGAAAACCGGTTAAAATTAGCAACAGCAGCGAGGTTCTCCGAGCTCCTGGCAGCATTCGCTACATGTGAAGGGCACCGAGCGAGCCAAGCGGATGGACGTATAGCTGTGATGTCTCTCTTTAATCTGTGGCCACGGCGGTCTCCATAATAAGCTGCTCAGACTTCGTTAACTCTGTCAGTGTGACCAGACTGCTGAGAGAAACGGGGTGTCATTCAGTACTCGCGCGCGCACACACACACACACACACACACACACAGTCCCAAACGCAGAGGAAGAAATGCTGCTGTTGGCTGCAGACATGCGGAAAGTCTATGTGTCGCTTGTTAATGTTTTCTCCTCTTTTGTTCCGGTTTGCATTAATCCTCGACTGCTTTGCAATGCGGCACTTCAGTCTGAATCAGTGGAACAGAGGCACAGCTAGAGGACGGAGGACAGCGTAAAAATCTGATTTCCAGAATGCATGACTCAAGATTTCAGTTTCAACAGTTGAACCCACCTGAGCCGTGGGATCCCTGCAGCTCCTCTAAAGTTGCATGCGCCCTGTTAGCTGCTTCTCTAATAAATGCCGTCTCCGGCTTCTGCTTCAATTATGCACTCCTTTGCTTTGCTTTATCGCTTTTGGGGCTCCGACTAATGATCGCAGTAGTAATTGAATATTCCATTGGTAATTTCTTATGCGAATAATCATCCGAAAATTGCAACCGCAGATTTTTAATGTAACCATTTAAGCCTATTTTATGCAGGATTAGAAATGCATAAAAAAATACAGATAAACAAATAATTCAACTCCTTTTTAAAATAAAAAACAAACATTTTGTTCCCTACCGTTATCTTGATCATCTGCAGCAGTAGATGGTGAAAACTGCTAACATCAACACATGAAAAGTTCAGTTCTTCCCTCCTGATTCTTTTAGGATTAATCAATTTATGGTTCCATAGCCAAAGGTATTTTGTGTGTTTGCTTTTGTTTTTATTTGTTTATTTATTTTTACATAATTTGAACTGGGAAAAGCTTAAACTATGTTACTTGAGGAGTCCTGGTTGGAACATATTTACAAAGATTTTTTTTCAATTTGCTTTTTTTTGTCTATACTAACAATTAGTCAATTACTAAATTAGCTGACGATTATTTCGATAAATGATTAATCACGATTCACACGATTAATCGTTTTCGTTACTAGTCACATGGAATTCCAATAAACATATTTTAAAAACTTTGCAGTTGTGTTTCGATCAAAACAAGCAGAAGCTTAATGCGATAAATGGTGAAACTCGCAAACTAACTACGACGTCGTTCATTCTCGTCACCCTGCAGGTGATGCAGCACCCCAGCGAGGGGGCCCAGGTTTTGGGGCTCCACAGCCAGCTGAAGGACGCCTCTGTCCCCGTCGCCGAGATCAGAGTCTACTCCCTGTCCAGCCAGCCCATCGACCACGAGGGACCCAAAGCGAAGATGTCCGGTACGGAGGCTTGTTTTCACTTCGTCGTTCCTTTTTTTGAAATCGGAACGGCTCTGCCGTTTTGCTCTCGTCGTCCAGCTGCTGTTACGGTTCGTTCTGCTTTCTCTAGATCGCTCCCCAGACATTGACAATTATTCTGAAGAAGAGGAAGAGAGCTACTCATCCGAACAGGAGGGCAGCGATGACCCTATTCATGGGCAGGTGTGTTTCAGTAAAAAAAAAAAAGAAGAAAAAAAAATCTGCGCTTACAAATCCTAACCGTAGCTCACCAAGAAGTTTAGCAATATCTCACCAGGAATTTATGCGTTTATTCCTTGTTCAAAAGCAATTTAAAGTCTGAGCACTCAAAGCAAATGCAATGCAAAAAAAAGAAAGACATGTACCCCAATTGGATTTCAGAGCGAAACAAAACGGCTAAACAAAGAGGCAGAGAACTACATGGAGGGAATCTGTGGCTATCGGGGCCAGACACACACCAGAGGGAGATGAGGCAGGAGCGCTGCTGCTTTGTGTTGGCAAATTAAAAAGACTCCAACTAGAGGGATGGAGAGAAGCTGAGGAGAGGATTAATGGAGGGTGGGGTACTTATGCAGCGGCATACTTTCCTTTCCATCGTCTCCTCATCCTGTGGGGGTGTCTGGGGTGGGGTGCACATTAAATGTTCAGGAGAGACTGAGGAAAAGGGTTAAACTACAGAAGATATCAGGTGTTTTTATTCTTCGGTCCCAGGGGGGGAAACGGCTGGTTTCTCTTCAGAAATTAAGTTAACATTTAGAAAAATGCAAAAAGAGTCATCTTAAGGTGAGCAAGTCTACAAACCACCAGTTGTTAGAGAAAGATGCCCAGAAACTTTGTTTGCTGGGTTTTTAGTAAGAACCGCCTGCTTTGGTCAGCTGAAATAAAACTGTGCTTGGTCGGGCTTGGCAAGAAACGAAGAATGAATATGGAAAAGCACACCATGTTCAAGATTCTGGGAACCTCGCTCGAGTTCATGGCAACATGAACTCATTAAAATATCATGTTTAGTGCCGATCCGGATGTTTTGGCAGGATAATGATTCAAAACGTAGCTATGCAGAAACTGTTCGTGAGAACCTGCGGGTGGAGTAGAGAGAGGATATCAAAAGAGGAGACCCAAGACTCTGAGTAACGTAGAGAGACTGCCAAGAGGAAAGGTCAAGGATGCCTGTCTGTTCTCCAACCACAAGAAATGTTAAAGAAGAGTTAGTGCTGCCACTTTGGCAAAGGGGTTTGCACGAGGTATTGACCACATGTCTTACACTCCCAGTAAGACGATTTAAAACCACTTTCAGAAGGGAAAGACGGCACATTTTAAGGCTGGAAGAACCGACGATGTGATCCGTTAGCAGTAACCTCCTCTTGTCTCATTTTCTCTCAGTATCTGTATGACGAAGACGACGAGGTGAGGAAGAAGAAGCCGCGGCGTAAGCTCCCTCCCAACGCCGGCAGCACCAGGGTAAGACGAACCACCCCTCTCGTTTCCGCCCCCTGTCGATCGTGCTCTCCGTCTCCTGGCTCGTTCCGTCTCTAAAGCAATTTGCGGCTAACCCGACTCGCGCAGTAGCCTTTTCAAACAAATCTGATTTGACTTGACTGACTCCGCGAACCCATTCCTCCCCACCCCCTGCCGCCCTGACTCGCATCGGCTCACTCGTCTCGCCTTTATGGTTTATTCATGGGTCCGCTCGTTCTCCACGCTCGGCATTCCAGCCAATTTCCATACAAAAGAATAAAAAAACGATTTACACAAATCACAGGAAGAACCTGTTATAACAATAATCGAATCCTGCGTTGAGGCGGTACAGTCTTGCACACTCGCAGCTTGCAGGTTACAGCACAAACGACGCTTGTTTGCAGTTTAAGAAGTAGTAAGCTTTGTTTTGTGAGTGTGTGTGTGCGGGTGTGTGTGTGTGTGTGTGTGTGTGTTGTAGCGGGAGTATCAGTGTTTTATAATGAAAAGCTCGCACGCCTCAAACGATAACACCTGCGCTGCTGCAGCTGCAAAACGTGAACATGTTGAATTTTCCGCCTGCACGCCACTTCCATCCTCCGAAGCGCTCATAAAAAAAAAAACACCTCACATTTTCATATATAAAGTTGATTGTCCTTTCATCACAGGAAGCTGGCACAAACCCTTCCAAATGTTCCAGTTCTCTGAAACCTAGTTTGACTCAATCTTCTAATGCTACTGTGGTTTTGCTGATCTTATTGAACACTTTTACCCAAAGGTTACCAGTACATGTCTACCTGTTTGAACGATGTCCCTTTTTTACCCTTTTGTCCTGCTTTGCAGCAAAAGGTTAAGACATTGAAAGTGAAGGCTGCTTAAGGTTAAGTTCAGGCAAAGTTGAAGCCAGTGTTGTCACAGTTTTTCATGAGCATAAATACCAACATGGATGTTTTGTTGTCTGGAGTTTTGTTATGAAATAAGGATGAAAATAGAAGCCAGAGTTCCTCTTGTTGCTCCACACAGTCAACCAGGCCTTATGTAACAATATGAAACTGCGTTTTGTCCATATTCATCCTCAGTTTAAATCATTTTCACAGTTTTATGAAAATGATTTTTAAAATATGCTAAAATGACCATTTTATGAAACTGGACAACTTCTGTCTTGTGTGTTTTTACAAGCAAAGTTGATTTCTTTAAGCTAGCCCAAACTGCTCACTGTGTGTTTTATGCATTATAGAGTGCAATATAGTTAAGCTTTAGGCTTGTAAAATGGTCTAAAGTCTAAAATACTTCCAGCACTCGGTGCTCTTTGGAAGTTGAAATCTGTTTTAATGAGCATCTAAGATGCTGTGTTCGATGAGCAATCTTTTTTTCTTTTAAACTTGGGGGTTTTATTATCATGGTCACAACTCAAAACTCTTTACTTGGCATGTTGGTTGAACCGAGTGGCGTTAACCGTCAGAGATTTAATCCGTTATGGTATTTTTTTTTTTTTTTTTATTGTTTTGGTTTGAATTTTCTTTCATTAGATGCATTTCTTGTCATTTGGTTATCTAACAATCATGCACAATTATTTAATAAATCTTGTTCCTGTCCCATCAACCTGTCAGGAGCTGTACATTAAAATATTTTCCTCATGTTAATCATTGTGCATCTTTAAATAAAAAAATACCTGAAAGAGATGATTCAAAAAAATATCCATGTTGCAAAAGTCACAAGAAAAGAAAAAGAACTACAAATATGAAGAGAAAATTTTGATTATTTTTCCAACTGAACAGGGTCTGAGGGAGAAAAAAAAAGCCTGTTTTGGGTTAAAAACAAGCCGCTGACTCATTCCTATTAAATATTACATAAACCATGTCTCCCTTCTTTTCCAAATGGCTTTGAATGTTACATAAATAAAATATCCTTTGCAATAATTCAGCCAAAACATCTGCGGCGAAAGGCGTTAACTGGATAACCCCGATGATTTGCTCGCTCCAAAATGTTTTGACTTTAGTAAGACCGGACACAGAAATGTCCTCCTCTGTAATATGCTGTTTCCATGAAGAGTTGTTTTGAGTCATCAAGCACGAAAAGCGACCTTAGACGTTGCCGGTTTATATGTTTTCGCTCTTTCACTCCTTCGTATAAAAACGAACACAAATGTCCCGAGTGGCTCATCCGGCTCTTTGTTTTCCTTCGCAGCAACCCAACATCAAGCAGAAATTTGTCGCCTTGCTGAAGAGGTTTAAAGTCTCCGATGAGGTCTGTTCTTCTTCTCTGCTCTTTTCTCTTTTATGCCCTCTTGTGCCTTTTCCAGCAGGGTTTATAGGTGTAATTAGCTGTAGAGTCAGCATGTTTTTTTCTGTTCAGCTTTGACTTGCAGGAAGAGATCGATGGAAGGACAAAAACAGACAAAAGAGTAACTTATCGGGACAAAGGGTTGCTGGCTTAGAGTGTTGCATGTTCTAGATGTGTCTAAATGGACAAAATGTGCGTTTTGCGTCTTACTCAAAGTTGTTTTTGGTGTCTGTACTTTTTTTTAAATCGATTTAATTTAAAATGAACATGCCACATGCTGGTAAAAACAAAAGTTTTGAATTAAAAGAAGTAGTTGGAAGAAAGGAAACGTTTCTCTCAAAAATCAGGTCGCTTTACCGTGACAAATAAGCAACATGAGCAACCAAGCATCAATCACAGAGATGTGCATCCATCTTTAGATGGCCATGTGTGCATTTTTTCAGCAATTCAGAATTATTGCACCTTGTTTGATTTTTGTTTAGTTTTGTTTTTCTAACCACCAAGCTGCTTGTCTTTCATTTCGCTGTTATAGGAGGAAATGTTTCTGTTACGTTCAGAGAAACTGTTTACAAAGATCAAATATCAAATAACTTTTAATCTGTTTTTTTTTGTTTCTTTATTGCGAACATTACTTTTGGGAAGCATAACAGGAAGGCACTGTCTCTCATGGATGTCGGTCCATTCACAACCTCAACACTTCTCTACGGATGTGTGTTAATGATAGATGTGAGCACATGAGGTATACGATGTGATAAAAAGTCAAAAGTCCGTTGCAGAGAGAGTGTCTGTGTCGCGTCCAGGTTGGTTTCGGGTTGGAGCACGTGTCGAGGGAGCAGATCCAGGAGGTGGAGGAGGATCTGGACGAGCTCTACGACAGCCTGGAGATGTACAACCCCAGCGACAGCGGGCCGGAGATGGAGGAGACCGACAGCATCCTCAGCACACCCAAACCCAAGCTGAGGTAACGGGAGAGACGCGATATTTAAGAGGGACTGGGGAAATCTTTCATACTGCAGCAGAATGAAAGCCAGGGAGAGTATAAAATAACTGCTCGCTCTTTTTTTTTTTTTTTCTTCCTGTTCTGCTGATATTTGCTCCCAGAGATTTTCTCCAGCAGCATCCACCTGCCCCCCCCCTCCCATAGCGTCACCTGCAAGTGTTACAGAAATAAACCCAAGAATCCTGGAGCAAATTTAGTGCAAACTCAGTAGGCCTCCAAAACCACAATGTATGGATGTGGCTCAAATACAGAACTGAATAGATTCAACAGAAGCCACACTGAGTACCAGCTCGACTCCGACGTTCTCCCTTCAGGAGCAATTCAGAGCTCCCCCTGTTGGCGAAACACGCTACTTGCACTTACAGTAAAAAGCCTGAGATTATCTGATCTGCAGCAGTTACCTCTGATCAAATATTTAATATACATGAAATGAAATCATAACAGATTTGGTGGATTCATGAGAGAAATTTGCTTTCCTAAAATGTATCGTTTGGTCGTCTAATCCTAAAGATTGGGTTTGTGAAACGAATCCCGATAATCATTCCTTCTTGAGCGATGAAAGGAACAGGACTAAATGTTGAAACCTTCTCAGTCATTGTTTTTGACAGCAGGTAATCCATATTCTGTGGGGGGGGTTTTCACTGTTGGCATGTTTTATGTGAAGAAATATTTAAGTAATCCTGTCTGCATCAGGTGTCTTTTACTCCAAGAAGAAAAAGACTTTGCCATCGTCTTGAAAAATGAAACAAAACATCTTTTTTTTCTCTTTCAGGCCGTTTTTTGAAGGAATGTCTCAGTCCAGCTCGCAGACGGAGATCGGCAGTCTAAACAGTAAAGGCAGTCTGGGTCGAGATACGTTCAGTCCAGTAAGTACCTCAGCATCCGCAAAAGTTTTGCTTAAAGGAAACAAGAAAGCTACGATTGATGTTCTTTATATACTCCAACTATAATATAAGGATCCAGAATCACATGAAGTTCAAAACGCGACGAAAGAAAAAGGAAAATATAGCTTTGGCTTGATGTGAGGGGAAAATCCAGATTTCAAAGCTTTTAGAAAGCCTTTTTAGAATAAATAATGAGAGAAATGTTCTTCCAGTGTTTTCACAATGAGTCAGAAACCCAGTAAGCCTTTTTGACAGCCGCCATCTGCCTAATAGAGAGGATTCAGCCTGTCTCAGTTCAGCGCCTCCCTGCTGTCTGTGCTGCAGCCTCTCTTTTTACACTGGTGTAGAAAAGCATCAGCTTCCTGTTTGTACAACATGCACTAAAAAGAAACAACTGCTTTCACTTTAATCAGTGGAGGCTTGGCTTTTCTTCCTCCTTCTGATTTCAAGATCCTGCAGACGTCCCCGATGTTCTCCTCCTTTTTTTAACGATGTTTTCTTCCTAAAGCAGAATACCGCGGTTGCATGAGAAGCGTGTGTTTATTTTATTACGGCGTTGACTTTACATTGAGCCGATCTGACTGCTCCGCTCTCGTTTTCCCAGCAGGGGGAGCAGCCTCCCCTGGAGAAGATGAAACCCTCCCGCAGTCGCAACCTGGACGAGATCCCGTCAGAGACGGACACGCTGGTACGAGCGCTTCCCCGCCTCTGTTAGTCGTGCTTAGAACTTCGTTAGCTAAAAGTGGTCGGTTTGTGTTTGCAGGAGCTGACGGACCAGGAGCTTTTTGCCGAAGTTGGCCCCTGCATTACGGTGTCGGTGGCAGAGAAACCCCGTACGCCCCTGAAAAGCAGCAAAACTGAAATGCAGCCCATAGCATCTCCAAGGTAACCGATGAAACGGCCCACTAAACTACCTTGACGTTTGCGGTTGTTAAAAATGTTAAAAGTGTACAAATATGTAGACCTTGTTGTGATCTAATCTGCCCAGGTTCTGATTCCGCTTTGGTTTATTATCTTCTGTTTTCTGTGTTGTGTTCAGACTGGATGGAGGCCACACGCCCAGGCAGAAGCGCAGCAGCAACACGCCCATGAAGGAGAGGCAGCTGTCCAAGCCTCTGAGCGAACGCACCAACAGCTCCGACTCGGAGCGATCCCCGGAGCTGGGCCACAGCACGCCGGTAAAAGATTAGCTCTTCCTCTCCCATCGGAATTTTAATTACTTTTTTTTTTCTCTCTCTCTCTCTCTTTGGGATCTTATCGTAGGCAGCATTATTCCTCCAGGCTTTATGTTTCCCCACCGAGGGGTTTACGCATAAAACAACTGCTTTTGTTCTTTGTCCTCTTTTTACCAGAGCACCGTTCCTAAAAGCAAAGAAAAGTCAGGCAGTCTGTTAATGCAGGATCCCTTGGAGCTCAGAAATGAATTATGCATGCGCAGATGAATCATCTGAAGAGTAAATGTGGTTCTAAATGTGTGTGGGGGGGATTTTTAAACCCGGGATATTTCTCTGTGTGTGTGTGTGTGTGTGTGTGTGTGTGTGTGTGTGTGTGTGTGTGTGTGTGTGTGTGTGTGTGTGTGTGTGTGTGTGTGTGTGTGTGTGTGTGTGTGTGTGTGTGTGTGTGTGTGTGTGTGTGTAGGCTCTGAGGAAAGTCGTGTACGACCAGCTGAACCAGATTTTGTTATCAGACTCTGCCCTTCCTGAGAGCCTCATCTTGGTCAACGGCACAGATTGGCAAGGGCAGGTGAGCCTTTCGGTGCCCCTGAAAAACGACCCGGTGCTCATCGTTTCCGCCGCAAGCCTTACCTTTTCCGTGTTCTGCAGTTTGTTGCAGAGCAGCTTCAAGGACAGAGACACCCGGTGGTCTGCACGTGTTCAGCTGCTGAGATCCAGGCCGTACTTTCTGCTGTGCTCACCCGCATACAGAAATTGTGAGTTTAAAATAAAATCTTGTTGGTCCACGGCAGAAACTAACGATTAATTCATTCATCTATTAATTATTCTGCTGATTAATCGATTATTCGGATAAAAAAAAAAAAAAAAGGCACATTCTGCATGTTTTTCATTTACCCGCCTACTATTGTTTTTTTGCCTACAGTATCAGAACTATGTTAAAAAAAATGCAAATAAACAATTTAATTCTTGTATTTAAATCTGAAAATAAACATTTGATTGCATTTCTTTAGTAAAACAGAAGCGAGTGAAGCTAAATCTATGCCAAAGGCGTTTTTATCTTAAATCCAAAATGTTTATCGCTGAAGTGCTGTTCTGAATATCCTGCTTTTTCCCCAAATGGCCCCTTTTGAGTCCAGTTAGCAATTAATCAGTTACAAAATCAGTTGACTTTTTGATAGATTAATCACGATTAGTCATGATTAATCCGATTAATCGTTTCAGAAATCACACTTCAAAGCTAATCGGACTGAATAGCTGCTGAAGTTTACGCGCCGTTCTGTCTCTTGTGTCCCTGCAGCTGCAACTGTAACTCGTCCATGCCCAGAGCGGTGAAGGTGGTGGCTGTGGGCAGCCAGAGTTACCTGGGAGCCATCCTGCAGTTCTTCGTCACTCAGCTGGCGAACAAAACCTCCGACTGGCTCAACCACATGCGCTTCCTGGTGGTTCCTCTGGGTGAGGAAGGCTCCGCCAATAGTATGACCCTTACTACGTTCAGAAAAACGAAAGGTTTCAAAGTGACTCTGTGTGCTCAGATTGTCTCTCTCTCTTTTTCAGGATCGCATCCGGTGGCCAAACACCTCGGATCCCTCGACAACCGCTACAGCTCCTCCTTCCTGGACGGCGCGTGGAGAGACGTGTTCAGCCGTTCTGAGCCCCCTCAGACTGGTAATAGCCGCTGCCTAGATCCGCAGGCATCTAGGCCTCCGGATCTTCTTCTAATGCCTTCTGATGTCTTCGACCTTCAGATCAGTTGGACGTTTCTGGACGGATCAGTCAGTACATCAGCGGCGCCTCGGTCACTCACCAGCTGCCCATCGCAGAAGCGATGCTGACCTGCAAGCACAAAACGTGAGTGAAAAGAAAACGAAACAAAACATGAAGGCATCAGAAATGTCCTGATTTCCTTTGGTTTTCATCTCTGCTTCAGGCGGGAAGAAGAATCTTACCAGAAGTTCATCCCCTTCATCGGGGTGAGATTTTAATCTTCTGATGAAACTATAATTGACACGATTAATTGATTATTGAAATAATCATCAACTAATTTTGTAACCAATTCATCATTAACCAGAGTGTCCAAACTCAAAAAGCCCAACATATTCAGAGCCGCAATTAAGCCAAACTGTACAAATTATATGTGCCCATTTAGAAAACGCCTTCGTCTGTCAACCCGAAACTCCTGAAATGGCCCTTTATTGTATTCACTCACTTCAAATTCACTAAAGAAATGTTATGGTTTTGCATTTAAGACAATTAATTCTTCATTTTCTTATCAACAAAACGGATTTAGTTATTTATTTTCATCTTTGAATGCATTTCTAAAGTATTCATGAAAAATCTACAGAATGCGTAATTTACTTTCACCCGATTTATCAATTAATCATCGGAATAATCCACTAATTGATTACTAAAATAATCGTTAGCTGCGGCTCTAATCCCAGCCTGTTGTTTTCTAGGTGGTAAAGGTCGGCCTCATCGAGTCTGCGAGCTCTCCATCAGGTGAGGGTTTGTCAAAAGAGTGCAGAGACGATCCACTTCAACCCGGATCGGCTGACGTCTACGGGGATTATTGTTTTTTTTCTTCCAGGAGATGCAGAGGAGGGTGTTGGAGTCAGCCTGGCCGTCCCGTCGACGTCCCCGCCATCTCACGGCTCCCCGTCGGGAATTATCAAAGAGGCGGCCACGCCCCCCTCGTCCCCGTCCATGGGCAGCGTCCTCGCAGTGCAAGGGTAAGACGATTCATCTGATTGGATCTTCATTTCACCCGACGACTGTTTGGGTTTGAAATCAAATATTCAGGTGTTGAGTTGGCTGGAAATTGAATGAACAAACGCCAGAGTGGCACCTCAAATTGAAGAGCAGATCAACGTGGGGGGTGCAGGTTGGTTCCCGTTGTCGTTGACGATGTCTTTCTGTTCCCAGGAGCCCCAGCATGCCTCACGGTGTGGACGCCATCGGCCTGCAGGTGGACTACTGGCTGGCTTCGCTGGCGGACAAGCGGCGGGAGGGCGAGCGACGCGACACGGGCTGCAAGAACACACTGAAGAGCGCCTTCCGCTCACTGCAGGTCAGCCGGCTACCAGGAGGGGGCAGCAGCGACCCGCAGACCCTGGTTAACACCATGGCCATGACCGTGGTCACCAAGGAAAAGAACAAAAAAGGTCAGCCGAGGCTCCTGTTTTCTATTTTACAGTCACTTTTGCATTATTATATCTGAGCCTGGATGATTTTTTTATTTTTTTGAAAAAGTTGATTCTCAAATTATAGGTGAACTTAAGTGAATATTTTTAATATTTCTTACGTAAAGGATTTACTTCTGTTCTCATGTTTACTATTGATAAATGACACAAACATATGAGGACAGGCGGTCATTTAAGTTCACATTTAAGCCTTTCGTCTCGTTGCCTTCAGTTCCCACCATCTTCCTGGGAAAGAAGCCCAAAGAGAAGGACATGGACTCCAAGAGCCAGGTGATCGAGGGCATCAGCCGCCTCATCTGCTCCGCGAAGCAGCAGCAGACCATCTTGAAAGGTGACCCGACCGCGCCGCGTTTGCCCCTTCGCTCATTTGCCAAGTCTGCGTTTCACTCACTCCCCCGCCGCTTTTGCCTCCAGTGTCCATAGACGGCGTCGAGTGGAACGACGTCAAGTTCTTCCAGCTGGCCGCGCAGTGGCCCACTCACGTCAAGTACCTACCGGTCGGACTTTTCGGCTACAGCAAGCCGCCGTCGTAGGACCGAGCTTTAACTCCTCCAACTCGCCTGACTTTCTTCTCCTCTCACTCCACCCCTCCTTTTTTTTTTTTTTTTTTGCACAAAAGACCTGCAGAGAAAACGGGGAGCAAACAGACGGACCGTTTTTCTTTCTTCAATTCCACCAAAAAGAAAAGGAGGGGAAAAAACATCACATTCGTCTTATTTCTCTATGGAGGAGGAAGAGGAAGGGTGCTGGAGTGCAACGCTGTTACAAGTCACTTTAATGCTCTTTTTTTTTTTAAGTGTGTGTGCGGATTAGGCGTGCATGCACACGTGAATGTACATTATGTTTGTGTGTGTATGCGTGAGATTACAAGGATATCACAGCACAAGGTTATTAGCTAGCCGCCATTTTTGTTTCCGTTTTAAGGAAAGCAGCAGCATGTAAAAGAAAAAAACCACGAAAAAAAAAAAAAAAACGACCTACTTTAAGCCCTTACTCTCTAAACCAGACGCTTGTAGACTTCATCACACCACCTGGTCGACACGCGACCTGCGTGCCGGAAACAAGTCACTTCTGCTTCAGTTTGCACGGGCAATCCAACCACCAAGACTCCTTCGCTCAGAAGGCATGAAAACGTCATTTCCACACGAAAATTGATCCGCTAATATACTTTTTTTTTTTTTTCATTTCAAGGGCTTCCATTTAGCACCATTTTTTTCCTGTAAAAAAAAACAAAACAAAAACTATTTAGATGTTCAAATGCCAAAAAAGAAAAAAAGAAAAAAGAAAAACAAACTACATATAGATACAAGGGGGAAGTGTCTTCATTTAGAGTAGTGCTCTTGTGAAAACCCCTTATCAACGCCGTGTCGTGACGCGTAGTGGTGAATCTGACGTGCCGTTTTTCTTTCTCTTCAATCGCTATGCACTTCTGAACACACACGGACCGTTTGAATGACTTGAGCTGGCGATGAGGCATAATAACCCCACGAAATATGCAGCAGGTACAACTGCTAAGAGCAAGATGCATGCTTCGGCAGCCCCAACGGCATCGTAGGGAAATATGTGGGGGGGGGGAGAAAAAACGTGCTTTTATTTATTTTTTTACCGTATCCGTTTCGAGATAGAAGCACAAATGTCAGCGTAATTTATTATGCCACTTTTCTTCTTCTTTTTTTTTTTTTTTTTTTTTTTTTGTGGCGACAGTAAAAACAGTAGACCTGAAGAAAATATTAGTACGCGCGCATCCACCACTTCCCCTCACACTTCCTAATGACACTTCATTCGGGGAAACCACTGAGTTATTTGAGTGCGGGTCTGTTTTCTCCAGGACGCTGTGAGCTGATTAGTGACTCGACTGTACAGTAAGAGATAAATGTGTACGTGACGAATAAAACGCAACGTGGTCAAAAAACCTGACGGTTTCAAAAAATAACAACAATAATCAAAAAGTGTGATAAATAGTTTTCTATAATGTGCTGGGAGACGTGTAGTGCGTGTTTGTGTGTGTGTGTGTGTGTGTGTGTATTGATGATGTGGTGATTATCGATATCACTGATTATCCGATTAGGGCTGCAGAAGCTGCAGTGGTCATCTTGTTCACTTTGTAGCTGCACACAAGGCAAAATGCTGGGGTTGACCTTTTTTTAAAAATAAATAAATGAATAAATAAATAATAAAATCCAGCAAATATAAACTTCAGAAATTCTCTAAATATAAAGATCGCATCGCCTTGTGTCGTCTACATCGTAACTCTCTCCATTGCCACTGAAGTATTACGGAAAATAGTTTTTTAAAATGGTGTTAATGCTGATCTCTTTATTTAAAATAGTTTATTTGACAATAGAGAGGATTATATGTTTTTCTGTGTTGATGTTACAGTGTTACAGTTGTGATGTCAGAAGCGTGTCTTTTTTTTTGTTTGTTTGTTTGTTCAGCGCCACCTGATGTATGAATCTTCTCAGTTAACAGATCACACTCTTGTCTGCTCCCGATCGACTTTTAATGAGTTACTCTTCATATCTGAACGTGTCTTCTTTGGTTGCTCTTCACTGAGTTTTAGAAATGAAATATCCCACTGATGATGCTTTTGGCGAGCCAGTCTTCCTGAACTCTTATTCGTTTTATTTTTCGTTTTGATTGGATGTCATCGGCTCGGTTTTAGTCGTCCCTGGACGTCAGATGATGCTGTACTGTTGATTTGACCTCGATGTTGCTCAAACTCAACCTGAGCTCAAGGTTTCATTCCAAACAGAAACACGAGGCTTTAACGTGTTCTTTCAGAAGAAAACTGCACTAAATTAAAAATAATAATAATAATAATAATAGGAACCAAGAGCTAAAGTTTGTAGCAAATTAATGGAGACAAGTTTTGGGTCCTCAAGTTCTGAACTCGAGCAATGTGTGCGTTTTGTTTACTATAATCTTTTTAAAACGTTTAAGAAAAAAGTATTCGGCTATACACAGAACCAAACGAGCATTTTATAGTGTATAGGCTTTAAAACTGGGTAACTTTAAAGTACAGTAAAATAACACACTATATAATCTCCTTTAGTGTCGTATTCAATTTTCTTGACGCCCACAGGTGTTTTGTCCCAAAGAAGATTTTGTAGACAGGTTTGCTGAAGGGCTAGGCTAAGGTTAGCATCTGTGATCTGTTTTGGCTTGGCTGGCGGCATCTTTCAGTGGGATTCCAGTCAGTTGTTTACAGATAAAAAAAAAAAAAAGATGCTGAAAAGCTGTCACCCTCCTGCTGTAGAAACCGAGCGCTCCGCCTCGATCGTCACGCATTTCAACGAACGGCGTCTCAGCTGCTCTCTGCTGAGTTTCTCCTGTGGCCACATCTCTGCAGGCGCAACGAGCAGACTGAAAAGAAGCTGCAGCGCCCGGCACAGTCTCCTCGTCTTCTTCACTGTGAGCGTCGTCGTAAAAGAGTCGCAGCACTTGAACGTTCGCGGTCACCGTCTTTAAAAAGCGGCTGAAAACAAGTTGTTGTCGACGGACGGTACACAAACAGCCAGCGCAGGGGGTTGAACTCGGTGCGGAGCATTGATCCAAACCACAATTCATTTCTTAGGACCAAATCGGGACTTCTTCGTTCTCTATTATATAGATTTTAAAGCTCTGCTCGTCAGAAAGCCGACGTACCCGCAATAGTTTTGGCTATGATGTGCCTAAGAAAATAATTAAATTCTTCTTGTACAAGCTAAAACTAGCTAAACCAAATAAAACGAACTGGTGTGCTTGAAGTAGCATTCGATTGCATAACCCATCTCCCTTTGTACCTTTATTTACTTTGTCACTCTGTTAGTTTTTAAATCCTGCAGGTATCTTTTATGTTCACAGAGCGATTGCAAGACAGTTGTTAAAAACGAATATTCAGCTTGCTTCTCACTGCCCCACACTGGTCAGTCAATTCTTGGTCATATGAGAGAATCATTCAGCGAAACAGGGAAGCCTAAAACTTGAACACCATTATGCCTTCTAACAACTTTCTCCAATTCTGTTCCTACTTCTTACAAGTCTAGATTAAGCCGTTAAGGATTTAGTAAATTTGAGAGCTTGGACAAGATGTGTGCATTTGGAATGAAATCTTCGGTGTTTCTCCGTAACCGTTGGAGATTTGTGACCTAAAGCCCAGTTCAGAGCAACAATCTGTACTCTTGTCAAAAATGTTCTGTGTTCAGGTTGCTGCAACAGTTTGGTTTCCTTATTTATGGATTAATCCTCTGCTTGCACCCTCAGAAGGAGGCCAGAGGTCAACGCACATTGGAAATATCTCACTGACTACTGCTCAAAAACGAACGTTTGAATTATTACAGTCATATTTTCGGGGTTGGTTGTTATTTTTTCTTGGATCTTTGTCCCAAAACAGTGTTTCTCGTCATTTCAGCGAACGGCAAATTGCCTAATGTTTCCTACAGTCTCGTCGGAGATGCCGGTTGTTCTGTGTGTGAGTCGTCAACTTGTTGCTGTGAGCGATTCCTTCGCCTGTACCTCTGTGTTTGTGTCGGCCAGTGATTGTCGCCGTGGTTCCTCTGTCTGTGGTTGGAGATTACGAGCCGTTCCGTGTGTCTGTAATCTCTCTCTCTCTCTTTGTGTGATCAGCAGATATGTCTTTTTCACCAGGCTTCCACAAGCTCACCTCCCTGGGAAAAAAAAAACCACACCGTCCCCTTGTTCCTTCGCAGCTTGTAAATCGCCCGTCTGTCCTCAGAGGAACGTGGGGCGGGGGGTGTTCGCTTGTTCAAAGCGGTCGATTTCTGCCTGACGAGGTTTTCGCTGGGAGCAGAGCCTCCTGAGCTTGTGGGCTTGTGAAGAGTATTTTGCACATACCATTTCTTTCTTCAGCAGCAGTTGTTTTTTTTCTTTTTTGCCGTCTGCCTATAACAGCAGTTATGACAAAACCAACTATTATGCTTGTACATACAAGATAGTACTTGATATATATTTTTGTTCAATTGTTTTTGTTCATTCTACATGTTTTGTAGTACTGCTTTTTTTCCATGATTGGCGTCTGTCGGTAGAACAGATGTGGGGTCAACAGTGAAAGTGCTCATTATGTTGTTTTTTTTTAAATAAAGATATTCCTCGTTTGTAGCCGTGTATTTATTATTATTATTATTATTATTATTATTATTATTCTGACACTCGGTGGTCAAGAGAATTTCAAACCTTCAACAGGAAATATTTTTAATAAGTATTACCGTTTGAACATTTTCAGACTACAGATTTAAAGGTGTTTTCTGCGACTGGACCAGCCGCACGTTTGGGCTTCACAAATCTACTTCTGGAAGAATGTTCGTAACTTCCTGTGTCACCTTGTGGAAAGTCTACCTGGAAGACTTTCCCATCGAGTCCCATGGATAGCATGTCGGAAGCGATCCACCGAAGGACTTTGCTGCTTTAGAGAGATGCTGCTTTCAGAGGCTTCTTCGCCTCCTCTTATCTGACCCTCTTGTCCCGTTTGTTTGCACAAACTGACTGTGAAGGGCTAAAGCTGCACTGTGTGTAGAATATTAATATATATATATATATTAAATATTCCACTTTCACCCTACAGCTGATAATACTTTATAAACACTGGGGACCGAACGTGTCGGCTGCAACTGTTTCACACACGTGCCCACCCGAAAAGCGGAGAAAACTTCAGTTTTTATTTCACAGCTGTGCAACTTTCTCTAAGTAAATGGTTCATAGTTAAATAAGGGACTTGAAAGATAATAAATGTGGTTGAAATTGTCATTTGATGCACTTCACCCTCCATAAGAGTCAGGACATACTGCAGCAGCAGTTTGGCATTGAGCTTTGAAAATATATAAAGCAAGTTCATCCCTCATATAGTTGTAGGGTTTTCAAGTTATTTCTAAAACTGTATTAGTTCTTAGAAAAAAATAATTACATTTTGATATATAAAGTATAAAGTTAAACATCCCAGACAAACAGCCACGATAACACTGAATGTCAAACATCAGACATAACCACTAGTGGCTGAAGAAGGGACAATGTTAAACTTTGTAGATAAATATTGGGGGCAACTTTATTTTCACGCAATTTATTCATTTGATTTCAAGTCTGCAAGTGGATTAGCAAACGTTAACGAGTGGAACGTTCAGTCGATTTCAGTTCAACTTCCGGGCGAGTCTTATTTTGGAAGAACGCCGCCGGAAGTCGCGTTGCGTCCCCGAGCTTGCCTGGAGTGTTTGTGGAGCATCACAACATTATCCAGCCGCTGTGTCGTGAAGTCGGGACAGCGTCGCCGTTTCTTCGATGAAGGTAACGAACGCGTCCTGTGTGTGACATTTAAATGCGAAAGAAGAATATGCGGCGGCTTAAACCGAGAGTTTGGGTGAAATAGCGAATCCCAAGCGGCGACTTTTTGCGAATACGCTGCTAAATGAAGCGTCTAGTTTGACTCAGCCTCCATTTTAATTGCCGTTAAACGCCTCCTCTGCTGGTTCTGGATCACACAAAGCGGGTCATTTTGCTGCGCATCCTCGCTTGTTGGCTCACAGCGAGGTCGGGCTTTTCATTGTTGACACGCAGCTCCAGTGTCGGGATGTGACTCGTCAAACCGCGGCATATTTTCACGTTTTTGTCTTTTCAACGAGATACCGCGCCGGTGTTTTCAGCCGCGTCGCTGTCCTTGTCGGTTCCCCTCCGCTCAGCTGCCGCGGGAGACAACAGAACCGTCGCCCTCCTCGGCCGCAGGCCCGCGCCGCCCTCCGGCCGTTTGGCCTTAAAAAAAAAAAAAAAAAAACACTGCGACATCGACTCACGGACAGATGAAGACGCGGTCGCCATGTTGCCGGTTTCCTTTGAGCTCCCGTAACAAGACGACGGCTTTTTCTTTTGAGACTGCTGCGTTGAATAGGAAAGGCGTTGGAGTGGGAGTGTTAGTAGTGGTGCATTGCAGTGAGCCATGGAGGAGAGGAGGAAGAGGAGGAGGAGGAGGAAGGAGAACAGGTGCACCTCCAACATCAAAAAAACCCCGTAAAGTCATGATGCTGCGCAGTCTGATCTCTCATCCAATTAGCGCCTTTCTGTCTTTGCTGCTCCACCTGAGTCAGCAAAGACATGATTGTTTGATTTTTGAACTGATCGATCGCGATAGTTTAATACTGCATTGTAAATCATCCTAAAACAAAACGCAAAGAGGATGCACATAGGTAGTATAGTTCATAATAACCTAGTTTCATTAAGACCCACTGACAGTTGCTCTTCCTTATTGTTGTTGTTTTGACTTAAACGGCCAGCACGTGCCTTCATAAGTGGAGTTGTTTCGTACCTGCAGACACTGGGAAGCTTCAGTCTGTGTTATGAGATGCTGACATGTATCCTGACCTCATAACGGTTGTCAGACGGCCATTGAGATGAACAGTTTTTTATTTCTTGATGGGCTCTGACTTGGAGCTTAAAATGCAGAAAAGTTGTTTATTTTTTTTTCCTGAAAAAAGATGAAATGGCGTTTAAAAAAAACCTTCTAAGAATTATCATTTTGTTTCACGCGCGTTGTTTTAATAAGAATCGGACCGACGTTAGGCACAGATTTTTGTTATCTATAGTTTGTTGTTGCTTAATAACTACTTTTCCTATTAATGAACATGCAAAAGCTGGAAGTCAGAACCACGTATCTAAAGACTAGTCGGATTGGTCAGGAAAATGCACCAGGCAGAACTTTTTAAAAAAATTTGTTTTATTTTTTTCGGACTTGACCTGCAAGTGGTTGGTTTCAAAGTGGCTGTAAATACATTATAGCATTGAATATATACATTTTTCTCACCTTCCTTCTCTGAACATCAAGTATGTTCAGTTTTTGCTTTGGCGTTTTATTTGTTTCCACAGTTAGTGAAACGAGCAAAATCTCTTGAGAAAGTAGAACTTTTAGGTTTCACATCCAAACAAGAGCGTTATCTATCGATCGCACATCAAGCAGGGTTTAACGTTCTCGACGACCAAGAAACTTTATATTTTGTTTTCTACCTACTAAGTTCATTTTTAGTTAATTTCTCTGTCATTTTCATTTAAAATTGACAAGGCATTTAATCCTTTCAGGGACAGGTGTGGTTAAAGTTAAATGCGCTGTGTGAGCTGCGTCGTCTCTTGGCACTCCGCCCGTCGTCTTCTCTGAAGGTGGATCTTTCAAAAGATCAGTTCTCTAATTGGACTTCCTGGCACCTGACAGATTTCGTGTTTGCTTGTAGCCCACAGGTACAGAGTAATCTGCTTTAGGGACCAGTGAACTAATGCGTCTCCTCTCACACACGATCATTTTATCTTCAGTGTAACTGTCTTTCTGTTACCTTTTTGTGTATTTAATTCTTTATTAAAACAGTTTTTTCTAACTACTTTGATAATGGAGGCTATAAAGTCACATGTGTTGCATATTCATTGTCTGAGTCTCTACATCTGATTGTCGTGTTTGATCTAAATCAAATCTTCATTCTCAGGTCCGATCTGCAATCTTCTGTTGTCTGGTCAATAATAGATATTCAGTTGCCTCATATGGAAACGATCTTGTCTCCTGTTGATGACATCTGTGTATAAATTAGTTAGCATAAGTGCCACCATAACATTAGCTGGACTCTGGTCTCTCGATTTTGATACAACTTGTTGATGGTGGATTCCCGAAGCGGCTCCGGTTTTCTGTGCGCGGTCAACGGAAACGTTGTCTTCCTGCTACTGACGCCGAGCGCTTTGAACGTCAGAGGATTTGATAATGGCTCGCAGCATCCAATACAGTCTCTCTTTCCGCTCTCAATGTCTTTTCAATAGTAAAACCAAGTCTGTGGATTGTACGAGAAAACCCAGGTACGATGGATTCACTAAGTAATGCAGAATGCGTCGCCTAAAACACAGTTTTCTAAGAAATGCAAATGAGAACACATCCTCATTTTGTAAAAAAACAAAAAAAAAAAAAAAGGCTTCTGGATTGAAATAGTATTGCGTTTATGGGCCAAAAAATAAATGATAAAAACTGATGTCAAACACAGATGTCCATACGTCCTTAAACAGTCTTTAATTCATGTATCTAACTTTATGTTAAGCTGAAAATCTTAACGACTCTGACCAACTGCTGTCCAATCGGCGCTTTTGGGTTTTTTTTTTTTTTTGTGAGTTTTTCAGCAGTATATCGTTTCACAAAGCAGCAAAGTATAAATAAGCAGAGTTGTACAGTAAATGTCTCTTTCCATCACATTGTGGACAGTGTGCATGAAACCACGTAATGTCCACCATGGTGTATCCGCGTGAAGAAGCCCTGGAGCGCCTGACCCAGGACGAGATCGTCCTCAACACGAAGGCCGTCATGCAGGGCCTGGAGACGCTGCGCGGCGAACACGCGCAGCTGCTCAACTCGCTGCTGGACTGCACCCAGCCGCCCGTCGCCCAGGAGAAGTCCGGCCTCCTCCGGAAGAACCTGGAGGACATCGAGCTGGGCCTGGGAGAAGCGCAGGTTGGCTCCGGTCCAGTCGGCAGCTCTCCCGATCCCCCTTCCCCTCGCCCCCGTCTCTCGGCAGACGCTCACGTTGCGTTTTCGTTGCCGCCCAGGTGATCATCGCTCTGTCGAACCACCTGAGCGCCGTGGAGTCGGAGAAGCAGAAGCTGCGCGCCCAGGTGCGCCGGCTCTGCCAGGAGAACCAGTGGCTGCGGGACGAGCTGGCGGAGACGCAGCACAAGCTGCAGCGCAGCGAGCAGTGCGTGGCCCAGCTGGAGGAGGAGAAGAAGCACCTGGAGTTCATGAATCAGATCAAGAAGATTGACGACGACGTTTCCTTGTCGGAGGAGAAGAGCCAGAGCTCCGGGGGGAGCGGAGGCAAAGGGACGGGAGGAGGAGACTCTTCAAAGGACAGCCTGGATGATCTGTTCCCCAACGACGATGACCAGGGAACAGGTAGCTGTGATCTGCGTCGTTTTTAATAGGATAGGATATTGCACACACAGAGCTACGGAGCATTGGTTGTTTATGCATGGAAGTCACGCCACTGCATCCGACCGTCCTGATTGATTTAGAAAGGCAAACCATTCTAGATCAATGGTTCGCCATATATGCCTTCAATTCACAGACCTATGTCAATTTAGAGCTCATATAAAACATCCTAGGGAAATGACTAGACTAGATCTAAAGTAACGCCTTAATGGCTGGTAATTTGTTTCTAAATGTTTCGGGGTAAGAAAACAAAAAGAAGATAGAAGTGAATTTAATCAAATGTCTCTGCGTCTCGGTCCGGTTCTGTTGCAGCCCAGCCCAGTGGGGAGGCGGCAGCCCAGCAGGGGGGCTACGAGGTCCCGAATCGTCTCCGGACGCTGCACAACCTGGTGATCCAGTACGCCTCTCAGGGCCGGTACGAGGTGGCCGTGCCTCTGTGCAAGCAGGCCTTGGAGGACCTGGAGAAGTCGTCCGGACACGACCACCCGGACGTCGCCACCATGCTCAACATCCTGGCTTTGGTGTACAGGTGAGCTGATGGAACGGGCTATCCTTTTGATTTATATTTATAAAAGCTTCTTACTACTATCGAGCCTTTTTTTTTTTTTTGCTGTGTTTCCAGGGACCAAAACAAATACAAGGAAGCTACTCACCTCCTGAACGACGCCTTATCCATCAGAGAGAAAACCCTGGGGAAGGACCACCCGGCGGTGGCTGCCACCCTCAACAACCTGGCTGTGCTGTTCGGCAAGAGGGGCAAGTACAAGGAGGCCGAGCCGCTCTGCAAGAGGGCCCTGGGCATCAGAGAGAAGGTGAAGGGCCCGCAGCGCCGAAGGACACGAGAGCAGTGCTGATTTTAAAATATGTTTTCCGTTTGAGTGAAAGCCTGAAGCTGACGACGCCTCGTTGGTTTGTGTTCAGGTGCTGGGGAAGTCCCACCCGGACGTAGCCAAGCAGCTGAACAACTTGGCCCTGCTGTGCCTGAACCAGGCCAAGTACGACGAGGTGGAGTACTACTACAAACGGGCCCTGGAGATCTTCGAGTCCAAACTGGGAACCGACGACCCCAGCGTGGCCAAGACCAAAAACAACCTGGTGGGAACCCCATGGATCCTGAATCCTCCTTCCCTCCTCTTATGTCCTTTCTCTACAACATGTGTAGTTTCCAAGGCAACCACCGTCGGCGCACTGATTTATGTCGTTTCCCTTTAGGCCGCTTGCTACCTGAAGCAGGGCAAGTTCAAAGATGCAGAAGTTCTGTACAAAGAGATCCTGACCAGAGCACATGAGAAGGAGTTCGGATCAGTCAACAGTGAGTGAAACCGTCAGCAGCTAAGCTAGCAGCTCCGCTCACAACCGTTAAGACGACTTAATTTCATGCATCTAAAATGAAGGCCTTAAAAATGTGCTAATGCAAGTATTAAATTTTGAACTATTAAATCTCGTATATGCAGTTATTTTCCCTCTTGAAACTTTCCCGTCAAGCAAAAGTTTGAGTCGTGCGCTGACATCTTCACTGCATTTTGAGGCGGTTCAGGCTACTAATAACTAGCGGCTAATATCCCTGAGCTAGCAATCTTCCCTTGCTATCTATCTAACTCGCTATCTCTTTGTGTCGGTCATGGGCTTGATACATAATACACAAATTTGTTAGTTTGCTTTGTTGTCGTCTCGTTTCCGTTGCCAACCTATACAAAACGTCGGCGTTTCTCTTTGGCCACACCCTCTGATCCGTTTATCACACTGATCTCCCAGCAGGTCAGAGGATTACTCTGTGATACCGAAGCTGCTTTACGTTCCCGTCTCCCTCCTCTCTGTCAAACCAAGGCTTTACAAACCGCGACTGCCCACAACGCTCAGCAGCAGACCGGGCCTCAGCCGGAGCTTGGTGAATGACTGTGTGCAGTTAGAGAAAACCCACAGAGACGGGTCAGGAAGGTATTTAGGCTTGAAACGGTTAATCGTGATTAATCGGTCCTGGAAGGAATTATCAACTAATGTTCGAAATCGATTAATCGTTAACTATACAGACTCTGAGACTTGTCATTTGCTAAGCGACTGACACATTCAAAGCGGTAATTAAGCCAAAACTTTAAGAAAAACGAATAAACATTTTGCATTTATGATGAACAACCTTCTTCTTCTGTAAATATGTTCTTCCTAGAGCTCATCAAGTGGCGTTGTTCAAAAATATTTACCATTAATCGTCTTTATGGTACCCAGTTAATAACTGGTTAATGTAAAAATAACCATCAGAGCCGCCTTACGCTGTATTGATGTGAAGTCGAGCAGAAGTTTGCACTATTTACACTACAGGAATGATGTTATTGCATGTTAGGCAATGAAATGTTTTGTTTTTTTACTTAAAAATAAAATTATTTATTTGCTTTCACTGTTTAATGTTCTTCTACTATTGTATAAAAATGTTTAGCTGGTTAAATGACAAATCTGCAGAATGTGGCAATTTTTTATTTTTTTTAAATAGATTGCCAGAATATTCAGTTGCTAAAATAATCGTTAGCCTGGAACGTTTTCTAATTGGGATTTTCCTCGTCTCACTTTGCAGATGACAATAAGCCCATCTGGATGCACGCAGAGGAGAGGGAGGAAAGCAAGGTCAGTCGTTAACGTCGACCTTTGATACGCCTGCCGCCACATTTTGAACAAAATGGACTGAAAAGGACAACAAAGACGCTTCGAGTTGCCGTTTGACTCGGCTTCTCTCGCTTCTCTCGCTTCTCTCTGCTTGTTCTCATCCTGATCACCGCCTGTGTGTCTCTCTCTCTCTCTCTCTGTCGGCGTCAGAGCAAACAGAAGGACTCCGGGCCGTACGTGGAGTACGGGAGCTGGTACAAGGCCTGCAAGGTGGACAGGTGAGAAACGATCGGAAATTCCCAAAGGAAACAAAGTGGCGGCTGGTTGATGGTGCCACAAATAACCTGATGGCCTTCGTTTTATGAGGGGGTGATGCCACAATGTCATCAAAAATAGAGAAAATAAATTCAGGCATCTGGACAGTTTTTGCTCATTGAGTTTTTTTTTTTTTCCTCGTTGTTTAGTCCAACTGTGAACACAACCCTGAAGAGCTTGGGAGCGTTGTACCGTCGTCAAGGGAAACTGGAGGCAGCCGAAACGCTTGAGGAGTGCGCCAGCAAGACACGCAAACAGGTACAACACACAAAACTCAATGCTCCACACTCTGAGTTACTGATGTCAGACCAGCTGCTTTCTCAGCTACGTCACCTCAGTAGCTCAGAAGGAGTTGCGGCTGAAGCTCCTAAATCTCGCCGAGATCAGACACCAGCTTTGTGTTTATTCTCTGAAATGTTCAGCTTTTACAGTCTTTCTGTTGTTGTTTTTCCTTATCTTTGTGTGATTTTCGTTCTCTCAGGGGATCGACGCCATTAACCAGAGCAAGGTGGTGGAGCTGCTGAAGGACGGGCCGGGGGGAGGCAGCGACAGGCGGCACAGCCGGGACGGACCGGGGGGACGAGGAGACAACGAGGGCGACGAGTCCGCAGAGTGGAACGGGGTAACATCCATGTTGGAGTTATTATATCATATATATATATTTTAATAATCTATCGTCTATTATTACAATCAATCAAGTAGTCGGATAAAAAAAAAAAACATTGGTAAATCTAACATAACAGCAGAATTACTATCGCATATCAACATCAATCCAATTTTTCACATTTGAGCTTCTCCAACAATATCTTTCCTATAGTTTAGAAAATTAACCTGTAACAATAACAGCTCACTTTCTAAGTTAACCTGAAGAAAAGTTGTACAAAAATCTAAAATCATATGCAATTTAATAACGGCTCACAAATGCACTTATAAAAATGTCTATACTCCAGCTATGTTGAACTCTGACCTTGCCCAGACATTTATAGCTTTGTGTTCAGCAGTCATAGCGACGGGATTAACGCCTTCGTTCGTCACACACAGAAACATCTACCAGGTGTGTAACGCCTCCCGTTAGAGGCGACCGGAATGATATGAAATTTATTTTCCGGTTCATCCTTAAAGCCGTCCGCGGTGTTCAGTCTACCAACACGGTGCGTTAAATAATAAAACATAAATTAACAACGCTTCGAGGCAGGTACATTTTCCTCGAGGAATTTTAGTAATCGAGGTACTCGAATGTCTGGAGGAATCGCATCGATCTTATGATCGTCCTGTTGTAGGAAACCCTCTAAAAACGACAGAGGATCTTTTGAACCTCTCATTTCCATCCCTGATCGCTGGTTTCTGTTCTCTCTCTTCAGGACGGTAACGGGTCTCTGCGTCGCAGCAGCTCCTTCGGAAAGATCCGGGACACTTTGAGGAGGAGCAGCGAGATGCTGGTGAAGAAGCTGCAGGGCAGCGGACCTCAGGAACCCCGAAACCCCGGGTAAAAACAAAAATGCAATTTCAAAAAGCAAATTGGCCTTGGATTTTTATTTTCTTTTATCTACAATGAATGAATGCAAGTTTCTTGCGAGTTGCCTGGACGAAATTGATCCCTTTTTGTGATGCTGTTTTAATTTTTTTACAACACAGAAATCTTGTTGCCGTTTGTTTTTGCACAGAATGAAAAGAGCGAGTTCCCTGAACTTCCTGAACAAGAGCGCAGAGGAAACCACGCAGGTAAAGACGGTTTACGCCAAACCTGACAGTCTTTGAAAATACACAACTGCATCCCTCCCTTCCTTCCTTTCTTAAGATTTACTTCCGTTTTAATTCTTACTTTTGTTTTTGTTGACGTTTTATTTCTTATTTACCTTCATGTGTTGTTTTTATCTTTTAATCTGTGTTGGGGGGGTTTTTAAGTGCCTCGGTGCAGCGAGACGCTTTAACTGCATGACTGGAAACTTTTCCAAGTTTCCCAATTTATTCAAGTTGATTTAAACCATGAGCTAATTATATCTGGTGACGATATGAGAAGAAGTGAGTTAGAAATGGAGCTTCGGCGAAAAGATGATCGTCTGTAATCGGTGCATTGATCTGCTGAACCTCCATGAAGGTTGAATTCAGAAGGTTCTCGTTAAAACCTGCTGTGTTTTTCTGCTGGACCGGGCCCCGAGCTAACGCCAACCGATCCGTTTCCAGGACGCCAACTCCGGCCTCTCAGACAGCAGGGGACTCAGCGCCAGCAACGTGGACCTGACCAGACGCAGCTCCCTGATTGGCTAGACGCGGCGGAGCAGGAAGGGGCCGTTTACCTCGGTTTGAGCAGCAGCTTTTATTGGTTTTATTTTAAGGGACACTGAAAAAAAAAAAATAAGAACAAAGAGACATGACCACACTTGATGTCACCACTGCTGCTACCGCTGTACGCACCGCTGCCATCGACCAGAACGCCAAATAGCATCGCACACACACACACACACACTCACACTCACGAGCATGTTGCTGAACTAGAAAGTGGAATGTCTGCACCTGAACGCCTCACGTTTTCAGCCAGTAGCTCCACGGTTCCTGCCCAGTCTCACCTCTCCTCTGCAGACACTCGCCGTTTCGAAGGCGACGTTTGTTTCCGTTCGACGAGACGCGTGCCAGTTTGTATATTCCACACGTAGCATGACGTAACCACCGGCGACCGTTGCGCCGTCCGAACACAATCGACCTTTTAGGGAAGCATAAGCACTAACCATTTCAACCTCAAACTGTTTGCCTTTGTGATTTTTTTTTTATTTTATTTATTTTTTATGTGTATGAACGCTTTTAAATTATTTGACGTTTCCTTGTGTATATAGCTCGATCTGTTTTTGTTTACACTTTATGGGGTTAAGGAGGGACTTAACTGGAGAAACACTCGTCTGACAGAAGGAGACTGGGAACAATGTGTGGGGAAAACGAAGGGAAAGTACAGGAAATCCGAATTTTTGCTCCATCTTGTCATCGAATATTCAAAACGCTCATAAATCCGTCATCTATTGCTGAGTTTAGCGATCAGGGTTTCACTCCAAACTGGAGACACACACCTGAAGCCTGAAGCGAATGTCTCAGTGACCAGAATCAGGGCAGAAAATCCTCCATTACTTTGCGGTTTATTTACGGAGGAAATCAAACGGAAAAGGAAACGCAGTCGAATATTTTATAAAAGAAATGAAAAAGTCTTCTACTAACACCAACCAGCTTTTACTCTGAAGGAAAACGGCGCTTTAAGACGGGATGGAGCGAATCAGGAGGGGCTTCAGGTCTGAGTGAGTTGGAGGTTCACAGTCACTGGAGATCCAAGGCAATCTTCAAACATTCGTACACAATTTTGTTTCAGAAGCTGTTGTGTGTTTGCTGAAAGTAGAACGGTTTTCAGAAACGGTGCCGTCAACCCAACCTGGTGAAGATGTGAAAAAGAAAAACCGCAAAACGAATGATTCTTTTAAACTGCAAAACGAATGATTCTTTTAAACTGCAAAATGAATGATTCTTTTGCTACAGCAGCTTCCTGGTATCTCAACAGTGCAAAACACCAAATCTTACCGAGTTTTTTTGGTCTAGGTTCTGATGGAAATATGTTTGAAATAAAACAAAACTAACTTACAAGTAACTTCAGAGCAAGAAATGGGAGCTTTGCTTGAGGTTCCTTAGCGTTTAGGGATCGTTGACTCAAAACAAGCCCCCATTTCTATAACTACAGTCGAGAAGTTCCTTGAAAGTCAGTTTTCTCTTGATTCAAATGTACTAATATATTTTCAAAAGAGATCAGAGCAAAAACGGTTGCTAAAATTTGGTGTTTTTTTTGCAGTGGAAGTGTTATGATGCTGCGTTGTCAACCCGGCTGCCCACAGAAGTTGCATTAGGAAAACAAGCCCACAGCATGACTCATATTCCACCTTACCTTACCACAGAGCATGATGTGCTTGTTTTACTTTGTCATGTTTTGTTTCAAACACTTGTCAAAATCCACATATTTACATTTGTAGTAACATTTACAATGGAGTGGGACAGGAAATGCCCTTTTCCAGACTTTTGTCTAACGGTTGCCGTGGAGACCAGTCTTCAGCGCTGTTCCCTAAGAGTTTGCAAATATATTTTTTGCCTTCCTCCGTTTACTGGCAAGATGATCTCATCCAGTCTAGCAGTCACTAATCGACTTCTGTGTCACGCCATATTAATACCCACTGGAAACAGGAAGTTACTTATCACTAATTCATAGTTCCACATTTTGTAAGCCAACCAAAAATGAGAAAATATATGTAAATAATTCTTTGTACTGGTTACTTCTGTCTGTGTGAGATTACACTGCTGGAGTAAAAGAAATTAAGTTTTTTTTTGTTTTGTTTTATTTTAGCATCTTCATCAGGGATGGAAATAAAATTTCACCGTTTTAAAAATGATTTGTGTGTAGTTTTGCACCGATCGACACTAAGTGGCATGTTTTCGATCCTTATGCGTCTGACGGACAATAATCCATCATCTGTGAATTTACTTTGGACTGTTTATTTTTTTCTCTCTTCTTCTTTCAATGTTGCTACTGTGAACTTTTATTTTGAAAGTACACACTACTGGTTATCTGAATGTTGCTTTTCATGACTTTCACTGGATTGTTGTGCTAAACTGGAACAAAAAAAAAAACAACCCAAAAACAATCCACCAAAGCAGAATGTACATGAAGTCGGATATCATTTGTATTTATGATAAATATCCTATCAGCTTCTGAATGTTGGGACTTCTGCAGGAAATCAGAAAGTGATTAACCTTTATATATATATATAGATATATATGTACGTGTGTGTTCACAGTGTATTACGTCGACACCACCGCTTGTCGCCGTGTGCTACGGGTTTTCTCCTGCGCTCCAGGTGGCTCCTCACTGTACTAATCACATTTTATTCTGATGAGTAGAATATTTTGCTATCGGGAGAGAAGAAGAGTAGAATATTTTGCTATCGGGAGAGAAGAAGACGACACAATAGAAGAAGCTGCAACGGGTTTTAAATATCAATCTGCTGCGTATTGAAAGAGCAAAGATGCTTTTGTGGTGGAGACGTGGCGATGGAGATGCTCCTGTAAAACGTGTTTTATCGAAAGCCTCAATAAAGACGAAAAAGTTCCACTTTAAAAAAAGAGAAAAAGAAAGAAAAGCCATCCCCCGTCTTTCTTTCCTTCCTGTCCAGAAACTCGCTCCGTGTGCGTGAAAGTGTTTTCTCAAAGCGCCTGTTTTGAGTCGTAATTCCTGCGGCTCGGGCGGAGGGCGTCGACCCGACCCGACCCGACACGGCGCGGCGCTGAAGCAGCCTTCGCAGCGGGGGGCCAGAGTGTCTCCGCGCTACTTCCTGTCTCACCGACAGGCGAGCCCCGCAGAGAGGA
The DNA here is from genome assembly GCA_911649635.1 of Poeciliopsis gracilis. Classification (NCBI taxonomy): domain Eukaryota; kingdom Metazoa; phylum Chordata; class Actinopteri; order Cyprinodontiformes; family Poeciliidae; genus Poeciliopsis; species Poeciliopsis gracilis. Next base: position 2,259,918 of record CAJVRI010000724.1, read on the forward strand.
AACCAGACCCACTGAGCGCTGCTCGCAGAGGAACCGGCGGCGCGATGACGGACTGACTGATCGGCTGCGTCGTCGAGACGACAGAACGCTGGAGCATGGATGAAGCGGGGTCAGAAAGTAAGGCTCTTCTTATTTCCAGTTCGACTCGGAAGGATCGAAAAGAGAAGGAAGTCTCGACACACCTTGCATGTCAAGACATGCTTTCATTTATCAGCGCAAAGCAGAAGACTTGTAGGGGAAGAGAGATGCTGAAAATGTCACCTTCTGTCTGCGACGGTTTCTGCGGCTCTAAATGTAGATTCTCTGAAGTCGTGATCTCAAAGAAGAGCCATTCGCAATAGAGACTCTGTCACTAATTCAATTTAAAAACAACAAATTGGAAATATTAAAGATTTATGACACAGATGTAGTTCCATCAGTGTTAATAATAATAGCTATGATTATTATTAAAAGCAGCCGTTTATGACAGAAACTACAGCCTGAATATCATATGAGAGCGTTAAAAATGTCATTTAAGTCAAGTGTTTTGCTGGTGTTGTGTCACAGCCACGGCGAGGCCTGCTGACTGTGTGGTTGTTCCTCCCACAGGAGGAAGCCTGCTGAACAAGCTGACTGCTGCACACAGATGTTTTAATGGAAAGTTGAGTGGATGGAAAACGGCATCAGTACACAAGACATTTGAAACAGAAATGCTAGTTTGTTTGTTTTTTAATCTGAAAAAGTATATCTGCACTGTGCAGGATTGGCACTGAATATTTGCGCGGGGGTTCGGCGTTGCTGAAACGCTTCAGCATTCCTCAGTAAGTGTTTTATCTTTCAGGCCATTAAACGAGACGGTCGGGACGATTTGCCGGACGCGTTTCTGCTGGTTTTTGCGGCACGCTCTCCAGCAGTCTTTCCTTCACAGTCCCCTCAAGGCCGCAGTCATCCCTGCTGCCTTTGCACCCTTTTCCTCCCCAACCACGTTGTCCTTCCACTGAACTTTCCGTTGTCGCGCACGGACACGGCACTGCCGTCTGTGTGATCGGCGAGCTTCTTCGGCACATTCACCCTCTAGTGGTTTACAGTCTTTGTGGAGGTGTGAAGTCAGCAGTTTTCAGCACGTTTGTGTGGGTGGCAACACTGGGCAGAACACGGCAGTTCATTTTTACTTTTCATTATTCATTTATTTTTTGCTCTGACATCATCGAAATTTCTGAGAAACTGAAGTTTGGGTTGCAGTTAAAGGCGTGATCGTGAAAATGATAGAAACAGTTGAATGTGTGTGAGTTTCTCTTGTCAAACTGGACATAATTGGACTTTTCGGTTTGGTCATTTTTCTGATAACTTGTACAAAACGTTCTCATTCTTCTGCGTTTTTTCCCCACAGATCGTGCGTCCGTGTCTGCGGAGCCGCCCTTCAGTCCCACCGCCGCCGGCTCTGGTCCAGTTCCAGCTGGGGCTGTTCAGGGAGATGGTTCGAGTTCCGCCCGGCAACCTGAGCTACCGCCACGCCCGCCGACTGGCGGCTGAGGTCATAGAGAGAAAGGTGACCGGGGGGCAAACGTCTATCGGTTTCGAGCGAGGCGGGGGACTGTCCCTGGGAAACGTCTTTGAACTAGTGCATCATTTCAGACTTAAGTTTGCTGGACATTTTAGCCAAGATTTAAACACTTAATCATTTAAAAGAACCGAGCTCCATCCGGTTGTCATTGTTCAGTTGTGAGAGGGGGGGCAGACAGGAAGTGGACTCTAAAAGGTCAGCTCCTGCACGCGTGCACGGAGGAAAAACGTGTAGGCTACTGCAAAACGAGCCGTCGCTTGTGGACTCCGCCCACTTAAAGAGGCGGCAGCAGCAGCTTCCCCTTCTGTGTCGGTCCGGTCCGCGTCTCTCGACTCTTGAAGCCGAGCGTCGGCCGGCGTTCTCCTCCGGAGCCTCTCTGTTCACGGCGCTGCGGCTCAGGTTGTGAGCTGCTGCAGGTGTCGGTCTGTTTCTGGTCTTCATGCCGTTTCAGAATCTGTGTGGTCTGTGAGAGTGCAGAAAACTTTCCAACCACAGCCTTTCCCCTCTAACACACACACACACACACACCCACACACACACACACACGCACGCGCATACTGCTGTCTGGTTGTGTGCCCCTTTTCACACACAGAAATAAACCCACGTTTCCGGGCATCAGGTCAGCAGCGTGTGCAGGAAAGGAGGAGTAAATGTCATGTTTTGCTGAAAAATCTGCAAAACTAAACATGTTTATTTATTTATTTATTATTTTTTTTTGCTTTTTGCTTTAATTAACCTCCCTGGTTTGCGGACTGAAAACTGGCATTTTAGAAATTTTAGTCAGTCAAATTGTAACTTGAAAGACTAGTTTGCCGTTTGTGCAACAATAACGCTTTCGACTTTCTCTGCTGTGAAAACTAAAGACCCCAAGAGTCAAAACCGCCGTTGGCTACTTGTGATTGTTTTTGTCGCTCTTCTTTGCCGTGTTGTTTTTTTTTCTCAGCCCCGTGGGCTGAGAAAAAAAACAACGGCCGTTCACGGCTGCAGACGTAAACGGCCGATTCAAGGTCACCCGGTGTGACCTCCATTGGAATAAGGATCTTCGTTCTGGTGTTTCCCATGTTTTGTCTTGAGGATCATTTGTGTTGTGGTTTTTCTTGAATTTCTTCTGATCTGGACATGATCTGCTGCTTTTTAAGCGTTGCTTTGGATTGAATAGAAAACATAACTATTAAAAACAACAACAGCTACCCTTTCATTCACTCGGATTATCTTTGTGAAGAAATCTATGTAAGAGGTAATTTATTTATTTTTTTTTCTTTCTGGTAGATCTGAATTTTAGTTTCTTTTTAAAACTTTTTGCAACTTTTTAATGTCATTTTGATGAAAGTGGACACTTTATTTTTGGGGGGTTGACAGACCAACTTGAAATATTAGCGAGAACGTTTGGTGCTTTTGTGAATTTAATATCCAGTTTTTTTTTAAATCTGAATTAATTGATCATTCCACCATCCACATTTGTCTGCTCAGGTCCATTTTTCAGTCTAAAACTGATATGAAAGTAAATGATTGATCTTCATTTTGCAGCATTGATCGGTTCTTTGATGGCTCTCCATTCATAACTTCTCAGTTGTTGCTCTCCGTGTCTTATTTTTTTTCATGTAACTGATGAGAGAGAAAACGTCACATTTTGCAGGAAAATCAATGTTTTTATATTTAGTTTACAGTTTCATGGCTGAATCGGTGTGTGTGTGTGTGTGTGTGTGTGTGTGTGTGTGTGTGTGTGTGTGTGTGTGTGTGTGTGTGTGTGTGTGTGTGTGTGTAGGCTCCAGACTGCAGCGTTGTGGGCTCTGGGGAGAAGATCCTGTTGTTCAGACACCAACCCGCCTCGGAGCAGCTGCTGCAGCGGCTGACGGACCGGGACGAGCTGCAGGACGGAGACCTGATCGAGATCGTGGTCGCAGGTCAGACCTCGGGTCGTTCACGTTCGATCGGTTAGAGGAAGAGGCGGTCGTTGTGTTTCTGACGGCGCCGTTTATCCGAGCGGGGGCAGGATCTCAGAATGACGCCACCAAGGTGACAGAAGTTCAGCAGCCTTGTTTGGAGGAACTGGAACTCAGATTTCAAAGAAGCCGATTTCTTCATCTGCATATCAAACCACATACAGCAGTTCATTTAAAACATGCATCTCACAAGGTGCCTTTTTTTTCCCCACATGAGCTTCTGGCCCCCAAATAGTCTTTGGACGCCACTGCAAACCACAAATCCAAATAAGGAAACATCAGGAAGATCCTGACGGCTTGAACTCAAAACGACTGAAGTATGAAAGTTGATCTAAAGGAGCCATTTTTCAGTCCTGTTGTTGCATTTTTGTCCTTTCTGGAGCATGTTTCCGTCGCTCTCGAAGTGGGAAACATTTCGAAATGATTAATCAGAGTCTGACTTGTAAACGGACAGGACTGTGAAAGCGATGCACCGAAACATGTCTGGACTCGTGATGAATCTGCGTTCCCGCTGCCTCGGGTACCTTCTTCCCCCGTGGCGCTCAGAGTCAAACGGCTTGACGGCGAGCCGCGGACTCGTCCGTGTTTCTGTCTTTCATGTATTTACGCTCACGACCTTCACAAAGCTGCTAAATCCCACAATAAAGAGCCGCTAAGCCTTTGGTTTGGTTCTCTGCTCTGAATAAGTCGGCACACAACAACTTAAAGATAACGGAGACTCGCGCTCTGCAACGCTCAGGCATCTGCTTAAAATAAACTCCTGTTAACACAAGAAGTTTTCATTTTAAAATGGATGTATGATTTCTTCCCCGTGTCTTACGATGATTATTATCATTTTTCTTCCAGGATCTGCTTCTGTGGCCGAGATGAGGATGCGTCCTCACTCGCTGGTGGTCCAGTCGTACCGGACCCCCACCTTCTGTCACCACTGTGGGGAGATGCTGTGGGGCCTCGTGCGACAGGGACTGAAATGCGAAGGTAAAGCCGTCGCCGCTGCGCTTCAGAGCAGCCGCTGCGCTTCAGCAGTGGCACGACAACGTCGTCGCGTTAAAGCCACAAACTTCAAAGTAAATTCTGCACGTCGCCGTCCCTGACGGATATCGCAGCGTTTCTTTTGCTTTTTGGGGGTTTTTTTTGTTTTTTGTGATTGTTGTGGCCTAAAATGTCGCGGTCAAAGTTGCAGAAGTACAGTTTTCTCCTCGTCTTAATGTGAGCTTACAGAAAAGTTGAAATCGCGTCACGTAACCAGGATTTAAAAAAAAAAAAGACAGAATTTTAGCGATACTCAAAAACACTTTTTTTTTGACCTTCTTGAAATGACATCTTTAATACAAATAAAGATGTCATTTATTGATCCGTCAAATCAACATGAACCGTTTACAGCACCTGTCAAACTCAAGGCGCGTATTTTATGTGACCCTCTTTCCAAAATGGCACCACAAACGCTTAAAAAAATCACAAAAAACCTGAAAACAATGTAACTATTCCCCTCCATGTTGCTGTCATAAGCTGCTTTGTGCCGGTGCGTCCCACATCGTAAAGATCGGTTCTCCGTCTCTTCAGGATGCGGCTTAGACTTTCACAAACGCTGCGCCTTCCTGCTGCCCAACGACTGCAGCCGAATCCGGCGGCAGGTCAGCACCAGCTTCTCCCTGTTCCCGCCTCGGAGGCCGCGCACGCACTCCCTGTCCAGTCAGGCCGGAGGCAGCCTGGAGGAGGTAACCTCGGCTCCTGCCTCGTTTCTTTTCTGGTTGTTCTCCCCCGCCCCCTCCGCTGCTCCTGTTTTAAACCGTTTTAAACCTCTTGTAGATCAGCCTGTCCAAGCCGTCGTCCAGGCCGCCGTCGTGGAACGAGCCGCCCGTCTGGCTCGGGGACAAGAGCAGGCCTCAGGTCCCCCACACCTTCCACATCCACAGCTACACCAAACCCACAGTGTGCCAGCACTGCCACCGGCTGCTCAAAGGGCTCTTCAGGCAGGGGCTGCAGTGCTCAGGTAAAACTAAAAAAAGAAAACGTTCAACAATAAAAAAAATATTGAATTGTTTCGGTAGCAGACATATTTCAACATTTTTAAGCAGGCATCGCAAGGTAAACATATTTCTTGTAGCAACAATAGTTTTGATAAAGGAGGGGAAAAAAAACAACAAAAACAAAAAACCCGGAATGAGTTTGGTACTCTTTACTCTTTCTAACATTTACTTTCTGATGTTTGCGTGATACCTGGACGCACACTTTTTACTTTTGATTGAGTAAAAATATGTTGAAGGAATATTTGTTTTGCTACTTTTACCTGAGAATAATTTTGGTGAATTAATATTTAATTTGAAGGCTTCAGGAGCCGTGTGGGCAAAACAAAAGGTTAGCTTTTATAAGTATGGTTTTACTGTAGGTGGGGCAGTTGTCCCCCCTCTCCCTCCCCGTACATCCACCCCTGTTGATCGGTACATTATTCTCCTTTGTGGCTGTTTTTCGCCGCTCTGCTCCAGTCCAGACTGTCTCTGATTGGTCATGTTTGGATTCCCAGTGAGCTCCATTGAGGCAGATCCACAAACGCTCTTCCTGTCACGCTTGAGCCAGCAGACGACTCGTAACTAATTCACTCGAATCCATGAACGTGTCTGCGTAGAAGAACGTCACAATCATGAATTTTGATCAGGAGAACTGAAGTTTTCTGCGTCGTTCCTCTGAGTTTTGAGGCTGCAGCTCCTCTGCCTTTGTCTCGTCAGACTGCAGGTTCAACTGCCACCGGCGCTGCGAGCCTCTAGTCCCCAGAGACTGTCCAGGAGAGAGGAGGGCCATCAACGGGGACGGTGAGACACTCCTTTGATTATTTTTACCTCGTTTATGTCTGATTAATCATGTTTTGTAGCTCCTTTAAATTACTCCCTAGCTTACTTCTCAGAATAAAATGACTCATCTATGTATTGAACTGTAAACTAGAGGTGATATCGCACAAAATATCGATAACATTGATACCAGGTGAGTATCGGTACCAGATCGATACTTCAGTTTCAGATTCCCTCTTATTTTTTTCATATTGTAGTTTCTCAACTGTAATATAAAAAGGATTGTGCTTTGATTTGCTGTACAATGATTGTTGTTTCGCATTTTTATGTAGAAAACGATAAACAGATTTGTTTATATGTAAATATATTATTATTAGTAGTATTTTGATGACACCTATAAACTATTTAAATTCTATCCTACTCAAAGAAAATCAACCACAAAGACGCCGAAAAGTCAGAAGTTTGAATATTTATTAAACTTGAATAATGCGTATCGGTATCGGTATTGGCGATACTCGATATCGGAGCGATCCCAAAATATCCAGTATTTCACACCTCTATGAGAACTGTCTGAGAATCCTCCCCCCACTGAATCGCTGATATTTTTGGAAATTTAACTGACGCGAAATGAGCTTGAACATCATAAAAGTCTCCAGTTTGATCTCAGCTGTAACGTAACAAAGATGGCGTCGCCTTCCCAGACTCCTCGGCGGCCGTTCACAGCTTCCCACAGGATCCAGAGGACGCCGAGTCGGAGCTCGCCAGCACAACACTAGACACCTCAGAGGACGAGATGTCCTCCGACGGAGACTCGCTGCCGGAGACGGTGGAGGAGCAGTCGCTGAGAGAGCCAATGAGGTCAGAGACAGGATGATGTCATCGCCGCTGTGTCCTGATGATGTCTGATATCGCATCACCCACATAACCACACGCATGTAGTCAGTTTCTTTGTGCCACGAGTCGTTACTGGGTGCTGGGTGGAAGTATTTCCTTCCAAAGCAAGCGTTTGCAGAAATGTTTGCATTGTTTTATTTTGTTTGTGTGTTTGGTTTCCTCCTCATCCCGCCGTCGTCCTGCAGCCCCTGTTTCAGCAGCAACATCCCGCTGATGAGGCTGGTCCAGTCGGCGCATCACACTAAGAGGAGAGCAGCAGGAGTCCTGAGGGAGGGCTGGCTGCTGCACCACACCAACACAGACACACTGGTGAGAAACGGCTGATAGCTGACGGCGTCCCGGTTGGATTGAAAAATGAGCCGCAGACGCGGAAATTAGGTCCCATCCAAAAATAATCTACTGTGTTGCTCTGGAATAAGACTGTAAAGTTTCCTCCAAACTAATGATTTCTGACATTGAAGCACAGACAGATCTGTCCCCTCTCTGTTTTTATGCTCTTTACGGTTAAGAGCATAGATTTAAGTAGATGAAAAATATCCTAGTTTTTGTGTCGTCTTTGAGTAAATTCTTAGAATGTTCTTTGGAAAATGGGGGGAAAAAATTTGCCCCTTATTTTCTTCCCCTCAGAGGAAACGTCATTACTGGATCCTGGACTGGAAAACCATTACTTTGTACCAGAATGAGAGCAGCACCAAGTACTACAAGGTAGGACTTGCACCATGGCGACGTTTTTCCCACATCGCCTTCAGCGCCTCGGTGGTAACTTTAGCTCCTCCTCTGTTGCAGGAGATCCCTCTGTCAGAGGTGCTGCAGGTGCGAGGCCCCGCCCACCTCGCCATGCCCTTGTTGCCGGGCACCGACCTGCACTCCTTTGAGCTGGTGACGGCCTCGCTGGTGTTCTGCGTGCAAGCCGGCGAAGACGGCGCGGCGTGGGAGAGCGCCATCCGTCAGGCTCTGATGCCCGTGGAGAGCAGCAGAGGTCGAGGCGAGGAGCACCGAGGCGAGTCGACGGCTGCGCTTTAGCTCTGCGTCCTGGAAGACATTAAAGATACTGACATATTTTACATGCTTGTGGTTACAGATAGAGACCAGCACGGAGTCGGTGTGGTAAGAATTTGATTTTAATCAATCATGACTCTTAACTCGATTCGCTAAAGGGCCTTAAAATGTCTTAAATTCAATAAAGACAATGTAAGTTGGCGTTAAAGACTTTAGTTATGGGCTTTACATTTTGTTTGGTCAGGATATTTAATCTTATATTTTCTATGTAGATTTTTCTACCAGGTAAAAGCTTGATTTGTGTGCCGACATTTTTCCCCGCTGCATCCTGTGACTCAAACACTCAAGACAGCTAGTTAGCAAGCAAACGAGCGTTTAGCATATGGTTCATTGACAGCTAGCAGGTTCACTTGCAGTTAGTGTAGCTAGCTAGTAAGCAAACAAATGAACAAGCCATTAGCAGTTAGCTCATGGTTAATTAGCAGCTGGCATATGGTTCACTGGCAGCTAGCATATGGCTCATTAGCAGCTAGCCTGTGGTTCACTAGCAGCTAGCATATGGCTCATTAGCAGCTAGCATATGACTCATTAGCAGCTAGCATATGGCTCATTAGCAGCTAGCATATGGCTCATTAGCAGCTAGCATATGACTCATTAGCAGCTAGCATATGGCTCATTAGCAGCTAGCATATGGCTCATTAGCAGCTAGCACATGGCTCATTTGCAGCCAGCATATGGCTCACTAGCAGCTAGCATATGGCTCATTAGCAGCTAGCATATGGCTCATTAGCAGCTAGCGCATGGCTCATTAGCAGCTAGCATATGGTTCATTAGCAGCTAGCATATACCACTTGCATTGTGAGAGAAGCCCAAAGTTGCTGCCAAGAGCCACAAAAAGACGCCAACAATTTCATAATTGTAGATAATTGAATTTCTACTGTAAATTTGTGATGAAGGTCTTAAATTTTATTCATAATAATCTTTCATAGGTCTTAAAAAGCCTTAAATCCGAGCTGGTGAAACCTGCATAACACTGTTCAACCAGCCTTATGAGGAGCTTCTCATGCTTTACTCCGGAGCTCAGCGTTGCGTCTGTGTGTTTCAGGACATCAGCGCCGTGTATCAGATCTTTACAGATGAAGTTCTGGGTTCAGGACAGTTTGGAGTCGTGTACAAAGGTGGGATCCTGATGGGGTTTTTCCTCTAACCTGTCGACAGCAGTAAACCCATGCAGTTCCACTCACTAAATGGCGTCTCCTCCACCAGGTACTCACAGGAAGTTGGGCAGTTCGGTCGCCATCAAAGTCATCGACAAGACCCGCTTCCCGACCCAACAGGAGAGACAGCTGAGAAACGAAGTGGCCATCCTGCAGGTGCTTTACTCTTCTCCAGCCTGCGCTTCCCAGCCTGAACGGCTTTTCAGATCGAGTCACGGTTGTGTTGTGTTGTTGCTCAGAATCTGTCCCACCATGGAGTCGTGGTGCTGGAGGGGATGTTTGAAACGTCCAGACATGTTTTCGTGGTCATGGAGAAGCTCCACGGAGACATGCTGGAGATGATTCTGTCCAGCGAGAAGGGCCGGCTCCCTGAACGCATCACCCGGTTCCTGGTTATACAGGTACAGCTACAGTACGTCTTCGCTACGTCTTTTTTTTCCTCGTTTACATTTGAGTAAACGGTGACTGTTGCTCCTGCTGCATCAGATCCTCGAGGCGCTGCGGTACCTCCACCTGAAACACGTCGCCCACTGCGACCTGAAGCCGGAGAACGTGCTGCTGGTCTCCGCCGACCCCTTCCCTCAGGTGAAGCTGTGCGACTTCGGCTTCGCGCGCATCATCGGCGAGAAGTCGTTCCGCCGCTCGGGGTGGGGGGGCACGCCGGCCTACCTGGCCCCCGAGGTGATCAGCAGCAGCGGCTACAACCGCTCCCTGGACATGTGGTCCGTGGGCGTCATCATGTACGTGAGCCTCAGCGGGACGTTCCCCTTCAACGAGGACGAGGACATCCGCCAGCAGATCACCAACGCCGCCTTCATGTACCCCCGCCAGCCCTGGGCCACCATCTCACTGGAAGGTCTGGGCTCTTTGGAAACTTCGTTAAAACGTTTGCTGATGTTTTAGCTAAACTCGTGTTCGGTTTGGTCAAACCGCACTGACTCCGCCTTTTGCTCCCTCTGCAGCCGTGAGCCTCATCAACAACCTGCTGCAGGTGGCTGTGAGACGCAGGTACACCGTGGGAAAAGCTCTGGGTCACTCCTGGCTGCAGGTATGTCATGTGACAGATCAACACAGAGTGATGTGTGACCCTGAAGCAGAAGGATGATGATGTACAGTTTGATTTTTGACAAATAATTACAGCGTGAGGTGCGTTCATACGCTGAATCAAATCAGAAAGGACGTTTCTGTCAATTTGCAACGCGGCTCAAGTTCGCTCAAGGTTGTCAGTAAACATCAGTTTTCATTTGTTCCTGAGGGATCTGGCTCTACTTGATGTTCCACTCATGCTTAAAAATGGTTGTTGCACACTTTTGTTTCTTCTTTTAAAGATGAGCAGTGCTTTTCTGTTTTGTTTTTTCTCATAGCATCGGGAGCTAGCAACAGCTACCTAACAACTAGCGGAGCATCTTCAGATTCATAAACACCCAATCTAGAAATAGTTATGATAAACTTCCTTTATTTTACTTTGCTTGGCCTCTAGACTCTGTATGCTCAGGTACTAAAAATAAATCATGTTTTTTTTTCTCTGGTGCAGGTTTGAACTTCTCTGAATGTCCATAGTTACTTTTTTATGCTCTTTTTTTTTTTTTTAACCCCTCGTGCTGCATATTTATTTTTAATTAACCAGATAATTAATTGAGAACAAATTCAAATTTTCAACGCCGACCTGTTCAGAAAACATGAAACTACAAAAAAAAAAACATCAGTTCTCTCCATTGCAGAACTCTGGCGCCCCCCGGTGGGCGTCAATACCTCACACTATTGTCTCGTATCTGGATGCATAATGTGGTTCTCGTCTCGCTGTGTGAACGTGCAGAACTTCCAGCTGTGGTGCGACCTGAGGGAGTTCGAGCTGAGGATGGGCTGCAGGTATCTGACGCACGAGGGGGACGAGGAGCACTGGAGCCGCTTCGCTCTGGAGAGAGGCCTGATGTTTCCCTCCCATCTCTGCTGGGACTCCAGCAGCGAAATGGACATGTGAATTTAAAAAAAAAAAAAAACTGACACAGCTGGAGCCGGTTTTTTTGTATCGTTTAGGCTTTTTCTTTAATTATTATTATTATTTTATATGGACAGATGAAGGACTGTGAAAAGTGCTGGTCATTTAAATATAGTTTTAACTAAGCCATAGTCTGAAATCGTGGAAGAAAAACACACAAACTGCTGTTTAATAATGTAATTATCCGTTTTTATTCCAGCTTTGTTTTTAAATGTAGCTGTTTGAATGTGTGTTGTTATTTTTTTAAGCATCTGTAATGATGGACAGAAATAACTGAGAACGAGGGGAGGAGATGAGATAAAAACACCTGGAACATGCACAGAGGAGTCGACTTGCACTGGTTATTAGTATTGTTATGGCCGATGTTCTGTTGTGGAAATGGGACCAAACCCTCGGTTTCCTCCTCAGCGACGGGCCTGCTGATGGTCCCACATGCAGCGTCCACCCTTACTGTTCGCAACTTTCCTGACTCTCTCCCTGCGGACGTCGCTCCGCCCTTCCTGCAGCAGGAAGGGCGGAGCCGCGTCAAGTCGTTCTGCTCCTTTAAGTTTCCTGTGTCGTCTTTCTGTTTTTCCCTCTCCTAAATCGCCATCGAGCCGCCGCTGCCGTCTCTGTGCTCTTTTTCCTCTGCTTAGGTGCGCTCGTTCATCCTTCATAAGTTCCTGAGTGTCTTAAGATCTCCAGGCTAAAGTCAAATCTCTGCCAACGTTCAGGTTTCACAGTCGTTAACTTCACATCGACGCGTTTTCGTCCCTGACTGCTGACAGACTCCTGCAGGCGCTCGTTTGGGTTTCGGTGTGATTAAGGGAGAGTCGGCGACTCAAAAGGCGGCGTTTTTTTTTTTCCTAAACTTTTAAAACGAAGCATGCGTCTGCACAAATGCACAACCAACCAAGCCAACGGACCAACCAGCTTTTTTATCACATTTTCTTCTTTAATTACCCTTCTACAAAAAGAATAATAAGACGGGGAGGAGGAGAGCGGGAGGCTTTGCTCAAAAGGCAACCCTCTCGTTTTCTCCTCTGTTAAGGCCGGTATAATCTACGTATGCTGCTTTCATACGTTCGCCGCTATACCTGGCCCTCTCTGCTTAAAACTCAAACCTAACGCAGTTTAAGATTTGAGCAAAGCCTCCTGCTCTCCTCCTCTCTAAGCCGTGTTCCTGGGATGGAGGGGGGGATCATTGGGGAAAAGTTCAGATTTGAGAGCGGGGGATAAAATGAGGAGGACAAAGCATTTAGAGGGACAGTGGAAGGGTTCTCCAGGAGGTTTAGCTCTCCGTACAGGGCGCTGGAGAAGGAGATGTAGTCCAGGGCGCCGGGGGCAGCGTCGGCTCCGATGTATCTGGTCATGCGGCTGATGCAGTACTCTGCCTGCTCGGGCGGTAGCTCCCTGCGCAGCTCGTCCACTGTGATGTAGTTCTGCAGGGCGGAGAGGGAGGCAACGCGTGACTTAGAAAAACAAGAAGAAACTGTCGCCTCAGTAAGAGAGCACAACTCATTACAATTAGGGAAATGTCAATTGTGATTTCATGATCAGTTTCAGAGTGTTAAGCATGCCAAACCTCCTCTAGGGGGCAGTGTAGCGCATTGCTAAGCAGTATCTCAGTCAATCAGAAAGCTTCAAAACTACCACAACTTCCTGTAACGAATTGAACTTGGCGCAAGAAAATTGTTTTTAAATTGTGTTTTTGTGTATAAGGTTGTTTAAATACAAGTCGATGTCGACTGGGAATCACGTCAAAGCAAGTATGTGGATATGTTGGAGCTTCATTAGTCGCCGACTGGAAATGTCCGACATTCCCCTTTTCCCATGTACACATGAAAACAAGAGTTTTTAGAAAGATTGAACAGAGTTCTCAAATTCAAAAACAGATTTTAAATCCCAAAGAGAAATTAAATTGAATTTAAATTACACATAAAAATGTTTTCACTTTCCCAGATATTAAGTCATTTTTTTAATCCTGTTCAGCAAAAACTCATGTAGGACTTTGTAAGTCCACCAGATGGCGGCGTTTCCCCATCTCGTAAAGAGAGTGACTGGTTTCTCAGTGAGCCGTTGCATTCATACAGTAACCTCAGTTCACCTTGTCTGAAGCCAGGATCTTGAAGGAAGCCATGACCTGCTCCGCGGTGTCGGTCTCCGCTGTCTCGCGGGTCATGAAGTCGATGAAGGCCTGGAAGGTCACCACGCCGGTGTTGTTCGGGTCCACCAGGGTCATGATGCGGGCAAATTCAACCTCGCCCTGTCGGCGAAAACATGGAGGACTTCAACGACGAGCCTTAGTATCTGAGTCAACAAGTCTGGAAGCCCATAAAGGTCCGACTGTGGTTGGACTGGTGGCACTGACCAGATCGTAACCCATGGAGATGAGGCAGGCACGGAAGTCGTCTGGGTCCATCATGCCGTTTCTCTTCTGCAGACAAAGATCAGAACTGTTGAGCCACCTCGACAGCACTCAAAGCTGAGATCCAGAGAGGAGGACGTTCGCCTCACCCTGTCGAAGTGGTTGAAGGAGGCCCTGAACTCGTTGAGCTGCTCCTGGCTGATGCCCTTGGCGTCGCGGGTCAGGATCTGGTTCTCCACCTCGTTGATGGTTCTGGCGATGGTGGTGAGCAGCTGCTCCCAGCCCACACGGACGTGCTACGGACGGAGAGAAAGGGCGAGAACATTGGACATGGCAGACGTGAAGCCCAAACGGACAGGAGGGTGAATGAAGTGGAGGCCGTTGCCGTCGGACCTCCATGGTGTAGTTGGTGTGCTTGTTGTCGAAGATGAGCGACTCCTGGCTGAGCTGGTGGTCTCCCTCCAGCTTGTCGATGTTGGACTTGTAGTTGATGATGTTCTGCTCGTACTGCTTCAGGCTGTTCATCTGTTCCTCCAGGGAGCCGGCGATGTCCACAGACACGTGGCTGATCTCCTGCACGAGTGGAGAGCAGTGACCCAAAGAAATGTTTGGATGAGTCTAAGAGGTGAAGGATGCTAAGAACGCCGTTACCTACTGCGTTTCATTGGTCTACTGCACATGTGATAGTGGAGAAAATCCCTAAAACCTTAAATTTCACCTTTGATCTACATGATTGAAAATTGAACATAAAAAATCAATCCAAACTGGTTTTCTCCATTGAGACATTTGTTTCCAGGTTGGACCGACTGCACTGCACACAGCTCGTTTTCGCTGTACCTCCATCTTGGTTTGAATCCAGGGTCCAATGATGTTGGCCTGGGCAGCAAACTGGCGCCTCAGCCTCTCGTTGGCCTGCTGTCTTGCCACCTCCTCCTGCAGCATTTGGTCTCTGAGGGGTACAAGGTGCTTCACCTGCATAAGAACATCTAGTTTTAGAACGTAACGTCGTTTAAAAGCAGGCATATTGATCATTTTCACCAATAATCACATTTCTAAATGTGGAATCAATTGGCTGATTATGAAAATCGGAAGGTGATTGATGAAATAAACTCTAATTTCTATAAAGGAAATAAGCATCTTCTCTGGTTTCTTGTCGCAGATGGCCTGCAGCGCGTTTCCCTCCGCCAGACCTGACAGATTGTCCAGGGTGGCTCTTCTCATTTCCCCTGACAGTTTTACATGCTGTGGTGTTCTGCATCGGTCCAATCTGAACTTACAGCTACTATTTCTGACCCCTCGCTTGGTATGTACCACTTATTTTTAGCCGGATGACCAAATGCAGCGCACGGAGCTCCAGCATCGGCTCACGTTTCCCCGTTCGCACAATGCGACTTAAAAGCGGTTATCGTCCAACGTTAAGTCGTCCGTTCTTGACTGGGCGAGACTCTGGTTCTGGGGAAACGTGGGCTCTGACTCACAGTTTCCCACTTGGTGTTGATGTCCTGCTGGCTCAGGTTGGTGTACGGGTTGATTCCGGACAGCTTGATGCCGTAGGTCTGGGCGATCTTCAGGATCTCGTTGTGGATGCCGACGGTGGCCATGCGCTCCTTGTCGGCCTCGGGCAGAGTGGCTTTGAACTGGTCGTGAGCAGTGATCAGACTCTGGAGAGCAGGAAGAAGAGGCGGAGAAAACGGGCTAATGTTCACCCAAACATTCTTGGAAAATAAGAATCAATATTTCTCATCTAGAGAAGATAGATTGTCTTTTTTTTTAATCCTATTCTTAGTGAAATGCACAACCTTAAAAAACCATCATCATCATCATCATCATCATCATCATCATCCAGTCAACTGGTGATACTTTCATAGAAAATGGATGCGAAAAAGCTAGATAGCTGTGTTAGCAGCTAGTTAGCGCTAGCCTCAATTCACAGAAGATGTGTTGCTGCATCTTGTTCAAGTTTGTTTTTTAAAACGGGTCTATATGTATTATTATTATTATTGAACATTTACATGTAAATAACAATAAGACATAAAAACATTTGCTTGACAGAAAAGTCCTGCAATGGAAATAAACTGTAACATGAATCATATTAAATAGTCACAACAAAATATGAGAGCTGTGACTAACATATTTTGTACAAACTAATTTTATTTTACGTACGCAACAACTAAGCTCAGTCGCAACAAGCCTGGTTTGTTCTTAAAATGTCTTAAATTTGAAGACATCAAGATGTCCTAATAATGTCTTAATGACATTAAAAATGTAACCTTAAATTTTAAGACATAAACATTTAAGACATTTTACGATATTAACGGGTGAATATTTCTTTTGCCAACTTAAAACATGTTGTTTAAGGTGGCAAACAATCACTAAAATCACTTCAAATCCATTTGAAATGTCGTATCGTTTGTATTTCTGACTGGACACCGTTTGGAGAAGTCCAGTTGGACGTGAAAACGTTGGCGCAGCGACGTCTCGGAATGAAGAGAGGAAGGAGTGGGAAGGAGTGAGCACCTGGATCTCCTCGATGCTGTGGACGATGAACATGTCCTGCAGGTCCTCCATGGCTCCGTCCATCCAGTTGTTGAAGGGAGCTGCCCTCTTTGCAAACTCCAGGTACAGCTGGTCGATGGTCTCCCACAGCTTCTCCACACGCTGCAACCACACAAGCGCAACGGTTTTCAAAAACATCTGAATATGAAGATAACCTGCAGCCTGAGTCCATCTCTATATGTTTGTTTGTTTGTTTGTGTATTGACCTCCAGGGCGTCCCTCCTCTTCTGGGTCAGGGTCCCCAGGTTGTCCCACTGGTCGCAGATCCCCTGGCAGCGAGCGTTCACCGTAGCGGCATCATGGTAGTCCAGCTCACTGAATGAGAGAGCGCATCAGTAAGTTTTAGCTCACTGCAGACATTATAGTTGCGATTCGTGTTTGAAAGTAGAAATCTAGCATCATGCACTGCATCCTGAAAATAAGTGGATCTGATCTTATTGAGCTTATACATGGTTCTGAAGCTTTGAAAGTCAAACTGTGACTTATTTTCAATTTTGTTGGCTCCAGTGGACTTTATTTGATAGGAAAGAGGGGAAGACATGCGGCAAATGTCTCTACGGCGGGAATCAAACCTGCGACCAACACCACGAGGACTAAGGCCTCCACACGTGGGTTGTGCTTTGCCGCTGCGCCACCACAGCCCCCCAACTGTGACTGTTCACAGCTATTGTCATCGGCCATGTTGTTATCCATCCCAAACACTGTCTATAAGTTCAGACATTGTTTCAGGAACACAAGGAAACATTCAGAGGTTTCTCTGGAAAGCATAACTACACTTTCCACACTTTGACTATGAACACCTCTGTCCCGCCTGCGGGTCGGTTCTGCTAACGTTAGCAGCAGGATCCTGTCGCAGCGTCTTACTTCAGCTCCTGGGCGATGGCGGCGATCTGCTCCACTCTGTCCTGGTGAGCGGCCAGGTCGCTCTCAAAGGCCTCGTGCTTCCTCATCAAGGCTCTGATCTCCATCAGAGAAGCCGACTCGTAGTCCTTCTGAGACAGGAGCTCCTCCTTACCTGAAACGCAGTTAGCAAAGTCTTCAACGCCGGCAGGTTGAGGGGGGGGGGAGTCGGCGTGTGGGTTTCTGTGGTTTTCCCGCCGTTCCTACCTGCAGTCCAGGCTTCATGCATGCCACACTTCTGCTTGAACTTCTCGGCCAGGTGGTCCAGTCTCTCCAGACGGCGGATCTCGGTCAGCAGCCACTCCTCGTAGCCCTTCTCCACCTGCTCCAGACCTTTCCAGGCGTTGGCGATGTCCTGGAGGAGAGGGACGTCAATGCACCTCAGATTGCGAACTGTGTTCTGTTCGGTGGACCTACAAGGCCTATTACGGCGCTAGTGAGTACACATTTAAACTAAAAGGAATTAGAAAGAGTGAAAGGTGTTGCGTCGTCCTCACCGACACCATCTTGCCCTCGGAGGGCATGAAGGCGGGCCTGTTGCTGAGCCTCAGCTTGGTCTGCAGAGTGTTGAAGTTGATCTCCAGCTGACATTTCTCCTGCACGCGCGGCGGCTTGTGCACCCGGCGGTAGTCGCGGAAATCCTCCAGTTTCTGCTGCATGGCGCGCATGGTCTGCTCCGCCACGCGGTTCTCCAGCCAGGGGATGGTGCGGCGGATCCACTCCAGCAGCTGGACACACAGCGGGGGGGGGTCATGTCTGTTACGCAACGAGCCTGCTTTGTCCTCACCGCTGCCGCTCGTGCCGTGGTTTGGAGATTGAATTAAACTGCTGCTTAGAGTGAATACTCTTCTCTCTCCGTGTGAACTTGTGCTTTTTGTTTCCTCTGTAAAAGCTTTGTTAAAGTCGACCTCTGTTAAAGGGCTTTAGAAATAAAAAACATCTCTTTCCAAATTAATTTAGGAATACAGAGGTACACTGTCATTATCTGCTGGTCTAATTTTACATGTATTTAATCTGTTTTTTATAAACGCTAATCCAGTTTGTCCAGTCAAGTGAAATGAAATGATGTCAGATGACTGCCAGGGGGAAAAAATAAAAAAAGTTTTGAGGATGAAAGGACTTTGCGTTTGTGACAGGGACAAATTAAGAAGATGAAAAATAATTCTGCTGCTGAAAGCTGGACATTTTTAGCTCAATCTCTTTACAATGACCTTCACCGACTCGCTGTAACACTCTTCAGTGCGGATGTTGCTACTGACGGAGAGACTCCGCTTCTAGAAGCGGCGAGATATTTACCATGTTATCTTGAATCAAATGATTTAAGCTTCGGGAGAGCAGTGCCTTCAGCAGATAACAGGAAGGCGGGAGAAATCACAACAAAGTGGCTCTGTTTTAAGCTCAGTGTTTTTAAAAAAAAAAAAAAAAAAAAAAATCATGTTGATATAAAAATACTGGCAGCATTTTAGAAATCACCACAAAAGTAAAGATCTGTGTAAGCGACGGCTTGTCGCTGCGTTAATCCTGAATGTAAGCCTCTATAAAAACCACCGTAGGTGTAAGTTTGTCTCTTAAAGTGACAGATTTTGTTTTTGCTTCCACACATGATGTTACTATCAGCAGTGAATTGAACTCAGAATTCTGATCAATGGATTACTTTTAAAAATCTGTCGCCATCAGATCAGCTTCGAGCACTTCAAAACATGAATGCTTTGGTAAAAGAAAGAAACCTTTTCTTCTGAGTTGGTTGCAGGAGTTTCTCACCTCGCTGGCCAGCTTCTCGTACTCCTCCATCAGTTTCTCGTTCTCCTGGTTGACGGCCAGCACCTTGCAGATGCGGTTAGCAGCCGTCTCAGCCTGGGGGTGAAGGGCATCGACACGCGCGCACGCTTCAATGAATAAAACCAAAACACTGGGCTGCGCTTTCGGTTTCATCGGTTTGAGCTTCCGCAGATGAGAGCCCAAGCGGTTCCATTCGGTTCAGAAGTGAGTATGCATACTTTGGATCGTGTTATGAGCAACGATGTGAAAAGCGAAATCACAGATCTGACCTGCTCGGCTCCGGCGAAGGCGTGATAGAAGCAGGACACGTAGGTCATGATGGCCTTCTCGTCGGGTTTGGGTGTGTTCACGATATCTGGCGGAGATGAAGGGGGGGATTAAAAATAACAGCTTTCCAGAAAACGCAATATTATTTGAAAAACATTTCATTAGCTCCAACTCGATTCACCAGATAAACGGCCTAATCCAATCGACCTAAAATGAGAGCCGAGTGGATAAAGTGAAGTTTGTTTACGCGCTTCCCTGATTCTCAGAAGGAATCCTCTGATTTAACAAACGCAGCTAAACGTTTTTCTGGTTATTTGAGGCCGATTGCTCAGGATTACAGCACAAGTCCTTCCTTCTGGGGAAACGTCACGGCATGTTTAAACCCACATCGACGGTACCAGACTGCCACGGTAAATACGTTCTCTCTCTGCTCGGTCGGTCTCTCGCTCGCGGCCTCACCTTCGGCGTCGAGCATCTTGGGGATGTCCAGGAACTTCTCGGCCACTTCAAAGGCCGTGTTCAGGTTACCGATGGGGTCGTCCTGAAGGAAGGTAGTTATTGAATGTTAGTTAAATAACATTTAGTGAATCTGTTTAGCCGTCCAAGCTAAAAACACGTCTCCTTGAAACATGGTGCAAGCTCTAATCCAGATTTATGTGGAAAGATACAAAGAAAAAAAAAAAGAGAGAGAACAAATGAAATTTGGTAAAACTCAAAATATGTGATTATAATGAAGCCGTGATTCAATATAACCTGATCAATTTATCATTGGAAGGTCAACAAATCCACAGTTTGCCTTCGCCTCTGTTTTTCATCTGAGCTTTGTGCATTTTTAGCAAATAAACAGCAACAAATAAAGACCATATATGTCAGATTTTATATTCTATTTACACATGAAGTTGAAAATGTAGAAGATCGACACTGAAATAGAAGGAAGGAAACAAAAGGAGACAGAAAAGAGGAATGGAAGGAACCAGGGAACAGAAGAACAGAGGGAAGAAATGATTGTAAGAAAGAAAAAAATGGAGGCAAAGGGAGGAAAAGAAGGAGCACCTTTCTCAGTTTGGAGTAGTCAATGAGGTCAGGTCTGTGTCTGTGGATGAGGGCACACAGCGCCAGGCCATCTTTCCAGCTGAGAGACAAACGAAGCGAAGGAAAACAACCCAATCAGTAGATCAGGTCAGAAAGAGACAGAGCAGAGATGTACATTTAAAAAAAAAACGATGCATAAATGTCCCAAAACCCCCCAAAAAGACGACAAAACACAAGGAGTGAGAGATGCGAGATGTTAAGAGTGCAGTAGCCCGTTTGTGCCACAGGGGGGCGGTGCGGACTAACCTGATGTGGAAGTTCTGCACATTGACATTCCTGTAGGGGGCAGTCTTCCTCTGGCACCAGAGCAGCAGACCTTCTTTAGCGGAGGTCTCTGAAATAGTGGAGGGACGGAAATGAACAAAACGTCAGAGCAGGAACAGAAGAACAGAAACGTTTAAGAACCAGGAGTTACTGTTTAAAATAAATCAGCTGTTTTTTCCAACATGTTGCCTTGTTTATGTGGCATGTATCTCAAACGGCAGGTGTGTGTTTGTGGATTGAACGTTTTCTGTAAACACACACACACACACACACACACACACACACACACACACACCCCCCCACACACACACACACACACACACACACACCTTCCACAGAGATGTCCTGGATGGCGAAGCGCAGGATGATGGTCCAGATCATACCAAGGGTCATCTTCACGTTACCGTCGACAATTTCTGTCCAGACAAACAGAGCACAGGAGAAAACACAGCGGTCAATTTTACGCTCGACCAGCCTGGATCAATGATCCGCTGGTCAGAACCTAAAAAGCCAATTAAGAGATATCCAAACTCTTGTTTCCTTTTATTTCTGCGGCTATCCGTCCCACAAACTGGATTGTTTTATAGATCGTTGAGATTTCAGTGAGAAACATCGGTCTGATGTTTAAAGAAAAAAAAAAAACAATCAGCGCTTCCTTTTGCTACAAACATATTATTCTTAACACGGTTGCATTCAAATGAATCCATCAAGTTTTCAGTTTTGTTTATGGTTCTTAAAGAGAAACTGGAATTGGGTAAAACCTGCATCATCAGCTCAGAGCAACAAACTCAGTAAATCTTCCCAAAATATCAGATTCGTGCCCGTCTGATCTAGACGTCAATAATCCTTAATCAGGTGTCAATGTTGACATCGCCACAACTCTAAAGTAACCGCTTTAGTCTAAATGCATTAAAGTGTTTTTTTTTTTTTTACTTACGCTCTAATGCAACTTGCTCTTTTCCTATACAAACTACTAGACAGTATTTACATCCCTATAACATATTTCAGTCCCTGATCAACTTCCATGAAGTTAAATGATCCTGTTTGATGGAGTAGATTTACAAAGGTGAGCTAAAGGGGAGTCATAGGAACAACAACCCTGAGATGTGACCCTCACCCTCTGCACCAATAGACACCAGTTTGACCCCCTTGCTGCAGATGAAGTCCAGAGCTTTGTTAACATTGGCAATCTTGTGGAAGCGCATCTTTCCTTTGTCGGGTTTGGGCAGCCTCTCGCCTGAAAGATAAATATAAGACATGTCGATAATTTGCAATACAGAAGAAATTCTGAATCAGATTTTGATCTTTTTTTTTTTTTTTCTGTTCTGTAAAAACGATGCAGACAGACGGTTGGGGCGCCAATCCAAATACAACGCCAGGAACGAGGGAAGGCTCAAGGGACGAGCTGGTTTTAACGAGGCGTACCTGAAATGACCTCCAGCAGCAGCATGAGTTTGAGGCCATTTCTGAAATCCTCCTCAATGTTCTCGATCTGTGTTCCAGCTTTCCTCAAGTGGGAGTTGCACCAAGCTGTGAAGGTCTGAAAGGGAGACGCATGGTGAGGCAAAAGGTAACGGCGTTGCAACTGTACAGCCTGTGCTCTCTCTCTCTCTCTCTCTCTCTCTCTCTCTCTCTCTCTCTCTCTCTCTCTCTCACACACACACACATACACACTCACACACACATTAGCAGTCCAGAAGCAGCATGTAAAAGAAAAACAAATCAAAACATTCACACAGCAGCTGGGTGTGAGTCTTTTGAGACCGGGCTGAAAAACTGCTGAGCGAGGCTGTTTGAGGCCTCGCAGTCAGTGGAAGGGAAAACACACTTTGACGTTTCTGACAGCTCATGTTGACTCGCATATCGGTTTTCATCCGGCCATCAAGTTGAGTTTTTTCCTAACTACTCTGCGTCCTTTTACAGGGTTTCTACACAACAAACTGAACCTTTTAACTCCGCCTCGAATGAAATTCAAGACCAAAACCATAAACGCAGGAGATGGTTTGGGCATCACTGCTGCATCACAATCACGCGTTGAGAAAAATATCGAAATGTCTGCTGCCTGTCTGTGGCTCTTGGCAGCGTCTTTGTTACTCTCATCCTCCCACTGGATATTCCCTCCCATGGTGCCAACCTTAAAAAATGTTGTTTTAGCACAGAATGCATCCAGCCTTTTAAGAGTTGGTGAAAACAGAAGCAAAGTGAAAACTAAACTCCTCCGGCCAACTGGCGATAAATTTCCGTTTAAAAGAATCGACACGCATCGATGCCTCTCGCTGACATTGACGGGAAAGTTTCTGCTAAATTATCAATAAATAGATATTCCTCCAAGATTTTGTGATTGTTTTAGTGTTTTTTTTTTTTTAAATCACAATACAGATTTTGTGGTGCCAATTTAGAAATGTAAACACATTTTTATGATACTTGCTCTCATGTGTTAAATGTGACTTTTTGTTACTCGCCGTATCAGTTACGCACTATAACTTGACATCAAGTGAGGCTGAGGCAGCCGTCACTTAAACTTCATGTCTCTGACCAAATCTGAGAAAATTTACTGTAAAATCAGAAAAAATGTGGAGAATCTGTCGATTTTGTGAGAATTCTGCAGATTTGTGACAAACTGAAAGGTCTTATTGATGTCATTTTAATCCTAGAGGACCACATGAAAAGCTACAGCGGGCCAGATTTGGCCCTCGAGCCTTGAGTTTGACACGTGTTTTAGATCATGACAGCCAAAGTTTAGCCACTTTCAGTTCCACTATGCAGGTGATGTCGACTCTGAGTATTTTCAGGCAATTTGCTCATTAAAATATAAATCATTTCATTATAAATAAGACATAAGGGGGAAAAAATGACATGTCCTTTATCTTTTACCTGTAATTGTCCTTCATCTCTTATCTAAAGTTGCAGAAAAGCATCCCAACATAAGGAGGCGAGCCGCAAAGAAAAAACTGACAAAGGGATAATCTTTCTCTAGCTTCACGCTATGTTGGGAATCTTTCCCTCAGAGCAACGCAGTCATTAGATAAGAACAATTCTGGCTTAATGGATCGACTTAAGCCTTAAATTACAATCGACAGAGAGTACTCAAAGTGTGAATTTTGGCAAAGAGTCTATTTACTAAAGCATAATCTGCAAGGTTTCTACCAGAGAACTTGCTAAACCTGGTGGTTGTTAGGGTAGAGCTAGAGCCTCAGGGTGAAGGGTTAGTTGTTAAAAAATGTTTAAAGTAGACCGGAAATTTGAAAATATCACTTGATAATTATGTGTTACTGGAAGATTAATACCTTAACACCAACTATAAAGTCTTAAAAGATGCAAACATTTAAAAAAGACTTAAATAAGAAATGATAAGCCTTGTGGAGACACAAGTAAAGCCTGGTGGCCCGCCAGGCTTATAATGCACGATCTGAGGCTTTTTTTTTAATGTGATGGTGTCTCTAGTTTGTGTCAACAGTGAAAAAAGTTGAAAATGAGGAGAAACCTAATCAGCAATGTTAGTCTAAAAATAAGTACCTAGCTATTTTCTGCCCTTTGTGTTGTGTTTAGCAATAAGCAGAAGTTGTGTCTTTGTAATTCTACATTTCCTACTTATTAGTTCATTATCTGAGCAGGATGTAGTGATGTTCCCGTGTTGTCTGAAAACTGCCTAATTGCATGAAGTCATGCACATTCTGGTTCCATTAGACCATTCAATCACTCGCTAAATGGCTTTTCTAAGAGGCTTTCATGGTGTTTAGCTTAAATCTGCAAACAGGATATGCAAGTTCAAATTCAGGAGACTGTGGATGTGTTGGGGCTTTTTACTGTAGAGCTGAAATTTTGGCAGTGTTTGGAGAATGCGGGGGAGTAGAAGCAGAATAAGTGCAAGAGCCGAATGCCTAACAAGAAATGAATGTGTGGGTGGAGTGAGGCGCACGGCGTGTATTAATTAGAGCTGAAACAGGGTTTGTGGGGAAATGCAGAAATAAAAAAAACAAAAAAACAAGCGTCGCTACATGGTGTTTGGGCGTATATTTGTAGCCTCATTTCTCTGCTTGGGCGACATTGGCGTCTTCATTGAGACAGGGCGCATGGGAAAGTTAAAAAAAAAAGATATATTCGCGGTGACGGATCAAAGTGACGGGATGGAAGACGACAACGGATCAGGAGGTTAAAGAACATTTCTCAGTGCAGGAAGAAAAGCTTTTTTTGGGGGTTGTTTTTTTTAATTTAGATGAACTGAAGAGCTGAAAGGATTACTGGCAGCATTGTTCTGATTTGTGAGTCAAACATTTAAACAACTAAACATCTGAAAGCTCTCATTTGAGTCTGAACAGGAGCAAAACATCAAAACCGTGTCATGAATAATAATGAAGTTAACAATGCACTACTGGGTTGGGAAAGCGTAAGCTACTTCTCCTGCATTATTTTCTTTTTCTCATCATTAATGATCTCCTGACCAAGTCCTATCCAAAGTCTACTAGTGTAATTGTAGAATCTTTAAGATGCGGCGCTATTTGTTAAAAGTAATTTATTTTATCCTTAAGTGTCTTTGAATGGAACTAAAATGCAAGTCCGATATGTCATTGTGATGAAGTACAGTCTTTTTTATTGAAACTAAATTAAATTTAAGAAATACTTAGAAGGAAAATTATGAAAATTTGAACGATGACGTACATCTTTCCCAATTCTTTTTTTTATTTTTTTCATTTTAAAGGTTAAAGAGACTTTTAGTGTGCAGACTGACAGGAATTCCCAGGCTCCAGTGTAATTTGATGTAAGGGTCTCAGGAGGAGGAGAGGCCGCCTGTCCAACCAGCAGGTGCTGGGCTCGTTTGTCATGCATGACCAAATTTAGACAGGCCACTAATCCAGCCCCCCGTACCCGTCCCTCGCTAAAAGATGAGGCGGTGTTTGAGGAAGGAGCCTGAGGAGCTAAAGGGGCAACAAGGAGGCGCAAGAAGAGGCGGAGGCGGCAGAGGCTAAATTGGGTTGGCATGGGACACCACTGGACAGCTGAGAAGGCAGGATTCCTGAGGTGAACTGTAAAAGTACAAGACAGAGGAAGAGGGGGAGGAAGGTCAAGAAGGCGACGCAGGGGGAAAGGAAGGAATGGATTTGAGAATATCGGATAAGATTTCTGTTAGGAGGGGAAGAAAAACAAAGGAATGATAAAACTTTTCACTGCCCTCATTGGAGTAAAGTGTTAACTACTCTTGAAATGGAAATTTGAGTTCAAACAAAAAGAGTTGACCAACAAACACCCAGCTTCTACTTCTCTGACATTAAAGGGATCAACCTTGTAGTTTTACGTCTTTGACATTCTCCGGCCTTGTTGTTCACCAGCATGAAGCCACTGCTTCGTCTTGTCTTCACTTCCTTCCTGTTTATCCACACCTGTCGGTCTGACTTAGCTTAGCCTGTTTTTTTTTTGTTTTTTTTCCGCAGGTCCGTCTTGTAAAATGAGGTCACGGTGGCTCGGCTGAATGCCTCACATAACTACAGCGTCCCCCGCCGCCGCCCAAAGAAAGATCAGGACTCCTGACCCTCAATACAGCTGACACCAACCAACACCTGACCTCCTCTTTCACATCAGAACAGGCTTCATGCTCTTGATGATGTCGCTCGCTCGCCTGCCTATCAAAGGGATGACGCAGCCGGCGAGCTGCTGGAAGACGTCATAGCTGGAGACTAAAGGAGATGTAGGAGTTTTACGAGTTTCAGACGGTAACAGTGCAATGTTTAAAAATCTCTCCTACAATTAAAGCTGAGCTAGCTTAAGCCAACTAGCTTGACTTTCTGATTTCTCTGAGGAGTTATTCAACGTGGTAAAGCTCAATTTAGCAACTTATACTCAACATAATTAAACTACAGTTTATTTTAAACCTTGTAAAAGTTAGTGATGACTTGTAGGTAACTAATCTAAACCCTGATTTCAAACAGCAATGATAACAGACATTGTTTCTGAAGTTATGTTCTCAATGTAACGTAGAACTTTGTGAATATAACTGCAGAAACATGAAGCTAGCTGGTTTAAGGGAGGAAGTATGGTTCTGGTTGTTCGCTAAAGCATCAAATTTGTCATCTACAACTACAGCAGACTATACAAATAAATATTGACGGCGAAATAAAAAATAAAAAAAATCTCATAGCATGGAA
Source organism: Poeciliopsis gracilis (assembly GCA_911649635.1). NCBI lineage: Eukaryota > Metazoa > Chordata > Actinopteri > Cyprinodontiformes > Poeciliidae > Poeciliopsis > Poeciliopsis gracilis. The sequence goes on from CAJVRI010000724.1 coordinate 2,286,644, forward strand.
CAATAGCATTGATCATAGTGTGTTAAAGTGTAAGTTGCCAAAACATTTTAATGTGAGGTGGGATTGATTTTTTTTTTTTAAGTGATTTGGAAGTAAAAACATTTTTATCGCAAATGTTTTTGGCAATGCATCTTACCAAACAGTGAGGATATGACTAACACCTTTCCTAATATTAACCCGGTAACAGGGAAGGCGTACGTAAAGTAACAATCTGCAATCTGTCTCTTCTTAGCTGATCATTCCCTTTAGACGCACAGTGCTGACTCAGTGTGTGTGTGTGTGTGTGTGTGTGTGTGTGTGTGTGTGTGTGTGTGTGTGTGTGTGTGTGTGTGTGTGTGTGTGTGTGTGTGTGTGTGTGTGTGTGTGTCCTCTGTGACTGATCTGACGAGACCAGAGTCTTACCCCAGATAAATCAATGGGATATTTGCAATTACATGGTCCAAATTTACACTGACAGTAAAATAACTCCACCTCTAAACTTGTGCTAATCAGATGGATAATTACATTTTCACTGTAAACGGACAATGATGTCTTTAAATGTAATTCTAAGTGTCCACCGTCGATGTATTCACTAATTAACGCCTTCGGTCTGAGCCGGTTGATCTAATTAAAGACGAGTGTTGGTAAACGGCTGCATTAAACAGAGGCCTGTCTGCCGCTTTCACATTTAGCTATCATTAAAGATGTATAGCTTTATGCTCAATTGATTAAAGAGCCGGGACATTTACATCCTCAGGGCGAAAAATAACAAAAAAGTCACTGCTAAGGTTCTTATACCAGTAAAATCAGAAACATGTTTAAAAAAGGGAACAACTGGGACACATTGGACAGAAAGAGAGATTTTTTTTTTTTTGTAAATTAAATCATACATGACTCTACTTTCACAGACTAACGCACATATATAAAAAGCACTTGCAGCCAGTATTTCAAGCATATGTAATTTATTTATAATAAGTCGAGTATTTATGACCCTGTACCAGAGTAAGAATAGTTTTCCTTCCTGGCTGACCTTGTGGTCTCCAGCTACCTTTAGTCAAACACCTGTTCAGAAATCCTGCCCAGCCATCTTCAACACTCACACCAACACTAGCTATGCATGCTGCTCTCAAGGCCTGCTCACGTGAACTCGCAGTCATGGCTCGCAGTACGCAGTCTGCGCAGATTTATTCACGGCGAAACATCGTGCAAATTCAAAACATTTTCTCCAGGCGTCATCACTTGCATGCGTCACAATTTACGGCGTCACTAGGAAATAGTTCGGTTTATAGTTCAGTACATGTGTCCAGTTGTGGCGATTATAATTACGTACAGAGAGGGAAGACTCCAATAAAACGATTAAACCTGCAGCCTAGCAACTGAAGAGAGGCTGCAAAGCACCTCATTATTTTCTGTTATTCCTTCTTAGTTGTTGTCTTTAATTTATATGCTGCCAGTTTAGTTTTTTTTTTTTTTATCTCCGCTATTAAAAACAGTGCATCTTTTTTTTTTAAATCACAATGACCTTGTAATGACGTTTTGGGAAAGTTATTTAAAATCATTTCTAAAAAAAATTCCTGACTGATTTTGAAACTCCTCGTCATGAATTTGTGCAAAGTGACGTCACTTTGTTGTGCGAGAGCTCCCTCGTAAGCAGCCGGTTGAAACCCGGAGCTCACTCTGCGTTTCAACAGGAGAACAGCAGGTGGTCCCAGAATGCAGGAGTCCTATCTGACCCGTCTTCCTCTCTGGGGCTTCACCTTCACACCTTCACCACGTCTACAGAGAGACCTGGATCTCTAAACCCGGGTGCAATGAAAAACATTTTGGGATAAACATCCTTCCTCTTGAACTCACTTCGATTTTTTTCTATTCATGGATTTGGGAAGCAGTATTTCTTCTTCACTGTAAAAGGATTACACCTTCGGGGTTCATGCAACTACTTTTAAAGAGCAACTTGAAATTTGATGAAGGAAAAAAAAAAAGTGGAAAACCAGGATTAAATAATTTGCCATCATCAAATTACTCAAATTAAGCTCATATTCTTCTTGGAGGAACATAATTTGGTTACGTTTGTGAAGTATGGGTTGAATAGTTTTCATTATTTATTTTTATCATTTAATACAATCCCAGGAATGCTCTGAGAAATTTGCTGGTTATCCATATCAGATAATTTTTCTAACCTTTGACCTGCTACTCAACCCAAAAAAATCCTTTCTCTTATGCAAATGCGCCTCTCCAAGTCACAGCGACCAAAACATTCTTTAAAGAGCTAAAATAAGTGAGAAAAACTCAAGTGGTTTATCTTCAGAATCAGGACCGTGTTTGAAATGAAGTCAAAGGGAGAAAATACAATTTTCTACAATGTTTTATAACCTGTCTGTGAGAGAGAGCAAAACTTCAACATGAAAGCTGAAATGAATATAGCATTGGTAAAGTTCAGGTTTACATTGTCTACATTCAACTCACTTTCATCTCGGATCATATCAAAATCACGAATGGCCGAGAAGAGCCGATTGCGGCAGAACGCATTCATCCATAAAACTATCCTTTGAGCATGAATTAGAACAAAAAAAAAAAAGTCTTTCCTGTTACCAAATTCACTGTGAGCTACTTTGAGTCGGTTCAGTATCACCCCTTCTCTTCTAATAGGCTTAAAGCCAGAGACCCTGATGACAGCAAGACCAGCATCGGCCTGTAGAGCGAGGTCCGCGACTAAACCTGCTGATTTATGTCTTTGTTCAGAGGATAAAAGGCCTTGCTTGTTTATTCTGGTCCACTGTGTGTCGGGGTGTTATATGGGTGTGTGTAAACCCTGTGCAAGATGCCAGTGAGATATACAGTAGATGCGTTGATCTGAGCTGGAATGAGAACAACTGTGAAATGTGACAACAGACAGTAACGCTCCTCTACCAACAAGGAAACCGATATAGTTCTAGTACTAGTTATTATAATAATAATAATATTAATATTACATGTATTTAAAGGGCAGAACTACAACATTTTAAACCCACTTCTCCTGGAAGGACATTCTTGTTTGAAAACAAGCACCGGCAGCGATTTATTATGAAAATTAGGACAAGTCTTTAGGCCATTATACGCTCTGCTCCATTTCCCTCAATTTAATATATTTTTAGGATATAAAACACGTGGAGGACAGAAGTCAGAACACCTGCTTCACCAACAGCCTGCAATGTATTTTGACAATTTTAAGTAGGCATCTAACATCTAAAGACAAACCGCTTTTGTCTATTTTACAACGACGCCTGAACAGCAGGACAGCGATGTCACTGGGCTTTACCTGTGGTTCAAAAGAGAGCCGACTTATCAGAGAAATAATTGGCGCGGTATGTGGCAGTCTCGCGTTGACACAACCATCTCTCTTCACCCTCGTATTAATTGCCGCGGCTTCGTGGAGGGGTGCGTCGTGTCGCCGTGACTCGCATTGTGTTCCGCCGTGACTCGTTTCCGGGCCGCCGCACAGCCCAGATGATGCCGGCCGACATTTAACAATGCAGTCACGCTCCGAGCAGCGTGTCTGGAGGCGTATGCAGATGTTCGCTCCTCTCAGGAACCTGGAGTGCCGGCGAGAATCGAGGTGCAAGAACACAGGCAGGCTGAGGACAGCGTGAATTAATACGATTTAATCCGGGGAAAGAAGAGAGAAGCTCGGGATTGGACCATAAACTTTGTGACCCCAAAGTCACAACAAGTGCGTGAAACTTTTCGTTGTATTGACTGATCAGAGAGGCTGCAGATGTGGATCATTATGTTGTTATGTTGGCAAACCATGGGTTGCTGCAACAAAAGAAATAAATAAAAATATGTTGCTCACAAGGTGATGTAAACATAGTGTTAAGCTAACTCTGGCACATTAGTTTCGGATGATGCTTTACCGAACCTCTGGGGAGGAAAGTCTTTTTTTATATCAATATTTTAAAAACATGCTACTAAATTTAAGAGGTCAAATAATTATTAGCTGAATTACTCACAAAAAGAGAAACACTGCTCCATCATTGGAGATACTCCAAGCGTTTGGTATGCTGAGGTAAGTGTATCTTTTCCAACACAGACTGAGCATCCGCATAATGTAACATGAGATTTAGTAATATTACAGATCTTCGCAGCAAGTTTTGCCGTCTTTAAGTTGGCGCTCGTGTCACAGAATTATTTCCCGTAGCCAAAAACAAAACAAAAAATAAATAAAGTCATTGGTGCCCTAACTTAGATGGAGATCATTTTGAGAATGCTACATTAGCTGATGCATAAACCTCTTTTAGAAAACAGCCCCACCATAAAACCACAAAGATGAAACCCTGGTCCTTCACAATCTCACCAGCCTCTTTTTAAGCCAACATGATGAAACCAAAGGAGGTGTGGAGAGAAACTCTGCAGGGTCAACATGCTTAAAGCGTGTGGCAAACATCTGAAGGGTTAAACACCTGGTCAGTTTTGATTTTTTTCATATGGAAATATTGCGGCTTCCATGCAATTTCCCTCCACCGAACCCCAGTGAGTTGTTCTGTTTCAACGAACTTCCCTGCAGCCCTGGCAAAAAAGACACAAGAATAAAAAATAACAAGCGTGACGTGATTCAATGTAGATGTTCCACACCAAGGTGGACCCTGCGTTTCATGCCTTTAATTGTTTGGCAGACGGACAGCACAGACCACCCGTCATTATTACATCACAGCTTCGTGCGCCAAAGCCCATTAAGTCTTACATAAGTCAGTTATCATCACGGGGTTGTGCCGACCTCGCTTGGTGAGTCAGAGGCCTAACAGTCAGTCGACTTCCACCACAGCATGCTGTTCCAGTCAGAAAGTCGACAAAGTCCTGGCTTCAAAGATGTTGTGAGAAAAATGGCTTTAGAAAGTAACTGCTGAAAAGTTGTGTTACTTAAAGTCATGCCGCTAAACACAAAGCCAGTTACGCGCTAGCATGTTTCAATGTTTTCAGAACTTTAAATTACACTGAAAGGAGTTGTCAACCTCTAGGGACTTTGACTTTCCGACGAAACTTTCTAAACAAAGAACACAACATAAAGGACCTGCAAAAGAGTTGTTATGTGCCCTTTAAGCTGGAGCTTGTTCTCTTGTCATCATTTTGTGGTTTAATGACTCGGAAGACAAGCCGTTTCAGTCATTTCTCTCAGCAATGTTACTTCAAAATGCCAGCTGGGGCAGAAGGAAAAAAACAAAAACAAAAAAAAACAACAACTTTAAGCTTGAATTGGACACAAAGCCTCACACGCCACAACCTTATCTTCCATTATTCGCTCTCGTACTGCGCTCAGCTTCTTTGTTAGAGGAGTCAATTGCGGAATTAGCCGACAGCATGATTGATGGCAGCGACTGAAGGTGAGCGCGAAGGTTTATTGCCGACGGCAGCAGCATGTTGAATCTTTTGTCGCCGTCTTTTAACGAGCGCCAGCCTCCAGACAGATAAACTGATGTAAATTGTTGTGGAGGATTTATGTGACAGCCGCCGGGCCTGACTTTTGCGATTGGTTGGAGGGGGCGGGAAGAGGGCTGTGTCTAATTTCAGTAGAGGCTACTTTGTGTCTTTGAGAGGCGGCGCAGGCCGAGCGGATCCGGGGTCAGCTAAATCATCTTAGCAGAAACCTTGACCACGAAGACCTGGGTGTGAAACCAATCTAAGGCTGTATATAGTAACATGCAACTGAGACATTTCCCAGCATTCATTTCAGCCAGAAGAGAGACCAAAAGTGACAGGAACGACCTTGTGATGCTTTTTCTGAACCAAAAAGGGGTCATCTCCTGCTCAAGCTTTTTCTGCATCACCTCTAAACGACTCCAACGTCAATGGTTTTTATATAAACTTTTTTTCACGACTGAGGTTTGAAGTTGTAAATTGTCCTAAATGTAATGCGAAACCACATAAAACATCTCAAAATGTACGCAGAGTAGCCAGCGCATATTATCACCGGAGACTCGTCACTTGGTTGGAAGGCGATGAGTTCTTCTGCCTTCATCCTAAAAATATTTATTGCACAGCGTTGACATTTCTTTCTGATAAGGTAAACGGACTTAATTTGAAGTTTGGAAAGTGTATATGTTGTTTTTTTGTTTTTTTTAGCCTGTTACACTGCAAGAAATATCTAAATTCCCTAAACATTGTCATTCACATGTCAAGTGATGCTTTGTGGATGTTTGACCATGAATCGTGTGTTGGGTGCATTTCGCTCTCCTTAAGTCTCCAATTCCAAGACAAAAAGCATCTCAATCTGAGATATGTGCAAAAATATTTGTAGGGTTTTTTTGTTTGCAGAAAAATATGCCTACATTAAGAGTAAAGCTCAATAACTCAGTCTGCTGTTCTATTTACAGGCCCCCAAAAAACACTGTGATCAAATCAAGATGGACGCTCTGACTACCCATCATTCATCAGTGCTACTTTCACCATATGGATTCTGACACTGCTGCCGTATCATGTGTCAACTTTTGCCATTACAACACTCTGTAAGAACTTTCTGTTTTTATATGCCGAGATCCAATCCTCAGAAAAGAAAAACCCCACTGCCGCACAACGCAGAGATACAAACACGCCACTTACATGCCTGTAGAAAGTACCCTAAATTACAGTGAAGATCTCATACGCCTGTATATTCTCCTTGGCCGTTTCCAGGGCTCCCGTGCTTTGCTCTAAAGCAGATTATAGAAGCCTCCCTACATGGACACAACTTCTGGAATAGCAACTGCTATTTGATCTGACTGCACACTCTCTGGACTCTCCACTTACGTGGATCCTCATACAGGTGCTCTCTGCAAGCAGCGACAGAAAGAGCTGCAGTGTGATTACTAGTACTATTATATTTATGAAAATATTGTATTAATGGAGAGATGTTTACTTAAAAAAAGAGATCATAATGTTGGTGTTTACCTCTGTAATCCGGTATCTGACTGTGCCACGAGAGCAGCTTTACAATCTTATTTCTGAACTTGATGTTGGATCCCGATGAGTTTTTCTCAGTCGTGTATATTTGTCATCTTCTTAACTTGCAAACTCTACAGTGTTTTTCTGCTTCTCTGCTGAAAGAAACATGAGGAGCGCTACAAAGATGGACTCAGCAGGGTATATGTCGTCTTCACAGTGCCTGGTATCACCTGAGTGAGTGAATCATGAGACAGACTCGAGATTCGTGACTCCCAGATGCATTGTGGGAATGAGGCACACATGGGACTTACAAGTCAGCGATGCAAATCTAAGAAATGTCTGCAGTAATGCTGCAAGAGAAGCAAGACGGAAGGATGCTAATTACTCTCTTACTTTTTCTTTCATTTAAATAAAAACATATTTTGTTCTGTATTAAAATATATGTCCCTGCCCTGATGTCGACTACCAGTTAGACATCAGACATCAAGTAAGACATCGTTGTTTTACTTGTTTTGTCAAGTAAAACAAGACTTTCGGAATAGAGATAAAAGGGATTTTGTTATGTCAGAATTTCATGTGTTTCTAGCTGTCGTTCATTTGGGGGTAAAAAGAGCAAAAACATCAACACAATCAGCCCTCCTGGGATAAACAGAAGAGGATCGGTGGCTTTGCTGTTGTTTGGTGCTTCATTAGACGATAGATCAATAACTCTGACAGCAGGTCGAGGAGTTCTGAGTGCAAAATAAGATTAAATGAGAGCAGATTTGATCGTGCATCACCCCGGCTACCGCAAAGGGAAATTACATTAGCCTAAGTGGATACTCTGTGAGTATCACATGGGTAGAATTAAATATCACTTAAAGATGATGATAATCACTCATTTTGACTGCTAACAATTATTTACTTCAGACATGCCGTGTAAAAGCCCGATGGTAAATGTTATTAGATGCATTTTGATGGTAGAGAGAATTAACAACCGAGATCGACGGGAAATCTTAACTCTGCAAAAATCGGTCCGAGAGGTTTTATGAACTGCGTATTAATCTGAATTATGACAATTAACATTTACAAGGATTTACAACAAGCCACCAGATCAAAATAACATGTTTAGAAATGTTTGTTTGATTAATCTAATCAAAGTCTCCATTTGTTCCATCTTAAAATATTTAAACAAAAAGTATTGATAAAATGTTGATTTAATTAAAGATGAGAGTATGAAGAAGAAATTATGTTTTGAGCATTTTTCTGAGAAAAATAAAACTTATAGTTCTTTGTAAAAACAAACAAACAAACAAACAATTTATGCAAACAGCTATAATGATGATTTAAAGTCTTTTGTTTAAACATAAAACCATCTCTATTTGTGCTTCGGTCTATGTATATGCGCCCTTAGCTTTCGCCATTTTAATAGTCTGGCTGAGCCATTAAGACAGTTGATAACTCTGTAATGGATATTTTTAGGTTATTGCGAGAACAAGCTATACCAAGCAGCAAGACGTTCACTTAGTCACATAACAGCTGAACTCCTAAACAATGTGAAACAGAAGACGGCTTCAGTCACTGTGGTGAACTCATCTGGTGTGTTGACATTTTGCTCCATCAGTTTGATTCACGACACAAATTCACTAAAGGAATCCAACGGAAAGCGTCCAAACAGACAGTCGGGATTCAGATCTACCGGCGCGGTGAGAGTTGATCAGTACAGCTATTGATCGGGCTTCAGAACGTCACTTTTGCTGCAGATGCTCTCGAGCCGGACGAGGGTTTAGACGTCAGTAAGCTCTGAGGGTTCTTGAACTTTTTTTTTATTGGCCGAAGCTTATAAATCAGCCTGACAAACCTTGTTGTTTCTAGGACTGCGCCTGCTTTGAGTGAACACGACTGCTGAGATGAGATGCAGTCAGCTCTCATCACCGCGTCCCTTCATCTTTTTCCCCATTGATTTCTCACATGATTTTTGACAACTCCTATTATGCCGAGGCCCTCGTCTAAAACAAGTCGTGAATCATGTGCTTCTCAACCTAAAACAGACACTTCACGGGGAGGGGGAAGCCAAATTGATCCACAGGTCAGACGTCAGCAGTTTATGTCATTTCTAACGTCTGGTATCGAATTCAACATCACTGTGTGTTGACAAACACTTTACTGCCTCGTCAAATGCTGGTCGGCTTCTTTTTTTTTTTCCATTGAATTTAAAGGATAGCAGAGACAACAGGTGCTGGAAGGCTTTCCTTTCATATTCATTACACTGCAAAATGATGCACTTGCTATATTTACAGGCTGATATCAGCGCCTTAAGCTGGATTTTACATGCCGAGAAGTGCCGTGGAGTACCATGACTTGTTCACCTGAGAGGTCACTGGGGAAACACCGAGAGCTCTGCTATTGAGATTTCACTAAGGAACATTCAAAGCCAATTGTAATACAATGACAGAGCTTATGACAACATATTTCGATAACTGCAGAGTGCCGAAGTGTTCGACTGCGATGGAAGGAAAAGTAAAAGTTGATGGTAAGAAGGAGGAGGGGGCAGAGAGAGGGAAGTTGGAGCCAAGCAAGTTAAAAAAGTATTTTTAGGATGATGTTTATTTGGAGGTCGGTGAAACCAACCCCAGGTCTATATACCACCATCTGTTGAGGTCTCTCAGCCTGTCACTGTGCTCGGTAGGTGGGGGACGTTTAACATGGGCAGAAAAGTTTTGTAGATTCGCTGCAGTCAAAGTCATTTAAACTTGCCTGCTTGCTGTTTAAATGCCTTTTAAAAATTCAAATCCTTTCGTTTATGTCGGGAAAATTAGATTGTGACCCCAGCACAGCTTAATGGCAATAAGCAGCGTTGTGGACGTGCCTTACATTGAAATAGAAAAAGTCTGCCCTATCTCGTCTTTGAAACAAACAGCTGTTTCAAGGACAAAACAAATAAGGGAATGAATAAAGGTTTAATGTTTTTATGTGTGACTGGAACTCTAAATTCTGCCACTAAATTTTGTGTGTAATTTTGCAACTTTATGCGAAATTTTTCAGCAATTAGCACAGCAAAGTCAAGCAGTTTTGGACAGTTGCAAAATTTGCAATCACACAAATTTATAAGAGAATACGATCAGTGGAAAAGTCATCCAAATTGTGTTAAGAGGTTTGAACTGTGTTAACTTACAGTCCCATTATAGCTGCATAAATGAGCAGTAAAAATATGGGAAAATGAGTCCTAAATCATCTCTTGGATATGCTAATTCATTCTAATTAGTTTAGATATAAGTATATTTTTTTAAATTTAGGTTCACAAAAACAGAAAAAAAAAATAAAATGTGTAATAAAAAGATGATCAAATCTGTTTTTAATTATCCTTGATTTAACCAACTATTCTCTTTTCAAGCTGAGCATGTCGACTAATTGTGACGTAGCTGGACCCCAAACCTGATGTTGGAATGAAACCACTTTGAACGTAGCAGTTATGAATTTGATAACAACGTGATATTTGTCAGACCGTCCAGCGCTGTTAATGAGATAAACCCTAATGGCATTTCCTGAACCATGAGTAATGATTTACTGAAAAGCTATTTTCAGCTCGGACTCCAGGAATTGTTGGGTGGAACAAGGCTCTGGGCCCTCCTACAAGAATCCCGCCATCGAACGCGGTGACCAGCTAGCAAGCGGAAGACGCAGCATCAAGCTAGCAAACAAGACACTGACATTAAATTAAAAATTACTATAAAAAACTATAAAACTATAAAAACTACAAAACAAAAACTGATTAAAAACTGTTTAAAATAAAGTATTTTATAGACTTAATAAAGCTGTACTTTCTGGGTGTGCTTTCGTTCAGATTGTCAGAACGAACTCCTAGCTCATTACACACACCTATGAGTTGACGCAAGGCCGGCAAGTTGCCATGGTGATGGGTTACTAAGCGCCGGAGCTAGCTTCATCTGGCTAACAATATCAAGGTAAAAATGATGTTTTTTTTTTAAATAAAATTGTAGGGTATTGTATATTGCCTACATAGTTCGCTTTAATTAGTTTACTTCCAAATACTTAAGTACTGCAAACAAACACTTCTACTTTTGGGAGCCGTTTTATTTAATAGCAGCTAAAATATTAATGCGCTAACTTTCTTTCTTTTTTTCCAATACAACTTTTGTTTTCTTTCTTTTGTTTTGTTGTTGAACTGATTTGTTAAAAGTGTCAAAGGTTAACGTGTAATTTTTCCGGTTGAGACTGAAATGTCTGCCAAAGTAAAAAAAAAAAAAAAAAAAAAAAATGGAGGGTGGGTATTAAATTTAGACAGTCTGCAAGGCACTGTGGGGTAACTGAAAGACAACACTGAGAAAGTTCCGCAGCCTAAAATATCTGCCCACGCAGCTTCCAGCAGGACTGAAGTGCCAGGTGTGGGGACACCAAAGGCACAGCTGAGTCATCTTATATTGGGCTGTTAAAAAGTTCATTATTATAACCAGGCTGGTGATTTTAAACCAGACGCCATTCAGAATGATAAAACACACCGAGATGCCAGTCGGTGACATGTTGTGAGCGTGAAGCGCATGGGCGAATCTGTGCGCAATTACGCACGGCACCACATGCTACAGTCCGCTGCTGCAGAGGCGGCACATCCGACCCTACCTTCCTCTGCTGCTTCTCCCAGGCAGGGTCCAGCAGCAGGTCCCTGTCCCAGTCCTCCTCCTGGGTCATATACGCATCTTCGTGTTGGATCGTATAGGAGGTGTTATATGTAATTTGGGTTTCGACAGCTGTCATCGTTCCGCCTCTGTCAGGACTTCGTAAGTCCCCCTCAGCTTATAAAAATTAAGATCAACTCGAGAGACGACGAGGGGAGAGGCAGTTAGGGGCTGCGGAGACCAGACTCCTCTGGTGAGAGGTGGCTGTGCAAAGGTGGTGCCCACTAACAGAAGACCCTGCTGGCCGGTGCTCCTTTCCTGGTCAAAAGTAGCACACGTGACAGCACCCCAATAAGTATGGGTCCTTACAGCTTGGGTGTCAGGTTCTGAGCCTAAAAAGGCCTAAAAGGCGGAGTAAAACTTTGCAATTGGGGATAACTGGTCTGTGAGTGGTCTGGCTTTCTGTCAATTACACCTCCTCTCAACACTGGGACTGGGAGTGAGGGGGTTATGGCCCGTGTAATGCACCTGTCGCTGTTAGTGATCCTCAATGGTAAACTCAGGCCTCTTTAGCGTCAAACAACTTTTTGAAATGCAACATCACCAAAAAAATACTGAATATAGAATTTTCTATGAAGATAAAAATTGGATGCAGTTATGAGGACAGTTCCTCATTTTTGTGAAATAGTAGCAAAGGTATTCTAACTCCATGAACTGTTTCATGTTACTGCAACAACTTACATTATGCATCTTCTGTGATTAAAAAAACAAGACAGCATGCTGCTGCCTCCACCCTGTGAGCGTCAGTTTTCCACCACATGTTGTGTTTTGCTTCAAGTTCAAAAAGTTCAGGTTTGGTCTAACGTAAAAAAAAATGAAATATTCCAAACTGAGCTTTAAAATCCACAGTTGCCATAGCTCTCATCCCCAGGCTGCCAGTGTAAGTGACCAACCACGTTTGGAGTTGTGATGTACTTTTAATCTTCAGAAGACAGGAAACAGTCCTTTGACGTAAACTTGATAATCTACATGTACTCTCCACGTCTTTATCCCTTAACCAGCTGTTGTTTTTATTGTCATGTGTTTGCTTGCACCCAAATGTTCTCAAACATCCAATCACTTCACAGCTGGATTGAAATTTGTACCGAGACTAGATTATACAAGTGAACCCTGTTCAGTAATTAGGTGGATTTGGTTGGACTTTTTTTCCCTTAATGATAGAAAGAAAAAAAAAAAAAAAAAGATCAATTACAAATTTCTTCCGTTAAGAAAATTGTGAAAACCACCTATTACTTTCATTCCACTTCACAACTATCTACTATTGTTGCTAGTTTATCAGTTGCATATTCCTCACAGCGGCTCTAAAATCATCTCAGGAGCTAAAATTACATTCACACAATTTATTTTTCAGCTACATCCTAATGTTGTGAGTTGGAATAATAACAGATCTGGACACTGTTTTGAGAAAAAAAAAGTTTATTCATAAATTGCATGCAAAAACAACAAAAAAAAAAGAAGACATTTTTTCAGAAATACACTTTAAAAGGCATATATATGAATACACAACCATACAATATAACTTGTATCTATATCAGGATTTGTCATTCACAGTAAACATGTTGATGCAACTTTCTGATCTAACATTTGGGAATTGAAATCCCCTAACATTCGGTTTTGTGCTAACGCTAATTGCTTCGAAATGAGCGTATCCACATTCCTACCCTCTTGAGATAGCAAATTACTAAGTCACCCTTTACATCTTTGGAATCTAGAGTGATTTAGAAAGTAATTAATCAAACATCTGATGTAACTACAGTAAGCTTGGTCCATTAACCTACTTCAGGAAGCTCAGTGGTTACATTACTGCTCCTCTCGTGAGGCTGGGAACGGTTGAAGCGAGTGATCTGACCGATGTAAACATGTTGAGTTTTCATCATAAAATAGCTTGCGTAAAACTCGCTAGACTTTTCAGTTATTTGCTTTTAATTGTTCATTGAGCGACATCAAAAAATGTAAATAATACTTGTAGCTATAGTCTGTAAAATCTACACCGCTTCCTGTCCCGTCAAGTCCGCCCTCTAGTTGAAAAAAAAAACTAAATTACAAACGTCTGAGGTTTGCCACTGCAGTTATGTACATCAGTCCTTTCCCATTCAAATTTGTGCTTAAAAAGTCATGTCAATTTAAAAAAAGAGAAAAAAAAGTTTTAATAGCAGACTGGGGTCTATGAAGGGACAATAGTGCCATATTCAAATTAATGAGTTAAAAGAATGCATAATAAAGTATTCAAATTGGAAATACTGGAATTAATACTGAAGTTCTGCAGCACATCATGAATACGGTTCATCATTGGTCAGAGGGCGGGGCTAACACTTCTCTAGTTAAAGGTGATTGGTCTGAACAACAGTCTCATTTGCAGATCAACCAATTAGAGTTCATGGTGCTAATGAGCGTACTAAAGAAGGACTGGAGCTATGGAAAATTACTAAATGAACTCTGTATAATTTTAACATACACCAACTTTAAATTGTAATCAATGAGTTTCACATTTAATATCTAAAAATCAATGTTTAATATAAAAATAGCAGTACAATAGTAAATATTTAAGTCATACATGGAACACATTATTTGCGTATTAAATGTATTTATTTAATAATATCAAATTTACTAGATTGTGGCACTTTTGGCCCTTCATAGGACTGGCTTGAAAAAAAAAAACAAAAAAAAAAACTTTTACCAGTTTGCACTTAGCTAGATTTCCCATATACTATTCCCTGCAGGAGGACAAACATGACCTTCAGGATCCCACTGAAAACAACGAACTGACACGTGCGTAATATGCACATGCACTTTTCTTTAGCTGAAACAACAACAGACAAAGACGTGGACGGGGGGGAGGGAGGGGCCTGGGTGTGGGTGTAGGTTGGGGGGGAGGCTGCAGTGAGCTTTGGTGGGCGATGCAGTGCAACTGATTTACAAGCAGGGTTTTCTTTTTTTTTCTTTTCTTTTCTAGAGATGCAGAACTGCATTTACCCAAGCATGATCGAAGGCCCAGACTCACAAGCACCAGAAGAAGCCTTTTGAGCGGAGCTAGGAGAGTGAAGAAGAAGGAATGGAGGCGCCAGCGGGGAGAGAGGAGGTTGGGACGGAGGCCCTACTCTGGTTTAGGTTTATTACAATGAAACTGGCCTGTGTACACCATCTGTGTACGAAAATAGATTTTTAACCCTTTTATTGTTCTATATGATCCAGACCCTCAAAACTAAACCAAGAACTCACCTCATAATCAACCCATCAAATTTTCAAATATGTTGTGCTTTCTTGCTTGTTAGGCATAAAGGGTGCATCACTCCCATCCAGAAACTCGTAGGGAAAATGCGAGACAAGTTAACTGAAACCTCATCCAGAGATTGATCTCCCTAAAAAAATAAGTAAATACACATACAAGCTACCAAGACGACGTGTCACAGAAAAGTCCTATAGGAACCCTGAGATTGATGAGAATCTGCAGGTCAGTCTGGCGTGTGCGCCTTTCCTATAGGACGTTTCTGATTGACAACCGTCAATCTTCTGTTTCAAGTTGCTTTACATTACACATTGCCTTCACATCCCCTGCCAGAGCCATGTTATGGACAACCAACATTCAACAGTTGTAGCAAAGCAATTCCTCGAGCTCTGAAGTCTCTCTGTGTCACAGGACAAAGTCCAAAGGAGGGCCGCCACAAATACATAGTCCTTTTTGGCACGCCAGGGCGTCTATGGTAACAAAGGTGGATGGTGGGGAGGGAGGTGTTTTGGGTCAGGTGGGTGATTCTGGGAAGTTGAGTCCAAGCCAGAGCGATGGAACCCAGATCCAACGAGGCGGCGGTGCCGGCGGGTAAAAAAAACAAAAAGCGCTGTGTGCGTGGACGGCGGAGAGGTGAGGAGATGCGCAAAGAGGGAGAGCAGGGCGGGGGGTGAAAGAGGGAGAGGGGGAGGAGGAAGGAAGGAAGAGTGAAGAGGGTTGAGGGCGGCGAATACGGCGGTGGACAGGAGTTGATTAGCTGGCAAGGGGAAGGGTTTGGGGTGTGTCCACTTACGCCAAGCCTCATTGACCAATGAAATGGCGCCCAAAAAGTATCCCGTTTTTTTTGTGTGTGTTCTTTTAGCACCCACACTCACACTCACGCATACCCCGACACATCGCACTTATTGTTCACCAGCTCACACAACAACCGAACATAGGGCACCTCAATATGCTAATGCAGGACAGGATCAGTCCTAAGAAGGGGTCGTAACCCTGCCCCACCCCAGCCGGCCCATCACTCCCAGTGAGAAGACCCAGGCTACAGGTACAAACACTGCCGATGCAGTAGAAGAGAGATTACGGACTTTGGGGAGGGGGGTGGGGAGGAGGTGGTAATGGCGGAGGGAAGGAAGAGGGGTAGGAGTGTTGTGTCAAGCCACAGTCAAAGGAAAGTGAGGAGGGGGATGGGGCAATTAGGGAGAAGAGATGTCAGTGCTGTCATGATTTCTTTCTTTTGCATTTAGTCGATTTACCTTGGTGGTGAAGAGAAAGAGAGACAACAAGTTTCCACTGCGGTGGCGTCGCGCTAAAAGTCGTCCCCATGGCTCACGCGAGGCAGCACACAGGGTGTTCCAGGTAGCACGGTGACCTAATTCAGTTGAGATAGTTAGTTCAGAGCTGGACTGTCGAGTCGGGCTGCTTTTTTTTTTTTTTTTTTTTTCTCTTGCGGCACAGTTACAGATTATCACACATGCAGGTCTGAGAGCATAGTGAACACAGAGACACACGGAAAAGGGAGAATTTGGTGCAGCAAGGAGAGAGACCAGACTTGGACCAGACCAGACGCACACCCATCAAACCCCAAGAAAGGGACTGCTCCACAGATCAAAATGCACCCAGGCCATTCTATCTGTGAGCCTCTCCCCAGCCCTCACAGCAGCTTCACTGTGTACAAAGCAGTCTTATGCATGGAAATCAATTTTAGGTGCCGCTCTCGTCGCTCTAAATTTGGGATATTCTCGTCTCATTTGAGAGGCTGGAGAGAGGAAGGAGCTCCTACCCGGACTTACCCTGACCAAAGTGAGCAAAGCTGGGCCAGCATCTACACCTGCCTCCCCCTGGCTCCCCAGTCAAATGGGTCTGGTGGTCATTTTTACACAAGAGAGACATAATGGAGAGGAACATAAACAGGAAGAAGGCGAAACGTCCAAACCCTTTGCTTTCCGTCACCACAGTAGTCAGCCAAACATTCTTTATTATCAGTATAAGGTTTAAAGTACACATTTTCTCAATAAAAGGCATGCTGATTTTTTTTTTCACTGTTCTATATAAAAAGAAGGCTAAATTAAAAATACTGTTCTAAAAAATACAAGGCAAACAAAACATTTTGCAAACCACATAATTCTACAAAGGATGCAACCGGTATGTGTTTGTATATACGACACGGAAAGATTACACTCTGAGATGCAAAAGTCACTTATAACCACTAAAAACCACAGAAGGAGCGGGGAAGCGGGAAACAATGAGGCAGTCGGGTGATTTCAGAAGGTCTTTTCTGTTTGTGCATTGGTCTGCTGTCACATACTAGCTACAAAACAAATGACTGATTGTAAATGTATGGATGTCGCCACTCTGGACTTTGTCATCAATGTGAAACGCATCAAGAAATCCAATTCCAAGTTTAGAAAAAACAAAACAAAACAAAGAAAAACAGTATCCAAATAATTCATAAACCCTCTCTACAGTGCCTTGCAAACATACTGCATACCTCTAAAACGTTTTCACGTTTTGTCACTTTCAACCACTAACTTCAGTGTAATTTATTGGGGTTTCCTGTGATAGATCAACACAACGTAGAGCATTATTTGTGAAGTGGAAGGATAGGATTTGTGTAAAAATAAAAATGTGAACATTTGTAATCAACCAGAGGTGTCCAGCTAAAGGTTTTGTTTTGTTTTTTACTTCCAACACGTTACCGATATTGCAACTTTGAGTATTGGCTGATACGGGTACTGACACATCAGCACGAATCATAAGTTAGTGTGGAATGTTAGAAAAGGTTCAATCAAGTGATATTACTCAGAGAAGAATAGTCAAGAACAATTAAAATGAGAACAACTGACCGATTTATTATTAACCAGCGGGTTTGGATGAAGGATTTTTCGTGGATGTCAATATGGAATCAGGACACCCCTATATTCAACCACATTCGCTTTCATAACTCTTATAAAACCCAGCGCAGACGTCTGGTCATCAGTAAACAACTGTTTGATTTAATCCCAGCATCTCTGTAAAAAGAATATAACACGACTGCAAAACATGTCTACCGGACAAGGAGAGCACCGATCTGCAAGCAGCCAAGAGGCAACTGGTTATTGCGGAGGAGCTGCAGAGAGCCACAGCTCAGGTAGGAAAATCTGTCGATAAAACAACTATTAGACAAATCTGTTCGCTAAGGAAGAAGGTCAGAAAGAAAGCCATTACGCGTCCAGTTTGCAGTTTGTAAGAAGCCATGCAAGGAACACAGCAAACACGAGGAGGAAGGTGCTCCGATCATACGAGACCAAAACGTCCGATTTTGGCCCAGATGCAAAATGCTGTGCAAGGGGAAAAATACTAAGCGAAAGGACATCACCCTGAACACACCATTCTTACAGAGTAACATGGTGGTGTCAGCATCATGCTGTGGCCATGCTTTTGTCCAGTCAAGACAGAGAAGCTAATTAGAGTTGACAGAAGGATGAATGGAGCTAAATACAGGGCAATCCTGGAACACTGGATCAAAGCATATTCATGTCTTACACTGACCAGACCGACATTTAACTGAGCATCTGTGGCAAAAAAAAAAAAAAAAATTGAAAGCCATGAGGTCTCTTCATTCTACTTCACAATTATGTGCTGCAATTTTATCAGCTCATTTTCAGTTAATACGTGAACACTCACGGTTTTAAAGTGACAACATTGCGAGAGGTAGAAATGCTTATTTTTGCAAGGAACTGCAGATGACTTGACAAGTGAACTAGAAACATTCTCAAATATGCTTTTTGGAATCAGAATGTAAAGCAGATCTGGCGTTTGATGGAGAAATGGCGGGTATTTTGGGGCCACTGGAAGACACTGCCCCATCTCTCACTTCGTTGGTGCTATCACTGCTGTTTCTGCTTAAAACCAAAGGCTTATATAATGAACCTCTGAGGCTCACTTTGTGGCTTTTCTAAAAAAAAACGTTTGCAATAAACAGACCCATTAGGAGGTGTGGAAGCTTTACCAAGATCCCTCCACTTAATTCTGAGCTTTGGGCTCCTGTTGCTTTAGTTGAAATGATTTTACTTCACTAAAGGCTTTGAGGCACATGACTGACCTTGTCAGATATAATGGTTTCTAAAAGGATGCGATCCAAAGCTCTTCTGTAAACTGGTTCAGTAGTTACGCATCGTTTTTCTCGTTGAAAACTCATCACGTCCCATACGCTGACTTATATCACATGTAAACTATAATGTTGGAAACAAACTCTTAACACTTTTTTCTGTGTTTTAAAAGGCCTCTGAACATGAAAGAGGACCAAATACAATACATAATAAAAAAACCAAAAAAAAAAACCCAAAAACAAAATCCAGCTACCCAGACTTTTGAACTGATGTAGCTTTACATGGAGCTGCAATTGCTGATAGGGTGAAATGTGTGGAGACGTACAGAATAGAATACAATCTACAATGAAATTTACAGTAAGAGGTAGGCAGCTGTAGTTAGGAAGAGGGGAAAGGTGAAGCAGTGTCTTTCAGTGTCGTAGTTTAAAGGTGAGGATGAGACTCAAGAGGAAGGGGGCGAGGATAGATACGAATAAACATTACAGTACGTCTATGTGTGCTTTACGTTTATTGTTTGTTTGTTTTTTTTTCCTCTGCAAAGCGCAGTCTAAGCTGCTGCCGCTGCGTTTGTGCGCTGCAAAAATCAAGAGCCCGCACGTCTCACGCAATCACACGTACAACATCCATATCCCATCCAGGACAAACGATCTCCCCAAAATACTTTTAACCTTGGTTCTGTTGGACACAGTACAATGCAGCTGGTACACAACAAGTGTACATTTCATCTAAGAACATTACAAATTGATACTCATCAACATAAGGCAAAAAAGGTTTCAAATTAGCTGCCCTACCTGATCATCTAGGCCTAAGTAGAATGGCTGATGTAAATTACTGGAGATTTGGCCCTAGAAAATCATAACTGGGTTGCAGAAATAAAGGCAAAAGAAACGACTGACTCAGTCAGTCTAATACTGGCACAAGTGTGAGACTGGCACGATAAGTTAAAACAGAAAAGCACACAGAATGCCCATAAAAATAGATGAAGGCCTGTCTTCAAAGCTGCACTGTGGTCATGCAAACTGGACCAAGGTTAGCCGATCAGCCCCGTCGTAAAGCAAGTTATTAAGCCCAACAGCCCTCAGTTTTTAAATCCCCCAGCCAGTCCCCAGGCACACAAAACACACACACTCGCATACACACAGAGGTGGTCAAGTTTTGAGTGGAAAAGGTATGTAGGGGTGAGGGATCAGGGCAAAGAGGGAGAGGGGGCGGGGGCAGACAGTTGAGTGCAACTATCGGAAGGGGGGCTCAGGCGTGTGAAGGGAGAGTTCGGGGCGGTGGAGGATGGCCTCCTTGCGCGTAGGCGGCGGCAACGGCGGCTCATACACCCTGGGCGCAGCCATGGCAGCTGCCACTGCGGCAGCAGTGGGGACCACTGGCCTGAGGGCTTCCAGCGTAGCGACTGGCTGGGCAGACATCGCGGGGACTCCCGTGACTCCAGGCATGCCAGCAATGGCTGCCACTGTGTTCGATGGGTAGGCATACTGGAACTGAGGGTACTGCTGCAACTGCTGGTAGTACTCGGCGTAGTACCTAGCCCAAAAAAAGGGTGAAAATCAAGAGGCATAGGTTGCATTAAGGAGAAGAGGACATAGGTAGCAGAGCAGACACAGAAGGCTGAGGTCAAAGGCCCTGACATACTTCATCCGAAGTGCCGAAAGCGGCTGTCACTGACGTCGACGCCTGACAAAAATTGCGTCGTTTGTTCGCAAAGAGACATTCGCCCGCCGAACCCGACGACAGGCCTGGGTCGAACTATTTTGACAGAGCTCTGTGCAAAGTCTTGTAAGGTAAGTAAGGTAAGATAATTTTATTTACATAGCACATTTTCAGCAACAAGGCAATTCATATGCTTTACATGAGTTAGAGGAAATACAAACAAAATAACAAAAGAAAAGCAAGAGAATAAAAGTATAAAAAGTTTACAAAAAGACTTGTGTGATTGGCCAGAAGTTTGTTGCCATGTTTTATGCGGAAATTCATTCCGACAGCGCTGTTTATGTACATTGGTACGATTCTTCACTAAATAACTACTAGAATGGAAAATGGTTAATAACTCCTATGAGGAAATTATACTGTCGTTGTTCACGGAGGAGGCTGTCTGGAGAAACGTGTGGCACTAGCTCCGTAGGAGTGAGACACTGAAGCGTGCGGGGTCTGCCCCCCAGGTGGTCGGTGCCGTTGTCTGAAAGGTGTGTGCGAATATGAAGGCGCTGAAACCACATGACTGTCGACTGTTCGGCTTCGGATGAAGTATGCAGTCCTTTAATCATCAACAGTCATGTCCCACCTGGCCATCTGGTCTTCTGGTGCCTCTACCGCCTCTTCTGCTGCACGGCCAGCTGGTGTCGGAAGCAAGGGTCTGCGTGGCTTTGCCCGCTGGTATATGAATGGCTTCATAACCGGGTCTGGCAGAAGTGGCGCCGACCTGCGTAAAGGACTACGGTCTCTCTCTCCTGACTTGGCCACAGCGGCTGCCACAGCAGCTGTCTGCTGATCAGCCACAACTTGCTGGCCTTGGGCAAAGTAGTGAGCCTGCCTTGCAGCCTCAAACAGGGCTGAGGCTGGATCTGCTGCTCCCATGGCGCTGATGTGAGCGTAGGCTGGGGTGGCAGCACCATAAATCGCAGGAGCTACAGAGTAAGCAGGGTTCACTGTAGCTGCCGCTGCTGGCATCTCTATTCCTGGAGCAGCTGCCAGGTACACAGGGTGGTTGGCTACAGTCGGGGTGTAAACTTGAGTTGTGTAAGCGGCAGCCGCCGCTGCGGCGGCAGCAGCAGCAGCTGGAGATGCAGCCACCTGGCCATAGATATTGGGGGTCACTGAGCTGTACACCTGTGTGGTGCCTGATGTAAGAGTTGCCTGGCTCGCCACGGTCCCATAGAGCTGGTTGGCCACATTAGCACCATACACCTGGCTGGCAAGGGCGCCGTAGACAGCCGGATTCACCGGGTTTCCATCAGTACGTGTGCCAGTGGTGATTCCTGTGAGAGCCGCATACGTGGGGTCAAAGGTGGACGTGTTGTAGACTGAATTGTGCACGCTCTGTTGAACTTGCAGAGGCAGGCCGGCTGCTGCGGCGGCAGCAGCGGCCAGGACTGCGGCCTGGCTCTGGTACTGCTCTAAAGACGGCTTGCCCACAGGACACTCTCCAGCATAATGGCCCTGCTTCCCGCAGTTAACGCATGGGATTTTCCCCGTGGGTGTCTGCTTGCTGGGTTGGACCTTGGATAGCTCAACAGACAGCGGCCGGCCCTTAAACGAAGTACCGTGCAAAGCCTCAATGGCCTGAAGAGCGTCTTCCTTGTTTTCCATGTGAACGAAGGCATAGCCTGTGGAAAACAATCATCGTTAGGCACAGCAAAGGTGTTCGGGTTCATACTGCAATGGAAAAGGAATATAGATATTGTTTAGAAGATTACTACAAGAGCTGAGAAAACATGAGCTTAAAAATCCAAGAAGTCAACATCTACAAAAACATGAAAGTACTAAAATGCCTAATTATTAGTTTAACTTCAATAAAGAAATAAAGTCTCCTCTCCGAAATACTTTTATCTCCCGTCTCTTTAAAGTGTACATCTAAAAGGCCAACTTCACTCTGACTGGTCAGATAATTGGTTATAAATAATATAATATCAACTAATTATATGTTCATGCTAAACTACCAGGGCTTTAAAGAAAATACTGTCTTGGGGATTTAAAGATTGAACAACGAATATGGTATCCTGCCATAAAACGGTACAGACCGACTTCTTTAGTCACTAAGATAAAGTATATCTTCTTATTACATCAAACGACCACATACTGAGAATCAACTAGAGCATTCCCTTCAAAGGCCGTCAAGGTGTGCTAATGCTATATTTGCTTCAAAATGACACATTAGAAACTCCAGGTTGTGGGACTGTGACAATGGCCTCAACAAACTCTCTACAGCACGGTGGCCATCTCCAGTCTTCAAGATAGTGCCCTGCTCTAGACTAGTTCTACAGAAACAAGAGATGTACTGCTTATAGAAATCATAGGCAACCTGCAACTTATTACTTCCTAAACCATGAAATGGACAAACACATCCATTCTTTGGAAGGGAGACCCAAACTTTCAAATGTATAAAATAATGTTCTGAGACATGAGGGAAAGGAAGAAATAAACTTCCACAGGAATATTTTTTAAATAAATCAAACTATTAACAACCAAATGTGGTACATGTACAAATTGACGGAAGATAAATCACGATACCTACAAGGTATTTTGCTCACCTTTGACTTTGTCACACTCAAGGACTTTCCCGAATGTCTGGAACAGCTGCTTAAGGTCCTCAGTGGTGCACATCCCACTCAGATTACCCACAAACACTTTTGTGGAGTGCAACGGCCTCCCCCTCGACTCCTCCACCACCAGGTTCCGTCCTCGAAACTCTCTCCCATTGAGCTCCCGAATGGCTCGATCGGCCGCCCCCTCGCCCTGCAGGTGAACAAAGGCGAACTGTCGCAGGACGCTGCAGCTGACAACCTGGCCGTACGGTTCAAAAATGGCTGACAGCTCTTCCTGGGTGCTGTCCAGAGCCAGGTTTCCCACAAAAAGCTTCACTGTGTGGCTCTTGTCCATAGCGCTGCAGAGAAACGGAGGGATGACGTTACTGACGTTAGGAATAAAACAACTGGGATAAATTGCACAGTAACAGCTACGTCCTACATTTTCTGCCGCTTTAGCACTTCTTCTACACACGCACTGTGATTTTTAGGAAAGCGCTTCAAAGTTAAGATTAATAAAGCGTCAGTTTTGGGTGTTTTTAAGACGACCAACAGTCACTTCCCACGTGCACACTATTGCTTTTAATGTTTTAATGTTTGCTCCTTCAACATTTTGTAGGAATGTACGTTGGTTTTGGTACACATATTGTACAAATGGTGCGTGATTTTCTACAATCTGCTATATGAAAATGAGACACGTGTCTCCAATAATAAAAATACAGGATACTGTTTTTTATCAGTTTACATTTGTTATTCAGACTGTTTTTTGATCAAAGCCATAATCAACTTAGGTCTGTGTAATACAAAATACTTTAAAAAATCTACAACGAAAAGGAAATCATATGAGTTTCAAGCAGTTTATAATATTTTTCTCAATTATTCTGAATAAAAGACTTGAACAGGTAGATAAACTGATGCGCGTGGTTTAAGTACATGGGCACGAACTGGTTAGCTAAAAAGGTCCACAATGGCAGGTGTGGACGACCAAAACATGGTATTCCATGTTTTGCTTCTACTCTTTCCATTACACCAAAACGTTAAAAGGTAAAGACATTGATAACAAAATAAAGGATATACAGCATCACAGAAAATATTTTTGCGGTCATTTTTAGCCTGGTGGTCAATAGAGACTGGAATTAAACATGCATCAATCCAGTAGTTTGATTTCCATTTTTTTTTTATTATTTTTAAACCAAAAAGGCCTTTTATTTTACCATCTCATTTGTGTAGCTACAATAGCACACTGCTGTGTGACAATATTGAGTACATGCCAACAAGATATTTAGTCTCACTTCAATGTCCTCATCATAAATGATAGCATCCAAGATACTAAAAGTCACTGAGATTGTTGGAAGAAACACTATCCTAATCCAAAGTCCTAATATTACACAGCTCTATGCTTAGTAGTTATTTTCTAAAGTAAAAGGTAAAGCTGCTCTGTTTATGAGTAACAGCTCAGATTAACATACAAGAACATGATAAGGACATGACTAATGGTTTTGTTCAATTGCAATTCAATTCAGAAGAATAGACCTGGCCCAAAAGCAGCCCAGGTCTACAAGCTAAGATCTTGGCCAATTAAAATCACATTTAGATCCTTTTAAAAACACATCTTAACATTATTGTAGTTCGGCCATCAACAATCCGAGGGAGCCACGTGGCCGTTTGGGAAAATTATTGCCCACTCCAGATGTCGTCTTTTTCCTCAAATACGGTACAAATATTCAAAGTGTTATACTTGCACCTGCACAGTGAGACTTCACTGTATTAAAACTAAACTGAAAGACTGACTGAAACTCTTAAATGAACAACTTTGTTAATCCAATCAGATTAACTTAAACGTTTAGCGTAAATCTGAAAAATTAACATACAGTCTCCCTTTTAGCAACGAATGATAAAACCAAATGGACGCAAGATTAATATTCAAATTTATGAAAAAAACAAAAAAAAAAACAACAACAAACAAACAGAACCACATACACACCTTTGAAAGTCCCACAGATATAGAGTCAAATATAGAGCCCAGGAGATTTTCTTCTTGTTTTAAAAGGAGTTCTGATTTGAAAGCTGGTCTCTTTTATTTAAGAGCAGGCTGATCACCCCCACAGCTATGACTCACACTCATCCACTGAACACAGACAGGCAAACAGAGGCTGGAGTTCAGGAAGGCCAGTGTTTATTAAGTCTGCCTGGATTCACGGTAATAACCACTTTTATGGCACCAAATTGTGATTATGCTTTCAGCATTGCCTGTAATGTACAAAACCCCAATTTACACCAAAACAGATGGTTGAACAGGCCCAATTTCTTCTCTCGCCAAACAACCTTTTTATGGTTGGCTGTAAATCAAAAGGCCAAAGCGGAACATGAAACCAGAGTGAGGGGGGTGACGTTTCTATTTTCTGGTGTCGCATCCAGTAAGTCACAGCTCGACAAAAGAAACGCACGTCTTCGTCCAAACGACAGCGCGTTTTCCGCTCCGTGTGCGGACTTGCATGAGTCAGGCACAATGGCCGCTGCGTGAACGCTGGCTGCTTCGCTGTGGAGTGACCGGGGCGAACCTGGTTCCTGGTGACGCAGCGCCACGCTGAGTGAACACATTTTCACTGCTGCCGTCACTATTCAACGGCAACAAAAATAAAGGGAGTAGAAAAAGCCGCATGTTGAGCGTTAGGAGGCTCCGGCGCCTCGCGGTCGAGGTGAACGGGGAGCAGCGGCGGAGCAGCGGGGATGCTTGCTGGGCTCGACTCGAAGCTAAAACCAGCGATTAAAAAAAAAAGAAAAAGGTCAACGCGTTGAACGACGCGTTCCCCCACATTTAGCCCGCCTCACAAAGCAACGAAAGCCGAATAAACGCCTAATATCAGCTGGGGCGGCGGCCTTTCTAAAATATATCAACGTAGTCGAGAACAATCGCGTTTTTTTCACCCCTCCTCCCCCCGCTCAGGAGCGCGTGCATTGCAGCACGAGAGAGCTCCCCGAGCGACAACACGGCCGGAGAAAGTCCCGGTCCTAAACCGGCATTTCCGAGTAAAAACCGTTATTCGACACTATTTGGGTTTGCTGGCCGCCCGCGGGGCTTTGCGTGGGGATAACACGACGGAAAATTGCAGTTAAAGCCGAAGGAGCTACCATCTTACCTTAGCGGTGCTGTGTTTCAAAATGGTAGCGTCTGCTTCCGTTTGAACGTCGGGCATACTGCTGGAGAAGCTGCGGAGGGGGAGGGCTGGCTGCTGCTGCTGCTGCACCCGGAGGATGCTGAATCCTCGCGAAATCACCCAAGAACACACACAGAGCTCCTGGAAGCATGCTTAGTTAATTACAGCCACCGCAGTGGAAGAGGATGGCTCACTGCCACCGTGCTGGGCTCCAAGGAGAGCAACAAGTGAGCAAAAATAGACTTTTGATCACGTGTAAAAAGGCTCTGCTTTTTTTTCCACACAGTGTAGTTCATCAAAAGTTTACAAATGAAATCGAACTTTTGACATAAAAAAAAAAATCACTACGTTTTTTTTTTTTAAGGAAGTAAAATCATATAGTAGCCAGTTGTGCACCAACAGAAAGTAATGCAATGTGAAGTTTTTTCTTGAGCCTCTATGCGCCACAAATCTGGAACAAACTTCCAGAAAACTGCAAAACAGATGAAACCCTGAGCTCCTTAAACACAAACTGTAACATCTGTTAATGTTACAATTGTTGACTGTTTCTTTTTTATGACATAAAAGCACATTCAACTGTCTTGTTGCTGAAAAATGAACATTATTGATTTGTATTTGATTTTCTGATATATTCAGCAGAACCAATAACCTAAATAGTAGCGATTTTAATACCCAGCACTACTGTTATGTCCCATATATTTCATATACATTTCCCTACCCGATCGACACCATATAAAAAAAAAAAAAAACGACCACGCCACCTTTTGAAGGCATCCAAATAGAATGCTTTAGAGTAAAGCTCTTTGATGTGCTAGGAAGGCCTAGTCAAAGTCTAAAACTAAATAAGATGGAGAATCTGTGGCAAAACTTGAAAACTTATGCTGAAACAGTTAATCCATTCTGCACATATTTGAGCCATTTTGCAATAAAGAATGGACAGTGTCCAACACCCAGGTGTAACTTAAAAACATGCGTGCAGAATTAGCCTACAGTAAACAAAATAAATAATAAAAAACTGTTTTCTATGGTTTATGGGGCTGAATTAAGATTTACTTCACGTGTTCAGATTTTTATGTGTACAATGTCTTGAAAACAATGTATTCTTTTCATTCCAACCCACAGAAATAGTTTGCAAACATGGAAAAAGGGTATGAATAGTTTTGGTATTTTTGGATGACACTGCAGCTCAGAAACAAATGGAGAGAAAAAAAATAAAAGAGAGAGCGATTTAACATTTTGGAGGGCATCCAATCAGCCCGTTCAGGCATCGGCAGAACAAGACAAATGCTCAATTTGTAGAAAATCAATGTCAAATTTTCCTACACGCCGCACTCACATGGCCAACACGTCACACACCATCATGTCCTGATATGGATTTTTTTTAATCAAGTAAAAATATATACAGACAGTAATCAGGTTGTAGTTTGGTTATCATAATACATTCATTTGTCAAAGAAAATGTCACAAGACAAGAGAAATGGGAATGTCACTCGAGTTTTATGGCCTTTATGCAGCAGCAGTAAAGAAACTCTGTACTGAATGCTGGAAGAACAGAAAAAAAAAAAAAAAAAACTCCTGATAGTGCAGTCCCTAAAGGCCTTCCTCTCTCAATTAGCCCCTTTTGCCCTTTCAATCTGGAGACTTCCTCCTGCTGCCCCTTTAATCCCCGACTCCAGCCACTCGCGTCGCCCTTGCGGATTTAAACTGAACAGATTAAGACTCAACACGGGTCCGCTCCAAATGCAGTCAGTGTTCCAGATTCGAATCTCTTCAGCAAAACGCTCACAACTGAACATGCTACGAGGGCAGGTATTGATCTAATGCTGGAGCTGAAGGAAGGTCTGTAGGAAAGTGGGGTTTTTTTTCTATGCTTCAGGAGGTTTTCCTAATCCACCTTTTACAAAATAACAGCATTTAAAACACCGACAAGTATAATGTTTGCCACACCTGCCCTTGTGCCTTAGAAGCAATCAGAGGACGGCACGCTTACAGCAATTTCAAGACCTTTATAAATCACTCTCCAAGTGCTGAGTCTTCTTTCCAGGTTTTGACCTGCTGTCAACAAAATGTCCCGTCTGCGTCTCTGCAGACACGAATTCCTGCACCCGAACGCCGGCCGGTAACGTTTCTGTGGAGACTCAGAGGTGCGCCGCCGGCGTCTCTGGGTTCATCTTGCTCCGACCTTTCCCGGCGACCGGCCGGTCTCTCTCCTCCCACAGCGTGACCCCGTCGCACGCGCAGATCTTTTTGGGATTCTGGAAAAGGCCCGCCGATCTGGCGATGATCCCACAGGCCAGCCTGCGAACATCACAGGAGTGACGGAGACAATTTCAGGAATGGAAGATAAAAAGATCAGCTTGATGTGCAACAAACTGTCAAACGTAAATAGTCGCAAATCCATGTTGCTCTGTTTGTTAAACAGTGTTACAGTCTTTCAAAGCAGAGTTGGTTTTTGACGCCAGAAACGCTTCCAGTAACAACCCAAACTCATCCACGTCGCCACTGTTTTTAGGCATTCTTTTTTTACACATGTATATTTTAAACAGCATTGAGTTTATTCTGGCGCGCCAACTTTTCATCCGTCATGAATCAAAAACTCCAAAAATTGCAAAATAAGAGGATAGGAGCACAGGCGAGACAGAGAGGACAGAGGAAATCAGGTCTATATCTGTCGTCATCGCAGCGTTCACCAAAATGATCAGCAGGTCAACAGATGAAGGTGGAACCAAAACAAAAATATATTTATTTTCAGTATGTTTTTTTTTTTCCAACAATCAAAACTGTACGCATTTATGTATTTAATGACAAAATAAATACAGTCAGTCTGTCAACAAAAGGAAAACGCTGTCACTTTCATCTAGATAACAAAAATAGATGATGGCATCTCACCCTCTTTTAGTGAAAACCCAGACTTTAACAAATGATGCATTAAATATATATATATATATATATATATATATATATATATATATATATATATATATATATATATATATATATATATATATATATATATATATACCTAATTTCTTCTGACAGATCTGGCAAACTTAAGTTTTATCCACAGCGAGTCTTTCAAGTTTGTAATCAAAGATCATTTGTGGACATGAACAAAATTTTATTTAGTCCTTCTTATGGCTAGCATTAAATCGCAGATGCTAACGGCTTTCAGGAAAAAAATGACCTCGATTGCGCCAAAAATAAAGCTTCCAAAAGTCTAGTAAAAATAGTCAAGCGCCTTTAAGCAGAGCAGGTCAGTAGTGTTCCTTGTTTGGTTGATGACTAAGCAACAAGTTAAAATGTTTCTGCGTCGGTCCAAACATTTCACGCATCGGTCTGATCTTCAAAGTACGAACCCGTCACCAGAGTTTCCGGTCAGCTTGGAGAGAGGATGACCGCCTCGACCCAGGTCGTCTTCCCCGGAGTCCACAACCAGGGATCGACCGATCACGTCCCACACCTTGCAAGACAAAAGGTGGGCTGATTAGCGCCGGGTGCTGCCGTCGTCAAATACGTCATGCTTGCTCCTGGGTTTACCTTCAGCTGTCTGTCCTCCAATCTAAATGAAGCTCGGCCATCTGGTCCGGCCACTACGTTCCCCAAATCACCTACGTGCTGCAAAGACACGCAGAGCGTGTAAGAAGATTTCAACGGATGACAAAGTGGAAATCACACTATGCGCATCTGTAGAAATATAACGCAGGCTATCATTGTCTGATATTAAAGTGTGTGGATTACAAGCATTTATTTGTGATCAAAATAACCCCACGGCGTTGTGCACACTAAGGACGAAGTGCTAAAGCAAAGATACGCAACGAAGCCAGAATCCTCCTCACTTTGCTGAATTCACAATCTACAACAGAACAGAACGTTTGAGAAAACTGCACCGCGTTTGCTGTGTTCCAGGAGGGATCCAATCAATATGTGGGAACTTTTTCCCATTATTGTTTCGAAACTTCATTTCAACCCGCTCTGCCCCGGGGGGGGGACATGAAGCGCGTCCCCGAATCCACTTATAAAGTGGAAGGATTACACAGCGAGTCCGTTTAGGAAGCTTGGGAGGGAAAAATAAATAAATAAGTAAAACAGGAGGGGGGAAAAAAAATAAAATAAAAAAAAAAATGTTGGCGAATTGATTGTACCCTTTCAGAGTCCCCCGGACCTCCATGCTGTTTTCCAAATGGGTTGTAGTGCTCTCCACAGCTGCAGAGGAAGGACAAAACTCAAGTTTAATCGGATGAGGAGAATAAAACGGCTTATATGCCGTAAAACCCCTTGTTGGAGGCTTATGCTATTTTGTTTTGAGGAAGAAAAAAAATTCTAAAATTGGATATGTCACCAATCTTTTTATTCATTTCCACAGCTATTGTTTTTTTTTTTTTGGGGTCGGGGAAACAAATAACCTGGGACAAACTGCAGGAACAAGAGATTACCTCCGTACAAGACATCACTGCACGGATTTAAGGTAATGGAGATGCAATATACCACAGAATAACTTCAGAAAATGTCTCAAAGTCTTCAAATATCAAATATCTCCCTTGGATCAAGTCACATCAGTCTGTAGAAATCTCTCTCTCGGCGGGGGGCGCTTTCGCCCGACAGGTCGTCAATGAGCCGGCGCTCCCACCTGCGGCAGTCCTGTGTGAGGTCCCCCAGCGCGTGGACGTGCAGACCGTGGGGCCCGGGCTTCAGGCCGTCGATCGTCCCGTCGATCAGGCAGTCTTCTTCGGACAGCTGCAGGAAACGCACCACGCCCTGAATCGAGCCGGCTCCGGACAGCATGGCCACGGCTGCACCCAGATCTGTCAAAACACACACACGTCGGAAGAGTCGTCACAGCTGGTTCATTTTTGATCTTTTTCTCTTTTAAACAGAGCCTCTGGACTTTAAATAGGTCACATTTCTACAACAGCTCAAACATGCTTTTCACTTTGCCGTTATCGGTGTAATCGTCGTTAGAAATCGTTTGTCTACAAACGTCTTTAGCCATCCAGTCAAAGAGGATGAAAAGTCAGATCCAGGTCTTTTGTCATCTTAAGCACATCCTTACTGGAAGCCAAAGCTACAAAAATAATCTGCTAATCTGCGTTTAAAATAAGTTGTAACAATAACAGTGATTCATTTTATTAACCACCTCCATATATATCATGACATTAATGTGCATTTCTGTCTTTGACCTTTGCTACCATCCCACTCGTCAGACGAGGAGAACGTAATTAGCCTCACTAGTGTTTGACATACTTTTATCATTATTGTTGTGATGAAAGTACTGTGGAAAACAACTCGACTCAAACACAGGCTACATTCAGTTTTTAAGCGAGGCTCGTCTTCGAAATGCCACTGCGCCCGCAGACGTCATGTCCGCATGTGACAAAGCAGCCAGAATCTTTCTCTGCAGTTCGTAGATGAAAGTAGAATCACTTCCAAATGCACTCCAGGAGAGCTAATACTTCCTATCGGATCAAAAGTTGGTAGTGAAAATAAAGGCGCTGATAAGATGTGGGTGCAATGAGACACCCAACAGCGAAAGAGCAGTGGTGAGATCAAAGTCCGGACCTTATCGCTGCAGTAAAAGTCTTGACTTTTTTCTCTTGTTGGGCTTTTGGCGCGATGTAATCCTGACTGAGCCGCTGCTTACTCGTGCATCACTGGTTCGGATCATAGAATCGGTTTTGCATTTTCTTCCAGTCTGAACGCTCGCAGGATCACAGTGCTTTGATGGACTGTTGGACTATTGTCAAACAGTCCATCAAAACTCTTGGACTGTTTGACAATAACTTAGGTGGATATTGACATACTGGCGCTTCAGTTAAATTTATTTAGCTAGACCACCTCTGTGGACATTTGTAGCAGTTTTTCTCTCTTTTTTTTTTCTCCTCCTCCTCCTCCTCCTCCTCCTCCGTTCTCACCTTGCTCTGATCCGCCGATGCCCTTCAGCACGGCCCGGCGCCCCGTGCTCTCGATGAGGGACTGCACCTCTGTGCTGGTGAGCGCGGTCTCCACCAGGACCTCCTCTTTACTGAGGTCGATGCTGACTGACTTTACTCCTGCGAAACGCACAACACCCCCCATCAAAACGTTAGAGCGACTGCTACGTATTCGCAGTATGTTTAATCGTTTGAATTGAACGCCGTCGTAAGTTTGATACCGTCTACACACGTGGGACTGTGCGTCGTACAGCTAGAACCTGTCAGGGAGCACAGTAACAATTTTTGGCTGCAATTTGCGCTCCAGCTGCTTAAATGGCGATTGCGCCAATGGGCAGTCGGCTCGACGTGTTGAAATGCTTTTTGGTTGCTGTTGAGGGATGCAGTTTAAAGGATTTTCAAAACAAAATATTCAAATCTTGTATTATTTTCTCCTCCATTCCTGTTAACGACAAGGAGATACTTGGAGGCAAAGCTTTGGTCTCACAAAATCTTGTTCAACTCGCTAAAGCATTTGCAGAATTGATTAAATTATGTTAACTGTCTGCATGTTAATGTTTTCTAAGTACATATTTGCCGATGAATGAATGAATCGTGCCTAATTAGCTCATGCGATGTTAAATTTGAATGAAACATTTGAAATAATATTCGTCAGTGAATGGATTGTTAGATGTCGATTAGCTGACAATTAATTTTCAACCACCACAGAATAAAAAGATAAAATCAATCAAATATATTAGCAAAGTTGAAATTATTATTATTATTCATTTCCTTTTGGTAATTTTCACTCTCAATGTAAATCCGAGAACAGAAATGATCCCAGAATTTTTGCTTCATGTCTTCTGTTTTTTTATTTTAAGTCAGCATTCAAAAATATTGATACCACTTGGAATTGATTTTATTCTTTTTTGCATGCTTTGTAAAAAAAAAAAAAAAAAAAAACTTGCATCAAAAACAACACAGAAACTAGACTGGATTCTGGTGCACAAGAAACCAGCCTGGCTTTCTTTGAGTGCAAA
This sequence comes from Poeciliopsis gracilis, assembly GCA_911649635.1. NCBI lineage: Eukaryota > Metazoa > Chordata > Actinopteri > Cyprinodontiformes > Poeciliidae > Poeciliopsis > Poeciliopsis gracilis. The sequence goes on from CAJVRI010000724.1 coordinate 2,319,858, forward strand.
AACCTAACAGTCACAAACACTGGAGGTGATTGAAATAATAGGATTTCAATTTACAAACAGGATTAAAAAAAAAAAAACAGCAGTAAGTTTCACAGTTTGAGCTTCCTCACCTGGTTCAGCCTCCAGAGCGGCTCTCACTTTCTCCGCACAGCTTTCACACGTCATCTGGACAGCAAACTCCAGCTGTGGAGGAGGAACGTAGCAACAGACATTTTTATCTGTACCGGCGGCTGTGTGAGCGCGACGGTTATATATCGCAGCTGCGCAACACAAACATGGAGACGTTTCATGTCGGCTGCGTGTTATAAACAAAGACGCGTTTCGCTTTTCAAGTCGTGAATGTTACGAAACAACAGAAGACGAAGCAAAAGAGTGTCGAGCATCGCCGTCGCACCTTGGCCGGTCTCTCCGTATCCATGTTGCGGACCACCGTCCCCGCGTGAGCGATAAACGCCGAATTGCTCAGGAAAAGGCAGAGTTTTCTGGAAACGGAAATGACCCTACCGTTCAAGCTAGCGGGCGCCGCCATGTTTGTGACGTCAGAGAGACGTCCTCGCACGCTGCTGCCACCAGGCGTCGATTCGGTATTACTGCCAAGATGCACAAAAACACCGCGGTTTCCCTCCTTCCTGTCTTACGCTAACTCGGACTGAACTTGTTTTGTGTCCGTCAGTGTTATCAGTTTCCCTAATAATAGAAGAGAGATTACTTTTACCACGATAACACTCACACAAGTTGGGTGCCGTCATGAGTTTTCGATATAGCAAAGCCTCTATAAAGTTTTGCTGACCCTTGGGAGTTGCTTTCAGATGCCTGAAGGCTCCACACTCACATTTCCCAGGAGGAGAACGGGCTTTGTGTCAGAAATGAATACTAGAGCAAAAGAGAAAATTTAACATTTTCCATAAACGTACAAGAACACCTTCTGAAAGATCATTTCTGATGACCTTTTAGGCTTAGAGTTAGTTTGTGCTAATACTTACCTTTGTTCTTCAGAATAGACAATTGTGCAAAAAAAAAAAGAAAGAAAGAAATTGCTTCAAAGCCCTTGCAAAACCTCCAGACAACCTTTTTCTTCTTCTAAAAGTAAGAAGAGGCTAATATGTGGCAACAGGTTGTTTCTCCTTTGAGGTCATTACTGGTGGCTTTCTTTCATAGCATTGCGTTAAAATGCACATGTGCTCCAGACTTGTCAAATGTTCAAAAAAGACACAAAAAGATGAAAAAAAAAGAGAAGAGAAACCCCAAAACAAACCACGTCTTTATAATAACAGCAACGTTTCTGAGGTAATGGTTTAAAACAGTTTTAGAACATGTGAGCAGATTAGCTGATGATCAGTTAAAATTGCATTTAATTGACAGCACCTACCTGATTCACTTGAAAATAAGTTGTTTTTTTGCACACACTGGATATAATTAGATAAACCATAATCCTAAGCAGTACAGCGATTTTCATGATCACAAGGATAAGTTGAAAGATTTTAAATTTGCTCTTGTTTTGTCTTTCGAGAAATCCGCCACTGATTTTTATTTTCTACCTCTTCAGATCTTCTGGGGCCTGGCTCGCCTCCGTGATTTTATCGATAGAATAATATATGTCCTGCTGAAAGGAGAACAGATCAACTTCATGATTATTTCAAAGAGAATGTTTTATGTAAATGAAGAAGAAATACATCGCTGGTGGAAGAATGAGGAAAATGTCAGCAGATATATCTCTAGGGGCGCACAAATAAAGATACAGGTCAATCTAGTCTTGCATCATTAGTAAAAGCAGGAAGTGAATATTTTGCAGCTGGTCATAATACAAACAAAAACCAGTCATTGCTGCATCCTTCGAGTTTCCGTCAGCTGAAAAGCGGAACTAGTTTGCATGCCTTTCATCACACGGCTGGAAATATCAAAGACGCCTTTGGATCCGTGCAGAACTGGTTTTTAATCTTCAAAAGGAATGCCTCCGATACCTTCATTCGCTTAATTAAAGGAATTCACAGTGAAACGGAGCCGCATCTTAAAATCTCTACTGAGTTAATAGATATTCTGCCGTCACACTCAGTGCTGCCGTACAGAGCACTGCAGGTGGAGGCTTCTCTTTTAGTCGGTTTCTTTAGATAAGTCTGTGCTTTTGGATGATCCGCAGGGACACACAGAGAAACAGGAAACGTAGCTCACATCTCCCCTGTGGGATACGTTCTCCAAGGTCGGAGAAGCGATCCAAAAACTGGACTAAGTGGACAGGAAACTGCTAATAATCAAGTCAAATGGAATTTATGGAAAGTAAACAAAAACACTGCCGGGGTAGGAAGTTCAGCGGAAAATCACTTAAAATCCAGGGCAGGAAGCAATTTAACATTTTGACTGGAAGCTCAAATTAAACCCAAAAGACCCAACCAGGAGATACAAGGAGAACTTTACATTAATACAAAAAAAAAAAAAAAAAGTCAAACAAACAGTATTACAGAAAGTTGATCAATTCTTAGCATTTTAGATTTATTAAGCAGCTGGTGGAAATTGTATTGGCACATATTGTATTTTGTAACATTGTATATAAATGAAAAAGATGAGTGGAAACAACTCCATTTTGGTCAAAGTTTCACTCATTCAGAAAACATTTGGGTGCATTGCGACGTTATAACGTTAACTTTAGTTCTTTTGAAGTAATGTAAGGATATTATGTGACATTGCGGATTGGCTATTGACGTATCCCAAACTCCACTGCAGCAGGAAATGGAGAAGGTGAGTACATAGTGTTCTCCTATTTTGAAACGACTATTTAATTTGTTGTAAAAAAATAAATAAATAACAGTTTTTGGCAAAAACAAGTGGACTTTTAAAGCTTAATCTTTGTAGTCAGGCTATTTTAAAATGTGCTGCAGAGTTTCCAGAGCAGTACAGCTTTCCTAAGCTCACTAGCTTTGACTTTTTCTTGCTATGTACATTTATACTAAGAACATTTTTAAACTGTATTCTCAAAATTCGGAGCACTTCCTTGTATGTCCAAGAGCGCAACACCAACTCATCCAAGCGGTCATGCTTTACTTCTTTGGGTTGTGGTGACTTGGTGTGATTAATGGAAATGTGTATTCTGCTCTCTATCGGAAAATTGTGTAAGAGAACATCCAACAAATCAGTTTGAGATCTTAAGCCTTGCAGAAGCAAAATTATGGAGACTAGACCAGCAATTCTGCATCTGGACGTGTCAAAGGAGCGGCCAAGTCAAAGTCTGGACTTAAATATGATGAAGTCTCTTGAAAATCTTGCAATGTGGCGGAATTAAAACATGCTAGCTTTGGCAGTGAAGACTGGAGGCCGACGGGAAAAGGTGGCACAATCACTCACCGGATTTAGTCGCTTGTTTGTTTCAGTCATCTCCATCTAACATTAAAATTGGTTTGACGATCTGAAACAGAAACAAAACAAAAAAAAACAGAAAGTAGACTTTAAGGGGGAGAAATCGTTGAAAAGCACAGTGGCTTAAGCCGTTCAGGACGTGAGCTGGAGAGGAGCAGATACATGCAGAGTAATGATGATGGCTTTACGGAGCGTCCTACAGTCCAATGTCATGACGCACGCTATCACTACAGTGATCTGCAGATTAAAACACGGCTTTCGATCCCATTTCAAACTGCTCCTTAACATGGCGCTTCGTCACGTAGTGTTTATGTCGGCGCAGGAATGCCGCTACATCACAACAGCACCTCAGAGGCGGATGTTTTACACTGAGCAACGCGGAGCAGCTGCTCAGTCAGAACACAGCCTCCTCTGTATCTGATGGCTCATTGGCTTTGACCCTTGACCCCCCCCCATCCTGAGTAACATGACTACAGGCTGCGAGAGGCCTGAGCTTGCCGTGGGACAGGCGCGAAACGCACAAGAGCTGCATTTCACTCTCACTCTATTCAGCAAATAGGAAACGAACAAAAACTTCTGTCCTCCACTACATAGTCTACACCGATCTCTGCTCTGAGGGGACAGGGAAGGGTTTTTACCTGCAAACGCTCACATTCACACGCACAACAAATGCTGGAAAGTGAAACCTAATCACTGCACTTAGCTCCAAAGAGGGAGCCAAAGAGGGAACGAAATAGGAGAAAAGGGGAAGATATTCGGGTGGATTGGGGATAAAATTTGAGTTGGGGATGGAGGGAGGGAGTGGGGAAAAAAAGAATATGAACGAGGAAGGAACAAAACAGAAGCAGATAATGAGGAGTGTGAGAACTTTCGTGTGTGTGTGTGTGTGTGTGTGTGTGTGTGTGTCGGGAGACAAGTGGAGAAGTGCTGACAGGCCGCGATGACAGATGTGCTCAGAACAGTGGAGGTTTTATCTGTACTAATAAACGAGCCACTATATTCCAACCTCTGCTGCGACGGTGCAGCGGGGCTGACCTGGGGTCAGCCGTAAACCCGCCTTAAATGCTGGGGGAGAACGTCGCAACTCCTGTTTCGGTCAACGAGAGGAGAAGCCAAGCCGGCCGCACTTTTAGTTTTTGGAGCGAGAAAGACGCGGTTCCCGTCACGGAGGAGGTCCGTGTGCTGAGACCCGCCAGGCCCCCAAGCCGACGGCTCAAATAATCAAACCTAATAGATCATACATATGCTAAAGCACAACCGGAACAAGACAGAGTTAATCAAGTACTCAGGAGAGGAGGCGTGTTGTCTGCATCCCATTGAAATCAGCAGCCTATTTAATATTTCTGTGGTGTAGCCAGAGATGGATTTGGCTTTCTCATGAGAAAAATGAAAAAAAAAAAAAAATTAAATATGTGAATTTCAGAAAATCTTCATTTGGAAATCTTTTTAATAAACCTACTACTTTATATCTTTGCACTTTTTTGGCTCTTTGCACATGACGTCACGCTCTTCAAAACTCTGCCATCATGGCTGACGTCAAAACAGCCGATGCGCTCATTTAAAACTAGTAAAAAAAAAAAACCCAGATGTTTGTAATATCGCTTTTATTTAATTAGTTTAAAACTAACTAAAAATGGCCACAGGTGTGTTATGTTCGGAGACAAGTTAGCTTGATTCGAACAAACAGAAGCCATGAATAAACTGACAAAAACAACTTTGGGAAACAATTTCAGCCACCCTGTTCAATACAGGAAGCCATTAAGTCAGCGATCCCCTATTCACCCTTATATAACAATGTTTCAATGTTTTACTGAGAAGTAGTTTGCGTAATGTGCTCAGCAGATGCGCTGTTTCACCAGATGTCTGTGAATTGCTGCTGGCTAGTCTGAAGGAGCTGAATGGGGGAGTCGCGGGTGAGGCCTGCTCTCAGAAACTGCAGCTCTGAGGAGGAGAAAAGGTGTTTTGCACAGCCGAATGGTTGCCACGGGAAAGTCAAGGATTTCTCAAACATCCATGAAAACAGCACTCCAGGGAACAACATTTATAACATGACGTAAAGCTCATAAAAGTCCATTTTACCCTATAGCGTCAATTTTGCAAATTGATATCATGATATGGAAAGAACATTGTCTGGAAATGTTCTTTCCTGTGTGCTCCAACCTTGTCAAACGTTACAAAAGGCTGATTGTTTCCCTGTTGGCAAATGGGATTTGAGTTTCTAAAGTTTTCAGTGTGAGATTATGCTTCTGCAATAAAAGATCTTTTCATCTTAGAGATTTCTTTACCGGGGTGCAAATACTTTCGTCCTCAGCAAGTCACTACTGTATAGGAAAATGATTACAGCGAGCTCAGCTGACCTCTGTCCCGTTTTACCGACATCAGCTCCCGCGGACCTCATGACACTGAATTATTCAGCTCCACAGGGCAGGATCCCTGCCCTCTGGAGCATGGGGTCCCTGCAGAGGTCAAATGAATGTCCCCGCCCAGTCAGAGTGCTCTTCATGCCTGCTGATTGCACTGGGGTGACTCGAATGGAAGATGAAGTGAACCGTGTCCAGGGACGCTTCCGGCATCAGCACAGCACACCCCCACCGCTGCACAGGAGACAGAGTCCCTTTCAAAGATTTTTGTTGCCTTACAACCTTTCAGATGACAGTTGTGTGCTTAGCTAATACTTCATCAATCAAATCAAAGCAGCACAGACATTTGGAGGGCCAGCGGTGCTCAGATACGAAAACAGGTTTTAGAATCCCGGGTTGTTTTGGTTTTTCATCTGATTCTAGTTTCATTATTATTTTCTCAGTTTCTTATTTTGGTTAGCGATGTCCTGTTCCACTTTTCCTTTACTTTGGTTCTTCTCAGTGATTATTTCTTGTTTATTTGTTACTCCAGTTTTAATATGTTTCTCAAGTGTAGTCACTTTCTCTCTCTCCCTCTTCAGTCTGCCTCCTGCTCACTGCACTCAACCCACTAGCTCATCAGCCCAGCCCATTTGTTCAGCAATCAATCTCCCCAGTAATTTTCTTTTTTAATCATTTTTTTTCTCCGAAGAGTTTGTGCGGAGCTAGTGGCTCGTATTTTTGACAGTAGGCAGACAGGAAAGGAAAGAGGGCGAGGAGAGGGGGGGAAAACATGCGGCAAAGGTCGCGTGTCTTGAACCCGCGTCGTTCGCGTCGAGGACTTGAGGCCTCCCAACGTGGGGCGTGTTAACGCCCTGCGCCACCACAGCGCCAATCTCCCCAGTAATTAAGCAATTCATTCTCAGTCGCTCCTTGCCGGTTCCTCTCATAGACTCCTGTTACTTCTCATCATCCCATGTACCCCTGGTTCTCATTGTTGTTGTTTTTTCTTTTTGTGTTAGATTATTTAGTTTCTCTGTGACTTTTGTAAATTTTGCTCATCATTTTTTATGTTAAAACTACAACATGAGCCGTGCTCCCAACTCCTCTCTGCATTTTGGTTCGTCCTCTAACACACTCACCATGAGAAAACTGGAACTTGGAAGTAATTACTGGCTGCTTTAGAAGTTTGAGGTGTATTGCAGAGCACACACAAAAAACGATTCCTGAATGGCACTTTTGTTCACCAGAGGAAAACAGGGCCGTTAAGAAGTACTCATCGAGCATTTATTCATATTTTTAAGGGTGGTTGAGGGGTTTTGGAGAACATTTATTATCTTGAAATGACCCAAAATGAAAATGAGTTTGACACCCCTTCACAGTCCAGTCTTATGAAACCCAATGTTGGAATATACGGCCCAGTCTTGTCGATAATAAATCTCTTTCATCAAATCAGATAGTAAATCCTCCAATCGATCAAAAACCGGCCCATTCAGCTAAATTTGCCCATTTAGCAAAGAGGTGTCGTGCATTATTGCTGACCAACAAACAGCCTGAAAAAAAAATAAAAATATCATAAATGTAATATGGTAATACCAGCAGAGTGTTTAACAAGCAGTGGACAAACTCTACACTTCATCACAGAGAGGATCAATAGGAAGAAAAGACAGTGCAGCCTCATAAAAGACTAATGTTCTTCCCAAGAATAATAACCCATACAGAGGAGCCAATAACGCTGCAGCACCGGCGTGCAGCTCCAAACACAACAGCTCAATAAATCATTGCAGCACACATCATTCCTCAATCTTTCTGGCATGTTTGCACATCAGCAGGGCGCTGGAGGAACCCAACTATACCTGGTAGTTTTAAAAATGTTAATCAGGGTAAAAAAAAAAAAAAAAAATGAAGGCAATGAGTGAAGAAAAGGATAATGAAAAGAAATCATCTTCCAGGGATCAATCTCTGCTGGAAGGAAGACATTAAGAGGGAGAGAAAATTAGGATCGCCTGTTGTATAGACCTGTGGGATTCTTATCAGATGCCATTTAAGAAAAAAACAACAACAAAAAAACCCAATGCAGGTGTTTTTAAGAACTCTGCAGGAAAAGTAAAAATAAACAAACAAACAAACAAAACGGTTCTGATATCGATTTTCAGATTTTGCCATGACCACAAACTTCCACGTGTTCTGTTGTGGTTTTGTGAGCTAGATCAACGCAAAGTCACACAAAAAGATGCATTTTTATTTATTTATTTTTTTTTTTTTAACTTTTTTTGATTTTACAAATAAAGTGTTACAAGGTTTTCCACTGAAAACGTAATAAGCCCAGTGGTTGGTGCTTATTAACTACCGGTTAATAAACCTCAACCATGAGTTAAAAATGTTTTTAAATTTGACAGGAAATTTAAAAATATCCCTTGATACATATTTCAGCCATTTTTCTCAGTTACGAGGCTAAAAATAATGGGGCAAAGGAAGGGTTGTTGCTTGGTTGCTTGGCTATCTTCAGCTATCCCAGGCCGTCTTTTACTACACAAAGGCTTCGAATAATGCATGAAGGCTTCATTCTCAGGGCTTGTGAATTACAAAACACCCCAGTTTTTGCTTCAAATTTGAATATTTGTCTGCACATTTAAACGAGCTTCTGCTTCCACTTCTCTACTGTTCAGAAGACATGCAAGTAGGCCTAAAGACTTTCCTAACTGAATATTAGATCACTTGTTTACGACGGAGAGTCTGGCTTCTAATAAACACTATTTCTAATATTTATTGTGTATGCTGTGAAAACAAGGGCGACATGCAGAATGTATGATCCTACGCGCTTTCCTGGGATCATTCCCAAAGCCCTGCGAGAAAACTGCTTCAGAAACACACACACACACACACTTGGAACGCTGCCCTACATTTTTCAGAAATGCTTTGATTGAACTGTTGACATGTTTTGAGCTTTAATCAGGAGTTTATTGTCTGTTCGAGTGCTGAGTTAAATGAAATGTCTTGTTACACGTTTTGCAGCTCCGGGATTCTCGCAGATCTCAACATTTTTCTCGTTCACACACAACTGCCAACCCATCGGCTCACGTACTGATGCATTAGCATAAATATTTGAACTCATGTTGTATATAAATGCATCTCCAAGCAGCCGTGATCGGTGTCCGAGAAGATTTGTCAACTACTATTGGTGCTTCACGATCCAAGTTAGTACAAGTGCAACACGTGCAGGAATAAGCCACGTTGTTTAGACAGGAAGAGATTTAAAATCGGAGTGTTTGTCTTTGCAGAGAAAATCCCTTGACTGCCTGCACCACAGGGGCAACAAAGTCCTCCAGCTCCTCTGAACCACACATAATATCTGTGCAACAATGCGGCATTTCCTGTCTGCTCAACCTTCAGAGATTAACTACAGCAACAAGCATTGCCTGGAATCAATCAGTTCACATATCAGTTCCTAAATGTCTCTCTGTGCTCATGTATGTTCACACCAAACGTTTGTCGGTGCGGAGAAGGCGGCAACGCTGATTGGAACACTGGCCCTGTTTTGAAGAAAGCCGAACTCAAAGAGCCTTTTGTGATGACAAATGGGGCACACTTAAAGCCTTCCGATGAGCATTTCCTTAAACTGAATCGAGATTTCCAGGGTGATTTCCAGGGTGTAGGGTGTTGCTCGTTGGCTGCTGAAGGTGGGAACAGAACCCCTCTTACCTCACTAGGGACAAGAACGTAAGCTGATGGATGGATGTTTTAACCCAGAAAAAAAAACAACCCAGCAGCAGAAACACGTCTACCGTTTATGTTAAAGTGAGATGTCCTGTATGTCCACAAGCTGTGTGGTAAATGTTGATGTTACTCTCTACCTGCTGAGCCTGCTTTGTGGAGGTCAAGTGGAAATACAGTGAAACAGTAGATATTGTTTACTGCATACTTTACCCTGATCTGATGTGTGCACTACTTTAAGTCTTGATTTAGTAATTTTCTGTTGAGAAAAGGTGTTTATTCTGCCTAACTGTGCTATTTTGTAATTATTCATCTTTATTCTCTTACTTAAGTACTTTTTTTTTTTAATGGATGAAAATACATTGAAGCTTGGGTTCAGTATTGAATATCATTTTTGGGGCCCATATCCAGTGTGTTTGTCTTTAAACATTAAACAACTGGATAAATAAACAAACTAAAATTCACTCCACTGCACACAAACCAAACGTACTATTTTCAATCACACAGCCAAATATGCAAAACATGGAATAATAATAATAATAATAATAATAATAATAATAATAATAATAATAATAATAATAATAATAATAATAATAATAATAATAAAGCGGCTACTACACCACAAGTGGCCCATATTTTAAATATCCTTTCATTACAACCTGAGTCTCGATGCGAGCTCTTTCTTTTTACTTCTGCTCGGTTTTAACACGTTACGCCTCCGACTAGATTAATATTCCCCCGCTCTCCCTCACGTATTAATGCGCTTTTTCTGCCTCTGCTTTATTATGAACGTGCAAGCGCGCGTGCCAACCGGAACGCCGCTGTGCGTCACGAGCGCCGGCGCGCGCGCATTGGCTACTTTTACGACGGAGGGACATCCACGCGCACCTCAGTCAGAGGGAGGCAACCGCTGCGTGGAGTCAGAAACCGAGACACCCCGCAACGAGAGCCAGACCGCCGGGACACGCATGAGGCAGAGCGCGAGGGGGAGCACCGGAGGCTGCCGCGCCGCGTGAAGCCAGCCGGGGACGGAGCGGAGGAGCGGCGAGGTGCGACTTCCAAGCACCGGCGGGACGGAATCACCGCCGCACGGCCGTTGTGTGTGAACGCCGCCGCGCGGGATGAAGGTGGGTGACGGTTCGCTCCCATTGTGTAATGACAGCATCTCTGCCCCCCACGGCTGCTGTAGTAACGGGACTCGGTGTGATGTAGGTGAAGGGTCCGCCGGGACCCTTCATCGGAGGTGTTGCTCTGTTCTTGTTTTTTGTTTCATTTTGTGTGTTTTTTTAAACGGGACACTTCACTCGGCTGAGGGCAGTTTGAATACGAGCGGATTCGTGGATCCGAGCTGGCTCTGCTCTCCCCTCCCCTCCTCTCCAGAGGACATGTGTGTCATTTGCCTGAGATTGGCGGCGGAGTGATTTTTACCCTAAAGAATAATCCCAATTTGGCGTGTCCCAGATTTGGTGGAGTGAGACCTCCGGAGGGGAATCTGAATGTTTGTTTTGTCCTGCAACTCTCCGCGTTGTACCGATGGTGACCGTCTGCTTCATAATAAATATATGATGATATGTGACAAAAGCTCATCCTCAGCGTTTAAACGCTTTGTGTTCAAACATGAAATCCGCCAGAACCCCCCCCCCCCCTTGCAAAAAGGAGAAATTATGGGAAAAGACCAGCTTTGCACCCAGAGGACAATTAATTAACAAGAAATTGTTTACTGTCCTGCTCCCACTGTTCAATATTTTCCACCGTGCACATGTGAAAACTTTCCATTAGTTGATGGGTTTATGTGTAGATGCAGCTTGACTTTCCATCTTCTCTCCTGGATGTCGGCGAATTAAAGCCTGTACCCAGATATCAACGTAAAAACCCACTATAGAATTGTGTGTGAAATTTCGTTTTGCTGTCAATTACATCATTGCGATGAATCCTTAATTCCCGCAAACAAGCTTCCACACGAGCACATCTCTCTGGTGACGTCACATGAGGTGAAAGGAAGCTGGTAACAGCTTTCACTTTGTCCCCATTGTATTTTTGTTGTTTTATTTTGGCTGTTTTTAACCAAATCCACCCTTCGGTGGTCTTTATGTGTGGGCGCAGCAAAACGAACAGGCCGAATCTGAGAATGCTGCCTGCGTTGAAGACTGCAAATTGTCAGCAAGAAAGCACACGGAGGTGGCTTTTGAACATGCATTTCAGTGTCAAAGACCACGAGAGATGAAATTTGAAAGGTTCACAGGTTCATGAACAGATTTATACCAGTTAAAGTTTGGAAAAACCACCAATAGCGTGCAGTCTAATCCAACTCAAGCACATAATGCCAGAACGCCTCTTTTTCTGCCTTTTGTGATGTCAACAGCCCACACAAACACACGGCCACTTCAGCAGGTTTTTTTTTTTCTTAAAATCTTTTTCATTTGTAAAATCTTCATGTGGAAAACCAAAGCTCATCATCAAGCTGTGTTTTAGTCAGATCTAGATATGTTTTCCAAAAAAGTTATAAATTGTACCAACCAATGAAACCAATTATTTAGAACCACATCCAGAAACTAAATGTGAATAAATAAATAGACTTTATGATTTCTCAGTTGAGTGATCCTAAAATAAACCCAAGTTCTGGGTTTATTTTCTATTTATTTCTCTTTGATGAGGATGTTTTTTTTTTGTTATTGTTGGTTGGATAAAAACAGCAAATTGAAGCCTGGTGCCTGTTGACAGAGACAGTAATGCCATCAGTTCAAAAAAAAGCACAAAGTAAAAGACGACTCACTTCCCTAATGCTCCCAGCAAAACGCTGCTTTTTTTAGTCTGCGCTCACGCAGGTTTTAAAAAAACCTCTAAGATCTGACGCATCACAAAAGCTCCACATAAGTGACACACTCCACCCAACCTGTGTGCTTTTCTTGAAACTTCCCGCTGACTTCCAGAAATCCTTCCAGCCTCCATAAAAAGTCACGACGGGAACTCTGGTCCGGATTTGTGGAGGCTTCCATTGTGAATTTGGATCAATACCTGTTTTCTGAGACATCTCTGTTTTTCATCTTCGGCTTCTTTACTCATGCTGTGATATTTGTCTTTTTTTTTTTTTTCTGCCGCTTCTCATTTCACTTCTTCTCCGGACCGGTGGAATGCTCCCTGCGCGTTCGGCTTCGCATCACAAGCTCAACGATCAATAAGCTCTGTCCTCAGCAAGAAAGAGGGGATTCTTATATCCATCATATTCAGAAATCTATTCATTTACAGCAGAATAGTAGATCTAAATTAGCAGACACTTATTTAGAAACTTTGAGTTTTATGTCATATCCATATAAATTAAATGACAGAAACTAATTTTCTCACTGCATCTTTGATTCATTTTGTCCAGCTGTAGACTGTTAGACTCTGTCCAATCGGAGTCAGGTGTTGTGTAGATGGTGCTTTTGATCGGTTTTCAGTTAATTAAATCCAAGTCTATGGAACACAAATGGTCACTAAAATCACTCTGTCCTTTTAAAATCTTTTAGAAAATCGTAAAAGTGCATCGAATTATATAGAACTGTATCGTTTGCCAAATATCGTGATACATATTGCATCGTGATCAGAATATGGTACATCGTATCGTGAGATTATTGTATCGCTACACCCCTAGTAAGAAAGGAAAACTATTCAGAGATACATAGTAGAACTTGTCAGACTAACTATATACCTTATCACATTTAGCCGAAGACATTTCTTTCTTTTATACCTTTTTATATCTGCTTCCCTGATGGACATCGTAGCTGCATCTATGGCTCTCTTTGCTCTGTCAGTTCTCGGTCTTCTCAGCTACGTCTCTCTCCATAGCAACAGCTTCGTCCAAAAAATAGTCGTAAGCAGTTAAATTGCTCAGATCATCTCTGTGTTTGCTGAGATGGCACCACTAAGCTGTTTGCTTTGCTTTTTGTTGCTTCTTTCCTCCAACTGTTTTAGTTGCATGTTTAATCGTTTTGATGCCTCTTTCTTCCCTCATCTGTTCATGCTCAGTCTTTTTTCCAGAATATAATTTGTTTTCTGCAATACATTTCTGGCAAATGTTGCATCAAATAAACAACAACAACAACAAAAAAAGAACTTTCACAACTTAAATCTTGAATCTTGACCAATAGGAGAGAAGCTGACTCAGAGTGGCCGCCCACCAGGCTCCCCTTCGCTCCTGGTCACTTTGCAAAGAGTTGGAAGGAAAAAATAGAGAGAGAATTGTAAATGAGTGGACAGAAGAGAAAACAGGAGAGGCGAAAAGGCAAAGACGACATTTTAGAGGGGAAAATAAATCAATATAAATAAAAGTGTAGCTCTCTTTAGCAAATTTTTGTTGTTGTTGTTTTTAAGAAGCCGGCAAAGCAGAAAACGCAAGAAAAACAATCCTCAGATAATATCCTCAGTGGAAATTTAAGCAGCTTTCAAGTAAAAAGAAAAGAAAAGAAATGAAAACAATAATACAGACATCACTTATGGCCAGGAATTCAAAAATTGTAAATTCTTTATGTCCTCAGTGAAAAACTTCAGCAGCTTTCAAAGACAAAAAATGCAATAAATGAAATTGTCTTGGCTGAGAAAAGAACAGCAAGCGAAACAAACTTTAGCTCTGAGAGAACTGTCACATCCTGCTCTTGCACAGGTATTGTTTTTGTTTTCATCTGGGATGGTAAAGCTTTACATCCTGGATGCTGCTGATAATTAGTTCCTATTTGACTGTAAATAGACAAAATACATCCACACACCTGAACTGATCGAGGCCTGCTGGTCACTGATGTCATTACTGGCTGAAGTGACATCTTCAGTTTTAGATGAATTAAACCGGGGCAGTGAAATGTTCAAAAGAGTCTTTCATCTTTAAGTTCATAAGGTGAGATGTTCTCCTCTTTTGACATTTACATGTAAATCTCTTTTCTATCCCTTTTATGTCGTGTAGATCTTGTTTGCATGTTGGTGCAATTCTCAGTACTTTCTTTTAAGCAGAATAAAGATGGATGATTGTTTGTTTGTTTCTTCAGTTTCTACTGTCTGAAACGATGCAGCTTTTGATGCAGAGTGCATTTATTGTTCATCTCTGTGCCGCCTTGTGATGGCCTATTGAACACCGTAGGGAAGCACCTGTGACTGCGTAAGGATTAAACAGATACAGATGGATTTGCTCTGAGGAACGTTCCACGCCGTGTATAACATAGATAAGCAGGGGTATCAGAGAACAATCTGCGATAAATAAAACGCTGTACTAGTTTTCTTGTCTTTTCCGATGCGGATTTTTCCACCTTAGCTGACCAGATTTATCTATTTAGGTTGATCTTTGTGTGTCTTCTTTTTCCCCACCTCCTCAACTAGTCCACTGCTTCAGTCTGGTTTATCTCTTGGCCTGTCTGCATCACTGCGACTTCAGGTTAGCAAAAAGAAAAAAAAGAAAAAAAGTAATTAAATAGAAAAAGCTGAAGGAAACTTGTTCTTGCGTCTGCAGGTTATTTAGAAGTCCTTGAAAATGTAGACATTAATTCTCTGTTTAGACAGTTGAAACGGAAATGCATTTGGAAACAAGGAGATAGAGCCGTCAGCCTTGAGTAAAAAATGCCATTGTTTTTCTCTATCCCGATAATATTGCAGAAATTTTAAACAAATAAGTGTGGAGTGCTTTTATTTGAAACAGAAAAGCAAGAATTACTGCCAGCCCGACCATTTACTGCCATGTTTAAATGTTATTTAGACTCAAACTCGAGATAAAATACAGAATAAGCTTCAGATAATATCTAGTTTGAGGGACAGTTTTAAGTTTTTTCCATTTTGTAGGGAACTATGTCACATCTTACTGTCATGTTCTGTGTTTTTCTGTTACGTTTATTTGAGTTTTCTGTGTCCCAAGTCTCCTCGTTGTCCTGTCTTCCCCTTGATTGTTCCCAGGTGTGTCTTGTTCCCTTGATTACCCTCAGTGTATTTAGTTCCTCCTGTGTCTTTGTTCCTCGTCGGGTCCTTGTCTTTGTCACACGTTTGCATGTTCGTCAAGCCGCCTGTATGACCAGTTGCTACCGGTGTTGAGCCCTGGCTTCCGCTCAGCCGTGCTGCCTGGCCGCGAGCTGTTGTTGTTGTTTTTCGGACTGCTTTTTGTTATTAAATTACTCACCATTCATCTTACCTGGGACTCCAGCGTTTGCCTCACTGCCTCCAACCACACCACTTTATGACACTTACTTAATATTTTTGATCTAGTTTCCAGTGCAAATATCCAACTACATTTGAAATAAGACAAAACTTGAGAGATTGTTTTAAATCAACAAATCCTTAATATTATTTCACTTGTAATGTGGGAAAAATTAAATGCCAGTACAATAAGTAAGTTTTTTTTAAAACAATGTTAAGGAGTTATTTACTGAAAACAAACTCCTCTTTTTTTCTGAAAAGTTAGTTTTGTTTTAGTCTGGAAACCAGAGAAAATACTTAGTAAGATACTGAGTTTTGGGAATTAAGCGAAATTCAACTTCTCAGTTTGACACCTTGAAATTGTGCCTCTGTCTCTTTAAGAAGCTCCTGCTCTTTTCCGACACTCCGCCTACAACACGTCATCGCGACGTTTCTCCATTAAGTCGTTTACAAACATTCTTTGGAGCGTTTCAACTCGTTCGTATCAGAAGCTCGGCAGACTCGCAGCTCATAAACACTTTTGCTGGTTTGTGTTTGTGGCACTTCCCATCAACGTTTGAACACAAGGCTACAAAAAAAAAAAAAAACGTCCAGATGCAAAAGCACACCAAACGTCATAAAAGAAAACGAATCGGTTCCCGCTCCACGCTGCTGGTGTGAGACGTTATCCGACTCTAGGTGCCCTTTAAAGGCCAGCTCTTGGAGAAAACTGTTTATTTATACAGTAGTAGACAAAGACATACAGTCCTGAGCGCTGCGTGGAGCACGGTGACCCTGAAGATCTGAGTTTTAAAGGCGCAGAGCCAGACTGCAGCGCTTACCGCCTCGCCGAGAACAAGCCCGGTCAGATAGGATAGCATATAGTCAAGGGGCTTCCATTCATCAAAGTCCCAGTGGAAATGTTTACAAATGCGGCTTTAAAGTTGCAGTTTTGTGGGGTCTTTGAGGTCAGACGAGGCAAATGTGAGCATTAATTTTTTGAAAAAGATCAGTGAAAATCCTGTGACCTCTAAATGAGTTTAATTAGGAAGAAATCTCCCTCCAAAAAGTGCTTGTTTTAACCACAGAACTGACCGCAAGTGAAGCTACAAATCCTACAAACCACAGTTAAAAAAAACCCTCAGATAACCTGCTTTTTTTTTTTTTCTTTTTTTTTTCCTTTTTCCAAAATGACTTCTTTAATCCACTTTGATTTGTTATTTAACCTGCCAAGGCAAGTAAGATAAAAGTTGGACTTGCACTGATGAGAAGTGATGAGCAACAAAAAATTAAACGAAAAAAAAAAAGAAAAAAGAAATCCTCCAGATAAGGATTTGAGGAGGAAAGAAGGGCAGCATCTTTTTTTTCTCTCTCTTTCTCTCTCTTCTTTTTGGAGGTCAAATGTGCTTCCAAAACAAAGCTCGGCCTCACGTGAAAGCCCGCACACAGAAAATAAAGAGACAGTCTTACTGGAGCACAGATGGTGCCCCACTGATGTCTTTTTTCTGTCCTCCGTGGATTGAGAGGAAGCTGCCTGTGTGCACACGTCTCATCATAGAGCCACCGGTTATGACTGGAGCGGCCGGTCGGCTCCATCTTCCTGACTGTGGGCCTGATGGTAATAAAAAGCCTCCGTGATTAAATAGACTTTTGGGAAATTAAACTCATTCTTTCCCAATAAACGAGGAAGTTTGAGAAGATGCGTGAGGTTGCAGTTGAAATCTGTTAATAGACAAGTAACCGTTTTTCTTTTTTTTAATACTCTGATGTCAAAGAAGAGAATATTTTTGGTAGTATTGCCTGTGGACTGTCTGGCTTGGGTTAAGTGTTTTGTTTCCTCCTGACAGAGCTGGTGTAACCGAGTCCAGTTTGTAGGTTTGTAGGC
This sequence comes from Poeciliopsis gracilis, assembly GCA_911649635.1. Lineage (NCBI taxonomy): Eukaryota > Metazoa > Chordata > Actinopteri > Cyprinodontiformes > Poeciliidae > Poeciliopsis > Poeciliopsis gracilis. The sequence continues at coordinate 2,337,270 of CAJVRI010000724.1, forward strand.
CACCTTGCTTTCACACGACTTCTTCAAATCTTCCCATGCATTTTCCAGGGGATTGAGAGCAAGACATTGTTTTTGTTGTCCTTTAGCCCCTTTGCAACTAATTTAGATTTTTCTATCAATTGTTATTACAGCCAAACACTTAAGCTTCAGTTCAATCAGACTAAAATCAAAGTCTTGGTCTTTGAATGTATTTCCAGACCTCTGACCAGTTTTTTTGAAGTTGTGGATTCTTCGTGGTTGAGCGGCTTTTCAGCCCACATCCGCAAAGAAGTGGAGCGGGTAATGATGCTCTCTCTGCAGCTTCGGCCAACATCCTAACAGAGTCTTTTGCTTTTTGTTCTAGGGATTGATGCGCACACCAAAATATGTTTTCCTCTGGGACACAGAACACATCTCCTTCCTGAACGGTATGATACCTGGATTTTTCCGTCATTGTACGTTTAATAGTTTGAGTCGATGAACGGGGCCACATTTACATATCTGAAAATGATACCCAAGGATGAAGAGTGGAGTTCATAGTTCTCTTTCCGGTTTCATGCATGATTCAATTTTTTAATTTATTTCTTCATGTTGTCACACAAGGAAGTGTTGTGATTGAGATATTTGCTGTACATTTAACTCAGTTGTTTCATATTATTCTGTTAGAAGCTTGTGAAGGTATGTGATTGCAACCTGGGCTTTTTTAAATTGTGTAAATGCATTTTAATTAAGCCTGTCGGCAATTAATCAGTTAATTTCTAATGGTAACTTAAAATTTATCGTATACCTAATTGTAATTTGAATGTATGTTAACTTGTGAATTTGAAGGTCATGGTGAAAGCAAAAATCACCTGAATGTGACCTAAAATGTTTATTCTGATTTAACGTCGAACCGTTACGAAAAGGCGTCTCTTTCCACAGTGTAGTTAAATATCTGGTTTCAGCTGCAACTGTTCCATATTCATGTGTAACACTGGTGAAAAAAACACGAACATACCGTCTGTCATTTACAAACCAGTTTTGTGAATTTGACTGATTTTAATTTCATACATACTAAAGCAAAAACAGCTGCATATTTATTTATTTATTTTTTTTATCTCAAAAGTGATATTAAAGAGGGTAATAAAAAGAGCATGTGAACTATTTCCAGAACTAAAAGATAAATACGATTGGGTCAGATTGAATTCGTCAGCAGATGGAAGAGTCACATCTGGAAAATGTGCAAAATAAAAAGAGCTTTTATTTGTGTTGGGCTATTAAGTGTGCTTTTGACCGCAGCTCCCGCTGCCAGACGCAGACAGATGGACGAGGGTTTTGTCGGGGTTTGGGCCCGGCTCCAGGAGGTCGCCCTCGGTGCGAACGTTTTCATCTACTTGTAGATGTCCGATAGCCAGATTCCAGCAGACGGTGGATTAAAAACCGGCTGGGGAAAGGAAGATTATGTGAGCAAAAGTCCTGTATCTGGCTGGCCTTGCCGAAAATGCATTATTCATTATTAACGGCAACAGCAGCTCAGTTGGTGCAGCCGGGGCTGGTAAACAAACTCTGGCTCACCAGAACTCTCTGTTGTGACAGTTTTCTTTAATCCAGTCACTACCAGCTCCTCTGATGGTAGAGATGCAAAAAAAAAAAAAAAAATGCGCTTTTACTCAATGAGCATAAAACTATGATATATTTTTGAGACAATTATGTATTGTCTAGTATTTTCTTGCCGTTTCTATCAAACACCAAATGAAGAATTGTTACATCGGTATTGACTCTGATGAGGTCACTGACTCAGATTAGCAAAAAATACTTTTTTAAGCAAAAATATTAATTTATCTCTTTCAATTTTTATTCTTTCTTTCAACAATTTCTTACTTCTTACCACTCTGCCATAAAAGCCAGATTTGTGCCATTCACATCTTGTCCTGTGAACAGATTGTCCCACCTGAGCCGTTGAATCCTGCAGCTCCCCCATAGTAACCATGGATTTCAATGCTAGGGCTAAATAATAAATCAATAACAATACATATCGCAACAGACACAGACGTGATCAGTATCAATAGAAAATACGCCTGATAGAATGTTAATTAATTGCATTGAACTACGATCCAGAACCTCACAGCATTCTGGGAGATGTAGGCAGAGGAAAGGCTTCAACGTCTCAATGTCTCATGGCCAGCTGAGCAACAAGTTGTTTCCAGGTTACCTGGCAACAACTGGCTTAAAAATAAAAAATAAAAACAATAAAATAGGCCAGGTCACACCACCGCTTTGGCAGCATTGCAGATTTTTGAAACAAAAAGCTAATCAATAGTTAGTTATACTAACTATTGACTAATCAATAGTTAATTGCACTAACTATTGATTATGTCAGACCTTGACATTGTGATACGGTTTTCAGCCAAACTGTCCAGATTTACTTCTAAGCGTCATTTTTTTTTTTAAACATTTCTAACTCTGCACTGTTTTGTGGTCCTTCATGACACAATGTCCTAGAAGTATGAATATTTTCAAAGCCACTTAAAATTCCTTCTGGCTTTCTTCAGCTTGATAATGATTTGACACAGTAGCAGCAAAAAAAAAGTATTCACATTTTTTCACAGCCTGAAATTTCTCCATCTCATTATTAAAAGATTTTCTCTCAGGGTTTGACACAGGAGTGGATGTACCTTCAAATGAAACACAAATGGTTTGACGTAACATGACACACTTTTTCAGACAGCCGGGAAGGACGTAAAAAATGTTCTTCACTTGTTGTACTGGCACCATGATCAAGTTAGCCAAGTTTGTAAAACATTTCAGCAACAAGGCATTTTACATTTTTAAAAAATAATTCGGTCACCAACTATGAAGCAAGTAATACACATTACATTTTCCAACACCCTTGTGAGGTCAGGAGAACATGCAAACTCTGGGAATCGAACCCAGGACCTTCTTGCTGCAAGGCCACCAACTGCACCACTGTGCAGCCCCTAATAAAGACATATCAAATATATTTATCAATGTTCCAGTCATTGTGAATCAAAAGCAACTCTAAACAGGTGAGTTTAAAGGAAGTCTGTGTTTTGCAGTTTTCTGGAAGTTTTGTTGTGTATGTATGTTGCTGCTCAGTCATTCACGTATAAGCTAACAAAAGATTTTTAAAGTCTGTTCTCTGAGCTCCAGGAAGCTACTTATTTAGAAAAAGAGTAGATGGTGTTAAGAGCATATGTCCAGTTCATGTATTCAATCGATTGCCAGTGTTTTGATCTTTTCTCAGTTGTCCCTGCGTTGCCTCTCACCGTAGCGTGACAGAGCCAGGTTCGGGTTTCAGGTTTGACTTTCTCCGATCTTGATGTTTAGTTGTGACCGGTGAACTCCGGAGTGGCGCTCACACCAAAAAATCTTTCTTCTCCGAGTGGGCCTTTTTCTCACGACCCCCCGAGGAAACTCTAACCTCCTCCGAGGGCTGGAAACACAAAAAGCCTCAGCAAGCGCCGCAGCGTCTTCCAGGAGAATGACTGACCAGTGTCACTTTGTCGCACATCGACTCTCGTGTTGTTTGCAACAACAAGCTATTTGATACGTTATCTATAGAATCAGTTACATAGAATGAGCCAGAAATCAGATACTGAAGATCCCTTTTCAGGGCCCGCGTCGGATAATTAAACACATTAAAGAGATGATTTCTAATGAGGTGCAGCGCGGCAAAAAGACATCACTCGTTCCCGCCTGCCTTTATGAGAACATTGTTAGAGCAGTTGAAGGTTGTTTTTTTTTTTTGTTAAATGTCCTCAAACAGTGCTTCCTTTTTACCGGATCGAGTTACGTCCTATTCACCAGCTTACAAGAGGGAAGTGGAAGTAGATGGACTGCGATTGACACAGAGCACCGTCACAGGCTGAAGCGTGCTGACTGATGACTGTCAGAGAACACTTTCACTTCTTTTCCTGGACTTTAACTCCAGTTAAAAAAAAAAAAAAAATTAAATATATATGAAATTTAACAGTTTGCCTGAGCTCATTTCATCTGATATGCAGTGGCAGGAAAAAGGTTGTTAATTAAGCTACAGGTTTTACACATAATATAAAACAAACCGATGACAGACAATAATAAAACGTACATTTATCCGAAATAATAATAAGAATAATAAAAAAGTAATAATAGTAGATTATCATCATCAAGTAAGAGTAGAATATTGAAATAAATAAATTGACGTGGAAAGATTGATCAACACTGGAGTGACGATAATATGAGAAACTCTGCAGGGATTAGGTTTGCAAGCTATTAATTATATCGTATTTTGTCACATATGTGTCATTTAACAAGATGAAGAAGAAACAAGGTTTCCCCTAGAAAACTTGCTAATCCCGGTGGTTGGGTGTTAAGGCAGTCGTTCATCCAGCGGCTCGTCGTGTTTTTGAGTTAAAAAATGTTTAAAGTTGACAGGAAATTTTTAAATATAGATTGATAACTATGTGTCATTGGAAGATTAATATCTGTGGACAAACTATAAAGTCTTAAAAAATGCAAATATTAAAAAAAACAAGTAAAGCCTGGTAGCCCGCCAGGCTTATAATACACTGGGGGAAATCCTGGGGAGAAAACATATATAAAATGTGTAATTGTCTAATTACAAGTAATGATTCTCGTAAATTTAGAACTTTTTAATAAAGGTGCATAAGAATGACCACTTCTTGAAAAACAATTTGAAAAGGTTAAATAATTGAACACAACTTTTAAATTAGTCCAGTTTTAACCACCTTCGTCACATCGTTTACATTCAAGACAATCAAAAGCTTTCTAAATACCCATTTTTACCCTACGGCCCTGTAATCTGCCTGTGTTTAATTTGTTTAATCTGTTTTTAAAAATGCGATTACTTCAGTCTGTGTTTGTCATACTTTAATTTACATTTCATTTCATCTCTTTTCTGGTCTTGTATTCTTAATGACATGTGGTTTTTGTTCTTTGCTTCACCTTGTAGCGCAGCCCAGAGTGGCTTCATGTGGGCGTTATTAATAAACTGGCATTGCTATTGGCAATGCAACAAACACGAGGAGAGTGTTGAGTTCCCCGTTTATGTGCATAAAGGCTCTTTTGAAGTACCTTTGTTTGGTACCAAACCCACCACTGAGACCAGCTTTTCTTTTTAATTCACCTGCATCTCTGCGTGTGAGTGAATGTTGCGCACAGCTTCCCTGTCCTTTATTTACTTATTAATTAATTTAGCGTCTGCGTGGCCTTGTGGTGTGTGCCAGTATTAGGGGAGGTGCAGGCGGCGTCCTCCCCGAGGGGATTCTTGTCTGGCCTCTTAATTAATCCGCTTTCTGGTCAGAGGGTCTGTGGCTATTAAAGAGAAGCTGTCTGCATCCCGCCAGCACAGTGCAGAGAGCGCTGTTCAGATGCAGAAACACACAGTTCCTCTGAAGAGCAAAGAGGCAGGCTTTTTTTTTATGATGCATAAAACGTTTTCGCAGATAAAAATCGATAAAATGCCAAGCCCATTTTAGAAGTCCCCTAGTAGGTTCCATTACCTGTTAGAATCAAATTGTGATGGGCATTTAGTGTCGCTTTCTCGTTGAAACTTAAAGTTGCGACCACGTTTAGCCCCGTTACAGAGACTTAAACCCCGTTTAAGCCTCTTTAATCAAACTAGCTTATTTGCCTGGAAAGTCAGGTTCTTTTGGGGAGTTGTGAACTCTGATGTGGACCCAAGAAATTTAACTCTGGTCAGTCTAAAAAACCTAGATCTCGGTTGGGCTGAAGGGAAATCTGGCGCAGCTTGAATGCACCTGCGAATGCCAGGCAAATCACAGAACGCTCCTAAAATAGGAAGTGGACTATAGCCCAGAGCATTCTGGGTAAATACAACCAAAACATAAGTGCAAGTCTAACGTTAGCGGGAAAAATAGTTTGTGTTGCAATTCTGAACCAAGTCTACCGGACTACGAGGTGTGAAAACACCCTTGAACCGTCCAGACGCTGACGCAGCAGAATCACTTATTGCGAAACGTTTTTGCCAACATGATGTGACAGTTTGCACAATGTTCTTGGGTTAAAATTCCCATATTCTTGTCACTTTTTTCAAATAGCTAAATCCATGCTTCATGTGATCACAAAACGTTTCCAGATTTGTTTTTACTTGAATGATTGTGCAATGGTAGCATTTCTTTGTCTGCGTTCTCTGTTGACGTTGTGGCTTTCTCCACTCTGGACCCGAGACTGGTGCTCCAGTTTTCAATTTGTGGACGGTTTGAGCCTTAGCGGGTCTTTGGTTTGTTGCTAAGAAAACATGTCTCCTTTCATCTAAATGTGGCTGTTTAGGGCTTGTGTTATTTTGGTCACAAATGTTGACTTTTATCCGCGCTGTGTTTGAGACTCTTATCAAGCTCTTTTTGTAAATACAGTATGTACTTCACTTTTTCCAGAACCTTTTGTACTAACAAGCCAAGGAAAATGTTGAAATTTCACTTTAAGAGGTAGCAAAAAATGCTTTAATTAGGGATGCTTGTCCATTAGCCAAAAAAAACCCAAAAAAAAAACCCATCCAGCTGTCTTTAATGGATTTGATCACTTGTCCAAATCTAAATTCACCAGAACAGTTGTTCTGTTTGCAGTCTGTGAAGGACGTCAAAGGATTTCTCATGCATGTCTCAGACATATCTTTGAAGAAATACCGGTAAGTGAAAAACAAATGGTCAGGTTTTTCCTTACTGACTCTAAAACCAAGTTAGGATTTTGCCTGATGCCCTTTAGACGGGCGAAAACCCCGTCGTTCAAAGGAAAAAAAAAACAAGAAAAAAAGTACGGCATTGGCAAATTTTAAAGGACACAAACTCATCCTTAATGCAAGTAAGCACAGATGGAGCTCACTTATCCAAGGGAACAGACTTTCATAGAGGCACGCAGGGACACAGTCGGTTTATGAAAGCAGTCACAACATGTGCATAACCTCACCTGCCCTCACACACATTCTTCATGTCAGAAACCAGTTTTGCAGAAGCAGAGCTGGCGCGACAAGCACAGAGCCGTGTTAAATCAGATAACAGTCTCACACCTCACCTAAACTGTGAGGTGATTTTCTGTCTCTCCTCTGTGGGATGCCTTCTGCATCGCTGCTCTGTTAGTCGGGAATGAAAGAGGGAGCGCGAATTCAACGCACCCCCCTGCAGAAAGTCTGTGCGTGCGGTGTTGTTTTAGGAGTGAAATCTCTCTGTCGCGATTAGGCGACTCTGATCTGATATGTTTAACCTCTTTCCCTCCTGATCACATCCTGACAGTGATCAGAAACGATACGTTTTCTGCACTGTGGCTTCTGCAACGGTTCGTCTTTGATGCTGGGAACTGGATGAACTGATGCTATTTATGATGAGATTAATTATTCTGGGGAAAAACAAGCTGAGATTATGATGGTAAATTTGCTGAATGGAAACAATTTAAAAAGAACTCGGCGTTTTTCCATAATAAAGTTGCTTTGCTGGGGTATTTTCTTTTTAATTTTTTTTTTTGCATTTTGACATGTATATTTCAGATGGTTATTTCTGTGATCATCTGTGATAATTATGACGTACAGTTAACAAAAACCCAAAATTCAGTTTCTCAGAAAGTGAGAATTTTACATAAGATTTGAAAAAGGTGACTTTTTAAAATCTAATGTTACTGTAAGGTATAATGAAGGCTGCTGTTCAGCTGACAGTCTCCACTAAAGAAGCTGTGGCGGTTCATATGCAGGATCATTGATGTTAAGTTTAGTGGAAGGAAACAGTGCAGCACCAGAAACGGAGAGAACTGAAGCCTAGCGATGGACATTCATCGATTATCATGAAAGATTTCATATCGGGAAAAGAATTGTGATTTATTGTTATCTTGATGAATTAATAAATAAATGAATGATGTTAAAATAAAACAGACTGGTGCTCTCATAAGAGCACCAAAAAAAATCACTCAGTTCAAAAGTATGATTAAATTCAGTGACATAGATTGGGCTTGTTCAGGTAGCATAGTATTTGCATTTGCAGCAGTTACCTAATTTATCATAATTACTTTTTTAATCACAATATGTCGTGATAAAGCTCCAAGTCCCTTTCGCCTGGCCGCACTGTGGCCTGCAGATGATTGTGAAGCGAAGCCGGTATGGAGGGGAGTCATGTTCTCCTTTGGTGTCGGTCCTCTGTGTTCATCAAATCCAAAGTCAGCGCACTTCATCCTACTTTCTACAAGCTTCCCAGCGAGGCTGGTTTCATCCTCCCCCCTTCATGACTTGTGAATAACGGCTGCTTCGCGTACACACGGCCGCAAATGGACCGAGTCAACCGCATCCACCGAGCCGAACTGATTTCCAGCAAACAATCACAGCGTGCATATTGACACCCGTCTCCTTCTTCGCCTAAGCCGCATCCTCCATCACTTTGTGTCGGAGTGCTTCCCAGTGCCGCTCTGCCTCTGATCCAAACACGGCGGCTCATTTACATAGTAATTACCACGGGCCACCCTGCCTCTGTCCACCTCGGCAGCGTTTGCAACCTGCTGATGAAAGCCGACAGGCTTTTTAAGCAAGCTTTTAAATGTCCTTCCACAGCTACAAGAAGGCTTTTTATCCGCCTCCTTTCTCTCCCATTGTGACAGCAGCACAGCCTAATTGCAGCATGCGGCCAGCTCTGTTTTCTTTCCCAGCGCCATTGCAGGCAAAATTGAAGCTCTCCAGTTAAATATACTTCTTGGAGCGCTCCGGAGGGTTTCAGCGACATACGGATGGCTTCGCAAAGCAGTCGGGGACTAAAACTTGCATATTTTTAATTGCATTTTTACATATTTAGATGGACAATTTTAATTTATCTGCATTGATTGTCTGAAATGTTACATCCGTTCCACTTGAATTTGAACAATGTTGCAGAATTATGATTTTAGCCGACGTGGTTGTGCGTATTGTGACGACGACGGCTGGACTCTGTTTCGCTTCAACTTCAACAGCGGAGCTCTAAAAGCACTTGGTATTCTCTCTGTATTATTGCAGAGACATAGGCGAACCTTTGAAAGTTTTCCCAACTGAGCTTTATTACACACAAGCACATTAAACCCACCTGAGCTGGGTAGTTATGACCTGTGAGCATAACTACTGTTGAAAATCAGAGGAGTAAATCTACCTGCTTGTTATTTTCCTCTGATCTTCCGGGTTCCAGGAACTCTGCGTGTACAGTGGAGTTTCAGAGAACAATCATACGAGCGCTGACTTCAGATATTTCCAGAGTTTTATCCAAAGAATTCAATGCAATACAGAATGTTACAACAGCATTACACCCGGATTATCAAAAAGTCCAACACATGACAAACACAGAATTACCTTTACAAGTTGAAAACAGAAACAAAAAATGCATTTTTTGGGAATCACTCACTCAGCACAAAGAGATTCGAAGTTCTGCTGTAAAACAAACCGTTTTATAAGAATGTTTATTCCCCTCATTTAAATATATGCATTAGAACAGGGGTGGGCAATCCTGGTCCTCGAGGGCCGGTGTCCTGCAACTCTTAGATGTCTCCCTGGTCCAACACACCTGAATCCAGCAGCTGAATCACCTGCTAAATGCAGTCAAGTTCTCCAGAGTCCTGCTAATGACCTCATTATTTGACTCAGGTGTGTTGATTTAGAGGTGCATCTAAAAGTTGCAGGAGACGGCCCTCGAGGACCAGGAGTGCCCACCCCTGCATTAGAAGGTGTGCCCTCTCCTTGCAGGGCTGTTCCAATGTTAATTTTATTACATCATGCTAAAGAGCCCAAAAGAAAACATATGGAGAGGAAACAAAATCCTCCCAAACCAGAGTCTCCGCTCCAGTCTCCTCCTATGCATTCCAGAGAGAATTTAAGATCTCCACCAAGGCCTGTCTGGTTTCTGCCCCAAGCAGGCAGCGTTCTGTGTACTGAAACAAAATCTAATGCTACAAATACTAACTATACGTTCGAATTTAAAACTGCAGGATTTTCTATTTTGGAAAAAAACTCTTTTGAAAATAGCTGAAATAATTTTAAGAATAAAAAAATAATGGTTTAATAATCCTATTGTATCTTAGTAATATACTTTGCATGCAAGTAATATGATTTAAAACTAATTCAAAACATGCTGTTTAATGCTTAAGGAAATATCTTAATACGTTTGATTATACTTTGGAGAAGACTTTTCTTATACATTTAATGTTTTCACTGAACTTTTGAACCAACACCAAATAATTTATTGGTCCTGATAACAGACACTCCCTCCTTACTGGGAGTACAAGGCTGCCTTCTTCTTAGAAATTTATGTACGCTCAGAGAGTCACCAGGTGTCTTAGCTTGGATTTTATCTAAGTTCACCAGTCGTAAAGTCTACTCCTAAAAATTCATGCTACATCTAATATTACCTGTCTCTATAATTATGCTAACTAAACTTTCATTCTCAATACTATCCAGTAGATAAAGAGCAGCAAGTTAAACAGAGTTTATTGTATTTTGTTGAAATGTTTTTAATTACTTGAATTATAAGTAGTAAAATTGTTACAGGGACTGTAGGCAGACATCACTTAGAAATCGTAATCTATTAAAACCTGAAAGCTACAATTATAACTTACTTATCTTCTTGTTTCCTGTTGGTGCCACTCTTAAATATGAGTGAAATCAGAAGACGAGCTCCTGAGTTTGCCAAAGGCAGCATTGTGCTGCTGATGTCTTCCGTCTTTCTGCAGGGATTTAGTTTAAGGCGCTTGCTGGTGGTGGGAAAGATTTTTATCAATCAGGACGTTCCTTAAAAGGACTGCTGCTGTCAGTGCTGCGTGCCTGCTTAGTCTTAGGCCTCTTTCATTTTGTAATCTTGTTCTCTTTCTCCCTCCTCTGTCTCTTGTCCTGCGCTCCATGCATCCCCCGCCCCGCTCTCACCCTCTCTCATTACACTCTCTCGGGGGTCGTACAGGGTGAGACAGAGGCTGTATCTGTGAGAGTGGATGGGGAGCCTACCCTGCAGGCAGGTAATGATCCGGAAACATTGCCACTCATGCAGAAACACGCATGTGCCTGAGAAATATACATATATCTGAAGTTAAAACCAGAGTTCTACTACAGAACTTGGTGTTTTGTTTTTTTTTTCCATCAATTTCAGCTTTTCTGGTTTAGCTCAGTTAGGATGACCTAAAGGGTTTCTATTGGATGGCTGTCGATATTTGAGAAGGATTGATAATTGAGAAATGTTCGTACTTTTGCCTGGTATTTATCCAAAAGCCTTTTACAATAGTTTGCAAGAACTTTTGGTCCATTTCGCCCAAAAGTGCTGGTCTATGCACATCCTTAAAAGTCTTAAATCCACGTCTCTAAAATTAATTTTAAAAAGTAAGTTGGCCTGAAACATATTAATCACACGTCTTACATTTTGTCGCAGCAGGCCTGCCTAACCTCGTATCACTATGTTGGCGTTTTTTTTCTCATGGGACTTTTCTGTCTCAGACGTCTTCATTCTGTGACGTGAGACAGTTGAGAGACGATGCAACATGTCCCTGAGGGGTTTTGTTCAGCAGAACCTGTCTTTCTGCGTTGTCTTTCTACGAGTCATGGCTCCTTCCTCTCTGAGTGACCTATCATTTTATGTCACATCCTCTTAACATCCTTCGGACGCTGAATTATGTCTCGATATTTATATGCCGTTTATACTTGGATGTAATTGTTTGAACAGACCAACGTGACACCTTCAAACATCCTGTCATTGTTCCCAACGATGAACCAGACTTGCTGAGGCGTCATATCTGACTTCTTTTGAATTTCCCATGATGCAACACAACTGTGGCATCAATTGGAAAACAGGGAAAAACAGGGTGTGGTTTGTGATTGGAAGATTGACGGAAGGACTCGCAGAAAGACTCCCCCTTCTTCCCAGAAAGAAGGAGGAGGAGGAGGCATGTGGAGCCACTGATTGGCAGATTAATGTTACGATGGTGGAAAAGAGGCCTAAAGGTTTCAGCGAAAAGAGGAAAAGTCTTTGCATGCACAAGCTGTGATCCCCGCTAAGCCTCCAAATGATAAGACGCGTTTGATTCAGACTCACGTAGAACCACATCGAGCTCCACTTGTCAAGGGGGGAAGATCTCATATTTTGATGTTGAGGCCTCTACTCCTATAATTATGTAAGAGAGAGGTAGACTAAGTAAATGTAATTACTCCGCTGGACGCTTCTTCACAAATTTGTATGAAAACAACGCTGGGAAAGTAATTTTATCAAATCCACCTAATGATTGCCTCTCTTCTCTTATGTAACATTGATATGAAACATGTCATCTGTCATCTGATGGAAACTGCAGTCACCAGCAATAACCGAAAATCACATCTGCCCTGAAAATGATTGCAGAGCTCATATCTCAGACTGATTTAAAGGATTTCAAAGATAAAGCCTCGCACAGCTTTCCTGGAACAGGAGACGTGGCTTAAAAAAAAACAAACATGAAGGATTTGAGAGCGTGGAGCGTTTCGTCGCTGGACGACAAAATATTATATGCTTAGGCTTTCATGGTAGATCTTGACTCGACAAACAAACCAAATGGAAGCAGCTGCAAGAGCGTTTCAGCAGCACGCAGCAGCTGCTGCGAGAACATCTCGACTCTACTGGCAGCTGTTGAGATGTTGCTGTGCTTCACTCCAGCAAGCTCAGCACCGCAGGAGACCGTAACGCTGCTAGAAAGTTGCCTGCCGAGGAAGTGAAGGGTGCTGGCATTTTAAGGACTTTTAAGATATAGGTTCCCTCTTTCTAGTGTTGCGGTGCCTTGCAGAAGAGTTTTGAACCTTCCCCTGTTTTTCTGTGTTTTTCAGTTTGCAAGCATAAACTTAATCGTAGCTGTAGAAATTTTTCACGTGATATACCAGCCTGGTCAATGCCTTCTTACGCTCTATTCAAATCTCGCTTCACATCTCCGGTCACTTGCTAAAAATACATTGTGAAAGCAAGCCTCACCCCATGGAATAAACATTTTGGTCTGGACGATACACTTTTGATTTGTTTCAAAGTTGAATTAGACACAGATAAACTCTGAAAGCAATTGGTTACACTAGATTTTATGTGGGGATATTACAGTGAAAAGCCAGAAGACAATATATATTTTATTTCTAAGAGACTCGACAAAACCTCCACTTCACATTTATGGCCTAGTTTGTTTTGATCTGACTCGTAACATCTCAATGACATTTGCGGTTGTGATGTGGCAAAATGTGCAAGGCACTGAGTAGATCCCCACCCTACTGTTAAGTGAGAAATCTTTTGGCTGCAGTGATTTTTGTTACGCAAACTGAGAGTCAGACGACAAAACGCTGCGATCCTGTGCTGGAGGGACATAAAACCAGACAAACTCCAGTTCTTCCTGTACTTTATTTCCTCCTGATTATTAACACTTGAAGTGACGAGTCCAACACCGGGATGTGGTTACATTTGAAGCAGCACAAGAGAAGGTGCAAACTTGCAAGCAGCCGTTGTGCTAATTAACAGGCTCAAACTACTGTGGGCTTTTCTTTATTTTTACCCTGCAGGATTGTCTTCTAAATGGGATTACGTTTCAGTTCTTCAAAAATGAATTGACATGTTGTGGTATGAAAAGCAGCAGAGTAACTTGGCAGCAATCCACTTTCTGTGATCAGGTTTGCTGATAAGCTGTTTTCCTGCCTTGAACAAACAGGTTGTTAAAAAGCTTCTGCGGTGCTAAATGGCAGCCAAGGCAGAAATGCAACCATTTGATTCAAATGTGCCTGAGAAGAGACTCACCTAAAATATAAAGGACACTGGGTGGAAACCAGTGACAGTAGTTTATCTGCATCTTTCACTTTTTAAACCTCAGGACTTCCTGGGACGTCCATTGCTTGGAATCTCCTTGATTTTTCTCTAAATACTGCTTTTGGTAATGCTATCAAAAAAATTATAATGTTATTGAAATAAAACTGTTCGAAAATGACTAATGCACTCTTGCCTGTGTCTTTTCATCATGTCAATGTTTGCTGCCAGGAAGTATTGTTTAGTTTTTGCTACTTTCGTAGCTATCGCATTTAGCAGAGAGAAGGATTATGGGGAAAAATAGATGTTTTTTTTTTTTTTGTTTTACTTATTTTTATTTCAGTCTGTATGAGAACGAGCGCATTTTAAACAGGAGCTTTATCATTGCATATGTGCTGTTGGGAGACAATCTGAGGTTTGCTGTGAATCTGCAACAGAGCATGAAATGTGCTGCGGTAGCTGATTTGTCAGAAACTACACAAGATTTTGCCATGAAAGCCCTCAGAGGTCATGACAAGAGGAATGACGAGGCTACACCATGACGTTTCTGTTAGTTTCTCTTTACACAGACATTTTTCTGACAACCTGTGAACACATGAGATCAGAGTTGTGCTGCCACGTTAATCGGACTCTTGTACAAAGATGCGTGAGATCCTGACGTGTTGTCTTAGGTGTAAAGAAAAAAGAAGAAGCAAAAACAACAGCAGGAAAAAGTTTGAATTACTTGAATTACCACAAACATGTGTTCACTCATTAATTCCAATCCAATAATGCCATTTCAGCAAGTAGCAACAAAGCTGCTGAAAGCTAAACCTCACATGACACACATTAGTGTAATTGATTCCTGGCTTAATAACATTCGTTTAGCCGTTTTGGCTTTATTTGAATCAAAGAGGCGCAGAGGAGACTCCCTTTGTTCCCAGTGTTGCTTCCCAATCTGCAACTCAGAGAACTTTATTTAAAACAGCTTCATTCATGAGACAATTAAGGGGAGGTTTTAAACTTAAAATTAGAGGCGACTTTCTAATGCTGAAGTTTTAAATTTTAATGACAATACAGTTCAGTTGAAATGTGACAGAATAGATGGCGGGCTTAGTTACACCCACTCAATTCTCATTTATTTTAGTCAACGCATTAATTATGTGTTCCCAACCTTTGTCAGATTGTTTTTCCACACTCTGCAAAGAACGCGTTTGTTTACGTGATCAAAATGCTAAAGGTCGCAGCAATGTTGGAGAAATGGATGAAAACAGAAGAATGTGGATTTATCTTGAGTGAAGTTACCATTAAATTTATTCTATTTATATGCATTGTATTTTCTTTCCCTCTGGGATCAAGTGAGCATTTTTGAATTGCCTTTATTATGCAGCCATAGTTTATAGTTCTGATCATTTTATATTCATATTGCCGTTTTGACAGAAGTGGTCATGAATGTCGTTATATTGCTTTGGTAAAATTATTTCCCTTGTTGTTACTCTTACTTAGCAAAACCCAATAAACAAGAGGACGGTTTTGCCTTTCCTGGGGCATCAGCTCCATCGTTTAAAAAGTCCACTCTAATCGGTTTTGGAAAATCCCTCGATTAATCACCAGATCAATGAAGAAACAACACCCTTCTATTTGTTTATATCCTTTAAATCAATGGCCTGCCAGCAAAGGGATCAGGCGTCCTCTTCCAGTGCTACCTCGTCAGACCGTTTTTAATTAAAGGGCCCTGAGTGCCGCAGCAGGAAGAGGACAGTGGTGAGGTGAAGGGAGAAGAAGATGAGGTCGACGGAGAGGGAAAGGTCTGCCTGCCGAAAGCCCCTCGAATCCCTTTTCTTATTAACTCTCCGACAGACAATCTACCACCGTTCACGCACGTACACACCGGGTTATGAGCCAGTTCCTCTCAGGACAAGAAACGGCCGCTGCCTCTCTTCCACCCGGCGTAATGCTGCTGCCAAACACGATCGACTGTTCGGCAGTCATCACCCAGTGGTTCACAATTAATTTGTCCGAAAGAGGCTTTGAGATTTTATTTTCTCCTAAGTTAAGTGACGACGGAGATGTGGCTATGATTTTGATCTTCCGTTTCTGGCTTGCAAGTGGAAAAGAATCTGTGTAAAATAATCGTTTTTCCCCCAAAACGTTCCTTTCATAATTGATTACTAAAACTATTTCTATTTACTAATCGGAGAAACTTTTTGGGTTTTGGTAGAGTTGTCCCACCGCAGGTTCTTCACAAAGAAACATTTCCGGTCACATTCAATAAGAAATACCTATTCACTATTTAAATTACAGTTTTCTCATTACTTTATAATTAGTGGCTTACTTTGAGCCACATTTGGAGTTAAAACTCAACAACAAAGGTTCTTGTGTAGCTTTAGCCCATTGTTTTCTCACAATCCCTTACATTAGCTGGAAGAAAAGCCTCTAAAGCACCGTATATTAAAGGAGGGGATAAACTGAACGCCGAGAATAAGTGACACACACTCAATTCAAAGACAGTTTGGACTCTTTAAAATAAATAGGCCTGTCACAATAAGTAATTAATCAATTAATAGCATTATAAATTAAAACAGGCTCAATAATTTCCATCTGCTTGATTGATCATTTTTCTCTTTCTACCAAAAACTGCATGGCAGAAGTCGTCAGTCTGTTGGTCTCAATTAACCCTTTTTTTTGACCGACAGTTTCATTTCCAGGGATTTCATAACTCATTTTGTTTATATTTGTTGTTTCTGTTGTTTATTTTGGATTTTTAAAATGTTTTCTGATTCCAGTGTTAAATGTTCATTGGCATTTAAAGTTCAGTGGTCTGTGAGAATGGTCTCAAAACAACAATGCCATCATTTATCGCAATATAAAATTTATCTTCTCCTATTTTATCGCCTATAAGGCAGAAGCTGAACATTGATGTTAGTTTTGACCCATTTCTACTGCTTCTCATTAAATTGAAGTGAAACAAAACTAACATTTCTATCTCTATTGAGGTAAGCCTTGTATATTGTTAATATTTAGACTTCACCTGCTCACGATGGTGGACTTCAGGAGAATCCTCAACGACACTCTTGGGTATCACTTCTGGTTCTTGGGAACTATCCTCACACATTTAACCTGTTTGGGAAAAGGCCCAGCAGAGACTCCACTTACTGCCACATCATCTTCTACTCAGCCACCATTCTGTCTCTCACGTGTTTTCCCGTCACTTTGTGGTTTGACCGGACTGCAACGAACAATCAGGTCTGCAGAGGGGACCGTCAGCGCTGACCTTCCCTCCACTCAGGACTTGTATAGGTCTGGGGTCAGGAAGCTCCTCTGCTGACCCCACACATCCTGAGCACAAGCTGGTAGACTTTTACCTCTGGGTCGGTGCAAAAGTAGAGTAGCTGTAAAAATAAGCCACAGGAGACGCAATTTCTGCTCCCAGGCTTTCTCTCTGATAAACACTTCACAGTCAGAGCGGCCAGCTACCCCGCTGGGAATCAAAGCTGTCATTTGCACAATTCAGCCTTGCCTTTTTCTTTTGTAATGGTGCTGTATATATGCAATCTTCTATTTAAAAAAAATATTCTAATTCCCCACCGGAGGCATAAATACGTTTATAAGATGTTTGGGCATTTGCACTTCAGACGGTAACTCACTACAAGTTCTACATTTTGGGAGATACTTTGTGCAAGCATGGCCAGTGAAAGCAGGATCAATGTGCAGATGCTGCTTATAAATTTAACTTAAAACTCCAGTTTTCAATGGTACTTTGAAAACCGCAGTAAATTTTAAATAGCAGGAAGATAAAGTTTCATTTACCATTGAGTCTCAGCTTTAGTTGGTCTGAAAGCTCCTTAAGATCTAACTAACTTGTTTGTTTTTGTTCCTCTATCAGCCCTTTAAATTGTTAGTGTCAGTACAGTACATACGTTTACATCCGCAATAAAATCCTAAAAAGAAGAACTAAGAATTACTTGCAACATCCTGCTAGAGAAGGCTGGCTGGCTCTGTTCTTTGGACCACTGGAGATGATGATGCAAAGAAGTAGTTAACTAAACCTCAAGAATATTATGAACGTCCTGAAATTCACTGTAATACAATCCGCTACGAGAGATCTGTCCTGCCAACAGCCATCACCATCTACAATAATGATTTCATTGAATGAGTTTCAACAAAATTTACATTTCCCTCAAATTGGATTCGTGGGAAATGTGTGGAAGCCGAACCAAACCGTGTTGCACCTGACAAATGGTAATTAGATTTTTGATTGCCAATGATTGTGCAGCCCTGTTGGGCAGCAGTGTGGAAAAAAAAAAACAGTTGAAGAGATATTTATTTTACAATTATCTTGTTTATTAACATGTGGCGTATTTCAAACTGCTTGAAAATGAGCATGTATTTTGTACTTTATTTTTAGAGCATGTGGTTCATTAAATGAAGGCTGGTCTGATTTTTATTGTCTGAAAATCCTTTTCTGAGGTTAACTGTGAAATGAAACCAAATGAGCATTATTATTATTATTATTATTACACACATTTTAAAGGTAATTAGTATAAAAATGTACTCTGGAATCTTGGGTAGATTTTCAAAGCTGTTGAAAAAAATATTTGGTTAAATTTTCCCAACCAGATTGTTTGTAAATTCTGACCTGAGTTCTTTTAGGGGTTGTTTTTTTTTTTTACAGTGTATGAACCGCAGCGCCATACACAAGATGTAAGGTGAGCTACTGTTATCAGCTGACGATGATGGCGGCAGGACAGTGTAATCAAGAAGAGAACATTACTCATTGTTATGCAAGTGAAAGGCTGTAAGGAAAGGTCTGGAGATCTTCCAAGGTTCCACTGGTGTCTAAGCTTTACAGCCGCATAAATCAAGTGGCATAAAGTTTCTCCATCCATGTCCTCTTGAGTCTTTAACTTCTGTCCTGGTGTATGGATCTGACTGAGAACAGGCAAGAGGTCGTAACAGTAAATGTGACAATTATTGCTTTTGGATGTAATTGTGGTATAATTCAGCATATTACTTATTTGCTAATGACTCCTGCTAAACTAATGCATATCTAACTGTTTATGTCTCCCTCCTATCTGGTTTCTCTCGTCCACATTTGTCTTTTCTTCTCAGTGCTCTTTCCATTCTTAGCCTCAACCGTTTTAAACTCATTCTTGGCATGTTGTTTGCCTCGTTATCGCCTCTACTTGCTCTAATTTTCACCTCTCTCCTGCACTTCCTTTCTTCCACAGGCCAAATGAAGTGGCAGAAGAAGATATTTCTGGCCCTCATTGTCATCTGTACTGTCAGTCTTCTGCTGCACCATGGGGGCCACTTCACCTGGTGAGGACTGAAGTAAAAACCAACAACATGTAAAAAAAAAATCTAACTTTTTATTTATGTAAAGGAGTATGTTAAACATTTTCTATGCCAGTCGCTGAAGTGTAAGGTAAAGTTTGAACATATTTCGTCAAAAAATCTGTTACCATATATTTTTGGGGTTTGAAGAAACTACAGAGTATAACTGTACTGATTTTTTCTTTTTATTGTCCTGCAAGTGTTTTTGGTGAAAAGGTGAATTCTTATGCTGAACTGTAGAATTTAAGATTTCATAAAATTTTGAACAGCCTTGCAGAAAGCTAGCAACAATAATTTGTTTCTGAATTTATTATTTAGGGTTATTTATTTTTTATATTTTTGCACTTTCACCCCGGCGCTTTTGTCTCTTATACTCTCCAGTTGTTGTGGAATTATATCTCCAAAGTCAATTGTTTTTGGCTGGAATTGCTACTAGTTTTGAAATTATTTGCATTTCCTTTTCCTTTAGGAACATGGAGGCCTTCCGCTTTGGCTGCTCTCACCAGTCCCCGGGAACGAAGCCGAAACACACCAACATTGTCTTCCTGAAGACCCACAAGACGGCCAGCACCACCATGCAGAACATCCTGTTTCGTTTTGCAGAGCGCAACAACCTGATGGTGGCGTTGCCGGTACAAGCGTGTGGCCATCAGTTCTGCTACCCACGCTCCTTCTCCTCTCACTTCGTCCATCTGCACACGCTGCGACCAAACTTGATCACCAACCACATGCGCTTCAATAAGACGGCGTTGCAGCGCCTGATGCCAAACGACACAATATACATTACAATCCTGAGAGAACCAGCCTCCATGTTTGAATCCTTGTTTACGTACTACAGCCGACACTGTATGAGTTTCAGGAGGGTCCCGAATGGCTCTTTGGAGGCGTTCTTGGCCGAGCCCTCGCGTTACTACAGGTCACAAGAGGTAGAGTCCATGTATGCGCGCAACACCTTGACCTTCGACTTGGGTGGAGACAAAGATCGTCCGTCAAAAGACTTGGCTTATGCACATGACTTTGTTGCGGAGGTCGAAAAAGTGTTCTCCCTAGTGATGATTTCCGAATACTTTGACGAATCACTTATTCTTCTTCGCCATCTTCTCTCTTGGGATTTGGAGGACATCCTGTATGTCAAGCTAAACATGCGGACGGAAAGTTCCAAGAAGAGATTGTCTCCAGGTCTTCCTGAAAAGATCCGGGCCTGGAACTCCATAGATGCATACCTTTATGAGTACTTTAATGCTTCATTCTGGCTCAAACTCTCGGATTTGGGTCTAGACTGTGTGGCGAAGGAGGTCCAACTTCTTCGACAGGCACAAGAAAGGCTAATGAGAAGTTGCTTTGGTGGGAAAATGCCACTTCCACGCCCAGCCGCAGAGATCAAGAACAAGGATCTCCGTCCGTGGCAGCCAAGCGACAAAGTCGACATCGTCGGCTATGACCTCCCGGTAAATATAAGCCATGAGGCACAGGAGCACTGCCTCAAGTACATCATGCCAGAGATCTCGTACACACGCATCCTTCTACATTCCCAGTCCTTGCGACATCGTCGAAGTTACCAGAATCGGCCTCCGCAAAAGTCGCACGCCCTCCAGCATCACATGCGCACAACCCTGCCTCGGCATTCTCAGGTCCACCGCAGCCAAGCGGCGCCCTCCGTTGCTCAGAGCCCAGACTCAGGAACAGAGTCCAAATCTACCGTGAAGCAAAGTGAAGGAACTACGAAGCTCGGGCTTTAATTCTCAAACAAAATGTGAAAACCTCATCAGAGCCCAGCAGACTGCACACTTCGACTCATCCTGATCCAAAACAGATTATGATGCTCAATTAATGAAACCCTTTGGGAGTCAAATTTGTATCTAGGAAATCAAAGTAAACTGGGTCGTCTTTTCTCTCTGAAAACCCTTTTTATTACGACTGAGGAAAGACAAAGGGTTAATCATGTCTGGACTTCAACCACATTCTCCTCCTTCGATGTGTGGAACAGTAAAAGTGATGGAAAACCAAATAGCAAGGACTAAACTGGAGCTAGACTCCATGGTGACAGCAACTGATTGCAGCTGGTTTCAGGTGAAAGTGGTTGTTTAAATTAAACCAGTTGAAGTAAGTCCTGGAACCAGTGACAAGGTACTGATAATCTGCTCCATTGTAAGGCACAGAGTGTACTTTGTGTGTGCCAGACTAGTTCTGTATCCGATTACGTTCCTTTATTTTCCCTTTCTTCAGCTCTGGTTTCCTTGCCTTCTAATTAGCATATTTGTTGCTTAAAGTCCTTCGGACACACAATGACACTTGTGGATCAACTGTCAGGCTTTCGAAGCCCCACACTGAGTTCACCTTCTTGACCTTTCTGCTTTATAAAGTCCAGAACCTTAAAGCAGCAAAAAGAGAGAGAGAGAGAGAGAGAGAGAGCAGAGAAACGGCAGAGTCACTCGGACATTACATGTCTGGATGCTGAGTTTTGGCCACCCATTGTTGTTATGACTCACACAGAGACAGAGCCCAGATACAGCGTAAAATATGTGCCTCCTTAACCTTTGACCTCTCTTGCCTCCCTCTGGAATACTTTTCTCCATTTCTGAGCCAGGCGCCCTCGCTGTTCTACCCCACATCTGCACAGAAGCACCAACGTCTCGGTTCAGTGCTGTCCAGATCTGCTTTTGCCCTAAATGCCACTGGCCGTCTCGTCTTTCGAACGCGCCCTGTGGAAGCGAAGGCTCCGGCATCGGAGACCGACGCGTGAACATGGCTGCCATTGCAATAAGATTCATAATCTTTTGATATTGCAGGCACGGATTCTTGAATCAAGCCAGAACATCTTCACCCCGACTGGAGCCGACATACGAACAGCGTGGGGCGAAGACGTGAAGACACGGCCTGCGGCAGCAAAGCTCTGAGGTTGCACGCTTGTACATTTTCATTGGGGACGTGCTCGGCCAATGAAAAACCGGCTCGTTCTGAACTGAACCTGAAATACAGGAGAGGAAATCAAGAGAGAAGGTCGACTTAAAGCCCAGTAAGACAGACTGACCGGTGAACCTGTTGGGGTCTTGAACTGTCAAACCTTGTCCACTTGAACTGTTGTCTGCTCATATTTAAGCTGTAATTTAATTTACATCTTGGCTAGAGGAGCCGTTAATGTAACTTGAATGCTAAGTTATAAGGAGCTTGTTTTAGAGATTACATAAGAGGTGCACATATGAGTCTGGAAATGACTCTGCGTCATGTTGAAAGAGCAGCAACATGGCTGGTACTTTGAGTTTGTATTGGAAGTCCATGTGCGTGTGTGTAGGTGTGTGTGTGTAGGTGTGTGTGTGTGCGTGTGTGTGGGTTCGTGCCACTACGGCAAAGTTGATTGTAAGGAATATTAGACTAATGTGTATTACCACGAAACCAGCTTTGAGCCATTTGGGTTTGTGTCTGTGGATGTTTATTTTTAAACACTGTAAGCTTTGAGGACGCAGTGGGATCAACAGTTCAGCCCGAAGTGATTCATTCCCGCAGCAGGCAGTTTGTTTCTGATGAAAAAAAATGAAAGATTGACGGTAACAACGTTATGGGTGTGTCAACCTTGAGAAAATAATAGTAATACATTAATTACACAATGACAAGTTATCAAACAATATAGACGTTTTTGTTTTTTACATGACGGTTAGTAAACCCTTCCCAAAGTTGTTGACCAGACGCTGGTATATTTCCTTTCAGAGATGATCAGGTCTTGCAGGCAGGAAGTCCTGCTTGCCATCACCCTAATTTTTAGCTTCCTCCAATGTTTCTCCGTCAGATTTAAGTTGGGACTCTGGCTGACTTGCTCCAAAGTTTCAAAAGAAGCTCGCTGGTAGGAATGTTTTTAGGCGTCTCCGTAAGTGACGGAGTGGACGGGCATTTTAACGCCGCATTTAATGCAATGCGGCTGCGGAACAAAGTAATCGCTCAAAAGGTGTTTGGGCAAAATGCCACACTGGTTTTAAACCTATGTAAACGGGGCAAAAAACATGTTTTGTGTGAGTTCATTAAATCTACACTATCTGTTATTTATTATCAGGGATGTAGTATTCCCAGTGCTGTGTTGTGTTTTCGCCTTTTGTTTGTAGTGAGGAAAGGTTGCATTTCCATCACATTATCATTGTGTCTACTGCAGACCTCTTAAGGCAGAATAAGACAAAGGGCAGCAATATGAAATATTCATTCTGCACTGATCACTTCTGAAGCTCTAACGAGCCCAATCACCCGATGTTTCATTTTTGTTTGACTCTATTACGTGGCGTATAACAAAGAAAGCACACAAGCTGTTACACAAGCATAAGTGAAGGATTATGATTTATGATTTCAGAAGGGTATGAATATTTAAGTCATATAAAAGACCTTGAATATACCAGGTGACCTCATTTTTAAAGTTTTTCAATGCATATTGTTTGTTTGTTTGTTGTTTTGTAGAGACATGTTGTATTTCTTGAAGGTGCATAACACTGTTACAGCCGAGTGACGATGGATCCGCTTCATTTTGCAAACCCCACCAAAGATGCGTCAAAGGATAATCTCATCTTTGCATATGTTCTCAAATGTTTGTGGGAAATGCGTACAAGGACTCACATTTCTAAACAGCTGACTGCTAACCGTGATTTTTCTGCTGAGTTTGAATCAGTTTGTATTAAAACATGTTGTGCTAATTGCATCTATTCATTTGGGATGATAAAATAACCTGAGATGCTTTGAAAGTACTCGAAAACACAACCGGTTTGTGTAACACTGAAGTCTTGTGAAGACATTTGAAAACAGGACCAAACATTTGCCCTTTTTGTACTTTAAGGGGCAAAGGTCATCATGTACAATTGGGTGTTATTTGTATAAAGTTTCTCAAATAACATAAATATAACACTCTGTATAGATTTAACAAAGTTTCCTTTGTATTTTCACACAAGAAAACTAGCAGCGACAGTTTTGTTTTCAGTGTCTGAGCCAAATGAATGATAGTCAGTTTTCTGGCTTTCCTTCCAAATTCCAGTGTGGTTGATGTAAACTTGAAGTGAATTTTTAGGGCCAAGATATAGTTTGTGTGAAAACTAGTCGTGGAGGGACCTGCAACAGGTGTGAGTGGCGCAACAGACAGTTCATTCAAAACACGGCGTCGTTAGTGCAGTGACGTCAAACCCTCAAAAATAAGCACACTAAGTCATTATGTGTAGACAACAGAGACTTTTAGCTGCTTCCTTTCACAAGAGTCATGTTTTCTACAGCCACTGCCCAGCTCACAAGTAAAAAGCAGACTGATCTAGTCACACAGCTTGCAGGAAAAAGTGAGAGATGTGTCTCATGCGTCAAACTAATGTGGTTCAAAGCGGAAACAGGTCTGAATGCTGCCAGAATTTTATTCTCTGGAATCACACAAGTTGATTTGGTACTGCGGCAAATTACAGGCCGATTGGGCTAATCAGGATTTGCTTTTAAACCCTGGCAGGGTTTCTGGTTTGTTAGGTCTCCAATCTGTGACTTTGTCATCCTAAGTGGATAAATTATGGCTTAAATTTGTTACGAGCTGCAATTTGATCTACAAACTTTATCATCACTACTTTCCTGTTGGATTTGTTGTCAAAATTACAACATAAGCCTTTTAAAGTAGCTCAACTTGTTGTGTACTGGCCTTGAGGGAAAGGTACATTTTACAATTAGGAGATGATTTTATGTTGTTTTCTGTTTTGTTTTGTTTTTTGTAGATTTTCATTCCATAATGTGAAACTGAAGTGATTTTGAACATCTTGGGTCCTGCGGGTTTTGTACAAAACGGTGACGTTTGGTTAATCGCGTCATTTGTGTAAAAGGTTTTAAGCTGAACTATTGAATCAGATTTTCTGCCATCTGTCCAGCGTAATTTATATAGAGATGAAGGTAAATGAATCGGATCAAAGCCGACGTGTGGAAAATATTTCTCGTCTAACTAGGATTCAGATTAAAAATGTGTCAGGTTTTTTTTTTTTTTTTCAGTATTAGTTATTCTTTTATAAACTATTTCTTCCTGGCAGTGATTTGCTGTAAGTGCTCTATTGTCTGAAAGAGGCATTTGCAGCCCTTTTTTTTTTTTTCTTCTTTCAGTGGAAACATGTAATGCTCATGATGTTGTGTTCCTCTGCTTGTTTATTTAAAAAAAATGAAAGACACTATAAAAATATCTACAGTGAAATCCCACATTCACATCAGCAATTCTTATTTTTGTTAATGCGAACATGCTTGTGTTTAGTAGAACAAGGAATCAGACTAAAAGTGAAGGTTATTGTAGAACATGTTATCTTGCTGACCCATGTCGTCCATTTTAGCTTTTATCTGAACACTGTTTTTCTGTCTCCCCATTTCCTGTTTTAGGATTTACCTTTGAATTAAGATATATATACATATATATATATTTTCTGATTTGGTGAAAAAGTGTGAATGAATGACGAGGCTTGGAAGAAGAAGAAAAAAAGCAGGAGACAATCAGAGCTCCACAGCTTTGTGGTGATGGATTGTGAATGTAACGAATAAAGCGAGAGCGATTTCACCCCGTCTGTGAGAGCCTGTTTCTGAGTGTGAAAAATTGCCCTCCACGTTGCCGATGCGTTCAGAAGCGCGCCGACTTGAATCATTCGGCACGTCGAGCCTCGGCACACGGCGGCGGTCCGCGCTGCGCGGTAAGAGTCGCTCGCCTTAACAGGCGGGTTCTGAGCGTTTTCTCTGTCCCTGAGGGATCAGAGCAATTCAGCTCGTAATTGCTCTCTTTGAAATTACCTCCATTCTGCATGCCCGACTAAAAGTCCTGGAACAAATTGCTTCTGGGAACGTAAAAAAAAAAAAAAAAAAAAACACAGAAGGGAGAAACAACAGAAACGCAGCGGTGTGTTTGATGTGACTGAGGCGGTCATGGCGCCGTGTTGCCATTTAACGGCGAGCTGCTGCAGGTCACTCGTTGCCATGGCTGTGCCTGTACTTAGGAGGTCCTTCAGACTCTCTGCTTCGTCGCTCTCCCCTCACCGCTGCCATGGCATTTTAAGACAAACTGCAGTTATTAGTGGCTTAATTAGAGTGTGGAAACAGACAAAGGGGGAGGAGTAACAAGCCGTGCTGTAGAAAAGCAGACGAGGAAGTTTCATTATAAAGTTTTTTTCCTTCTCTTTCTAGGATCGCATCGATTTGGACACAGTCCAGACGTTTGCCAGGAAAGTTAACACTCAGAACGCGAGGCAGTAAACACAGTCAGATCAAGAGAAAAACAGCAACTGTGCTTGGTTTTCCAAAGATACGCTCTTCTAAGATCTGCTGGTTTTGTTTTGGGGGTTTTTTTTGTTTGTTTTTTTTACCCCTATGTTGGATAAATTCTATCCTGGAAAGACTAAAAGTTACATCATTAAACTTTTCAGTTCTTTTCTTCCAAACCCCAGCAGGCTGGAGTGAAACCGTAACGCACAACTGATCAATAGTGCTGTGAATATTGCCAACATTATTCGTCAAGTTTATTCAGCCTGTTTCAACGATGAGGCGGCTCAAAGTGCTTTACACCTTAAAGTCTTGCAGTGTAACCAATTGTGAAACAAACATATTTTTCAATATTATGAAGCAAATTCACATCAAATGTATTGATAAATTGATAAAAGTTATCATCAATCAGAGGCGACTCAGGTGGGTTGATTTAAAAGGAAGTCGCTGTTTCGGCTGTTTTGTAGTTTTCTGTAAGTTTGCTCCAGATTTGTGGTGCATAGACGCTGAATGCTGCATCTCCGTGCTTGGTTCTGGTTCTGGTTCTGGGGATGCAGAGCAGAACCAGAACCAGAACCAGAACCAGAAGACTAGACTGGTCTGGAAGGTTCATGCAACAGCAACTGGTCTTTAATGTCAAACCATTCGGTGATTTATCAACCAGAATATAGCAGAAAATAACTCCTGGTCGCCTTCTGTGCAAAAAGGAATCTCAAGGAAAATGTTATAAAAATAATTGTAATTAATTATCAACATCAATACCTGACTGAATTTATTTGGAGTGATGTGAACCACCGATATTTACTTTTATATTGTTGCCACCAAGGTTTTGAAACAGTAGTGAAAATATATAATATCGGTAAATATCGATTATCGACAATAACACCAATATTAATATTGGATTTTTGTGTTCATCATTTTTAAGAAGGTCTTTTCATATAAACTCGTTCCTTCATGTTTTATTATTTATGTATTGCCTTTTGTTCTCTATGAATTTTGGTGTCGTCTAGACGACGCGGATTTTTTTTTTCCTTCGCTCTCCTTTCCATTCAAAACTCTTCTTTACATCAAAATGTAACATGTGAAATAGTCAGATCAATGAATAAATCTATCATTTGTGCACAAATCAATGTGAATGAAGTGAAAATGAGCAAACCGTGAATTGGCAAATATACTTTGATGTCTGATTTAAATGAAGGATGTGCCTGTTTTTATGTCTTGGCTATTTTTTCATAGATTTCTTTTAAAAAAAAAAAATAAGTGGTGTTTTCAGTGTGAGGGACTTGTGTGGGTGGAGAAGGACTGCGGGTTCAGCAGCAAAGCGTTGCTTCATGTCTGGAGCCGCCTCTCCTCTGTGACAGTTATGGCTTTAGCATATTCAAACCGTCTGCTCAAAGTGAGTGAGAAAATATTATTTTAGTATTACTTTAATGTGACAATGTAAATAAATCTTTATTTTATTTTCTTATTACAATATTAGAGTTTAACTCACCGACTGACAGAAGAGGGTTTAAATGAATAAATGGGATGACAAAAGGTTGGAAGAAACTGATACTTTCTGGGAAAATACTTTTTTCTCTCTCTCTCTCTATCAAGTCTTTCTGCTTTGATTTGTTCATTTATACCTCAGCTCCATCTCTCTCTGTGTCTCTGTCTCTCAGCTAAACGCGGTCCGGCTCTGTGAGTCACGGCGCCGGAGGAGGTGCGGCGGCCCAGAGGTTTCAGTGTGTTTCCGTGAGTCACAGCCTGTTGAAGCGGCGCAGGATCACAAGAGGGCTGGCAGCAGGGTGAGCTGCTGCTGCTGCTGCTGCAGCAGCTTATCTGCGGCACCAGGAGTCCGTCCCGGCTCTGAGTCAGCACTCCGCCGAGCTCCCAGGTCTCGCTGACACCAAATTTACATTTCGTTCTTGCTTCCCCCGCGGAAGAAAGACGGTTTGCAGTTATGAGTTTAGTTCCCTCTCTCCCAGGCAGGAATTATGTAGACGATTCGGGTCAAAGGTCAACCGCTGCAGGTCGTCAAGTTGAGCGACTTTCAAGAGCACGGCGACGCCTTTTGATTGGCTAAATCCGACCATTTCAAATCATTTTTGGAGTATTCCTGTCACGAGCTCGATGTGCGATAGAGCTCTTCATGGTTCCTCTCTAAGCTTTCCACTGTCAACGTTTGTGTACAGTTTTTGTTAACTTTATTCAGCACCATGGATAGCATGGTGCTGAATAAAGCACCATGCTATCCGTGGTGCTGGACAGCATGGTGCTGAATATGCTATCCGTGCTCTTTAGTCCTCTTGGCCCAGCGTGGTGAAGGACGGCTCCACAGTGAGGAAAGCCTTCGCTCTCCGTCTTTGGAAACTCCTGTCGTAACATTTTCAGTGACTCCTCTGCAGACTCGTCTTCTTGCTCTTCACAGACTCACCGAGCAGAGCCTCCTCCTCCACAGCGTGCCGTGTGTTTCCTCTGCTGGTTCAGAGCTTCTCGTCAGACGTCTCCATACACAGACACACGCAGAGATGCAGAGAAGCGTCTGCAGCCTCCGGCTCTGGTCCACCACGTTGCATCCCAGGTGCTCACAGCCTACAAACGCTGCGGCGTGTTGCACACGTCCCGCACGAACTCAATTTACAGTGTGTCCATCTTCTCGTGGAGTCGTCTCGCTTGGTTTTGGTCTCTTGGAATTTCAGTTTGATGCTGTTTTTAATGTTTATTGCATGTCTGTAAATGTGTTTGCGGTTGGTCCCACCCAGGAGTGGGTAGAGTGAGAGTAGCGTTTCTTAAGTCAAGTTATTATCAAGCAAACGTAAATGTCTGCCATCCAGGAAGTGACTGAATCATCGATCGAAACATCAACGGTTTCATATTTAAAAATCACACACCAAAATATAAAGTTACGGGGAATCGTTTTCGGTATTTTAAGGATGAAAAATGATTCATATAATTGACAGAATAACTACAAAATGAACTCAAGCGATAGAAAAAAAAAAAAAAAAAAAAAATCCAAATCAATTTCTTCCAATATCAAACAAAAAAAAAAAGCCTGCCCGTGTGTCTGGAGAATATTTGGTCAAAACAAGCTTGTTCTTCATTGGAGAAGTTACTCACAAAGGGCAGCGTGTTCAGAAAGTAGCGCTCAAGTAAAAGTAAAAAGTAAAACGTCATAAAAATACTCCTAAAAGCATTTTTTTTTTCCCCCCTCAAAAAACGCTACCCAGGTAAATGTAACTGAGTAAATGTGCATCTAATTTATAGACTCTACCTCTTGAAGGTGACTATGGCAACAGTTCTCTGGGCCTCAAACCGGTTTGGACCCGAAAACGGACGGGAGCCCGGCAGAATCATGATGCAGTGGAGTTTTTATGAAATGAAAATCGCTGGAGGCCAAAATGGAAATGAGGTCAAGCAAACCGGTTACATATTAATGACATAAATGTGGAGCAAAAGAAAAGGCAAAATAGCTTAAACAATAAAATGAGATTAACGCAGGGAAATGGGAAACCCTGAGTAAACAAGACAGAACCAAAAAATGTATTATAATAAATAATAGAAGGGGAACAATGGGGCAAAAATCACATAAAAATGAAGTAGAATAGACAATAAATAGGAGTGACTTTGTTTAGATACGGTCCTATAACCGATCCAAGTTTAACGGGCAGCAAGCCCACTTTCCTTGTTACCATAGCGCTGAATCCTGCCACAATAGTCAGAAATGCAAACTCACGTTCCCGTCCCCTCAGATGCAAAGCGGGCGCCGAGTGGCGGCGGCTCTGGACAGGAGGTCGAGCGATGAGAGGATCCAGGATGAGAGGAAAACCAAACTCTGGCAGATTTCTGTTTCGTCCGCGGCAGATGGTCGGCACTGTGATCAGGATTTCTGATTTTCATCAGAGGGACAGGCCGATTTTTTTTTTTTTTTTTAATGTTCCCACCAGACAGATGGGGGAACAGAGAGCAGTTCTAATGTATTCGACCTTTCAGATCGTGTGTCACGCCTCGGCGCTTGCTGGTCGTGTTTCAGCTGCAGATGCAGCGTTTCAACTAGATGCTTACGAACACCCATAAAAAAAAACAAAACTTGAGAACATTCGGTCTTCTCATTGAAATTAAGATGTAATTTCAGTGGCAAACAAGTCAAACTGTTTGCTAATTGCCAAAATAATGAGCAAGAAACACATCTGAGAGTTTATTTTTTCAGTGCATTCCTCAAATTCAAAAGTTTTTGTATCCTTTAAGTTTTCCAAAAATGTTATACATTTGTTTCAGTGTTTGAAAATGATCATGTGTTTATCATTTGTGGGATTTAAAGCCGCAGTTGGTCATTTTTTTGAAAAATAAAAATGGATGTTTTTCTTATTTGTTAAAGCTGTAACTATGTCCTGTCAGTATGATGTAATCTGTGGGGAAGAAAAAAACATTTATCTCCTCTACCCAGTGGTCCTACTGCCATTTGCAGAAATACCCCGCTCCCAGTCGGAGACAGCCAATCAGAGCCAGGAGGAGGGTCTCATCAGTGTCAATCAAGCTCATGGACGCGCTGCTAACACCCTGTTTCCCTTGCTAAATAGAAACCGGAAGAAAACAAACTGCACTTTTGCTTTTAACATTCAAACGGTTAGAAACTATTTTCTGACTGTCGCAGCGCTGAGAGGAGCCTGACGTTTCTGAGGAGGAAGAGGAAAGAAATAACACGCCATCAAGTGATTCATGCGCTTCAGCAGCCGACCTTGATTATTCATCACATTCGGGGGAGACATAAGTAAAGTGGGATATGTTTATGTATTCATGCACATGAATTCGCAGCAGGATGTTCTGGCGCAGGGGCACGAAATGCAAATCAGAGGCACCTGATCCTCGTCCGCGGCTTCCGGCGGCTGAACCCACCTGAAAGCCTCCGCCGCCGCCGGACGCGCTGCTCACGGCGCATCGCGCTCTGACCTTGTTCCCACGCAGGGCAGAGCTCTGATCTAAAATAAAACTAACGCTTCGTTGTCAGTCGAATGGATCCTGCCTGCATGGTGTCCGAGAGAGAGAGAGAGAGAGAGAGATAGAGAGAGAGACAGAGAGAGAGAGAGAGACAGAGAGAGAGAGAGAGAAGCGGCTGGAGCGCAGAAACAAAGAGCATCAGAAATCAGAGCAACGTTTCCTTTTGAAGTCTCCGGAAGTCGATATTTGAAGCAGCTTCGCTTTGATTCCACTAATCATCAGATGTAAATCAGAACATCCACCTTTATTGGCTCCCCAAGTAAAGATGTGGAAAAGCCTTCAAATTTAGCTGATTTTTATTTATTTTTTTATTGCAGTATAATAACCTCGTGCTTTGAGTTGCATTTTGGGAAAAAAAAAAAGTGACATAATGACTTCATGTTTCAGTGGGATACAAAGTGAGTGTGATGCAAAGCCTGGTGTCGCTCAGCATCTCTTCAAAAGACGGGAGCAAATATTTATTTCTGATCAGGAGTATTTATAATGATTCAAAATGTAAGACCTGAAATGAATGTATTAGTGCATCAGGTTGAAAAACAAAAAAAAAGAGAGAGAGAGAAACAAGTTGATTCTGTTTTTACGTCAGGAAGAGATTGGGCTGATTTCTGAGGGCAAAAAATATGACAATAAATAGATTTAGGTCATTTAAAAAAAAAAAAGAAATGGCATAAAACCCTCAAAACAAAACAAACTCTGAACTGGAGCCTAATTAACTAAACGTAAAGTTTGACATTTCCATCAAATGTGACGATTTTTAGAGGGATAAATCACCCCAACAGTGATGCCTTTGAGCTGCGGAGAACCCATGAGAACGGGATTTGAACCCAGAACCTTCGTCCTCCCAGGCAGCAGCGCCGCCGGTTGCATCACCAAGCAAACAGAAACGCAGCGGCGTCCGTCTCTTTCATGCGAGTGGCATGCTGCATGCAGGAAACTATCCATCCTGCTCCAGGGAGACGGGCAGTGATCTATGCAGAGGACACACACTGACTGTAGAAAAGTGATGGAAGCCCATTTGAGACCTTGACATACCTCTGTGTGTGTGTGTGTGTGTGTGTGTGTGTGTGTGTGTGTGTGTGTGTGTGTGTGTGTGTGTGTGTGTGTGTGTGTGTGTGTGTGTGTGTGTGTGTGTGTGTGTGCGCGCGCAGTGGCTCTCTCTACCTTTAGCTGCTGCTAACGTCTCTCTCTGCTTCAGCAGGGTGTAGTAATGCTTTCCAGAGCACAGCGCCACCTTCTGGACGCTAATGAAAATGAACCAGATGTTTTTCAGAGAGCAGAGAAACGAAAAAGGACAGAAAAGATAAGAGCTGTTGGAAAAACAGATCATGTGTTTAGTTTTGAGATTTCTTCAATGCAGTTTTGATGTTTCTGTTAACATTTCCTTAAAACCACGACCAAAATCAGGCATCAACAACTTTACAGCTGGTCCAAGTTGCTGGAGATAAATTTGGGTTCATTAAAAAAATATGTAAAAAATAAATATGTTTTCATTCAAACTTGATGAGTTTGCCCTTTGATCTACTGAAGCTGTGACATCAGTTTGTGACATCACGCTTCTCTGCATTACATCACAACTCTGCATTCTTGAATCTAAGTTCATCACAAGACATTTAGTCAGAGACGAGTGCAAACGTTCCAGGCTTGTGTTCAAACAGACAACGACCAAGATGAAGAACAACTCAGAGTTATCGAGGGAGATTAATGCCCACTTGGATAAGATAAACAATGATGCCAACAATATCAGATTTATCTTGAAAGACCAAGACATAATGTCACCTGATGATGATATGGTTCAAAGACCTGACGGTCTTTTTGCCGAAGACCTTTTTAATATTAGCTGCTTTGAAGCAAGACTGTGGAGAGCAGCAGAAAATATCGATAAACTGCAGCAGATGGACGTCAACGCAATGGATAAATATTTAATAAGAAAAACAGAAATACTGCACAAATTACTAGAAGAAGGACATTTAAGTTTGAATTTGAGGCTGAATAGAGCAGAAAAGTCTGTGAAAAAATTGGAAAAACTGGAGAAGCGGATTAAACATGTTCAGAAAGAGGTGACAAAACTCAAGAACCAAACAGAGACTGAGAGAGCAAAGGACATTACCAATAGATCAGAGAAACAAAATGAGATCGAAATAAATAGACATCTAGATAAACTAATGGATCATATCTTTGATATAAGACACATTTTGAAAGACCAAACCATAATGTCGGCCGACAATTTAGGTCAAGGTCTTAAAATCCGTTTTTCTGACGACCATTTCCAGATGAGATGTATCAAGTCCAAACTTTGTAGAGCTGCAGAGAACACATGCAAACTTCAAACTGATATTAGCCTCATGTCTGTGGACAAATACAAAGTGAAGAAAATCGAATTAGTGCAAAAACTGTTGGAAGAGGCCAGTTCAAGTTTACAGTCCAGGGTTAATACAGCAGTGGAGACAATGAACACGATGTATCAGCTAGCAAACCAGCTCGAAAACTTGGGAAAGGAGGTAATGATATTCAAGCAAAAATCAGAGGTAGCAAACCAAAAGAAAGAGAAGGAAATCCCGAAGGAACAAAAGCAGATCCAGGTACAGGTAGAGCTTGCTGGGGAGGTGAGGAGCCAAACGGAGAACCAAAAGGAAGAAGATGAAATTGAAAAAGATGTAGAAATAAAACCAACGCAGGATAAGAAAGAAGGAGGCAGAAAATTCCTGAGGAATATCTCAATAGGTATTGGATCGGCTGTGGGGGTGGGGTTGCTAATTGCGGGGGGATTTTACATGTGGAAATCATTTACAAAATAAACTAAAAGGAGCATAAATCTTGATTACATCCCGAGAAAACGCAATTTAAACCCTGCCTCAACCCCACACAGTTCATCAGCCTTGTTTCCAACGTACCAAGATCCTGGCATCTTCCACCAGGCAGGGCGGCTCCAGGGTACGGATCCAAGGGACCCGGCTGGGCCCTTGGATCCGTACCCTGGAGCCCCACATCTGCACCATTGCCGCCTTAATTCACCAAGCTCGTTCTCATTCATCAAGCAATGTGTCAAACCCTTGGCATGAATGCAGACAGCCGCTCTCTCCAGAGGAGCTGAATGCTGCCAGTAATCTCATTCTCAAGTCTGTTCAGAAGGAAGCTTTTCCTAAAGAGTTCACTTCTCTCCACGTCACGATGGAGCTTCTCAGCTCAAGCTCCATCGTGACTCTTGACCCCTACATGGATGAAGGCCTCATAAAAGTTGGAGGTCGCCTCAAACATGCTTCATTGGATGCAGAATCTAAGAATCCAGTCAAGCAAACATTATGTGTCAAAGTTGCTTGTCTTCCACTATCATGTCATGGTTGAGCATCAAGGAAGGCAATTCACAGAAAGTGCAGTTAGGCAAACATTAATATGATACAACAAACACACCAAGGTGAGAAACTCTGTTTATCTGTCTTAGCCATGCTAACTAGCTTTAGCATTCATGACAATAAAAGCTGTGGTGCTTATATATGTATTTATATATAAATACATATATAAGCACCACAGCTTATATATATGTGTGTGTATATATGTGTATATATGTGTGTGTGTATATATATATATATATATATATAGACATATATATATATATATATATATAAATATATATATATATATATATATATATATATATATCCTAAAGCAGCTTCTGCTAAATTTTGCACTGATGTTATCAGATCATATATCTAAAATAAAAGCCCAAGTCATTTAAGTGTTGCTAATAGTGATTAAAAATTTAAATTTAAAATCACCTCATCCTTTCTGATGTTTTAGGCATGAAAAATAAAAACAAACATGATTTAGGTCAATATTTTGGGAAGTTGACCGTAAATACCTCAGACTCGAGGTCAACGGAGGCTCACAGCACACATTTCAGTGGCCCTCTATTCTCTCGAGGTTAGAGTCGCTGTCAGTCAGTTGCTACGGCAACAAGTCCGCGCACGTACCATAGCCAACGCAGCAAGAAAAGGAGAAGAATACGAGAGGCTCTGAGCTGCTCTTCAACCATTTTCCTGCGTTATTTTTCCCTTCGCTGTGGCGCAAACAGAATCGTCTTTCTGTCTTGATGTAAGCAACGACATGCGGGCGCAGCGCCCCACATGCACGCTGCGGTGCTGATGAGAAGTAAAATCAGCAAATCTCAGTCATGAAGCCTGGAAAGATGCAGAATGAGGGATGGAGACTCTTGTTTTTACCTCAATTTCTGCCTCTTGTGATTGTAACTTTACATGTAAATTAAAAGCACAACAGGTGACACGCACTGAAATTGACTCCCACGGGTTAACTCAGATGACCTTTGGCTTTTCTTCTTTTCTGCATAACGAGGGGGCGGCCGAGGGCGATGACAGGACCTCTCACTCTGACTACAGGCACAATTCAACAAAAGGACCTGCAGCAGAAGAACCAGAGCAGCAGTTTGCAGCGTTTATGCGGCGTCTGGCATATTTTCATGTACCGTACGTCTCTCAGTCACTCAGTAGTCGGGGAGTGGAGGAGCGTCTCCGGTTTCCCAGACTTGTCAAAGAAAATAGCGGGCGGTCTGCTGCAGCCCGCCGTTCTCTGAGAGGTCTGCAGGGACCGAGTCAGGTTTTAACGGGAATCCCTCTCCCTGCTCATTATCAGCTGCTCGGCTTCACTTTCACTCTTCACTTCGTCTGCTCTCTCTCTCTCTCTCTCGCTCTCTCTCGGTTCAGCTTTTTTTTTTTTTTTTCACAAGCAGCACGTCTGTCTTCACAAAACATAGATTTTGCTTCTGCTGCAAAAGGAGCTGACAAATGTAAGGGAGTAAAGAATGATGGAAATTAAAATCCTGAGACGGTGTCTGCAGGCTTCAGTGTGTGGAACGCAATGCTTTTCTTTCTCTATCCCTGTAAAGCCCCCTCCAGCCCCCAGTTTTGACACAGCAGAGGGAAAAAAGCTGCGCCAGCAGGGGACTGTGTCTTTCATGGAGCAGAGTTCATCCTTCTCTGCCACCTCGTTTCAATAATGCAGCAGCCTTAAGCTTCCCTCCATGCATCATTCAAGAGACTCGAGTCTTACTTCGCTTTCTGACGTATCAGAACTCTGCTTTGTCTCCCTGAATCCAGACATTTTTCCTTTTTTTTTTTTTTTTTTTTTTTAACAGCCAAAACAAATCTTCGAATTGATTTCGCTTGGCGGAAAGAGCATCTGTGGGAATCCGCGGACAGAATGTGTGTGTTACGCAATACGGAGCAACAGGGATCCAACCAGTTTCAGCCTGAGCTCTTGTTTACTTGTGGAGTGGGAAGAAGCAGACGAATAACCTAGTCGATCTTTAGGTTGTTGTGAGATGTCTCGCTGAAGCGAATACCTTTCACGTCATGACCATACATTGCAGTAATTTAATGAGCAAACGCCATTAAAAAAGTATTTTAAAAAAGCAACGCAGCATGCTGTTCGGAGAAAAAGCTCAATATGAAGGTTTAAACATAAATAAAGTAGTGGCAGCATCATGCTGTGGGGATGCTGTTCTGGAGCAGGAGCAGAGAGGATTTATAGAGATAAAGAACCTGCTGAAGAACGCATAAATCTTACAGTATTTTTGATCTAGTTTCTGCTGCATATATGTTGGTACAATTGATGGGAAAAAAAATAAGAGACCACTTAGTTTCTCTGATTTTACATTCACGTAAAATGAACATTATTCTTTTGTTCTATGAACTACTGACAACATGTGTCTGAAATCACAAGCAGACATTTTTACGTTTAGCAGAAAATGAGAAATGGTCAAAATAACAACAACAAAAAAGATGCAGCACTTTCAGACATCAAATAATGCAAAGAAAACAAGTTAGTGTTCATTTAGAAGAAACAATACTAATGTTTTAACTCAGGAAGAGTTCAGAGGTCAATATTTGGTGGAAAAACCAGGCGGTTTTCAATGGGGTTCAGTGCAGTGGACTCTTCAATTTTGGAAAAATTTGGAAAAATTGCAGATGCTGATTTCAACATTTTTAAATGACAAACTCAACGGAGAATCAGCTGCACTTTGTCCAAGGAGGTCAGTGTCTACAAATAAGAGCCAATTCGATTTTGCGAACAAATACCCCTTTCTGTGCGGCTGAAGCCCGCCTCATCCTAATACGAAAACGTCTCAAAAAACGCTGCGTTTTTATCGAAGCAAACAAATTAATCCTCCTCATCCCGATTTGCACAATTGTCAAGGCAATAGAAAGCTAGCGTCGTGTACCTGACGCTAATCAAGTGTTTTCAACAAGTGTATGCTTTCTTTCTTTCTTTTTTCAATCTTTTTGTCTGCTGAGCCTTTTGTTTTTGGTCGTTCAAGACCCCGAAGAGCTCAAGTGAGAAACCTGAGATGCGAATGAAAGGGCCGGGTTATTGAGTTATCGAACACAGCGCCTCAGGCCTCCCTGTTTGGGCGGCGAAATGAAGCGGCCGTCCCAACCGTCTGCAGAGCAAACCACCCCAGAGAGCCGCAGTCACAGACTTAGAAAGCAGACGAGCATTACGGGAGGAGAGACGAGGGACGTAATCCGACCTCTCCCCCGCTTTGCTTTTCACATTAAAGATCTACTCCCAGCTCCTTCTCGTGCCCCACTCAGGCCGGCAAACCCGCACACACATCGCTTCGTTTCTGAAAGACAGCCTTCAGAATTGGATTACAAACTCTGAATGCACTCGGTTCCCCTCCGTTGGGCTCCGTCTCCATCCCCTGCTGGGACTAATGGGCCACAAAAACACGCACACACACACTAGCCCTCCTAATTGGGGGCCTGTGCCCTGATTACATGTCCAAATATATTCATGTGCTGCCTTTGTGTCTCCCTGAAGATTCCCCCCGCTTGAATGTGGATGGAAACCGAGAATGTGTTCGAGCTTGAATCTGAACCTGACCCTGTTCTTCAGCGAGGAGGCCTGGAGACTTCTACACACACACATACACACACACACACACACACACACACACACACACACACACTCACGCTTGCACGCACACACGCAGACACATGAGCACATATGTTTGCGTGGCTATCTTTGTGGGGACTTTCCATTGACTTCCATTCATTTCTACTGCCTAAACTTTGTGTCAGAGTTAGGTTAGGGTTATCATAACCTAACCCTAACCAAAACTGAATTCATACCTTAGTACTAAATCTAACCCCTGACCCAAAAGCGTTTCCCAATGTGGAGGCTGAAAACTGGAGCAGTGGATTCCCACAACGTAGTATGTGTCAGGAAAGCGGTTCCCACAAGGTAATACTTACGCACACAGACATGGTGTTGAGCTCGGTTCATGTCTAGAAAGAAAAACAAAACAATCTGCAGTGTTGCTGCTTCTTCAGCGTCCAGATGGACAATAACTCAGGCTAACAACAGTTCCCCTACTGAAACATTGAAATCCAGCGTATTAAAAGCATCTCTCTCTCTTTATAGGTATAAAACTTTCTGCTTTAGACAACGTTTGCTTCACTAAATTTGCTTTGACACAGGAACCAGAGATGTGCAATTAGATGTTTTATTCATCTTGTCATGCCTCCCGAACACGCAGGTTGCAGCTCGGCGCGGCAGATGGTTTGCTACAATCGGCCATCTGGTAAGTTGTTGAAAACTATCGCGCTGATGAGGTCGGACATTAAATAGATTGACTGGAGAGGTGACAGCATAAGTCGTACGTCTAACACCAGAAAACTTTCACAGAGCCAGCTGACAGAGTCGCTACGTTGTGATTTCGTCTCTTCAACCGATCTTATTCTGTTGTGTCAGGTAAACCCATTTATCGCTGCTATTGGAGCTGATAAATTAGCGCTTTGTTGCTCAGGAAAATGGGTCCAATATTTAACAAAGGTGTATTGTTCTCATAAGCCACCCATGATGCTTTCTGTTGACAAACCAAACATTCAGTCATCCTGCAGATAATGAAAAACAGTCTCGCTCGGATTATACTTCCAGTTGGTTAAACGTTTCAACCAGTTGCACAAAGTACAAGTAACAGGAATCCAACTGGAAGTTCATAAAGATGTAGTAAGTTTCACAAAGCCACAGCTCCTTCCCAAAGTCGTTTGCACAAACCAAACTACTTTTCCACGAATTACAGAACATCATCTGTCATTCTGTGCTGCATATATATATATATATATATATATATATATATATATATATATATATATATATATATATATATATATATATATATAAAACTAACTCCTGTCAGTGCTCCTTTACTTCGAATCTCCACAAATAAAATCCACAAACTCACAAACTAAACAGCGTCTGGTACAGCAGCATCCTGGACTCTGGCCAAAGCTCGATGTTGCTCACATTCCCCTGCATCACATTTCTGCCGTCGGTCAGAGTGTTGCTTCTCCTCTACAAATCAGGAGGTTTTCAAAACCCTCTGACTTACAGCAACAAATCTGTGTCATGAATCACCCCGGCCTGCAGTCCCTGAGCAGAAAATAAATCAAATGAGAGTCTGTGACATTGGCGTGTAATTTATAACACAAGATATTTCCATATGAAATAAAATATCGCAATAGATATTAAATTTTGAAGTAAGTTATTATGTGTCGGTAGTTTGTGCAAACAAAAGGATGGCCAGTGAGTATTTACTTATTTGAGATGTGGACTGTGTGCTGTTTTTCTTCATTATTATGATTATTATTATTACTAACCTAACTCTCCGTTAAACTTCTCAGTTTTATCCCTGACCTAATTCGAGTGTTTCCGATTGAAATGAACTAAAGTTTGTAAAAGTGTGGGGGGGGGGGGAAGTTGCAAAGGCATAGAAACGTTTCCATGTAAACGCTAAATGTTTCAGGTCTATCTTAGTGCTTTCATTCCTTCCCCTTTTTCTGCTGCGTCCATCTGTCAGTTACCGGCGGCGGTGACTCATCGTGGCAGATTGATTAGCCAAGAGTCGGAACAGGACTTAATCATCGAGAGGTGCGATTGTCGTGCTGTCGTCGCTCGCTTCACACTTCCCTCGCTTCAACCTCTCGGCATTTTCCTGCCAAATCCGACACACAAAAACACTATCTATCTATCTATCTATCTATCTATCTATCTATCTATCTATCTATCTATCTATCTATCTATCTATCTATCTATCTATCTATCTATCTATCTATCTATCTATCTATCTATCTATCTATCTTTATGTAATGAGTTTCTGGAATCGTCAGGGAAGATGGCGGTGCAGCATGCAGGTGTAGGCCTTTAATTTGTCCGCTGTGCAGGTGTGGGAAAGGACAGCTGTGTGTTTGTCATTGTAATAATGAAATGGAAAATGTCGTAAAATGTCTGATATTGCAGTTTATATATATATATATATATATATATATATATATATATATATATATATATATATATATATATATATATATATATATATATATAAAAACAACTAATACTGTTAGTTTAAAAGCAAATTAAGCTTTTAGCAGTTTTACAGTTTTTTTTCTTTTAATGATTTAACTTAATTTCCACAACAGAATGACACTAAAAGTACCAACAACAATTGTATATGTAATTTTCAAATCATTAGATTGAAAACGACGTGCTTTTCTTTTTACCAATATTAACATCGGTATCAATTTTTGCAAAAACAATTTTGTTTTTCTGTATGTTAAAACCAAAAAGTGGAAATAAAATGGTGGTTCTTTAGAAACAACAAACTTCCTATACTAGATACAGATCAAAAAATTAAAAATTGTCTTTTGTCAAAAGGCCATGTAACACCTGATGCTCCAAATGAGTTTTATTTAGCTGGACTGGGAGCCAAAATGGCTCTTTGAATGGTAAAGGTTGCAGACTCTTGCCCCGGTTGATCCAAATGATCACTGCACCGGCTGCTAACGGTGCTCACAGCGGCAAAATGAGTTCCTGTTACAATAACAATGAGTATAATCGTCACATGCAGTGTGGAAATGGCCGATTGCAGCAACAAATCCTCGGTTATCACGCGGGTTTACAGGTTTACGGTCTCTCTCGGTGCCTCTCGGCTCGAGTGCTTTGGCCTCATGGCCCGCAGTCTGCATGATGTTGGTTGTTCTCGCCGCTGTCATCATCGCTACGGGAACATCTGGCTAAATCCAAATCTCTGTCGAACATGAGGGGTGAAGATATTTCCGTCAGGATGGAAAGCAAAAGCTTTGCCGAAACATTAAACCTAACCTGGATTTATGTTATGGCAGACCTTGAGTGAATATATGGAGAGCATAAATATGATTTAGAGTCAAAAATAACCCATAAGAGTATGAAAACCTTGATTCCCAAACTGGAAAAGTACACTTAGATTGCACTTTTCTTAAAAAAAAAAGACAACCATCGCACTTCATAGGTAAGAAAATGCTTGATTTGAGTAGCACCACTTTTCTTTCCTCCGTATCTGAGTCAAATGAAAAATAGATGAATGCTTGACTGCATTTTCCCTCTGAGTATTTCAGCTTCTTCTCTTGTAAGTGGCGTGAGCTTGACGTGACCTAAACAACCCGCCGGTGTTTGGGGATCTGAAAGAGAACTGAAAAGTGTTTTTAAGTCAACATTAGGTGAAAAGAAATCATAAAATAAGATTGTAAAAAAAAAAAATCATTTAAAAAAAATACTGCGTTTCAGCCAGAAAATCCTCCTGGAGTTTCATTTTTCGGCTTCCCTGGCAACACCAGACTCCATCAGAGTTGGATGAGAGGGATAAAATGACCGTGCCAACTTATAAAAACAAAAGAAAAGGCAGGAGAGGACATCATCACAGAGAGTCCTCCTTAAACTAAACGACTTATTGTGGCTTGCAGAGGCAAATCGATAGAAATGTTTTGTCAAAAGGGCCCAGGAAGACTCAGGGTCACTGAAAGCTCTGCATCTTGGCAGAGCTGCAGCTTCTTTTTCTTTTTAAGTGCAGAGAGAGAATTATGGCACGAGAATGACTCAGCCAGAAATGCTGAAAGCAACGTAATTAATATGAGTACGGGAGCGTTTGTGGCAAAGAGCCTCGTATGGAAGAGGACGGGAGTCCTGCTCTGACGCTCAGGAGGAGCCAGGAGGCGGCGAAGCTGAATGGACCAGACAGCAGGCGGACGCAGAGCAGGGAAGAAGGGCCGGTGTTTTACCCCAGGGGACTATCAGTCATAAAATAAAATAAACTTAATACAAAAACTATAGAGCTCAAATCAGAAACAAATCTGTGCGTAGAAACACAAACCAAAAAAACCCAAAACGGCAGACATCTTGACTCCCTGCATGACTGTGAGCGCTGAGGGAGGAAAGTAAACACTGTGTCCGGTTTGCGTGTTTTTCATCGGTTTAACAAAAGCAAACGCCGCCAGTGAGTAAATTAACCTGAACGAGATTTCCTGCCATTGTTCCCCCTGACTTCTGATTTCAGTTTCCTCGGCGTTTTGCTTGACAACATGAGTAAACTCCTCAACCATTTTTCCTGCCCAGCAGCTCTTTCACCGCTACACTACTTGAAAATGACCTCAAAACAACAAGATTTGTCATCACGACAGGCCTCAGTGTGCGCTGATTGCAGAGTGATACGCTGCAGCACCAAATGGAGAGAAACTTTCCGACGCTCAGCATCCAACTCCAATGTGGGTGGAAGTTAAAAAATGGATGAGAGCTCAGTCAGACGCAGTATTTCCTGAGGACAGTAACACAAAACCACGACTGCTCTGTGCTGTGCACCATGCAGCTACCTGTCCTCTCCTCGCCTCCCCAAGCAGAAACCGGGGAGGCAGAGCAACTAGGAAAAAAAATTGCAAAAACAAAATAGAAAAAGAGACACGGCGTGTGCTATTCTAATTAATCAGCGCTGCCGGTTTGAGGTTGGCTGCAGACCGGATGGAGGCACCGGCCCGCAGAGATGCGACACGTGAGGGGCTGCTGCGGAGACGAGGCCGTCCTGTCAAGGCGAGGAAACTCTCCGAGACGCACAACATCTGAAGCACAGCTTTCCCCCTGAAGGCGTTCAGCAGACCGCAGCTCGAGAAAATAGGACATTTAGAAAAAAAAAAAAAAAGAAGACCAAGAAGATACTTATCACACATCCTGACCTTGCGATGATGCAGATTCTTCTTTTGGTCAGATTGAGTTCAGGGGAAGCTCACACAGCTAGTGGAGACATCCTGGAGAGCAGATGGGTAACTTGTGCTTGTTTTGGTTTTTATGTTTTGTTTGGGGTTTTTTTTAATATATATTAAAAATAAGCAGGTTGAATCAATTACAGCTTATGGCAAAGAGTTATCTGCTTACACTGGTCACACAAAAAGACGAATAAATCCAACCACACATTTAAAGTCGTTGTTGACATGAGTTAAGTTTAAGTTTAGGTGACCAGATGGGGCTCCTTACGGTATTGAAGGAAAATGTTAACATTTCAGCTTTAGGTGTATTTTTTGGGGACGGAGGCAGATATAAAGGTCAAACTGGCATCGGCATAAACAAACAAACAAAAACAAAAAAAATCGACAAAACCGATGTGACTCGTTAGTGATACATGATGTGACAGACACAAGATCAATATCAGCAAATATAGATGAAATGTTTGGCAATAACTGACCCAAAAGCAGAAATGTTTCTCCTTAATCCGCGTCAGTCA
Source organism: Poeciliopsis gracilis (assembly GCA_911649635.1). Taxonomy (NCBI): domain Eukaryota; kingdom Metazoa; phylum Chordata; class Actinopteri; order Cyprinodontiformes; family Poeciliidae; genus Poeciliopsis; species Poeciliopsis gracilis. Next base: position 2,381,097 of record CAJVRI010000724.1, read on the forward strand.
GAAAGAAAATGTTTCTTTTCATAGATTTTGTGAATATCTCAGAACGAAGACTCTGTCCAAACAAGAACGATTCAAGTTTTAGTTAAATGGAATTAAATTCAGATTCACAATCCAAACACGAGTTCAGTGGATTCAAACGTCTCTGGAGTAAAGCAGCGTTCAAAATCCACTCTTACAAGGTTAATTCTTCAGACGACAAAAACCAGCTTTAAAGAGTTTTACCTTGAGATACAATACGAGGTTTTGACACATCAGCAGGTTTCCTTTTTTTCTGTTCCATAATAATCATGACTGAGTTCAAGGTTCTGGCCGTGTCAGTGAGTCGGCAACTAAGGTTTTGTTTAGTTTCTGTATTCTTAACGTTTTAATCAGAACCACAAAGTCTCTTCTGATTTGAACGTCAACTATCAGATTTGAGTGATTTTTTTTTTACTGATTCCTTAAAAGCTTTTATAGTCCAAAAATAAAAAATAAAAAAAAACATCCATATGAGCCGACTGGGTTTAAGCATCGTGATCTTAATTCTGTTAGTCATGGTTTAAGAGGAATAAAATAAAAAGGCATTTGATCTGAAGTTCTCATTATGCTAGAAAATGACCCAAAGTCACTGTCCGCTTACTTCTTTTGCAGTTTTCAGCTGTATCTCTCAGCCTGTTTCACCTTCTATCACAGACTCGCTCTTCATTTTGCCAGTGGACGACTTCGAGAAAGTTTCTTGGAAGTCATTGAGTGATCTGGCTGCAACCTAAAAATAACATCGTTGTACAGCTAACATAAGTGCACTGGAGTTCACACAGTTAAATAAAGGACATTTGACACAAATCACTCCAACTCCAATAAAACTTTACCCAGCACATATTATATATTTGGTGATTGATTGTTATGATGCTCATGTTTAATATGTTTTGTTGGTTTGTTAATAAATGGGGTTATTTATTAACTGCATTTTTTTTTTTTTTTCAAAACTGCCTCCCTCCAAAGAGCACATTGTAATCACCCACCAACGTCCAAACAAAGCGTTTCCCGTTTAAATCCTGCCTGCGAGGCTCTCGGGTGGCTGTGACTGTAAACCCGGCCTTTGGCGCCATCGAGCGGCCAAACGTGGAATCACGCATATACTCTGTCACCTGAAACGTGAATGATGGCCGCATGGTGCAGTTATCCACGAATGGCACACACATACACACTCACACACACACACATACACACGCACAAAGCACACCGTGCGTCAAAGTCCACATCCGGTTCGGTGACGCATATAGTAACGTTCAAGTTTTCAAAAGGAGCGTGAAACGTCTAAATGTGGCTGTGATGAGAGTAAACGCCCCGCAAACATCCCAATTAAAGGTGTGACGTTGGTGTGTCTTTGTTTGACTTCTACAATAAAAAAAAAAAGTATTTGTCATTATTGTTGGGAATCGAAAACCAATGTATTCTAAAATACATTCATTAAGATAATAACCTTTACTGTCTGTTGTTTTAATTTGTCCTGTGTTTACATAAACGGGCGACGCCCTCTTCACCGTCTGAAAAATAAAAAATAAAAAAACTAAACATTTTCGGTGCCATAATGTAAATGCGATTGGTTTATGGTTTTTGTCAGAGTCATGGAGGCGGGAGAGGGCGCGCACACACACGCACACACACACACACACACACACACACACACACACACACACACACACACACACACACACACACACGCACACAGTGTCTCTGCTGTGACTGTGTATCACTTCAGATGCTCAGATAGAATTAAAAAAAACTGCGCTCCTCCGCCTTGTCGCCGGCGTTGCGCGCATTTTCTCCCTCTCCTCTCCCGCAGCATGGTGCTCGGACTCGGAGGCTCGGCGCCGCGTTTTCCTCGGACGGCTTGAGACGAGCCAGCAGAAAAGCTTCCAGCGCCACCTGTTCCCACCTTGAGATACAAGGTAAGAAGAGGCTCGGGAGGCAGGATTTGGACTCTTTTTCTTTTCTTTTTTTTGTCTTTCTCGTGCGGCTGTCTGCCCAGATTAGAAGTGAGAAAAACAAACATCCAAAAATGAGTTTGTGGAGAGTTTGGCACATGCCGCACGGTGCGCGTTTTTCAGGTTCTGTTTTTTTCTTTTTGTGTGTGTGTGTGTGTTTTCCTCCTCCCCTTTAGGGTCCCTTTTCTCTTCTCAAGTTCAAAGCGCGTCGGCGGCCGATGCTGTTGTTGTTGTTGTTTAACGTAGTTTCCGGTCAGCGGGGGGCGTCTTCGTAAACAATGCAGTTTCAGCTGGATTCCTGCGTAATGGCACTCCTATTACATAATTTGCCAATTAGCTAATTCATGATCTCCATCCAATCACACAGCTTTTTTTCTTTCAATAAATTGAAGGTAAAGATATATATATATATATATATATATATATATATATATATATATATATATATATATATATATATATATATATATATATATATATAAAGATGTTACTAATCAAATCCAACAGCTTTGGGGGAATATTTTCCATCTTCAGAGCCAATTATCCACTTTCCTTTAGCCAAGCTGCCCCTTCACGAGGAAGGCCAGCGATCAATTATCCACTCAGACCTGTTATTTCACAGGCTCATGATCACTTACCTCCCCTCTGAGGGCAAAACAAATGTAATCTCATACCAGTGGACTATTACATAACTTTAAAACCCAAGTGCCATCCTGCCTGCGTGGGAGGAGATGTGATGTTCCCACTTCCTTGCTGTTGTTTGGCTTGTTAATTGAGCGAGGAGTATTAGTGTAAGCTGAGTTTTTTTTATTTTTTTTACGACTATTATTATTTCATCTACGTATATCAGCATGCAGATGAAGTGGCCGCTTAGATAATGCCTGCCTACCTACGTGAAGTCTGTGTCTGCTGAGTTGCATGTTAATTCCAAAGGTGGCATGACCAAATGTGAATATATTTTGGTGTGTAGGGTAATGTGTGTGTGTGTGTGTGTGTGTGTGTGTTGAGGGGGGGGGTGTGTGTAGGAGAGGTGTGATCGTTGGGTGCCCAAGCATGACGCTTGAGAGCTGCTTGGACATAGTTCAACCCAGTCTGTCCTGCGCGGTGGAAGTGTTGCGCAAACAGACGTGCTACGCTAACCTGACACGTCCTTCCTGCAGACGGCTTCAGGTTGGGGTCACCAACAAGGAGCCAAAAGTATAGACTGTAAGGTGACGCAACTGTACAGTTCTATGTTAGTTTGTAGATATTTGATGGTTTTAGAGTTGGATGAAATCTAAGAGAGGATGGTGGCTCAACCGCAAAAAACCCCACCGGGATCAAATGAGCTCACAGCAGATGATTAATTAGAGAAGCAGCCAAGAGTCCCTTGGTAACATTTTCTTAACCATGGACTTGGAAGCCAGTTAGTAAGTAGAGCAAAATACAAGCCAGTCATGCATGAAAACCTGCTAGAGGCTGTAAAAGACTTGAGGCTGGGTAGAGGTTTTCCCAACTAAAGCCAGAGCAACAGCGGATGTGAGCTACTTTACTGTAAAGAAACATGTTTTCCCCATGTGTAACAATAATAGAGAGACAACAAACACAAAAAAAACATCAGTTTTTGGTGGTTCTGCATTGTACTCATGTGTTTTTTGGTGATTGTTGCTGCTTTAATTGCTGCATCTTTTTCAAAACATTGCGATCAAATTTCTTTTAGGCACACAACCCTCATCCCCCCAAAAAATAAGACAGGGTTTTAACATAGTTCATATATAGACTATGAATAACATATTGAGTATCTTCTTCAAATTGCACCCTGAAGAACGTTGTGAGGTCATTCAAGTTAGCATGTACTGTACGCCCACTATGGGCAAAAAGCTGCAGCATCCTGCAAGTCACAGGCTTTCAGGAGATGTTGTGAAACAGGAAGTTAAATTACTGCTGGGCTAAAGGGAATTAGCTAAAACTCAGCAGAGCAGTGATTGGTCAGGAAAGTAGGAAACTCAGAAAACATCGAGTTGATCCGTCAGATTGGCGGAAAAGTTGCAACGACTGGTGGAAATCGGAGGGATTGTTCAGTGCAACTACAGATAATATAAAGTAAGACATAAAAAAGGAAACCATGTGTCATTAACCTGTCGTGAAACACCTACCCCATGTTGATCAATCACTTAAAATCCAGATGAGCCCCATAGTTTTGGTTGTGACCCTGCCTGGGTCATAGCAGCGAAAAATGACAATGACACAGGCTACTGTCTGAAAAAAATAAAATATCCAAAATCTGTCCTGGCAAAACCTTTTAATCACCTGGTTAAATCAGTTTGACAACTCATTAATGACAATATCATTATAAAGACTCTTTCTCTTGTCGGGCAAAATCAGTTTCAAACATAACGCTGCTTCTGTAAGCATTAAGGAGAGAAGGTCTCACCCTGATTTCTTCACAAAATCTTTCTTCACTTGCAGTTTAACATGTTTTTGTGTTTCCAGTTGAACTCGCTGTTGTTTATCACTCAGAGTTTGCAGCCTTGTAACTTTTGTGCCACTGATTTTACTGTCTGTCGGGCGCAACGAGGTGTCCAAGCCAATAAAGGAGAATTGCTCTTGTGGGACAACATTGCCCAGCCACAGAGCGAAGGAAGCGCGGCGGAATGAAGTGGGAGATGTTGTTGCTTACGCCGACAGTAAAGACGCTCCTCCTGAATCAGCCTCTTGTTACCACAGAGGACCCGACCCACTGTACCAACAGTATGCTTTTATTGTGGAGAGACGTAGGGTTTGGAGTACATGAAGAAATATTTTAGCTTAAAGCTGCAGTGTGTAACTCCTGCGTGAACATGTTTTTTCCACGTGTGTTTGAAACCGTTACCATGTCGTGACATGAGACACATAACCTGTGAGAAAAAATAATCAGGCTCCTCCACCTCCTCCCAGCGCTGCAACAATGCAGCCAAAAAACAACCAATCAGATTCAGGAGGAGTGTCTTAGCGATGTCAATTATGCTCATGTACGTGCCACTCAACGTGCTAATGCAGTTACAGGAAAACTATTTATCCGGTGTCGTCGGTGGCCATGCTAACTAGTCTTAGCATTCGGGCCAGGCTTCATTGTGGCGACCCAGCTGTAGCCTAGCAGAGAGAGAGGCGGAGGATGTGAGTGGTGCATACACGAGCCTGATTGACCACGCTAACACCCTCCTCCTGGCTCTGATTGGTGTATTTCTTCAGTCAGTACTGGGCGAACTGGGACCAGGCAAAGGAGCTCCAGTCTTTTCACATATTATCTGTCTTATACTGACATGGCAAAATGATAGTTTTACAAAATATTTCAAAGAAACTGTTACAAAAGTTACAGCTTTTACTCATGATAAACTTTCTCATTATGATGCACAAGCTGCTCCCAACACTTAAATAGTTTGAAACTGTTATGAGAAAAATAATATGCGTGACGCCAACTAACAACTAGAAACTGACAAAACTGCTAACAAGTCGCATAATTGACCTCATGTAACCTGTTCTTGCATCACTGACTACATTTTTACTCCCAATAATCACTGACGATGATGTTGGTGGATGTATTTCTTACACTGGATGGAGTCATTTTTAAGTCAAATGAGTTTAATAGTAGCGACGGCGCCTACGGGTCTCCCTCAGGAAATGAGTCGATGTGGAGACGACGGCGCTGAAGCAGCTGAATGTGTCCAAGTTAACTACAGGTGGAGGGGAAGCCGAGGATTTGCCACCTGACAGAGCTCCAGGGCAAAAGAAAGCAAGTAATTAGCTTGTGGGAGTTAAAACGTTGGAGCTCTCTTGACACGTTCATTCGTCAAGGTTTCTACATATCGCTGAGTTCATTTCTAATGACCTGTTCGTTGTTGCTTAATGTTAATTGTTAAAACGTAAAGAAAGGTTCAAGAAGAGCTGAATGGGGGAAAGAAATGACAAGCTGGAACAACGCCAGGAACATGTTGCTTTTTCTCAAGACTGTTTCCTTCAGCAAAGGTGACGGTCTCTATTGAGCGATCATCTGACAGGAAAGAGAAAGTACACACATGCATTGGCTCAAGAACGGGAATCGAACCCTGTTGAACCCCACAGCCCTTCACACACAATGAGACACAGAGCAACAACTTTACCCGTTTTTACGCTTAGCAGTTTTTAAAAATGGTAAAGCATTTGGACAAGTAGATTTTTTTCATATATGCGTATTTATAACTGGTAAAAATGAAGATCCCACTGCTCTGAGCCCCGTTGAAAACCTCCTGGTTACTGATCTCTGAACTCTTCCTGATTAAAACATTAGCATTAATGTTTCTAAATGGATATGGACTTATTATATGATGTCTGAAAGCGCTGCATCTTTTTCCTTATTTCTCATTTTCTTCAAATATGAACTGAAGTTTTGCTTGTAGTTTCAGAGACATATTGTCAGTACTTCATAGAATAAAAGAATAAAAGAACAATGTTCATTTTACTCAAACATTTACCTCGAAAGAGTAAAATCAGAGAAACTGATCAGATTAAGTCGTCTCTTTTTTTTTCTCCAGAGCTGTAAATAGTTTAGATTGGTATATATTACTATTTAATTGTTTTTCATTTTCATTTCAGAATTGACATTTGCAGGCCCAAATGCACTCCTAACTTTTTCATTCCAACATTAAACCAAACTAAACTTTTACATTTTAATTTAATAAAAAATTTCTTTATTCAGAGACATAATTTAAATTTTGATTACTTTCCTCAAAACCACAAGTTTACATACATTAAGACTTCTTTGGTTTTAAATCAGTTTGATGATCTCATGCAGGAACCCATGAAAGTGCCTGACCTGATCATTCAAATCATTTAAGCTAATAGGAGGCAGTTTATAGGGCAGCACTTACATACTGCCTTAAAATCGACCCCCTTGTGTGACATCATGGAAAACTCAAAATAAATCTGCCAACATATCAGGAAGAGAACGGTGGACCTCTACAAGTCTGGTCCGCCATCGGGTCCAGTTTCTAGGTGCTGTATTCTTCTGTTTAGAAAAAAATATGCAAGTTTATACAAATTGGGAATATCCATCAAACACACTGTCCAAAATGTGCATATCGACCACAGAACAAAACAATCGAAACAAAGTCGTTTATTGATTTGGACTGACAGGATTGAGTCCAAAATGTCTTTGAAGACCAAAACTTTCTTTTCTGCAGACGCTTCCTGTGGTCTGATGAAACCAAAACGGAAATGTTTGACCACAAAGTCGTTGCTGCACTTATAGTGACTGATTTACTTCACAAAGTAGGTAGAACAGTCAGTAAAACGTTACTGGAATATTGAGGAGAAATCTCACAAAGTCAGCCAGGAAGTTAAAACTTGTTAAAGAGATTTGAAATGTTTGACCCGAGTTATGCAGCCTGAAAGGCAACTCTACTAAATATGAATGAAATTTACATAAACACTTGAATTGTTTTAAAAAATCTCATATTTTGTCACTCACCTCTCGCCCGAATCGTTCACTGGAGATATACACCAGCTCCCCTCATGACCCCACGAGGGACAGAAAATGGATGGATGGATTTTGTCATTCATCAAATGCAAATAATTTCAGTAATCTTAGCTCAGGTAAAACAGAAATAGAAAACTTTCTGACGACTAGATGTAAAGCTTCTTGATTAGGTGAATAAAATGACAAATGTTTCTGCAACATGATTACAATAATAATGCAGGCTTTTGTCCTCTTGTGGTCACTCTAACACAATCTGAAAATGGAGGATGATCGTTTAGTGTCTGTCAGTATTAAGAGACCAGGCCGTGTGGAAATCGCTTAAAGTGACAGACACTCACAACATGTTGATGGTCTCCTTTCCGCGCACATTCGGCACGCAGCGTTTCAAAAATGTTCTCATATCATTCCACTCAACGCTTTGTTAAAAATTCATTTTGCAAACTGCTCCTTTTTCAGTCGAGCATTTAAAAAGAAAAAAAAAAATCTTACCTAACAGCCCTTCACCAAAATAACGTTTTGTAAGAGGTGATGTTCGTGCAACATTTCACTCTGAACCAGTGAGTCATCACAGTCCGGTCAGATCAGAAAAGGGAGTAAAATAAAAAAGAAATTTCAGAAAAACTTTTAAAAAATGTCTTTTCAGCTATTTCCCAGAATTTCTCAGGGGCTTTCAGTTTTATGACACATTTTTCTTGAATGTCAACTTGCTAGTTGCAAAAAAAATTACATTTTTTTCTTTTTTTTTTTTTTTTTTATAAAAAGATAAAGTTCTATCTCACACATGAGAAAATACAGAACGTATACATGAACGACCATCTTTCTCTCAGGGTCTTCTTACAAAGCCAGATCTGAAAAGTGTGGCATGTATTTGTATTCAAACCAACTTCAAAAATTGTTGGTTTGAGGGGAGCTTCTACAGGTTGAGATTTACTATTTGATCATTTGTATTTGTGTTAATTTTTGAGAGTCTGAAATCAGACTGAAACCAGTTTCAGGCGATTTACTGCCAAGATATTGTCTGACTAAAACAGGGATTTCGATAGTGGCTTCATAATTGCGACGGTTGTCCTTTGTTAGCTAAACAGAAACTATTTTACATAAAGCCTGTCTGATTATAGTGTGAACCTGCTGTAGGCGTAAAGCTGCCTCTTTGTTAATAGTTTACAAAGCAGATTGAGTAGATTAGTCTATTTATAATGCTATGGATTTGTTGCATCTCTGGTTGTTTTTTTTAAGGAACACAAACATTATTTATCTTTGGTTTCATGTTCAGCTCGTTGATCACAAAATGAACTTTGTCTGGGTTTTGTTGAGAGCAGTGAAACAGTAAAGCAACATAATCAAAGTGTCTAAATAAAGGGATAAGGTTTGGCAATAAACGCCGGTAAATTTTTATGTTGTTTGACCATTTTTGTTTTCCAGTAGCATGTCTGTGTTGAAGCTGATTGACGAATTGATTGATTGTCTAAAATTTTTATTTGGAACAAGTCCTGATAAAGTCCAGATGTTCTAGCCTTATTTGGATTTAACATGATGCATTATGTTGACATGAACAATATTTGCATTTGCATTTATTCGGATTATGTTGGACTCATAAAACAACGAATAACGATCTGAAAAATAGGGAGTGTGAATGTGTCATTAATTTTTGTAAAAGAACTACGTGACGAATATTTTTAGGGTTTTTTTCTAACAGTTTTTAAAATACACATTCATTTCTACAGCCCAAACCTTACTGTTATCATAACCCTAATCCTAAACAAAACTCAATTCACATCTAAGTCCAAATTTAACCCCTGACCCAAAAACAGTCTTTCCCCTTGTGGGGACCAGAGTTCAGTCCCCACAAGGAGCAGTGGGTCCCCACAATGTAGTATGTGTGAGGAACATGGTTCCCACAAGGTATTATAAACAAACGTACACACACACACACACACACACACACACAGTTCAGTTCTGGGTGTGACAGAACTATTTGTGACAGCTCTCTGGAGCCGCCGCACCATCAGACGAACCGATCTGTTTCTATGATTATCCAAATTCACAGTTATGCTAACAGTCCCTTCTTCTGTTCTGCAACCCGAGTGCTGCCTCTGACTCACACTGATGCCTTTGTATGACTTCACACATAAACTGACACGCAGCTCTCACGTCTTTTTTACCAGCACTGAGTGAATGTGCAGTGGTTTTTACTGCAGGAGGCATCAAAACGGACACCTGTCATCAGTCGGCAGCCCCCACGTGTCCGCTGCTGCCCCCTGTGGATACTTATAGCCCACCGCAATTATGTTCTTCCATTAGTCATCCTACGCGTTGTGGTGATGGGCTACTGGCTATACTTAGCCATCGCCATGGTCACTCCTGTGCAAATGAGAGATTTTACAAACATAATTGTGGTTGGCGTCAAACATGATGAATAGAGATGAGTGTTACGCACACGGCTCTTGTTCTATTTCTGGGGGATTTTTTAGTTGTTTTTTGTTTTTTTGACCAAATGTGGAGACATTTTTAGAGATCGAGCACCTTTTATCTGTTGTGTTAATTAAAATTCACCCAGTTAATTCAGGGAAAAACAATCAGGCTGCCGCTTTTAAATTAAGGCAGTAGGTATGTTGACAACTTTAAAAACAAACCAGATTAATAATCAAGTTGGCTTGTTCACATCTGAAATATGAGGTGTAATTTGACATGTATTACAATTCACTAATGAACAATATTAGCATTTACTTTATGGTACATTAAAAAAATCACTTTTATAATACAGAACCATAATTTTATTACTGTATTTCTGGGCGACATCTGAACTTTTTATCCTGTAATTTTAAGCTGCAGACGCCTTTATTTTAATGTAAATTTTCGTCATCTGTAGCATAGTTTATTGTTAAAGTCAACACAGTACAAATGAGGGGTTTTTTTTTTTTTCCATTTTCTGCAGATCTTCAGAACCGGGCTCCCATTAAGTGTGCACATTATTTTCCTTCAATAGCTGGACATTACCTTCTTTTTTTATTATTTTTTACTGACCAATTCAGCAATCTAAAATGTGGTTAAAAAGTTTTTATTTTAAAATGAAATACATTTAATAAAAAGTATATTTAAGACCTGCTTATCTGTTGTCATTTTAAAACAGGACTTTTAATCCAACAAACATTGAAACGCATATCAAACAGCTCGACTTAAAACGATCAGTTTTCTCTGACTTTACTCTTTATAGGTAAATGTTTGAGTAAAATTAACTTTTACTCTCTGAACTACTGACAACATGTCTCCGAAATGCCAAACAAAAATTTTGTGTTTGTTTGCAGAAAACGAGAAACGGTCAAAATAACAAAAACGATGCAGTGCTGTCAGACCTCAAACGAAGCAAATTTTAGTATATTATACACTGTAGATTTTGAAGAAAGTCAGAATATGTTTATATAAAAAAAATAAGCTTTAATTATTGCGGCACAAAGGAACAATTTTGATCGTCCTAAATGACCTTGAAACCAAAACGTTTAGTCTGATTCGATGTCAGACCAGGAGTAAAAGGAAGGCTGTGTGTCTTATTATACAGTTTATGCATATCTGGTTTAGCTGCATATTTATATTTCTGCGTCTCATCATGTCTTCAAAGATACTGAGCTTCCAACTAGAAAGACAGACAACTTTTACTCCAACTCCATCTTTGCAGTTTTCAAGCTATTTTCCCAGATACATGTCGACATTTCTGACAAAATGACAGTTTGCCAAATCTTTTCTTAATCACCTCAGGTGATTAAAAAATCTGGACGTGATCTGGACGTGGTAATGATTCACCAAAACAAAACCTGACATGAAAGCTCATAAAATTCTGAGCGTAAATTAGTTTGCTGGCTTCGGTCGCGACGTGACATGGTGCAGAGCGCACGACATGCTGTCACCGTCGCTGCAGGTTCATGTTGAAGGCTGTGTGCAGCAGGGCTGACGACGTGGCAGAGGCCGGACATCGTCAGCAGCTGAATCAGCTCGGAGTCGAGGAGGCAGGAGATGTCACCGGGGATTCGGTTTCCTCCTTGTTCTCCCGTTGCTGCTTGTCTGGGAGTTTGCTCCTGCTGTCTGAGGACAAGTTTAACTTTTCCATCTCGCATCTCATATGGGGGGAATAAAAAAAAAAAATTTCAAGTTTCATGCCATGTTTTAATTATTGTTTTTGAAAACATGGCAAAATTCAGCTAATTTTGCTGTGAAACATGGTTAGCTCAGTGTAAAACAGTGTGTTAACTGGAAGATGCTTTTCCTGTCTCCTTTTCCTGTTGCTGCCACATCCACCTACACATAAAACTCAACTGAATTCAATGTTTTGCTCCCTGAGGAGGAAAACTTCTGTGTTTTCTGGTGAATCATTTTAGCTCTCAAATCTCTGTTAAATATTAACCTAATAAAATTTTTTGTTTAATTCACTGCCATTGTTATAGTGACATGAAATGTTGAGTACGACACCACAACCCAAGAAACATTATTAGCTTTTGCCTGAAATAACATGTTTCTAAAGTTAAATCCCAAAAAAGTCAAACATGACAAAACATTACGTCCCTTTAGTCTTGGGGAACATCTCATGTAGCCTTTGATCAGATATTTATAGTAGCTAAAGAAATGATGCTCTGCCTGTTGGAAAGGTTTCTCTCCAGGAACGTTGCTCGCTATTTGAGTGACTCCAATAAAGAAACAAATAAAGTACAAAGAATGAAAAGTGGCTATGAGGAATGTGATGCAGAGCTAACACTATAAATCCTATGAAGTGTTATTATTTTTGTGCTGTTTCACACAGATTTGTTTGATGAAAACCCATAAAAACATGGAAGAGTTTTGAGTTTACTTAAATACTTTTACGGTTTTTTTTCCTGATCATGTATAAGAGCTCCTTATTAGAACCAGAAATCGTCAAACTCTACAGATTTTCTGCATTGTTACATTTGATTTTAGAGGAACAGACTTTAACGCTGCCGTTAAGAGTTGATCATTTTTTGACGCAGGACAGATGTAACTGGCTGAACATGGGATCATTTCTCATGTTGCTTTTGCATTTATCAATTTTTATGTTTTTTATTTGTTGCTTCTGTATTTAACACGATGCTTTGAAATGTCTTCTTTTTTTTTTTTTTGTCTACAACAGTAAAATGATTCCAGAGGTTCTTCCAGTTTCTCTTTGTCCTGTACTGAGCGTCATGCCGCTCTCTCTTCTCTTCCTCTTTTCTGCCCCCAACCCTCGAAGCCTTTTTCAGGGCGTGTCTAAACAAAGGTGTCTGCCAACCCTGAGACTGAGGCATGCGTTTGTTTTGGAAGAAATGGACGCACCTGGAAACGTACAAACCTCTGACTGTGGACAGTGTGACCAGAGAGACATTATCTGTTTCAGAGGCAGACCACCACATCCTGTAAATAAGGACACCAAGACTTTCACAGAGCGGCTGCATGCCGTCAGAAACTTTCTCATCCTACACAGTTCTCCCACAAAATGCTGATCTTTTTTTTTTTTTTTTTTTACACGGAGGAAAGCATGTCTTCACATGGAGCCTGGGAGTGACAGGTGGAGAAATAAAAATAGAGAGAGAAAAGCTGCTCCCTCAGTTTGAGAAGCCAAGCAGAGATTTAAAACCAACTCTCTGTTTAGTAAGTAAATCTGTACTGACAGATTTGCTGATGGAAAACAATCTGTTGGAGTAATTCAGGAAGTGAAAGCAGATGTTTACAACAAATATGTAAACATACACACACACACATTTTTTTTAATGGTATTATTTCTCACTCTCTGGTTTTGAATGAGACTAAACTGTTTTAACTCAGTTAGCAGGACCCGAAATAATTAAGCTAGAAAACAATCATATAGACTTTTTTAAGTTGAGTGTAATGTAAAGCAACACTCTGCTTCCTTATGAATCGCTGTGGAAAAATCAAACGTAAACACCCGACACAGCAGAAAGGGATTTTTTGAACCTTCACCAGAACAACACATCCATCAACCTGGAGAGTTGTGAGCAAATATACACTCAGGTACAGGTACACCTGCCCAACTGCTCATCAACACAAGTGTTGAATCAGCCAATCACATGGCAGCAAATCACTGCATTTCGACATGTAGCCATGGCCGAGAGACGATCTGCTGCAGTTCAAACCGAGCATCAGGATGGAAGAAAGTCGATTTAAGTGACCGTGAATGTGGCCTGGTTGTTGGTGATAGACGGGCCGGTCTGAGTATTTCAGAAACTGCTGATCTACTGGGATTTTCACGCACAACCATCTCTAAGGTTTACAGGGAACGGTCCCGAAAATAGGAAATATCCAGCGAGCGGCGGTTTCTTTGGGCGCAAATGCCTTGCGGATGTCAGAGGTCAGAGGAGAATGGCCAGACTGGTTCGAGCTGATAGAGCGGCAATAGAAACTCAAATTACAGATCGTTACAACTAAGGTACGCAGAAGAGCATCTCTGAACTCCTGTCAGCTAGAACTGGAAACCGAGGCTACAAAATCAGACGACAGGAGAAAACGTCGCCTGGTCTGATGAGCCTCGATTTCTGCTGCGACATTCAGATGGTGGGATCAGAATTTGGCGTCAACAACATGAAAGGATGGATCCATCCTGCCTTGTATTAAGGCTGGTCCCTACAGTCTCGTTTTATCCCTGCTGTAGTGTTTGTCTCTCTGTTTATATCCACCACCAGCTTCACACTGGAAACAAAGCTCAGGTTAACGCGCACCGCTCACCTGCTCTGGACATGCATCTCATGACCTCTGCCTTTACAATCACTTTGAACCTGAGAGCTGCCCTTTTTTCAGTCTGACCAGGTTTTATTGTACGTGACCGATGAGTGACGGCCGACGTCGGAATCAGAGCTCTACATGAAATCGGAAAACACACAGCAGCACTGGTGATCACAGCACCTGTTGTGTTTTTCTTTTCCTTTCAGCTCTGGTTATAATGCGTCTTTTGTTCAGTGTTTGTCTCATTACATCAGCTCTCCATCACTCACTGAGACAGCTTGTGGGTCAGCTCTTCCACACGGCATTTCATGCGAGATTTCCTTCCAATTTCGTTTCAGCTCGTCTCCAAAAGGTTCAGCTGGGTTTCTCCGTCAGTCAATCAAATCTTTGGACGGCAAAACCAGACACTTGTTTCTGAAGAAACCAGTGGCTTGCTCTGTTTCTGAGTGGTTAGCCTAGCCTCTAGGTCTTGACGTGCCTCGCCTTGCTTTATTAAACCTTGTACCCGCTGGAGGGGATTTATTTCATCAGCAACACACAACAAAGCAGAACCATTTTTTATTAACTCCACCTACATTTAATTTTAAAAGAGACTTAAAACTCATTTGAAGCAAATGTGAGTAAAAGATTTTAAAAGTTGACCTTTCGTACCTCATTAATGCAACGTTTCACATGGATATGACAACCAGGCTTCAGTCGCTCCTCAGACGAGTCTTTACCTCGGCTCTTCATGTTCCTCTCCTGAACTGCTCAGTGCGTCCAGCAGCATCAGCTGTTTTCATGCAGGTCTATCCTGCTGCTGCTGCTGCTGCTGCTGCTGCTGCTGCCATTAGGGACAAAAACACTTTGTTTGATAAATTGTTGATGTCTCCTTCAGCATTCTGTGTTTGCAGTCGATCACTTTGAAGTGCATCGCTGCAGGACTGCAGAAAGTGGGCTTTTCTCATCAACCTTCAATTTTAACCGCTGCATTTTTTTTCCTAATCTTTCTTTTATATTTCTTCTCTTATTCCTCCATTACCGATTCCCTCTTTCTCTGAGGAAATTACATAAGTCTTTCAGTGTGTGCGTGTGGGCAGTGTTGCACTTTATGTAAGGCGAACGTGGAAATGGCGAGTGAAACACTTGGGTCTTGCCCCCTGCTTTGTTTCTTTCTCTCCTCCTGTGTGTCCTGTAGCCTTTTGTGGTTGTGTGTGCGGTTTGGTTATCAGCTGTGGTTGCGTGGTGCTCGACATACAATGGAGGTGACTCCGGCTGCCCACTCAGAATCACAAACACACATACGAAGAAAAGGCTTTGTAAAACACACCTTCTTAACAGACTTATAAGGATTTTAATTTGAAGAGGATAGCGCGGTTTACGGTTCCTCCAGGAGGTTCCAGTGATTCTTGTGGACCAGTGTTTCTGATTTTGTGGCACCTTATTGAAAATGTTGCTGTCAAAACTCAGCCTAGGTGCAGCGATTGGTCGGAAAGGAAAAGGAAAGGAAGGAAATACAGGAAACGTTACGTCTACTGGTCATATTTGTGAAAATGTTTGCATTGGCAGGTGCGACTTTCTGGAGAATCTGAGTTCGGTTCTTAAAGTAAGCGTTAAGGGAAACAACCCACATGCCGTTTTAGTAAACACATTTTTGAATTTTCTCTTGCAGCATGTCTGTATTTTTATTCCAAATTCATAAAAGTAAACAAATCAGGGGAAAAAAACGGGGAAATCCGTTGATTTTGTGTGAATTTTGCGGGTTTGTGAAAAACTGGATTGACTTATTGACGTAGTTTGGAGTTTATGGGGCCACATAAAATTTTAAAGCGGGCCTGATTTAGCCCCCGGGGCCTTGAGTTGAATACCTATAGTGTGAGGGAATAAGAATAATAATCTCTTCTATGATTAAACTCTTGAAACAAAAAAAGAAATTTAGTTAAAATCCTTTATTTTTCTGGCAGTTAGCAAAGAGAAGTAGTTTCGTTAACCTGATCCAAGGTTTCCCCCAGAAAACTTGCTGATTTTTTTGACCTTGATGGTTATAAACAAGCCTGAGTGTCGCAAGAGGAAAAGAATGTCATTCTTCAAGCCATCTAAGAGCCCAAAACACCTTCGGTTCAGAGTTACTGCTGCCGGTCTGCTCCTTGTGGGGATAATGTTTCACTCCCTATTGATCCTTTAGATTAAAATGCTCCTCCTGATTTATTTTATTTCTGCTTTAATCTGGCTTCCGTCAGCACGAACCTGTAATTGTTACACGGCACCAGCGCTCTTATTGTACTGGTTTCTCCTGTACTTCCTCCAGGATGGCGTTTTCCAATAACTGTAAGTTGCTAAAAGAACCAGCTTCCCCTGAAGAAGGGGACGGTTATGTCACGGTGATGAAAAACATGGTGGGGAAAGATTTTCCAAAAGGATATTGAACAGATATAACATCCATGATGCTTTCTCTAAAGCCACATGAACCAGGTTGCTGCATCTCATCTCTGATTTGCTCTGATTTCTGTGACAGTTTTTATTTTCTTGAGAAAAAGATCTGGAAATAAAACACCTCTGCACTCCGGAAAACCTGTCACCCTTTGGCGAAGTGTGTGTGTGAAAAAGTTGTGTGCTCGCACGCACGCATGTGTGTGTGTGTGTGTGTGTGTGTATGTGTGTGTGTGTGGGGGTGTGTGTGTGTGTGTGTGTGTGTGTGTGTGTGTGTGTGTGTGTGTGTGTGTGTGTGTGTGTGTGTGTGTGTGTGTGTGGCTGCGTGCGCCTCCCAACTTGTTGGAGAAAAGGGTGTTTCACTGAGTGGGAATGCCTGGTAGGATGTGTAGGCCCAGGTTGCCATAGCATCCATCTGCTGCTACGCTCGCAAGAGTTTGCAGACAGCCCACGCACTGTGACATCCAGCATCAAGCCGATCTTAGAGGGGGGGGGGGGAAGTAAAGCTATGACTGAACGCTAACGTTAAAGAGCCAAAAATAAGCAAACAGATGCACGGTTCACAGTAATTCTGCTTCATCTTTCGGTACATGAATAGGCGCGGCTCGTCCGGAGCGAGCCTCTTCTGACGGCGCTTCCCGTTGCAGTGAAGGCAGACAGACGTAGGAGAGGTGTGCAGCTCTCAGCACACAGAACAACATTTTGGCAGAGCGAGGAGCGAACAGAAGGTTGCGAAGCCGCTTTAAATATTCTGCGGCTCTGACATGAATTTCTGCACAAGGCTAGTTAAGAGAAAACGCTTCCAGACAGCAGGTGAAAATGTCCGTCTCACCGATGGAAAAGGTCGCCACCAAAGTGAAGAACGTCACCAGGAACAGAGGAGGAGGCCGGCTCACGTCACGCAGCGGCCACACTGAAACAGCAAGCATGAAAAGTGTTGGAAACAGAACTTACACACAGCAGGGGTGTTTCCTAACCGCTGGTGATGCATGGAAATGGCAAAACAAAAGAATGACATTTTCTTCTTTTTATATGTTAAAGCACAGCCTATATTTGTGCGTTTATATAATCCATGATTAGAGATTAAATGTCGTGACTCATTAAAATGTACTGTATTTTTCAAAAGCTGGCGACTGTGCTCCGCGCTGCTTTCCACAGGGAAGAAAACTTGTTCTTATTTGTAGTATTTGAAGTCTAAATCAACGTATTTTCTTGTCTGGCCTCGTCTGGCTGTTCCCTGTAGATGCAGGAGGAGGACAGCACCCAGACAGGCTCACAGCGGGCCT
Source organism: Poeciliopsis gracilis (assembly GCA_911649635.1). Classification (NCBI taxonomy): domain Eukaryota; kingdom Metazoa; phylum Chordata; class Actinopteri; order Cyprinodontiformes; family Poeciliidae; genus Poeciliopsis; species Poeciliopsis gracilis. The sequence goes on from CAJVRI010000724.1 coordinate 2,398,952, forward strand.
TCAGCGTCCTGGATCGCCTGCTGCTCACTCACCCTGTGTGGCTGCAGCTGTCGCTCAACCAAGACTCCGCCCTGTACATGCTGCTCAGAGAGCCTGTCGGGGTAAATATTCACCTTAGTAGCACGTTGATCATTCTCTGGAGCAATCCTTTTACAACGACAGACGCCACGTTGCATCTCGTTGTTGCCAAAAGTAACGGCTGATTGTTCCTGGTGAACGCTACCTGATGGAAACTGGATTTATTAGTAGTTTATAAGGCAAGTTGGGAATTATTTCCCCAACTTGGCACTGCATGTTGAAGTAAAAAGGTCAGTTTCAAATCAGATTTGGCAGCCAATTTTGGTAGCATTTAATCGAACATCAGCTGTTGTCAAACCCTTCTGTTTGGTTTGTGTGCCTTCTCAAAATGCACAGAGATGAAACTAAATCTGTTTTACAACTCGTGTCCTCGACGGTTCTCTGTGCTTTCAGACCTTTTTGGTGCGCAAGTGCAGCTCCAGCCAGAGGAAGGTGCTGTGTTTGAGAGTGGCAGCCGACCGGAGTGCCTCCTCTGTTAAGGAGTGCTTCATCTGTGAGGAGGACTCCAGTGAGTATGAGAACAAGCCTCTGATGTCGACACAAAGTTACACCGACGCGAGTGCCGGTTCGATTTTCAATTTTTTTAAGAGACCGCAAATACGGAGTCAAAGTTAAACTTCAATTTTGGCCAAGAGTATTCAGCTCTTGGCCAAGAGCACATTCGTGATCGATGAATGCAGCAATCCTAGTGGCAGCTGAAGGGTATTGCAATTTCATAAGCAACAGGAACAAAAAAAAAAAACATGTAATATTTGTCAAGAGCAAAAGTTCAAGCAGAAATAGTTTTACCTCTAACAGTCAGACAGAAGTGAAAGGTGATAGAAAACAACAGCACCTCTTCTTTCTGCTCGTGTGTAGCCTAGCATTAGCATCGTAGCACAGCTATTTGATTGCAGGAAGTTTGAAAATCAACAGTTTAAAGTTGTAAAAAGTGAATATTTTTTCTAGCTTTCAAATAATGATGGCCATAT